>CM070504.1:1933047-3432941 GCA_036346375.1 Guadua angustifolia | reverse complement strand
AATCACTAAGAAATATAAAACATTGGATTATTGAAAAGGCAATATATCGGGTAATTAAAGTTTTGGTACAACCACCAGTACAACCCTACTAAAAAGTTTCAAAAATTCTGAAAAAATCATGGATGTACATCTCGCTTACCCCATCTACATATAAAATTTCATGATCAAATTCGTCCTATGCTAGAAGTTACAAAAAGACAAATTTGGGGTGCATTTGAACTATTCAAGTTTGTCAGAAAATTTGTCTTTTTTATTACTCTTAACATAGGATGAATTTGATCATAAAATTTTATATGTAGATGGGGTAAGTTAAGATGTACATCCATGATTTTTTTTCAAAATTTTTTGAAACTTTTTTTAGTAGGGTTGCACGGTGATTGCACGAAAACTTAATTACACTGGATATATTCCCTATTGAAAAAGGGCGAGATGATGTCTTTTACTAGGTTTTCTCATAGTTTATGCTTATAAGAGATGTATTTGAGCCTTCTAGTAACATTGGATTTCAAAACAAAGCCAATTTCTTGGTATGTCGGTATCTATATAGGATAAAAGAGTTATTGCTAGCTACAAGCTAGATATATAATGGAGCTATTGCTAAATATAGTACTTATAACTAATATAACGAAACATTGACTTGTATCTTCACTTTTAGGGTAAAAAAAAAAGCTATAGCTAGCTATTTAGAACATTGCTATTTATAGATCCCCTTGTCCTTGTGACCTATGGGTGGGCTTACAACAATGTCCCTCCATTTAGAACATTGCTTGGGCCTTCGCTGGTTCGTAGGGGACGGTGGGCATCCTACGACAATGGCAAAGTGACTATTTTATAAGTAAAATTGTTCATGGCAGATTCATCCATGTCAACAAAACAGGTTCATCCATGTCAACAAAACAGGGGAGTTCCATGGCAAGTTCATCCATGTCAGCAAAACGGGGGAGATGCGACGATGTGAGGCTGACTTGTAGGCCCGGGATGTCAATCCCTGTTGGATTCAGTGAAGCGTAGTTTTGTGAAACGATTGGTCAAAATAAGTGTGGTTTTTGTAATAGATTTTAGCAATTGTGGTCTTTGCGAAATTTACTCTAAAGTTTACGACAGCGCGCGGTTGCAGGCAACTACTAAACACAGAACTACATGGAGATTAGGAAAGAAACACATCTGCAATGTAGTGGTCTAGCTCCAATGAAAACATGCTAGATGGACTTCACATAAAAACAGCATATAAAACACACTGAAGAAGAAAGGAAGCATAATAGCAAGTTGCAGCGATTTTTTTAAATAATACATTTTTATTCAGAATTTCAAAAATATACCACGGGAAAAAAATTACAGTACCCTATCGCCATCGCTAAATAGCAAAATAAACGGGCTTCGAAAGTTACCAAATGACCAAACACTTCGAAAGTTATGCCATCGTTTGCCAGTCTCAGCTCACGACACACAATCGTTTTCAGTACCAAAATTTCTCTTAAATCCCAAGCATACAAATAGTTCTCTCCTACACGAAATTCATAACACAAAGAAGATACGGAAAAATCTGGCATGTGTTGATATATCTGCTGGTAATAGGGGCATTCGCGTTAGATGGAGGCAAATCACAAAAAGCCTCGAGAAGAACAGATTGTCTAGGATATTGCTAAGTATTTTCTTCTCATTGAATTTTAGATAGACAGCTTCATGATCTAAACAGTAAGTACTTGTCATTTCCAACAAAAGAAATCATGCTACAAGAGAAAACGGAGTTAACCTACAAAACTGTACAACAAGAAGAGTGGTACATTGAGAAGCTCAGGTGATGTAATGAAACAAGTGTGTATTGACCTTGGGAGTTTTTCTTCAGGATTGATACAGATTCCAATCCAGGTCAGGTTGTGAAAAAACTTCATAATCTGTCGGACCATCTACAAAACTATTAACTGTCTGCATCCCTTCCAACAAGGATGGCTGGAAGCGATCACTTCTAGAGGGCAGCAACTTATAGAATACTAACAGCCCAAGAGTGCATATAGCCTGCAGCTTCATGGAATCGCCCTGGACAGCAAAGAAGAGAAACATTGCAGCAAGGAAGAAGATAACACAGAATTGCATGATGCACAGCACCCTGTCCATCAGCTTCCCATCATTGCCTGCAGGAAATCCTCTAACTCTGTACACAAACAGGAAGTTGTACTTGTCCACAAGGTAACGGTAACCAAAGTATACTGCACCGACAGGAACCACAAGCGGAGCGAACAGCGAGTAGATCATTGTGAGTGCAAATATCGTAATGTCAAATGCATAGTATTGCGCAAAGTCAAATTTCTGCTTTGGCATGTGGAAGCTCCGGTATATTGGATATAAGGAAAGATCATGCCCCTCAATACCATTCAGAATGCCACTGTCTTCTCTCTCAGACATTAGAGGCGCTGTCAAGTTATTTGTTTCTTCACCATTCTGCATCATTTGATAGTCCTCATTTTCTTCAGGGACCAATTGGACCATATCATTCTTTCTAAATTTCTTCAGTATATGCTTTATCCAAGGGATTGGAGCCAACAGATCAAAAGATATTCCCAGAAAGGTGCTTGTGATCAAGAATGCCAGGGAAGATAGAGAAGATCTTGACAAAAATGATGGGCTTAAGTATTGTTCAATCTGCTTGCAATCAGCACCATCTAAGTAGCACCGCCCCATGCTAAGTATCCAACTTTCAAGTGACGATTCCACCAGGGCACGCAATAGAATGAGATTAACAAGGAAGAAGCAAACCATCTTCAGCAATGCGGCCCTCTGCTCCCCTGACACTGTCAGATGGCACTCAAACTTGGAAAAGTACGACAATACTGACGGGACGATAATATACATGCTCACAAAAAGGAGGACATTGGGAAGAAACTGAAAAATTATGGTCCAGAACCAGCTTGAGCCTTGAAGCCAGACAAGCCATGATTTGGCATGATCCATAGCCTCCACATTAATGATCCGCGCCGCACTTTGCATCCCACTGATTATTGCCAAGGGTGAACTAAAGAACAAGAGCATTAAAATGAGGCAGGTGTTGACCACAATCCGCCGCAACCCTAGTGAGGTCTTGCTCAGCCCTAGATGATTCCAGTAAATATCTGATGCCGGCGGTGCCCTCTCAACGGTCCATCGGCTTCTCTCAAGCTGAAGCTCCATCACTGGGAAGAACCTGCCAATCGGTGTCTTCTTCCATTCCATCCGAAAATCCCTCACAGCCTTGTTTGCCGTGTACACATCCTTAAACACCACGAAAGCTATGCCAGCACCGGGCGAGCGCCCTTCCTTATAATCCAATAACCTGCTCCCAAGAACAAGTTTCTTGGTCTGCAACTTCCTTAGCATTTCCTCATCAGTAAACCCAAACCTCTCCGCAGCCATTGCCCACAGCTCTTTGCATCTTCTCACAAACGAATCCACTCCTGATTGGGCTGTTTCATCGTGCACAAATTCGTCAAACATGTTGCGGGCGTCCATCCTTGCCTCCAGCCAAGAGATCTTGTTCCGGACCTTCCCCCACTCGTCCGCAAGATACTCCAACGTGCAGAGGTCGAATGGAACGATGACACGGTACACCTTGCCAG
This sequence comes from Guadua angustifolia, assembly GCA_036346375.1. NCBI lineage: Eukaryota > Viridiplantae > Streptophyta > Magnoliopsida > Poales > Poaceae > Guadua > Guadua angustifolia. The sequence continues at coordinate 3,429,351 of CM070504.1, read as the reverse complement.
GGTACTTGTGCTCGAAGTAATCCTTGAGCGGGGTCTTGTCGGCCGACAGCGTTTTGGGGATGCCCTGGATCATGATGGTGAAGACGGCGACGGAGCTGGAGTTTGGGTCGCTGGGGTTGCCGTTGCCGTCGCGAAAACGGGTGATGCGAAGGGCGTCCTCCATGCGGGAGATACCGAGATGGGCGATGGCGACGACGGCGGCGGTGAGGAGGAGGTGGAGCCACAGTAGCGGCGAGGACTTGGGGATGTGGGAGATGGTCGTCGCCGCGAACTGGTCGGCGATGGCGGCTTTGCCGGCGAGGAGGTTGAGCGGCAGGGCAGCCGCGACGGCCAACGCGGCGACGGCGGCGAGGACGAGGAAGGAGGCGCGCTCGAAGAGGAGGAACTGGGCGGCGTCGGCGCCGCAGTGGAGCGCGATCTGCGGCGCGGTGGCGTGGTAGACGGCGAGGAGCTTGGCGGCGAGGGCGGAGGGCCCCGGGATGCGGCGGTGGTCGAAGCGGAGCTTGACGAGGAGGAAGAGGAGCACACAGACGGCGGCGCCCACGGCGGAGATGTTGAGGAGGTACTGGATGCTGCCGTACCACGCCTCCTGCTCCCCGCCGGTGGCGTCCGGCGGCGGCGCGGCCGGGCCCATCGAGGAGGGGGCACGACACGGGAACGGGAAACCCTAGCTTTTGGCCGCGAAATATGCCGATGAGATGCCCTGCCGCGGTGGCGGTTGGTCGTGGCCTCGTGGGGGACGGCACGGCTGCGTGCACGGACGGGGCGGGGACCTGGCTTGGCTAGCCTAGATCACGGGAGGAGGTGAGCGAGCCGTGTCGCCATGCGCTTACCGCGTCCTCGTGCGAGTGGGGACGGCGGGGTGTTTTTCTTTTTTTTTTATCTTTCCGGGAGGCGGTGGGGAAGGAGTAGTAACCTGGAAGTTTAGGACTTACAAAACTTCCTGAAGGTGTTTTGGATCATTAGTTGCGGTCCACTGAGTTCAGCTTTATTTGACCATGATTCTTTGCTTGGAACTAAGGCTACCTTAGAGGTCGGTGTTGTGCCATGCTGGCCTCGGCACAGACCCGTCGGGTTGCATGTAAAAATCGTGCGGTGGCGATATGGCCGGTCCAGTTCGCGTTTGCCTAGCCAAGCTACTGCTCATTTGCACTTCATATCGACTTCTTGACTTATCGATTCATATGCAATATTAAGACGAGATGAAAAGAGTCGAAGATATACGGAACTGAGGTGTGAACAAATATTAGAGAAAAAGAAGTAAATTTTATTAATTCTTAAATAGGTACAAAGTTGTTGGCTCGCTAAAAATCTTAAACTCCAAGGTGGGGAACCTCGATAAGAAAAAATGTACAATAACTACATATATATACATAGACTACTTGAGATCGAGGTAGTCAAAGTCGGTTAACGTGTCCATGATCTCCATATCCTTAGTCTGATGTTACGTCCTTTTATCTGCATACTCTCAATCTTTGAGGTATGTAATTGCCTCAAACATCTCAAGCATGAGAGATGATCTCCTCGGCTCAAGTATCCTTCCTACCAAACTAAAAATGGCTTTCGACCAAACAGTGAACACCAAAACTAAGTACATCCCATGCAAATTGTGATAGTATATGATAAATATGTTGGTGATTCTTCCACCATAAGAGCAAGCTAAGTTCATTGTCCTCTCTGATGTCAAGCTTAGTCTTTGCAAAAAGCGTGTTAAGGTAGTGGTTGATCTCTACTCATGGATTTCATTGTAACTTACTTGACGCTTGGAAGACGAACTAGACGCTTTACCTTCTAGTTTCTTTTATATATTTGAAGTGGTCTAATTGTCTCGTATTTATTGCATTGTTGAGGCAGATCTTCATGCTTTATTTCTACTGTCAAGCTTTTATAATATTTGTTGAAAACTCTGAACAACTCATTATAAACATGAGTATAGACCTAAAAAATCAAGATTGAATGCTTCACCTATTCCCTCGGAGGCACTTTATAATCCAGAATAGTATCAAAACAGTAGAGATATGGAACAACTTAAAAATATTTTTTTTAAAAAATTATCCATTGGTTCTAGAATGAGTTGTAAAATATAATTATCTTTATTTTCTTTGAAAGTATTAGCAATATTTAAAGCTACTTGATGACTAAGCAACATTTTAGGTAGTATACAACGGATAACCCTTCGTTGCATCATAATTTTTTAAAAAAAATCATGAAAATGATGAGCATCTTCCTAATTCATATCATTAACCAACTATTTACTAGAATTGCAATTGACGAAGACAGTGATAAGGTAATCGTAGCCCTTGCATCACGCCGGTATAGTATACATAGAGTTCCATCTAACATTCATATCAAAATTAAATCTTCTTAATGACTTATTGTTGGCCTTATAGTACTCCAAGAACTGAACGTATTTTACAATAAAACTTGTAACAAATTGAATAGCATCGCGTATGTTATCCAAACTATGTTTCATTACATGCAAAGCTGTCTGCACAATAAGATTAATGATGTGACATATATATCTCTGGTAAAGTACGAAACCTCAACATAAGTCTCTAAATGTAGTGAGAGATGCTCCATAACTATCGTGTTAGTTGATGCATTGTCAAAATTGATGAAAATAATTCCACTTTTGATTTTAAATTCAGTAATAATCTCAAGTACATGTATAACAATAGCCTCTCCGATGTGTGCCTTATCGATTAGCCTAAACCCTATAACCTTTTGTTTAGGACATAGTCTTCATCCAAGTATTGTGCAACAACACTAAGGGTGGGTCTATTTATTTTTGCTTTGGATTATGTAAAAGCTGATTCTGGATTGTTATTGTAGAGAAGTTGATTCTCCAAAAGTTAGAATCCAAAAACACATATGAAATGGATTGTGGATTGTAGTGTATATGGGTAGGTTGAATTGTGAGAATCGATTTCTAAAATTGGACTGTTTGTTTTTAATATGCTTTTAGGACCAGAATCCAGAATCAAAAGCAAAAACAAATATGCCCTAAGATAGGTTGTTCTTTAGTAGGATGAAGTCCATATATCTAAGGACAACCCTAAGATACGCTCGATACATCTTTCAATGCATCACGTTGTTGTCTTTTGCCCATTAGCATTCGTTTGTTGCACTTGTTCTGTCCATTGCTCCCACATGTAGTCACTTTCTCTGAGAGACAAAGAATCTCTCACTTGTACTCTCTCCCTCTTTCTCTCTCTTCCTCTTTCTCTCTCCCTCCACGCTCACGCCCCTCATCCTCGGTCCCTCCGCCCTTCACACGATACCATGATCGCACCTTCCCCCTCCCTCGTTGGCTTGGTGGGGTGCGGCGTGTGATCACATGCTGTGTCGGTGGGCCCCATATCGCTGGCTCTCACACCTCCTTGCCACCCCTACCCTCTTGACTCCTCTGCTATGCCTTCTGCTCCGTGTCATGCCATCCCCCTCCCTCGCGGCTTGGTGTGGTGCGGGCATGTGATGTGTTGTTCAATGGGCCCTATCTTGGCCCAACTTGTCTTGTGTTGGTAGGCCTAGCATGGCCCAAAAAACGTGGTGGACTGACACGACATGTTGTCTGGACACATGCCTAAGTAGGCCCAGATGGAGCCTAGCCAAGTCTTGGGCCATGTTAGGCTAGCCGACCCAAAAAGATCCGGCCCAATGCCCACCTCTAGGCTAGCATGACATCCATTCTTAAAGGCATGTCCTAAAATATGTGCAATTAGATTTTTAAAGTTTGATTACTAATATATTTAAAGTTATATAGAAACTATATCATCATATTTGTTGTTAAAAAATACTTTTATAATATTATAATTTTATTAATATATAATAAATAAAGTTAAAAAGCCAAGGTGAAAGTGATAACTCGGAAATCGTAAAAAGTAAAAACAAAGTCACTTTAAACAGAACAAAAGGAATAGTAAGTTCTTTTCGGCTATATATGTTGATATTGGGAAAGCTATGTAACTGGCTTTTCGACATACTCAGTCTATACCGTTGCTTGCGCTCTGAGATCTGTGCTAATAATTAGAGTACTTTAGTAAAATTCGCCCGATTAATCTAGTTTAAGGCAATATATCAGGTGTAACGAAAGCTTAGAGTGAAACTTAGTGATAGATATCTCACATGGGAGTATGGGACTATCTATTGGTTGTAGATTTCACACAAGTGCCTGGATTATTTGGTGTCGATGGATTTTGATTCCAATATCGTTTGTGTAGTACACCTTAGGTATATGCCCTAGCCAACTTTCTCAGGCAAAAAAATTGAACATCCGATTACATGCTTTTCTTTCAAGGAGAGACACAACTGTCCTAGCCACTTTCTCCGGAGAAAAAGATGAGAACATCCAAGTACATGTTTTTATTTTGAGGAGAGAGATATACAACTCCTCTTCATTATCTTTATGCCTTGCTTACGAATACTTAGCTTCTGATAAACCAGTATACATAATTATATATGAGGTAGATTAAGGTTATTGGTATAACCATGACTTAAGCTCCCTAAAAAGGCTAATATGTTATGCCTTGTTTGGGTAACCTCAGCTTGTGTTGGGCGGGTTAACTAATTAAATGAAACTAAACCTCCGTAAATTAGTAAGGTGACAACTTGCACATATTTCAGGAAACATATTGCTTAGCTACTTTGAACTTATAAAACAACTATTTAAAGGAGTTGAAGTGACTTATTGAAGTGGATATTAGCAACAAGTAACGCATCAGCGAACAAGTAATAATGCCATGTGTAACGGATCGCCTTTTTTAGGGAGTGCGTATAAATATCTTCATAGCTATCTAGGATTTTAGTTGCAGGTAACCAAGTGTATATTGACAAATATAAAAGTGAAAGCGAATATTTTATAGGGAATTTAAGGGTCTAACGGCTATAACTTTACAAAAGGGTGCGGCTGGCACCAGATACATTACAAAACACCCACAGAAAAATGCTTGAGCAGGTAGATCAAAGCCTTCAAAACCAAATGTCATCGCCATCTATGATCTCCTGAAAATCGCCAACTTCATTGAAATCTAGAGGGGAATAGGAGGCAAGGGTGAGTACACAACAGTACTCAACAAACCACACGGAAATTCTGAATACTATAGTGGTTTAATATTTTATACCCTAGGGTTAAAAAAGAAATAAGGCATAGCAATAGGTTTACCATTGGGTTATATCTAAATCATATCATTCAAAACTATCTCCTTTTTTAGTTTTCTAAAATACCAGAAATAATGCAGTATAGAATATATATATATTACTATAATGGAATTGGGTTCAACATGTTCAAAGAGTGTGGCTTATCTTGTGGGGCCGAAGCTTCTCCTAGAGGGAAGTAGTCGTAGTCGCGTCCGATCCCGAGCGGCTCCTGCTCCTGATACAACTCCGGGTACTGCTCCTGCTTCGGGAACTGCTCCGAGGGCTGCTTCAACGTCGGGTCTAACGCGAGAAAACACAAGCAACAAATAAACGAATAAAAAACAACCAAAGAAAGCAAAATTGCAAAAGAACCGGAGAGAAAATGACTGGGAATAGGACAAGAGGTCATTTTGGGGATTGGACTTGGTGGAATGGAGATCATTTTTGGACTCAGCGACTCGAACTAAGCAAGAATATGCATTTTTGGATATTTTTGGATTTTTGAGAATTTTTGGGAATTTTTTTAAATGATTTTTTGGATTTTAAATAAAATTAAAATCCGAAAAACAATTCCGAGCCGGGCTGCACAGTAAAATAGGGCCCAGGACTGTGTGGTCCACGGCCGACACGCCATGGAGACGCCGACTAGTGGGGCCACTTGGCAAGAGAGAAGAAATGATGTGGGCTCAGCCGGCAGAGAGGGAGGCGCAGCGTCTGTGTGGGTCTGCCAGAGAGGAGGAAGACGTGGGGGCGGGCGGAGAAGCGACCGGGAGAGGAAGGAGAAGTGGGGAGAGAGGAGCTCATGACAAACTCTGGACGGAAGAAATCGGGGCTCGGGGGGAGGGGTTATAGTGGCGGGCGAGGTGAGAGAGAGAAGGGCACTAGCGAGGTTGCAGAGGAGGCGGCGGGGAAGGGGTCTGATCGAGGAGGAAGGGATCGTCTTGTGCACGCGAGGAAGAAAATGATGCTGAGTTAAGGGGTAGCGTGGCGTGGTGGTATAGGAGGCGAAGCTTGGCCATGAAGAGGAGGCGGAATGTCGTGCGGGGTGGGGTAATGGCCATGTGCGCGAGCCGGGGAAGGGGGAGATGGGCTGGAAGGAAAAGGGAGCGACCCAAGGGGGGCATACCAACAGGCCGGGGAAAAGAGGAAAGCCAAATGGGTCGGGAGGAGATGAATTTCCAAATAAGGAAAGCGTAAACACAAGGAAACTTTCCAAAAACGGAAAATTTACAAATAAAGCTCAAATAGATTCAAATAAAATCGAAAAAATTCAAATAAATCCAATAAATTCAGGTAAATCTATTTTTGAAAATTTGGGGTATTTCACCATGACTATTCTCTAGCTCATACATTTCTCAACAATCCACCTTTTTTATGGTATGCATCGACAAAAAGAGATAACCATGTGAATGTTGCCTTAGGGTGTGGTTAATTGGTGGGATGAGGTTGAATGTGATAGGATGTTTCTGTATCATTTGGTTCTATTATTTTTATGAATGGAATGGTTTAATATCTATATGGAATATTTCTCAAATTTGTATCACACCGTATAAAATAGGATGATTCCATTCAAACAACTAAACACATAGCTGGTATTTTTTTTAAACCATCTTATATATGTACCAATTGGTATAAACAATTAAACACACCTTATAGAGGAGTGCAAGATCAAAACTCGTTGAAAAACACACTACAATGCATTGCAGATAAAGAGGCGATAACAGGTCCAGTTATCCAACTTTTTGTCTCAGAAAGTGGTGTTAAAAAGATAAGAAAAAAGGTTGCTACACATAATTATCCAACTACAATTTGAATCATACAGTATGTTGGCGTCCGTACATACACATGACAATGACGTTTATGTCCTATCATGCGCATACGCTAAGCAAAGCACATTTAGAGTTTTCCTTTTCAACTTTAAACCAAAAATACAACGTTCAAATAAAACCCGCACACCACTACTTTTGAAGAATACTCGTCAAGGGAGATTCACATTATTTCTGGTGTCAAATAGTTACATATAAAGACACCCGATAACAATAAACAAATTGATTGTTCCAAACTCGGATCATCTCTTGAGCTAAAATACAAGAAACAAAATTATTTGTCCCATCCACAGTCAAATAAAACTGTTTTAGGAGCTTATCCATTAGAAAATCGGCTCCTCCCAGATAGAGGTGAAAATCGAGCTAAATCCTCGTTTTTTCGAGTTTTTTCTGAAATTAATATAGTTTAATTTAATATCATTTTATCTATAATTTGGATGTATTTTTAGAATCAAATCAACGAGTCGAGCCGAGTCAGAGCAAAATCTAATTTCATTTGAAATTGACTCATTTCAATATTTAATCAACGAACGAGTATAATTAGAGTAATTTTGAATCAAGCCCACGAGTCCCACCGCTGAGTTTTTTTTTTCCAAGCCCAAAAATTGTGTCCGAAAACCGCCGACCCAATCACCCTTAAAAAATCTTTAACGCCACCAGAAGCCGACGCGCACACACAGGGACAGGCTCCCTCCCAGCGAACGCAGCCAGAGAAAATGGCCACGGCCACGGCCACGGCGCTCTCCCTGAGCGGCGGCGGCGGCGGGTCCCTCCTCCGCAAGTCCCACGCCGCCGCCTACGCCGCGGCGCGGTGCTGCTTCGCCCTCCCCAGCTCGCGGCGGCGGCCGCGGCGGCGCCTGTCGGCGTCGCGCGCGGACGACTCGTCGCCGGCGCCGTTCGAGATGACGGTGGAGGGCGCGCTGAAGCTGCTCGGCGTCTCGGAGGGCGCGTCCTTCGACGACATCCTGCGGGCCAAGAACGCCGTCCTCGCCTCCTGCAAGGACGACCAGGACGCCGTCGCACAGGTCCCGGAAACTTCCCCTCCTATCCTTTTTGTTCCTTTCGCGTTTGCCTCTTCTTGGACTCGGGGGAAAGGGCGATTCTTTAAAGGATCCTCAGTAATTCGGATGACTTGCTAATTTACCACGAGAAGCTGGCTTGATCAATCAGCAATGCAAGAAACGATGTGAATTGCGGCGATGTATCATGCTTTTCGAGCCCAGAAGCAAAATTTGTTTATAATCTACCTCCGTATATAGTGAATTCAGTGATGAATTTAGTAAATCATTAATTTGGACCATCTATCGGTGGATTGGCTGATCGTTGTCTCCGTGCGGATCGGGTCTGTTAAAATACTCTAGTTTGGTATGCAGTGCGTTAGCTTAAAGAGGTGACGTTGTTTGTATATCCATGAACCATGGTGGTGGTGATCATATATTATAATATGTTTTACCATTTTTGGACTAGCAACTCGGTTCATAGGAAGGAAAGGAGTGCAAACTTCTGTATCTTCCTTTCTACATGTTTGTTCTATTTTTTACGTAACTTACTGTGGATCTATCATCTATGACCTTTTGTAGCCTTCTGTGAACTGGTTGCAACTCATTCTTGTTTTCTTGTGCAAGTCATCCTCTTGATAAGTACCTTTGCTTGTGGCTGTTACTCATGTCCTTGCCCAATTTCTGAACTGTCTATTTCAAGACAGTTTCACGAGCTGCTAAGTTGTTAGCAGCATCTGTTATAGATGTTCGAACATCCGATATCAAACGCATCCCTGATGCCATGTTTGACTCCTTTCTTGTTTCATTTCAGGTTGAGGCTGCCTATGACATGCTGCTTATGCAGAGCTTATCGCAGCGGAGGGCTGGCAAGGTTGTTGATAGCAGCATCCGCTATGCTGATGTTAAACCTGTAAAAAGTGCAGGAACAGGCACAGTCCCGCAGTGGATGCAGGCAACCATGAAGAATGTGCCTGTGACATTTGAGGCTCCATCTTCAAGCAGCTTGGGCATCCAGTCATGTGTTTATGGTGCACTGATGGTTTTCACTTATGCTAGTGGAAGCTCAACATCTTTACCATCAGCATACACTAGCCCTGATGTGCCTGGACTTATCTTAGCAACAGGATTCGGTGTTTCGTTGTATTTCCTGACAAAGAAAAATATGAACTTAGGTAAATTGCTCCATCAATTTTTTATCACTCAATTTTATTATAATGGTACTTTACGTTTAGTACATTTCGAACGTGTTCTTCTTAGTTTCAGTAAAGAACTGATTTATATCCTTTTTATTTCTATGGGAAGAACATAGAACCACTCTTCTAAACTAGTTTTGAATTTGCAATGTGTACTATATTACCAGAGATATTATCAATTACATCATTAGCCTTTTTGGTAAAACTTCTGTTCACCCCAGTGCACTGGCCATTTAACATAAACCAATCTATTGTTCTTATACCTGGAATCCTTATTATTTACTCCTTTTTTTAAGCAAATTAAGCAATCTTGACATGGTAGTTTTCTTAATAATTACTACCCACCTGCCAACCCCCACCCACCCACACACACAAAGCACGTTTTGCTCAGTTGTTCTCAGACAAAAAGGGGAAAAAAATAAAAGAAGCAAGGAATGGAATGTGTAATTAAGATTTTTGTTTTAGAATGGAGCAACAGAAACAAGAAGTTTCACTGCTCATATACTGCCATTTAATACTTGTTGGCTGTAATGATGATTAAGCAGAGATTACTATCATAGTATCATCAGGTTATGCTGTCCGAAAAGGTGGATTGTATTGTTGCCATTAATCAATGTTAGTATATCTCATCCAATATCAGCATTTTAGATAAGATACAAAGGTTTCCCCAAGATATACATGAGGAGCCAGGTCAAACATGCTGTACTATCATCCTTTTGCATGGCAATTGTGCTTTAGTGTGTGCCTTCGAATTTCATTGCATATGGACCATTTTTTGGGCTTCAGGTGAAAATAAAAGTTGGTTCAGAGATATACGGGCTCCAGTGAAAGTAAAAGTTTGTGCAAACTTTAAAGAGATACCTAGTGTTTGTCCATCAGAAACAAATTCAGTTATTCATTTATTGTAGTAACAAATGAATTAGATTCTACTCTGCTTGGGTGTTGTACACACTCCTGAGTAAAAACATAACAAGTCAACACAATTATCTGTTCTTTGAGATTAGCTCTAGAGATGAGCATGCTTAGAGATCCACAATCCTTTACGATTGTAGGGTTATTATCTCTCACGTGACTGTAAGATGAGCAAGCTTAGATATTGACCATCCTTTACCATTGTTGTTGCAGGGTTATAGTTTTGTAGCTAATTGACTTTATCTTGTAACTATTTAATCTCTGTACTACCTTTAGTCTGAATTTCTTGCCTACAAAGTTGCTAGTGAGTGAACATGTGGGGATCTGACATAGGAACATAAGTCAACAAACCTCTTACCTTCTTTTGTGCTTGTTATTACACTGTTTACTTGTGGGATGAAACCTGGTCAAATACCTTGATTACTGCTGTTCTTGTGCCAACCTTCCTGGTTCAATTTAGAAGGGCATGAACATTTGTGGTCCTTTGTGCAGGTAAGGCTGCATTAATTACCATCGGAGGATTTGCAGTCGGTGCTACAGTCGGATCTGCTATGGAGAATTGGCTGCAGGTTGATATCGTGCCCTTTCTAGGCATCCACTCACCCGCTGTCGTTGTCAGTGAATTTATTCTGTTCTCCCAATTGTTTGTATCACTGTTTGTTAGGTAGGATCTGAAAACATTCTGTCAGCCTGACTTGTAATTAACTTGAATGGATTAGCTCTAAAGAGTCAGGGAAATGCATCGTTTCCACAAAAGATGGGAAGCAGCTGTGTATAGCAAATAATACATCAACGTCTGCGTCCTTTATACTTTAAAGATAACTTGTATCTAGTCTTATTGGTATCAATTTCACTATTCCTTCTTGTTTTCACTTGTATGCGGGGTGTGAGTTGTGAATTACTTTCTGACATCAAACTACACCATTAATCCTTTGCAATGTAGTAAAGGCAACAAGTGCTGGTTTCCTACCTGAAGATCTTTTTCATCTGACCAACTCCTTACAATAAACTTTGTATACAGCTGCAGTTCTATCGGTAGGTTGAATCTGAAAATTTTACTCTTTAGTTTATCATGATTTCAGTCATCCAAGAATGGCTCAAAATTTTGAGGTCAGGTTGGATGGTATTTATAGTATGTACTTCTGTTTGGATTGCTTTGTATCTCTCTGGTAACGGCAAGCTGTGTATGTGGGTGCTTAGCGTGATTGATGGAGTTGTTGGAGATATCTTTCAACTGCAACTTTAGTTTCCTTAGTCTGTCAGTTTTTTAGAAATCCTGTGGAGTCTTCACCATCTGTTGCCATTTCTTTATACAATAAATCCAGTAGAAAAGGTCTGATCAGACGATTGAGTTCTTTGAAAACCATACTTAACTCTCTGCATCATCCTTATCTTGAGGTTGGAGTTTGGATATGAGCTAAGCTAAACCTACTTTCGTTGATCACTGTCCCAACTGGGCAATTCCTGATCCAGCTCACAGGTCACAGCATCAGTCAAGCGTGCTGCTCCGCTGTTCCCTGCCTCCCTCGCGCTCGTGTGCCGGCCTCCCACGAAGAGAGCCTTCAGGGTCACATGATCTGTGTAACGTCTGTTTCATGTCTGTAAAATGACGTTGGTTGCTGTTTCAGAGAAACCATGAACCTGCTAAACCTCGAGAGGTTTTTTTAGCCGTGCCCCCAGATTTTAAACCGAAGTTGCCACGCTTTACCTGCCTTGAGGGCAACCTGCTACAAATCATTAAAAGTTTAGATCTTAACAAGTCATGCACACAAGTACGCAACGTTATCTTGATGCATTCATGTCAACACGAAAAAAGGTAACATGGACTATTACAGAAAGATGTTCTGGACAATTTACAACCACCTGACATGGGTGAAGAGAAGGATAAGAATAAAAGGAGGGGGGGAAAAGGGTTGCGTTGCTAAGGAATAATCTAATCTTATACCTCGCTATCAGTACACTAATTACCAGGTGCAGTCTCAACAGTTTTACAAGAGCAACACATCAGGAATACACTACACTTGATCACGGGAGCTGCTTTCATCTTCCATCTGCTTTGCACTCTGTAAATGTTCATCTTCTTTCCAGTATAGCTTCTTCAATAGGTGCTGCTTAACACTGCAGGGGCCACGAAAGGCGCAAGGGAATTTGCAGGAAGGCTGACGCCACCCCCTCGGAGTGAAACTGAAGGGCTTTTGCTCCAGCTAGATTTGCTTATGGCATTCGAATCAAGAAATACAACAATGACGGTTATATCATCGTGGAAATGACGCCTCACACCGCGATCAATTTTCTTGAGGTCTGAATATCTCATCTCCCTTTTCTTGGCTGCTTCTTGCATCGCAGATTTAACTAGCCTTCGAGCAATCCCCTGGTGAAAAGAAATCACATGTTTTTCAGGAAAGGATGGAATAATCTTACTCCAAAAGTTGGAATAGAGTTTGAGTAAAAAAACAGTCTAGAGAAGACATGCAACTCAAGTTTTATTTAGCAATACCACTTGGAGTTCAAAATAACATAATAACTTTAAGTGAATGAGAAGTTAATACTCTCTGCAAGTAAACACACAGGCATCCACATAAAAGTGCAACACTCAGAAACGTATGACATAACAATACAATAATGAATAGCTTATGACATGAATATTTGTAAACAAATTATCAGAGGAAAGATGTAACCAGTAAATGCCAGAACCAAAGTTACAGGATTCACTGTAAAGCCCCGTGAATCACGAACCGGATTCATCGAATCCAAACCGGTTTAGGGTACGGAATTCGTGTTCGCAGTGGAAATTGGAAGAAAAAGTGCTGAACCGCGAACCCAAATCCTATACCGCAACTCGGACGAACCACATTTCTGGTAACTATGAGCAGAACAGCCAAACATAGAGCTATTGCCAAAATTAAGTAATTAACTAGACTTTCTAACCATTTTTGTGTTCTAACACTTGGGGAATAAAACAACCACAAGTTTGGCCTGTTCATACAATTGTAACATTTCGACAATCTAATCTGCCTTTTGCGGTTTTGCCTAACATATATTTTTGCATTTTCTAGCACAAAAATTTATCACATTGCGAATAGCCGTGGCACTTCAAGTTTCAAAGATGATCAAAGTTATTATCCTTTTTATCCTATTACGTGATAAACGCACAAACATTCACTCCTGTGCAAACAAACGAAGGCCTAATGCAATTCAACATTAGATATGCATATACTTCCTAGTTGATCATATATCGATGAAATGGAAGAGTATAGCCTTGAAAGAAATTTGGATTTCAATCCATGGAAACTGGAGTGTAGGAGAACACATACATTGCGAGGATTACTTTGGACAAAGTCAACTGCTTCCTGATTGCTGAAGTGCTCCCATAGCCCATCCGAAGCAAATATAACAAATTGATCATTCGGTTGTATTTGGTGTACAGCAATTGCAGGTTCAGAACTAAGAATAGGTTTCTTGAAGGTTTCCCAAAGCCGAAACTTGCTATGAAGAGGTTCTCTGTTATACTCCGGTCTTTTTAGATATACATCTCCGATAGATCTCGAGATCTGCAGAATATCATCTTACCTCATAAGTTGTATTTTCTCGAAGAAAAGTATCCTACTGTATATATATATTAATATAATATAAAATAGGAGATTATATACAAGAACCTCATAAGTTGTATTGTGCATGCAAAGTAATATGATATGACAAAAACCCCAATAGGCATTAATTGATGGTGTTAATTAGTTAAGTGGGAAAATATATATTAATGAACAGGAACATGTGTGCCTGCGGAATGAATCAATTTCTCATGTATATGGTTGCCATGCTTCCCTTATACAAAAAGCATAAATATTAAGCTAATATGACCATATGGGAGGAGGACAAGAGGTATCATTCATCACGGTAGTATTTATACTGCCCTCCAAGTTATATTTTGCCATTCAAGGTTTGTTAGATATATAAAAAGCATGTTACATTATGATGGCGTAACTATAATGAGTGCAGATAATAATACAAATACAAAAGTAATTATCCGTGCCCCATAATGAGAAAAAGTGGAATTACGACAGCAATATATTATGTCAAAAGTGTGATGACTTTCAAAAACAAATTAAATGTCTAGACAGGTCTAAAACTCTAAGTGACAAACTAGCAACTTGATCTTCTGTGTATCACAGCACAGAATTTTGGCTACCTGGATGAGACCCTTCACACGCCAAATGTTGTGCTTTAGAACCACAATATGTGGATCATCAGGATGTGATGACTGCAGCTCTTGCCTAACTTCCGCATAGCACACATTGTGCTCGGATGATAACTGCATCGCCAGAACCTCACCAGTTGCCTTGACAAGCCTTCCAAGAACCGCGCGCGAGTCACCAAGGTTCGCGACATAGAGAGTCCCAGAGCAAATTACACCGACTAGGCAACAAGAGCCTACTGCTGCGATCTGAGGCTTCAAAGGCCATTCCTTGCTGACTAGAGAAAGGAAACCTTCCTCGGTTGCTTGGAAAGCTTTCCGGATCACATCTGCTGACACGCACTTGTGCTCGGTTGCAAATCCTGAAAAGGAAACAGTTTATCATACACTGACACAGATAAACAAGGCTAATAATAAGTAACACAACAAAGTCATGAAGACATCATCAAAAGGTAGAAACAAATACAAGACAAATACTTCCAATCACTGTGATATCCGATGCAAGTTTACAAATCAGATCTACTGAACCAATGATCATTTTTTTGGGGGTTTGCAAGCAATGAATACCAATGCACTTCCTTTCTTTTAGAAACCAATTAGCATCATCATCGCAATCATACTCATACAAATGCCGCACATGATCAAAGTAACACAGCAAAAAGTTGGAATTTGCTCATTGCATCATCATCAATGCCTCCAAAACATGAAGAAAAAAGGGAATAATCAGCAGTATCTTTCACGTATAGAGCCCTTACTCCTGAGATGGTGGAACATGTGGTCATTGATGAACCGGGACGTCTCCGGGCCGCCATGTCCATCATAGACGCCAACGAAGGTGCCTTGCGGGCCGGGTTCGGCCATGGAGAGCGGGCCGGACTCCACCTGGCTCTGGTCCTCCAACAGGTTATTGGCCTGCACCACCGCCATGGAGAACTCCCCGGTGGCTAGGTGGCCGGCGTCCTTGTACCACAGCAGCCCGTCCTGCCGGCCGGCCACGTCCGAGCCCTTGCCCCGGTGCGCGGCGCGAGACCGCGGGCCCCAGCAGGACCTGAAGAAGTCCATCACCGCGGCCAGCATCCCTCATCTCACCCTCTCCTCCACGCAGTTTCTTGACGACATCCCGAAACCCAGCTCTGTTATCTCCACCGTCTTTCTCAACTTATTTCTCCTCTCTGCAATTGAAGCCAGACAGAATCAACATGAGTTAGATCAATTAATGCACAGGAACTGGATCGCAGGTAAGGATCAAGAATTTGCACCCATCCCATTATCTCATATGTATCAGGGATCATCCAGTGTAGAGTACTAAATCAGATCAAGAAAGAACAATCGAAGCTACTGATGGATTACGGCCAACAAGACATGTACGCGTTTGCTTTCTTTGCAGTTTGGCAATGGTGGATGAGGAAGGAGAAGAAAAAGGCTTCACCTTTTCTCTAAGAACTCCCTGTCGAGTTCGTGCTCGGAGTCATGGAATCTACCACGCAAGTGCCTCAGATCTGGATAGCTATATACTGAGGCACACGAACAGCAAGGATTTGTTAGACTGATAGCTGCTCTCCTTTCTATAGCTCTCTTTTACTTTCTCTCAGTAGCTCTGCCCAATCTTGAAGACTTGAAAAAACAGCTCAGATGTCTCTCCTCTCTAATGCAGAGAGCTACAGACCCAGGTGATAACAAGCACAAATCCAAGGGGACGAAAAACCCATTAAAAGAAACAACAAGAGATGGGCTCTACCGGTGGAGGAGTATTGCTTTGTTCCATTGATTCAGTTCCCCCTCACTCACCTTGCAAGAAAAGCACCTTTTATGATGGTATTCTTAAGGTGGATACAGATGGTTTAATATTATTAATGTATTTGGTTATTTGAATAAAATCATCTCGTTCTAGATGGTGAGATACAGGTTTAAGAAATATTCCGTATAGATGTTAAATCATTCTATTCATCTAAAACAATAGATGTTAAATCATTCTATTCATCTAAAATGCAATAAAACCAAATGAGGAAAGATAGACAATTCACTTAACCAATTCCATCCTATCAATCTCATTCCACCAACCAAACGCAACCTTAGTTTAAGAAAAAATGTCTTCTATTTTATATTTATTTGCATACAGTCTTCCCTAGAATTCATCAGCTTTCGCTGCCCCCTAGTCATATTTTTCAGGCCATTTTTGTGCTCTACACAAGTACACATGAGAGGATCTTTCATCAGCAGGGGGTACATGTTTTGTATGCACGAAAGGTCAAAGGAGCGCTTGTGTGTGTATCAAATCTAGCCTGGAAAAGCCCCTCACCCTCACATGCATCAATTACAAGGTCAAGGGAATTGCTTTTTTGTTTATAAAAAAACATTGAACATATGTTTTGTGGATCAATATAAGTTGTATAAATCTTGAGAGGGTATTTATAAAAGAAAAGTATGAAATCATCTCTCAACAAAAATCATCGACTAAACCAATTGTCACAATTGAAGATTTGGAGACACATTCGATGTTGTGAAGGAGAATAAAACCGACCATTTCTAAAAGAAAAAAGTTGGCTATGAGTTCTAGCATTTCATTAAAGGTAGACAACAGTCGAGCTACAAACACATATCCACCTCTCGGCTCCGTAAACACCCGCATCAAACAGTGCTGGAACACAAATAGACGGCGTGCGCTCCCTCGCACTTGCCAACCGAGTAACGCTCGGTTGGGAACCGAGCTTTGGTCAATTACAATACTCCATCTTTGGCTGCAAATGAATGGGAATGAGAAGAGGCCAAACAACGTGACATCACTGACGAGCGTGTATGCATTGTAGCGTTCTGATTCTGAACCAGAACGAGCTTTGGATGGGTCGGACCTGGTTATGCGGTCCCTATCCCCTTCCCTTTTGATGCTAGTATGCGTTTTTTCGTTGAGAAAAATGGCTAAAAATCAAGAAAAATCATTAGCAAGCAGAGTTTTCTACGTTCACACGGACTGCATGATTTGCTGAGATTTGAGAGCCAGTCTTGATCAGTTGCTAGCTGGTTCCATACGATGCTAGCTACAAGCCTACGATCTTTGTAATTACAACCAGCATGGTGGCTGTAATTACAAATGGTTCTATACTACCGTTTAAATAGTATTATTATACCTCTTTATCTTTTTGAGTATATTCTAGTACTGATTATAAGATACTTCAAAGTGAGTTTCACGAAAAATTTCATCAAAGTCCACCCTTTATAGCATAATTTATTTATATATTCTTTTTACATATGTAAAATGGTACATAGAAAAAAATGGCTCCGATGAAGTTTTTTCAACTATGTCGTATTGGAGTATCTTAAAATTATTATTGAAGTATATCGAAAATGATAAAGAAGTATAACACTTTCATTTAAGTGGTATATTGAATGTGGGAGTATGTACTCGGCGTATAGAAAAGGTTTCTATATATATATATATATATATATATATATATATATATATATATATGTGTGTGTGTGTGTGTGTGTGTGTTGGGCAGGGATCCAAAACCGGTTTTCGCCCCCGAATTTATATATGCGGCCAAATTCAAAAATTTAAAAAAATTTGATTTTGCTACAGTGCTGCTACAGTAATTTCGGAATTTCGGTGAAATTCGGTCAAAATTCGCCGAAATTTCGGGTTTGGAGTCCGGATTTTCAAATTTTTTGGCCGGATTTGAACGGACTGGGTCCAATAACCCTTAAGAAAGTCTTGTTCCATGAAAATTTGATGAAAAACTAATTTTTGAGATTTTTAAAATTTGGGCAGAAACCTTGTCAGATTTTTAAGAATTTTTAAAAGCTTGATAATGATGTGAAAAAATTATGGTACCATTCTTAGTAGTTTGGGATCATACAAAAAATTTTCAAAATAATTTAACATCATTTGTTATCTTTAAAAATAAAAACCGAATGGACATAATTGGGACAGTAAACTTATTATATTTTACAAATTTTCTCCGGTGTGATCATGATCTGAAATTTTTATGACATATTAATAATTTTCTCAGTACAATTCTATAAAATTTTCAAAAATTTAAATTTTCTTTGTTTGCTCAATAAAATCTATCAATGCAGTAAGCACTGAACTTATATGATTGCAATCTGCTCTGCACAGTTTTCAGATTTCGGATTTTGATTTATCAGACAATTCAAATATTTTTAAACTTTTTGAAAATTTGTTTTTCAAGTTTATTTCAGGTAATGATCCTTATTTAAAATTTTCAGCTCCATATATTGTTCCAGGAATTTATAAAATTCTGACAATGTACTGTGTACATATTTCTGTTTTCGGTTTTGGATTTATCAGGCAACTCAAATATTTTTATAAATTTTTGAAATTTTGTTTTTAAAATTTATTTGAGCTAAGGATTCTTATGTAAAATTTTTAGCTCAAAATATTTCTCCAGGAATTTATAAAAATTCTGACATTCAAAGTACTAGTTTTCAACTCTCTCTGTGTTTGAATTTTTAAAATTGCTCACATTTGATCATCATCTGAAATTTTTCCAGATATATCATAAGTATGTCAGGAATCTCCACAAAAATTTCAAAACTTTCTAACATCGTTTGTACTATTTTTCATCCGGTTCAAACTTGCCAATCAACGTTTCATCTACATAGTATCAGTATTTGAATTTTTTAAAATTGCACAGATCTGATAATCACCTGAAATTTTTGTGAGAACATCTCTAATGTGGCAGGAACCTACAAAAAAAATTTCAAAATTTTTTGGCATCGTTTGAACCAATTTTCAGTCAGTCCAATTTGGGCGAATTTCGGGCAAATTTCGGGGTATTTTCGGCGAATTTCGGAAAATTTCGGTGGAAATCAAACCGGATTTGAATTTTGAAATTTGAATTTTGAATCTTGTCCGGCCGAAATTACCGAATTTCGGCCGAAATTTCGGATTTCGGCCTGTCCCGAATTTTTTTCTCAAACGAAAAGTTCATCCCTGGTGTTGGGTGCATGCTATTTGAGTACATAAATAGAGGGAGGCCGTACGGCCCTGGCTACAAGTGCGTCGTGTGCCATATGTTCATTTCTTTTCTTTTTTTCCTTTAATTTGTTGTTTTTTTTTTGCCATGAAAGAGATAGATAATATATAGGGTATTATGGCACGGTTTTTGTGTCTAGAGGGCTTGTTTTAGAAAGTGCATTTTATACCACCATGAATTCTAAAACTGTTTAAATTCTAGTCAGGTCAATGCCTTACCCACTCGATCCAAATTAGGGTAATTTTGATCTAACACGGTACCCTAGTCAAGTCAATGCTGCTTACTGAGGTTCAACGGTGAGGTTAGCACGTTCCAGAATGGCTGAAGGCGGTGGGGCCACGGTGACCGGTTCTAGAGAAAAAGGAGGACGCCTGCACCCCGTCGCCAAAGAAAAGGGAACTTGATGGCACACAGGGAAGGGAAGCGAAGTTTACCCAGTGACAAATCAGAAATTGGAACAGCTCTCAATGACATTAAGCCAATTTTTCCATATCGTGCTAATACAACCTTATCTGATCATGTAAAACGTAGTACTACTGTACTAGTACTGCTCAAGTCTAGACAAGAAAGAGGTGTGCAGTGTGCCAGTGTGCTTCGCTGTTTGCAAATGGATCGACGGCACCATATTACGACCAGAGAAAAGAAATACTATCTGGTAAACCTTACAAAGTTACACCTAGTATTGGATATCTCAGTGCGGAGTAACTCGGTGCATATACTCGGTATCAGTGAGCATGCACTCTCTAGTCCCCATTTTTCACCTGTTAGCATCTCCGTTGTCTCCCCTTTCTCTACATGCGTAGACCACAAAAGATATCGACCGTAAGGCGAGCTATAATATGATACGATGTCGTGGCAGAGCGCCCGCAGCGTCAACGATGTTTGCCGGGCTCATCATGTATATTTCGTGTCGTGCCAGTCTAAGCACGACATATGCTAGCGTGTCATGTCATACCGCCCGTCGTGCCTGACCTCAAGGCCTAGCACGGTCCTATCATTCATATCGTGCCGTGCCGGTCTGCCCTGTACGTGCGTCGTGCCATGCCGTGCTTCAGCCGTACCGTGCCACGAGCTAGCCCAAAAAAGCCAGTCCCGAACATAGCGCTCTCTCTCTCGAGCGAATTTGCATTTCTAGACTCTTTCACCGTGCTCATGCACTCCCCTACCACGGGAGCCGCCCTGCTGCGCTCCTGTAACGCGGGAGTGGCACACGGGAGGCGAGCAGCGCAATGAGCCTGCTCATCAACAGAGTTGAGCGTGGAAAGCCGTCTCTTACAGGAAGGAAGCCGTTAGAGATGACTAGATTTATAATTTCATTAAAAATATTAAACTTGGAAAAAGGTAAAAAGGCTGAAAATCATCACTTCACCGCTCGCATGCGTCTGCGATACACTAGTACCTACGCGAGCACGCTTGAGTGGCAATAAGACGTTATGCGTATCAATTACGAATCGGTGTCCGTATATGTGTATTTTCACCTTGCCGTGTCTGCCAGTTTGTAAGGGCGACTAGCGATCCATCGATCGAGGCGATGCAAGGCTTGACGTTGCAGAGAAAAGAGCACGCAGCTCAATAATTGGACCGAAAGTCCTGCAGAAAACTACCGCCCCGTCCGTCGTCCATGGCTCCATGCTTCTGGCCCCTCCCGTAGTTTTGGCCGTCCGATCCGTCAGACGTCCGGCAATCGCTAGCTGTTACTGGGAAGTACCAGCCATCTTTTTCGTCCTCGTCTCCTACTCAATCCGGATTTTGCTCATGTGCTCCTGAAAACGCGATGCCGTTTTACGTTGCTGTCGTAATGGATCGGGGTAATTGGTGAGTTCATGTGGTAGACGGAGAAGCGACGGAGGCCATGAGTCACCCGTTGAATTGATACGCTTGATATGCAACTTTAACTTCAGCAGATCCTTATCCATTTGAACCGTTCGATCAAAGCAGCAAATGGTCGAGATTGTCTAACAGTGCTAAGTTATAGCAGTGCTTTTTTATTCAATGATTTACATATAACTGATAAAGTTATAATTGTTACTACTATCGTATCAGATCTGTTTCCACTAGTAATAATAATCTGGCAAGTCAATTCGTAGGTTCGTTCAATTCTTCCTTTCCTTGAGTTAATTATTGCTACTTTGCACGGAAGCGAAGAAAATCTCTTGGTCATATCCTCACAAACCGGTCTTCTTCAGCAGTTTTTCTCAGATAAGCAGTGGGGATCAATTATAAAGGCACACGAAGAAAAATCTCAGGTCTGGTTGACTTTTTGCACTGCACAGTGCACGCTGAAGAGCACATGGGTCTAGCTAGTCGGTTGACTTGGTGAGTTGGCTCTAATCAAACATCAAACCAGAAAGCCGTGAGTAATGAGCAACGGAGCATTAGCTCCGAGTTGATTCCGACGCATTCCAACCTAAATCCACACACCGTTGAAAGCGGTGAGAGCACTCCGAGCATTTTCTACGCATGCGCCGGTACGGCGGGAACGGACGAATAAGACTGACACCACCATGCAGCCCCAACAAAATTGAATTACATACAAGGCCTATAATTTAAATAGTCTTGTTTAAAAATATATAATTTGTATGTAGATTTACTGAAACTTTTTTCATTACACTTTTATTTATTATATTTCAACTATATGTATTTATTCATTATCATCCACACAAAGTATTATTTCTCATCTTCTAACATAATTAATTGAAAGTATTAATTTATTTTCTCTTGTACCTTTTATAATTTCACCGTATCTTTTATCCCCGTGCAAAGTCAAAATGCATCTATAAGAAGTAGAGTACAAAGGCTACGAGCGAGGTGTTGAATTTCCACGCGTTTGCCATAATAAGGCAAGGAACCGTGGAGTCCCACCAACCGATGGCACACATAATTGCATGACAAGAAAGTAAACCCATATTCTCAGGGGGCCGGGGCCATGTGATTTAACCTTAATCCTGGTCTTTGCTAAGACGGTTGGTTAAAGCCGCCATCACAGCAATCAAATTCTGCCAAACAACTAGTAGGAGCACTACATTTGAAGAAAAGTAAAATTTAATCTATAGTAATCTGCAAGTCATCTTATTTGTACCCTGTTCTCTGATATGACGATCGGCCGCCTTTCCACTTGGGCTAATGTAAAACTAATGGCCACTTGATCTTCACGGGCACTCACCTGGTGAACAATGCTCTAGTTCACCGTGGTAGTACCACGTATCACGGATTTTGTTGCTCCCACTGGGAGAGCACTGGCCTGTAGCTACAGCAACCAGATGGTACGACTTGATCCAGTGCCGAGCATATCACTCGCCACCAGCGTGCACCGATCCCGAAGGTTCTTATTTTCCCCCAATGATTTAATTTCCTCGCAAGTTTGATTTCATTCGAATTGTAAACCTGATTTTTTTTACCGTGAACCTATATGTGATGCGTGTTTGTCATGGTATAGAGTAAAGTATATGCCTGTTGTGGTCGAGAGGAAGGTAGATTTGTAATTTCATTTTAATGATTTCTAAACTTACAAAGAATATTATGAACTTTACAAACTATATATATATATATATATATATATCGCACTACGTACGTTAATTATAACGCGCGAGTCAATCATGCCGGGATGGCAAAAAGGTGTGATCAGCTGGTGATTCGATAGCAACCAAAACCTTGACTCGTGGATTCGGCGCCACCTGGGAATCTTCTCTTAGACCATCTCCAACCGAGTCCCTGGAGTCGTCCCATTCCCTTGGGCATGAGAAAGCGCCGAGAGAGAACGTTCCTCGCTGCTCCAACCGAGTCCTTCCGCGCGCATGAGCCGGGAGAGAGAGAGGATCCTCCGCCGAGGGTCGCGCTCCCCATTCCCTCACGCAGATCGGTTGTGTGGACGCCAACGGCCGAGGCTTACAATGGCGCACGGACATTGCGGCAGACGGCAAGGGCGTCATGGCGAGAGCGATAGGTGGTCCGCCTCACCACGGAGACAACGACGGCGACGGAACTCGAGACCTTGAGGTACGCATCGAGGACCCCCATATTCGCCGATTTGAAATGGATTTAGGTTGTGCGATGTTCGATTCAGTGAGGGAAAAACTTGGATGGGGTCAAATCGCCGTTGAACCTAGATGGGGAAAAACCTGGATGGGGTGAATCCTGGATGCGGTGATGAAGTATGAAATGTAGATGCATAGAAGCCATCGGGGTGAAATTTAATGTCCATTTTGACAAATAGTCTCGGTCATGCTAAAAGCTGCCGAACTAGCCGAGTGTTGATCATTGTTTCAGCTTGATCATTTTTGCTATGGCTCAATTTAATGTCCATTTAGATCTGGAAATGAAGTCTCCAGTTGGTGAACTAGGGTTCCAAGAAGGGGAATGGTGGAGAAATATACTTGCCCGGATGGTGCACAAATAAACTGATTGAATGAGCACTCCATCGAATTAGGATATTCTGTTTTCCTAGTTGTGATTGGATTATATGGGTACTACTGAAAACCTGTGCATACTTGCCTGTTGACGCCATTGACAAGTGAACCAATTTCCTTGCCTGTTGTCCACAAAAACCGATTTCATGCTTCGTTAATACTTCTTCAGTTGAACTAGCTGTACTCAGTGATAAGAAAATTAGCATTGCATTAGCTAATTGGTTCTGACATAACCTGATGCATCATATATATGCACAGTTCGAATTATGCTTGTTGTCCTCACAGTTCGAATTACATAAAATTGTGGTTGTTGTCCTGACATAAATGTGTAGCATATATATATATGCGATTTAATTATGCAATATGTCCTGACTGGGTTTAGTTCGTGGTGGTTGTCCTGCTTGTTCGGATTATATGGGTACTAGTTCATGCTTGTTGTCCTGCTGGGTTTACTTCATGGTTGTGGACTAGAGAAATTGCTTTCCAGAAATTGTGTTCACTGACTGTGTTCACTGACTTCTTGCACTGGAATTTGGCTTGAGTTCCAGAAATTGAGTTCCCCAAATTGTGTTCCAGAAATTGTGATCACTTACTGCGTTCACTGACTTCTTGCACTGCAATTTGACAGTTCATGCTTGTGGACTAGAGATAGTAAGAACAAAAGCTGTGTTCACTGACTTCTTGCAGTAAGTAAAGCTGTGTTCACTAACTTTTTGCAATGTCGGTAATTGCCTTATTGTCTGGTTGAAACTTCAAATGTGAACAACTAAATCTGTGTGCACTGACTTGGTATAAGTGGCTTCTTGTGTCGGTAAGTGGCTTCTTGTCTCGGTAAGTGGCTTCCTGTGAACAACTAAATCTGTGTGAAGAACTAAATTATATTCTTGCATGCACACGGGCCACCAACATTTTGGCTTGGGGACCGTGCATGTTGGCATAAGTGTTCGATGAGGATCTCGGGTGGAATAGACGATTTGTGACAATAAACTTGACAACTGTGATACATATACGTTGTGATGTACTTGGTTTGTTTAATTGTCAATCACTCTTATATGCTCATTCAGCATTTAAGAATGTCATTTGCTACTTCCTCGTCTTGGTAATTTGCCATGCATATTTGCTAGACAATTGATGAAATTAACTGGTGAAGTATAAAACCGCAAGTGTGGTAAGATTGTCACAAACTGGCTGCTTTCGCCTATTGTGGCGAGGAGGGCCTATTAAGGCAACCCGACATCTCGAGAACACTCAAATGTGCATCATATCGTTATGCCATTAGAGACTTGCTCAATTTGCATTGGTAATGAGTCAAATTATGGTTTCTTCATTGGTTAGCTTGTATGTGTAATTAGCTAGTAGCTTGTATGGCTCAATTAGCTTCTATGGCTCAATATGCTTCTTTATATACATGCTTCTTTATATACATGCTTCTTTACATCTGCTTTGGCAGAATCGAGAAATGTAACTTACACATGCTTCTTTCTTGGTACGTTGGTCAAGAATTTCGCCATGTAAATTACACATGCTTTATCGTTGCTTGGCCGAATCGAATCGCCAATCATAACTTACACATGCTTTTCTCGGCTGTTTGGTCAAGAATTCGCAAGCGTAAATTACACATGCTTCTTTTTGGTCGTTTGGTCAAGAATTCGCCAAGCAGAACTTATACTGTTGCATGAACAATGAAAAGTATGAATTCGGTTATATATGCTCCTTTACTTCTGTTGTGTCGCCCAATTATATATGGTGGTTTACTTCTTCTTGTGTGAGCCAATTATATGGACCTTCACTTCTTCTTGTCTCAAAGATGAAGTAATATATGCTCCTTTACTTCTTCTTGTGTCCGCCAATTATATATGGTGGTTTACTTCTTCTTGTGTGAGCCAATTATATGGACCTTCACTTCTTCTTGTGTCAAGATGAAGTTATATATGCTCCTTTACTTCTCGTTGTGTCACCAATTATATGCTCCTTTATATCTTGGATGACAATCAAAAGCATGAATTCCAAGTTACTTCTTCTTGTGTCACCAATTATATCTTGGATGAGAACACTCAAATAAATGCTTTACTTTGCGTAGAAGTATCTGTCCTAACTGTTGTCTGACGGTTGCTTTAGATGGACTCGGAGACCCTTCGAGGCGCCCCGTCTGTGTCGAGATCTCGCCGAGGAGAGAGCCGAGCAGACTCAGACCATCGCCGGGACAACTTCCTCCCAAGTGATGAGCCTTGGGCCAATGACATTAACACCGTGACTTCTTCAAAGTCGAGGTCATAGCCGATACTTGGAGAAGATGTCGCTGGACACTGTTGACTTTACCACTCCACCTTCTCCGATGCGGTTTCGCTCACCTTGCATCTGCCGAGGCGGTTGATCCGGACGACGTGTTGCCGGCGGACTACACCAAACGAACAACTCCCCTCAAATGACTACTCCACGGATTCTCTACTTAGCGAATGTGGATTCGAGTCCGATCGTTCGGGCCACTATGTTTAGATCTTCGTGTGTGTTGTATGCTTTAATTTGGACCATGTGGCTTTCAAGCGCTAAGTGAGCTTTATTGTATTTTGGACCATCTACCTATGAACTTGTAATCCTTACTGTAATTTCAATCAATGTGATGTCTGTTTATGTCAATCATATTGTTCCTACATTACTTTGCCATTATTCCGTAATAACAATCTGTGTGTGTGCTTTCAATGATCGGGAGGACGACATGGACCCTTTCTACTCGAACTTCCTTCAGAGGACTTGGATGTTGTGGTGCACGGGTTATCTCCTCCGGCAGAAGACCGCCAATTATGGGCACGACTCATTCTGCCCGAGTCGGTCCACGACGTGAAGAAGGGGACCAAAAACAGCTCCAGAGCCGAGAGGACCAAATGGATCAAGGAGAGGATGAAGTTCTAGTCTCACTTGGTTGAATGTGAGCCTAGACCCCATTGTTGGGAAGGACCAATCATCGGACACGATTGGACCGTAATTGCTGATTATTACACAACCTATAGCAAGGAACACATGAAGGCAAGATCGAAGAAAGCATTGGTTAAACCGGTCATTGATAAATGAGTGTGTTAGCAAATATGCTGGGTATCTCAATCGGACCGACGGTCTACATCGAGTGGGAGCACCGAGCGTGATAGGGTAAGTAATTGTCCCCGTCAGAGTCAAGACTTTCGGTCATGTTGTAATTGTCTCTCTTTTGCAGATGGTCTATGCCGTACGATGTACCAGACATTGAGGGCAAGCCATTCGCGTTCCACCATTGTTGGTACTCGCTATGCGGATCATCCAAGTGGTCTTCGCACTTGTCCCACAAGAAGCAAAAGACGGAGGACATGAAGGGTCCAATGACATTCCTATCGAAAGCGTGCCTCGCAAGCATCATCGATGAGCCGAAAGGCCACAAGGCCGGAGGTCAAGGCTGCGAGAAGCGTGGTGCTACGCCTAGCATGTCATCTGTGGGTGCGCACTCGAGCAATTCAACAAGATGAATGAGTCCAGAGTCGCTATGGTGGAAATACGTATGAAAAGGCGGCTACCATGCTAGAAATACGAAGAAAAACCGCCATGTCGAGGAAGCGGAGAATGAAAGGATTATGAATATTGACTTGAACTCGTGTAATGGATTGCTTCATGAAAGTACTACGAGAGTCGCAGAATGAGATTATGACGAGTCGTCAGGCAATGAACAAGTAATTGTTGCCTTCGGTCATCCCCTGTTTGAACTATCTAGATCGCGTTACGCCCATCTACTATTGTGTAATGTTGTGTTAATGTTTGAACTACCTTTATTTATTGTGTGGACTACGTAGTTGTATTGTGTGAACTATCTAGTTTGTTGCTTTCTTGTGTTGGTTTGTTGTGTTCATGTGCGAACTATCTAGTTCTTGTGTGGACTATACTATTGTGTAATGTTGTGTTAATGTTTGAACTATCTAGTTGTATTGCGACTCACCGGATTTGTAATGTTTGCATTGTCTGTTATCCTGTTTTGAGCTTTCCATTTCATTTCACGTACAACCAAGTTCACTTATTTATTGAACCTTACATTGATACATAACACTCTCACAAGGAAACATAGCGACACTTGCATTATCCCCTGCGTCGTGACCAAAGGTGTTCGACCAGATCCGCCGCAATCGATGGTGAAGTTGGCGATCCTCCGCCTTTGAGTTGCTTGTATGCAAGGTAAGACCGACCCGTTGGGTGACGCCCCAGAACGACGGAGTTCCCATATAGTCAAGTTCATTTCCGTGGTGGCCCATTCCTCTCATCCTCCACGATCATGTTATGCAAAATGATACATGCATGGTCATTATATGCCTTAACGCACTCTCGTGCCAACATCGCCGGGGCCCGACAATGGCAAACCTACCCCGAGCACTCCAAATGCTCTTCCACATCCTTCCTTGCGGCGATCGTGATCTGCGAGAAGTGGATCCTCTTGTTTCCATCGGCACTGAAATTGCCTTAACAAAGGTACCCCACTCGTGGTAAATGCCATCTGCGAGGTAGTACCCCATGTCGCACGGAGTGCCGCTGATTTATGTAGTTAATCACGGGCTGTACCATCATTTTCCCTAGAAAATATGTTAGAACGGTGTAACACATTAATATCGTTCATGCTTCCTGGCATACCGAAAAAAGCATGCCAAATCCACAAGTCGTACGAAGCAACCGCCTCGAGGACTATGGAAGGCTTGTGAGTATGCCCGGTGAATGCCCCTTGCCATGCTTTCGGACAGCTTCTTCGTGTCCAATGCATACAATGATGCTACCAAGCATACCAGGGAAACCCCTGTGCTCACCAACAGCAAGGAGTCTAGCAATGTCTTCCGCGTTAGGAGATCGGAGGTACTCCTCCCCGAAAACCTCCACCACCGCCTTCACGAACTTCTTGAGAGCTACAAGGGCCGTGCTTTCCGCAATACGGAGGTACTCGTCCACAGGCGTCAGCAGGAACGCCGTACGCTAGCTGACGGAGAGCTTCGGTTACCTTTTGAAGAGGATGCAAACCAAGCTTCCCCTTCCGATCCCTCTTTGTTGAACCAAACGTCGTGTCCTTCAACAAAGATTCGTTATTCGCAAAAATAGGACCGCTCATCCAAACTCTGCGTATGTGGAACGACTTAGACAAAATGAAACCTTACCAAGACATCATTCATCTTTGCTTCAACCATCGGTTTGTTACCTCACTTTGAAAAATGCGTGGCCGCATTACGGGGAAGAAGCGAAGTAATCACCATAAAGCCGAGCCGCTTCTTCAAGCGTGACCTCGATCGATCACCGCATGTCCTGAACCGATCCCCGCCGATACGCTCCTCGCTTGCATCTCCTCCTCCTCTGCGATTGCGAAGAGAAGGGTGTCCTCATCATCGAGAAAGCCTAGTTCATCACTTGAGGAAGAATTGGGTGACTCATTTTGAAGTTGGCAATGGGTTGTGGGTGACTAACCTGATAAATGCAACCCCTCAATATATAGAATGGCTGGGTTGGATGAGAGGTGAGGAGGAAAAGTTAGGTATTTCGGGAAGGGAAGGGAATAGGGAAGGAATCGGTTGGAGTGCATTGCTGGGAAGGGAAGGGAATCCCTGGGAATGCTGGGAAGGGAATGAAACCCTGGGAATCGGTTGGAGATGGTCTTATTCCTTGGCCTCTCCTCCCCTGGCAGCTGAGTGTAGTAGCCATCGATGTAGCTTGCAGCCTTCCAGACTGCAGACGATGTCAAGAAGGCCTCTTCCCCTGCCGCTTACTGCCTCCCAGCACGGCCATGGTACGCGTGGTGTGCTACCTCCAGCTTGCAAATACACTAGGACAACGACAGTACGGCAACATGAGAGCCATAGCCCTCTCCAGGAGCTTGTACACCACCTGGGATGGGACCCGACGAGCCGACTCGGATCCTTCCGTTAGCCAGCTGCAGTCATATGCGTCGCAGCACTGCACGAGAAATCACGCATCGATTGACCGGTCGCAAGCGTTGATTTCTGACTAGATGACGATCATTTATGACTGCTGCGTGCAACTAAGCCGGCCGAATCCCATGGGTCGCAGCCCCCAGCTGCTAGAACAACAACCGTGTGCTCCGGCCGTGGTCCCGATCGATCGAGCGATCGGTGCTCATTTGTTGTCAACAGGCAGGCAGAAAACAGCAAAACGTGACACAGCGACGGCTGTTGCGACCGTCTTGTATTCCCTAACTTTTTTTTTTCATATTTGATTATCTCCTCGACAAAATTCTCAAGACTTTCCTCTCAATACAAGTAGTACAACTCTTTTTTTAAAAAAATTTGGATCAGGAGCTCTGGCATCCAATATAAAAGAAGAAACAGCAGACGAGCTATGTACGCACGCACTCCACACACCCATGCACGAACTCGCCCCTACGCGCGCCCATATCAAGTGATGCTCGAACGCAGGCGGGCTGAGCGCTCGGTAAGCGTCTCAGCCAAATGAGCTACGCGCTTGCCTGCAAGTTGTACAAATCTTAAAGCAAATAAAGGGGTATGTAATCGCTATCTATCTTTTATTTATACTTTAATATAATTTCACCGTAAAAAAGAAAAGTATTGAAGCACCTCTCAAATTACAAACCTATTTCTCTTTCTAACCATGAAAACACGATACAAGTCACCTATCGTGGTAAGTCATCGATACTGTAGCATCTCATGTCATCGCGGCACATCCAAAGGGCCCACCATGGCAAACGAGCTACCTCAGTACTTGAGCCTGGCAGAACATGGTACCACGATACTAGACTTCAACAAGATGGTAGGGCCCACATCCTGTCACGCTTGTCGGGAAGCTACCGCGATGGATAGAGTTACTGCGGCACCGATGACCTGCCATGATAGGGGGAGCATAGTAGGTTACATATGTCGTTTGCCAATGTTTCTGTGATTAACAAGAAGGCTAGATTTACAATTTTATTTTAAAAAATCAAATATAGAAAACAAAAAATGTGCAAGGAGATCAAATGCACCATGGCTACCCACGGATCGCGTCGCCTACCAATGTGTGTGTGTACACACACACGTCGAAGCAGCTTCGGTTAGAGCATCTTCAATGGTACCACTTCAGCTAGTTATAAGAGTGCCATCTCAGCATTTTACTTTGATGGAAGAGAGAAAATGAGAAAAGAGATATAGACCAGCTACTAATGTATAGCCAGGCTATAACTGATTTCAAGGCACTTATTATCTATTACATGTGGGCCAATATTTAATTTTATAGACAATACTATAGCTAATGTATTTGACGAATACTTATACCAGGGGTACCCCACGGCAAGGATGCGGGAGAGGATCCAGCTCCGATCGGAAGGCCTCGATCGGGTCACGAAGGATCCTCGGCCTCCACCGTGACCTCCGGAACGCTCCGACTGCCTTGGGTCGGGACGCCTCATGCCTCCAACTCGCCTTAGGGTCGGGGCTCGCAGCACCGCACCGGCCGCAGGACGGAGATTCACACAGCCTCTGACCTAGCTGCTGGTCGGGGTCCCCATGAGCATCTCGGCGTGACTCGGCCACATCATCGATCGACTCGGTTGGTCACCGCCTCCGAACAAGGACGGCCGGCAGGATAGGCGATCCTTCCGGTGACGCCAGAGGCGCCGCCCACACAACGTCAACTCCTGACAGGCGCACAGAGGGCGAGTGCGCGCCTTCCCGATGGAGCGCCGCTAGCTAAGGCTACTGCGATCGCGCGCGCCGCTAAGTCTGCCAACCCGTCATGAGATAAATAGGAACCTGTCAGCCATCAAGACCGAAGACCGGATCCCTGGGGCATAGCCTGCCCCAACCGCTCTTCTCTCCTGAGTCTCGTAATCCGCCTCCTCCTATATAAGGAGGGGGGGGCCTTCTGAGGGGCCCCTTTCTTCGATCCTTCTTTCTCCGAGCTCGACAAGACTTGAAAGCTCAAGCTCTCAAGCTCTGTTCAAGACTTTCGACGAAGCTGCTCGGGCTTGTCCCGAGCCCTCGCTGTACCATGATGCCGTCCGCCGCGTCCAAGCCGATATACTGACCACCACCACGAATCGGAAGTAGGGACGTTCACCAACCAAAGATAAATCTCGGCTTCCTGAGTCAACCATCATGAGAGGGAGCGCGGCCCTTGACTTACAAATACGTTGCTTGCTATACGAAACAAGCGGCTTGGCGCGCAGTAGGGGCTCGCTCAGCGTCATTATCTTCGTCTCCGGACTCCTGTGCATCTCTTGATGGCTTCCTCCACCTGCGACGGTAGCGTCTTTGATGCGAACCGACCGGATCTTCGGGAATGCATTCAAGCGCACGGAGAGGGCGGCCCTCGCTCGTCGTCTGCGGGGGTGTCCACGGTCACCATGCCGCGCCAGGGACCCCCCGCGAGGAGAACCCTTCACCGCTGTGGAGGTTCCCCGGTCCGGCATCGTTCGACCCGAAGATCTCGATAGCGACATCATGACCAGCGCATGGAGTATGGAAAAGTTAAGGCAACTCTATCCCTAAGAGCCTTACCATTGTCCGAAGCGCCGCATAACGACTCGCCCTACGGTCGCTATGCGCGCCGCCGAGCCGACGCGACATACCCACCGAGCTTGTGCCCGACCAACCATCAGACTCTCTAGTGGAATCCCGTCAACTCGAGTGCTACGACCACGCCCAGCGGCTCACGGTATCAAGTAGCGCTTTGCGGAAGAAGGGGTATCTGGATGGCCCTCGATCGCTCAGTGAACGCGCCGCGACCATGACGTCGTTGCCATCCTCGCGTTTTCCTCAAGGGATTAGCGCAGGGCTCACGCCGAGCCACCCCGTGGTTCCTAAGAGCTACGGTCATTCAATGGGCACTAATCATGAAGGAAAGATGCGAGATACTAAGTAAAATGTCCAAAATACATCACACTATGCAAAAACAAAAGGAAGACGGAGGCCGGAGCTTTTAACCCGAGGCGCCGACGCTCA
The DNA here is from genome assembly GCA_036346375.1 of Guadua angustifolia. Classification (NCBI taxonomy): domain Eukaryota; kingdom Viridiplantae; phylum Streptophyta; class Magnoliopsida; order Poales; family Poaceae; genus Guadua; species Guadua angustifolia. Next base: position 3,396,749 of record CM070504.1, on the reverse strand, counting down.
TCCGAGCTATCGCTGCCGAACGACGCCGCTTAGCGCCGCCACCTTCTCTCGCCGCCGCCTGCACTCGCTCACACTGGCTTATGTCTCCTTCGATCCGGCGATGGCCACCATCGGTCAAAGGAAGCATCGCGGCCGGCGAAGAAAGACATGCTCCGCGATGTCGCAAAGAACCTCCCCGCCTCAGGAACGAAAGCGCCACAAGAAAGCGCGGCGGTCGGCCAGGCATCACCACCGGTAAGGTCAAGGCATACCCGATGGGGTGCGACCAATGTTCATTCACCTCACCCCAGCGGCTCCAGACTCCTCCCTATGCTTTCAAGGCAGGCGAAGCATAGATGAAGGGCCTCACATGAGGTCCGTGGCTCTTCACAGGTCCCGGCCAGCTGCCCTCGGCGGCCTCGGCTCGAGCTCACGCGATCAAGGCCTCCTCAGCGCCTTGACGAGCTCCTCCGGCGGCTTGGGCAAAGGCTCATTCAAGGCCACATTCCGCCATGAGGAAGCAACCTGCAATGTGGGCGCTCGGAAGCCTTCAGCCAAGGCCAACAGGATCGACAGTCCGTCGTCCGCCGCCGCTAAGGGGGTGACCCGGAGCGGTCGGAGGAGCATCGGAAGCCGCGCCGCCCGCACCCGTCTCCCTCGCCGCGGCGGCCGCAGATGGCTGCCCCAGACGCAGACCAGAAGCGCTAAGAGAAAGAGGAAGCGGCCCGACGTCAGCAAAAGCAAGAATCAAAGCCATCCCGAGGCCCCGCAAAGAGGACTTACCCTCGGAGGGGGATCCTAATGCGAAAGGCCGACGAGGGCAACGCCATCCTATCCCTCGTCGCGGCGGCGGAAGACCCGGCCTCGGTGCAAGGCCTCTTGGTGTCGGAGGCCCGCGGGTCCGCGGCCGCCTCCCGCTTCCCAGCCCTCCGGTCGTCGCTGCCGACCGCCATCTACCGTTCGAGGCGCGATAACCTTTTTGCGCTGGAAAGCTGCAGGGGACGAGGAAGCAGTAAAAACGGTTAGGAGTAACCCCCCTTTGGCACTCCGTGCAGCCTTTATAAAGGCGAGGCGAAGCGGCAAGCGCAGACTACGCCGGCAGAGAGTCGCGCAAGACATTAACTTCAGGCCTGCGACGCGACGCGCCTTTTCCTTCCTCCCATTTGCACACCGAATGCGACGGACGGCAGGACGCCGCCGGGCAAACCAGCAGCACGACCCTCGGCCTCGACTCTCGACCAACTCGCACCAACGTAAAGGCAAACTGCGTGGGCCGTTGTAACCACAAGGTGACGAGAGGCCGATCCGCTCGCCATGGCCGAGCAACGGGCTTAACCACCACGACGCTCAAAGGCGCTGAACCGGAAGGTTAAGGCAATCTTTACACTTAAAATTTGTTCACTCGCGTACTTCGAGTTCTGCTGTTATGTGAACGCCACGGCTGGCCCTCACGCACCGCTGGGGATGCAAGTTCTGCACTCACATGGGTCGGTGACTGTCGGCTATCTTGGTTCTCCCTAGCGACAACCCTTCGACCTAAGCGCCATTTTACTTCAAATAGCCACGGCTATGGCAGCATCTTACGGTAGAAAGGAATGCCCGTGCGATACATAGTCGGTCGAACACCTCCTCCAGACCGAAAGACGCGAATTTCGCCTTAGGTCCCTATCCTTTTCATGTCTTCCTCAAGAGGTTAACGGCCGACCACGCCGGCAACCCCGTGGTTTTTAAAAGCTATGGTCATCAAATGTCGCCACTCTGGGAAGCGTGAAAAATAAGGCCGAACCTACAGGATGGCCCGACTGGCCAAACTATAAAGCAAACTTCGATCTATTACACGACGAAGTTCCTCGCATGACTAGAAGCTAAACGTTTGTCTTCTCCCCGCTTCCTGTCAAAAACACTCGTCGCGACACGAGGGCCGACCGGGCAGGAGAGGGCGAAGAAAAGCACCGGAGAAACTTCAAGGCCGATCCACTCGCCCACCAAAACGCCTGCCCCGTAAGTCAAAATCACCGACAAACCAGGCGAATGCCAGCCAAGCAAGCGTCGCCTCGATTGGGGTGCCGAAAGTTCCGAGCGCCGCACCACGCTACTGGTAAGATACACTGATTCCCGATCTTTTCCTTTCGCATTTAATTTCCGCACGAACATGAGGTACTAGCAAGGGACGTCCAGACGCCGCTCCAGCGAAATGCCCGCGACTCCTCGACCTCCGCCTCGTGCCAGCTCAACTCGAGCCGAGCAAGTATCGAAGCCCACCGGGTCAGAAGCGCCTCGAGGTGGCGAGAGGGCTTGAGTGCCTCACAACCACTCTAGAAGCTACGGGTTCCAGAGGCATGAACCACTGTGGATTTCAAGCCGCCCAAAGAAAGCGAATCGAGCGAGGGCGTAGTCTAAAGCTAACCCTGGGTCTTTAGTTGGGCTCATACGGACGATCCGATCGCCTTAACTCGTGTCCGAGACCATACTTTAAACTCTCCCATGAGTTTCCCCGAAAAGGAAAGACCAATTGCGCCCGAAGTTACGAACGCTCGGGGTCCCAGACGGATTGAGTAAAGAAAGGTTTTTATGGGTCGCCTCACGTGGTCGGACACCCGACGCAGGATCGTCCCGCTGAGATCGCTGATCCCTGTGGCCCACTCGGATAACCCGCTTGTAGCTCCACGAGCACGGTGTTCGGCCGACGATGGCAAACACACGCTTGCTCACCCCTCTAGGTCCCACACCGCGACGGGCGTACACGGGACCGACACGCCTCTCTCCCGTGAATAGCCTCGCCGACGAGGACTCGGACGGATGCCCTACTAACTCGCTTAGTGCGGCGTTAAACCACCGCTAACTTGCCTAGTCTGGCGTTAAACCACTTCGACTAACTTGCCAAGCTGCGGCTGTTAAACCCAAGACGACTAACGCGTCTAGCTACGACGTAAAACGAGCACTCGGAACCGTAACCTCTCGCGAAGGCATCTCGACCTCCCACGACCACGGCCGCGGTTCTAGCTACGACGTAAAATGAGCATTCGGAACCGTAACCTCTCGCGAAGGCATCTAGACCTCTCCGCCGACCACGGCCGCGTCTAGCTATGACGAAAATAAGCACTGGCGTTCAGACCACCCATTTGGTCGGCCACCAATGAGGAAACCCCGACGGCTCTCCGACCCGCTCGAGGCTTCACGGAAGGCCTACAAGACCGGACGAAACAGTCGACCAATTTGGTCGGATCTCGCTACCTAACGGGACCCATCGTTTTACTGGCGTGACTAGACTTCGCGAAGGGTCGCGAGGATGAAGCTCGGGCAAGCACAAAAGACAACCATATTCGAACAAAGCGGATAACATCCAACCGCCCACCTCCCGAATTCAAGGAGGCCGAGAACAAGCAAGAAAACGAAGAGCTAGGCGCCGAAAGACGCTCGACCGCCTTCCGATAAGAGCGCCCTCGCTTTGGCAAGCTTTGGGATGACGCCTATCGGTAGCAACAACGATGGAAGCAGAGACACGACGACGGCGTCGAACCTCGCCCGGCTCCGCCATAGCAAGGTCGAAGTCCTCCCAAAGCTCTGCAAGAAAGGCCTCCTCATCCGTAGGCACCGGCGCACTCGCCCCCAAAGCTAACGCCACCGCAGACGTCTCGCAACCTAAGAGGGTGATCGAGAAAGCCATGGCAAGCCAAGCGACCGGAAGATCAAGGGTCTACACGACGAGCAAGCAATCGTTGGCCTCGCCAGCGCCGCCTTATAAACACTCGGCGCGGAAGCCGGTGGACCCAGGCTAATGAAGGCACAAGAAGCCGAGGCGTCGCTTCGCCTCTTAAAAAACTACGCCAGAAATCGAGGGGTCCGACCAGGAACGCCTACGTTTCCGGGCGGCCCCGGGGGCTACTGACGAATACTTATACCGGGGTACCCTACTGCAAGGATGCGGAGAGGATCCAGCCCGATCGGAAGGCCTCGACGGTCACGGCGATCCTCGGCCCACCGCGACCTCCGAACGCTCGACCGCCTTGGGTCGACGCTTCGCTGACCCAACTCGCCTTAGGTCGGGGGCTTCCGTAAGCACCGACCGGGCCGCAGGACGGAGATTCACACAGCCTCTGACCTAGCCGCTGGTCGGGGTCCTGGCGAGCATCTCACCGACTCTGGCCACATCATCGATCGACCTCGAAGTTGGTCACCTGCCGTCTGAACAAGGACGGCCGTGCAGGGATAGGCGATCCTTCCCGAAGTGACGCCAGAGGCGCTGCCCACACAACGCCAACTCGACAGCGCATGCAGGGCGAGCGCGCTTTTCCGATGGAGCGCCGCTAGCTAAGGCTATCGATCGGGCGCGTTAGCTAAGTCTGCAACCCGCTATGAGATAAATAGGAACTCGTCATCATCAAGACCAAGACCGGATCCTGGGGCATAGCCCGCCTAACCGCTCTTCTCTCCCGAGTCCTGTAACCGCCTCCTCCTATATAAGGAGGGGCGGGCCTCAGGAGGGCCCCTTTTCTTCGATCCCTTCTTTCTCCGAAGCTCGACAAGACTTGAAAGCTCAAGCTCTCAAGCCTGTTTCACACTTGGACGAGCTGCTCGGCTTGTCCCGAGCCCTCGCTTGTACCATATGCATGTCCGCAAGGCCCCAAGACGATATATGACACCACCACCACTAATCGGAAGTAGGGACGTTCAGCCGAACCAAGATAAATCTTGCCCCCGAGTCAACCATCAAGGAGAGGGAGCGCGCGGCCTCTTGACTTACAAATACGTTTGCCGGTTATACGAAACGCCGACAGTATTAGAGAGGTTGTCTATATGCTATCTATAGATGATATTAACATTTCTTATAGCTAGTACCATTAGAGATGCTCTTAGCGGATGGGTGAGTTATGACTTGCCGTGGCCTAGCCTCCTAGGTTCTTTGTTTTCTTATTGGGTAATTGCACTACTTTTGCTAAAGAGATGAAAACGGGTCGGATATCTCCCGTCTGATCTGGGACAGGATCCAACACCGGATTTTACTATCCGGTCGGATCCGGATACTTGAATCCAGATTCGGGATTAGATTCGGAGCATCCAATATCCGTAAAATATGGGACGGAATCCAGATATTCGGATTTTTTCTATTCGGATGTCCGGATTTTTCCTATTCAGATATCGGATCGGATATTCAGATTTTCCCTATTCGGATATCAACATGGCTCAGCCTATTTTCATCATATTTTTCTATATCAGCCTATTTATATTAACAATTAGTTGGTTCTATTGATCCTCAATAGCGTATTCTTTCTACGACGTTTGTTGAGTTTGATTGGTATATAATTTGTTACTATAGTTAAGTACTCGTATGGTTTTAATTTAATATATATTACTCTATAAATGTGTGCATTATTAATATATCTTTATCTGTTTTCGAATCGAATTCGTTCCATATCCGTATCCCAAATAACCTAAATCCGTATCCGATTTCGAATAAAAAAAATAAGTTAAGATAAAAAAAAAGTAATATCCACTTATATCCGATCCATTTTCATCGGTACCTTTGCGTGCTAAAGTGCTACTCGTTGGTAGTATATACAGACAAATCACTAACACACAAGTTGCCTCTAGTAGACAGAAATGGACTGCGCGCGTATGCACATATGTCGGTCATACCATACTTTCTATCGAGTTTCGTGCTTCAGCAAACTAAGGTTTCAGACCTATTTAGGTATCCTAAGATTTACACCTACAATGAGATAAAAGATTCTGTACTGTATTTGGTTGAATTCTATCTCTATATATGAAAAATCTGAATATATTTCTTACTATCTTCTATTATATATTGGGCATCCTCTTATATAAGAGATCAATCTAATAAATTATGATGACACATTGTTAGCGTCATATTGCTGTATTTATTTTGTTAGCATTATTCCATGACTAATTCATGTTTGAATTTGTTTTTCTATTATTAATAATTCTGAAAATTACTTGGTAATTAACAGAAAAAATTATAAGAAATTCTAGAAAAATTTTATATAGCATATTAAAAGCTCCATATCTCTGGATTTAGTATCCTAGCATAATTCCATATTGATATATGTTGAAATTTAATATTAATGTCAACAAGCATAAACTTATCAATGCAGTTGATGGATGCAGTGACCGTATATTTATATGAGTCACTGGATACGGATATTTATATGAGAATCTCTAAACGAGTTACAATTCTGAATTCTAATAATCGCAACATATATAGCGTCAAACTGAAAATATCGTTATACGGATTAAAACAGTCGGGGAGAATGTGGTATAACCGACTTAGTGAGTTCCTTATGAAGAATGAATATTACCCTGTGTGTTTACAAAGAAATCCTAGGATGGATTTTATATTATCATCGGAACTACAGAGGAGATAAAGAAAGCAAGTGCTTACCTTACGATAGAGTTTTGAGATTAAAGATTTGGGTAAAACTAAATATTGCTTAGACCTGCAGCTAGAGCATTTCCGAGAATGAATTTTTGTACATTAATCTATCTATACCAAGAAGGTATTGAAAAGATTTAATATAGATAAATCTCATCATTAACTCCCATGGCAGTAAGATCCTTTGAAGTGGATAAAGATCCTTTTCAGTCCAAGGATGAAAAATAAGAAGGTCTTAAGACCTAAAGTCCTATATTTATGTATCTTGTGAATTGCACGAGGGCTGATATTGTATTCACAGTAAATTTGCTAATAAGACACAATATAGTCCTAATCAAAAGACTTTGAGTTAGTGTCAAGACTTTACTCAGATATCTCTAAGGTACTTAAGATCTTGGATTGTTTTTTCAGAAGAACCAAGACTAAACCATGGTGTGATATAAGGATGCTAACTATCTATTTGATCCTTACAGTGCCAAATCTCCTTACAGTGCCAAATCTCAAACTGATTTTGTATTTATCTACTACGGTACAATCATTTCTCAGTTGTCTTGTAAGCAGACATTGGTAGCTATTTCTACCATCTACTCAGAGATTATAGCTTTATATGAAGTCTCACGTGAATGTGTTCGCTAAGATGTGTGATTTGCTATATCCAGCAGTCATGTGGTCTTAACACCGTCGATACCCTCATGATTATCTATGAATATAATACTGTTTGTATTGCACAAATGCAAATGGGTTATGTGAAGAGCAATATCACGAAGCATATTACTACTAAACTTTTCTATCCTCACAAACTCTGGAAGAACGGTAAGGTAAATATTTTGCAAACTAAGTCATGTAAAAATCTTGTAGGTTTATTCCCTATTGTCTTCCAAAAACTACCGTCATATATTCTCTCTTTCCCTTCATGTCCGCCCCTGCTACTAAGCTTCTATCATTTGCTCTTGTTTTAGAGCTTTTTTTTTACAGTGCACTGAATTTAATATAAATTGTTTATTCTTACGATCTAATGGATCGTATGGACCGTACAAAGTGGTATGATATTTATACTTCCTTTAGCGGTAGAGTAGCAGAAATACATTCAATAAATTAATGACTAAATCTAATCTCTACTACTCACCTTATATTACCGGTATAACGCATTGTAAAATCTCTTTTGTTTTATCTTAGACGAGTACTTGCACAAGAGAGAATTAGCCACGTAGATGGCAGCATGCCACATTTGACTACTACTTGCAGTCTGTTGAGTAATTACCTGCGGTAGGTGCATCTGCGCATGTATCAATCAATCATCGAGGTATCGTTCGACTTGGACCGACGAGCCTAATTTACTGCTCCGGCAAGCCATCGTCGGCGACTGCGAGTCTGGTCAGGTGAGCCGATGAGTGATCGGCCCCGCCCAACTGGCAACGGCCAATCATGCATGGACGCGCCAAGACAAGTGTCCATCCCGACAAAATAAGCAGAGCCAAACACCTTCGCAGATCAACGCACGCAATTCTCGTGAAATTTTCTAACGCAAGTGCCAATAATTTAGCCGTTTAGGGCAGTGTTATTTGGGGACAAGTCCTAATTAACACTCCCGGGATTGAAGGCCACCTCCCATTCCTGATTGAATACTTCGGGAGCCTCACGTTAAACAACTAGCCTGGGCTTCCATTTGCAGGTTTGATTTGGTTAGTTTTGCCTGTCCATGTCACACACGGAGTAATGAACTGATCAATGGTTACTAGTTTAATATAATAGTATAGTAGCACGTAAGCAAGCTCTGTGTGGGGGAGTGGCTAGGCTCTTCTGTGCGTGGCGTGTGTGATGCTGACAAGTTGATCAGAGTCGCGACAGGGAGGATAAGTTTGATAATTTTCAGAGGGAGGAAAAGGGAAGGAAACGCAGCCACATGAGTGCTTCACCGCATGTCCCTGCACGGCTGCACCAGATGATAAAATACTAGACTGGAGTCAATAATCTGTAGCTGAACAGTGAAGCGTCCAAGTCAGTTGAGATGATCCCTGTCTCTGGCTCCCATTCGACTAATTCTATCCAGAGATTTGGTCCAAGATGGCCATAGTCTACAGAAAATGGCAGGTGGTCTTCTTCTGTTTGAGCCATGGAGGCAGAAGCAAAACACCGGGAAAATTAAGGAGAGAACCCAGGAGGATATCTCATGTCTGAGGCCTGAAAAAAGTGGCCCATGGAGATTTTATTTAGTTTATGGGCCGAACGGGCCACTGGAATAGGAGGTTGCAGTGCAGGCCGAAAAGGTACTTCTTGTACGGCCGAACATGAGAACCGCTGACGGTGACCAGTAATAAATGTCTGGATCAATTATTAGCCTGATTATTCGTACTATTCAGAGAATCATATGGTATATATATATATATAGTTGATCATATGATAGCTCATATATGAGGTATTTTAGAATTGAAATTGAATGATAAAAAAAAACAGCAAAATAATAGGAAAACTAAAGTATATCATGTGAGTTTGCTTTTTATTCTTTAAATGGATGAGTTTCACTTCAATTGGAGGTTGAGGTCACCTCCAATTGGTAATTTTTGAGAATTTGAAAACTTCTACAGCCATAGCACGAAATTAACGAATTCACATTAGCTCATATGTCCCCTTTATTTAATAAATATTATTGAAAAATATCTTTACTTCGTGTTATCCCACCTTAAAATACTATTAAACAATTGAAATACTCATTTATACTATGGGTAACTCATACATTAATTGTAAATATCATGTAGCCACTGAAAAATTCAAGGGAGTTTATGATTTTACATTTTTGAAATACCTTCATATAATATATAAACGGATATGTCCAAAACATAATACCACCTCTAAAAATTAATACCTAATATCTTATATATTATATAAAAATCACTAATTACGAAGATACCATACGTATGAATATCTATATGATAATTACTCTAGTAAAAGAGGTTTCATTATATAATTATTATAAATAAGATGAGTTGTATGGTTGTGTTTTATATAAAAAAACTCATAAAGGAAAGGAGTTGAGGTTCGCCATTAAAATTGGAACTAGAAGAAGGAGTGGCTTTCTCTCCATTTTCTAGCAACCTAAGGGAGCCATTTGTCTTCCAAGACCCAAAACGCAGGACTTCTTTTGTAGAACCATAATACTAATTTATAAACTATATTAAATACCCAAAATTTCAAAAATGGATTTATTTATTTACTAATTTATTTAATTTATAATTTTCCAAATCCCTTTATATTTATGGCATTCATGTATGTTAAACGCTTCTGTTTCAAATTTTACAATCCACGTTTTCCCTCCGTTGACTCCTCAACCCCACGACGTTCCCTCGCTTTTTTCACTACGGTCAGCCAAAGCCCAATACCAATCCCAGTCCCCTTCTCGCTTCCATCTCAACTATCACTAATGCCTTGCTGCAAATCCTCGCCATCATCTCATGCCATTTACTCATCCTCACTCGCCATTACTCTGCCCCCCCTCATAGCCCTCACGCTTTCCATTCCTGTTTACTCCGCATTATTCTGCTCTACCTCTGTCGCCCAGCACTTGCTCAACATTTCGCTTCTTAATTTTTCAATCCTCACGAATTATAATGCCTCTATCTTCCCCGCTCGTTGCCTATAACCCTGTTATCATTTTGCCGTGCAATACATTCCATAAATTAGCTAAATCTAATCTCTACTACTACCTATATTCGTTACGCATTAAATCTCTTTTGTTTTATCTTAGCGATACTTGCACAAGAAATTAGCCACGTAGATGGCAGCATGCCACATTTGACACTACTTCAGTCTGTTGAGTAATTACCTGCGGTGTGCCATCTGCTGCACTGTATCAATCAATCATCGAGGTATCGTTCGATTGGACCGCGCAGCCAATTTACTGCTCCGGCAAGCCATCGTCGGCGACTTCGACGTCTCAGGTTCTAGGTGAGCCTGATGAGTGATCGGCCTCTCCCAACTGGCAACGGCCAATCATGCATGGACGCCCAAGACAATTCCATCCCGACAAAATAATGCAGACCAAACACCTTCGCAGATCAACGCCGCAATTCTCGTGAAATTGTTCTAACGCAAGTGCCACATTTGCCGTTTAGGGCATTTTGGGGCCAAGTCCTAATTAACACTCCCGGATTGAAGCCACCTCCCTTCCTGATTGAATACTTCGGAGCCTCGTTACAACAACTAGCCTGGCTTCCATTTGCGGATTTATTTGGATACGAATTTGCCGTCCAATGTCACAATCGGCAATGCAAATACACTCGACACTGATCCAATGGTCATATCTCGTTTAATATACCAAGTCGAATAGTGCCGTAAAATGCTCTTGAATGCGGGGTGCTAGGCTCTTCTTGCGTGCGATTTTCTGACAAGTTGATCAAGTTCCTGCATGGATGATAGTTTGATAATTTTGCAGAGTCGCGCAGGAAACCATTGGAGGAAACTGCAGCCACAGAGTGCTTCACCGCTATGTCCCTGAACTCGCACCGATGTAAAATACTGACTGGATCCAAATCTTTAGCTGAAATACGTCCAAGCAGTTGAGATGCATCCACTGTCTACCGGCTCCCATTCGACTACATTCTATCCAGAGATTTCTTGTCGCAATATGGCCATTAGTCTCAGAAAATGCAGGTGGTCTTCTTCGTTTGAGCCATGAGCAGATTAGCAAAACACCGGAAAATTACATGATGAATCCCGGAGGATTCTCTGTTCTAGGCCTATAAAATGATTGGCCTTCAGAGATTTGCATTCTATTGGGCCAACGGGCACTTGACATAGGATGCTTCAGTCCCGAGAGGATGTGTACGGCCGATTTGATAAATTGCTATCGGCACAGACGACAACTTAGACATCTGGCCATCCTGAACGAATCAAGGCCCATGTTGTTAGGTTCTACACGTTTACCATGATTTGTAATATCAATAGTTGTTTTCGAAGAAGATTCTAACAGTATCTGCATCGAAACTATTTATGACAAACTCGATCCGACTAAAATCCAAGGGCCAAACAAGAAAAAATCAACCTTCACTAAATCCTATAGGAAGTGATCTAGTTGACATAGCGCGGAGAACAAATGACATGTTCCACGATTCACTAACTCGGCATAATCTCTCCACTAGTTTGATAACTATTTCTTGATGAAACCATTTCACTGGTAGAAGGAAGTCACGAATTCATAGAATCGACGGCATGTGAAATGCGTGGAGCGCAATGGACTAACTGGAATCTTGTGGTAATAAGCCACACTCCTGATATCATGTCGAACGCTGGCTTCAATAACCAGAAGTTAGATTCGTCACGCCAATTCTCGTTATATAAAAATAGAAAAATTAGTCCAGAAGTGAATTTGCAATATAGCCTCGTATGATTTTTTGTATTAGATTTGTTCAAATGACAATCTGTATACAACTTGATCCAGCAGAAAAATGGCTCGTGTTTTCCGAAAATCTTCCAGTTGTTTGCGGTCCTGTGTATCTTGCCAATTTCCTGCATGAATTCCTTTCGGGAAGATGGCGTCAGAGACAAGTCGGATTGATATGTTTTGAGCCTATATCTCTGGTTCTGGTGCCATGTAGGCATTAGCCCCTATTAATGTCAACTATCATTAGGCCAATGTGAATTGATCTATGAAAATATTCTTTTACTTGATTGCTAGAATGTACTTTCATCTAAAAATACTTAACGACTGAATACTATTTATCACTTTGATAACTCTCACATAATTCACGAAGATTTTATTAGCCGAATGAACAAATCTTCGTGAGAAGTCATAATATTGAGTAGCTATTCTTGCGAAATCATCGTTTTCTATGCACCGTATGCTAAAGATAGGGTTGGGCAACAAATGATACATTTCCCATTCTTCCCCAAATGTACATCTGCTGGATGATTATAGGTACAGATCTTTGGTACACTCACTTACAATTGCTTGAGCGCAGCATTCATTGTTTACTGCAGGTATTGAGAAATCTAAACATAGAGTAATATACCGCAGTGACAAGCAGATTTTTTCACAAGTATATATATATATACTCTATAATATTACGTCCATACCTATATACTATAATATACGTGAGGTTGTATGGTTGTTTTGTACTACATTTCACAATTATAGAAAACTTCAATCAAAGGAAAGTAATACGTTTGTTTAGGTTCTGTCCTTAAAATTCACTATGTTAAGAATGCTAAGCTAGCCGCATTTCTTTCCCTGTTTAGCAACTTGACAAGAAGCACCTATTTGTTTACTTCTAAGACGCCAATATACGCAGGACTTTTTCTACAGAAATACTAGCATAGCAGTAGGATTTATAAAGCGTGAGTATGTCCACGCAAATTTGTTTAAGCCGAATTGGAACAATCTATCGTGGAGCAAATGTCAACGTAATAACATTCGAGTAGTCCTTTTCTCCGTCGCTGCAACATCAGTGCGTTTGCTCGTGTGCCCCGTTTTGCTTAAGATCGATAGGGCGTTTGGGCAACAAATGTTCAATTGTCCTCGATTTTCTTCTCTCCAATTTTGCGTGGATGGAGAAGGTCAGACTTTGGTACACTTCAGCTTAATCAAGTTTGTGCTTGAAGCAGCAAGGCATTCATTGTTTACTGCGAGGTATTCGAGCAAATCAAACAAGATAATATAAAGCACTGGGACCACAGCACTTTTATTGCACCAAGATATATATATATATACTCTTTAGAGATGTACGCCAACCTTAACACTACATCACCACGTGCGGCACTGTACTTTTTACATTGTAACTACAATTTCTACAATTATAGTAATAACTTTTACAATTTTTCCAAAGAAAATCAATACTTTTTGCTTTTTTGTAGTCTTCCTAAAAAGATTCATCTATTGTAAAATCTCAACCTATCTCGACATTTCTTTCCACCGTACAACATGTGGGACCACGAGCAGCTAGTTTCTATAGTTTTTATCTTCATTGTGAACACGGATGGCCAAAATACTCATCACATCTATCTACATGAGAATACTAGCAAGCAGTGGTGGATTTATAATGAAAGCGACTAAGTGTCACCATAAATATCACCACACGTGGGTTTAAGGCGAAACAAAAAAAGTTGGATATGGCGTCCTGTGCACCAAAAACCTCGTGCGGATAGTCTATAAAAAAGTAATATATAAAATGTATAAACATATAATGAGCACAATAATCTTATGATAAACAAAGTGAATAATACGAATATAATATAGATATGATAAAATACTGCACATCAGGTGATGATCATACCACATGCATTAAAAACTCACGAAAATCAATTAGACCCTGTTTGGATGAGTGATAATTTTTAAAAGTTTTAAGATTTAGTTTAAATTTAAACTAGATCATAAAACATACTATTAAAATACCCTTAATCGAAAAGCTCACTTAACTATTCGCGAAAGCTATGGAAAGGTAAGTACCTTCGGTGGCAATATGTGAGATATGAATCCCTGCCATTTGGGGCCGCAACCAGACAATATCTCCATCGCATTGGCTGCTAGGACCCGGCTAGGGTTAACAAAATCAAAATTTTGATTTTTAACAATTTTTATTTTAAAAAATGGGTAAAATTCGAGCAAAAATCTACAGAAACCGAAGAAGTTTAAATTTAAAATTTTGAACTCGGCGATCAAACAATGGTGAAAAAACAAAATTGAGCTATTTTCACCGATTTCCGATCGGTTTTCTTCGATTTTTGAGCGATTTTTTCGGTTTTCAGCACACCAAAGGAAATTTTAAAAAAATAAAAATATTTAAAAATCCCAATTAATCTAAAAACTCCTCAGATAAATTTAAATTTTTGAAATCATTTAGTGTTTCAAAAAAAAACAAGATTAATGAAAATGAACAAAGACACTTTTAGATTTTTATAAAATTTACAAGATTGATTATATTATAAAGTTTTAACTTAACAATGAATAGTTCCCAAGGATTATGTAATAAAATTTTCAAAAATATTAGACTTCTTTTAGTGCACATATAAAATCAAAAATAGAAGAGCACATATAATAACAGTAGCACTTTCAGATTTTTTAAAAAATACATATGCCTGATCTTCATCTAAAAATTTTTCAACATCATTACGTTACCTTAAAACATCACACAAAAAGTTTAAGAAATATTAGACTTCATTTAGTTTTCTTAAAAATCAAAAACTAAAGAGCATATATTCTAACAATATCATTGTCGAATTTAAAAAATACATAGATCTACTAAGAGCTAACCATCTAAAAATTTCACAGATTATTAACATTGCCTCAGGACCTCACACAAAAATTTCAAAAATTTTTAACATATTTTCATAATGTTTTTAAATTTATATTAATTTGGTTAAACTCTATGGATTTATTAAAATGACTATTTAATCTTATTAGTCGAATTGGCTTAGATACAGTAAAAATCACTATTCTTAATGCGAAATCTTTGATATTAACCTGCGGCTCCAAGAAACAATTCGACAACAAGTCATGCCTTCAGTGCCTCATACATGCGAGCGAATCAGCTGGACCTATGCTCGATGACACCGTCCATATCCCGCGAAATCAGACGAGTAAAACAAATACACCCATCTCGGGCTCGGCAACTCTACCGGCCAATCACGCGGCGCGGCTCGCGCCTGCCCACCACGCGTCTCCTCCTCCTCCCAAAATTCGCGGCCGTCTATATAAACCCTCCTCCCTTTGCTCCACCGCTTGCTCCCATTCTCCAGCGCTTCGCAGGTCGCAGCCATGCCTCCCCTCACGAGCTCCTCCCGCTCCACTACCGGCTCCGGATCCTCCTCCACCACCCGCATCTCCGCCGTGGCCGCCGCGATCTCCAAACCGGCCCCGGTCGCCGCCCGTCTCCTCGCCTCCTCCCGCCCTCCCGAGCCCGCGCACCAAGTCGGCATCTCCCTTCGCGTCCGGCCTCGCCGGCCGCCTCTTCGGCGGCCGCCGCGCCGCCACCCGCTCCTCCTCGTCCGCCGTCGCCGTCTTCGAGCGCCGCTTCGCCTCCGCGGGTAAGGATTCCAACCGGCTACAATTATCGCATCGTGTTTTGGTCGCTCTCTCTGATGGGGTCTCCGCTTCGGTTTTTTGGGGCAGCTACCAGGAACTCGTACGATGAAATCCTCACGGGCCTCGCGAAGCCGGGAGGCGGAGCGGAGTTTGGGAAGTACTACAGCCTGCCAGCGCTCTCTGATCCGCGGATTGGTGAGTTGTTTTAGAGTTTTCCAACTTTTTGGATGCCCTGATCCTCTATTTTGGTGTGGGATGTGTCCGATGCGGTATGATTCTGGGTTTGTGGCGGTGAATTGAGAATTCAACGGTGGGCTGGACGCTTTGATTTCTTTTGGTCGGTCAATTGTGTGTTAGGATATGAAGTGTATGGATAGTTTGGGTCTGTCCGGACTCCGGAGTTCGGAGGCTCTGATCTGCCTTTGTGTTGATACTGTGTAATGTAGGTGGTCAAATTTGGAGGCTTCGACGTGCTTTCGTGCGTCACTTTCTGGATGCATTGGTGTTTTTCCTATATAATTTTTTAGCTGGTTTTAATCTGTTTTATCTCTGTATTTTGTGAAATAATGAAGATTTATTCCGTGTTTTTTAATAGATCGGCTACCCTACTCGATAAGGATTCTTCTCGAGTCTGCAATCAGAAATTGCGATGAGTTCCAAGTCACCGGGAAGGATGTTGAGAAGATCATAGACTGGGAGAACAGCGCACCGAAGCAAGTCGAAATCCCGTTCAAGCCAGCCCGTGTCCTCCTGCAGGTACCGATCCTGCCATCATCTCCAATTTTTTTGTTCCATTTTGTCCAATTGCTGTGGATAGAATAAGCGTGAGTTGGAAAAGATTCGGGTCAATAGCTTTTGATGACAGGAATGTTGGAATTGGAGTTCCACTTTCCTATCCTTTCAAGAAAGTGGAGTTCCCTATGGCTTGTCTTTAGCCCATTTTATGATGTATGATTGCTAATGTCTGTTGAGTTATTTAATGATAGATGTGGATTGTGGACATCAGTATGTGTAGTTGTCTGTATAATATTACCTGCATTATCATTGCGTATTTGCGTATTCTTGTTCTCACGACAATGATAAAAGTCAACACTTGATATTTTAGTTTCGCAAGGGCTAGTGTAAAGCTGGATGTGTTGCTTATTTCATTCTGATGTTACTTTTCCGATGATGTGCTGTTGACAGGGATATTTGTTCTGCTTTCTAAAATGTTATAATCGTGTTGTTGAAAGCTAGTTCACTGATAACACAGTTCGTTCACCTTTAGCTTTACATGTTGTCTTTATATTATAGGATTTTACTGGTGTCCCAGCAGTTGTTGATCTTGCTTGTATGAGGGATGCTATGAGCAAACTTGCCAGCGACCAACAAAATTAATCCTCTGGTGAGTTCATAGTCCAATGCCGACATTCACTACCCTATTGTCTTGATGATTTCTTGAATATATATTTGATTGGCATAATGGCATGTGCGTTTGATGAACTGCAGAACTTATCCATCAGCATGCCATCATCCTATGATATCTGATACATTACAAACTTTTTCAATAAATGATGAAGCTTATGTTTCAATATAGCTGATAACCTAATTTGATCCTATCTGTTGTATGAACTGCAATGTGCTAATTGAGAAATACTGTCTTCTAGTATGCCTTTTTTTGCTAGTGATACTACTCTGATAAAATTTTTATGTCCTACTTTGTTATTTTTACAATTAACGACATTCAGTGTCATCTTCTTTAATCAACAATGAGGTACAAAGTATGGTTATGATGTAATTCTGAACAGATATACTTTATTGCCCATTCTTTGATGATGTTTTATGACAGTATGAGGAGTGTGTGACATACTAGTCTTGAATCTTGAGGTTAGCCCCTTAGCCTATCATCTCATTCTGGTGGGTTATCACGGCGTCGCCTAGGCGTCCGGTTGCCGGCGACCGCCCGCCATGGCCGCCTGCCTGGCCGGAAAGGAGGGCACGGAGAAGGAATACCTCATCGCCGTTGCTCAAGTCGCTAGATCTGCGCGCCACATCGAGTCAAAGTCGGCGTTGCTCGAGTTGCGCCATTGCTCGAGTCGCTAGATCCGGCGGCGCTGGGAGGAGTGGCGCTAAATGGATCTGGGGAGAGAGGGAGAGGAGGGAGGAGGGCGGCGGTGGCGAATGGATCGAGTGGGAGAGAGAGGAGGAGGCGAGGCGAGCCGATGGATCGGGTGATCGGGTGGGAGAGAGGGAGAGGGAGGAGTCGAGCCTGTGAGGGCTGCCTCGGGTGGGAGAGAGGAGAGGGGTGGGTCGCTGGCCGGGCCATGGCCTGGGCCGAGCGAGAGAGAGAGAGAGAGAGAGAAGGTGGTTGGGCCGGCTTGGCTGGGCCGGGCTGAGCTTGAGAAATAGATAAATAGTGGAATTAATAGATTTTTTGGTCGCCTAATCCTCGCCTAGGCACGGCTAGGCGCCAGGCGCCTGGAGGCGACTCGCTTGCCGGCGCCGTGATTGATATCATCTGTTCTAGTCGAGTTTCTTTTGAACTCTATGAATCCAACTTCTTAATCCTATGATCTCATTATTGTTGAGTTGATTCAACCAGAATTTTCAAAAGATAATCCTATGAAAAATTTTCCCCTCACAATGATTTGCTTACTGTGGTCTACCGCTGCTCTCTTTGCCAGTATATGAAGTTGATGTGTGTGTGCTTTCTCTCATTCGCTGATATTACCGGATGTATTGTTTTTCATACATTTCTTTCGCAGGTACCTGTAGACCTTGTTATTGATCATTCAGTACAAGTCGATGTGGCAAGATCACAAAATGCTGTTCAGGCAAATATGGAGCTTGAGTTCCATCGTAACAAGGAGCGGTTTGGGTTTTTGAAATGGGGTTCCACTGCATTCCGTAACATGCTTGTTGTTCCACCTGGATCAGGAATTGTCCACCAGGTATATCACTGAAATGATCATTTTGATCTCTTTTCAAATATCCCAGCTGAGTTATTTTATCCATTTGAAAACACTCATCACTCTGTTTTGTTTTTAGGTGAATCTTGAATATCTGGCCAGGGTTGTGTTTAACAATGGTGGGATCCTCTACCCTGATAGTGTTGTTGGAACTGACTCTCACACAACTATGATAGATGGTCTCGGTGTTGCTGGATGGGGAGTTGGTGGTATAGAGGCAGAAGCTGCGATGCTTGGACAGGTGAGGTTAACTTCCATAGCTAACAGGTTTTCAGCTCTGACACTATGCATCTAACGAACTGTGCTTTTTTTGGGACCTCTTAGTTTCTCTTTAACATAAACACCGGGTGGGGGTGGGGTGGGGCAATGTTCTTTGCTGGACCCGTTACCGATCTAACATTATTTTCATTTTGCTTTTGAATTCAACGAATGTCTGTATCAACATATCATGCACTTAAACCTTTTTTATGCCAAACTGTGGGACATTATTTGCCAAGTTTGGTCCTCAGGGTAGTATTATTAAATGTGGTTTCTTTCTGCAGCCAATGAGTATGGTCTTGCCAGGAGTTGTCGGTTTCAAGTTAACAGGGAAGCTGAGGAATGGAGTTACAGCCACAGATTTGGTTCTAACAGTAACTCAAATGCTTCGTAAACATGGTGTTGTTGGGAAGTTTGTTGAATTTTATGGTACTCTTCATGCCTTTTGTTTTCTAATCCTTGTCTCTTTGTTTTAAGAGCTTTTCTAATGCTACTTACTACTCTATTCAGGGGGAGGTATGAGTGAATTATCACTGGCTGATAGGGCTACTATTGCAAACATGTCACCAGAATATGGTGCAACTATGGGTTTCTTCCCAGTTGATGGAAAGACATTGGACTACTTGAAGCTAACTGGCAGAAGTGATGAAACTGTATGTTCTAGGCAGTGATTGTATTGGTTTGCATCTTTAGTGTACTTGTTTCTAGTTTTTAACCCTTTCATAATTTAGGTGGCCATGGTAGAATCTTACCTGCGGCCAATAAGATGTTCGTTGACTACAACCAGGTGCTTTCATCTTTTATCTGAAGAGTGGGTTATTTTGGTCCTTTTTTTTACTGATGCTTTTTCCTGGATGTAGGTTGAAGCTGAAAGAGTGTATTCATCTTATCTGGAACTTAACTTGGAAGAGGTAGAACCGTGTCTTTCTGGACCAAAACGGTAAATTACCTGGATAATTCTTATTCTTGGCATATGTTTAGCCTCATTCAGTACTAAACTCGATTGATATATTCAACAGGCCTCATGATCGAGTGACATTGAAGAACATGAAGTCAGATTGGCTTTCTTGCTTGGACAACGATGTAGGGTTCAAGGTAAGGGTTTACTATGTAGATCACAATTTTGTGTGTTTGTGTGTAGCTAAATGGGACAACATGGTGTTAGGGCATCATGATTTCAAATACATAGGAAATACCCGATTTAGATCATGTTGCCCAAGCACCCTAGTTTCTCAGTTAATTACTACTTTATCACTTTGGGTACACTCATATACTAATTATAAGATAATAGCGTATTTTGCAAATACCGTCATATACGCACATAAAAAGGGAGTATGTCTTAAAAAAAGTGCATACCACATCTGAAAAAATGTATATACTACCTAGATAGTCTCGTATACTACACGTACATACACTCAGTTACGCAAGATACTCTGGACGTTCTAAGATACGGCATAGATAGTAAGTACTCCTGGGAGTAGAAAAGAGATTTCCTACATAGTGAAATGGCAATAGCACGCGTTTCATATTTCAGATTCGAATTTACAGTTGTAGAAGATCACATTACTCTCCAACTGTGCTTGCTGTGTTATGTGCCTCTATCTTCTTGTTCATTTCCTGATATCAGATGAAATTGGCGGAAATCTCATTTAATTAATGCATTCTTTGGCACATCAGGGAAATTTCATGTGTTGAAGAAATTACTGGAGTTCCATATCTCTAACATTGCACTGAATACATATCCGAACTGTTTAATATTGTCCTGTACCCTATTTCCCCTTTTCCTTCTTCTATGTTCACTACAACCATTTTGTAGGGTTTTGCTGTCCCCAAAGAATCACAGGGTAAAGTTGCTGAATTTTCGTTCCATGGGACGCCGGCAAAGATAAAGCATGGTGATGTTGTGATTGCGGCTATCACCAGTTGCACTAACACATCAAATCCTAATGTAATGCTGGGAGCTGCTTTGGTTGCCAAAAAGGCTTGTGAATTAGGCCTCGAGGTTCAGCCCTTGACTTTGTTTTAACTTGATTTCTGCTTAGACTTCAATGTCCTTGCTCATTTTGTTTCAATATTGATACGCTATTTTAAAATAAAAGAGGAACTCCATCTCTGTTGGTTAATTTATGCTTTATGTGCAATGTGTTCCTATTAAGATGGATCGACTTTTTGAGTCATTTTTTTATCTAGTTTTTCTGTTATTATCAGTGAAATCATAATTTAGTATAGTGTTTTCTTTGCCTATGTTCTGAACCTTTAGATAATCAACTGTTGCTTTAGTGTAACAGTTGTTTTTGTTAATCAGGTAAAACCATGGATTAAGACAAGCCTTGCGCCAGGTTCTGGAGTTGTGAAGAAGTACTTGGACAAGAGGTAACCCGTCCTTGAACAAAGAAAATCTTTCTTGTTTCGGCAGCCTTAGTCATTCTTTCTTCATATTCTTTTGCAGTGGTTTGCAGAAATATCTTGACCAGCTTGGCTTCAATATTGTTGGCTATGGTTGTACAACCTGCATAGGAAATTCTGGAGAACTTGATGAATCTGTATCTGCTGCAATTTCTGAAAATGGTGAATTTGAGATCATTGGATAAGAAAGGTGTATAAAGTTGTGAAATAGTGCACACACTTATTTTTCCTCCTCCTTTCAGATATTGTTGCTGCTGCTGTGTTGTCCGGGAACAGGAATTTCGAAGGACGTGTACACCCATTAACCAGAGCAAATTATCTTGCTTCTCCTCCATTGGTTGTGGCTTATGCCCTCGCTGGCACGGTAAGAGAACAGACACTTTGTTTATGCTAGCAACCTGGCATATAATTTCAAACTAAACAGTGGAACTACTGTATCTATTCCTTACACTCTAGAAGTGAATCAAGAATGCCATTGATTATATATTGCCACTACTTTGATGCATCATGGGGAGGCCCTTGAATTACTAAACCAACTAGTTTAACCCTCTGCGCATTTATTCTTGTGATTTTCTTTGCTAAACTGTTGAATATCCTGAAGGTTAATATTGATTTTGAGAAAGAACCAATTGGCATCTCGAATGATGGGAAAGAGGTTTACTTCAGGGATATTTGGCCTTCCACTGAAGAGATTGCTGAGGTCAGCATTGCAACTTTGATTGCGTTTTCTTCTCATGACAATCTTCGCTTGTGCTTTGAAAGCATATTGGGATGTGCTTCATACTCGTTCTATTAATTCTGTTAGGTTGTTAAGTCAAGCGTGCTCCTGACATGTTTAAGAGCACATATGAGGCAATCACCAAAGGAAATCCTTGTGGAATGAACTGTCGGTATCATCAAGCACTCTCTACCCATGGGATCCATCATCTACGTACATCCATGAGCCTCCTTATTTCAAGGATATGACAATGTCCCTCCTGGCCCACGGCCCGTGAAGGATGCGTATTGTCTTCTGAACTTTGGTGACAGTATCACAACTGATCACATCTCCCCTGCCGGAAGCATCCACCCAGAAAGCCCAGCTGCCAAGTATCTATTGGAGCGTGGTGTTGAAAGGAAGGATTTCAACTCGTATGGCAGTCGGCGAGGAAACAATGAGATCATGGCTAGGGGAACTTTTGCCAACATTCGCCTTGTGAACAAGTTCTTGAAGGGAGAGGTTGGGCCAAAAACCATCCATATTCCATCAGGGGAGAAGCTTGCTGTTTTTGATGCTGCTATGGTAATATACTTATTAATATCCAAATGTTGCATTCCAGTGATACAAGGCTATATAATAACCGCGTTCAATTCTGATTGAATTGTTTTCATTTATTTATTTTTTTGTGCTTTCAACAGAAATACAAGAATGAAGGGCATGACACTATTATCCTGGCTGGTGCCGAGTATGGCAGTGGAAGCTCTCGAGATTGGGCTGCAAAGGGTCCAATGCTGCAGGTAAAAATGCTTCCACCATAATTTCGTCAGCTAGATCAGTACCATTACCCAACATCTCTCTAACGGGTGCACTTTCAATTGATGGCTGCAGGGAGTCAAGGCTGTGATAGCAAAGAGTTTTGAAAGGATTCACCGTAGCAACCTTGCTGGCATGGGTATCATCCCTCTATGCTTCAAGGCTGGGGAGGATGCCGACACCTTTGGCTTAACTGGCCATGAGCGCTACACGATCCACCTTCCGGCCAATGTGAATGACATCAAGCCTGGCCAAGATGTTACTGTCACAACTGATAACGGAAAGTCATTCACTTGCACACTCCGCTTTGACACTGAGGTATGAACGTTCTTTCCTGAGCATTCCATGCTAATTTTGATTATCCACATTGGTCGCTGACGTTGTATTTGTTGATTTCTGTTCAGGTGGAGCTTGCGTACTATGACAATGGTGGCATTTTACCATATGTCATCAGAAAGATCGCCGAACAGTAGATTGTATCCTCGAGATAATTGCGATGAGGCACACCCCATTTTTGAAAATACCTCTTCAAATAACATCTGAGATAATAGCAGAGAACTCAGAAATTTTGAGCTTGTACACGGGAAATGCAGAGCTCGTACACGGGAAATGCAGAGCTCAATAACTAGAGGATCGTCTCCCGGTTTTCGTGTTCAAGGCACGCTGTTAATAATATTCCAACTGTTGCAATTGATGAGTATACATTTTGCTACATCATTTTGCATGCTGTAACCAACACTTGTCTTATCCTGAAATTGTCAATATTGATGCAGTTCAAAATTGTTAGCTGAAAGGTGTAGTCAATACCTATGGAGCAGCAATGAAAGAACGGATTTTTTTTGTTGTTGTTGTCTGCACTGTATCCGATGCATTTACTAATACAACTTGAAACAACGTAGGGTTGCTTTTGTAATGAAATGGAACTCTTGCATGGAACTGAAGTCGTCATACTCTGCTGCTCCGGTGGATCCTGATGTAGCTCAGCAACGGTCCAGTTCGAGGCCAAAACTTTCCCTCATATCGATTTTTATGCTGAAATTTTTTATTTGGAATTTATGCCAAAAGAAAACCGATCAGAAACCGTCAATCGCTCCTGGCTAAATAAGTTTTCCAAACCTTGTTATAGCTATTGCATATAGCAACTTAACTGCTTCGATTTTGAGTTGCAACTATCACCGTTATCTGAACAACTAATTCCGTTATCAATTGCAGCGGACAACTGATTGTTCTCCCATACTTTTTATCTATATTATAAGCAGTGGCAGAACTAGACCTCACCACCCAGACTATGACCCGAGGCTTAAGATCTAAAGGCTAGTTTAAATAGCCCGGCCTGAGGCTTGAACCACGATGGGCTGGCTTTGCCCCTACATATAAGGTAGTGTCTACGCATCACTACCGATATTCCTCGACAAATCTTTCCTTTCCCAGTGTACGCCCTTCCCTTTAACCCCAACACAAACTTCAGAAGAAGAGGGATCGGAGATCTGTTGCCAGAGTTAGGCCATTGACAATGTTAAAGGTGCTATGTTTTCACATCATTTTCCAAGACGAACACCCACACTCTTTTCTTTTAAACTCACTCGCCATGCAAGCCAACATCCCTCGCTATCTTTCTCCTCTAGTGTGTGGAACGGGTACCAAGCATGCCACATAAGCTTGATACCGGTGCTCTAACATATACTAAGAGGCCCTTAGAGAGAAATCACAAGCGTGAATGTCGTAGCAGATTCGAAGAGCAAGAAATTTAAATGATTTTGCAAAACAATTTAGCTTAGTGTTGTAGAGTTAAAACTTATGTATAAATAGGTATTCCGTCTGTATTGGTCTTAGTATTTTTGCAACCCCTTTTCGAGACAGATACGTACAATTGTAACATACACGAGTCGACGTTATTTGTTACGAACACTTTATATAAGATCATAGAGACATTTTGCCATACTTATAAGAATGTGCGTGTATGCAACCACTGACATCACGCGATTAAGTTAATATCAAAATATTCAGGACGGAGGATTGTTGTTGGTGACACAAAGATCTATCACAAATTTGAATTACAGGTAACGCAGTGTACGACAAATCATCATACACGGATCAAATGCAAAATAAAAGTTGCTTTCCACTCACAATTCTTGGCAAGACAGAATTAGGCATGTCGAGGAAGAACTGCTTCGTAAGTTAATTTTCTTTCACAATACATAAACCATGTTGCATCCTCCACTTACAACAAAATTAGCCAACGTAAGCAGCAGAAAGCAAAAAATATCAGACGCATCGAGTTGGGGGCATCTGGCCACTGCGTCTATGCTCCGCCGCGGCGCTTGGCCTCCTCGGCCTCGACCATGCGGCGGGACGCCTCGGCGAGGCGATCGAGCGCATGCTGCACGGCGTCGCGCCCGCCGATGAGGAGCCGCGCCACCACCTCCGGGTCGCGCTCGCCGCGGGCCTCCTCGAACTCGCGGCGCGCGTTGGCGCGCAGCACCTCGCGCCAGGGCACGCCGCGCTCGTCTGGCCACGCGAACAGCCGCGTCGCCCGGAGGATGTCCCGGTAAAGGCCCAGCGCCTCCCGCCGCGAGCTCGTCAGCCGCCGGCGGGCCTCGGCCTCCGCCGCGTCGTCGTCGAGGAGCGCCGCGGAGGAGGTGGGAGGTTTCTTGGCGAGGTGGCGTTCGAGGAGCTCCTCGATGGTGTCGGGGCCCTCGTGGATGGATCGGAGCGGCGGCCGCCTCGAGACGGCGAGGGCGCGGAGGAGGAAGGAGCTGCGGGCGCGTGCGGCGACGGCCATGGGTGCCAGTTGCGACTTGCGATGTGCTTGGGTTTGATGTGGGGTCTAGTTGGGTTGGTCCTAGAGGGGCTGGTTCGGTGGGTTCCTTGTGAATTGTGACTCGGTTGGGTTGGGTCGCTTACGGCCTTGCTACGGGTCGGAACAGGCGGACACTTTCACCACCGGCTTGGGCTCGGCACCCATGGCGGCGATGGGGCAGGAGGAAGAAGATATCGACCACTACGAGGTGCTCTGCCTCCCTTCCGGCGAGGAAGGCGCGGCGCTGTCTCTCGAGCATATCGAGAAAGCCTACAGAACCCAGTCACGGCTTCGCCATCCCGACAAACGCCCCGACGACCCCAACGCCACCGCCGACTTCCAGCGCCTCGCAAGCTCCTACAGCCTCCTCCGAGATGAATCCTCCGCCGGCACTTCGACGGGCGCCTCCGCGCCCGCCGCGAGGCCGCCGCCCGCGCTGCCGCCGCAGGGTCAAGCGACGGAAGGCCGTGTCCGACCTAGAGGAGCGCGAGTTCGCCGCCGCCGCCGGCCTGGCCGTCGACCCCGCTGAGGCCGCAAGGCGCGAGGACAAGCGGAAGGCAGCCGACGTCAAGCGCGAGCTCGAGGAGTTCTTCTCCGCCAAGCAGTCCGCCGCCTCAGGCGCCGCTTCCACTTCGGTAAGGGTTTGGGCCTCTTTCTCGATCTGATGCCTCACTATTCTGTGAACTCTATTCAATTGGGTCGTTTCTTCGGGTACGATTCATAGCGCTGTGTCATGCTATTCTGGCTGCAATTACAATTGCTGCCTTTTGGGGTCATGAATGTTGGGGAATTTTGTAAATTATGTGATATTCTGTAGCTTTTACTTTTTCAGAGGTGAAAGACATTGTGGTGCACCATAAAACTAGCATACTTCTAGGTTATCGCTGAAGAGTGATCTTTAATCAGAGGAGATAATGTCTGCAATTATCCTAAAATGAAAGTGGAACGTTCTTGAATTGACTGCTTGTGGTATCGAGTATATATATTCTGCATTTATAGGTTAGCATACAAAACAAGACCAGCAAAAGCATCCCATCATATAAACTTGCTATGCCTCGATTATTTAGCACCAAGCATCTTTGTTTCACACACCATAGCTTCGTCTATTACTGAAAAAACAGGCATTTTGTAGATTTCTCATTTCTTAATTTTAAGATTATGCAAGAGATTGGTCAATTTATGTGTTGTTAGTAATTAATGATTACCTTTTCTGCTGGTAGTGATCACAACTTGACTGTTATTCTTTCTAGGCGCAAGGAGATAAGAAGGGTGAAACTCCACAAGATGGCGCAAAAACAGACAAGTGTAAGATCTTGAAGGTTTCGTGGGAAGGGAGAGCAGATTACTATACTGCTGCAAAGCTGCAGGAGATCTTTATGCAATTTGGCAAAGTTGAAGACATTGTAATCAAGACAAGGAAATCAAGGAGTAGGGGTTCAGCAATCGTAGTCATGACCTCCAAAGAGGCAGCAGTAAGTCCTCTTTCTCTACTCTTTTAGTCTTGGAGAGTTTTTCAAAGTTGACATGCATATGCCGATCATGAAATCTCAATTTTCATCTTAAGTGTTTCGTCCATTTTTTAGTTTGTCAAGCAGTTGGGGCAAATAATAGATCTTAAACTATCACAGGAAAGTAAGTTATTGTTTTAATTCACTTCAAGATAGGAGTTCGTAAGCAATTTTTACAAGGTGCACTAGTCTGTGTTTTATTGTGCAAAGCGTGTTGGTTGCTTTCTTTCTTTATGGTTTAATATTGATGTCATTTAATTCATTTGCATATCATCTTTGGGATCTTTACCAAGCTGTATTTCCTACCGTGAAACTGTATATAATGTTCCATTTCATGATGCCTCTAACCAGTACTGGTTGCTCTTTTGACAGCAATCGGCACTAGAAAACCATTCTGTGTACAATGTTTCTTCATTCCCCTTGACTGTTGCTCCTGTTCAAGAATCTGGCGGTTTTCCAGCAAGATCAACTCAAACACCTGAGCCGAGGACAAGCAGCATTGATGGAACTGGATTCAGTGATTTGGAAGCCTCAGTATTCCGGAAACTTCAAGAGGTAATTAACAGTCATATATGACATCAAGTTTCAACACGTGTTTTTGAGAAGGATTCAGTTCGCTTTAGGTTTACATTTTTTTTACTGTATGTTAGTTTATTCATATTTACACGTGGTCGCTTTATATTGTTATTTTTCTTCTTTTACATGGTAGTTTTGCATTTGTGTTGTGTGATATAATGTGTAGCATAGAATGTGTCGAATCGATGAAACTAATGGATGGCCTGTTTATTTTGCAGGCGCAGAAAAGGAAGCAATGTGGATAATTGGTGCTTCGCTTCTCGAAACATGAGCTATTAACTTTACAGAGGACATTTCCTGTCACACACCGGAGGATAACTGGGACAATTCAGTTGCAAAATCTGAACATGTCTGTAGTTTCTGCTGCTGATCAATTTGTGATGCGCATGGCGGACCTATTTTTTTCTATCCAATTACTACCATGTATGTTTGTACTTTTGAATAGTTTGTATTCTTATGGTACAGGAGTATTTGTTATTGCTACAACCATTTTTGTTTAGGAAGTGAAAAGAAAGTAAAATCACCCCTTAATCGTGCTTGCATTTTGCTCTGCACACTTCTTGTCTCAGTTGGCGCTAGATGTATTCTAAAGCTATTATGTAGGCTGACGATGCGGTGCACTAGACGATCCCTGAAGTGTTGCAGTGTTTGTTGGTGGAATACAGTTTGCAATCTACAGATCAAACCGCTGAAGACGTGATACGGTTCGACACCTAGAAAGATGTGAATTCAGAATTCAGGCGATGCAGCAGCAGACACGGTCGCGCCATTGGAACAGTGCAAATCCCGGACACGTTACTTCCCTGTTCCCTCCCCTCCCTCCCCTGATTGGATGGATAACCTCTCTCAAGTCTGAAGCGAAAAACCTCTTCTGTGGAGCCAGAAATATCGCGCTTCACCTCCCTCCACCTCCGCCCCCACCCATGGCCACGCCGCTCGTCCTCTCCTCACGCCCCGCCCACGCCACCACCGCCACGGCCTACGCCTCCCAGCGCCTCACCGCCGGCACCTCCAAGGAGCCCCGCCTCGCCTACGGCGCAAGCACGGCGGAGGCCCCGGCCCCAAGTCCCTCGTCCTCTCCCACGCCGCCGCCGGCCGCATGGACGAGGCCCTCGAGGCCTTCGCGGCGGTCAGCAGCCCCGACGCGTTCCTCCACAACGCCATGATCCGCGGCTTCGCCGACGCGGGCCTCCCAGGCGACGCGCTCGCTGCCTACCGCGCCATGCTCGCGGCCGGCGCGCGCCCCGACCGCTTCACCTTCCCCGTAGTCGCGGGCTTCGCGCGCCTGGGTAGCATCTACGTGGGACGCGCGACACACGCGGCGGTGATCAAGCTCGGCCTGGAGCCCGACGTGTACACCGGCAACTCGCTCATCGCGTTCTACGCCAAGCTCGGCCTCGTCATGGACGCCGAGAGGGTGTTCGACGGAATGCCAGTGAGGGATATCGTCACGTGGAACTCGATGGTGGACGGGTATGTGTCGAACGGGCTGGGTGCGCTGGCACTGGCGTGCTTCAGGA
The DNA here is from genome assembly GCA_036346375.1 of Guadua angustifolia. Lineage (NCBI taxonomy): Eukaryota > Viridiplantae > Streptophyta > Magnoliopsida > Poales > Poaceae > Guadua > Guadua angustifolia. The sequence goes on along the minus strand of CM070504.1, from coordinate 3,367,837 downwards.
GATGCACGAGGCGCTAGAAGTGCAACATGACAATGTGGGAATCATAGCCGCTCTCGCTGCTTGCTGCTTGGAATCAGCATTGACCGAAGGGCGGGAGATCCATGGCTATGTGATCAGGCACGGGCTGGAGCAAGATGTCAAGGTGGGGACTTCTCTTCTTGACATGTACTGCAAATGTGGCGGTGTCGCTTCTGCCGAAAGCGTGTTTGCAACGATGCCATTGAGGACTGTGGTGACATGGAATTGTATGATAGGCGGGTACGCAATGAATGAACGGCCTGAGGAGGCATTTGATTGCTTCATGCAAATGAAGGCAGAGGGCCACCAGGTGGAAGTGGTCACCGCTATCAATTTGCTGGCTGCCTGTGGTCAAACTGAAAGCTCACTGTTTGGAAGGAGTGTTCATGGTTATGTAATTCAGAGACATTTCCTTCCTCACGTGGTGCTTGAGACTGCCCTTCTGGAGATGTACGGCAAAGTTGGCAAAGTGGAATCATCTGAAAAGATATTTGGTCAGATGACGGTAAAAAATCTGGTATCATGGAATAATATGATTGCTGCCTACATGTACAAGGAGATGTATAGGGAAGCCATTGCATTGTTCCTGCAGTTACTGAACGAACCTCTTTATCCTGATTATTTCACCATGTCAACAGTAGTGCGGCATTTGTCTTGCTGGGGTCACTGAGGCAATGCAGGCAAATCCACAGCTACATTACCAGGTTAGGTTATGGAGACAACACTCTCATTATGAACGCAGTTATGCATATGTATGCAAGGTGTGGTGATGTTGTGCGCAAATTTGTTTAAGCCGAATTGGAACAATCTTTCGTGGAGCAAATGTCAACGTAATAACATTCGAGTAGTCCTTTTCTCCGTCGCTGCAACATCAGTGCGTTTTCTCTCGTGTGCCCCGTTTTGCTTAAGATCGATAGGGCGTTTGGGCAACAAATGTTCAATTGTCCTCGATTTTCTTCCCCCAATTTTGCGTGGGATGGAGAAGGTCAGACTTTGGTACACTTCAGCTTAATCAAGTTTGTGCTTGAGCAGCAAGGCATTCATTGTTTACTGCGAGGTATTCGAGCAAATCAAACAAGATAATATAAAGCACGTGGGACCACAGCACATTTTATTGCACCAAGATATATATATATATACTCTTTAGAGATGTACGCCAACCTTAACACTACATCACCACGTGACGGCACTGTACTTTTTACATTGTAACTACAATTTCTACAATTATAGTAATAACTTTTACAATTTTTCCAAAAGAAAATCAATACTTTTTGTTTTTTTAGGTCTTCCTAAAAAGATTCATCTATTTGTTAAAATCTCAACCTATCTCGACATTTCTTTTCACCGTAGCAACATGTGGGACCACGAAGCAGCTAGTTTCTATAGTTTTTTATCTTCTTGTGAACACGTGGCCAAAATACTCATCACATCTATCTACACGAGAATACTAGCAAGCAGTGGTGGATTTATAATGAAAGCGACTGAGGCTGTCTCAACGCTCGGCGTGAGATCGACGCGCGAGAGAGAGAGCATCAACGTGGAGGAGAGAGAGACGAAAAACACTCGCGAAAGGAAAGCAGCGACGACGGCGGCCGACGTCCCTCGCGTTATTCCCACAGGCGCTCAAGGCCGTGCTCACGCCAAGCTTCAAGCTGCTGCTGGAAGGCTTGGTCGGCGTTGGACTTCTAGTGTTGATCATGCATGCAAAATTTATACGTGATCATGCATGCAAAATTTGGTCGCCTGGCGTTGGACTTATATGTTGTATCATGAAATGTGTATATGTTGCATGTATTATTATTATTATTATTATTATTTAGAAGTGGATTAAAGAGATAAAAAACTTCTAAAATAAAAAATAATTTTGACAGGATTAAAAACAATACTAAGATCTTTTAAAAGTCAGATGAAAAAATTCAGCTTGAATTTTGTTATTTTTGTACAAGTCATATGTTGTAGCATTTCGTCACCATTTTCTGAGGCTTTTAACGGTTTTTCTCAAATATTATTATGCATTTTTAATTTAATCTATCCGTTATAATCGTTTGTGAACTACCTATTTCAAAAAGTAGCTAAATATTATTATTATCAATAATATTTAATTTGTATTTACATATTTAGTTGTATTTCACATTACGTAACAAATAAAAAAATAGATTAACTAAGAAGAATAAACACATATAAATATTTTGGACCTACTGCTACCACCTCATCATTGGAGGGGTGGGAACTAGTGGAGGTGCTAGTGAGATGTGGTCCACACTAACACTCTCTCCCACCTCCACCATTGAAAGGGATGGGAGCTAGTGGAGGTGCTAGCTGACATGGCGTCTACGTGGCACCACTACCACCTCCACTAACTCTTCAACCATTGGAGATAGCCTAAGTGTCACCATAAATATCACCACACGTGGGTTTAAGGCGAAACAAAAAAAGTTGGATATGGCGTCCTGTGCACCAAAAACCTCGTGCGGATAGTCTATAAAAAAGTAATATATAAAATGAATAAACATATAATGAGCACAATAATCTTATGATAAACAAAGTGAATAATACGAATATAATATAGATATGATAAAATACTGCACATCAGGTGATGATCATACCACATGCATCAAAAACTCACGAAAATCAATTAGACCCTGTTTGGATGAGTGATAATTTTTTAAAAAGTTTTAAGATTTAGTTTAAATTTAAACTAGATCATAAAACATACTATTAAAATACCCTTAATCGAAAAGCTCACTTAACTATTCGCGAAAGCTATGGAAAGGTAAGTACCTTCGGTGGCAATATGTGAGATATGAATCCCTGCCATTTGGGGCCGCAACCAGACAATATCTCCATCGCATTGGCTGCTAGGACCCGGCTAGGGTTAACAAAATCAAAATTTTGATTTTTAACAATTTTTATTTTAAAAAATGGGTAAAATTCGAGCAAAAATCTACAGAAACCGAAGAAGTTTAAATTTAAAATTTTGAACTCGGCGATCAAACAATGGTGAAAAAACAAAATTGAGCTATTTTCACCGATTTCGATCGGTTTTCTTCGATTTTGAGCGATTTTTCGGTTTTCAAAGACACCAAAGGAAATTTTAAAAAATAAAAATATTTAAAAATCCCAATTAATCTAAAACTCCTCAGATAAATTTAAATTTTTTGAAATCATTTAGTGTTTCAAAAAAAAAACAACAGTTAATGAAAATGAACAAAGACACTTTTAGATTTTTATAAAAATTTACAAGATTGATTATATTATAAAGTTTTAACTTAACAATGAATAGTTCCCAAGGATTATGTAATAAAATTTTCAAAAATATTAGACTTCTTTTAGTGCACATATAAAATCAAAAATAGAAGAGCACATATAATAACAGTAGCACTTTCAGATTTTTTTAAAAAATACATATGCCTGATCTTCATCTAAAAATTTTTCAACATCATTACGTTACCTTAAAACATCACACAAAAAGTTTAAGAAATATTAGACTTCATTTAGTTTTCTTAAAAAATCAAAAACTAAAGAGCATATATTCTAACAATATCGCTGTCAGAATTTAAAAAAAATACATAGATCTACTAAGAGCTAACCATCTAAAAATTTCACAGCATTATTAACATTGCCTCAGGACCTCACACAAAAAATTTCAAAAAATTTTAACATATTTTCATAATGTTTTTAAATTTATATTTAAACTCTATGGTTTATTATGCAGTTCTTATTGTCGAGTTGGCTTGATACAGTAAAAATCACTATTTTTAATGGGAAATCTTTGATTATGTGAACCCTGCCCCGGCTCCAAGAAACATCGGAGAAAAGCTCTCGCCTTCAGTGCCCACCGCGGCGACGGCGGGGGCCGCTCGATGACCCGTCCAACCCGCGAAATCAACGAGTAAAACAAACCCATCTCGGGCTCGGCAACTCTACCGGCCAATCACGCGGCGCGGCTCGCGCCTGCCCACCACGCGTCTCCCTCCTCCTCCCAAAATTCGCGGCCGTCTATATAAACCCTCCTCCCCTTTGCTCCACCGCTTGCTCCCATTCTCCAGCGCTTCGCAGGTCGCAGCCATGCCTCCCCTCACGAGCTCCCTCTCCCGCTCCACTACCGGCTCCGGATCCTCCTCCACCACCCGCATCTCCGCCGTGGCCGCCGCGATCTCCAAACCGGCCCCGGTCGCCGCCCCGTCTCCCTCGCCTCCTCCCGCCCTCCCGAGCCCGCGCACCAAGTCGGCATCTCCCTTCGCGTCCGGCCTCGCCGGCCGCCTCTTCGGCGGCCGCCGCGCCGCCACCCGCTCCTCCTCGTCCGCCGTCGCCGTCTTCGAGCGCCGCTTCGCCTCCGCGGGTAAGGATTCCAACCGGCTACAATTATCGCATCGTGTTTTGGTCGCTCTCTCTGATGGGGTCTCCGCTTCGGTTTTTTTTGGGGCAGCTACCAGGAACTCGTACGATGAAATCCTCACGGGCCTCGCGAAGCCGGGAGGCGGAGCGGAGTTTGGGAAGTACTACAGCCTGCCAGCGCTCTCTGATCCGCGGATTGGTGAGTTGTTTTAGAGTTTTCCAACTTTTTTGGATGCCCTGATCCTCTATTTTGGTGTGGGATGTGTCCGATGCGGTATGATTCTGGGTTTGTGGCGGGTGAATTGAGAATTCAACGGTGGGCTGGACGCTTTGATTTCTTTTGGTCGGTCAATTGTGTGTTAGGATATGAAGTGTATGGATAGTTTGGGTCTGTCCGGACTCCGGAGTTCGGAGGCTCTGATCTGCCTTTGTGTTGATACTGTGTAATGTAGGTGGTCAAATTTGGAGGCTTCGACGTGCTTTCGTGCGTCACTTTCTGGATGCATTGGTGTTTTTTCCTATATAATTTTTTAGCTGGTTTTAATCTGTTTTATCTCTGTATTTTGTGAAATAATGAAGATTTATTCCGTGTTTTTTAATAGATCGGCTACCCTACTCGATAAGGATTCTTCTCGAGTCTGCAATCAGAAATTGCGATGAGTTCCAAGTCACCGGGAAGGATGTTGAGAAGATCATAGACTGGGAGAACAGCGCACCGAAGCAAGTCGAAATCCCGTTCAAGCCAGCCCGTGTCCTCCTGCAGGTACCGATCCTGCCATCATCTCCAATTTTTTTGTTCCATTTTGTCCAATTGCTGTGGATAGAATAAGCGTGAGTTGGAAAAGATTCGGGTCAATAGCTTTTGATGACAGGAATGTTGGAATTGGAGTTCCACTTTCCTATCCTTTCAAGAAAGTGGAGTTCCCTATGGCTTGTCTTTAGCCCATTTTATGATGTATGATTGCTAATGTCTGTTGAGTTATTTAATGATAGATGTGGATTGTGGACATCAGTATGTGTAGTTGTCTGTATAATATTACCTGCATTATCATTGCGTATTTGCGTATTCTTGTTCTCACGACAATGATAAAAGTCAACACTTGATATTTTAGTTTCGCAAGGGCTAGTGTAAAGCTGGATGTGTTGCTTATTTCATTCTGATGTTACTTTTCCGATGATGTGCTGTTGACAGGGATATTTGTTCTGCTTTCTAAAATGTTATAATCGTGTTGTTGAAAGCTAGTTCACTGATAACACAGTTCGTTCACCTTTAGCTTTACATGTTGTCTTTATATTATAGGATTTTACTGGTGTCCCAGCAGTTGTTGATCTTGCTTGTATGAGGGATGCTATGAGCAAACTTGCCAGCGACCCGAACAAAATTAATCCTCTGGTGAGTTCATAGTCCAATGCCGACATTCACTACCCTATTGTCTTGATGATTTCTTGAATATATATTTGATTGGCATAATGGCATGTGCGTTTGATGAACTGCAGAACTTATCCATCAGCATGCCATCATCCTATGATATCTGATACATTACAAACTTTTTTCAATAAATGATGAAGCTTATGTTTCAATATAGCTGATAACCTAATTTGATCCTATCTGTTGTATGAACTGCAATGTGTTAATTGAGAAATACTGTCTTCTAGTATGCCTTTTTTTGCTAGTGATACTACTCTGATAAAATTTTTATGTCCTACTTTGTTATTTTTACAATTAACGACATTCAGTGTCATCTTCTTTAATCAACAATGAGGTACAAAGTATGGTTATGATGTAATTCTGAACAGATATACTTTATTGCCCATTCTTTGTTGATGTTTTATGACAGTATGAGGAGTGTGTGACATACTAGTCTTGAATCTTGAGGTTAGCCCCTTAGCCTATCATCTCATTCTGGTGGGTTATCACGGCGTCGCCTAGGCGTCCGGTTGCCGGCGACCGCCCGCCATGGCCGCTCGCCTGGCCTGGCCGGGAAAGGAGGGCACGGGGAGAAGGAATACCTACTGTCGCCGTTGCTCGAAGTCGCTAGATCTGCGTCGCCACATCAGGGAGTCAAAGTCGGCGTTGCTCGAAGTTGCGCCGCTGCTCGGAGTCGCTAGATCCGGGCGGCGCTCGGGGGGAGGGGGAGTGGCGCTAAATGGATCTGGGGGGAGAGAGGGAGAGGGAGGGAGTGGAGGGGCGGCGGCGGTGGCGAATGGATCGAGTGGGGAGAGAGAGGGAGGGAGTGCGAGGGGCGACGGCGCCGATGGATCGGGTGATCGGGTGGGGAGAGAGGGAGAGGGAGGGAGTGCGAGCCTGTGAGGGGCTGCCTCGGGTGGGGAGAGAGGGAGAGGGGGGTGGGTCGGCCTGGCTGGGCCAGCTGGGTCGGGCTGAGAGAGAGAGAGAGAGAGAGAGAGAGAGGGTGGTTGGGCCGGCTTGGCTGGGCCGGGCTGAGCTTGAGAAATAGATAAATAGTGGAATTAATAGATTTTTTTGGTCGCCTAATCCTCGCCTAGGCACCTAGGCGTCCAGGCGCCTCGGAGGCGACTCGCTTTGCCGGGGCGCCGTGATTGATATCATCTGTTCTAGTCAGAGTTTCTTTTGAACTCTATGAATCCAACTTCTTAATCCTATGATCTCATTATTGTTGAGTTGATTCAACCAGAATTTTCAAAAGATAATCCTATGAAAAATTTTCCCCTCACAATGATTTGCTTACTGTGGTCTACCGCTGCTCTCTTTGCCAGTATATGAAGTTGATGTGTGTGTGCTTTCTCTCATTCGCTGATATTACCGGATGTATTGTTTTTCATACATTTCTTTCAAGAGGTACCTGTAGACCTTGTTATTGATCATTCAGTACAAGTCGATGTGGCAAGATCACAAAATGCTGTTCAGGCAAATATGGAGCTTGAGTTCCATCGTAACAAGGAGCGGTTTGGGTTTTTGAAATGGGGTTCCACTGCATTCCGTAACATGCTTGTTGTTCCACCTGGATCAGGAATTGTCCACCAGGTATATCACTGAAATGATCATTTTGATCTCTTTTCAAATATCCCAGCTGAGTTATTTTATCCATTTGAAAACACTCATCACTCTGTTTTGTTTTTAGGTGAATCTTGAATATCTGGCCAGGGTTGTGTTTAACAATGGTGGGATCCTCTACCCTGATAGTGTTGTTGGAACTGACTCTCACACAACTATGATAGATGGTCTCGGTGTTGCTGGATGGGGAGTTGGTGGTATAGAGGCAGAAGCTGCGATGCTTGGACAGGTGAGGTTAACTTCCATAGCTAACAGGTTTTCAGCTCTGACACTATGCATCTAACGAACTGTGCTTTTTTTGGGACCTCTTAGTTTCTCTTTAACATAAACACCCGGGTGGGGTGGGGTGGGGCAATGTTCTTTGCTGGACCGTTACCGATCTAACATTATTTTCATTTTGCTTTTGAATTCAACGAATGTCTGTATCAACATATCATGCACTTAAACCTTTTTATGCCAAACTGTGGGACATTATTTGCCAAGTTTGGTCCTCAGGGTAGTATTATTAAATGTGGTTTCTTTCTGCAGCCAATGAGTATGGTCTTGCCAGGAGTTGTCGGTTTCAAGTTAACAGGGAAGCTGAGGAATGGAGTTACAGCCACAGATTTGGTTCTAACAGTAACTCAAATGCTTCGTAAACATGGTGTTGTTGGGAAGTTTGTTGAATTTTATGGTACTCTTCATGCCTTTTGTTTTCTAATCCTTGTCTCTTTGTTTTAAGAGCTTTTCTAATGCTACTTACTACTCTATTCAGGGGGAGGTATGAGTGAATTATCACTGGCTGATAGGGCTACTATTGCAAACATGTCACCAGAATATGGTGCAACTATGGGTTTCTTCCCAGTTGATGGAAAGACATTGGACTACTTGAAGCTAACTGGCAGAAGTGATGAAACTGTATGTTCTAGGCAGTGATTGTATTGGTTTGCATCTTTAGTGTACTTGTTTCTAGTTTTTAACCCTTTCATAATTTAGGTGGCCATGGTAGAATCTTACCTGCGCGCCAATAAGATGTTCGTTGACTACAACCAGGTGCTTTCATCTTTTATCTGAAGAGTGGGTTATTTTGGTCCCTTTTTTTTTACTGATGCTTTTTCCTGGATGTAGGTTGAAGCTGAAAGAGTGTATTCATCTTATCTGGAACTTAACTTGGAAGAGGTAGAACCGTGTCTTTCTGGACCAAAACGGTAAATTACCTGGATAATTCTTATTCTTGGCATATGTTTAGCCTCATTCAGTACTAAACTCGATTGATATATTCAACAGGCCTCATGATCGAGTGACATTGAAGAACATGAAGTCAGATTGGCTTTCTTGCTTGGACAACGATGTAGGGTTCAAGGTAAGGGTTTACTATGTAGATCACAATTTTGTGTGTTTGTGTGTACGCCGAAATGGGACAACATGGTGTTAGGGCATCATGATTTCAAATACATAGGGAAATACCCGATTTAGATCATGTTGCCCAAGCACCCTAGTTTCCCAGTTAATTACTACTTTATCACTTTGGGTACACTCATATACTAATTATAAGATAATAGCGTATTTTGCAAATACCGCCATATACGCATTACAAAAAGGAGTATGTCTTAAAAAAGTGCATACCACATCTGAAAAATGTATATACTACCTAGATAGTCTCGTATACTACACGTACATACACTCAGTTACGCAAGATACTCTGGACGTTCTAAGATACGGCATAGATAGTAAGTACTCCTGGGAGTAGAAAAGAGATTTCCTACATAGTGAAATGGCAATAGCACGCGTTTCATATTTCAGATTCGAATTTACAGTTGTAGAAGATCACATTACTCTCCAACTGTGCTTGCTGTGTTATGTGCCTCTATCTTCTTGTTCATTTCCTGATATCAGATGAAATTGGCGGAAATCTCATTTAATTAATGCATTCTTTGGCACATCAGGGAAATTTCATGTGTTGAAGAAATTACTGGAGTTCCATATCTCTAACATTGCACTGAATACATATCCGAACTGTTTAATATTGTCCTGTACCCTATTTCCCCTTTTCCTTCTTCTATGTTCACTACAACCATTTTGTAGGGTTTTGCTGTCCCCAAAGAATCACAGGGTAAAGTTGCTGAATTTTCGTTCCATGGGACGCCGGCAAAGATAAAGCATGGTGATGTTGTGATTGCGGCTATCACCAGTTGCACTAACACATCAAATCCTAATGTAATGCTGGGAGCTGCTTTGGTTGCCAAAAAGGCTTGTGAATTAGGCCTCGAGGTTCAGCCCTTGACTTTGTTTTAACTTGATTTCTGCTTAGACTTCAATGTCCTTGCTCATTTTGTTTCAATATTGATACGCTATTTTAAAATAAAAGAGGAACTCCATCTCTGTTGGTTAATTTATGCTTTATGTGCAATGTGTTCCTATTAAGATGGATCGACTTTTTTGAGTCATTTTTTTTATCTAGTTTTTCTGTTATTATCAGTGAAATCATAATTTAGTATAGTGTTTTCTTTGCCTATGTTCTGAACCTTTAGATAATCAACTGTTGCTTTAGTGTAACAGTTGTTTTTGTTAATCAGGTAAAACCATGGATTAAGACAAGCCTTGCGCCAGGTTCTGGAGTTGTGAAGAAGTACTTGGACAAGAGGTAACCCGTCCTTGAACAAAGAAAATCTTTCTTGTTTCGGCAGCCTTAGTCATTCTTTCTTCATATTCTTTTGCAGTGGTTTGCAGAAATATCTTGACCAGCTTGGCTTCAATATTGTTGGCTATGGTTGTACAACCTGCATAGGAAATTCTGGAGAACTTGATGAATCTGTATCTGCTGCAATTTCTGAAAATGGTGAATTTGAGATCATTGGATAAGAAAGGTGTATAAAGTTGTGAAATAGTGCACACACTTATTTTTCCTCCTCCTTTCAGATATTGTTGCTGCTGCTGTGTTGTCCGGGAACAGGAATTTCAAGGACGTGTACACCCATTAACCAGAGCAAATTATCTTGCTTCTCCTCCATTGGTTGTGGCTTATGCCCTCGCTGGCACGGTAAGAGAACAGACACTTTGTTTATGCTAGCAACCTGGCATATAATTTCAAACTAAACAGTGGAACTACTGTATCTATTCCTTACACTCTAGAAGTGAATCAAGAATGCCATTGATTATATATTGCCACTACTTTGATGCATCATGGGGAGGCCCTTGAATTACTAAACCAACTAGTTTAACCCTCTGCGCATTTATTCTTGTGATTTTCTTTGCTAAACTGTTGAATATCCTGAAGGTTAATATTGATTTTGAGAAAGAACCAATTGGCATCTCGAATGATGGGAAAGAGGTTTACTTCAGGGATATTTGGCCTTCCACTGAAGAGATTGCTGAGGTCAGCATTGCAACTTTGATTGCGTTTTCTTCTCATGACAATCTTCGCTTGTGCTTTGAAAGCATATTGGGATGTGCTTCATACTCGTTCTATTAATTCTGTTAGGTTGTTAAGTCAAGCGTGCTCCCTGACATGTTTAAGAGCACATATGAGGCAATCACCAAAGGAAATCCTATGTGGAATGAACTGTCGGTATCATCAAGCACTCTCTACCCATGGGATCCATCATCTACGTACATCCATGAGCCTCCTTATTTCAAGGATATGACAATGTCCCCTCCTGGCCCACGGCCCGTGAAGGATGCGTATTGTCTTCTGAACTTTGGTGACAGTATCACAACTGATCACATCTCCCCTGCCGGAAGCATCCACCCAGAAAGCCCAGCTGCCAAGTATCTATTGGAGCGTGGTGTTGAAAGGAAGGATTTCAACTCGTATGGCAGTCGGCGAGGAAACAATGAGATCATGGCTAGGGGAACTTTTGCCAACATTCGCCTTGTGAACAAGTTCTTGAAGGGAGAGGTTGGGCCAAAAACCATCCATATTCCATCAGGGGAGAAGCTTGCTGTTTTTGATGCTGCTATGGTAATATACTTATTAATATCCAAATGTTGCATTCCAGTGATACAAGGCTATATAATAACCGCGTTCAATTCTGATTGAATTGTTTTCATTTATTTATTTTTTTGTGCTTTCAACAGAAATACAAGAATGAAGGGCATGACACTATTATCCTGGCTGGTGCCGAGTATGGCAGTGGAAGCTCTCGAGATTGGGCTGCAAAGGGTCCAATGCTGCAGGTAAAAATGCTTCCACCATAATTTCGTCAGCTAGATCAGTACCATTACCCAACATCTCTCTAACGGGTGCACTTTCAATTGATGGCTGCAGGAGTCAAGGCTGTGATAGCAAAGAGTTTTGAAAGGATTCACCGTAGCAACCTTGCTGGCATGGGTATCATCCTCTATGCTTCAAGGCTGGGGAGGATGCCGACACCTTTGGCTTAACTGGCCATGAGCGCTACACGATCCACCTTCCGGCCAATGTGAATGACATCAAGCCTGGCCAAGATGTTACTGTCACAACTGATAACGGAAAGTCATTCACTTGCACACTCCGCTTTGACACTGAGGTATGAACGTTCTTTCCTGAGCATTCCATGCTAATTTTGATTATCCACATTGGTCGCTGACGTTGTATTTGTTGATTTCTGTTCAGGTGGAGCTTGCGTACTATGACAATGGTGGCATTTTACCATATGTCATCAGAAAGATCGCCGAACAGTAGATTGTATCCTCGAGATAATTGCGATGAGGCACACCCCATTTTTGAAAATACCTCTTCAAATAACATCTGAGATAATAGCAGAGAACTCAGAAATTTTGAGCTTGTACACGGGAAATGCAGAGCTCGTACACGGGAAATGCAGAGCTCAATAACTAGAGGATCGTCTCCCGGTTTTCGTGTCAAGGCACGCTGTTAATAATATTCCAACTGTTGCAATTGATGAGTATACATTTTGCTACATCATTTTGCATGCTGTAACCAACACTTGTCTTATCCTGAAATTGTCAATATTGATGCAGTTCAAAATTGTTAGCTGAAAGGTGTAGTCAATACCTATGGAGCAGCAATGAAAGAACGGATTTTTTTGTTGTTGTTGTTGTCTGCACTGTATCCGATGCATTTACTAATACAACTTGAAACAACGTAGGGTTGCTTTTGTAATGAAATGGAACTCTTGCATGGAACTGAAGTCGTCATACTCTGCTGCTCCGGTGGATCCTGATGTAGCTCAGCAACGGTCCAGTTCGAGGCCAAAACTTTCCCTCATATCGATTTTTATGCTGAAATTTTTTATTTGGAATTTATGCCAAAAGAAAACCGATCAGAAACCGTCAATCGCTCCTGGCTAAATAAGTTTTCCAAACCTTGTTATAGCTATTGCATATAGCAACTTAACTGCTTCGATTTTGAGTTGCAACTATCACCGTTATCTGAACAACTAATTCCGTTATCAATTGCAGCGGACAACTGATTGTTCTCCCATACTTTTTATCTATATTATAAGCAGTGGCAGAACTAGACCTCACCACCCAGACTATGACCCGAGGCTTAAGATCTAAAGGCTAGTTTAAATAGCCCGGCCTGAGGCTTGAACCACGATGGGCTGGCTTTGCCCCTACATATAAGGTAGTGTCTACGCATCACTACCGATATTCCTCGACAAATCTTTCCTTTCCCAGTGTACGCCCTTCCCTTTAACCCCAACACAAACTTCAGAAGAAGAGGGATCGGAGATCTGTTGCCAGAGTTAGGCCATTGACAATGTTAAAGGTGCTATGTTTTCACATCATTTTCCAAGACGAACACCCACACTCTTTTCTTTTAAACTCACTCGCCATGCAAGCCAACATCCCTCGCTATCTTTCTCCTCTAGTGTGTGGAACGGGTACCAAGCATGCCACATAAGCTTGATACCGGTGCTCTAACATATACTAAGAGGCCCTTAGAGAGAAATCACAAGCGTGAATGTCGTAGCAGATTCGAAGAGCAAGAAATTTAAATGATTTTGCAAAACAATTTAGCTTAGTGTTGTAGAGTTAAAACTTATGTATAAATAGGTATTCCGTCTGTATTGGTCTTAGTATTTTTGCAACCCCTTTTCGAGACAGATACGTACAATTGTAACATACACGAGTCGACGTTATTTGTTACGAACACTTTATATAAGATCATAGAGACATTTTGCCATACTTATAAGAATGTGCGTGTATGCAACCACTGACATCACGCGATTAAGTTAATATCAAAATATTCAGGACGGAGGATTGTTGTTGGTGACACAAAGATCTATCACAAATTTGAATTACAGGTAACGCAGTGTACGACAAATCATCATACACGGATCAAATGCAAAATAAAAGTTGCTTTCCACTCACAATTCTTGGCAAGACAGAATTAGGCATGTCGAGGAAGAACTGCTTCGTAAGTTAATTTTCTTTCACAATACATAAACCATGTTGCATCCTCCACTTACAACAAAATTAGCCAACGTAAGCAGCAGAAAGCAAAAAATATCAGACGCATCGAGTTGGGGGCATCTGGCCACTGCGTCTATGCTCCGCCGCGGCGCTTGGCCTCCTCGGCCTCGACCATGCGGCGGGACGCCTCGGCGAGGCGATCGAGCGCATGCTGCACGGCGTCGCGCCCGCCGATGAGGAGCCGCGCCACCACCTCCGGGTCGCGCTCGCCGCGGGCCTCCTCGAACTCGCGGCGCGCGTTGGCGCGCAGCACCTCGCGCCAGGGCACGCCGCGCTCGTCTGGCCACGCGAACAGCCGCGTCGCCCGGAGGATGTCCCGGTAAAGGCCCAGCGCCTCCGCCGCGAGCTCGTCAGCCGCCGGCGGGCTCGGCCTCCGCCGCGTCGTCGTCGAGGAGCGCCGCGGAGGAGGTGGAGGTTTCTTGGCGAGGTGGCGTTCGAGGAGCTCCTCGATGGTGTCGGGGCCCTCGTGGATGGATCGGAGCGGCGGCCGCCTCGAGACGGCGAGGGCGCGGAGGAGGAAGGAGCTGCGGGCGCGTGCGGCGACGGCCATGGGTGCCAGTTGCGACTTGCGATGTGCTTGGGTTTGATGTGGGGTCTAGTTGGGTTGGTCCTAGAGGGGCTGGTTCGGTGGGTTCCTTGTGAATTGTGACTCGGTTGGGTTGGGTCGCTTACGGCCTTGCTACGGGTCGGAACAGGCGGACACTTTCACCACCGGCTTGGGCTCGGCACCCATGGCGGCGATGGGGCAGGAGGAAGAAGATATCGACCACTACGAGGTGCTCTGCCTCCCTTCCGGCGAGGAAGGCGCGGCGCTGTCTCTCGAGCATATCGAGAAAGCCTACAGAACCCAGTCACGGCTTCGCCATCCCGACAAACGCCCCGACGACCCCAACGCCACCGCCGACTTCCAGCGCCTCGCAAGCTCCTACAGCCTCCTCCGAGATGAATCCCTCCGCCGGCACTTCGACGGGCGCCTCCGCGCCCGCCGCGAGGCCGCCGCCCGCGCTGCCGCCGCAGGGGTCAAGCGACGGAAGGCCGTGTCCGACCTAGAGGAGCGCGAGTTCGCCGCCGCCGCCGGCCTGGCCGTCGACCCCGCCGAGGCCGCAAGGCGCGAGGACAAGCGGAAGGCAGCCGACGTCAAGCGCGAGCTCGAGGAGTTCTTCTCCGCCAAGCAGTCCGCCGCCTCAGGCGCCGCTTCCACTTCGGTAAGGGTTTGGGCCTCTTTCTCGATCTGATGCCTCACTATTCTGTGAACTCTATTCAATTGGGTCGTTTCTTCGGGTACGATTCATAGCGCTGTGTCATGCTATTCTGGCTGCAATTACAATTGCTGCCTTTTGGGGTCATGAATGTTGGGGAATTTTGTAAATTATGTGATATTCTGTAGCTTTTACTTTTTCAGAGGTGAAAGACATTGTGGTGCACCATAAAACTAGCATACTTCTAGGTTATCGCTGAAGAGTGATCTTTAATCAGAGGAGATAATGTCTGCAATTATCCTAAAATGAAAGTGGAACGTTCTTGAATTGACTGCTTGTGGTATCGAGTATATATATCTCTGCATTTATAGGTTAGCATACAAAACAAGACCAGCAAAAGCATCCCATCATATAAACTTGCTATGCCTCGATTATTTAGCACCAAGCATCTTTGTTTCACACACCATAGCTTCGTCTATTACTGAAAAAAACAGGCATTTTGTAGATTTCTCATTTCTTAATTTTAAGATTATGCAAGAGATTGGTCAATTTATGTGTTGTTAGTAATTAATGATTACCTTTTCTGCTGGTAGTGATCACAACTTGACTGTTATTCTTTCTAGGCGCAAGGAGATAAGAAGGGTGAAACTCCACAAGATGGCGCAAAAACAGACAAGTGTAAGATCTTGAAGGTTTCGTGGGAAGGAGAGCAGATTACTATACTGCTGCAAAGCTGCAGGAGATCTTTATGCAATTTGGCAAAGTTGAAGACATTGTAATCAAGACAAGGAAATCAAGGAGTAGGGGTTCAGCAATCGTAGTCATGACCTCCAAAGAGGCAGCAGTAAGTCCTCTTTTCTACTCTTTTAGTCTTGGAGAGTTTTTCAAAGTTGACATGCATATGCCGATCATGAAATCTCAATTTTCATCTTAAGTGTTTCGTCCATTTTTTAGTTTGTCAAGCAGTTGGGGCAAATAATAGATCTTAAACTATCACAGGAAAGTAAGTTATTGTTTTAATTCACTTCAAGATAGGAGTTCGTAAGCAATTTTTACAAGGTGCACTAGTCTGTGTTTTATTGTGCAAAGCGTGTTGGTTGCTTTCTTTCTTTATGGTTTAATATTGATGTCATTTAATTCATTTGCATATCATCTTTGGGATCTTTACCAAGCTGTATTTCCTACCTTGAAACTGTATATAATGTTCCATTTCATGATGCCTCTAACCAGTACTGGTTGCTCTTTTGACAGCAATCGGCACTAGAAAACCATTCTGTGTACAATGTTTCTTCATTCCCCTTGACTGTTGCTCCTGTTCAAGAATCTGGCGGTTTTCCAGCAAGATCAACTCAAACACCTGAGCCGAGGACAAGCAGCATTGATGGAACTGGATTCAGTGATTTGGAAGCCTCAGTATTCCGGAAACTTCAAGAGGTAATTAACAGTCATATATGACATCAAGTTTCAACACGTGTTTTTGAGAAGGATTCAGTTCGCTTTAGGTTTACATTTTTTTTACTGTATGTTAGTTTATTCATATTTACACGTGGTCGCTTTATATTGTTATTTTTCTTCTTTTACATGGTAGTTTTGCATTTGTGTTGTGTGATATAATGTAGCATAGAATGTGTCGAATCGATGAAACTAATGGATGGCCTGTTTATTTTGCAGGCGCAGAAAAGGAAGCAATGTGGATAATTGGTGCTTCGCTTCTCGAAACATGAGCTATTAACTTTACAGAGGACATTTCCTGTCACACACCGGAGGATAACTGGGACAATTCAGTTGCAAAATCTGAACATGTCTGTAGTTTCTGCTGCTGATCAATTTGTGATGCGCATGGCGGACCTATTTTTTTCTATCCAATTACTACCATGTATGTTTGTACTTTTGAATAGTTTGTATTCTTATGGTACAGGAGTATTTGTTATTGCTACAACCATTTTTGTTTAGGAAGTGAAAAGAAAGTAAAATCACTCCCTTAATCGTGCTTGCATTTTGCTCTGCACACTTCTTGTCTCAGTTGGCGCTAGATGTATTCTAAAGCTATTATGTAGGCTGACGATGCGGTGCACTAGACGATCCCTGAAGTGTTGCAGTGTTTGTTGGTGGAATACAGTTTGCAATCTACAGATCAAACCGCTGAAGACGTGATACGGTTCGACACCTAGAAAGATGTGAATTCAGAATTCAGGCGATGCAGCAGCAGACACGGTCGCGCCATTGGAACAGTGCAAATCCCGGACACGTTACTTCCTGTTCCTCCTCCCTCCCCTGATTGGATGGATAACCTCTCAAGTCTGAAGCGAAAAACCTCTTCTGTGGAGCCAGAAATATCGCGCTTCACCTCCCTCCACCTCCGCCCCCACCCATGGCCACGCCGCTCGTCCTCTCCTCACGCCCCGCCCACGCCACCACCGCCACGGCCTACGCCTCCCAGCGCCTCACCGCCGGCACCTCCAAGGAGCCCCCGCCTCGCCTACGGCGCAAGCACGGCGGAGGCCCCGGCCCCAAGTCCCTCGTCCTCTCCCACGCCGCCGCCGGCCGCATGGACGAGGCCCTCGAGGCCTTCGCGGCGGTCAGCAGCCCCGACGCGTTCCTCCACAACGCCATGATCCGCGGCTTCGCCGACGCGGGCCTCCCAGGCGACGCGCTCGCTGCCTACCGCGCCATGCTCGCGGCCGGCGCGCGCCCCGACCGCTTCACCTTCCCCGTAGTCGCCGGCGCTTCGCGCGCCTGGGTAGCATCTACGTGGGACGCGCGACACACGCGGCGGTGATCAAGCTCGGCCTGGAGCCCGACGTGTACACCGGCAACTCGCTCATCGCGTTCTACGCCAAGCTCGGCCTCGTCATGGACGCCGAGAGGGTGTTCGACGGAATGCCAGTGAGGGATATCGTCACGTGGAACTCGATGGTGGACGGGTATGTGTCGAACGGGCTGGGTGCGCTGGCACTGGCGTGCTTCAGGGAGATGCACGAGGCGCTAGAAGTGCAACATGACAATGTGGGAATCATAGCCGCTCTCGCTGCTTGCTGCTTGGAATCAGCATTGACCGAAGGGCGGGAGATCCATGGCTATGTGATCAGGCACGGGCTGGAGCAAGATGTCAAGGTGGGGACTTCTCTTCTTGACATGTACTGCAAATGTGGCGGTGTCGCTTCTGCCGAAAGCGTGTTTGCAACGATGCCATTGAGGACTGTGGTGACATGGAATTGTATGATAGGCGGGTACGCAATGAATGAACGGCCTGAGGAGGCATTTGATTGCTTCATGCAAATGAAGGCAGAGGGCCACCAGGTGGAAGTGGTCACCGCTATCAATTTGCTGGCTGCCTGTGGTCAAACTGAAAGCTCACTGTTTGGAAGGAGTGTTCATGGTTATGTAATTCAGAGACATTTCCTTCCTCACGTGGTGCTTGAGACTGCCCTTCTGGAGATGTACGGCAAAGTTGGCAAAGTGGAATCATCTGAAAAGATATTTGGTCAGATGACGGTAAAAAATCTGGTATCATGGAATAATATGATTGCTGCCTACATGTACAAGGAGATGTATAGGGAAGCCATTGCATTGTTCCTGCAGTTACTGAACGAACCTCTTTATCCTGATTATTTCACCATGTCAACAGTAGTGCCGGCATTTGTCTTGCTGGGGTCACTGAGGCAATGCAGGCAAATCCACAGCTACATTACCAGGTTAGGTTATGGAGACAACACTCTCATTATGAACGCAGTTATGCATATGTATGCAAGGTGTGGTGATGTTGTGGCCTCAAGGGAGATCTTTGACAAAATGGCAGGCAAGGATGTCATCTCTTGGAACACAATGATTATGGGATATGCAATTCATGGCCAGGGAAAGACTGCATTGGAAATGTTCTCCGAGATGAAGTGTAATGGTCTGCAACCAAATGAGAGCACCTTTGTCTCTGTGTTGACTGCTTGCAGTGTCTCAGGCTTGGCAGATGAAGGGTGGATGCAGTTCAATTCAATGCAACATGTGTATGGTATGATCCCACAGATTGAGCACTACGGATGCATGACCGATCTTCTGGGCCGGGCAGGTGATCTTAGAGAGGTGCTGCGATTTATAGATGACATGCCAATAACTCCAACATCCAGGATTTGGGGCTCCCTACTGACTGCAAGCAGAAATAGGAATGACATAGATGTAGCGGAATATGCAGCAGAGAGGATATTTCAACTGGAACATGACAACACAGGATGCTATGTTGTTCTTTCTTCCATGTATGCTGATGCTGGGAAATGGGATGATGTGGAGAGGGTAAGATCTCTGATGAAGGAGAAGGGGTCGCGAAGGACAGATGCAAGAAGCCTTGTTGAACTTCGTGGCATGGCGTGCAATTTTGTGAACGGGGACATGTCTCACTGTCAGAGCAAGACGATTCATGAAGTGTCTGGTATTCTGTCTAGAAAGATAGGAGAAACAGATGATCCAAGGAATCAGTCTGATCCAGCCTCTCTTGCATCAAGGAGAGCAACAATGCCCAACAAGCATAGTGTAAGGCTGGCTGTTGTCTTTGGTCTGATATCATCTGAGGTTGGAACCCCCATTCTTGTCAAGAAGAATGTGCGTGTATGCAACCACTGCCATCATGCGATCAAGTTAATATCAAAATATTCGGGACGGACGATTGTTGTTGGTGACACAAAGATCTATCACGAATTCTCAAATGGTTCTTGTTGCTGTGGTGACTACTGGTGAATGGTTATGGTTGATGGGCTGATGGCAGTGCTTGAATGTATTTCAGCGAAAGCAAGAGAACGCCTGGATGTACATACGGTGCCATTGAAAAAAGAATGCCACTGTATGTCACGGATTCACAGAACTCACAACTTATGGGGCCATGCTAGTAAAGTATCAATGCAATTTTCGGGACACATACATGAGAAATCAATTCACATCTGCTGGTCGTAGCAACAAGGGATGCCTTACTGCTGGTTTTGAATATTACGTATTGGATTGGAACAAGCATCGCCTTTTGCAATTGTCAATGACATGATGTACAAAGTCAATTCTTTTCAAGTGAAAATTTTGAATTAAAGTATACGACAGATCGTCATACACGGATCAAATGCAAAATAAAAGTTGCTTTCCACTCACAATTCTTGGCAAGACAGAATTAGGCATGTCGAGGAAGAACTGCTTCGTAAGTTATTTTCTTTCACAATACATAAACCATGTCGCATACTCCACTGACAACAAAATTAGCCAACGTAAGCAGGATAAAGCAAAAATATCAGACGCATTGAGTTAGGGGAATCTAGCCACTGCATCTATGCTCCGCCCCGGCGCTTGGCCTCCAAGGCCTCGACCATGCGACGGGACGCCTCGGCGAGCCTCGGCGAGGCGATCAAGCTCATGCTACACGGCGTCGCGCCCACCGATGAGGAGCCGCGCCACCACCTCCGAGTCGTGCTCGCCGCAGGCCTCCTCGAACTCGCGGCACAGCACCTCACGCCAGGGCACACCGCGCTCGTCCCGGGAAAGGTTCAAAATTTCGTTGAAAACCGGTGAGATTTCGCCGAAATTTCGGATTTCGGGTCATTATGAAATCCAAATTACCATCCAAATTTTTTTTTAAAAAAATTGCTACAGTATTTTTGGGGCGAAATTTCGCCCAAACCGGCCGAAATTTTGGAATTTGAAATCGGATTTTGATGTTTTATGGCCTTATTTGGCCGGATTTAGTCCAATAACCTTTAAGAAAGTCATCTTCCATGAAAATTTATTGAAAAATTGAATTTTTGAGACATTTTAAAATTTCAGCAGAAACACTATTAGATTTTTATAAATTGTACAAGCTTGATAATGATTTGAAAATTTTATGATATTATTTTTAGTACGGTAGGATCATACAAAAAAAATCAAAAACAGAATGAACATAATAGGGACAATATCCTTGTTAGATTTTTATAAATTTTCTCGAGTGTGATCATGATCTAAACTTTTTATGAGAGATTAATAATTTCCTAATTAACATTCTATAAATTGTTTGAAAATTTTAAACTTTTTTTTTGGTCAATCAAATTTACGGAAACATTGAACTTCATTTGTCATATTATATTTCAAAAATCAAAAAAAGAAAGAACATAGATGCTATTATTTCTTATAAGAATTTTATAAATTCACTAGAGTGTGATCATGATTCAAAATTTTTATGAGATCTTAAACATTTCCTTATCACCCTTTTGTAAAAATTTTAAACATTTTAAACTTTTTTGATTGCTAAAACAAATCTTTGTATTAATCATCAGGCTTTTATCAGGACGTAGCACTGTTAGAATTTTTAAAAATTTGTTAAGCATGATCATCATCTAAAAATTTTATAGAAATATTAATGTTACGTCAGGACCATCTACAAAAATGTTCAAAATTTTCTAATGTGTTTTAAACTATTTTTTATTTTGTTTAAGTTTGCTGGTAAGCCTTTTAACAAGGTAGTAGTAATGTTCAAATTTTTAATTCACGAAGCTTGATCATCATCTAAAAATTTTACGAGAATATTGATGCATCATAACCATGTACAAAAAATTTCAAAAATTTCTAACGTAGTTTGAACCATTTTTTTATTCGGTTCAAACTTGCTCGTCAGTATTTTATCAGGATAGTACCAATATTTAATTTTTTAAATTCGTTAGATATGATAATCATCTGAATTTTTTATGGGAACATCACTGATGTGTCAAGAAACTCCATAAAAAAGTTTAAAATTTTTCAACATCGTTTGAACTATTTTTCATTTAGTTGAAATTTGCTAAAATTTCGGGAATTTGGCCCAAAATTTGGTTCAAAAATTCCAGATTTGAATTTTGATTTTTGAATTTCATTTGGATTTTGTCCAGAATAACGAGATTTTGTTGAAATTTTGGATTTCGGTGAGGAACGAGATATAAACGAAAACGAAATTTGAAACCCTACGCCCAAGGGATGTTCCTTGTGAATTTTGTCTCGGTTGTGTTGGGTCGGTTACGGCCTTACTACGGGTCGGAACAGGCGGACACGACTAGGTTCAAAATATCTTGATTATTGGCCACGTCCAGCTTCAAAATATCATGATTATCGGTACGATCGAGCTAGCTCTAAGGCATTAGAAACTGTCGACGATTCTAGACAGGTCCCCGAAGCTTACTTGTTGAATGAGGGATCAACTTAGGCCCTTTTCCGCAAGGGTTATACGTCGAGGGTATGCCGAGCTACGGATCGAATGGATAAGACAATCGGGAAGCACACAGGGTCGTTTTTGTGCCGTTCGCCTCTCACGGAGGAGATAACAACCCTACGCCCGGTGGATTCACTAATGAGTATGGAGAAGTTACAATGTGCTTGCTCGGGAGGAGCCTCGAACTAGCCTAAGGACTCCAAATGAACGAGCTCTGTGGTCTCAGTATGTGTGGTGCCGAAAGCCACCCTCAATACATCGTGCGAGGGTATTTATAGGATTTACTGAGAGACAAGTTACTTATTACAGGGGCGCTCTCATGAGAGGACGTGGCAAAGTGCGGGTAGCGCGCCATCCGCGGGTACCACGCGACGTGGTATAAAGTGAGCGCAGACCAAGGCGGCGCGGACGTGCGGCGTACGGATCCGGCGTGGCGATCTCTCGAGCCGTGCAGGCTTTTAATGCCACGTCGCCTTGTCAAGGGCCCCGAGCTTGGCTTGCTCGGGGACATACTTGATGGGGGGACGGTAGCCCTGCGTGAGTGGCAAAGCACGAAAGTCGGCCTTATGCGTGCACCATCAGGCAAGAGCATAGTCGGTTGGCGCCTTGGGACTCGATGGTCGTCTGACGGAATTTCCCAATCCCCGACAATAGCCCCGAGGCTTAAGGAAGTTCTTTGAGATCGGCCTTCGCCTTAAGCCTCTAGACACATAGGGAGGATTGGGACTTTGCAAATAAAAACTATCGCAACATCCGAGCAACACCGCTGGGGAAGAGGATCTTGCAAATAAGAGCTATCGCAAAGATCCGAGCAACACGGCTCGGGGATTTCGCAGTCAAGAGCTACCGCGCATCCGAGTAGCACGGCTCAGGACGAGGGTCTCAATGGCGAAGAGCCACCATGACATCCGAGCAACATGGCTCGGCATCCGAGCAACAGGCTCGGGATCTCGCAGCGAAGAGCTATCACTGACATCCGAGCGGCGGGGCTCGGGGACGAGGATCTCGCGCGAAGGGCTATGCATGCATCCGAACAACATTGCTCGGGATCCCGCAGCAAGAGCTATCGCGCATCCGAGCAACATTGCTGGGGATCTCGCAAGAGAGATACGCGGCATCCGAACAACAGGTTTCGGGATCTCGCGGCAAGAGCTATCATGCGCATCCGAGCGATGAGGCTCGGGATCTCGCAGGCGAAGAGCTATCGCGCATCCGAGCGCAGGCTTCGGGGACGAGGATCTCGCAGTGAAGGGCTACCGCGCATCCGAACAACATTGCTTTGGGGATCCCGCAGCGAAGAGCTATCACGCGCATCCGAGCAACATTGCTTTCGGGATCTCGCAGTAAGAGTTATCTCGTGATCCGAGCAACATGGCTCGGGGATCTCGCAGCGAAGAGATATCAATGAGATCCGAAGCGGCATGGCTCAAGGACGAGGGTCTCGCAATGAAGAGCCATCATGACATCCGAGCAACATGGTTCGGGCATCCGAGCAACAGGTTTCGGGATCTCGCAGCGAAGAGCTATCGCATGCATCCGAAGCGAGGCTCGGGGACGAGGATCTCGCAGCTGAAGGGCTACTTGCGCATCCGAACAACATTGCTCGGGATCCCGCGACAAGAGCTATCGCGGCATCGAGCAACATTGTTTCGGGATCTCGCGGCGAAGAGCTACCGCGGCATCCGAGCAACATGGCTCGGGATCTCGCGAAGAGAGATATCGCGCATCCGAGCAACAGGGCTCGGGGATCTCGCAATAAGAGCTATCGCAGCATCCGAAGGCGGGCTCGGGGACGAGGATCTCGCAGCAAGAACCCGCATGCATCCGAGCAACATGGCTCGGGGCATCCGAGCAACAGGGCTCGGGGATCTCGCAGCGAAGAGCTACTGCGGCATCCGAGCGGCAGGGCTCGGGGACGAGGATCTCGCAGCGAAGGGCTACTGCGGCATCCGAGCAACATTGCTCGGGGATCTCGCAGCGAAGAGCTACTGCGGCATCCGAGCAACATGGCTCGGGGATCTCGCAGCGAAGAGCTATCGCGGTATCCGGCGGCGGGGCTCGGGGATCTCGCAATGAAGAACTATGCGGCATCCGAGTGGCAGGTTTCGGGACGAGGATCTCGCGTGCGAAGACTCTCTGCGGCATCCGAACAACATTGCTCGGGATCTCGCGTAAGAGCTACTCGCGGCATCCGAAAGCAACATTGCTCGGGATCTCGCCAATAAGAGCTCTGCGGCATCCGAGCAACATGGCTCGGGATCTCGCGGCAAGAGATATCTTCGCGACATCCGAGGCGGAGGCTCGGGACCTCGCAGCGAAAAGAGCTACTGCGGCATCCGAGCGGCAGGGCTCGGGGATCTCGCAGCGAAGAGCTACTACGGCATCCCAATCATGAGTCAAGTGCTTGAGGAACTCGACAGCGAGACATGCTCGAATCGCCAGATCTCCGGACATGGACTAGACGCCTGTGGAACTAATCGGCGCGGAAGAGACTCGCGCCGAGCGAAGGACGGTTTCGCAATGAACATGGACGCCTCGCTTAAACGCTGCGTTTCTGGGAAAAGACTCGTGCCCGGCGGCTGGCGACGTGCTCGGCCATGATATGGATGCCCCGGCGAAAACACGTGCTCGGGAAGAGACTCGCGCCGAAGCGGCGACGGTTTCGGCCGAAACATGGACGGCCTTGAGCGAAACGCGTTTCGGGAGAGAGACTCGCGCCGAAGCCGGCGACGGGTTCAACAAGGATTATGGGATGCCAAATGAGACAGCGAACGCGTGTTCGGGGGAAGAGACTTCGCGCCGAGCGGGCGACGGTTTCGCCATGGTCATGGGATACTTACCGGCTAAACACGTGTTTCGGGGAAGAGACTCGCTACCGAAGCGAAGGCGTCTTTCGCGAACATGGACGGCCCCGAGCGAAACGCGGTTTGGTGAAGAGACTTCGCGCCGAAGCCGGCGACGTGCTTTTGCCAATGGACATGGACATAATGTTTGAGCGTAAACGCTGCGTTCGGGAAGAGACTCGCGCCGAAGCGAAGGACGGTTTGCCGCGGACATGGACAAACCCGAGTAAACGCTGCGTTCGGTGAAGAGACTTCGCTACCAGCGTAAGGACGGCTTGCCATTCGGATATGATACCCAGCTGAAACGCGCGTTTCTCGGGAAGAGACTTCGCTACCGAAGGCGGCGACGGTTTCGGGACATGGGATACCGAAATAAACGCGTGCTCGGGGAGAGAGATCGCGCCCAGCGAAGGACGGTTTCGGCCATGGACATGGTCTCGGTGTGGCCTTCCGGACACACACCGCCACGCCGCCGCCAGAGTACACGCCGTCGTCCTCCACGCCGCCAAGACGCAGAGGTCTCGATTGACTTGAGAATTCGCATCCTCGTGATTCTCGAAGGACTCGGGCCGGTCCTCACGCGACGGCGCCAGTATCAACGATTCGGACAGGTCCCTCACGAGCTTACTTGTTGAACGAGGATCAACTTAGGGCCCTTTTCCGCAAGGGTTATACGTCTGAGGGTATGCCGAGCTACGGATCGGAATGGATAAGACAATCAGGAAGCACACAGGGGTCGTTTTTTGGTCTGGTTCGGGCCTCTCACGGAGGAGATAACAACCCTACGCCCGGTGGATTCACTAATGAGTATGGAGTAGTTACAATGTGCTTTTCTGAGGAGCCTCGAACTAGCCTAAGGACTCCAATGAACGAGCTCGTGGTCCGAGTATGTGTGGTGCCGAAAAGCCACCCTCAATACATCAAATGTAGGGGTATTTATAGGGATTTACAGACAAGTTACTTATTACAGGGCGCCATCAGAGGACGTAGGCGATCGCGGGTCACGTATACATCACGGGTACCACGCGACGTAAATACGGTACATTGAGCGCATTGCTAGCGCGGACCGTGGCAACATGGATCCGGCGTCACGATCTCTCGAGCAGCTGCTGCTTAATGCCACGTCGCTTTGTCAAGTGCCCCGAGCTTGGCTTGCTTCGGGGACATACTTTGATGGGAGATTTCCGGTAGCCTGCGTGAGCCGGAGCTACACGAAAGTCGGCTTTATGCGGCACCATCCGCAAGAGCATAGTCGGTCACCGCCGCTTCGATGGTCGCTCACGGAATTTCCCAATCCCCGACGAAACTATTTAATAAATCGGTCTAATTCAAAAAATAAAAAATGGGAAAAATTTATATGATGTAAACAAGTCGATAGTTGGCGAAAATTGCTTGATTTTTGATAAAAATCAAGCAAACATCACTAAAAAATTCTGCTCTAAGAAGCATTCAATTGACCGGTTTTCGATCAAAATTGACTAGTTTTTTTGATTTTTTATTTTTTTTAATTTTTTTTAAAATGATTTCTTAACCCTTCAATTTCTGGTGATTTTTGACCCGTTTTTGTCGATAATAAAAAATAAAAGATATTTAAAAATCAAAATTTCAATATTTTGAACCTTTGACTTGACTGATCTTAGAGCCGGACAAGGGGCACCTGCTGGGTCTTACCTCTGTGTAGCGTGTAGACCAAGATTTATTATCACTATATTCTCTACATACATGCATTAAATATGCATTGGAATATGATATTTATTAATGGTGGATATTTATTAAAGGTGTAGAAAGAATATCACATTAATTTTTTATTGGAATATGAAATACACCATATATTTTTAGATAAAACCATTAAAATATGTCTCGTAAATTTGGACAGAAGAAGTAGAATTTCATAAGAGTTTTCCAGGAATCAGCTTAATTTTGTAGGAGCAGAAATTTTTTCCCACGGTAGACCTGCATTCCAAAAGGGGCCTGGAATTTGGATCGGAGGGGCAATCCCTTGAATTACCAAAGGTTCTTGTTCCATGTTTTTTTTTTCTCCCCTTTTGAACGAAGGCCTTGTAATCCATGGTCACCCAGTCACTGGTAGTCTACAGGTTATACCAACCCAAGGTTTGATGGAGTACATCATAACGCCTCGTTTTACACTATTGACAGCAAAGTAAATCTGTTAAAAATTTACACTATTGACAGCGAAGTAAATCTGTTCAAATTTATTTCAACCAACGCCAAGATGACAAACACCACACGATTACAGGCACTAATTGCGGCCGAACACTTGGCACAAACCTGCAGGCACAGCAGGATAGTAGTACAACCGGAGCGCAGAATCGAAGCATCACCATAGCCTTTTCATCTTTCAGTACGCGGGGGTGGCCGCGGAATTGGCGGGTGTCGCCGTGACGGCCTTGATCTTGATCCGGTACCTGGGGCGGCGAGGGATGACCTGGCTGGGCCCCATCCCGAACTGGCCGGTGCCCTGCATGAGCGGCGGTCCGTCGTCGTAGACGTAGCCGAGCAGGCGGGCGCAGGCGTCGCAGCTGATGCGCGTGCGCTTGCGCTGGATGCCCCAGTAGTTGACGGTCTCGAAGAAGGGGCGGATCCTGTCCTCCTCCGCGAACCGCAGCCGCGACTCGTCCACCCACGAGAAGGACAGCGTGCCCTTGTTGCCCGCCTCGAAGTACACGCCCGCCGGGTACAGGTGCGCCGCCGACAGGTTCAGGTCCGCGCCGCACGACGCGCAACGGTAGGTAGTCGAAGCCATCGCGCGAGCCGGCGTGGGGAACTTTGATGGGTTTTGCGTGGTTGCAGGGTGGGATTTGGGACGATTTTTTGTTCGGTTTGGGGAATTCGGGGTGGTTTCTTGAAAGGACGGCACAGCAGCTGCCTATGATCTGGCGGTGCGGCCGCCGCGTTGAACCGGCGTTTCGAGAGGCTTTTTTTTTTAAATAAAAAATAAAACTCCGGAGAAGCTTCTGTTTAGTCGTTGTTTGGCAGATCGAAATTGATATAGTTAATATAAAATCATTTTATATATTATTTAAGTAATTACATTAAATTCAAGCTAATAAGCTACTATCGAGTTAAGCCTTATTAATTTTTTTTTTGAAATTGTCCTATTTAAATATTAAATCTGTTATTTACTGTAATTAAAGAAATTTTGATTTAAACTCTAACAAACTTTTTTTACCGGCCTATATTTGGTTTGACTGCTCAACCAGGACGACGTGCCAGCCCAGCCAGTTCATTGTTATCGGAAAAGGAGACCTTTCGTTGTATCTCGAAAGGAAAAGGTCTCGTCTACTCCCTCTGAAGTATAAAGCCAATTCATCCGTCATACTATAAGAGGTAGAAGAATCATATACTTACGCACTAACATATTGTATGTGGGTACAGGGAGAGCGGCATAACTAGTATATCGTAATTTTTATCGCTAAACATAGATGATAATCCACTTATCAATAAGAAAACCTTTTTTGTCTGTAAAAAAAGGAATGAGAAAGAATGGATTGTGCATCCAGAATAGATCTAGACAGATACTTGACATGTCCCCCTCTCCCAATGCCATCACAAGAGAAGCGAAAAACCATGATTTGCTTTATCGGGCATCAAATGAGAGCTACGAGCAAATAAAACACGCCTTCTAAACTATATAAATCCGTCTAAATACCATTCTGAGATGGTTTTAAAGACCATTTTGCTACTTGGCAAATGACGTGGTGATAGCTTTAACTTAAAATTTATTTTAAGTACTAGGGTCTGTTTATCATAGAGTAAGTTTAATTTTTCTTTTGAAAAAAAAATCTTTAATATGGCCTACTTATCCTAGGGAGAAAGAAAGATAGAGAGGAATAGAACTAACAGGTCTAGGGACTAGGGCTAAATACCGTAACAACATAGGTGGTGAGGTTCCGGGAATAGGAAAAATGGAATGCTTGTCAGCTTTTAAGGGCATTTTCAATGGTATTAGCTATAAGAAATGTTCATGTCATCTATAGATGGCATATAGATAATCTCTCCAACATATTAGCTATAGCATTGTCTATAAAATTAAATATTGGCCTACATGTAATAGATAATAAGTGCCTTGGAATCAGTTATAGTCTGACTATACATTAGTAGTCGGTCTATATCTCTCTCCTCATTTTTTCTCTTCCACTTAAGCAAAATGCTGAGATGGCACGCTTATAGCTAGCTGAAGTGGCACCATTAGAGATGCCCTAAGAGCATCTCTAATGGTACTAGCTATAAAAAATATCCACGTTATCTATAGATAGCTATAGCATTGTTTATAAAATTAAATATTGGCTCACATGTAATAGATAATAATTACCTTAGAATCAGTTATAGCCTGGCTATAAATTAGTAGCCGGTCTATATCTTTCTCCTCATTTTTCCTCTTTCACCTAAGCAAAATGCTGAGATGGCACCCTTATAGCTAGCTAAAGTGACACCATTAGAGATGCTCTAAGCAACATGATGTGGATAAACATCATATAGTAATGTACAAAACACAGTGAACGAGAAGACAATTGATGATAGTTATATAAATCATGTATGTACGTTGTTTCCTATGTTTGTAATTGCTGATTTACTGTGTGCATCTAATGGATATTGTTGTGTTACATATCATCATATGTTAAAAGGAAATGTCACAACAATAGTTATCAATATTGTACCGGTATTGGCCAATATATACCATTTCATCACCTGAACGATACAAAGTAGCCTTATATATCATATTGGTCTCGATACCGATTATACCAGCTTTGATATTAGTCATACCAGTTTTGATACCGGACAATACCAGCCATACTGACTTTGATATCATACAATACCAGTCATATCGACAGAATTGATAGTACTACTATATATTTAGAATAATATTATAAGTGAAATTTAGAGTAAACATATGTATACTTATAAATATATATTATTATATTAAACCCAAAATGATACACCGGTATGGACAAGTAACGGAATGTAACATTCCAAGAGCCAAACAGATATAGTTTTGACAATATAGTTTTGACAAGTATGGTCAAAACCGATATATATATATATATATATATATATATATATATGTGTGTGTGTGTGTGTGTGTGTGTGTGTGTGTGTGTGTGTGGAAAATGGTTCCATACTCCTGAGAGTACGTACTCCCACATCTAGTATACCACTTAAATGATATTATTATGCCTTTTTATCCAATTGAATATACTCTAATACTGATTGTAAGATACTCCAAAGTGAGTTTCACGAAAAAATTTATCGAAATCCACTCTTTATTGCATAGTTTATTTATATATTACTTTCATATATGTAAAAGGGTATATGGCAAAAAATAAAAGGTTTCGATGATTTTTTCCCAATCATGTCGCATTAGAGTATCTTAAAATTATTATTGGAGTATACCCAAAGTGATAAAAAAAAGTATAACACTTTCATTTAAGTGGTATATTAGAGGTGGGAGTACGTATTCCCGAGAGTATAGAAAAGACTTCATACACACACACACACTAGTTCAATGCCCGAGCATTGCTACGAAAAATAAAATTGATAACGAAATATAAAGGTCAAGCAATAAAAGAAAATTATGCTATAAGGTCAAACATCTATTTCTCTCCATTACAAAAGTTTTATGGTTTCTCTTCCGATATGAATTAAAACCAAATATATTGTACGTAGCAATGTTAAAACCAAATATATTGTACGTAGCAATGTATATTACCAATCTCAAAAATCAATCAATCATTTTAACCCTTTTTGCAATTTATCTTCCACCTTACTTGCATCTACAAGGATCAGCTCTCTTTCAATCAAATCTGAGACTCACTCGAGCTGCAATTCTCTATCAAGCTCAATAGATGTCTTTGCTTTAAGAAACTCAATACTCCAAGAAGAATATTCTGATTCCTGCAGCACTCTGTATGATAGTGCCAAGGTCCGCAAGCCAGCCTCACCATACTCATATAACTAATCACATATAATGCAAAGGCATCAAAGTCATTGAAAGAAATTGATCTTGAATGAATTCCCTTGATTGATTCTGTGAAAACTGTACAGCATATATAGAGTACAAAAGAAATGATTAGACGGCTATTAATTACCAGCACTAATCAGGAATTTTGCTATAATAATCAGTCATATTTGGAGAGATATGGCTGGCTGTAAATCAGGAAAGAATAATTAACTATAATAACTGGCCATTATTATAGATTGGGGGGTGGGGAAGAACGGACCGCTGCCACCAAGTGATAATTAGAATAGTAGAGACACACACACCATGCATACACATTATGCTCTTTGCTTGGTGCACTTTTAGCTTATCAGAAGCTAAAGCAAAAGCCGGTGGTAGTTTTTCTTGAAGAAGGGAAGGATGATACGGATATGCTTATGGCTAGTACTTTTTGGTTAAATATACTAATTACTTGGAAAAATTACTGAGTCTCATCAAATATCAATAGGCAATTTTTTTCCTTAAGCAATCTTCGTTATATTTACATGAGAATTATATATTATCCAATAATAGGTGTTTGCTTGTTGTTAAGTATGAAGATTTTAAGAATGATAAATGGAGCCAATTGTGTTGAGAAACTATGGTGGAATCCAAAAGGAGGTGAAGGAGGACCAAAGCCACATAAAAGAACTAGAAGATAATTTGTACTATATGCACACACTTCATGCATGCAGCCACCTATGTGGAATCCAAGCAAGAGGGAAGATGGGTGGGAGGCGCATGAACCTAATAGGAGTGCAACTAGGGGTGGCAATGGGGACCCGTTCCCCGAACCCCGGCGGGGAATTTCACTATTAGGGGACGGGTATAGGAAGAAATCGTTCCCCGCGGGGATGGAAATGAGGAAAATTATTCCCCGTCGGGGATGGCGGGGACGGGGATGGGAAATTTTTTTCCCCGCGGGGACCCGATTAGGGATCCGAATTTAATTTAGTCCAATTTAGTTGTTAGATTGCAAACATATTCTCTAGCCCATCATATTCACATTTTCATAAACAGGACAACATAATTTTTAATGAATGTATGCATTCTTTTTTTCTTTGTTTGTTGATATGATTTTAGAGTTAAAATGGCTATAAGAGCTCTTCTCTTCTGTGAAATTTTCGCTAGAATATGTCCCCGACGGGGCCCCGATACCCGAACGGGGATGGGGACGGGGGAATTTTCTCCCCCAAGACGGGGAATGGGGACGGGGATGGGGAGGCACTCCCCGGCGGGGAATGCCCCCGTTGCCACCCCTAAGTGCAACCCATACTTATATAAGGTGGAAACAAGAAAAGCCTAGGCCCAATTAGGCCAGCCCAAGAGAGGAACAAGAAAACTCAATTTGGCTAGGATAAAAAGGAAAGAATGAGATAAGGCCAAATTAGATTTGAAGCGCAAAGGAGTTAAACTCGGATTGCCAGACTAGTCAAACTTAAAAGGACCATAATTCTCACATACAAACTCGCATTGAGATGTTTATGTACTTGTTCAAAAACTTGGAACATATTCTCTATTTTGTTCAATTACGATAAGTTTATAATCATCTTCCTTCTATCTTTACTTTGCCCAACATGTATCAACTTTAATTAGATTATAAATTTGAGTTAGAGAGATAAAGTCTATGAGAGTGGGACCCATCTTAGTTTGGCCATAGGCGAGGCTGCATGCACCTAGTCTCTTTTATATAGTTGTGTTATTCTCTATTGTAAAATCAGACAACGAATAATATTTTCAAATTGCAAATTGCATCTACTAGCTTTACACGCTAGTTCCCCCTCATTGATCGGTACAACCGCAATAGAGAGGGGAATTGGGCATTGATTCTTCTAAACATCGTTCCATCAATTGAGAAATCAATATGCACTTGGTGGTCTCAGGAGATTTATCTTTATACGTGCGATAAAATGAATTACATAGTTGCAAGTCCATTGCATTAGAAGTGGAGAATCATCTACGATTTGTCAAGTTTCGCACAAGCTATGTTGATCCTATATTTTGAAGACCAAACACCCCGTATCACAATATAATCAAATTAATTTGACGATTTGGATTAAAATAGGCTGGAAAACAAAGCGATGCAAACGAAAGTCCAGATGATTCACCGATTTGAGAGATCGAGCTTCAGTGGTGGCTGACTGTAACACCCTAGCACCCCGTGCCCCGAATGTTACACCCTCTAGCACCAACATCTACAAATCGCTAAGAATAAATATTCGCAAAGCAAGCGAACAACTAGGAGGTTGTCAAAATTATTAAAAATTTCGGCAGCACCTCCCCTAAAAGTAGGACATCCACTCAGCAGACAGAAAACATTTGTAGCTATAAGATATCATTCTAGCAGGTCCTTAGTTAACCAATCACACAACTAATAGAAATTAATCAACTCCACCACATAATTATTCCAGGACAGGGACTCATTAAACATAACCGCAAACAACCTTCTACACAAATTCTTCACGAGCTATTAAGATCAGAATTATGATTCAATATGATGGAACGGTGATGATGTGACGTGATTGTGCTACTACCCCCATCCATGCATGCCGGCTTCAAAACACCTACAAACATTAAATAACAAGCGTGAGTTCAAACTCAGCAAAGTACACGAGAATAGCAATTCCAATTTATCAGAAGTAAAACAAGAGCTTGACCATAAGAGCAAGTAATACAATTGGAACAACAACCAGAAATTTCGCATTTATACCCATTTAAAGCAATAACTTGACCATACCCAAAACAATTACAGTAAACAAGTCATCAACTTGATAATAAAACCATGCAACGCCCAAGAAGCTTTACTTGATTCTAAATCACAACGTCTCCCGACCCAACCACCTATTTCTTTACAACTCAAACCATTTCATCAATTCTTTTATTGAAAGTCATAACTCAAAATTCACTCCACGATATTCATACAATATAATTAGCAAAGCAAAGAAAAGAAATGCGCTAATTCATCAATTCAATTCAATCTCCCCTGTTTTTGGGTTGAGTCTACGACTAAACCTTTCTTTACCATAATCGCTACCCATATGACATACCATTTACCACAACACTCATTAATGAAGATGCAATGCACATGAATGCTCCTTTCGATGCATCGCACGGAGATCGCCGAAAGTGCCCACCCGTCGGTGTGCACTGCGACGTCCCTTCCATCCCGTGGAAGGTGCCTACTCTCATTGTCTCGCTCTCATTCACCTCGATGAATGAGACTACGAGGTAGGACTTTCGTGTTCACTACGTGTGAACACAGAGGCCCGCATCGACATGGGTCGCCTCTTCCTTTTTATGAATGCATATCGTGAATGCAAGGATGCAACATCAATTCTCAACTAAAACACATTTCAATCATCAATTCTCAACTAAAACACATTTCACTCATCAATTCTCGACTAAAACACATTTCAATCATCATACCCAACTCAATTCCCCAGACGGGGCACAATTAAATACATCTCTTGTAAATTAACCACGAGTATCCCCGTACCCCATTCTCGCTACCCACTGCAATAATAACAAAGGTACAGTAAACTCACCGAGATTAAGGCTTACTAGCGACCACCCGAATCCAATAGCTAATCACGTCCGCGAAGGGACGATCACCAATATAACTCATACTTGCCACAATCAATAGAAATTAGCTATGAACAGATAAATAACAACGAACAACTCAATTAGACACACAGCTCGGTGTACTTGCAACCATTCCCTTAACCTTTTAATCATCATAGACATTTTCATAAGATAAAGCACCCTCTAGTTATATCCAAGCCAAGCTTACCTCTTGCGTATTCATCGGCAAATACGTATGTTAAGAGCAAACAATCGATTAATCCTCCTAGCCACAATCTAGGGAATGCACTTGCCTTTTACCGACGAAGAATGGAGTGGCATACGGTCGAGGCCACTCCCGACAGAACCTTCTCTGCAATTAAACAATAATCATCCAACTCAACTTTATGCACACTCGAAACAAGCAACAAAAAGAAAACAATTCATTTGCATAACTGACTTCTTCAAAAACTAATGTCCATGCATAAGCTAAACACATATCAGTATTCCAAATCTAACTAAATTAATCCTTGCTACTAGAGAAAGTTACGAGTGCACAGGAAGTAATATGGTTAACTGCATAAGGACATGGAAGCTAGTAAGCAAATAGCACACACTCATGACTAATTTAATTTACAATGAGACAAGATGTAAGGTCAACATTTTCACATCTGCAAGCTCTCTCATGGAGAAAGAAGTGCAGAAAAGATACTAAGAGTATAACACCTGCTACACTTGTGCACACATAATGCCCTAGGTATATGATTCTATATCACAATAAAATGATCAATGCCGTCTCTTGAGCAAACAGTGATAGGAAGAGGGATATTAAGGTATCAACATTTTATGACCTACATAATAGTGGGTCCACTACTATTACCAAGTATAGCATGTCATACAAGATTAAGCACCACTCTCTAATTTATTCACTCATAACCACAAATTCATACTTGGAGCTAATCAGCATAAGAGTCTTCTAGCATTCACTATAGGCCAAAAATACCTCTAATGGTTAAACCAAAACCATTAACCAGCAAGACATCTTTTTCACTAAAAATTCGGCCATTTCAATACATGTAAGATACTCATACTCACAGCATAGCGAGAATCACTTAGAGAGCTATACATATTTGTTTTTGATCGCAAGCAGATAAATCATGATTACAACATATTGACTCTAACATGCAGTTGCCTTAGCCCTTAATCATCAACTAAACAATAGCAAGCATTAAGATCACATTATGCTAGACTGCCAGATACTTAAACAAACACATACATATTAGACAATATGCAACTCTTGCTAGCAAACATGCTTCACTAAATCACAGAAGTCCAGTACGCATCCTCTATATCTAAATCCACTCTCGTTCATTAAACATAGAATTCTCAACATGCACACCTCAAACAACAAAGTGCATGCAAAAATCATTTCATCCCCATGAAAACCCTAGCTAGGCATTTCATCAAACACCATATAGGCAAGCTAATTCCCCAAATTTATACCTCAAAGCTTTTTCCATGGAGGAAGGAAGGGGTGGGGAGGTGCTGGCCGGAGGAGAGGGCGGCGCATGCGGGAAGGGGACCCGAGGCAAGATCTTGCCGCCGGAGGATGCCCGCCGCCGCCAGAGCAACCAAGGGCCAGCTGCTGCTGCTCCTGTTCTGTCTGCCAGCACTTCTTGCTGCTCGCCACCAGAAAAGGGCACAAGGAGAGGTGCCTTGCAGGAGGAAGCAGGGGGCACTGGGTGGCTTGGCAGGCGGTCAGTCAAGCCTTCAAGCAGAGCAAAGAAGCGCTGGCACGGGCCGGGCAGGACGCCAGAGGGGAGTGCTTTCGGCCAGGAGGGCCGGCACTGGTGCTAAGCGTTCTTCTTGATGGTCGCCATGGCCGCCAAGCCAGAAGAGGAGGGTTGCTTGGTTCTTCTTTGCCAAGGCCGAGCCAGGAGGGCAGGGGAGGCGTAGAGGAGTCGGCCTGGAGGGGACTTGGCAGGGCGACTGGGAGGGAGCTGGCTGGGAAAAATATCTGGCCAAGAGAATGAATAGCAGCCACACATATAAAAAAAAGAGATGAGGTTAGGTGGAAAATGATCTGAGGTATTACACAGACGGTAATGACTAGTGACGGCTTGGTGGAGTAGATGATGTCTTAAAGTGGTATTTAGATAATTTTGCATATTTCAAGGAGTGTAATACTTGGTTTTATACAGGCAGTTAAATAGACCAACGGCCCTACTTGGCGGAGTAAGTAGAACTTTTTCCTTCTGGACAAGACGTCAGCCTAGCCCAGCTCGGTGTTGTCGCAACTAGGGCCGGGCAAATAAACCGGAAACCGAAAACCGAAACCGTTAAAATCGAAACCGAAACCGAAAAAACCGAAACCGAATTATTCGGTTGTTGATTCGGTTAGCTGTATGGAATAACCGAACTTTTTTCGGTTAATTCGGTTTTAACCCTCGGTTAACCGAACTAACCGAACTTTGATAAAGAGACCCACCAAATCGGAAACATATTGAAAGCTCCTCGTCTGTTTGCCATCGCCATAGACAGTCAGAGTCTCCTTCCTCAACTCCTGAAACCATAATTGCACAAGGAGCATTTTAGTATGAAACAAACAACTAGATTGTCCTTAAATTCAGGTGTCAAAAAAGGAGGCTACAAACGGTGGCTACTTGAGCAACAAAGTTGCTAACGACATGGCCATCATCATTGCCAAGTTCGGTTAATTCGGTTAAAACCGAAACCGAAACCGAAACCGAAACCGAATTATCGGTTATCGAAATTTTCAAACATAATTCGGTTTCAATTTTGAAATAACCGAATTTTCAAATAAACCGAAAACCGAAACCGAATTTTTTGGTTAAACCGAACGCCCAGGCCTAGTCGTAACCCGCAAGTTACGTAGCGAAAACAAAATTTTGGGCCCGTGACTCATTGCTTTATGTGATTTGCGACCTTCAGAGACAGCCGATCATCCCAATTAAGACGATCAAATTGAATGTTGAGATATAGCAAGGATTTAACTCTTAATTTATATCCACCATAAACACATGCATATACACTATATTAAAGTGCCTAGGATTGCCGAGCGCTCGGCGCGTCCACGTCATCGGTTCCGTTTTGGCTTGGCCGTTGCTTGCTCTCGCCGCTCCAAATTGCTTCGCGATGCGATGGTCGGTAGCGCAGCCTGGATTTGCGCCACACTCGCGGCCTCAGCGAAGCCCACACGGCGCGATCCCCTTTCTAGCCTCCTCTCCGGGTTGCCTTGGTTTGGGCTCCATCACTTCGCTTCTCCTCACCTCGCTGGCTCCGTCTGATGTCCCCCTGGAAGCTTCGCCGGTCCCTTGTGTCCCCCCCCCCGCTGCATAGGGGAAAGGATCCCGGGCCTCCGAGCACGACCACCTCAACCCGGCCGCGGTCTCGGTTGGTCAGCGCCTGGCCGCACGAGGACTGTCGGATCGAGTATTAACATCATCTTCCCCAGATCTGGCTGCCTGCCATCCTCTCCTCCCCAACTCATGCCATCCAACCTCCTCTCCGCGCTTCAAGGCGGGAAACGAAGCGAAGGTGGTACCCTATCTCGGCCGGTGGCGGACGATGAAGCGGAGGCGGATGGCATGGAAGGAAGTGCCGTGTAGCCACGATATCGTCGTGCACGGATCTGGATCGACAAATCTTGCAGCTGCGAGAGTGCATGCTCCTGCGGGAGGTGGTGGTCAAGGGGCTATGTGAGTAGGCGAAGGTGATCCTCACGGGGGCGGGCCCAACGCGGTGCCGTCCTGAAGCATGCGAGCCTCGACGGCACCAATTCTGCGGTGCACTGCCCAATCCGTGGCCTCCGCTCTTCTGCTTCAGGTCCCAATTCTTTCCCCCTCGCCGGGGTTCGATTTTAATTCCTTCATTTTGTTCCTCCATGCCCAAATAGACTTCTATTTGTTGAATGTATGTTGATTTTTATCTTGTTGAGTTTCTAGAGATTCAGATCCTCACCTTGTGGTTGGGTGTCGCTCCTCCATGCCTCCTTTCTTGCCTCGCCCTCCTCGGCTGCTTCCACCTCGCCTTGGCGTGCCTACAGGCGGCGTGCCGATGCCGAGAGGTGAAGGGCCGCAGACCGCACGCGTGGTCGCAGGACATCTTGATACCATCTTTGGTGAGCACGCAGTTTGCATGAACGTCTGTGCTCCGTTGTGTCGGAGAAGGCTCGCCGCTTTCTCTTCGCAATATATGTTTGTTGATTGTTGCACATGTTTGGAGTATTCTTGTCTTTGTCACTCTGACTTTGCATGCAGCTAATGGATAGTTGTTCCATGCTATAAAGAAAATTAAGATATATTTACTTAGCTTTTTTGCGTTGGCATATCCCTTGGGGTCGAAAATCAGTATGTTCAGTGGATAGCATGCCATGTCGTGAATTTAAATAGGAAACTCTTCGGTTTTATTTTGCTGATACATCATGTGTTATGGAATTAAGTTTTCATCGCAGCATATGCATAGCGATATGTCACGGTTAGGTCAAAAATAACTCCCTGTATTGCTCATCGATGTGTAATGCATGGGATACTTTCAGCATGAACTGAAATTGGATTGCAGAATGATTTTTGATTAGGAAAAAATGTGCTACACCTTTAATGTTATAGGTAAGGCATCTCTACTCTCTCTCTCTCTCTCTCTCTCTCAAGATTAAATATTTTCAATTAATGATACCTGCATGTCATTTGTTAGTTCTTGATTTTGCTTGCCGGGTGGAAGTATTTGGATCTTTTGGAATAGGGCTCTGTTTACCAACAAATGATATGGATGTAAGCATTTTGCTTTTCTACTCTCTTGTGGATTTTAGTGCTCAATTTGCTGTTCCTGTCGTGTTGTATGATTTCCTGGATCATAATGTTTACTTTGGTAGACAATAGTTTTCTTCTCTAACATACTATGGAATGAGGATGAAGATTTGCTTTACTGTCTTCTTTCTTCTTCTTCTTCTTCTTCTTCTTCTTATTAATGGCACAGTAGGAAAGGCTTCTACGGATATATCTATTCATTGTAAGATTTAAAGCAATAAGGAACTCTAGAGTTTAATCATAAGGCAGAGTATTTGAGATATGATGTAGGAGCTAACAAGAAAGGAGACTATGCAGTAAAGTAAGGGTGGATTTCCAGCATACACTTTCTGTTTTTTCAATTGCAGAAATTAACAGAATTGCAAATGGGAAGATGAGAAAATGAGAAAGATAGCAATTCGTGCTATCAATGTTAGACTCTACTTGTCTAGGTCAAAAGAAGATACCGTGTTTCTTTAGACTGATCTACACCTCTTAATTTTACTGCCTAATTTCATATTAAGCAGACATACCTTGTTGTGTTGTCCTTTGATAGAAGAAAATTACCAGGACATATAAGCTTTTTTTTCAAATATGTTGAGCCTTGCCACCTTTATCAGGAAATACATGGAAATATACTTCCTTTTAGAAAATATCCCTCTCCTTTATCTATGAAAGTTTATGTGTGGTCTTCTGTTACAGGTTGTCCAGGGTTAAGACTCCTCGAGTTGTCCTATATGCTCTTGCAAAGGTATTGTCTCAGAAAGGTGTTGCTAGAAAGATACAGGTCCCACTTCTCACCCTTTCTAATCTACTAAGTACTATGCAAGACTATGCATTCTTTGGAATTCTCCTTCTTTTGTTGAACTAATCATACTCATAACAAGAACTTCTAATTAGAGAATGAAACTATTTTCCCCAAAGAAAGAAAAAAACATTGTTATCAAATTGAAGTAAGCATGTGGGATAAGTAGTTACATTGAAGGACCAAAGGCGATTAGCGAGACATGTTATTTGAATTATATTCTTTAGTCTACAACAACCGCACGTACTAATGTGTATGCTTTAATTTCAATATATCACTTATTTACCTACTTTTGTTTTTTTTCCTTTACTCATATGCTTATGTGGTGTGTGGTGTTTGATGGAATGACAGAACCAGCTTGGTCCAATTCATATGGTCAACTGCTAAATGAAGTGCTGTGTTCATGTTAGTGTGTTTTACTAAACCCATGCAAAACTAAAGATATGTTATGTATGATTTATCTAATGTTATTTGAGATTTCTAAAGTTGAAACTTGAAAGTTACATAAGGTGTTTATTTCATTATATATTTAAGGCTTTCCTTCAAAAAAATAATTAAGGTATTTACTAAACAGAAATTCAGTTGTTTAGCTCTAAATGCTGGTAACAAGATCATCTCAGCTACAGTATACTTTCCTCATTGTGGCATTGCTTACTAATATAAAGTTTGTAGGATATTTACCAACCTGAGGATAATAAATTATTATATCCACCGTTCTAAGGATTTATTTCTTTTTGTTAGATGGTCAAAAACATAGAGTTGTTTGTAGCTTCTATAGTGTTTTCTAACAAAGATTGTTTTGTTGTATCCTTTATAGATCCTATGGTTAAGAATGAGAGCAAAGCTTCCTCTGTGTTCCTTTTAGAAATTAGTTTAGATTGTTTTAGACCAACTATACACATTATCAGCTTTCAAATAGTAGTTCTCATATTATTATGATAGGTGTCCTTGATATATCTACCTTCTGTAGAACAATTGGCAAAAAAAAAGGCAGCAGGCAAAAAAACCTAGACGAAATTGCCATCCTTTCATTTACTTTCAGATAGCGAGAGTATAGAAATGGCAGATTTTCTTGCAACATTGACCTTCTATATAGCAATTGGTAAAAAATACTAGAGTTTATCCTTTTTCCAGCATTGTTTATGGCTTGAAAAAGTCTAGAAATCTACAACGTGGACCATAGATTGAATATTCACCTTTTAAGCCTGCTATATATCGTAACTGCTATAGTCTTTGGAAACACTGTGGCCAAGTCAA
Organism: Guadua angustifolia; assembly: GCA_036346375.1. Classification (NCBI taxonomy): domain Eukaryota; kingdom Viridiplantae; phylum Streptophyta; class Magnoliopsida; order Poales; family Poaceae; genus Guadua; species Guadua angustifolia. The sequence continues at coordinate 3,326,400 of CM070504.1, read as the reverse complement.
TTAGATGGTTTGAGTTATAATATTTGTTTTGCACCGTTGAGCGATAACCGTAAAGATTTGAAGGAGTTAATCAATGGTGTACCTCCGAACCATTTGGAGAAGTGCAAGTCTTTCCAGAGGGTCGAGGATGCTACTAGAGGGGGTGAATAGGCGTTTTACAAAATTCGATCTCTTGCTAAACAATTCATTTAATACACCCATAAGTCAAAACCTACTCAAATATAAATCACGAAGCGATAATCTAGGTTTTGACAATTAAAGCCTAAATCAACTAGGCTCACTAGTGCACTAACTAATTTATGTCTCTATGTATGAATTGCTAAATTGATCTAACAAATAATACTAAGCAATTCTAGGTCAAGCAATCATGAATATACAATAAATGTAATTACTTGAAAGTAAAGGAGACAAGAGACAAACGACGCGTTTTCCAGTGGTGTTCGGAGACTTGCCGGTCTCCCTAGTCCACGTTGAGGCAAGCCCGACGACTCGGACTGCTCCGCCGAGCACCGCCTCTTTCCACTAGTCGTGGTTTTTCACGCCAGCGTAGGCTCAACCCGAACCTTCACAAACTTGCCGGGCTTCTCACACCTTGAGAGCTCCCACGCACCACGCCACGCCTTGCCTAGGAGTCGGCAACCTCCAAGAGAATAGGCCGCTCCTTCACTTGAACCTCACCGGCACAACGAATCGCGCCTCGGTGATCACCAAGTGCAACACATGCACAAGGCCTCCTCAAGTGCAACACATGCACAAGAGGTACCTTAAACCACTTCCTAATTGCAACGAATGCAATTAGTCTCACTCTTAGCTCAAGAATCAAATGGGGAAGAGCAACACATGCACTTCACCCCCACAACCTCAAAACACAACAACAACATCGCCCTAAGTCCCCAAGGGGTATTTATAGCCTCCCACAAGAAAAAGCCGCTTGGGCTCCAAACGGGCGAGAATCAAGACAAACCGGTCCGACCGACTTCCCGTCCGACCGACCGACCACAGGCAACGGGAAAAAACGACCGTTCTTGGCGGCGAATACACCGCCGGTCCGACCGGACTTCCACCGATCGCACCGCCGCAAACTCAAATCAAAACACCGAAAACATGCGCTCATCGAAAATCCACGCCGACGGGCGGTCCGACGGCCGTCCGGCCGACCGGCCGGTCCGACCACCAAACATGCCAACAAAAACCTAACTCCGGCAGACCGTGAGGAGGTTCCATCCAATCACGCGTCAGGCGGTCCGCGCGCCGCATGCACCGCCCGCTCCAGCCTTGGTCGCCTCAAGAGCCTCAGCGCCTTGTCACACTGCAGATTATCCTGCCAGCGCCAGCCCTAGGGCGGTCTGATGAACCAGCCGGTCCGACCGCCAGTTGGCGGTCCGACTGCCACCACCTCGAGTGACACCGCCCGCCTCCATTTCTTCCCAAACAATTCTCCAAAATCCAAATCCTATTCCTTGAGCCAGTAAAGATGATCAACACATTATCATACATACGCAAAACGCATTGCACCAAACTAGCTCATGCTCAAAGAATTAACCGAATTATGCAAACGCATTCCGCAAATCAACACCGAACTTACGCGATCAATCCTCTAGCCATGTAAGGATCAACACATGATCCCGACACTTTGCAAAACACATTTGCAAATGCCAACACATGCTCTAGGATCGACACGCATAATTCCAACGCCATTTGCAAAACACATTTACACAACCGCAACCAACTCAAGATCTATTTGCAAAACGATATAAATCAAACTCGAAGTTTATGAGATTAATCCCCTAGCCATGTGAAGGTCAACACAAGACCCGGTCAACTTGCCAACACCGTTGCAAGCCCCACTCACATGCTCTCGGGATACCGGACTCATAAACCTCGGTTTATTCGACAACGAACTTGCAAATAACACGATAAACATCATTTCATGCTTGAGCACTACTCTTTGCAACACATGCAAAAGTCTAGCTCCAAGTAACATCAAATCAAGATGCATGAACTCTTTAATTGCAACACATGCAATTTTCTAGTTCAATGCAATACCAAAACCAAACTTCAACTCAAACCAAATCACTTGTATGAGCTCTCTACCGCAACACATGCAAGCCTCTAGCTCCATACAATCACACAATATCAAATCATGCTTGAGCTCTCTCCTTTTGCAACACATGCAAAACTTAGCTCCAAGCAACACCAAGGTTTTATAAAGATTGTTTTGAACCAAAACGTGAAGCTTCAACTAATGCAACACATGCAAAGTGAACTTCACGCCAAAGCCAACGACTAGCTTATCCTATTTGCAACACATGCAAATCAAAGCATAATCATGAAAACCAAATACATATACTCTTTCATCTTTGCAACACATGCAAACCGAGCATAATGCAAAACAACCAAGCATAAGCTTAACCCATTCGCAACACATGCCAAATGGTTAACCCTCATGCAAAAACCAAATCCAAATGGTTTGAGCTCGAGTGAACGCGAATGAGATCACCAACACATGATGAAACTCAGCGAAAGAGGCAACCCTCTTAATAGTATCTGGCGATAAATAACTAGACACAAAGACTAGAAAGTCCTTAGCCTATCTACTTATACCTTCGCCGCCACGCAGCATAAGCAATCCCCTTTGGGGTCTTTAAGATCATCACTTGATACTCCCCGGATCATCACTCTTCTTTCTTGGGATACATCCTTGACGCCCATCAACTCTTGATGCCATCCAAGTCCGTTCTCATCCATCTTTGGACCTAACTCAATCACAACTCATAAAATTGTTAGTCCAAGATGCATGGTTGTCTCAATCATCTCTTGCACTCCATTAACACATAATGGATGCCTTTAGATCAATTGAGCACAACCCTAAATCACTTGAAATGATTTATGTATGTCTTAAGTACAATAATGCAACTCATGCCTTATTATACTTAAGAACTATTCATTTGTCCTTTCTTAATCACGAAACACCATCAACACATGATGAAGTGTTCTCTAATGATTAACACGACAAATGAACTCAATTTAAATCATCATTTAAATTGATTCTTCAAGTTAGGTGTGAACTCCCCCTAAATATGTGCATCCATGTAATATATGGATTGGGAAACATGATACACATTTTGTGGTTAATATAACGGGGATATTCATACTTTAACTTGACTCCAAAGTATGCAACTAATATTAAGATGAATATGCAAACATACCTTGGGTTTTCCATTTTTCAATGCGATGAGACTAACCAAAGATATTCTAAATAAACAAGTTAGTCTCGATGCAAGATTTGTCATTAATAATAATATCGCATTAGGGGATAATCTTAATACGAGATTTGTCATTAACAATAGATTAGATTTGTCATTAACACCAAAACCACAACTAATGATGGTTGAACTTACACTTTCCTACTATCATGTGTGCAGCATGTAGCTACCTTATTTACTATCAGATACTTGGCATATTTGTTACCGTGTCTATATTCTATAATTGATTAGTTTCCTTGTGCCATTTTATTCATCAAGATTATGCTAACGCAACATACGTGATTATACGATATTTCCCTTTAGTTCTTAAATAAGTGTTATTTAGCTGGTTCGTATGCATGCCCTCAGTGATGCACGAAGTTCATTACAATGTCCTGCACATTTCTTTTTGGTTTGAAAATTGTTTTTGTCTATTCGTCTCTCAAGGGAAGTTGATATTGATACATTCATGTTAACATGCTTTCGCTATGTCAAAATCCATTCGGCGTAGCGTAGCGCGCAACACTACCTAATATATACCATAGTGCCTCACAAGCAAGCAACACAACAATATATATATATATATCGACGATTCGGGAATGGATCCTTTGGCGAGCTTACTTGTTGAATGAGGGATCAACCAGAGCCCCTTTTTCACGAAGGGTTTAGCGTCCGATGGCCTGCCGAGTTAGGAGGATGGTCGGGTGGTTGGAAACGAGACAACAGACAAGAACTTTTTATCCTGGTTCGGGCCTCTCACGAAGAAGATAACGACCCTACGTTCAGCGGCTTCACTACTATCGAAGAATGATTTACAGGGTGTTTGCTCGGAAATGTCGAGCCTCCTCTCTTCTCTCCACTTTCCACAAATACGCTTAGGTGTTTCTTTTTTACAGTCTCTTCTCGAGAGGATCGTCCCCCTAAACGCTTCATACAGCGGGGTATTTATAGACGATTACAGTCTTACATCATTTATAACCGAATGACATGCCACTACTATGTCCGGACGTGGGCGCAACTGCTACCCCTACTTTTTGCCATGTCATGACGTGGGCGTAGTGGGCTTAAAACGTGGTCGTACGATCCTTGCGCCGAAGTGTGATTAATGCCACGTCGTCTTCATGGTTGCGCCTGACCAGACAGTCATGCCCGAGATCTTCCTTCAGCCTTAGTCGATCGTCGCGTCCCTCCGAGCAGGCATGCTCGGGAAACAGGGGCGCATGCTCGGGGATGAGCTAGGTCGCAGTCGGGGCGGTATGCATATTTTTTTGGACATACTCCTTTTTATACGCGTATATAAAGGTATTTGCAAAATACGCTAAAAATCATGGACTCCTTTGCAATTTTTTCATGCGGCTCACATTGGAGTATCTTATAATTAGTGTATGAGTGTACCCAAAGTGATAAAGGAGTATTTTAAATTCATTTAGGTGGTATTTCAGAGGTGGGAGTAATTACTCCTGGGAGTAAAAGATATATTTCCTATATATATATATATATACTCCTACTCCCGGGAGTAATTACTCCCTATGTCGTATCTCACAACGTATGAGGTATCTCGTACGACGGAGGGTATGTACGCGTAGTATACGAATATATAAGATCATCTAGGTGGTATGTACATTTTTTCAGAAGTGGTATATATATTTTTTGGACATACTCCTTTTTATGTGCATATATGAAGGTATTTACAAAATACACTAAAAATCATAGACTCCCTTGCAATTTTTTCACATGGCTCACATTGGAGTATCTTATAATTAGTGTATTAGTATACCCAAAGTGATAAAGGAGTATTTCATGTTCGTTTAGGTAGTATTTCAGAGATAAGAGTAACTACACCCGGGAGTAAAAGATATTTTTCCTATATATATATATATATATATATATATATATATATATATATATATATGGAATTCCGTACTCCGGAGTACATACTCCCACCTCTAATAGACCACTCAAATAAACACTTTATACTCCTTTAACACTTTCGGTATACTCTAATAATAATTCTAAGATGCTCCAATACAACATGATTTAAAAAAATTTATCAGACCCTTTATTTTTTTGCTATATACCTTTTTCCATATGTATAAGGAATATGTAAACAAATTATGCTATAAAGGGTGGATTTTAATGAAATTTTTCATAAAACTCACTTTGGAGTATCTTATAATCAAAAGGATAAAGAAGTATAACAACATCATTTAAACAGTATATTAGAGGTGGGAGTACATACACTCAAGAGTATGGAATCATTTTCCATATATATTTATATAGGCAACGTATTTAGTGTAAATGGTTGTTCAGTGCTAAAATGCTAATATCCATCGTAGACCATCCGATCTATCATGTGCGGCTCGGATTAAGAGTGGTGGACCCCCTCATGGAATGAGGAGAGAAATAGAGGGGTTTTTTTCGCAAAACCGTTTAAGTGACAAGGGATTTCACCACTCTCAATCCGAGTCGTACATGATAGATCGGATGACCCACGATAGATATTAGCATTTTAGCACTGAACAGACATTTACACTAAATATATTGCTATATACACACACACACATATATATATATATATACACATATATATACGGCAATATATCACATGCAAAGGCTTTCCGATGTACACATATTACAGGTAACTAACAAAAGTCACGAAAAATTCTGAAAAAAATTGTAGATGTACTTCATAGATTACTCCACCTATATATGAAATTGTAGGTTCAAATTCATTATATATTAAGAGTTACAAAGAGAAAATTCTGACAAGTTTAAAGAGTTTAAATTTGTCGAATTTTCTTTTGTAACTCTTGATATATAATGAATTTGATTTTGAAACTTCATACATAGGTAGAGAAATCTATGAAGTACATCTACAAATTTTTTCAGAATTTTGTGACTTTGTTAGTTGGTAATGTGTGTGCACACAGAAATGTTGTGCACAGATATATGTCTATATACACACATACATACATACATACATACATATATATATATATATATATATATATATATATATATATATATATATATATATATATATATATCACATATATCTGTAATCATCCATATGTGTGTAGCGTGCAATCAAACGATCTGGAGCATCCAATCTATATCCAACGCTAGTAGTAGCAGGAGGTGTTTAGTAAATTTCAGGGAGAATAGATGAAGAGTGAGGTGGGAGGGTTTAAACGTAAAATAGCAGTCAGCGTTGAATATAGATTGGATGTTTCAGATCGCTTGATTGCATACTTACACATATATAGTTGATTGCATAGGATATTTTCCCTATAACAACACCTTCCATAACCGAAGTTGAGTCCGTCTGAGTCCGGTCTTCGATGGTGTATAAAGGGCTAGTAGAGCCCTGTAACATGTAAGCGATATAACATGAGAAGTTGAGGCAATGTAATTTTTAAGAGCCTTTGCTTGGCTTGTGTCGTGCTCTTGAGATCGAAGGTCCCGGGTTCAAGTCTTGAGGCTGCAGTTTTTTGGTAGTTTTTTTGTTCTTCTTTTTGTGTTTCAAGTTTCAACACACCAAGGGCCATCACATCCGGTTCGTGGCGATGTACGCGCTCACCTTCTTCTTCGCCAACTTCGGGCCGAACGCAACGACGTTCATCGTTCCGGCGGAGATATTGCCAGCGCGGCTGCGGGCGACGTGCCACGGGATATCGGCGTCGTCGGGGAAGGTGGGCGCCATCATCGAGTCGTTCGGCTTCCTGTACCTGGCGCAGAGCCAGGACCCGACCAAGACGGCGCACGGGTACATGCCGGGCATCGGCGTGCGCAATTCGCTCCTCGTGCTCGCCGGCTGCAGCTTCCTCGGCTTCTTGCTCACCTTCCTCGTGCCGGAGCCCAAGGGCAAGTCACTCGAGGAGATGTCGCGCGAGATCGAGCCCTAAGACCAATCGATCGGTCTCTCATCTGCATACAGAGATGCACGCACGCAGCTCTACCGTACTAGTCTGCTGTAGATTTCCCCCCCCTCGAATCCATTGGGAGTGTGTGTTTGCATTTAGTTCGGGTGTTCGGGGCGAGATGGTGAAATAATCGTCGCAATTGTTCATGGTGGTAGAGTTCAGTAGGCCCGTGGTTGTACGTGTGGAAAATTTTAGATGGCATCCATGCCATTGATTTTTGTTGAAAAATTAGGCATATTAATGATGAATTTATTTTAAAAATAAATTATGATAATAATTGAAGATAGAATAAAGGAAACAAATAAACTAGACACAAACAACATACCAATTGTAATGTCTTTCTCATCCATATTATTAAATAAATAGAACATAAATGCGATTCACGTGCGTTACCGAGATGACGCGAAGACGTAGCCGAGCCAGTAGTAGATGTGGATGAAGATCAGTAGGTGATATAGTCGAAGCTGATCGTCGGTGAAGAAAACAGCAAACAGTCGCGTGAAGATGCTTCTTAAAAACATGATTTGTCCTCTCCCGTTGTAGAATCTCAAGGACAGACGTTTCGAAGATCTGCTCTCCCAACAGTCGGTGCACGCCGGTGAAAGGACAGGAAGATGGAAGCAACGCAGTACGAGATGAAGGCAAAATGTTCGACAGATATCAATATCAGATCTCTGTTTTGCATATATATAATAGAGAGAAAAAATCGTGGAACACAATATGAGTCGGTTACGGATTCCGCATAAAATTCGCTTCGAAGTCTGTTACGGATCCGTACGCGTAGTTAATACAACATTAACGTAACTGTGTTGACTACTTAATCCTATGCTGCAAAAACTGTAAAAGAGAACTGCGCCTGCACAAGCTGTCAGACTCGATTTCGCTGCACCGTTCACGAGCGTATTCGCTGCACCGTGTCGCATACGTGCACCGCCTGGCGAGGCGAGCTAGTGCGCGCATGTGTTCTTTTCTTCTCATGCTCTAGTATTGTGGAGAGAACCATCCCTTATAAATTAGTCTTCATTCACCTCCACTAGCAATGTAATACTATTCTATTTTTATCTTTTTTTTCAGATTTTTCAAGAATTATTTATGAACCAATGGGCCTCTAGCCCAAATAATTCCAACAGATTTGCAAATTACTAAAGCAGGTAAGGCTCATGCAATTGCTGTTAGCGAAGCAGAGTACGTACACGCGGATCGTTGAGAACCAGTGGCAATACTCGGCCAGAATTGCTAATTTTAGTGTGGCGGCGTGACGCCGCGACGGACTGACGGCGTCTCCTTTCTTTCTACATTTCCTTTTCTTTTAAAGACTTTCTCATCACAACACTGGCCCCTTCATCCTCCTTTTCCCCTCCACATTCCCATCCTCAAACTCAAAAAGATTTTAAAAAATTTCCCTAAGTTTTTATATAGGAAGTATTTTTAACCGTTTTTCAAAAGTTCTTTGAAGGAAACTTTTCGAACTGAAATTTTTTTAAATTAAAACATTTTGAACCGTTAGTTTTCGATTGAATTCATCTAAAATTGTTGAATCATTTTTTTATTAGAGGAGAACGAAGGGTGGGAAAGTGGAAAGGAGAGAGAAAAGGAGAACATATGATGATATCTGAATATTTTCTCACAGAAAGTTAGTAAAGGTAACCTCAAATTAGCCATACTTGTACTCGGTAACACCAGAGTTAGAGGCTGTTTGGAAGAATATGTTTTAGCTTTGGACCTGAAGCCCCCCAAACAGGCTGGTTGCCTAGGGCTAGGCAGCCAAGTTCCCCCCAAAAGATTTGCCTCCATTGTGCTTCGCCATAGTTTCGCCTCTCTGCTGCCTCCCCCCCACTAGGTCGCTACTGTTGTCCGATGGTCTTGTCCCACCCGTTGGCCGCCTCCTCCCGTTGCCCGATGGTCTCGCCTTGCCCTCCTCCCCACCGTCTGACCACCCTCCTCCCCGCTACCTTAGTCGCCCCTCGGTGGATGAGGACGACTCCTAGAGTGGTGGAGCGGAGAAGGGACGTAACGGCGCGGTCAAGGTCGGGGCGAGCGTTGAGGGTGGGACGGGCATCGAGGGTGGCGCGGTCGAGGGCAGGGCGGTCGAGGTCAGAGCTCGATCGAGGGCGACGCGTCGAGGGCTGGGCAGGCGACAAGGTTAGGGCATCGTCGAGGCGACATGGTCAAGATCGGGATGGCCGAGAAGGGAGCGGAGAGGGAGGGCCTGTCAGTGAGGGAGCGGAGGGCGCGGGCCAGGGGATCGCGGGGTGAGCAAGCGACTTTACAGTTACAGCCATAGACTTATTATAAAAGTTACAGTCGTCAGTTACAACTTACAACTATTTTATAATTCAACAAATCAAAATTAGCTCTTTAGACTGGCCGCAGCAGCAAGCAGCCAAGCAGCGCCTTATTTGTTTGCGCGCGCGCGCCTCGGGCTGTTAGATTTTCGTGGATCTCCGATCGGTGGGAGGGAGCAGCATCTTCGACTGAAAACGAGTTTCTGGCCGGAATAGTAGCAGGCCGACAAAAAGGCCTAGATCAAGTCCTGGTAACAACGAAGTATTAGTACGGAGGTCAATCCCTAATGATATAAGCCCAACACATTCTAAGCCCATCAAAGTATTACTGCAGTTGGAGCGCTTCTGTTCTTGTCGTCCTTGCCCGACTCTCCATCAATCAGAGTACATAACTACAGGTACGTTTGCATTCAATGTAAAGCCGTGTTCCCGCACTCCATCAATCTCTGAAATACGTAGCGCATGTGACTGTGTGGTGTGTTCACGGCAAGCCAGTAACAATTGCCGCCGTTGCTGTATTTTTTCCCATCTTTTAACTCTCCAGGTTCCATCCTACCGTGAACTGAGAATCTGTTTATTTTAGCTTTTGATTTTAAAATCTAATTTTAAAAGTAGAATAAAAAACAAACAATCCAATTCTAGAATTTAATTCTCACAATCCAACCCACCCATATACAATAGAATCCACAATCCATTTCATATGTGCTTTGGATTCTAGCTTTTAGATAATTAGATTCATTACAATCATAATCTAAAATTAACTTTTAGAGAATTTAAAGCTAAAATAAACAGACCTGGCAATACAGGGCAACTGCTACCATCAGTGCAACTCTCAAGGACACCAGACTTCCGTGACACACGTAGGTCGGCCGGCCATTTTGTGGAATTTGATGTTCAGTACTTCAGTCTGCGCTTCAGGATCTCAGCTGCGAACCTGCGACGAAGTAGTTACCTCCAGATCAGCACACCGTCACTTGTCCTTTTCTTCTTCTTCTACAGGACAGGACACACCCTGTTTACAGCACACATGACACATGTTCTGCTTGAGAGTGAGGAGGACCTACCAGTGGCAGTGCTACCACTACCAGTCGAGCTGAAGCGTCGAACCAAGCAACACGTGCAGTGTAGACAGAACACGAATCGCACTGCACCATTACAGCCGCATGTGTTCGAGTATATCAGTGCCATTACCGCTGTCTCCTAATCTCCTCCATCTAGTCAGAGCAAAATATACATACTATACCATGTGGTTTCACGTTTCCAGCTGTGCAAATGCCATGCTAAAACCACAGCAAGAAGGCGTCGATCATTAGAGTACACCAAGATATCTCAAATCAAATGATGGTACTACGGAGTTTGACGAGCCACACAAAGCAGGGACCGTTTGGAATTGGGCTAACGAAACAAGTTCCGTAACGAAATGAGCACGCAACGCTACCATCAGAAGGGAAAGATATCCCATACAACCACTGTTAGGACTACAACATAAGCATATAGTTACATATCGACCATTAGATTAAATAGCGGCAGTCCATATCTTTCAAGAATACTATAGTAAGCATTGTAGCAAACACTATTTCTGAAGCACTGCTGGGAAATCCGAATCATTTGTTCACTCGATTGGAAGGTCATGGCCTATAAGGACCGCTTAACTTGCAGCCCCCGTTATAGCTACACAGGAACCTTACCCCACAAGAAGCCACCAACCATGCGAAAATCGCAGAACAGTCAACAAAATGAGTTCACCGAATAGAAAGTGAGAGCGAGGGCTCGATGTGTACAATTGCTAGAAATGTTGTTAGGGGCAACCGCGGTAAGTACCTCATGCGACATGTACTGTAGCACAAACATATTATGGTGACCAGGTGAAGAATGTTTTTGCTACGATGGTTGACTATGGCAAGTCATGTGGCATTTATCTATTTCTATGTGGATGTGTATTCATTCTCCTGTATGTGAACTCTTAATTTTTTAGATGTGATGCATATGGAACCACTATGTACGTAATGCAGTATATATACTACTTACAACAAGAATCGATAAAGAAAACCATGTACGTGGTTCCACGAAAGGTTGTATGTTGCTTAGATGTAGCATGGCATGCACCCGCTGTTCCACGCAACATACTAGGGTATGGCTAGTAGGGCCCTCACCTGTCGTGCTTGGTGTAGTTGTTGCCATATATGGTGACGATGTTTGTTATGGTGCCACACACCTACTTCGGTACTAAAACATAGCAGGTGACAAATGTCACATGTAGCCGCTGCCACAATTAGGAAAAAGACCAAAACTCATATTAGCACAATAGGGAGCCGAAACAGGAAAAAAGAATAAGCTGAGGATTCCTTAGATTAAGTAGCTTCTTGAGCACACGTTTTAGCATAAAATGATCCTCTTTGGGTGATTTTGCAAAATCGGTCCCCTCTTAGACCGTATTAGTAACAACATGTGACACATGTGTCCTGTCGCGATCTAGTACTATAGCAATGTGGCGATAGTGCGGTAGCTTTCGATGCCACGGTAAGGTGTTAGAACCCACCACGGTAAGTAACCTTCTACAGTAGTGTACCGTATCACAAACATACTTTGATATCCGGTGCAACATGTTCCTACTGTGATAGCTGATCGTGACAGGTCATGTGGTGCTTGTCGATTCATGTGTTGTTATACATTGCATGCAAATGGCTCTTAATCGCGTGTTTGGTTCCTGTCTGCCGCGAAGCTGCTCGCTGGCAATCTCGGCAGCCCATGCGCCCCCGCAGCGTCTCACGTAGCGTCTTGAGCTAGCCCTTGCGTTTTGGCCGGTTGCATCGCTGAGCAGAGCCCGCGCGTTAATCGCAGTAACCAAAGCGCTCGCGATTCGCGGTCAATGCATCGCTCGAGCCTGGCCCGTGGGAAACAGGTACCAAACAGCGCCTAAGCCTCTTATCCATTCTCCTGTGCGTGAGCTCGTGATTTTTTTTAGATGCGATGGATGTTGGGGCCAGGGTTCAAAATTTCGTTTGAAGAAAAATTGAAGAACCTCAAAATCCGAAATTTGGACGAAATTTCGTTTTTCGGACGGAGGACATTCAAAATTCAAAATTCAAAATTCAAATCCGGTTTGTTCCGGGCCGAAATTTAGGGAAATTTCGGTGAAAATACCCGAAATTTCGGAAAATTTCGCCGAAATTAATTTCGGTTGAAATGAACTGACTGGAAATTAGTTCAAACGATGTCAAAAAATTTTGAAATTTTTTTTGTAGGTTCCTGACACATTAGAGATGTTCTCATAAAATTTTCAGGAGATTATCAGTTCTGTGGATTTTTAAAAAATTAAAACATTGGTACTGTCCCGATGAAACGTTGATCGACAAGTTTGAACCGGATGAAAAATAGTACAAAATATGTTATAAAATTTTGAAATTTTTTGTGCAGATTCCTGACACACTTATGATATTTAATTAAAAATTTCAGATGATGATCAAATGTGAGGAATTTTTAAAAATTCAAACATTGGTACTGTCTTGGTAAAGCCCTGAGCAGCAAGTTTCATTCGAATGAAAATTAAAACAAACGCGCTTGTAAAATTTTGAAAATTTTTCTGTATGGTCCTGACACATCCATAATATTCTCATAAAATTTTCATGTGATGATCAAGTGTCATGAATTTTAAAAAATACAAACAGTGCTACTATCCTGTTAACAGGCCGATGATCAATACATAGATTTAATTTAGCAATACAAAAGGTTTAAATTTTTTAAAATTTTGACATAAGGGTGGCAAGGAAATGGTTAATATCTCATAAACATTTGGAATTATGATCATGCTCCAGTGAATTTATAAAATTCGTAGAAGGCACAGTGCCATTTATGTTCTTTCTCTCTTTGATTTTTAAAATATAATACAACAAATTAAGTTCAGTGCTTGCTGCATTGATAGATTTTATTGAGCAAACCAAGAAATTTGAATTTTTTAAAAATTTTATATTATCTTCACCAGCAATAAATGCATGAACAGCAAAATATCAGAAATTAATAAATTAATTTAAGATATTTAAAAATTCAAAAACAGAGAGAGTTAAAAACTAGTACTTTCAATGTCAGAATTTTTATAAATTCCTGGGGAAATATTTTGAGCTGAAAATTTTACATAAGAATCGTTAGCTGAAATAAATTTGAAAAACAAAATTTCAAAAATTGTAAAAATATTTGAATTGCCTGATAAATCCTTAGCTCAAATGAATTGATTTTTGAAATATAATACAACAAATTAAGTTTAGTGCATACTGCATTGATAGATTTTATTGAGCAAACCAAGTAAGTTTAAATTTTTGAAAATTTTATAGAATGGTACTGAGGAAGTTTTAATCTTTCATAAAAATTTTAGATGATGATCACACACGAGAAAATTTATAAAAATCTAACAAGTTTACTGTCCCAATTATGTCCATTCTGTTTTTGATTTTTGAAGATAACAAATGATGTTAAATTATTTTGAAATTTTTGTCTATGATCCCAAACAACAAGGGATGGTACCATAATTTTTTCAGATGATCATCAGGCCTGTATAATTTTTTAAAAATCTGACAGTGTTTCTACCCAAATTTTAAAAAATCTCAAAAAATTAGTTTTTCATCAAATTTTCATGGAACAAGACCTTCTTAAGGGTTATTGGACCCATTCCGTTCAAATCCGGCCATAAAATTTGAAAATCCGACTCCAAACCCGAAATTTTGGCAAAAAATTCCGAAATTTCCCAAATTACTGTTCAGCACTGTAGCAAAATCAAATTTTTTTAAATTTTGCATTCGGCCGATATATAAATTCGGGGAGGGCGAAAATCAAATTTCGCAAATTTCACGAAAATTCAATCCCTGGTTGGGGCCATGATTTGATGCAGGATGCGTCGGCATGAAATCCATTTAATGCAAGCATGCATACTACTTGCAACAACAGGAATTGACAAAAAAACCCTATGTACTTGGGGCCCACCAAATATTGCATGTTGCCTAGATGCAATGTGGCATGCACCCGTTGTTTGGCACGACAACGCATCGAGATGATACCTATCGCGCTTGGCACAGTTGTTGCCACGATGACGATGTCTGCAGCGATGCCGTGCACCTGTAACGGTAATGAAGGAAAAAACGCCAAAGCTGCAAATTTGTTCAACAAGGCTGCCAAAACTGGAAAAAAAAAGTTTGGCAAGAGACTAAGGGCTGTTTGGTTTGAGATCAAATTTACTAAATCAAACCTTATAAAAAATTGGCATGCTAAAATTTGGTCACCAAATTGGTTGCCAACATTTGACCAACAATTGGTAAGAAAATGAACTAGGGGTACCAATAGAGAAGAGAATCTAGCCAAAATTTGGTTGCAAACCAAATGCTTGTCAAATTTGGTCAACGCTACCAAAATTTGGTAAGCAAACATTGGCAACAATTGTAAGCAAACCAAACAGCCCCTAAATGACTCGCGGAAATATTAATATTCTATATTATGTCTGGACGATTTGGAGGGCATGCAAGCCTCCAAGTATTGTTTTTCTGCGAAAAAGCCCTTCGAGAATTCTGTAATTGCGAATAGGTCCTTCCACCGGTTATTTTGTAAAAAGGACTTTGGAAATTCTAAAATCGCGAACAGATCCTTTCACCGGCTATTTTGCAAAAAAGACCCCGTGATTCCGTAAATTCAACCCAGACACCGGTTCTTTCGACCCAGAAGATTCCGAAATCGCGAACAAGTCCTTTCACCAGTTATTTTGCAAAAACGACTCTGTAGTTTCACAAAATCAGCACGAGCACCGATTCTTTCGACACAAAAGATTAGAATTACGTTACGCAAATTCACCGACGGCTCCTAGCCAGCTAATTTTAAAAAAACACCGCAAAGAAAAATAGAATTGCATGTTTTGCAAAATGATTTGGGTCAGATTTTTTTACCGAGCGCGGCATCGCGCGCCTCTCTATCTAGTGATATACCAACCAAGAACCACAAGGAGATCTCCTTGGGTCATCCGCAACCGGGTGGGTTCACTTGTCAGTGACTCATGTCATTTATATGTTTTGTGTTTGTACCCGTAGCAGCCTGTACTGTAGGGTATAGACAGACAGGAGATGATCAACTGTGCCACTCAGGTCCTCACTAAACAGACAGTGACCCAAACTAATTACTATAAGCAGTGATTTAAAACTTTTCCTCTCAATACAGATTATACAAATCTTAAAGCAAACGAAGGAGTAAGTAATCATCATTTACCTTTTATTTATACTTTAATATTTATACAACTGTAAGAAAAAAAAAACATGTAAGCATCTCTCTATTGCTACTACTCTTTTGCCGGGTGAAACCGGCGCGTTCCCAGGCCTTTCACGTCACCTTCCAGCTACCAGGAATCACGGTGAGGCCCCGAGCGAACGGGACATACTACCGTATCCAGTTGTAATAAGGCATCTGATCAGAGAAACGGCATGTGCTCAGGATCAGATCAAAGCTGCCATAAAAGGTATATAATTGTGTGACAGCTAGCTGAAATCCACTGAAGAAAGGAGGCACTAAAGAAAGGGAGGGTGCAGCCAGGCAAGCTCCAGAGCAGAAGCCGGCTTGGACCATCTCGCTCGCTCGCTCGCTCGCAGCAGGAGAAGTACTACTACATCTGAGGGAACTATTCAGTACGCAAAAATTCGGAGGATTTTTTAATATCACGTAGTGAAGCCTCCCTCCCCGGCTCCCGGCTGCTCTGCTTCCCTCTTCAACGCAACAGGTGATGGCAGGCAGGCAGGCAAATGGCCATGTGATTCGCCACCGGGCAGATCAGGATCCAGTAATAACAATTTAGATCATCTTTTGGCAATTTAATGCACGAAGCTGCCTCGCTTTTACCATTCAATTCAATGGACAGCACTGCCTGCTTAGCTTCTCTGCTGCTAATTTGCCCTAATTAGAGGGAAGAACTAGCACCTGGACGTCCGATCTCAGTATGTTACATCGGACGTTTGGTGCAATATTTTTTCTCAATGTCTGCAATATTTTTCTCAATGTGTGCAATTTTTTTTTGCGCGCGCATATTTCTACTGTTATCGAAGGAAAATATTTCACATGTAGAAAGACCCTTCTCCATGTTAAAGACCCTGAACTTTCACGGGTTACAAATTCATTTTCTATAGGCACTAGGGAAAGTCCAGCATTCGTGCGATTTCGCAGACCTAATAGTAACACACATTATTCTTTAGTTATTTCTAGGGGTGGGCATTTTTAAACCGAAACCGAATTACCCAACCGAATTAACCGATTATTTCGGTTTTTTCGGTTTTCGGTTTTTAGTTCGGTTTTTATTTTGGTATAATTCGGTTTTCGGTTTTCGGTTCGGTTTTTCACTTTCAAAAACCGAAATAACCGAATAGCCCATGTACAATATCACTTTTATAATATTCTTCCTAAAGCCACTAAACAATTCTTATATTATAATACATTTATGCATATGTTTAGTATATTCATATGTTCTATTATACTTATATTGTAATGACATATGAATATTGTGTGGTTTTATCTATAATTTTTGTTGCAATATGAGAAGGACTAAATCTAATCTACCTAGTGTTATTCATATTTCGGTTAACCGAATTAACCGAACCGAAATATTTCGGTTAATTCGGTTCGGTTTTTTTATTTTTATCCAAGAAATTCGGTTCCTAGTTTTCAAAAACCGAATTATTTTAAAACCGAAAAAACCGAATACCCACCCCTAGTTATTTCTACTAGTCTTGCTATTTTCCCACAATAATGTACAACTGGGAGGTAATCCAACAGGGTACGGATGGCACACAAGCTTTGTTGGACTAAGATCCAGATCACCTCCTAATGTTAGAAAGTACTATTCTAATCCATAATTTATCTAGTGAATTTGTACTGAGAGAATCTAATTCCACATTATGATTTTTTTTGCCATACTGTTACAAAAAAAATCAAAATTGAAAACGGACATCTCCTGTGGATGCCAACATGCCACCGCACTACACAAGTGGTCCCAGCTCTGACAACGGCCAATCCCGCAAGCCGCTGATAGGAGAGGGCCCACCGGTCACTGGCACTCCAACGGATATTTTCGCCTCTGCCCAGCCAGACTGGCGGTGCGCGCACGACAGGCCACACCCACGAGCTTTACAGCTCTTACAATGGCAGAAAAGAAAACAGAAGGCCAAGGTGAGCTAGTGAATAGACTAGCAAGTTGAGCGGGGCTTTTCTGGGCTGGACGAGGCCTGATCAGCATGGTTTAGCCTAGTCACGGCACGAGCACAACATATGGTGGGCTCGAGCGATACGGCCTAAGCGACAGACCGTGCTTGGCCTAGAAAAAAGGCCCATTGGGCGGCACCGCACGACATGCCTATTGGACCGTGCTTGAGCTGGGCTGGCACGTGAGGAGCACGGTAACCAGAAAAGACTAAAGGAGAGTAGGAACGGGTAGGGGCCTTAGAGGTCGATGTCGACATGTATAGATGGGTCTATAGAGCAAACTAGGTGGAGGATGGATAGCCTATTCCACCAGATCTTGCGCATGTTGATGTCGAACTCCTCAAGAAGCAACGACTCGCCCTCAAAGGAAGTGCCAGAGCTGACGTTGATGGGCCTAATGAAGAGGGGTGTCAAAGAGAAGGATGAAACGATGGAGACATTGAAGGACATGAAGGGGAAGGGGTTGGCGGCAGAGGATATGAAGGGGTGGGGCAGCACGAAGGCTAGCGACAGGGAGGCACCAACCCCTAGGGAGGTGGCGGCCGTGGGTCGGAGTAGCACGTAGCAGGTGAGCGGCGATGATGAGGGTTTCGAGACCTAGGTAGTTGGGAGATAGGGGAGATGGGTTTTGGCCTCTACGAGGAAGAGGGGTTTTGGCCTCTACGAGGAAGAGGGGATGAATCACACACACAGCAAGTGGGAAAATTGATATAATGCCACCGCCAAGAGTGGCGCGAGCCAAAATACCACTCTCGACGTTGCCTTTGTTAAAATGCCACTCTCCTCGTGCCCCTTCTCGCCAAAATGCCATTTCCGATTTTCTAAAATGAATTCCGCACCTGGGGGCAGTCCTAGCCACGGGAAATGACTGTCGTGCCCCCGACCCAAACCGAAGAAAAGGCAGACCCGACCGAGTGCATTTGAGAAGAAGGCAAGTCAAATCGGATCAAATCCTCCGGTGGTCCGACGACTTGGGAGGTGACCCACCTGCGACGACCAGCACCGGCGGCGACCCCGAACGGCGGCGCACGGATGTCGCCGAGGAAAGGTGAGAATCCTCTCTTCGCATACCAATCTCGAGGCGATTCTAGGGTTTGATATGTGTGCCGTGTTCTTTGTTTTGTGTGAACCCTTAGTCTAGGAACGGCGGTGCTCGCGTGATTGCATTTGTGGTCGGCGGGATGAACCCAGTGGGAAAGGACCCGTTGGGGTAAAATTTTTTTTCTTCACAATTTTGATGAACCAAGTAAAGTAAACAGTAGTGTACCCTAACCAAGTTTTTTTTGCTTGTGTTCATCAAATCAATGGTTGGTAGACTAGTTGAATGGGTGGAAAGTACAATGGATTGGTCTCTACCATGCAAATCGCGCCATGATGATGTGGGCGCCAGAGATGGTTGTAGAGTTGGAATTGATGGGATAATATTAGGATTGTTGAGTCACAGGATGAGGAAGGTAGGATTGAATGATGAGTGAGGATCAAATGTACGTGCTTCGGGTTTAAGGGAGGAGGATGCAATGAGAGCAAATGAGGAGAGGGCAAGTCACAGGTACCTACTGATGCAAATGAGGAGAGGGCAAGTGCAGGGTACCTACAGATACAAATGAGGAGAGGGCCGCTATGGATGATGATGATGTGGAGGTCTTTGCCCTAGATGTTGATGATGCGGATCCCGATGAAATTTGTATTCATTATGACAAGGATCATCCATCTATGCAACTAGGCACCCCTGCACTGGCCAATGAAAGAATTCGAAGCTTCTTTGTGAGGCAATTTGCAATCAACGAAGAGTTTGATCTGGGGATCGAGAAGACCGATAAGACAAGATATAGGGGTTATTGCAAAGTCAAGGTTGTCCTTGGAGGATAGTTGGGCATAGGCGAAGTGATATGAGAACCATAATGGTATTTGCTTAAAATATTTCTTTCGTTTGAATTAAATGCTTTTACTAATGTTTGTTTATCTTCTTTTTTATCCAGTGTCCGTGTTGGTGGAGGAGCATACGTGTACATCTAGCGGTACCGTGTTGAGGTACAACCGCAACCCGAGCATGGGTTGCCGAGAGGGCTTTGCCTATTCGAGAGGTAACCCTAATCTTGGTGCCAAGGACTTGCGTAAAAAACTCGTGATTTATTACCACGCTACTGTTGCTTATGATCTTTGTGTGGAAGGGTTTACAGAGAGCATTAAAAGATATGTATGGTAGTTGGGAAGAAAGCTTCCAGTTATTGTGCAGTGGAAGGCAGAGGTGTTAAGGAGATCCCCGGTAGTGTTGTAGAAATAGACACAAGATGTGTAGATGAAATTTTACTTCCATAGGTTTTTTCAGGCACTTAAGCCATGCATCGATGGGTTTGTTAGTGGGTGTAGGCCTTATCTCAAAGATTGACAAAGACCTGACCCTAAATGGTAGGTGGAACGGGCATTTGGCGGTTACTCTGACCTTTAGATGGCCATAATCGGATGTACCAGTGGTGTTTGGTTTTATTGATGTGAAAATGAAGATAATCGCATTGGTTCATGAGTCGTGTACATAGGGCGAGGAGATCTCCTTTGCTAGCCATATGTACAGATGCATGTAAAGGTCTAGAAAATGCAGTTAGTAGAGTTTTCCTCATGCGAAAGAGAGAGTGCTTTAGGCATCTCATGCAAAATTTCCTCAAAAATTTCAAGGGGTACCTTTCACTGAATTGTACCTCGCAGCAAGGGCCTATAGGGTTGACTTGCATGAGAAGCACATGGCGTCAATTTTTGAGAAATGCCCTAGGGCTTTGGACTACTTGACTAGGTACCATTCGTTGAAGTGGATGAGGAGTATGTTTCATCCAGATGTGAAATGCGATTACATAAATAATAATTTAGCAGAGTGTTTCAACAATTGGATTAGAGACATCAAAGATCTACTGTTGTTGACCTAGCGGATAAAAATAAGGAGAGGATCATGGTGCTATGGGGAAAAAGGAAGAGAATTGGGAGAGATTGATGGTACGACATCGCTGCGGTCTTGCTTCAAATCAAGGCAAGGACTAGAGGTCTTGGGCACTTGAGAGTTATCAAAGCTGATAGGGTATGTGCGGAGGTTTGGGACAATACCTGTGGTGAAAGGCATGTGGTTAAGGAGCAATCCCATGAATGCACTTGTTTTGAATGGCAACATACGAGCAAGCCATGTGATCATGCTCTGGCTAGTGTCATTACACATAGGACATTTGATATGGCAGATTATGTAAATGAATACTATTCAGATGCCAGATTTAGGGACGCATATTCAGGAAGAATTGAGCCTATGCCTGACAAAGCACAATGGCCACAAGTTGACTTGTCAGATGAGGTGGCAAGACCTTTGGGCAAGAGGCCGTTGGTAGGCAAAGGAAATTGAGGATAAAAGGTTGCATGGAAGGTGGGAGTAGCTCTGCTCTGAAGGCGAAGGCAGGGCAGAGTAGTAAGGTTAAAAAAATGGTCCGAGGCCCTATCAAGTGCAAGAGATGTGGGGAGGTTGGTCATAGACAATCAAGCTACAAATGTCCATTTAATGGCACTAAAAAAAGGTAAGTTATGTGTACTACATGTAATCTGATATTACATGTTAAAATTAAATATGCTACATTGCTACTTTACTCAGAGGAAGAGGAAGTCCGTATAGAAATTTTACAAGCAAAGATCACGAGGATGAAAATGTGCAGGCCAGACCTACGGTGGTCACCAGGAGGTTTGACATTGCTACTTTAATCTTTTGGATTGATGCATTTATGGTTTTTTCCATTTCCATTAATTTAATCTTTTCGATGCATTTGCAAAGATGCAAAGAAGGACGCCATCGAACACTCGGAAGAAGTTAACTCCTCGAAGAAGTCAACTCCTCGAAGAAGTCCACTCTCGTAAGAAGAAGTCCACTCCTCAAAAGAAGAAGTTAACTCCTAAGAAGAATAAGAACAAGACTTGAAGTCGCTAGGAAATGAATCAACAATGAATCAACTCGTTAATCTTTTGTTGTTTGCTTGGATCGAAGTTGTTCTTTTGTTGTTGGATCGAAGTTGTTGGACCAGAGACTTGAAGTCGCTAGGAAATGAATCTTTTGTTGTTCTTTTGTTGTTTGCTTGGATCAATGAATCAACAATGAATCGAAGTTGTTTGCTTGGATGGTTAATCTACATCTCTGCTTGTATGAACATTATGAATTTGAACCTGTTGTTTGCTTGGATGGTTTGTCCGGAGTGTTTTTGTAATATACAATTGTCTCTTGTGATGCATTTGTCTCTGGCTGGTATACAATTGTCTCTCGTGAATTTGAACCGGTGATGCATTTGTCTCCTGGCTGGCATGTAATATACAACTCCTGGAGTGCATTTGTCACATTTGCATTTGTCTCCTGGAGTGTTTTGTTTTTTTTCTGGAGTGCATGTAATATACAATTGGCTGGACTATTGTGATAATGTTATGACCAAAACACCTCTCACCACAACACTAGTCGAAAACCATTTTTCAATAGTCATCAACTTCGGTGACAACACCGGTCGAAGGAACATTAGCGTAATGATTCTTCAATGTAAGCACCTGAAGAAAAGTTCATCAGCATGGCACTGATTATAGAAGCATTTCCTTATCTACATTTTACAGAAGCATTTCCTTATCTACATTTTACAGAAGCATTTCCTTATCTACATTTTATGACAGTTCTTATCTGCATTCACAATCTTTGAACACAGGCACCATAATCCACACAGATTTGTAGAATTCCTTATCATTTCATTTCCATACTCCAGTACAAAACACAGGCACCAGAATCCACACACTTCAAAAATTGCAAAACATGCAGATTTGTAGCTTACATTACAAAACACTGACTAAGGGAGAAGCATCACTACATCATTTCACAATTACATATAGAACCAATACTGTTAGCATTGCAGCTATCACCATGTTGCAAACAACCAGATGCGCCCATCTTCACCAAATTTTGACACTTCCAATTTGATACCAAGCATTAGCCTCCCTTTTTCAAATTTTTAGGGATCACACATTTATCCCACATTTACTGACAAAGGAAGTGACAAATTCTTCATATTCCTCACGCCACATGTAGAATACACACCTCCCAGGATTCTGAAAAAATATCACAATAAGCTAATGTACAGTCACATGAACCCTAGACATGAATGAACCCAAAGCAAAATTTCCAAACAAAAAGATACAACTCATATACATCTTGCTCGTTGCGCCGACACTTGAAGAAGGTCCTCCCTGGGTTCTTATTTGACCTCGACACAAGCTCGAGAATCCGGTCACCGCACCTAGGGCATTCCACGAGGGGCAGCCCACTCGGACCGGATTCAAGCTTTGGGAATGGGCGCACACCTGAATGAAGCGAGTAGCTCCTCTGCGACATCCTGAGGCCGCTGCTCGGAGTGGCCACCGCTTGTCCCTTGTCGCTGCGCTGCGGAAGGAGGCACCCTAGATGAAGGTTTGGTTCGGAGGTGTCATGAAGTGCTTCGGTGGAACCACTAAGAAGAAGCTGGTTTATGCTTCGGGCACGACCGTCATTTCCGTGGCTAGGACTCCGCCTCAAAAAGGAATTCATTTTAGAAAATCGGAAATGGCATTTTGGCGAGAAGGGCACGAGGCTCTAGCAAGCCAAGGAGACCACCTAGCCAAACCAAGAGCAAGGTCGAGAGCAAGGGAACTTGGAGCACGACTAGAGACCAGGGAGAGAGAGGGAGGAGATAGGGAAAAAGGAGGCAACTGGATAAGGGAGCCGGATGAATGAAGGAAAAGAAAAGGAGAAAAAAAGAAAAGAAAAGAGGAGAAAAAACTCTAAAAATAGAGAAAAATTTTATCTACATCTTTAAAACATCCAAAATTAATATACCTGATTAAAAACCTAGTAAATTAAATAAACAAAGCTTTCAGACTTTAAATGAATATATTAAAATGAAAATATCTAAAAATTCCAAAAGGGGCATATATGTATATTGAAGAATAATAAAATTTTAATAAGGTTGGACATCGTAAAACATGCAAAAATCTAATATCCACATGAGATTTAATGCAAATTAGACTGGTGATCTTCAATCATCGTTGGATGAGGACGATTTGTACCAAAATCTAGACAAGCAATTTATTGGCCATATTTAAATATTTTTAATCAACTATATTTGCTTATATGTGATATAGTCAATACATGGGAAAGGATTTTTAAGAAAAATCTAAATTGGGTACTGTTGAAAAGATGGTTATGATGATAAACTATTGCAGCATTGGTTGGTTATGGATATATGGAACTGATTATGATTCTGAGGTAGTTTGTGAATTGTTGATGTGTTGAAATGGTTCATCCAACCAATGGAGCCGGTGACACATATTTATGTATGGTGGGTGGAGGGTGTCATAGAAGATGAGCATTACTAGTGGGCCCCTCTACATATGGCTAAAACATAAGAATGAACCACTACACTCGGGCATTGAGCTGTATTCTTCATATCAACCGTAGTGTGTGAAAACGATCAGAAAAGGTTGTCCTGTGACGATGTTATGATCTCTATATTGGGTAAATGTAGATAACAAGGAGTGTGAAACTGGGCATACCGGGAGTCCCAATGATGGACACAAACATCTGCTATGGTTGATTTAATTTGGTGCTATATTTAAGTGCCTGGGTTGAGTACTATCATTATTAGTCGGAGTACAGCTAGCAATGGTGCCAGGGTTGGAGATCTAATACCTGAGTAGCGACAAACATTCTAGGTTTTCAATTGAGATTAGGTTCACAATAGGTAAAGTGGTACAATCTTGCGTAAGGTAAAATTAAATATTCTGGATTCTCAACTAAGGTTGTGTTTACTATAGATAAAGTGATACAACCCTGTGCATGGTAAAATCATGGATCCATACTTATCTCCTAGATTGGAGGCTACATAAGCTAAGTCTATTTCATATACAAGTGTTAGTAGCAATTTCAATAATTAAAATTGAAAACCCAATTTTTCTAATAAAACCCTATGTTATTAGAAAATAGTTTTGAGAGGAATATGGACATGAGATGGATGATAGAGAAAATTTCATATAAGGTATTTTATTATTAATGCTTGCTGAGTATTTCTGTATTCACTCTTTCTTAACTCTCTCTTTGCTTAGAAACTGAGGACTATGGATTCGCCTACAAGGCATGGGCTGTGGATAACCTGCAGGGTCAGGGTGATGATGTAGTGGAGGACTATCAGGAGGACTGGGTGGATTAGTAGACCGTATAGTAAAGACCGTCGATCCATTAAGTACTTAATAGTTATGTAAATTATTTATAGATGTACTATATGTAATATATAAGAGCTTAATAATGATGGACATGTAGCCAAAATGACAATGGATTGTAATAAGCTTTTGTTTCAATATCTAATTATTGTTCTGCTACAACACTTTGAATACGATATATTAACTAATAAAATCCATGCCTGTCTACTAGATTGGAGGTTACAGAAGCTAAATTTGTCTCATATACAAGCGTTAGTAGCAATTCAATAAATAAAATCGGAAACTCAATTTTTCCTAACAAAACCCTATGTTATTAGAAAATAGTTTTGAGAGGAATATGGATATGAAATGGATGATGGAGAAAAAATTATATAAGGCATTTTTTTATTAGTACTTGTTGAGTACTTCTGTACGCACTCTTACTTAACTCTCTCTTTACTTAGAAGTTAAGGACTACGGATTCATCTGCAAAGCATGGGTTGAGGACAACCCGCATAGTCAAGATGATGATGTAGCGGAGGACTATTAGGAGGACTGGGTGGATTAGTAGATCGTACAGTAGAGACCGTCGATCTATTAGGTACTTAGTATTTATGTAAATTATTTATGGATGTACTATATGTAATATGTAAGAGCTTGACAACGATGGACCTGTAGCCAGCGTGGCATTGGATTATAATAAACTTCTATTTCAGTCTCTAATTATTATTCTCTGCAACATTCTGAATATGATATATTAACTGATAAAATCCATGCTTGTCTCCTTGATTGGAGGTAACAGAAGTTAAGTATGTCTTATATACGAGTGTTAGTAGCAATTTTAATAATTAAAATCGAAAACCCAATTTTTTTCCAATAAAACCCTATGTTATTACAAAATAGTTTTGAGAGAAATATGGACATGAGATGGATAATAGGGAAAATTCATATAAGGTATTTTGTAATTAATACTTGTTAAGTACTTCTGTACTCACTTTTGCTTAACTCTCTTTGCTTAGAAGTTGAGGACTATGGATTCATCTGCGAGGCATGGGGTGAGGATAACCCGTAGGGTCAGGGTGATAATACAACTGTCGGGGATTGAGTAACTCCCATAAAGACCATCGTACCCCGGTGACTGATCGGACGGTGTCCCCAAGAAAGACCTTTGGGTAGGTCAACCCATGGCCCTGCCCCGACCTCGATCAAACTCGTCCCCGAGTATGTGCACCTGTCTCTCGAGCATGCCTGCTCAGAGGAGTGCGACTAACGACCAAGGTTGAAGGAAGATCTCGGGCATGACCGGCAGGTCGGGCACGGTTCACGAAGACGACGTGGCATTAATCACTCGGCGGTTCGAAGGACCGTACGGCCACGTCCCAAGCCCACTACGCCCACGTCGCGGCATGGCGAAAAGTAAAGGAGCAGTTACACCCACGTTCGGGCACAGTAGTGGCATGTCATTCTGTAATAAATGATGTAAGATTGTAATCGTCTATAAATACCCCGTTGTATGTAGCGTTCAGGGGGATCTACCGATCTAGCGATCTGGCTATCTGACGACCCTCGAGAGAGCACATCTGTAAGAAGTGATGAGAAGAGAGAGGCTCAACACTCCCGAGCAAGCATCCTGTAATCCACCCTTGAATATTAGTGAAGCCACTGGAAGTAGGGTTATTATCTCCTCCGCGAGAGGTCCGAACTAGGATAAAAAGATTTCTGTCTGTTGTCTCATTTCGAACCATCCGACCATCCCTCCTTAGCTCGACAGATCCTCGGACGCTATACCCTTTGCGGAAAAGAGGCCCTGGTTAATTCCTCATTCAACAAGTAAGCTCGGCGGAGGACCCGTTCCCGAATCGTCGACAATAACAGAGAACTATCAGGAGGACTGGATGGATTAGTAGACTATATGGTAAAAATTGTCGATCTATTAGGTATTTAATATTTATATAATTTATTTATAAATGTACTATATGTAATATGTAAGAGCTTGATAAGAATGTCCCTGTAGCCACCGTGGCAATAGATTGTAATAAGCTTACATTCAGTCTCTAATTATTGTTCTGCTGCAACACTCTAAATATGATATATTAACTAATAAAATATCAAGTGCGCTCGATATTTTATTAGCTAATATACCGAGATCAATATAATTAACTTAAAATTATAACAATGTTACCGTTATTAATCTAGACTTATTATACGAGTCGCCACACTAAACCCCATCAAGAATCCAGAGATGAGTCGGATTGACGCATCACGGCCCGTTGTGCCACTATGTTGGCCCGTTGCTCCCGTGGCACGACGAGACCCACCTCACACCCCTAGCAGCAAAACTGTGAACATGGTGCGCACCGGCCTCCGTGACGGCCTCACGTGCCCGGCCAGCTAGTCCCCGTTGCCCGACCAAACCACTTGTTCAATTCTTTTTTACTGATCGATCGGCCTTGCTAGGTTAAAAAATTTCAGATCCGATCTCGGGGCCCCACTAGCCATAGGTACAAGGACAGGCAATGGCTTCCTTTTCCACTCTACTTTGCAGCTTGCAGCCGGAGGATGGCCCTACTAGCACCAGCACGTGATGGTAAACCCCATCATACTAACGTTTGGACCTTCTGGGTCGTGGCCGGGTAAAGTAAGGTAAACGAGAAAGCGAGAATGTTTGTTATTTCTAACCGTTGTCACCGTGCTAGGCCGGCCCGACATCCGCAACATGAGCACTAGCCAAAGGAGATGGGTGAACAGTGATTACAGGCGACGCGGAAATGCTACGCATTTCTAGCTTTGTAAGAGCATCTCTAACAGTGTCTAAAATCCATTCTTAAAATCTGATTTTGGGCTTGATCAGAAAAAGTACTCCAACAGCTTTCTTTCTAAATTCCTCAAATTTTAAGACGCCCAAAAACAGCACCTCGACTCCTCATTTTTGTATCGTTCTATCCGCGCCCTAATCAACATTATTTCGCGTCGTGATGGTCCACCGGACCAATTCAAAGGTGTTTTTGGGAGAAAATATAGGAACTGTTGGAGAACGCTTATTTTGTAGACCTAAATTTTTTTGGAAAGGTTTCAATCTAAGAATATTAAGAGTCTAAATATTAGGAATGTTAGAGATGCTCTAATATATTTTCTTAGCAAGTCAAAGCTACCGCGCACCTAGCGAAGAAGCCAAATACATGTAGAGTGCACTGCACAGTACACAGAGCTACCCACCGCGTGGGCCGCATCACCCCGCGCGTTGCCGCGGCCGTGCGTGTGCTGCTGCTGCGTTCGGTGCGCCCGATGCCATATCATGGTTCAACTTATCGCTGTATTATCATGATTATCAATTTTACCAGTTGACACGAAATCACAAACAGTTCAGTAAATTGGTCAGATTTAAAAAGAATTTAAATTTTTTTAAAAAATTTTACTTCATAAACCGATCGAAAATCGATAAATATCAAACAATTATCGATAAAAATCAACAAAAAAACGCTCAAAAAAATCAGAGTAAATATTGACCGATTATTGATGAAAATCATTTTTAATTTTTTACCAAAAATTTGATTTTGAAGCTCTTTTTTACTATTTTTAACCAACTATCGTGAAAATCGATGCCGACCGGGAACTATTTTCAATATCAAATCGATAATATAAATCCTAGCCATAACACACCTTACACGATGGAGAAGACTATTTTTTTTTATAAAAGCATACGTTGAACGGCTAGAATCGCAAAACAATTTCCAATTTGCAACAGGAGATTCTTTTTTTTGTTGTTGTTCTAGACAAAACATGGCTCGCAGATAAATCGATCCACCGATCAAGCGTAAACGAATTTAAATTCAACCTCCTCTCACCGATCCAAAATCCCTAACCCGAAAAAAAAATGAAATTAAAATCTACGAACAAGAAAGAGTAACAAGAAGCATCGTCGTCCCTATTTTCTCCTTGAAAAGATCACATTACTCTCTTCAACTTCTCCAAGTGGTTGTGCTCTTCTTACCTCTGCTCAGCGAAATTATTTCTTCCCCTCCGGTGGCGGTGGGTGAGTAAATGGTGCCATCGTCTTATACTCTATTTGCTCTCCGCAGCTTGATCGGCGGCGGCGGCGGGCTTGCGGAGGAGCACCATGTGCATGGGCGTGAAGATGCCGGTCTCGCCGCCGCGTGTGAGGTGCTGCGCGGTCTCGTAGAGCATCTCGTGCACCTCGGCTACGCCCTTGGGGGCTATCCGGAGCATGGTGAGCACGCGGACGACGAGGGAGTTGCGCCAGTAGGCGATGCGCCCCATCTTGAGCCGAGTCCACCACGGGAGCGCGGGCGGGAGGGCGAGGTCGTGCTCCTTGAGCACCTCGAACCCCACCTCCCTGGCGATGGACGCGATCTCGTCCTGGCGGCGCAGGCCCGGAAGCGCGTCGCCGCGCTCGATGCCGTGGATGGTCTCGACGTGCTCCGGGTCGTCGGCGCAGTAGAGGGAGGTGGTGACCCACTCGTAGGAGACGTAGAGACCGCCGGGCTTGAGCACGCGGAAGACCTCGCCGTAGACGTCCTGCAGCTTGGGCGCGTGGCAGGTGGCCTCGATGGAGTATGCGCCGTCGAAGGAGGCGTCGGCGAAGGGCATGGAGAGGAAGTTGCCGCAGACAACCTCGCAGCGGGAGTCGAGGCCGGCCTTGCGGTTGTGCGCGCGGGCGCGGTTGACCTGGTACTCGTTGATGGTGATGCCGACGACGTTCGAGCACGAGTGGGCGGCGATGGCGCGCATAGGCCCGCCGACGCCGCATCCGACGTCGAGGAGGCGGTGGCCCTGCTTGGCGGCGAGGAGGTCGGCCACGCGCTCCTCGTGGACGCGCGTGGCGTCGCGGTGGGAGCAGCCGGGGAGGGAGGGGGAGAAGTGGAAGGACTGGCCCCAGCCCCACTCGTAGATGTCGGTGACGAGGTTGTAGAAGGTGTCGACGAAGGCGGGCACCTTCTCGGCGGAGGCCTCCGTGGTGGCCGTCTCCTGGGGGCGGCGGAAGAAGGACCAGTACTGCGTGTACTTGTCCTTCACCTTGTCGCTCGTGATGGATCCCATCTTGAGATCCACCGCCCGCTTGCCCTTCACCTCCGCTGCGCCCATCACCCACACGAACCAGTACACCAGCCCCATCCCCAGCACCGCCGCCGTCCACGCCACCGTCGCAGCCTCCATCCCCCGCAAATATCAGCGCCCGTCTCTTCAACTCAGCTCTTGACGAGCGGTGAGGAGGGGAGGAGGAAATGAACAGGAGGATGTGGGGGTTTGGGATATATGGAAGGGGGATCCGCCGGGCCGGAGATTTTTTGGGTATAGCGCGTGGGCGTGCGGGGCGGCTTGCGCCGGGCCGAGATCTGATCGGACGGCCCGGGCGACGGGCGCGATTCGGCTTTGATTGGAGACTTGGAGGAGCGTTGCTGCGGCCGCTGGGGTTTCAGCGGAATGGGGCTGATTTTTTTTGGGAGCGCGTCGCCTCTGCGCTTGCGCCTGCGGCGTGGTGGAGGTGGACGGTGGAGGCGGAGGCGGGGTGGTAGGCTCCACCCGTCCAGCCAGATTGTCTTTGGCACGAGGTGGGGCGAGCTGGCACGGACGGCCCATGCGCGTTGGTAGGCGGGGAGGAGAGACCTTTAAAAAAAATCGCTTTTTTCTAACTCCTTTCGAACGCTATTTTTGAAAAAAAAAATATATATAGCCCTTCTCTAAGATGATATGATTTGCATATTTAGCCCTAAGAGTCAGCTCCCATGCTCGAGGAGATCAGCAAGTTGTCCGACCATACTAAGATTTGTGCTGAGCTCCCTTTCAGCAGTAGAAATCAACTCCATTAATTTAATCATATTTCTTTCAATTAATCGCTTGATTAAAACCCTAATTAAGCAAATTCACTTATTAGTTTTGGTCTTTCTGCAGAAGCCAAGCACGGAAGGCTTGCTTCCACGGCAACCAAGCGTGGGATAAGCATCCAATTGCTCTCGTAGCATCTAAGCACGAAAAGCCCCAGCTAGTTCCTTTCGCGCCACCTAAATACGGAACTAGCCTGCTGTCGAGCATCCTCGTCATGACAAGTGACTCGTGTCGCTTGTCATGCTTTCCGAGCTCATCAAGAGAACAAGTTTTGCATATTCGAACGGAAGAATGCTAAATTTGTCAAAAAAAAAACGAATTTTAGAGAGCTAAAAATGTGACAGCTTCCCTCTTTGAGCGGGTACAATACATATGTTTAGAGTGGTGTTTAGCAATTAAATACTTATTTTTATTATCACATAGGATTGATAAGGTATTTATTTTGAAGCTTGGATGTACAATTGTTTATATATATATATATATATATATATATATATATATATATATATATATATATATATATGTGTGTGTGTGTGTGTGTGTGTGTGTGTGTGTGTGTGTGTGTGTGTATAATAGATAATATACCATCTAAACATCTACAAAAGAGATATTTGCACCGGAGAAAATATCATTTACGTAGATGTTTGATGATGCGGTCATAGTCTCTCTTTAAGCACTCTTATATGAGCATCTTATATCATACATGATCTTAGCCCAATTTTTTTACAATAAGTTTGGCTACTGTTCAAATGAAATTATAAATTTAATTAGTTTGTTTTTACCATGGTAGACACCTGTATTCTCATACTATAAAGGGTGGTCCTGCAGTGCTTTTATACCGTAGTATAGATGATACGCATTAAGAGGTGAGATTTATAATTTTGTTTGGATAGAGCTAAACATGAAAAAAGGAATTATGTAATGGTCAAAAAATGCCAAAAGCTTGCCGGTTGGACTACGGACAGCCTGCTGTACTGCCTTGTGCGTGGTGATGTGTTTTTCTTGGTACTGTACGTTTTTTTTCTCTCTCCAGTATGTATGCTTGCAGCTAGCAGAAGCTGTAGCTAGTATTTATTTTTCCTACTTCAGAAATTTGTTTTTTTAAAGGAAAGATGTACAGAGTGTGCTCCTGAATAGTAATCTAACTCGATGGAGCTAGCTTTGTTCATTAGAAATAGGATGAGGCGGTGCAAACAAGCGGTGTTGGCTGGCTGCGTAAAGTGATGCGTACTAAGGTGTGGTGACCTGGTGATGTAAGAACGTAGAAACATATCAACAAATTTTTTCTTATCAGTTAACTTTTTAAAGCTATGTAAATATTAAAGCATAAATGAAGAGTAGATAGTGATTACTTACCACTTCATTTGTTTTAAAATTTATATAACTTGTAATGAGAGATAAAGCACAGAAGCACTACTTTTTTTAATCTACACTAGTACAATTAGTAGGTCTGCATGTCTGGGCGGCTTCAGCTTCGTTTTTTTCTCTCTAGAAGCCGAAAGCTGTTTCAAACGACTAACTTCTTCACAGCCAAAAGACAAAAGTCAGCAATCTATTTATACTAGGAGAAGCCGAAAGCTAGTCTTGAGTAGCTTCCATAGTTTCAACGAGTTAGGGTTCTAATTTAGCCATTAAAGTTGAAGAAAATTAACCCCTCATACTAAGTATAAAATCCTAAACTCCACCCCTTTCACTCTCATTCGTGACATGCACCCCTCATACCTAAAGCTAGACTGCCAAACACCAAACCTCTTCATCTCACCCGTACAACTCTTTACTTATGCAATCGAATCGAAAACTATTTTTCAAAAAAGCTACAACCATACTAATAAATAGAAGCTAATCGGGCTTATCGAACACTTAATGACTTTACTAGCGGGCGTCTTCATGGAAAAATCAAACCTACTCTTATGATCAAATGCACCTATCATCTTCATGCTATCTGATCGGAAACACTGACGAAATAAGGCCCCGTTTAGAACGTTGGAGTTTCATCTATTCTTTTTACTTGACATTTTTTTAATGGTATCTAGGATACAACTTTGACAGTTTTTTTAAAATTTTACAGTAGTAAGGTCGCTTACGAAATCACTTCATCTATTCTTTTACTTGATATTTTTTATATTTTTTTATGTTCTTTAGATATAACTTTGATTACTTTTTATAGATTTACAGTGATTTACTAATAAAATTATAATATTATAAAAATATTTTAACGATAAATCTAATAACATCATTTTTATAAGCAATCAAAATAGTTTTAAACCAGCTGATGATCAAACTTTGTACAGTTTGACAGCTGAGATTCTTGGACCACAGTAAAAACAAATGGAGAGAGTATTATGAAAAACCTGCTTTCCAACAGACCTTAATAAACAGCGGCCTTTTACCTAGGCTTTTTTAAAGGCAACGTATCTTGTGCACATAAACTTTCGTGTACACACCGTGCACACCAACTAACAAAAGTTACGAAAAATTCTGAAAAAAATTGTAGATGTACTTCATAGATTGCTCTACTTATGTATAAAATTGTAGGTTCAAATTCATTATATATCAAGAGTTTAAATTTATCAGAATTTTCTCTTTTTTGTAACTCTCGATATATAATGAGTTTAATCTTGAACTTCATACATAGGTAGAGCAATCTATGAAGTACATCTACAATTTTTTTCAGAATTTTTCGTGACTTTTGTTAGTTGGTGTGCACGGTGTGTACACGGGAAGACCTGTGTGCACAGGATATGTTGCCTTTTTTAAAAGCCAAAATCTCTATATAGCTAAAAGCCAACAAAGAGGTGCTTTTTTGCTTATTAAAGGTTAGTTTTAGATTAATAGTACTGAAGTTAAGTAAAATTATCCACATCTGTATAAAAGTTAACTATAAACTATAAGAAAAAAAAGACTTGAGACTACTAGCTGGTTTGTAATTAGGGGTGGAAAACGAGCCAATTGAACTTTTTTCCGAGCTTTCTTCGACACTGATTTATTCTTATTTATTATAGTCTTCTGTATTGTTTGAGACCCAACTTCGAGCCGAGCCTAACGAGCCGAGCCGAAGTTGACTCTTGTTCCAAATCAACTCATTTTTATTTTAAAAGAAAAATGAATATAATTGAAGCAATTTTGAAACGAGCCACCAAGCCAGCTCAACAAGCTTTTTTTCCAGCCCTATTTGTAATACAACATGAGTTGGTGTATTACTTCAAAAAAAGCTGATGTATGACGTGTTTGTAATAATTGTAATACAACATCAGTGGTGTGCACCTTTGTAAAAAAAAAACAGTAAAAGTTTTTCATTTCGTGATCCATCAAATATTTGAAAAATAAAGCGGAACCATGCCTTCGATAGTCGAGATTCACTATGCTTTAAGGAGGATTGCAAGTGGACTAGGGCGGCCCACGGGCTTATTCTCCTTGCACGTCGCTGTATGTAAAGGCCTTAGGCTTAATTGGTCCAGTTGATACGTATGTACTATAGGTGAGTCCTAGATCTGTGTAAAACCAGCCGACTACAGCAACAGCATGCAAATGGCCCACAAGCTCGGCAACAACCTTTTGCCCCGATGGCCCATCTCCTCCGCAATTGGAAGAGACCATTTTTGTAAGAAAAAAAATAAAAAACGCCTCATGTAGATGCCAAATTTGAAAAAAAAAGGTGTTAGGGCAGAAAAAAAAGCTTGGCTTCCTGTATTTACGGTGGTAGGACAACAAGGGGCCATCCAAGGTCTCTCTATTCAGCGTACCGAAGCCTAAGAAGGGGCCATCCAAAGTCGAAGATTGAGCTCTTTTAGTCCCTCTTGTTTGCAAATTTGGTCTATTCTCATCGTGAAAGGTGCTTTCGTGCTTAAGGAGCGCGGCAACTGACGAGTCACGACATCAGGTGGGTGAGCGCGGGGCCAGCTACTTCCATGCCTGAGCAACATGGGAGGAGCGTCGATGCCACGGCCAGAGAGCGCGGGAGGCAAGGTGCCACGCCAGGGAACGTAGGAGGTGGGGCACCATGGTTGTGGAGCACGGGAGGCACCATGCCGACCTTTCGAGGTAGGGGAGATGTCGAGGTTTGTTACCGACAATAATTAAAAGGGGGATAAGCGTTGGATCGGGAACTCGATGGTAGCACAAGACACGGGAAATTATATAGGTTCGGGCTCTCACAGTGGAGATAATACCCTAGTCCTGTGCTCTGGAATTATATGTGGCTAGCTTATTTGCTGATGATGTCCTCTGTTTTATGTCCCCCCGCCCCTCCCTTTATATAGCAGAGGAGGGCGGTTACAAAAGAGAGTCCCACTCGGATACTAGGTGGCGATTGTATCTCTTTCCTTATCCGTTATACATGATAGCGGCTAGGATTACAATTGTATCCTCCCTAAGCAGGGTTGGTTTCCATCTTCGGGTTTCCTTCACAAGCATGGCGGCTCGCCTCCGGCAATACCCATTTTCATGCAGTCGACTTGGCCCATCCCCCCTTGGGTGGTTAGCACGGCCCATCATGTAGATACCCGGAGTCCATATACTCCACAGGAGCGCAGAAGGTGATACATGTCACCTTCCGGCGCTTTCGTGGTTTGGGTTAGGACAAAATCTACAAATGCGTTTTGAGGGCTAAATTTGTAAAAAAATATATAGATAAGAAACTAGAAAATGGATGATTTCTCCAAGATCTCTCCATTCATCGTACAAGCCTTAGGCTATGTACAATAAGACCACTTTAGCTTATTTTTAGTATATCCATATCAGTTTTGTTCTATGTGGAAAGAGTGAAAAATGAAAAGAAAGAAGAGAGCTGGCTCTTATTTAAGGCCTATTTGGTAGAGCTCTAGATCCCAGCTTCTTCTGAGATCTGAAATTTGTAGGCTAAAATAAAGTGAATTAAGTTTATATTTTTAGTCTAAAATGTAAACAAGATGATTCATCTAAACACTCTTAATGTACTCACAGCTCCAACTCTACGGATCTGGTGAAATTAGGAATACCTAGCTCCACCAGATCCAAAGATCTGGTAGAGCTGAAACTTTACCAAACACACCCTTAGTAGTAAGCTTGCACGTGAGTATAGGTAAATTAGTTATATACAAAAGAGAAGAGATAGATATTGTACAGCATCTAGAGTCGACCTTTGGAGATAACTATGATAAAAACTAGCTTTAGTGCTTATTCTATGACATGGATGAGATAGAGCAAGCAGTAGATTTTGTTATTGTACTTGCTCTAGGTGAGGGCTAGAGTGTCATAGTGTGTACTTTAGATAGTTCAGGAACATGGGTTGAGCTTCTTACTGTAGTGTGGGGGCATTTTCACCCAAATAGCTTTGTGGATTGTGCTTTTAATTGGGAGTCACTGGAGAGACTGGAGTATTGCTACATGTTGTCCAAAAACTTTATGATGGCACGACCAACTTGGCAGCTTGATTTGAACTTCTTTAGGAGGGCTCTTCGTGGCCTGCAAGGTAGAGCAACAGTGAAGAGGCCGTCGGTTGGTGAGACTTAGGGCAGCACCGTCTTATAAGTTTTGGTGTGGCTTAAAACTTTGTGTAACTTATTGTAACCTTTTGGGAAATATTGTGAAACTGGTTTGAACTTTACTTGAAATTTCAAGTTTCAGATTTCAAACTCAAAACTGTAGTTTCATAATTGAAAGTTGTTCATACTAAAGTTCAGAATTTGAAACTTACTAAAACTTGAATTTTCATATTTGAAACTCCTTGTACTATCTTCCGTACTAACCAATTTCAATTACTAGATTTCATCAAGTCTATGCAGGTTTCATAATTCAAAGTTTTATCAAGTTTCAACAAATTTCAAGCTCCGTGTTTTAACAAGTTTCAAAAGGTTTAAAGTTTGAAATAGTATATTTCGGCAAGTTTTAGGAAGTTTCAAAATTGTAGGTTTCATCGAGTTTTAACAAGATTTATATTCCTCATTTTGACAAGTTTCAAGTATCAAATCTTGCTTTTCAAAAAGTTTCAAAAGTTTAAAGGTTTTTTAGAAGTGAATCATGAATTTCAACTCTAAAACATGCATTTACCACACATGAAATTTGAACTTTCGAAAGTGAGACTTGAGGTTTATGTCCAAGCTGACATTTATCTATGACATGAGGATTCAATGGTGAAAAGTCAAATCCACAGCCATAAGAAACATAAACAAATGTATATTTTTTTGTGCTAATTGATTTCTCTCATAAAGCACAAGAAGAAAAGTCAATGCATCAGAGAAATGCATAAATAGCATTCACAAAATTGCTCAATCCAATTCCGCTGAAGTTACATACTTGTACATTGTCATTGATAATTATTTACAAAACATATAACTCAAAAAAGTAGTATTAAAAAGCACTCTATGATGTTGGTAAGTTTCTCCTTTTTTGAGCCAAATGTTGGTAAGTTTAAGTTTCATGTATGGAACTGAAACAAAAATCCTATGTTGGTATTTCATCGAATAGCTGATGGACATATTAATTTCAGATTCCATGCCGCAAGCGTCACAAAAACTGATTGCAATTTCGTGGCTTATTGTGAGCATACACTGCCACTTGAATAACAACATCGTGTAGTAGCCTCCTTTTGACACCCACAACATTGGCGGTGGTCTCCTCCACTACAATCTATAATAATTATTGATGACATAATTTATCCCATCAATAGCACCTTTTGGAGAAACAACATCATGTCAAGAAAGCCCTTAGCATGTTATACAAACAAAAAACTACCATCAACACATGGTCGATCCACAAGTCTACACAAGATGAATGGAAAAGGGCACTTAGAATTAGGACAACATTTCATCAAACACCTCAAGGGCACAAAAACACATTGACCGAGAGTGGCAAATTAAGGGTCACTTGCTATTTTATAGAGGTCGTTTGTTAGTTTTGGAAGGTTTTTTTGAGCTAACAATGACATCTTACAGGCACAGTGCTCACCACTAACTTATAGAAAAATGACACTGAGCTCACTGTTAACCGTGCTCCCATTTCCACAAAAAGATTAACAATGGGTAACACAACACTTGTCTACCTCGTATTCCTGATTACTGGATGATTGCCGCCCTTAGGATGCCGTCATTGGCAACGTTTTTCATTTGGTTTGGTGGGACTGGGAGCCTGGAGCTGGACTACTGGAGGTAGAAGATGACCAGAGAGTGGGGGCATCGACGAATGGATGGACAAGGCGAGTAGTTGGTTTCATACTTAATGTGTGTGGATCGGATGATATAAATAGACTTATATCAATGGTGATGGTGTGTCCCATTGAATTGCTTCCTAGCGATATATTGTTCGATAGTATTTCACAAATACTAGCCATGTGCCCATGCGATGCAACAGAAATTCAATTCGCGATAAAAAATTATTTGTAAAAAGCACTAACCTTATCTAAATAATAATGTTCACTTTGAATGTGCAATGGTTAAATGTTTAAATCAATTCATCGAAGCATACAAATTCCAAGCACCTGTTTACAAACTTGAGCTTAAAATTATCTTTAATTTTACAAACTTAAATAATAATATCACAACACTTGGAATTGTAAATTTGTAACACCATAATTCGAGGTCGATCGATCGACTGAAAGAGGCATCGCCTGCTGTCCCATGGACATAAAAGCATTGAAGAGGTAGGCGTCATCCGTATGTGGCTGCCACCATTAGCGGCTATACCATAGCCCCACCCCATCAACCAGCTCCACCGCCTCTTCCTCTCCCCCCGTAAGTGCCTCCCTCAACCTATTGACATCATTCATCAAGAAGAGCTCCAGCAGCGCCGCCAGCCTATCTCACCGCCCACCACCGACGACCTGTCCCTGTGCCGCATCGACGAGATCAGGAAGATCACCTATTACCTCCGCTCAATGGATAAACTCAACACATCTGCAAGAGAGGCAAGAAATGGTGGGGTTATATAGATTTAGCAACCGAGGAAATATCTATGGAATTCAGATTAAGAAATCATCGAATAAGGAAGGCAACAAAAGGAAAAGAGGTAAGAAGAGACCTAACTCCATGAATCAAAACTCTGCTTCCTTCGGAAAGGAATCAATCAATCCAATCCGAAAAGCACGGGAGCGATCACCGCTGATTCGAATGCCAGATCAATGGGAGAAAGAAAAATAATAAATAAGTCACGTATATTCATTTACCTCCCACGATGGAATGATCCAATCCAATCTAACGGGGTGGCCACTGTCGCTTCCTACTTAACCACACGGGTGCGCAAACGTGTTGGGGTGAGAGTGGAGAATGGACGTGCCACCACCAACTTCTAATTAGAATTAGTAGAGATAGAAATAACAAACTTATCTAGTCGCGTCATTCATAGCCGTGCGCATGCTGCTAGCCGGGCAGAATCAAGCTATACATGATTAGATAAAAAGAAAAGATGATCTTATCTACATGTGTAAGTAAATATTTAATAGAAAGGACGCATATGGCAACTTAAAGGCACATGATAACTCAGAAGTTGTATGCGTGTAGTATATGGAAAAAGAATCGACCATGCAGTATTTGGAAATAGAATCGGCTGATTGAGATAAGAGTCTAATATACCACAGATCACACATGTATGCATATCCAACTGAATTAAAACTTTTTTCGTTCGCCAATGTATAGATGATCGGGACAATGAGGGTTTCGTGGGTATGCCCGGAGGAGAGGGGAGAATGGACCACCACCACCTCGTAATTAGAAGTAGTAGAGATGCAATATTTGAAAATAGAATCAGCTGATTGAGATAAAAGTTTGATATGTTGCAGATCATGTATGCATGCATATTCAATCGAATTAAAACTTTCTCCATTCACCAATGTATAAAAGATTGGGATAATAACGGTTTCGTAGGTATGCCCCGAGGAGGAGGGAGAACGAACCACCGTTACTAACTCGTAATTAGAAGTAGTAGAGATAAAAGGGAAAAGGGAAAACCTCCCTCGGGAGATTCTTATAGAACTAGAACAGTTTGAATCTCTCTCGAGGCAATGAGTCGTGCGCAGAAGGCTTCACAAAATCCACATCCATCTTTGATCTTTCAGACCGGAAGTGTTTCGAGCTTTTTCGAGTTGCTTTGATTCCTATTTTGAGACCGGGGGCGTAGTAGAGCAACTTTCAATAGCTTGTTTGACTACGGAGTCGTGGAATCCTCCCGTCCGTACTGCAGTGGATTGGTGAAAAGTGACGTGGGCCACGGAATAGCGCCGATCGATGGACTGATGGATTGGCAACATGGCATTTACTGTGCTACGTTAATTAGATCGTATGCATGTTCGTCTGCAACGCAAAACTTGGCTCTTGAATTGAGATCTTGTATAGTTGTATTCAATCTCGACCCCAGAATTCCGAAAGATTGGCTAAACAATGTCAAACGCAAATTGTATTGTCAGTCCTTGTAATAGAAAAGGAAGTTGAGGTTTTTATCACTCATTGCACGGTTAGTTAATTGTGCATCAATTAACATTATCGGGTTCTCTTCCACGTTGTAAGGTCTTATCGTGCTTTTTTGCATGCCAATCCATCTATCCGTTGTCATCGGCGAAGGTCTTTGCTTGTTCTCAAAGTCCATCCATACCACTATACAGTGGATCGGGCATGCACAAGCGGTTCGAAACCGCTTTCAGAAGCGGTTTTAGAACCGCTAGGCAATCATGAGTGATACCCGTCGGGTATCACAAGCGTTCCTCGAACCGCTCTGGTTGGACACTTTCACAAGCGGTTTGTGTTACTAACCGCCAGGAGAGGCTCTTCCAAACGCGGTTGGTATTAAGAACCGCTAGGAGAGGCTCTCTCCACAAGCGGTTGTAGTTACCAACCGCCAGAAGAGGCCGACAAAGACTGCGTTTTGATTATATTTAATATAGAATATGTTTTTCTGAGGGTTTTTGATATAGATTTTGACAATGAAAATAAATAGATCTACAGGAGTTCTTTTGACACAATAATTAAATATATATTATTCATGCGTACTCATTCAAATAATTACAGGAAAATATGAACTTAATAGACTAAAAATGAACAAGTTGATGAACACATGAAATAATAAGCCACTTTTACAAGTTTCAAAGAATAAAAGGGAATCTTGAGCTCATTTCTTGCGTCGTCGCTCTCTGTCTTGGCCTTGGTCGATGATGATGTCATTCACTGCCCTTATATCGTGACAATTGGACCATTTGTGTGGAACTCGCCTTTGGTGGATACAATCTGCCGACAATAAAGCCGATGAGTTGTTCTTGGATTGCTACAACCCTCTGGCGGGATCACGCCTGCACATCGATGTTAATGACAAAGCGGAAGTAAATAAATCTCTGGACATGTAATTAAAGTGTAAGTACTAAGAAATTGACATGTTCAATAGTACACTACCTCGGCGTTGGTTGTCGGAGATCGCCGTGGGTAATACATTGCATATAGTGGCACACATAATAGCCACATAAGTTGTTTCCTTCCGTCATTGTAGAACCTGCGATGAAATTTGAAAAAAATACAATTATTATTGGGATGAAAAAGCTATTATTTACATATTAATATTCTTTAATACGACTCGAGTGCTTATTTGTACATCAAATTCGTTCTCAAAATCTTCTTGGTGCTTCTTTCGAAACTTTGCGAATGCCCTGTGTGATGCGTTAGTACGAATAGTAATTATCAGAGTTGGAATTAGCAAGGTATTTCAATATATATAATAAGGAAAACTATCGTATATATATGTGCTCTATACCTGTTTAAGGTGTCAATGATATATTGATAGTTTTCCACCGGAGTCCTTTTTGAGTCTTGAACAATGATCTGGCTGCTATCAAGCTTGATGACAAGAAGGATCCAGTGAAACCTATTCATGTATTGCAACATATATGTAACTCTAGCTAGTAGTATTATCAATGCCTTGAAAAATATAAGAACGAGAGGTTGTATATATCGTTCGGTTGAAGGGTAGAAGTATGTACGGTTTGTAGTCTTTGTCCCAAGAATGCATCGAGAATGTAATCTTCAATGTCCTTTCGGCCATGGGTCAATCCAAAGACGACTCGTTAACAATCTCGGGTCGATGAAGCCCACGTTGAAGATGCTCTCTTTTCTACATCGTTGTATCTCCATTCTACATAGAAAAGGTATAAGTTTAAGAGATGCAATTTTATTGTACGAGGAAGCACACAGTAAAGGTATGAGGTTGACACTTACAGCACCAACAAACTCATGAGAGACACGTTGATGGAGTCGGCATGGTAAAATTGTAGAAGTCCTCGAATTGAGCCATATCTTCGTTGTCCCCGCTGATAGAAATCTTCTTCTTTGAAACGAAGGGGAACATCGTTCTTCATTGAGCGGACTCTATCATGTACCATTCGTGAAATTGCCGCATCTTGGTTGGCGATCCTTTATCTCTTTAGGGTCAATCGGCTCCCTACCAACCGATATTGCCATTTGACCTCTCGCCATTGGAAGATCATCTATTAATCCAAGAGCTGCGGTTGTGGAATTGATTCTCGCCTCCTTCATAAACCTCTCGAGGTTCTCTGAGCTTGGTCTATCTTCTTCTTTGTCACGCCGCTTTGACCACGTTTATTCTTCTGTAGCCTTTATTATTGTCCGTTCATAGTTGGACGACACAGCAATGCTTTACCAAAGATGTCGCGAAGTGTTCGCCGCTTTTGGATCAATTGGTACCTTCTTTGGCTCGCTTTTTTTGGTGAAGTGTGCACCACTGATTTCTGACAGCGTCACTCTCCTCATTAGTCATATCATATGCCCTCTTTGGAGGTTCCTTTATCTTTGTTGATTGACTGGAGGAGGCCTTCTTGGGAGCAGGTGGAGGAGCCTTTCTGCTAGAGAGCTTCTTCCTTGGAGGAGATGGTGGAGGCGTGGTTTTCCTGGGGGGGTTCGTTTTTGTTTGAGATGGTGGTGGCGGAGTAGGGCTTCTGCATGGAGCGGGTGGTGGAGGAGGCGTGCTCTGTTTTGCCGGCGAGGCATTGCGTGGAGGTGATGGTGGAGATGACGCCTCCACACCATCTGGAAATATGATGTACCGTTTGCGCCAGAGGATGATACTGTGGAGGGCCTGTCCAAGCTTGGTCACGCTTGCCGCCTCCAAAGAATATCGAGATTAAGTTCACAAATCCGCTCAAAGACTTCCTCCACCGCGACCTTCGAGTAACCCGAGGGTATCTCGTTGCAATGAAACATCTGGCCCTGCTCCACTGGAAATGCCATGCCGTAAGCCACCTTGATGGAGAGGTTACGCGCATCAACGTGTAGCTCACACTGGCGGCGAACCCTTATGTCATCCACGGGGTAACGGGCTAGCAAGTTCTCCGCTTGAGGGGCCCCGGTGGACGCGCAGCTACTCCGCCGCCCGGAGGGGCTGACCACGACATCCGGTTGATTGCTCGGACCTAGTCCCTGAAGGTTGCTGAGGGCAATCTGTACTTGTTGCGCAATTATGCCGCCGATGCTAGCCTGGGTTGCTCTAAACTCTTGTTCCAATTGGTACACTTTATATGCCTCTCTTTCTTTGCTTCTCTGCCAGCTCCTGTACGTATTCGTATCCTTGGCGAAACCATACTTCCACGGCGTATCCTTGCCCATACCTCGTGTCCGTCCCGGGTGCTCAGGGTTTTGAAGGGCATGTGTTAGCACGTCATTCTCCTATCGCACGAACGATTCGCCTCAGTCTTTCGGCAGCTTGTACAATCCTTTGACCGACCTCTTGCACTCTCGGTGCCATCACCAAGTCTGCAGTCATCCGAAAGGCTCCCGTGACCCATGAACCAATTGCGCAGCGCTCTTCCCACAAAGTGGTAGCCGAGTGACGCCCTTCGCCATTAATTTCGCTTCCGCTTCTCCCATTTCGTGACAACCTTGAGGTATCCACCGGTGCCAAGATGGTGGTGGTATTTCTTCATCCGTGAATTGGCCTTGTTCTTCGACTTGCGGCCGGCCTTGATTGGCTTGTACTCCTTGAATGCTTGCCGCTGATCCGCCACTTAGGAAATTGGTTGAAGTCGGGTCTTTCTCCTTCGCACATACTTGCGCCGAGAGACATCTTTCACGCTGAAACATGGTTGCCATTTTCTTCAAAGTGAATTTCTTGGCATTATCTTGGACCCTTGAGGAAATGTGAAATTTTCCTTAATATCGTGCGAGCATGTCCTTGGTAGCTTGAGGAACTTGGGCCATTTTCGATGCTAATTGGGACTTGATCCTCACGTGATAACCGCAAGCGTTGTTGTACGCCCAATCGCCGAAAAGAGGGCAACCGCATCCTTCGTTGCTAACGTCGGTAAGACGTGCTTTGTGGATGGCTTCTTGTTAGGTCCCCGATGCTTGGGTTGGTTGCTCGATGTACGGGCTTGAAATACACAAACATATGTATAAACGTGTCGAGTGTATTATATTAATGAATCGCGATTAATTAGCATGTCAACAGGATTATATTCTTCTAGCTATACCTCATCCTCGCCAGAACGGTGTTACCACGGATGGCGGCTCCGGCGTTAACGGCTTCATCATTTACCGCAATTTCAACGGCCTCACCG
Organism: Guadua angustifolia; assembly: GCA_036346375.1. Classification (NCBI taxonomy): domain Eukaryota; kingdom Viridiplantae; phylum Streptophyta; class Magnoliopsida; order Poales; family Poaceae; genus Guadua; species Guadua angustifolia. Next base: position 3,282,143 of record CM070504.1, on the reverse strand, counting down.
ACAGCTAGCGTTAGCATCACCTTCGATGTTACCAGTAGCGATGGAGTCCAACAAGAACTGTTCTCCCGCATCGAAAGTAGGGTCACCACGTCCTGGTTGCGCCATCTTGAAAGTGCATCTAGGCACTTATGTTATTTTGGTGATTAATGACAAACACATATAATGATAATCTATGTAATTGAATAAATGCTTAACTTAGTACTTAACAAATGACAAACCTCTAATATGATTATATTGCTATGAGACTAACTTGTTATTGCCTAGTTGAGTATCGGTCTCATCCATTTAGAGGAAAATCAAGTGGGATGGTTAGCAAAGATAAGGTATGCAATTTTGGTATCTCTTCTATATTTGTTATTGCATTACTTTTAGAGGAAATGCATAGTGAACTCCAAGTAGCATGTTGATTATATATATGCACATTGGTTCATGTCATATTTATTTGTGTATATATATTCATTTGAGTTCATTATGTGCTTTGTTTTTAGTATGCATGTATTAACTAGAGTTAAACTTCATATTGCAATAGATTGACTTGGTGCATGAATGTTTTAGTTGTGTATCTTCTCATGCACCTCCCTTAGTGAAGTTTAATCTAGAGTTGGATCACATATTTACTCTTATTCCAAATATTATTTGCACATGTACAATTCGTGTATATTCTATCATGTGCTTCATTTAAATAATGACTGTGATCCTTGCCATGATTTAACTGATTCATCATATCGGCAATTATCTCTCTAGTGCATATAGATCAATTACATATTCATCATGATGCACTTAGTAGAGAACATTTCTTATGTCAAGTGTTTCCATTTATATTATGCTTCTTTATATGAAACACTTGTGGTACTTAATTGCTCACAAATATCAATTTATTCACATCTATCGAGTTTTTGGGACTAATGTCTTTCATGAGTGGTTTGGAAAGAATTAGGTCCGTGTGTGTCTGATGACCAAGGTATCGTGGAGGATGATCGTTCGAGGTCAACAAGGCGGCGGTGTCACCAAGAGTTGAGGACTAAGTCAAGATCGACTTGGCGTGGAGATCGTCGGAGAGGATGATCAAGTCAAGGTTGATAGGACGAGAGTCTCATGAGGTGAATCGAGTCAAGTTGGACAAGGCGAAGATGTCATCAATTATATGTCAAAGGTCTTCGTGCACCCAAGCATTAAGAAAGAAGACGGCAAGTGATTATTTCTAGACTTGTATTATCTTTGATTTAATTTGAGTCTAAGGATTGCCGTACTATTAAGAGGATGCAACGTTGAATGACTTTTAGATGTGTCAAGTGCTCAAATGATTCATCCTTGTGAAATTTAGAGAAAGAGTGGTGTTGGAGGTGCTTGGAAAGTGAAAATTGTAGGTCTCTCTTGGATTCTTGGTGAAATCTGGATTTATCCTTTGAGATTTGGGTAGTGAGACCTTGTTGGTTGTGTAGCCCTTGTTCTTAGCTTTCAATAGAGTCCAAAATCACTTAAATCGAGTCCGGAATCAAAAGTTATGCTCTTTTTCGTCGGGTTGTTGAGTCCATCCGGAGTATCCGGACTTAATTCCGAGTATCCGAACTAAATGTCCGGACACTCCTGGGGTAAAAATGGTCGAGTATCCGGATCGTATGCGCAGCTCAAACGGCTAGTTTTTGGGGACCTCTATTTAAAGCCCCTCTTGGGTAGCCGTTGGTACAGAGTTTTTGGGGTGGTTCCTTGGTCCTTTGGGGTGTATTCTTGGTGATCTTAAGCTCCCAAAAGCCCCTCTAACCCTAGATCTTAGTGATCCCCTTTTGAGTGAAGGGTTGGGTGTGAGAGAGGGTAGTGCTCGTGTTGAGTGTGATTTGAGTTGTTGAGCACTTGATTTCATCTCCAAGCTTGTTCTTCGTGAGCATTTGTTACTCTTGGAGGTTGAGGACTCCTAGACGGCTAGGAGGTCGCCTACGAGCCACCGAAGCTTTGTGTGGTTGGCCGGGAAGTTTGTGAAGGCCGATTCCGCCTCGCAAGGGAAGGAATCAAAGAAGTGAAAGCCATGAGTGCAAGGTGCAACAGGCGGCTAAGCGGGTTGAAAGAGACCCCGTGTCTTGGGTGACCGGGTCGCCATGAGTGCAAAGTGCAACACCGGAGGATAAGGGTTGAAAGAGACCCGGCTTGGTGCCGCCTCACGGAGACGAGGATCCTCAAGGATCCGAACTTCGGTGAAAAATCATCGTCTCCAAGTTTGCCTTTCATTCTTGCTTACTTTTGTTCTTGCTTTAGTATTTGATTTTGAATCTTGAAATTGCCCGATCTATTTGATTATTGAGTTTCTCGCTAGACATCTACTTGATCTAGGTTCCTGCTAGTGTTTATCATCTTTGTGTTCAAGTAGATTGTTTAAAAGTTGGAGAAATTTCAAATTTCATCTCGAGGTGCCCAACCCGGAGTATCCGGACAATTACTCCGGATAGTCCGGACATTTATACCGCAGTATCCGGAGTAAAAGCTCGGATAGTCCGGGCTGACCCCCTCGGCTCTTCAAGGTCTCCAATCCAGAGTATCCGCACAATTACCCCGGATAGTCCGGACATTTATACCGGAGTATCCGGATAAAATCCGGACACTCCGGATGAAAACTTTGGATTGTTTTATTTCACGCAATTAAGTTTTAAAAGTTTAATTCGCCTATTCACCCCCTCTAGGCGACATCCCTGTCCTTTCAATTGGTATCGAGCAAGGGCTCTCATTTTATTAGACTTAACCGTCTAGAGAGTTAAAGATGTCGACTAGAGGAGTAGAGCACTCAAATGATCTACTTGTATTAAATGGCTCAAATTATGCTTTATGGAAATCTCTTATGACTATTCATTTTAAATCCATGAGCCCCCAAATATAGTGGATTGTAGATGTTGGCTTTTCGTCTCCATTAAATGAAGTTGACCCAATCAAGGAGAGACGAAATGCCTACATCTCGACGCCAAGCTACTAACATATTATTTTGGGTTGTGGCGATGAAATTTTTGATAGCATATGCGAACTCAAGAGCTCATGAGATGTGGATAAAGCTTCAAGAACTATTTGAATCATCCACTTCCATTGAGGATTGCATTGAGGAAGAGATGTTGGGAGATGAAACCTCAAGCTCCACATCAAGTGATGAAGAACCGACATCTCCATCGACCACAACCTCCGCCTCAAGTGTGGATGAAGATTCACTCACATCACTAATCCGATTGCTTCATGGCAAAAGGTAAAATTGAGGTAAGTGATGATGATGATGATGATGAGCTCTCTTGTGATGAATTTATGAATATGTTAAAGGAGCTCAATGAATCTCTTGGGAAGGAGAAAAAGAAATATAAAATTTTGAAGCTTGAACATGAATCACTTCAAAATGATTATAATGTGCTTAAAGAAAATCATGAATCTCTCCTTCTTAAAGAAAATTTTAAGCCAAAGGTGGATATAGGAATCTCATGTGATTTAATTGATGAAATGCCTTGCATAAATGTTAATACTAATAATTCATCAAATAAATGCATATCCACCTCTAGCAATGATTTACCTTGTTGCTCAAATTCTATTGTTACTACTTCCTCTATGCATGTTGAGACTAACATTGTAGAGGAAAATAAAGAGCTCAAGGCCCAAGTCATTAGATTAGAAAATGTCTTGAAAAGGAGCATAAAGGGCAAAGCCGTTCTCGATGAAATCTTAAGCAAGCCAAGGGCGCCTCAAGATAAGCGAGGACTCGGCTACATCTCCAAGAGGGAGACTAGCAAGACAAGGCACAACGAAATACATTCAAGATCATCAAGTGCTTTGCTTGCAACAAGAAGGGCCACTTCAGCCCAGTGTGCCCTAATAAAGTGGAGATCAAGCCACAAGCATCAACCATGAGGCAAACCGCAAAGAGCAAGTCAAGAAGAAGAGACGTTCAAGGCATACTTGCTACAATTGTCGGGAAAAGGGGCATATCGATAAGGATTGTCCCAAAGGTATCATCCCTAAGCCTACTCATCATTTCAATGATTATTTGCTTAGGAAGGACAAGAATGGTATTGCTTTTGCCAAACTTGTCAAGTCCCCTATGCTCGCTCAAAATGATAATGCTCATTTGCATAGGAAGAGTAAATCTAGAAATGGATTTGCTAAAATTGTTAGGACTCCTAAGCCTACTCAAAGCAATTCAAATATATTGCTTAGGAGAAATAATAATAGCAAAACATTTGCTAGATATACTAGATCTTCTAAGCCAATGCATAATTTTAATAATCATATGCTTAGAATAGATCAAACTAGAAATAGTTTTGCAAAGTATCATTGTCCTCCTAAGTCGTTTCATAAAAATGCCAATCATTTGTCTAGGAGGAATAATTATTGCAAACCTATCTCTAATTGTGTTAGTCAATTCAATAATATCCAAATTAGGGCCATTTGCGTTCCTAAATCTATTGTGACTAACATTGTTGGACCCAACAAGGATTGGGTACAAAAACCACCTAAAAGATTTTAGGTAACATGGGATGGATTGACGCTTGGCTTCTTCAAGAACATAAGGACTTCATCAATTACAAGTTGGAACCAAGCATAAAGATAATCAAGTCCATCATGAGCCAATGCCATCTCGGGTAACAAGTATTTAAATTGATTCTTATAGCTTATAGCCTTGTGTAGGTTATATTGCATTATTCATGAAAATCAAATTTAGATTGCTTGTTATATGCTTGCTCATGCTTATTAGTTGTTGTGATTGCAATCTTGAGCAAGTTTGGGATAGTGGCACATTAAGGGGGAGTGTTAATTCATATCCATGTATATTACATCCCTACATGTGCCCATATTTATATAAGTGCTAATGCATATTTTCAAAATCAAGCCATTTAGCCAAAAGTCAAAATTTTGTATACTATTAGTATTCTTATGAAAAACTAATTTCAAAATGTATACAAATGTATTTGAAACGTTTTTCAAAAGTTTTGGCTTCACAAAATCTATTTTGAAAAGAAAATGAGTTTTATGATTAAAATCTAGTTACTAGTATCTTGTTTTGGATTTAAACTTCTAATTTTCATAGAATTAAATGTAAAATTATTTTGAAAGTAATTCCAAAACGAAAATCCTAGAGTTGGTCATTCTTAACAATTCTTGTATTCAAAAGATTTTCAAAAGACTAACCTAGCAAAAGTTATTTGATGTTGAAACTCACCGAAAAACTATAATTGATCTATAAGGGTCCATTTCTAGCACTTAAGTGAGTTTTGCCAAATGAGTCAAGTTTCATGTTATGAGTTGACTCACAAGGGTATTTGCAACTCATATAAGCTTATGGAAAGATTAAATACCCACTTAAGCTCACTTTGGCAAAACTAGAGAATTTCTTGAAACTTAAAGGTTTTATTGCCAAATTCATATCTTTAAGAATTTGAATGCCTTCTTCACTTTGAAATTGCTCTAAATAGTGTGTTTGATGTTTATCTAGATCATTTGGAGCATTTCATATTGGTTTCATGAATTTTACCAAGGTTTATTGCAAAATGTCTTTTTGAAGTTCATCAAAAGCTCTCTTTTGATCTTATTTGGCATACTCTTGCATTAAGTTGGATTTTACGATTTGAATGGATTTGATTATGCAAATTGGCTTGTAAACATCTCTCCAACTTATATGAAGCCATAGAAGTGCACATTTCCATTCAAAACTCATTTGGTTCCATTTTGAGGATTTGGTGAAAATCTTAATTCTTTATGTGGTTCAAATACATCTTTCACCATATCACTCAAAATAAAATTGATTTATTGAAAGTTTTTGTTGAAAAACCTTCTCTCACATATGGAGTTCATATCTGGAAATTCTCAAATTTATTTGAACTCATTTGCGAGATTGTTGACTTTATTTGACTTAGTGTCAAATCTAAACCTCCAATGCTCCTAATGGCCTAATTTTTGATTGGAGGGTGATATTTGAGAAATTCATTTTGGAGAAGTCTCTTGGATGTCCATGGATCATTTTTGCAAAATCTCATGGCTATTTGACTTCATTTGATACTTGTTCGAATAATGTTGAAAACCATATGCATGCATATCCTTCACATGAGCCGTTTTTGGTCAAAAGGCAAAAATGTATTCAAAAGGCCAATATTTGTGAAAATCTTTATAAAAGTTCTCAAATATGTATTTCAAATGTTTTACAATGCTTTCGGAGTAAAAATTTCTATTTTAGAAACAAAATAGCAAATTTGACCTCAAATGGATCATATAAGATCTTGATTTTGGATTAAATGAAATATTTTCATAAGTTTAAATATATTGAGTTTTTGAAAAAGTGGTCAATACAAAACTCGTAGGGTTGGTCATTTCAAGCATTTCTTTAGTTCAAAGTTTTTCCAAACGACCAACCGTTCAAAAGTTATAGCTATTTGAATTTGGCCAAAATTCTTCATTTGACCCAAAATAACCCATTCTTGCATATTGTGGGTTTTGATATTTGAGATGGATTTTTTTATGTTTCTTGGCTTGAAATAGTATTTCCAACTCATACAAAGCCATGAAAGTTCAAATCTCCATGAAATCCAATTCGGATTATGCTTTTGAGCATTCAAGCAAATTGAACTTATCTTTTCGCCTTCAAAGCGCAATCTGCCATATCTTTGAACGAAATATGCTTTTAAGAAAATTCTTTTTGAGAAACCTTCTAAATAGTCTAGAATTCATTTCTGGAAACTTTCAAATTATTTTGACCTTATTTGAGAAAGTTTTGACTTTTCTTCTCTTTGAGTAAAATTCATACCTACAAAGCAAAATTTGGCATATCTTTTGATTGGAGACTCCTTTTTGAGAAATTCTTTTTGGAAAAGTTTCACAGGAGTCTAAAGTATGTTTATGCACAATTTCAAATAATTTCAACTTCATTTGAAAAAGTTATGGCCTTTTCTCTCTTTGATCAAAAGTCTGAAAATTCAGACTTTTGCATGGTTTTGAGCTGATTTGTGATTTTTGTATCTCCAAATCAGAGCATAATTTGAGGGGACCACCTTTGTAAGAATTGATCCTCTATAGTTGGAATTTATTGCATAATTTTTTCAGAATTTATGAATTTGGTTTGAACCTTCTTTCAGCTCTGTCAAAAAGCTTCAATGGAATGTCAAAACTGAATTTTTCAGCATATTGCATTTTTGAAATCTTGCTTACCTTTAAGATGATTTAAGTATTTTCTTGTGATGAAAACTAAGGTAACTTAATTTATTTCTCCATTATTCATCTAAAATTAATTGGGAGCTCATTTGTTGTTGTTTTCATCCTCAGGACCATTTCAAAGCGAGATTTCTTTTCCCGAAACCTTCGGTTCGGCATTCACTATTTTCAAGTTTTCGATATTTTCCTTTGCTCAAATGAATTTTCGGCCTTCACAGTCCTCAAAGAGAATTTCGAGACAGTTCTTTTTCGCGTTGATAATTTTTGCATTTGAGCAATGGTTTAAAAGCTAAAATCGATTTTGTACTGCTATTTGAATCTTTTAAGATTTTGAGAGTTTTAAATTGGAATCTTGGCAAGCCTTTCAAGATGAAAACTAAGTGAAGTTATTCATTGCTCTAAGCTTCAAAGTGGAGCATATCTATTTAAGTTTTCATTCCGATGAAAGTGCATCATTTGGCTAAGTTTTTCTGGAAATTGGATTTAATTGTATCTTAGCCTCAAATGTTTCCTCTCTTGCATGACTCGAAGTTTATTATGGAAAAGAGAAATTTTCCCTTGTAAGTTCAAGAGAGAGTTGGAATGTGTTTTACCCATTGTCTCTCTTACAAGTGGATGTCAAGATTGAATTTGAATGAGTTTCAAATATTTTCATTGTAAATTGGTATAATGAAATCTTCAATTGATATCTTGAACCTTTTAAATTGCGTGCAAATAGTATTGTCATGTTTATCATTTATAGCATGCATGTTGTACTTAGACATTATCAACCTAACTTGGGTCAAGTTGAGAGATATTTGTTTCCGAAAATCATGTGCTTGTCTATTGATGTTCAAGGTATTGGAAAAGGGGTCATCTTCGACGGTGGGATGAAGGAAATGGAGAGAAGCTCCATAGTCCGAGGGATCTAAGGCCGGGCGCGGTGATCATGACCGATTCGAACATGCGATGGACAAGAATCGACAAAGGGACGTGTTTCTTTCTTGACCATATTCAATAATGTCTTTGCACACCATTATGCTAAATTGTGTCATTCTAAATGGTGTTGTATCTTTCAATTAGTTTCATTAATTGGTATCTTTCGAGAGGTATCCTCAATCCTAAATTGTTTTGAAGTGTCATCTAACTTGCATTTGGCATTATCAAGAATTAAAAGGTACATATGGGTGACACATTGCAAAGAGGTATGCCTTTGATAAGTTTATGAAATTCTTGATCACGAAAGTGCATCTTACTTATACAATTTTGATTCATGATCTTGTATACATCTTGTGATCATATAAGCAATTCCTTCTTGTGTAACTTCTCTATATGATCTTGATTGTTAGAATTTAATTTGATCATGAGCATGTGCTTAAATTATATAAATTTGCTATATGATCTTGATGTTTAAAGAATAGATCTTCTCCATGTGAAATCATATTCATGTGTCATGTTTTAAGCACCACTTACATCTTGTGAACCATGACAACATTTAAATTGGTATCATTGAATACATTCTTTACCTAAATCTTGGATATAATTGATATCATATCTTGCCTAGATTTAGGGGGAGCCTAATATCATTGCCCTATTCCTAGCTCCTTATTTCTATTTTGTTCTCCCTAATCTTTTTATTGAGTGTGCAATCAAGGGGGAGAATACGGATCTATTAAGCACCTTTTTGGGATTAATGACAAAAGGGGGAGAATTTATGGATTTATCAATTGTCCTCTAATCGATTGACAAAAAGGGATAATTTGTAAGTATGATCTCTTATTGTTTCTTCATGCTTGTTTTAATCCTAAATATCTTAATATTGTCATTTGATGCAATTGATAATAGGTTTGTCATAAATCACCAAAAAGAGGGAGATTGAAAGTGCATCTAGGCACTTATGTTATTTTGGTGATTAATGACAAACACATATAATGATAATCTATGTAATTGAATAAATGCTTAACTTAGTGCTTAACAAATGACAAACCTCTAATATGATTATATTGCTATGAGACTAACTTGTTATTGCCTAGTTGAGTATCGGTCTCATCCATTTAGAGGAAAATCAAGTGGGATGGTTAAGCAAAGATAAGGTATGCAATTTTGGTATCTCTTCTATATTTGTTATTGCATTACTTTTAGAGGAAATGCATAGTGAACTCCAAGTAGCATGTTGATTATATATATGCACATTGGTTCATGTCATATTTATTTGTGCATATATATTCATTTGAGTTCATTATGTGCTTTGTTTTTAGTATGCATGTATTAACTAGAGTTAAACTTCATATTGCAATAGATTGACTTGGTGCATGAATGTTTTAGTTGTGTATCTTCTCATGCACCTCCCTTAGTGAAGTTTAATCTAGAGTTGGATCACATATTTACTCTTATTCCAAATATTATTTGCACATGTACAATTCGTGTATATTCTATCATGTGCTTCATTTAAATAATGACTGTGATCCTTGCCATGATTTAAGCGATTCATCATATCGGCAATTATCTCTCTAGTGCATATAGATCAATTACATATTCATCATGATGCACTTAGTAGAGAACATTTCTTATGTCAAGTGTTTCCATTTATATTATGCTTCTTTATATGAAACACTTGTGGTACTTAATTGCTCACAAATATCAATTTATTCACATCTATCGAGCTTTTGGGACTAATGTCTTTCATGAGTGGTTTGGAAAGAATTAGGTCCGTGTGTGTCTGATGACCAAGGTATCGTGGAGGATGATCGTTAAGCCGAGGTCAACAAGACGGCGGTGTCACCAAGAGTTGAGGACTAAGTCAAGATCGACTTGGCGTGGAGATCGTCGGAGAGGATGATCAAGTCAAGGTTGATAGGACGAGAGTCTCATGAGGTGAATCGAGTCAAGTTGGACAAGGCGAAGATGTCATCAATTATATGTCAAAGGTCTTCGTGCACCGGCATTAAGAAAGAAGACGGCAAGTGATTATTTCTAGACTTGTATTATCTTTGATTTAATTTGAGTCTAAGGATTGCCGTACTATTAAGAGGGATGCAACGTTGAATGACTTTTAGATGTGTCAAGTGCTCAAATGATTCATCCTTGTGAAATTTAGAGAAAGAGTGGTGTTGGAGGTGCCGGAAAGTGAAAATTGTAGGTCTCTCTTGGATTCTTGGTGAAATCTGGATTTATCCTTTGAGATTTGGGTAGTGAGACCTTGTTGGTTGTGTAGCCCTTGTTCTTAGCTTTCAATAGAGTCCAAAATCACTTAAATCGAGTCCGGAATCAAAAGTTATGCTCTTTTCGTCGAAGTTGAGTCGATGAGTCCGACTTCCGGAGTATCCGGACTTAATTCGAGTATCCGAACTAAATGTCCGGACACTCCGGGGTAAAAATGGTCGGAGTATCCGGATGTGCTTGTGATTCAAACGGCTAGTTTTTGGGGACCTCTATTTAAAGCCCCTCTTGGGTAGCCGTTGGTCAGAGTTTTGGGGTGGTTCCTTGGTCCTTTGGGGTGTATTCTTGGTGATCTTAAGCTCCCAAAGCCCTCTAACCCTAGATCTTAGTGATCCTTTTGAGTGAAGGGTTGGGTGTGAGAGGGTAGTGCTCGTGTTGAGTGTGATTTGAGTTGTTGAGCACTTGATTTCATCTCCAAGCTTGTTCTTCGTGAGCATTTGTTACTCTTGGAGGTTGAGGACTCCTAGGCGGCTAGGAGGTCGCCACGAGCCACCGAAGCTTTGTGTGGTTGGCCGTGGGAAGTTTGTGAAGGCCGATTCCGCCTCATGGGAAGGAATCAAAGAAGTGAAAGCCATGAGTGCAAGGTGCAACACCAGGCGGCTAAGCGGGTTGAAAGAGACCCCGTGTCTTGGGTGGCCGGGTGGCCATGAAAGTGCAAAGTGCAACACCGGAGGATAAGGGTTGAAAGAGACCCGGCTTGGTGCCGCCTCAGCGGAGACGAGGATCCTCAAGGATCCGAACTTCGGGTGAAAAATCATCGTCTCCAAGTTTGCCTTTCATTCTTGCTTACTTTTGTTCTTGCTTTAGTATTTGATTTTGAATCTTGAAATTGCCCGATCTATTTGATTATTGAGTTTCTCGCTAGGCATCTACTTGATCTAGGTTCCGCTAGTGTTTATCATCTTTGTGTTCAAGTAGATTGTTTAAAAGTTGGAGAAATTTCAAATTTCATCTCGAGGTGCCCAACCCGAGTATCCGGACAATTACTCGGATAGTCCGGACATTTATCTTGGAGTATCCGAGTAAAAGCTTCGGATAGTCCGGTGACCCTCGGCTCTTCAAGGTCTCCAATCCGAGTATCGCACAATTACCGGATAGTCCGGACATTTATCTGGGAGTATCCGGATAAAATCCGGACACTCGGATGAAAACCTTGGATTGTTTTATTTCCGCTGCAATTAAGTTTTAAAAGTTTAATTCGCCTATTCACCCCCCCCTTTAGGCGACATCCCCTGTCCTTTCACATCTATCCTAATTCCGAAATTTTTTTGACATAAACAACCATATTACATATTACAACACAAGCATGATATATATACAATTTCACGTATACTTATACAAATATAATATTATTTGGACTTCAAAATATACTAACACATTTCACATGATACATATACAACCGACAATTCGCATATACTTACACATTTGACATAATACATATACAATTGACAATTCACATATACTTCCACATTTCACATGATACATATACAATTGACAATTCACTAATACTTATTTGTTAACAAAAAAATAATGAATCATTCTTATTCACACTAATATGATTTTCAAAAAATGAAATAAGGTTATAAATCCACAACTAGAATGTTAGTAGTCTATTACTGAAAAAGTCGAGCAATCGGTTCCTTGACTCGCATTCCAAAAGCCGTCACCTCAGAGAGCCTTCGATTCACCTCGGGTGTAAGAAGGCTCTCGAGGTGACATGCTTTTGACAAGGAATATTGCTCGAGTTTTTGGTGTAATCGACTACTAACCTTCTAGTTGTGGATTTATAACCTTATTTCATTTTTGAAAATCATATTAGTGTGAATAAGAATGATTCATTATTTTTGTAGAGCAAAAAGCAATAATATTCTAAAGAATATATGAGTTGGGCCCCTGTCTCTTGGGCGCTATCACGATTTAATTTGTGACAACCTTACCTTATTGAAAATAAACAATATTTCAATACTTTAATGACAAGAGAGTAATTAATTGAGAACTGAATGCTAATATATATGTAATTGAGAACTGAATGCTAATTAATTGACTACATAACGAATTCTCTCTTTAACACCTTTCCCCAAAATTTAAAGATATAGTTTAAAGACATCCAACCAAGACTACCTCATCACGATCCCTTACTCGGTCACATCTCCACGAATACAGGGCCTTAACTTGGCCACACATCTCTTCAAGTCCAGGCTTTAGACCCAGCCACATCTTCATGAGTCTAACGTGCTTCCTCCTCACATATACATCAGCTAATAACGCAATGTACATAGTCCATGGCATTCCTAGCACAAGCTGACTCAAAACAAATATGCAAACTAATTAAAACTCGTTTTTACACCTACTGGGCATTTCACCGAACACCTTGTGGGCAGCCGAATTAGAGAGGGAGGACGACGCGTGCACAGGTGTACCTCGGTCCTCCGGGGTGGCGGCGGTGTGGCGACGGCTTGGTGGCGGAGGAGGCGTCGGTGAGGTGGCGGAGGAGGCGCCGGCGGGGTGGAGTGGCGCCGGCTGGGTGGAGTGGCGTTGGGGTGGAGTGGCGCTTGGGCGGAGGGAACAAGGCCGACGAGGACGGCAGCCTGGGTCTCGGCAGGAGGCGGCGCAGCCATGGTCGGAGAGACACAGAGGCGTGGCGGCGACACAGGAGGTCTAGAGAGCGGGGACTTAGAAAAATTTCGGGACTGAGAGCGCGGGGACTTAGAAAAATTTGGTCTCTTTACCTTATAAAGGGAACTCACTTCTACAAGCGGTTTTTAATACCAACCGCTTACAAGCGGTTGGGAAGGTGAACTTCTTTTACAAGCGGTTGGTATTACAAACCGCTTGTAGAAAAGTGCTACCCGCTTGTTATATTATAAAAGAATATAGTGCCCAGATCGATTGATAAGATCTCTTCTTCCCCCCTAGCTAGCGCGTGGCGTTTGAGTGTGCGGGCTCGTCCAACTCGGTTCGAACCCCGCTCGCGCCCCCTTGCCATTCTTTTTTTTAAACTGTACCAACCGCTTGTAAAATTAATGTCAGAATTTTAAAAAAGGCTTTTAGCACTTTACTTTCATTCCATAATTTTAAAAAGGCTTTTAGCACTTGGTTTCATTTAAAAAATTTAAAAAGGCTTTTAGCACTTTACTTTCATTCCATAATTTTAAAAAGGCTTTTAGCACTTTAGTTTCATTCCATAATTTTTAAAAAGCTTTTACCACTTCACTTTCATTTCACAATTTTTAAAAAGCTTTTAGCACGTTAGTTTCATTCGAATTTTTGCACTTTACATTCATTCCAAATAAACACTTCATACAAGAGAAGACCCGTGTTACATATACATAGTTCATACAAGAGTGGTACATCTTAAGTAGTGCGCACTTTGTCTTTACAAGTGTTCCTTCATTATGATCGCGACGTATGAAAGGAGTATCCACATCTGTGTCATTGAGGAGGCTTATGTCGACATTCACGTGAAAGGAGGATCTCGTCGAATCGACTATACTCTTCTTCGTGCGTGGCGTCCTCAACTCCAACAATCCTTCGTTTGCCTTGGAGAACCACGGTCGCTTTGGCTTAGTACTACAATCTTTCTGCTTGTCTTTCTGCTTCTTAGGTTTGCTTGACATGTCCATCACGTAGAAGACCTGTCTCACATCGTTCGCGAGGACGAACGGTTCGCGCCTATAGCCGACTTGCGTAAGGTCCACGATTGTCATACCATATTTGTCGACCTTCACGCCGCTTGAAGTCAGTTTGACCCATTGGCACTTAGATAGAGGGACCTTCAAAGGTCCATAGTTAAGCTCCCATATCTCTTCTATGAAACCATAATATGTATCCACCTTGCCTTTGTTGTCTTGGCGTCTATCACGGACACCGCTATTCAGTTGGTGCTCTTGTTATCACGGGATCCGGTGTAGAATGTGTAACCATTTATCTCGTACCCTTTGAATGTCACGATTTCACTAGATGGTCCCAGAGCAAGCGTTACAAGCTGTTCATTGTCGACCCTTTCAAAAGGATGTACTTTTTTGTAACCAAGCTACCGAAAGAATCCATGTGCTTTAGTGTTATCCAATCCTCGAGACCTCCCCGGGAAATCGTGGCGTAGAATACTCTTGTGCTCAAGGACATACGGGGCCACTACGGTTGATTGTTTCAAAACCGTGAAATGTGCTTGCTTAAATGTAAGAAGATCATTGCATGCAATTGCTTTCCTCCCTAGTGTCCCTTTTCCCGTAGCCTCCCTCATGGCGTGATATAGGACGCCGATCGGGTTTAGATCATTAATGTAATCCACACAAAACTCAATCACCTCCTCTGTCCCATAACCCTCGGCAATGCATCCTTCCGGACGAGAACGGTTACGGACATACTTCTTTAGCACACTCATGTACCTCTCGAAAGGGAACATGTTGTGTAGATACACGGTCCGAGAATACCTATCTCTTTGACAAGGTGAGCAAAGTGAGATGAACCATAATATCAAAGAATGCGGGAGGAAAGATCATCTCAAGACTAACCAAACTTTGTACCACGTCATCCTGCGGCTTACTTAGTTTATCCGGGTCGATGACCTTCGTGAAACCGCGTTGAAAAAGAACACAGCTTTGTGATTGTCCCGTACCCACTCGGGCAAGTATGCCTCTCACGTACCATTGGAAGCAATCGTGTCATTAACACAAGACAGTCATGGGATTTCATGTGTGCGATTTTATTCTCTTCGTGTTTATGAGTCTCTTTACATTCGAGGAGTATCCGGAAGGACCTTCACACTTGCTCAGAACTCTATCATGCTTTTTTCTCTTCTTTGCTTAGAGTGTAGCTCACAGGATATAGGTAATGTTGTCCTTTCCTATTTTTTCGGGATGTAGGTCGTTCCTCGGCCCAAGAGTTTAAGGTCCTTCCGAGCTTGCAGTGTATCTTTCGATTTTCCGTACATATCTATGTAGCCTAGCAGGTTCAAGTAGACATTCTTCGTGATGTGCATGAAGTCAAGTGAGTGACGAACCTCCATGACTTCCCAATAAGGCAAGTCCCAAAATATTGACTTCTTCTTCCACATGGGTGCCTGACCATCCTCATTCTGCACATGTTTACTTCGGGACCATTTCCAAATACTACTTTCAAATCCTTCACCATAGCAAAAACACGTGGCCCACTACGATCTTTGAGGCCTTGCACGAAGGTGCAGTTGCCGTTAAATTTCTGCCTTTCTTCATAACGGGTGACTCGTAGGAAGAAACCTCTGATGACCGATGTACACAACCTTCCGAGAGTTTTTAGGTACATGCCGTCCGTTTCATCTAAGCCTTGGATGCGGGCTCTATATCCTTTGTGATTAGGCCGACGAGTTACCGAAAGCAAGCGATCGTTGATTGTTACAAATAACAATGCACGTAGGGTGAAATACTCCCTTTTGTACTCATCCCATACCCTTGCACCATCGTCCCACAACGTCACAAGATCTTCAACCAATGGTTTCAGGTAGACATCGATGTCATTTCTAGGTTGCTTGGGGCCTTGGATCAACAACGACATCATGATATACTTTCGCTTCATGCACAGCCATGGAGGAATGTTATAGATACATAGTGTAACAGGCCAGGTGCTATGGCTGCTGCTCAATTCTCCGAAAGGATTCATCCCATCGGTACTCAACCCAAACCTTATGTTTCTCACCTCATCTGCGAAGTCCGGGTACGTCCGGTCGACTTTCCTCCATTGTGAGCCATCTGCAGGGTGTCTAAGCATCCCGTCGTCCTTACGCTCTTCTTTGTGCCAACGCATCATCTGGGCATGCGCTTTGTTAGCAAACATACGTTTCAATCGGGGGATCACAGGGAAATACCACAACACTTTAGCTGGAGGTCTCTTCTTCTTACGCTCCCCATCTATTTCACCTAGATCGTCACGCTTCACCTTATACCGTGACTCTTTGCTACTGGACACACATCCAAATTGGCATACTCATTACGATCAGGACACAATCATTAGGACATACGTGTATCTTCTGTACTTCCAATCCCAAAGGACAGACGACTTGCTTGGCTTCATATGTACATTCGGGCAGAGTGTTATCTTCTGGAAGCAACTTCTTTACGAGTGGTAAAAACTCATTGAATCCCTTATCTGACACACCATTTGTAGCCTTCCATTGCATGAGTTCGGTGTGGTACGCACTTTGTGTGGCCCCGCCTACGCTTTGGGTACAAAGGAGTTCGTGGTCCTCTAACATGCGTTGGAACTTCTCGGCATCTTTCATCTGTGTAGTCTCCTCTCCGAATCCACTTGACATCTGGTCTAGCTCATCATCACCATCGTCACCAAGTGTTTCTTCCACGGAACAAGATATGCGTGCCGTCCGGGATCTTGTTGAATCCATCTTCCTCTTCCTCGCCTTCTTCATCGTCTTCCTCACTAATCGCCTCAACTTCGCCATGGTTGGTCCAACAGTATAGTTTGGCATGAAACCTCTCATGATCAAATGGTTCATAACTTGCCATCATTTGGAGTGCTCCTTCTCGTTCTTGCAATCTACACACGGACAACATATGAAGTCGCTCGAGGCAAAAATGCAACGGCCAGATCGAGAAAAGCTCACACGCCATTAATGAACTCTCCCGAGCGACGGTCCGCATTGTACATCCATTGCCGATTCATCTACACCAAGTTATAATTTCATTAAAAATTATAACAAATTTAGATATAAAAATTATAACGTAACTTATAGATACATTTAAAATCTAAAACTCACGACCACTTAAACCCAACAAAAAACCTCCACCTACACCGTTATCCAATTAAAGACCTACCTTTCTAATTATTTTGTATCCTTCCTACCTTTGTAATTATTTTTATCCTTCTACACATGTTTTTCTATTTTATTTCATACACCAATAATTACTTCCTTGCAATATTGTGATATTTAAGATTCTAAATCTAACAACCACCTAGATCTAAAGCTTCCAATCACCTTTACCTTGTGTAATGTCATATTTTGAACTAGATCTCTACCCTACATCTTCATACAACAACAAAAACTAGCATACAAAACTAATTTTTGATCATGGTGATCTTGCTTAAAAAGTTCAAGATTTCTCCACATCCATTGAAAAAAATAGCAATCTCTAGGTGAGAAGGATGTTCACATGATGTTACTAACCTTGAAACACTGAATTTGAAGCTAATCACCCCAAATTAAAAATTTGGACAGCATCTCCCCAAGAAACAGCGCTGGGCCAGCCCTTCTCTGTTCGGTCGTACTCTGCTGGCTCGGGGAGGAAGAAGGGTTTAAATGAGCTGCGCGGGAGGGCTTCCAGAAGCGGTTTGAAACACGAACCGCTTCTGAATGTTGAGTTCTAGAAGCGGTTCTTGTCTCAAACCGCTTCTAGTCTCAAACCGCTTCTGGAAGCCCTCTTCGGACCGTTGCCTACGAACCGCTTCTGGTGCGAACATCACAACGGGTTCGCACCAAACCACTTCTAATAGACCGGTTGTGATGCTCTATGCTGTAGTAGTGATGATCTCGTCTTGTGGCGCGTGATCAGCTTCTGCTCTTCCTAATCAACAACGCCATACTACACAGAGATAGATGAAATGATGGTAAACATACATTCATGTGTGATTGCATAAACTGGTGACAAACATGCGTTCATGTGTTAACACTATCTTATATCATATTCGCATTTGGAACTGGAACGCCGTGCCTAGCGTTAACACTGTCAATGCAATCTCATGTTTGTGTCGCGGCAGGTGATTTCTTACATCAAGCTTCTAATATCATTTTCTAGCATAATCTCCCATATTACTTGGTTCAAAACACATTGATCAAACTCGTACAAAATAGCAGGGGAGTTGTGTTTGTTAGCCTTATCCAATTTTGTCGTATGCCTTCACACTTGGAAACATTCCGTGGAAGATTTTATTCTATTGTAGTCAGACAAAGTGCCTCTAGCAAAGTTTTTTTTTCTTTTTCTTTGCTATTGGATGATGTTGCTGGTTCTCTCGTTCATAGATGCTACGTATCTCAGAGTAATATATATTATATGTATGATGTATCTATAACATTAGAGTCCTATCTGCTATCAAAGTGTAATGTCTATTTATAACCCATTAATACTCGCTGTTGAAATATGGACCCACCACAATCGACGGTGTATAGATATTTCTCTTTTTTTACCAATTAATTTGGTAATTTATAGCCACTTAGAAAAAATGTAGTGGCTTATTTTGAATTTACATATTTTTGGATTATATATGATATGGAGTTTTTAGATATAATCTCATACAAATCCAATTGATATTTCATGTTTTTTTGTCTATTGGATGATGTGATAGCTTCTCTTGTTCCTAAATGCTACGTATATAAATTGACATCTCTCAATAATATGTGTTACATGCATCTACAATATTAGAGTCCTATTTATTATCAAAGTTTACTGTTTATTTATAGCTCATTAATCCTTACGTCATGTACAATCGACAATGTAGATTTTTCTAATTTTTTAACAATTAATATGATAATTTCTAGCCCTTCGGAGCAGATGCGGTGGCTTCTTTTAAATTTGCATATTATTGGATTGTACATGACGTGGAGTTTTTTTAGGATGGAATTGTATACAAATCCAACTGGTATTTTTATTCTGAATTTAAGCTACCTAGGGATTTTACTTTGGGGTTTGTATGGAAATCAAATTGCTATTCTTATTTTATTTTTTATTCTTAATTTCAGTTTAAGGTTGGCATCTTATACAAATCCAACTACTAATTTCCATTGAATTTTTATTTTGAATTTCAGTTTTACTTTGAAGAAATTAGGTCGCTAATTATTCTTGGAAAAAGTTTATATAACACCCTAAACTTTGCTCGAAACTCAGTTTGACACCCTAAACTATGAAACAAGATATTTGACTCCTAAACGTTGAATCTGGTTCCAATAACACTATAACTTAGTTTTGCATCGTGGTGTTGCCCACGATAAGTGGGTAGTTTCGCCACGTAGGATAACACGCACCAATGCGCGTGTAGATTTAGGTGTATGATGAGTTGGGTTCACATGGGATTCTCTTCAAAATCAAAATAGTGATGGGGGGAGCTACATAGAGCGACAATGATGAAAGCATGATTGTTAGCTCGGCGAGGGAGAAGCCCATGTGGGCCCCACTTATCATTAGCCTAGCTTGTTTAACGTGTGATCCTACGTTGCAAAATCGCACACTCATTATGTCATATAGGCAATGCCGCTATGCGAAATCCGGTCAAGGTGTTATTTTGAACTAAATTGCAAAGTTTGGGGTTCAAATATCTGGTTTCATAGTTCGATGCTAAATGACTTCCGACCAATGTTCAGGGTGTTGTATGGGTTTCTTCCATTATTCTTTGACTTTTTTTTTCAAAATTTGCATATTGTTGGATTTTACATGACATGAAGTTTTTTCATATAGGTTTAGGTTGGAATCGTATGCAAATCCAACTGGTATTTTTTACTTTATTTTTATTTCAAATTCAAACTATTTAGGGATTTTACTTTAGAGCTTATATGTAAATCAACTTGCTAATTTTATTTTAATTTTTGTTCTAAATTTTAGTTTTAGGTTGAAATCTGTATACAAATCTTACTACCAATTTTCACTTAATTATTATTTTGAATTTTACTTTTACTATAAAATTAGTATGAAGATTAAATTGCTAATTTTTTATTTGATATTTCAAAATTGTGTTATTTATTGTACTTGACATGAATTGTTTATTTTAATATAACCCGTTATAACTTGGGTCCATCAGAGATGAACAGCTAGATTTTTTCTCTCTCTTTTTTTGATTAATGTGGAAAATTCTAGCTCTAGAGAGTGAACGTGACGGCCTTTTTTTCCTTGTACTTTAATAATTTAATAGATAGAAGATAAATATACTTGTATTTGTTATAGATGATTAAAAAATATAGTTGTATTTCTTATACACGTGTAATAGTTGTATTACACGCACGATTAATCTACACCGTTATTATTTAGACCTAATAATATAAATGATGTAGATCTTTCTTCCTATTAATATGTTAATTTTTAGGCCTTGATAGCTAGCATGGTGACTTTTCACTATTGTTTTAGTAATATAATACCAGATAGATTGACTGTGGACATCCAATAATAATGCTACACCTATTTTTTTTAGAGCCAACATACTACAACTAGTTACATTGTCATTGCAAAAAAAAACTATTTGTACCCTTAACCAAAGTCTAACAATGTAGTACTGCAAGTCCAATTAGTAATCTCAGCAGATAAACAATCCGCTGCGTTTTTGTTCCATGTGCATTGTTTTAATCTTATCCACGTCCCCATAGCTCATCCAAATTAGACCTGATAGCTCATCCAAATCAAGATTAATCCCCTAAAATCTCCCTGCAGACAAATAAGCCCTACGCTAGCTAGCCCACAAGCCAGCGTATTCGATCTCGACTCGCAATCGCGCATCGATCGCTACTCACGAGCGCACGCAACGAAGCCGCATGATTAATCGCATTCGTATTCGTGCCCTTTCTTGCTGCGTCGCCAGCACACCACCCCGTCGACAGCCGATCTGACTCGGCGACAGCGACGTGCATGGCTGCTCCCAGCTCCGACGACTCGAAGACGAAGCAAATTAATTAAGAGCAGTTGAGTTTCAGCGCTGAGATCTAAAATTTATAGGTTAAAATAAAGTAAATTAAGTTTATATTTTTGTCTGAAATGTAAACAAGATGATCTATCTAAACACTCTTAATGTACTTACAGCTCTATCTTCATAAATTTAGTAAAATTAAGAATACCTAACACACCTAGATCTATAAATTTGGTGGAGCTAGAACCCTACTAAACACACCCTAAACCGGAAAAGCAGGGGAGTGCTCACGCGACGTCTCACATCACCAGCAAAGCGATTGGCGCACGTACACCCAAGGCATCTTAGCTCACCCTGGGCCGGTGGATCGAGCGACCGGCCGCCAACGCGCGCGCAGAGTCGCCAAACGGCCAAGGAATCTCCCATTAAACAACAACCGATCCGTGACAACTCCTCCCCCCTATAAACGTACACCGCTTAGGGGTATAAAATATGGGCGCCCAAATTCTTTTTGCTCCGAGAGGGATCGGCAAACCTCGATCGCCGCCGGCCACAGTAGGTTTTTAAAAAGCCCTTGGCCGCGACATTGCAGATTTCAGGCGAAAGCGACATCGTCGGTAATTGAAACCGCCGGGGGATTAAACAAACGGTGAGATTCCTTCCCATTCTTTGGTTTGCTTGCCACTTTGCGAGTGGCCGGCCGGTCCAGCGAGTGAGCGACCGCGCCGTGGCCATCCTGACCGATGTACACCTTAACATGCGCACACCAAACTACCACTCCTACTAGCAGCTGCTGCACTGCACTTACTGAGAAGGAATAATTGTCGGTTGGACTGGGCACCTCGGCCCACCGCGCTTAATTCCCAGGATGCTTCCGTGCCCTCCTCCTCCTCCTCACTGCTCACCGTTCCCTACACTGCCACTGGCCGCTGCAAGTTGGGCATGTGGCAGTGCTAGCTATTCACCGTGTTGATACAAGCGTGAGGGTTTGGGCAAGCTAGGATAGCAAGGAAAGGAAGTACTGTATCTGTCTGAGAAAGGAGGAGTTTTTAGTTGGTGATGGAGCTTGACGAGCAGTCGTTCTTGGACGAGCTCATGTCCCTGCGGCGGGAGGCGTCTGCGGCGCCGTGGCAGGCCTACCCGGGCAACGGCATGATGACGAGCGACGTCTTCTTCTACGGCGGCGAGGGCGCCGAGGGGAGGACCGGCATGGACGTG
This sequence comes from Guadua angustifolia, assembly GCA_036346375.1. Classification (NCBI taxonomy): domain Eukaryota; kingdom Viridiplantae; phylum Streptophyta; class Magnoliopsida; order Poales; family Poaceae; genus Guadua; species Guadua angustifolia. The sequence goes on along the minus strand of CM070504.1, from coordinate 3,259,973 downwards.
TCGCCGTTCCAAGGGCTTGCGCCCATGCCGCCCGCCGCGCCCCCCCACCCGCACGAGGTGTTCAACTTCGATTGCTTAAGCGAAGTGTGCAACCCTTACAGGAGCTGCGTCGCCGTCCCTGGAGAAGCGGCCGGCGAGACGCTAACCCCTCTCCATGATGCCATGCTGGAGGAGGAGACGAGCGGTGATAAGGTGCACCATGGTGGTGGGTCCCCGACTTTCATTTTCGGAGGGGGCGCCGGCGAGAGCTCGGACATGGCCAGCATGAGGGGTGTCGGCGGCTCCCACCCGAGGAGCAAGCTCCACAGCAAGCCGTCAAAGAACCTCATGGCCGAGAGGCGGCGGCGGAAACGGCTCAACGACCGGCTCTCTATGCTCCGGTCCATCGTGCCCAAGATTAGCAAGGTGACACATTGTCTTGTGACCTAATTAACCTAGCCTTTTTTTCTATCGACATGTAGGTGTGAATTAAGGACCAACTTAACATGTGTAAATAATCGTTCTGCAGATGGATCGCACTTCGATCCTTGGGGACACCATCGACTACGTGAAGGAGCTGACGGAGAGGATCAAAATCCTCGAGGAGGAGATCGGCGCCACGCCGGAGGAGCTGAACCTGCTGAACACGATGAATAAAGATTCGCTCAGTGGTAAAAACGAGATGCTGGTGAGGAATTCCACCAAGGTATGTAACACGCGCAAGCACAAATCACATATACACGCCACGCGTCGAAATCAATAGATTCCTTATATTTCTTGTGCGCGGGGCCGAACTGATTTTGATGCATGAGGGCGCGAGCAGTTCGACGTCGAGAGGCGGGGCAACGGTAGAACGAGGATAAAGATATGCTGCCCGGCAAATCCCCGGGCGCTGCTGTCGACGGTGAGCGCGCTGGAGGTGCTGGGGCTGGGGATCGATCAGTGTGTCGTGAGCTGCTTCAGTGACTTTAGCATGCAGGCCTCCTGCTTACAAGTAAGTGATCGAGCGGTTCCTGAACATCGCTCAGTTTGCTCTTGATTTCTTACTTGAACCTACGTTACGCATTGCTAAATTCTGTATGGACGGGTTCGATCGTCAATGCATGGTAGGAGGAAGGGAAGAGGCAAGTAATAAGCATCGACGAGATCAAGCAGGAATTATTTAGGAGTGCAAGCTAGAGAACTCATTAAGCGGTACAAGTTGCATGCGTGATCATCATCATCGATCATCGATGCTAGAGCTCCATGGCTTTGCTCCAGGAATTAATATATACAGTAAGTGTTTATTTCTGAGTTCAGTACGTCATCTGAAGCCCAGAAAATTGAAGATTTGTTCTGTATTGTAAGTTTAGCTGTTGCGACCTGATTGTATAATTGGGTACGGGGTGTGTGATGTATGGATCGAACACTGGATTTGGATTGAATGCCAAGGTACCAATATATTGTTGTATGTGGTTGCATATGTCCTGCTATAGCTTATTCTTGTTTCTTATGTAAGTTTAGCTGTGGTTTTTGTTCTTTTCCTGACATAAATGGTTCATCCGGTTTTGTCCTGAGCTATCGTATGGGCATATGGACAAACAGTGTCGAAGGATTGTTTTATTCCTTTCCCTTGGTTTCTAATTGTCAAGAATTGTAGGATCAGACCAACGACCTGCAAAGTAGCAGACATGTTAGGCACTTGATTTGAAGGAAGACTAGGTGATCCCCCGTTCCGTGCTAATTGAATGGTCCCTGCAGGAAGAACAGTGCTATATGCATTTTACATCTTGACATGCATATGGAATGATTCGTCTCTATTTATGATCTATCTTAAATTCTAGAAGCCAAACATGAACCAATATATGCCAAATTTACAACCAGAGCGAACTCGGCTTACATGACAAAATGATGAACTGACTTGACTTTTTTTTAAAAAAAATGGACAAGAGCTCTTACAATTTATTAAAGGAGGAGAACAATAACCGAACTACAAACACATATTTACACATGAGCACACGCATACGCACTCACGCACTTCGCTGATTGGCTCCGATGAGCACCTGAGCTGAACTAAAAGTTCAAACCTGGGAGGGCAGGCTGCACCATGACCCGCCTTGCCATCTGAGCTACGGCTAAAAAGATGACCTGGCTTGACTTTGATTTTCGAACACTCTGAATATGCATAGATCACTTTTCCTGATAATTTTTGAGCATATTTGTACTATTTTTTGAACTGTAGAAATTAATCCTAAGGACAAATATAATAACAAAGTCAGCTGCTTACTCCATCTCCCATTCATATCTTCTAGAGTAAGCACTAAAACCAGTTTATACAATAGTTATTTCTAAAGGTTGGCTCTAGATACTGTGCATTAACTATCTCTTCTTTCTTATACATAACTAATTTACCTATACTCCCGTGCAATGCTTACTACTAAATAAGAGCCAGGTTTCTTCTCTCTCCTATTTTCTCGCTTTTTCACATAGGACAAAATTGATGTGGACATACTAAGAATAAACTGAGATGGTCTTATTGTACATGCCCTAAGGATATGTACAATAAGACCACCTCAGTTGGTTCTTAGTTTGTACACATCAGTTTTAGTCTATGTGGAAGAGTGAGAAAAGAGAAGAGAGAAGAAAGTTGGCTCTTATTTAGGCTCTGTTTGGGGGAGTTCTTTGAAATTTGAAAAAGCTACTTTTGGTTTCTTTGTCAGCAAGCATTGTAGCTATGGCAACTATGGCTTTTCTTGTTATCTTTGTTTGAAGCTGGTCACATGCAATTGTAGCTTTTGGAGGCTAACCGAGCGGGGAGGTAACAACATAGTGAAGTACAGTGGCGTCCGAGTAGGGAGGTGATGTGGAGGCGACGAGGCGGGGTGGCGGAGGTCGAGAAGGCAGAGCGACTGAGGTAGAAGGTGGTCGAGCGAAGCCACAACTGAAAAGTTCCTCCTCAGCAGCTTCAGTTTTTGGGGGTGCTTCTGCTGTGGCTTAGCTTTCCAGCTGCTTTGTAGCCATACTGTTTGGGGGAGCTTTTAGCCTAAAGCTGAAGTAAAACTCTCCCAAATAGGCCCTTAGTAGCTAGCTTTACACGGAAGTATATGTAGATTATTTATGTACAAAAAAAAGATAGTTATTATACAATATATAGAGACAATCTTAAGAGGCAATTATTATATATTAGACAGTATTGAACTTTGCTATTATACTTCCCCTAAGCATGCTTCAGTCATTATATATTCCTTTTCACTTACAACAATAAGGCTAATGGTGCATATTACTACAAGTTCTCAGTCATGTCCTATGTGTTGGCAACGCACTACGTAAAGAAGTTAACTAGTCAGGGTCATACGCCACGCTATATTGTGCAAAATTTGGAAAATTCGATCGCACGATACTACACCACGCGAAATTTGGGAAATTCGGTCGAGCGACTTTGCGCCGCACAAAATTTGGTCCAATGGATGGACATTTTAGGAAAAAAATTTGCGTAATTTCGGTTTTCTTATTTTTTTTAAAAAAATAGGCTATTTTTTTTACGTAATTCTGGTTTTTATTTTCTAAAAAAAGGGTCACTAGGACCCGTCGATGAATCTGTGGACTGCTATAAACCATCATCGAATCCGTGGTTTTTGTTTTTGGGAGAAAATAAACACACTTTGGCGTATTTCGGTTTTTTTAAATAAAAAATGGGTCATTGGGTCACCAGGAGTCATCGGTGAATCTGTGGACTGTTATAAACCGTTAGCGAATCTGTGGTTTTTTGGGAGAAAACCACGGAGAGACCTAAATGCATTTCTATTTTTCTTCGGGTTCAATATGCTACAAACTGCTTCCTTAGGATCTAAACACATTTTTGTTTTTTTCAGATTCATTCTGCTAAAAACTGTTGGGAGGATCTGAATGTAAACCGCGTAGGGATCTAAACGTAATTTCATTTTTTCTGGTCCTTTCTGCTAAAAACCAATCGAAAGACCAAAACACAATTTTAAATTCTTCGAAGGACTTTTTTGTGAAGCCGTTGACGTGGCGTGCCTAGCCGGCGGCAGAATCTCTCCATTATAAGTATAGTATAGTAAGTAATGTTTTCGTGGCGTAATACGTCGTGCGCGTTCACGTTTGCGATAAAACAAAAGGTTCTTTTCGTGGAAAATAACTGGAACAATCTAAACGTAATTACGCCATTTTTTTGGTATTTATTTAAGGTCTTTTCACGAAAGTTTTGTAATTTTGCCAAACCAAAAGGTGTTTTTCGTAAAAAATTGTTGAAAGGATCTCGGTCATACACAGTATACTCCACCACTCGAAAATTAAGATGACAGAAATTAGACAACAGTCAACTATATATATATATATATATTGAAACGGGCTTGATAATTTTGTGATCTCAATCGAATTTTGAACCATTGAGGCATTGAATATGCTTAACGATTTATGTACCGCCCTCGCGTCCACCTTCCATCTTTGACGAGAATGTGAGTATCGTCACCTCGGCTCCGATGAAGCCGGATATGGCTCAAGGCCTCAAGCTAGCTCACCGGCACCTCTCGTCGTACGGCTCGCCAGGGCTGCCACTCCCAAGCCTCCACATATATACGGAAAATAATCCTAAATGGGTTGTGGTTTCTTGCACTCGTAAGGGAAGCTAAAGCCTAGGTCATTTTGTAACGGCGGAACTCGAAAAATTTCTACATAGACACATATTTTGTATATATAATTTTATATTTTTATATGACAATTTTGTAACATCATAAATTCAATTCATACATTTGAAATTTACTAAAAGTACAATATAAATAGTTATAAGGTCTTAAAAAATTACAAATCACCAATTTAATCCACGAATTTAGCCTATTAAAAAGCTAATATTGTAATGTTTCTTAAATTTTTTGAGTGTGGAGGCATACCCAACAACCCACCAGATCCGCCCCTGCCATTTTGCAGAAAGAAGCCCAAGCCCACTCTCTCTATCAGATACTCAGAAAATTTGACATGTACTGAGTAGCTAGCTAATATCTGGTGTCAACACTGTATACGGGTGTACTGTATCGAAATGGTTGTTTGATTACGCATTTACCATGCATGTACTAAGGGGTGTAATAATATCACTTCCCAGAAAATGCTGCAACAGGGAGGATTGGACAGTTTAGGAAAATTTTCATATGCATTAATTACCGAGAAAGTTACTCATAAAAAGGTTGACAAATGTGTTAGGTTCACGCGCGTGGGTGAGACTCTAATTTTAGTACTCTGTTCGGTTATAAATAGTTATAGTTTTAAATATCGGTACGGTCTATAAAACTCAACTTTATCACTAATTTTTATTGTAGTATATTAAATTTTTTAATAAAATTATAATATTATGAAAGTATGTTTCAAGATAAATCTACACGTATATTTTTATGCATCTAATCTAAATTTTTAAAAAGATATCGATAGCTAAAGTTTTAAAATTTTAATTGCATGTATCCCAGTTGTCGTTTCAAAATATTTTTTTAGCATCTAAAGTAGATGCTAAGTGGATAATCCACCACTCTTTCTCTAAACTAAGGATCTGTTTGTTTTAACTTTTGATTATAGATTCTGCCCTCAAAAGCAAAATAAAAAACAAACAACCTGATTCTATAATTCGATTCTCACAATCCAGCTAAACCATATACACTAGAATCCACAATCTATTTCATACGTGCTTTTGGATTCTAGCTTTTAGAGAATCAGCTTCTATAACCACAATCCAGAATCAGCTTTTAGAGAATCCAAAGCTGAAACAAACATGCCCTAATATTCCCGACGGATTGACCAACTGATGCTAAAGATGCGTTCAATCCTGATGGGACTGTTTGTTAAGATATACTCCTCCCTAACAGCAATGTTTTTGATGGTTAATCCCAATGTCTGCCGTCAAGACCCTGGTTTGACTCAGTCCTCCCAACGCTCGTCAGGAATTTGGAAAGGCTTCCTAACGACGTTCCGTCATGACTCATGAGAACTCGTGTTTTCCTGGAACCATAGGTGTGACGGGTTTTTCCTGACAGGCACCATTAGAACAGGCCTATCCCAGCGGTTTTATGTTGTTTCCTGACAATACCTAGCTATCAGGAATGGCCCTGATCCTGGTAGTATCTCTACTACTTCTAATTTTGAGTTGATGGTGGTCCGTTCTCCACCACCAACCCCTTGGATCCCCTTCTCTCGATGGATCGTGCATTCCTACCCTGCGGCCCATTTCCCGCGCATGTGCATTCCTACCCTGCGGCCTAACACTCACCTCCATCCGCGGGGAGCCCTACCCTCGCCCTCGCCCTCGCCTCCATCCGCCCCAAACCCTCAATGCCGCCTACATCATACCACCATCTCATGACTACGCCTCGTCCGGTGAACCCATGGCATCGCCCCAAAAACACCAGGTGCGTCTTGCCACCACTCACGCCAACGACTCCCCCACGACATCCCCACTGCCACAAGCGGCGCCATGCTACCACCCTCCCGCAGGAACACCGTCTTCACTGGTTCTTCTTGGACACCGCCACCTCAAAGCGGCGTCAGCGAGTTCACTGGCGGTGGTATGCCGTTCCAGCGGTGCATGGCGTGTCATACGTGTCGCCACCGCCGGTGAATGTCGTTCCCTTGATCTCACGGTGTCATACGCATCGCCGCCGCCACCAGCGGCGGTACAACTAACGGTAGTTGTAGCCGTCGATCGGTCGCCACCTCCACGGCCGTGTAGTCCGTCGATGGTCATCAATACATCTTTCCCTGTAGTTTCTTCTTGCATGTTCTTTTTAGTTTCCATTTCTCTTCGTTTGAGGCCATTTGATCGAGTTGAATTCAAAGGCTCCATGGATTCTTTCTTTGTTTACTTCTTCACTCTTGGATCATTCGGCACTCTCCTCACGAATCGATTAATCTTGCCTCTCCTGCAGCGTGTTGAGCTTATCCATTGAGCGGAGGTAATAAGCGACATTTCGATTTCGTCGTCTGGCGTGAGGGTAGGCAGCCGTGGTGGGCGGCGAGATAGGCTAGCGGCGCTGCTGGAGTTCGCCGCGGTGGATGATGTCAATCGATTAATTTTCTTTTATTGTTTGATCTTTATGTTTCGTTACCAAATTTATTTTTCGTAGCAATGCACGGGCATTGAACTAGTAACATTGTTGGCTATTTTTGCTACAACCCTTAGCACAACCTATGTGTGCTAAGTGCTAAAAAAAATTATATAATTTATGTTTATTTGTGTGTAGTAAATGCCTTCACATCGATGCTAACTATATTTTGGCACATCTGATATTGCCGATGTACCTGTTCTCAATAGTACTTTTGAAACGAAGCCATGCATTTCCAGCATTACAAATAAAATTCCCCAAAACTCTATAGTACCACATGCAATTTTAACCAAGTTACAGCTCTGAAAATTATTATGTGGACATATTGGTTATTTAGTAACGGCCTAGAAACAAAACAATAATGCATGGGTATTTAAGGCATGACATTGTTCTTGTCAACTGCCTTAAGTCCTTAGCTACATAGCACAACGATGCTAAACTAATCTACATAGAGAGCATAGTAGTAGCTTGATAATAGGTTCCAAAGTTATATACTAAAGGTCTGTTTGTTTCAGCTTTAGATTCCCTAAAAGCTGATTCTGGATTATGATTGTAGAGAAGTTGATTCTACAAAAGCTAGAATCTCAAAGCACATATGAAATGGATCGTGGATTCTAGTGTATATGGGTTGGCTGGATTGTGAGAATCGAATTCTAAAATCAGACTATTTATTTTTTATTCTACTTTTAAAACTAGAATTTAGAATCAAAAAGCTAAAACAAACAGGCCCTAATACTTCTACGAATGATATCTCTAGATAAACAAGAAAAACAACTGAAAAAAAACTCGTCTCCTCCGTACTTGTTGTTTGGGCCCAAGACGGAGGCTTCTTGCTAACGTCCATAGAGAAACCGGGCTCTCTTGGGGCCCAACCAGCTAATTTATAGCCCAGAAGAGTGGAGCCGAGCTTAAAGAGAAATTTTGATATTTGGGTCTCGGTTCGCATGCCTCTCAGTTTAGTACTCGGTTCGCATGGATTTGAAATTTGACACCAGCGTGTAACTTCTCCATTCAGTGTTTTCCTCTCCTTTGTTTGAATTCACAATTTTAGGTTGATTTTCCCTTCTCCGGACATGGGAAATTACACCTCTGCCCCTCCCTGTCTTCACTTGCTCTCACTCGATCTCCACTCCACTCGATCGAGACTCGATCGTCTCTCCTCTTTCTCTCGCTCGTGAGCAGGCGAGGTGGCTCTAGGTTTGGGCGGCGGTTTTGGCGGAGTGGAGAAGGAGGGGACCGACAACGACAACCTTGGCGGCGGCGTGGCAGGGACCGGCGAGAGGCCGCAGCGGCGTGAGAGGACCGGCAGCAGCAGCGGCGGCGGCGTGAGATCTCCAACGGCTCCCACAGTGCCATGATTCCGTTCGAGGTCCCTCAGGTAAGGCTCCTCACTCTAATCCTCTCCTCTCTGGAGATTGTTGTATGTTTGATTTAGGGAGATCCACCGGCGAGAGAAAGAGAAGCGAGAGCAAGTGAAGACCCTAAACCCTAGAGCCACCTCGTCTTCACTTGCTCTCCTCGATCCAGGCCGGAGATTGTTGCACATGGCGCACATTGTCCATACAACAGCTAGAAGGACATTTAGGGTACAGACTAAGCGACACGTATAATTTTTTTGTGGGTACTCGGTAGGATCGATCGAGATCTTTGCATTTCTATTATGCGTTCAGATTTCGCAGTTCTCAGCCAAGCTAGATGATGGTTCCTCTGTTGATGTTCCGCGGAGATATGATGAATGGGTTGTGGATTATCGATGTTGTAGCTTTGAGAGCTTACTAAAGGATTTGGCTGCAATTGTGAAATGGGGAAGCAGACAGCAGCCAATAATATGTGAATTTCACATGAGTAGTTGTGAGGAAAGGAAATTGGTGGATGATAAATCTTTGTCACTTGCGTTCTCTGAAAGGCAGAATGATAAGAAGTTATTTTTGTTTGTGGATGTTGAGGAGAAACCCTTATGTTTGGGTTCTAGTTCGGTTATTCGAGAGGTAGTCATGAGCAATATGGTCACAGATAATGCTAGCGCACAAGTAGATGCAAGCAATCAACTACATGTAATTGATTGGGATAGGCTGGAGATAGTTCCAATTGCAGAAGAGCAGATAGGGGCAGCAGTTGCAGTGATGGATGAAGATGCAATGTATGCATTTGTTGGTCTAAGAGCAGAGGATGAGAAAAGGGAGAAAGATAGGCTTGCAGCTGAAAAGGAGAAGGAAAGTGAAAATGATGCAGAAAATGTGCCTATAGACTTGCAAGGCGCAGAGTTGCCAGTTCATGATCTCATCCCTGGGGAGGATTCAGTTTTTTATGATAGGGAAAACCCTCCAATGAAAGTTGGAAGCAGATATGCTAGTATGGATGAATTCGGGAGCAGCGGTGAGGCGACATGCTATAAAGGTTCGATTAAGAAAGAACGGAGAAATCATGCAAGGATAGGTGCAGGGGCTATTGCAAAGGCGAGGGTTGTGCATGGTCTATTGTTGCAAGGTTGATGCATGATGGGAAGCAAGTCGAGTCTGATTTGATACATTTCCATAATTTCTTAAGCTTTGTAGTTATAAGCATGTAGAACTTATGAAGGGAGCTTGTAGTTGAACCTTAAAGCATGTATATATTATTAACCAACGTGTTTCCATTTGGCGAGTTACTTTGAACAAAGAGGAGCATTTTGTTCATCCACTTGGTAGAGTGAGGACCAAGATGGCAACATATCATTGGGTAGCAGAGAAGGCAATCCCCTATCTAAAGAAGGATCCAAACATGGGTACAAAGAAAGCGCAAGCGAGTTAGAGGACAAGTATCAAGTGAAAATAGGGTATTCAACGATTGTGGCTTGGTAGGCGAAAATACGTTGAACAAATTTTTGGTACATGGGAAGAAAGTTTTGAATATTTGTTCAATTTCAAGGCGGAGGTTGAGCTCGAGAATGCTTGGAAGTGTTGTAGAGATAGATGTCATAGAACAAGCGAGATGGTGTGTATTTCAGTAGATTCTTTTGTTGCTTTAAAGCTAGCATTGATGGTTTCCTAAATGGTTGTAGGCCATACTTGAGCATAGATTCCACGGCTCGAATGGTAGATGGAATGGCCAACTACCTTGACTCATCGCTTTAGATGGACACAAGCTGGATGTTTCGATTGCATTTGGATTTTTGGACGGTGAGACCACGATAATTGGACTTGGTTTATCACGGAGTTGCAAAAGGCAATTGGGAATCCACCTGAACTAGCTATAAGTTCAGATGCTTGCAAGGGATTAGAGAATGCTGTGAAGACAGTGTACCCTTGGGCAGAGCATAGAGAATGTTTTTTCCACTTGATGAAAAATTTTGTCAAGAAGTTTCATGGGCCTGCATTTGGGAGAATGTATCCTGCTGCTAGGACTTTCCAGCCAGAATATTATGAGTATTTAATGAACAAGATTTATGAGGCAAGTGATCAGGTCAAGCCTTATCTGGAACAACATCATAGTTTGCTATGGATGAGGAGCAAATTTTCAGAAGACATAAAGTGTGACCACATTACCAATAATGTTGCAGAGGTTTGGAACAATTGGGTGAAGGACATTAAGGACCTTCCGATGGCAGAGCTTCAGACACTCTTAGGTCAAAGTTCATGGAACTCTATGCAAAAAGGAGGAAAATAAGTGAAAAATTTGAAGGCCACGTAATGCTTCCTATTGTAGTTCGCCAACTCAATGCAATGAGTAGGCAATGGGCCACTTGAAGGTCAAAGATGGTGGAAGGGATGAAGCAGAGGTGGCAGAGATCACTGCTACACACAAGATCATAAGACATGTGGTGAACATTAAGAATCATATATGCACTTGTAGAGTGGCGGGTCTCGGGAAACCATGCCCACATGCTTTGGCACTCATAATAACATGTAGAAATCCTAAGATGGAAGACTACTGCATCCTTACTACTCAGGTCTACCATTTTAAGCTAGCGTATCTTTGGTGTTATTAGACCAGCGGTGACAAGTCTCAATGGGCACATGTGGATGTTGGGTTCAAGGTGTTGCCACCTCGGCAAAGAGACCAATTGGGAGACAAAGGAAAAATAGAATTCCTAGCTGCTTGGAGATGAAGGGCAACAAGCCTAGAACCAAATGCTTGTGGCAGGTGAAGTGTAAAGGATGTTTAGCTTATGGCCATAGGAGTACATCCCCAAAGTGCCCTCTCAATGGAACAAAAAAGAGGTAAAACTAGAAGCCTTGATTTATGCATGTTTTTTTAATTTCAAATTTGTTACCTTCTTGCCATCTTACCATTTGTAGAAAGAGTCGTGCCAAGAAAGGGAAGTCAGGGAGGCCAGCAGGTTGCAGCATAGGTGATGGAACTAGTACTACACCAAAAAGACATAAGGTTGCTGCACAGGAAAATTTAAGTAACACAAGTCCTAGGCCTTTTACAAGAAGGTAAAAGATAGCATAAAAATGAATTCCTCGACTTCATTAAAGTTCATGGACCTGACAATACAAATTTGCTCTTTTTATTTAGCCAACTGGCGTTCAACATGGGACATGAGGCGGAGACAAGTAAGAAAGTGAGTACTCCTACTAGGCCAAGAACTTCCCCAAAAAAGACCCCAAAAAGAGAAGCGACAATCTGAAGCTAACGACAAGGAAGGAAAGAAATGAATCGGACTCATTTGCGGACACATCTACTTTTGTAATATTAATTAATCGCAATATTTTGGACTGTATGCTTTTGTAATATTTCTGGCAATATTTATGTGGTCGTGTGGCTTTTGTAATATCTCTTGTGGGCGTTCTTTGGTTGGTTTGAAGTTATGAATGGTTGGTCGGAGTGGTTGTGGTGTTGATTTCTATATATTGTGGTCTTGATCTAATTTTCTGAGAAAATAGAATTGTTCTTGAATGATATTTGTTTGAGTGAGTCTTTATGTAATTGTCAGGATTCATGCACATCGAGATTCATGCACGTTTCAGATTTCTGAAGAAGCCATGTCCTCGTTTCTTGATGTCCTCGTTTCTTGATGCCTGACAGAGACAAGATTCTGCCATGTCCTCGTTGCAACAGCATGGATACAAAGTTCTTCGCTTTACTGATGTATGCCTGAAGAAGCCAGACAAGATTCACAGTTCTGAGCTTTACTGATGTATATTGATTTAGCAATCTAGCATGTACAGACAACAAGACAACACAAGCATCTGGTTTTACTGATGTACAGTCTGTTTGGTTGAAGTTTTGTCAATTCGGTGATACTTTTGTATGGACCACCAGGAAGCTCCATTGTGTATCATATTGATACTTGTAGCTCTTGTTTCTGTTTGTTCATTCCTGGAGTTATCTGTACAATAGCATTACATGTCTTCACTGTGTCTTCCATGTGGTTGCATTTCTATGTTTGCATGAATGGTTATTTTCTTGTTTTGAGTTGTCGCTTTACAATATGTTCAATCCCATTGCTGCATGTTCTTTATTTACTGTGTCAATAGAGTTTCTTGGGGATAGCTATGGTACCTAAAACTTTTTACAAAAGGCCTTCACACTTTTTATTCCCACAATACTCCTTGACTCCCCACAACTTCCTCTTGTAGGGTAATTAGCGGATGTTGGCAAAAGTGTATGTAAAGTGCATAAAACAGATACATGTCTACCATAGTCACTCTCAAGTTTATTTACTCTCAAGTTTTCATTTGTTTGTCAATTCGGTGATACTTTTGGTGAATTGATTCGGCAGGCTTGCATATGAAGCTGATGTCATCATTTTTCTAGTCTTTTAGCAATCTAGCATGTCTGAGACAACAAGACAACACAAGCATGAAGCTTTCTTGATGTAAATTGATTTAGCAATCTAGCATGTACAGACAACAAGACAACACAAGCATGAAGCTTTACTGATGTATATTGATTTAGCAATCTAGCATGTACAGACAACAAGACAACACAAGCATCTGGCATTTGCCTTTCGCTATGTACATTTCCTAATTGCTTTTGCATCTTCAGTCTTCCTGCCCTGCACCAGAAGTTATATCTACCAGCACCTTTTGTTCTGCACACAGACTGCCCTCACTACTGGCGCTTCCATCTTCCTGGTACTCTTACAACAAAATTTTCTCAGTGATACAGAAGAAGAATTCGGTGGGAAACAGGTGATACAGAAGAAGAATTTGCAACTAGACTTGCCAATAACTTACAAAATCTTATCCATCAAATGTTACTCTCATCTCACTTCATTACAAGCAAAAGGATGCCCAGCAACAGGAAAAAAAAGTTGATGCATCCCAGAACAACACAAAACCTATTAATTCTAGGTTCTCTATTCTTCTTCACTACCATCTCCTTAACCTCATCTAGTCCCAGCTTCAGATCCTCAAATTCTTGTAGCAGTTCAGGGATAGCATCTAGCAAAGAGGTGGAACCAAAAAGTCCATTCTTCTGTAGGTACTTCTCATAATCTTCTTGGAAAAAATATATAGGACAACTACCTTGCACCTGCAAAACCAAATCAATTTACATGATTTATTTCAACCCCTTGTACAGACAACAAGACAACACAAGCATGAAATTTTCTTTTAGACAACAGACCAACAGACCAAGCAGTTTTGAATGTTTGTCGTAACATATATTATTTTCGATATTTTCCTTTTTACAGGATGCAAGTAAAGCCTTCCACTCAACCAATTATTTTGTCCTTCCTCTCTGCCACTCTGATGGTTAGTATTTTTAGTTGGTCGCGCTTCTAGTTTATGGTTCTGCATTTTGGCACATATGTTCATCAATATTATTATATGGTGCTCGAAATATAATTCAAAGCTGCTGGGGATATTTCTGATAAACTCACCTACAAATTGTCCTAGCTTCCAATCCAATCCACCATCCGGTACCAAATACAAGCATGCTATTTCCCCAAAATCTTGACCAATTTCATAACCATTGCACAAATTGAAAATCATACATTTCAATTGCAAGAAACGAGAACTTACATATTGATGATTCCTTGGGCACTTGAAAAATAAACTTGTGGTGGTTTTTGGTGGAAGCGCGTCACGATGGCGCAATCAACCTCACGTCCTTGCATTAGGACAAGGGACCAATGGCAATGGCTCACCTCATCCACATGGTGTGGCGCAACATCAAGCGGCATTGGTGGAGGTGGAAGAACAAGCCTCGCCTGCTCAGACCTAACCCTAGCCACGCTGCAACCTCAAGTCGGGCGCTGAGGGCAACGACCCTGCGACATCGGCCGGCGCAAATCGGCCAGTGGCGCTGAGGCCGGCGACCCTGTGGAGCTTGGAGGAGGAGCAAGGAATGAGACTGGCGGCGGCGGAGCGAACGAGAGAAGAGGCAGGAGCAGCGAACCATACAAAGGAAAATTGTTTGCTGGATGATTGAAGACACAGACACAAGGAGGCGGAGGTGTAATTTCCATGTCCGGAGAAGGAAAATCAACCGGAAAATTGTGAATTCAAACAAAGGAGAGGAAAACACCTGAATGGAGAAGTTCGCTGACGCGGGTGTCAAATTTTGAAATCCATACGAACTGAGTGCTAAATCTGGGGAGGCATGCGAACTGAGACCCAAATATCAAAATTTCTCGAGCTTAAACGGTTAGTTACGCCGGCCAATCCTCTCGGCTTCCGGCACGGCACGACGACGAGCAACACGATGCCTCCCACCCTCCCGCTCCTCCTCCTCCTCCCCCCCTTCCCTTCCCCAATCCAAGCCCTAAACCATCTCCCCGTCGCCTCTCCTCGCTTCCACCCACCTAGCAAATCCCTTGCCCTATCCCTGTTCCCCCGACCACTCGTCTCCTCTGCCTTTTCGTTCGCTGTCGCCGCCTTCGACGACGACGAAGAGGATGTTGTCCTCGGAGACTGCCTCGTGTTCGAGGACGACGCCTTCGAGACCCCCGACCTCGACCTTCCGACGCCGCCAACGACCACCTCTCGCCCCAGCCGGAAGCCAGCGGCGGGGGAAGCCGGCGTCGGGGAGAGCCTGGTGCCGGAGAGGTGGAGGGACGCGGCGGAGGAGATAAACCTGACGAAGAAGGAGAAGCGCCGAATCGCGCACGGGCTGCGCTTCGGGAGCCGCCTCGAGCGGCGGCCGCCTCCCGCCGTGGCCGCCCCCGATGAATACCGCGCGTACCGCGAGGGGAGGCTGGACGCGGAGCTTGGACATGCCGCGCGCAACCACGTGGAGCCGCTCGACATGCCCCGCGCACCAGAGAAGGTGGAGGCTCTGCTGCCCCCCGAGCCTGGGACACGTGTGGCGCCCAGGAATCCGAGGATGGGGATTGGTGTGGGCAACCTTGAGGACATTGCGGAGTTGTTTAGCAGCCGGGAATATGTACCTGGCGACATAGAGGATGGCAAGAGTGCCAGAAGTGAGTTCTGGAACTTTTGCTTTGATACACTGAATCATCATTCAGACTTCATCATATTGCATTAGACAAGTCATTGTTGTTGTTGGTAAGGTGGTTAGGTTGTCGAAATGGTTTCTTCTTCCGAACATGCGAGCTAAGGTTTAATTGTAGTTGAAATACAAAAGCTTTGCATGATAGTTCAGCAACTACACTATGCCGGTGCTAACAACAAAGCTGAATAAAGTAATCATGCTATTTGCCGATTGCCATTTCATTCTACTCCAGCAATGCCACAGTAATAAATAGAATCAGAGAAGTTGCTGAACTTATTGGGGAAGTGTGCAATGTGCTTCAATCATTATCTGGCGAATCTATCCTTGCACTGCTAGTGCATCATGGCGTAATCTGTATTGACTCCCAATGCTATGTTATGAAGTTGTTGTTATTAACTTTGACAAATAATATTACAAAGTAATTCAGCTTACGTTAATGCTCGAATGTATAAATATAAATCTGGATTTCAAATATTATTGGTATGGTTTCTGTGATGCTTGTTATTCTGCTCTATAACCATGACCGGTAGTTAGATGATAGTAATACTTTTTTTTGAGAGAGAATATGTGAACTTGTGTCAGAATCTATATCATTTCCAGACATGTTTCGTCTATCAGGCGAAACATTAGTTTGATGTGTTCTGACTAAGTTCCATACAACTTCTTTACATTGTATATTTCTTTTATTGCTGCCCTGAATAATCTGTTCTTTACTTAGGTCGCCGAAAGCTGTTCACGGATGAGGAAAAGGTTCTTCTGAACAAGAGAGTACCTGATCTGGAAGCTGCTACTTCTGTAAGTGATCTCTGTTCCGTGATTCAATTGTTATCAAGTCATTTTTTAAAATATGAATGACATCGCATGGGAAGACTTCCCCCCAGCTGTTCATTAAGCAGGATGAGGACTTGAACCTGGGGCATCTAGGTGCAACCTTTGTGCCCTAGCCAGTAAACCCCAGGAGATTTCTCTATCAAGTCATTTGTAACATGTCATAGAAATAGTAAATTAACAATTTAACATATGCTTTGAGTCATGGAAATAGTAAATTATGCTTCTTATATTAACAATTTAACATATGCGCATCTTCTGCCTGTGTTGATGATGTTTGTTACTTCCATTTTAGCTTCTTTTTGATATATGTTCATGGACAGTTGACACATCTTATATCTTTTCCTTGTAGAGTAAGTGGCTGCCACTCCACACCCTTGCTGCATCAGGGGAATTCTATCTATTGGACAATCTTCTAAAACATAATGTGGACATAAATGCTCTTGATAAGGTAATTGCTACTGTAAATGTTGAGCTATCTCATCTTATATGCCTAGAAAGCTTGGTGTCTTTGTAATATCATTATCATTCATTGGGCCTTTTCTGGTTTCTTCAGGATGGTTTGCCAGCAATTCATAAAGCAATTCTTTCCAAGAAGCATGCTGTTATCAACTATCTCTTAAGGAATTCAGCAAATCCATTTATCCATGATAAAGTGAGTATGTCCTATGTTTAGAAATCTTGGAAACAACTTTCATAAGCCTTGAGTAATATTTTGAAGTTACTTGAATTTAATCTTGTTCTTCGAGTATTTGCGTTGGCTATTTTATGTATGTGTCAATTGCACTTTTGGATTCCTCCTGGTTCCATATGTCTTATATATTTTTTTACTATTTGAGCATATATTTTTTGGGGTTAATTGTGTTGATTTAATTCAAACAACCAACGATGTAATTTTGGTGATACAGGATGGTGCAACCCTAATGCATTATGCCGTCCAAACAGCATGCAGTCAGACTATAAAGACTCTCTTGCTGTACAATGTTGACATCAACCGCCCGGATGATGTAAGTTAAGCTTGGAATTGTCTTGCTTTATTTTCTTTTCTAATGGATTAACTGCTTAACTCGTTCAATTTGCAGTATGGCTGGACACCATTGCATCTAGCTATGCAAACACAGAGAACCGATATTGTGAAGTTACTCTTAATAAAGGGTGCTGATAGAACTCTGAAAACTCAAGTAATGCTTATTTCCTATTAGTTCTCATATGATTCAGGAAGAACATATTTGTGGTGTGGGTTGGCTGAGTGCTTGTTAGCTTGTTTCACATATCTATTCCTCCAACGATATCATGCTCTCAGCTCAGTCTTGTCATTGTTTGTTATCCATAGTGTCCTAATTTTAGACGGTAGTTTAGGACACAAGCATGGGCACTATCATTTTCCTTCAATTTTTTTTTTTCTTGAACATGACTCCTACTAAATGAGAGAGTAATTTTGTTTCATACTTACTACAGGATGGATTGACCCCTTTGGAGTTATGTCTCCGGTTGGGTCATCATGTGAGGACATATGAGCTTATCAAATTACTCAAGAGCTTTCGACCACCAAAGCAACATGACTCAGTTTAGCACTCGGACGGTGGATGACCTTGTCAAAGTCACTGAAGTTTATTCTTTGAGCTTGACCTACTGGGAGGCAATTTTTTTCGGTGCATGACTTGAGCTTGGCTTCTAGTTCCTGATAGGTACGGTTCAGTTACATTGTTTTTAAGCATGTATGATATTTCGTTGACCTCACTGGAAGCAACCGGTGACAGAAAGCTGATCCTCCTGGAAGGAAATGAATAAACCAGGTTATGGTCTGACCATGAGAAGGGGAATGCAAACCTTCCATCAGGTCAATGCTGTACACTTTTTAGAGGTGAGCCACTGAATAGTCACAAATTCTAGATAGTTAAATAACTTGCTTATGTATATGTTTAGAATGGCATTATCTTCTTTTTTTGCCCCATTGAGTAGCGTTAAGTGATATTTCTAGCATCTTACCACTTCAAGAAATTGTGTTTTCCATGCTTTTCTCCTTTATGTCCTGATTATTGGTATATCTTACACCACTTAGGCAGAACAAAACTTCAAATTTTCTCGTAGTATGTAAAGGAGCCAAAGGTGTACTTAAGTATCCCTATATTCTTCAAACCTAATTTGCTGGTGACGCAAGGGGTTTTACATGTTAAAATGTGATACATTGGGAAATTCCCTTATCAAATAGACGTGCCTTCATTCTCCTCGTGCAATGGAATTTACCATGTTTGATTTCTTGGCGTTTATATTATTATCCATGCTTGATGTTTCATTAATTTTTAGATGATTTGATACATGTCACCCGGAAGCAGAGCTGCTCTAATTGCCTGCTTCCAGTGGAGCTGTACTTGAAGTCACCGGCCCCTGGCTTGTAGAGAATGGGAAAATACGCACTTAACTTCATCTTATTAATTGATCAGTAACTGTTAATTTGCCTTAATATACCTACGGAAATTCATGCATGATTCATCCTAAGCATAATGCATCCTGATTTTTATTCGTCAGAGATAAGTTCCTAATCCGATGTTGTCATCAAACATTTCAGATATGGCATAAGCAAAGCCATTCCAGTTCTTTTAACTTTTAGTGCGTGCATTACGAGCGTGGACTGATCTTTGGTCCTTCTCAACCTTTCTGGGCAATGACATGCATCAATTAAATTCCATTTGTACAGATCTTTTAGCGGCCGATGTCCAAGATCTTATAGCCCTCCCTACAACAACCGGCATCCTTGCTTTCGTTCTCTTTGAATTGCCTGCACTTCACTTCAATCATAGTAGTAGCACGTTTAGACGATCAAAACATTCTGGTACTAGTAACACACACAAGCAAGTTAACAGCGAATTTTTACTGTTCTAGCCCACTATACCTTTTTTTTTGGCAAATTTAGCCCCTCGTACGTTCATTTGCAAAAATGGCCACTCTCTCACCGCGGAAGGCGCGGCAGCGCGGGAGGTGATTGGCGCTGCGGCAACGCGGACGACCCAAGGAGGACACTCAGCACCCTGCCTGGAGAGCGCGGAAGGCATCCTTCCGCATGTCCCCATGCCCCTACCCGCTCCCTTGCCCCTCGCTTGGCCTGCCATTGCCGCTCGTGCTCGAGTGCGCCTCGCCGTGCATGCTCGACCACATCCTCCCGCAGCCCCAGCACGGGAGCACGTCCTCCTATGCTCCCACACGCTCCTACAGCATCGGCATACTCCCGCGCTCCCTGGGCACAATAGGGGACACGTGTCGCCTTCCGCCGGTGGGGGAGGATTGCATTCTTGCAAATTCATTCATGTGGCTAGTTTTGCCAAAAAAAAAAGAAGATAAAGGGGTTAGATAAGCACAGTGTTCTAAGAAAATGACATGCTCAAACAAAATCCAAAAGGCAATACAGCTAACTGAACTAGCCCATATCGATGGGCATGCCTTTGTGTTCGCACGTCAAGTTGCCTACAAGAGTAGTAGCATTCAATAGTGGTAGTACTAGCACGGAAGGACTCGAACTGATTTCCTCACAGCACGCAGAGGAGTGCTCACCTCGCCGGCAAATCAACTCACAGCAAGGTGACCAGACTGGCAAAGCAACTGATATTCACAGCAAAGTTCCGTGCATGCATGTGGCTGTGCGGCATTACTCTTGGTCGATCAAACATTGAAGGAGAGGTGGAGATGAGGCGACAGTTAGCAAAGGGGGATGGGAGGGGGTTGGAGTGAATGAGGGAATCTTTGTCTGACGATATAGAGGCCATGGCAGGGCTCCGTGCATCTGATCTATCCACGCTAGTAGTATTGCTATGCGTGTAAATGCAGGGCAGGCCCTGACCAAAGTGACCATGCCCCATATTCTCTACCTGCTGTCTCTTTTGATGCTTTTCCCTGCCATCTCATTTATGCTCATATCATTACTTTCATAGTTACTCCCTTGCAAGTCCCAACAACCCATGGGAAGGAACTTTACCCTTCTGATTTATGGTGCGGTGTACCGGCTCCGGCTAGTAGGAATCGGTGCTCCTTTACTCTGCCACTGGTTATCTTAAGTCTTGTCGCAAGACCCAATTTCTAGCTAATGTTAGTATCCTTCATCACCATGACCAGCTGGAGAAGTGTCCTTCACAAAGTCATCCTAATATACTGCCGAAAATTGTCATTTCAGACCCATCCAGTGCTCCCTCCAATCGCTCAAATAGCTATAGTTTTGGATATAAATGTAGTCAAATTTTTAAAACTTTAACTATCAATATCTTTTAAAATATTTAAATTGGATACATAAAAATCATATGTGTAAATTTGTCTCGATAAGTATTTTCATAATATTATAATTTTATTGGGTTTTATAAATATATTATAATAAAAATAGTGGTCAAAGCTGTATTTTAAAGTCCGTATTGATGTCCAAAATGATAACTATTTGTGACCGGAGTAGAGTAGTTACTCTACTTTGTGAAGGATAGTTGGGAGAACAATGGAGTATGTATAAACGATTATCTGTCAGAACTTTATTCCATCCTGACTTCTTATGGAGATTTTGTTATTAGTCCCTCTGGTAATCAAACCACCGGGGCAAGCAGCATAAAGCAGAAAGGGAGTCAGTCCCAGCAGCTTGCGTATGTTAGCCATTGGTGGACTCAGACGGTAGCGAGTGCGGCGAAGGAGCAGCATGTACTCCTGCTCCAGTCCTACGTGATGCTCGCTCTTTCTACTTGCATCAGTGGTCGTGCTTGGTTCATTCTGAGGTGCGTATGATAGCTCGATCGCCACGGTGATGGCACGGTGTATATTTTTCCGACAAATTATGATCGGTACTACAGCATTTGATCTCTGTATGACTATGGGCGGTTCTCTGAGCATAAGAACGTTAGAGCAACCTGGAGTCCTGGACATCATGATGATCTCTCTCTCTCTCTCTCTCAGAGAGTACAACACAGAGACATCATTGAGTAAGAGGCAGAGGAGAGGAGCTGGAGCATTTACACATTTTGTAGTAGAAGTTAGGAAAAAGTGCATATAACTTTACTCAAAAGTTCATCCGACATCCTAAACTTTGAAACTGGTTATTTAGCACCTCAACTTTTTCTCCATACAAAACCAGCTTGGGGTGTTAAACAAACAGGATTAGAAAGTTTGATGTGCTAGATAATCAGTTTTAAGAACAGACTTTTAAGCAAAGTTCATGGTGTTATATAGATTTATTCCTAAAAGTTAAGCGTACCTGAAGTTAAGAGTCGTAGTATACCAGTACTTTATATTTTGTACATAAATCAGTAGAGAGCTTGACCATCAGTTTGCATGAACGCGTAAGTCTTCGTAGACATATGATATCTAGCTTAGCTTCGATGGAAGACAAAGGGGTGTACATATATGTAAAAACCTCGGCACACGCATGCTTTCACTTTTCAGAATACTTCAGTGATAGCATTCATTCAAACTGCGTTCATCTGGAACAGCAAAACTGAATTTTCTGATGGAGCATCTTCAGGAAACTTAACAGTAGCTACTACCTCCTGCAGGAAGTACTACTGTTTTATGATTCCATTGGACAACAGCAGCAGTGAAATTTTGGTGACACCATTTCTCCGAGCCCACTCCTTTCTTCTGAGAGAGTATACATCCGAGTTTATGTGTATGATCAAATCATGTGTGATTTAATTTCTGAGGAAAATTGAATGTATGCGTAATTTAAATGCCTAAAAGCTCATATGTATGATCTGTGGCGAATTACGTTCCAATCATGCCCTGAAACCAGAGTCGGTACTACTACGTATCAGTTAAGCTGCATGCACGCATGCATAAGTTGAGCATGCCAGGCAAGTATATATGGATGGTGAGGTCAAGCTCTGTACTGATCTAGCATAGATGCATGTTACACGTACGGTGCATGCCCCAGCGAAGCAGTGCACCGGGATGAGACATGATAGACTCATGCTATGTTCGTAGTATGTATAGCTCATACCTGCAAGAATGCAAGTGCAGACGCGTTTGCCGGCGCCATGGCAGGGCAGGGAGATGATGGTGCAACCGCGCGCATAAACACGAAAAAAGCACTAAGATATTGGCACGGCTCAATCAGAAACACCGGTGAGCTATCTTGCTAGCAACATGAATGCATGCATCGCTCCAATGTCGTCTGAGTGAGCCGAGCCAACATCATAGTTACCATTTCATTCCCTTCGATTCCATCTCAGCTGGCCCAAGGAGGTAGAGCGAGGAAGAACGGCGCGTAGGTTACTAGAATAGAGGGATGGCCATGCATGGATATCTGGCCTCAACGGAATGCATGCAGCGAGAGATGGATGGAGAAGAAAGCAACTACGCTAGCTAGAGCTCTAGAGCTCGTGTGAAGGGATGGGCTTGAAGAATGGAGAGGCCTCCAACTTATGCACTTCTCTGTGTGGGTGGGCATTCAAGCCCCCCGACTACCAGATGAGTAAGACAGGCTGCAGCATTAATGGAAACCCGGCCGCACGACCCCCCCAACCCCCCTTTTCTCTCCCATATACGGAGGCTGAGTATGTAGGTGCAATGACATAAATGAGATTCCCCAGCTTTCCTTGAGAGATGCATGCGTGTTTGTGTGCAAAGGGCCCAGCGTTACGTGAATTATGCGTGTGTCGCTCAAATGGCCAGAGAAAGAAACGTTACTCCATCGTTCCCGCAAGTTCACTGTGGGGCTTATTGGTTGTCTGGTTCTACGTGATTAGACTAGTGAGAGTCAGGGAATCAGCATTTAGTTGCTCGTTGTATCGCATGAGTCTGCACTTATGCATGTAAGATGACTGTTTGGTTGTCTGCGTGTGGTGCGGAGCTAGATCAGCACGATGCATAAAGCACTCGCAGTTAGGCTCGTGAGAAACGAGCTCTATAACCGTTTCCCTAGAGCCAGGCTAGGACGGTGTAGGCTTCTGCGGTCAGGCTCGTACGAGACGGCAACCAAATAGCCTCTATATGTATGAACTCAGAAAAACACAATCTAACAAAAAATTAATATTATTGAATTATAGATGTCCCTATTAAATGACATGCTACGGCAACTCATTCATTTTTTTAGTATAAATAAATGGTATATAGTGAAAATATCATTATAGCTACATCTTTCACAGAGTTATATTATAGAATGATGTTTCTCAAGAATGAAGATTTAGGGGGTGTTTGGGACAGCTCTAGCTCCACCAAAATCTGTGGAGTTGGTGGAGCAGGGTATTTCTAGCTCGAAATTTGTGGAGGCTGGTATCAGGTACATTAAGAGTGTTTAGGTAGATCATCTTATTTACATTTTAGACTAAAAATATAAATTTAATTCATTTTATTTTAGCCTATAAGTTTCAGCTCTGAGCTGGAGCTGGAATCTGGAGCTCTTCCAAACAGGGCCTTATATTGCTGGATGGGTGGAGCAGCTAGGAGTCTAGGGGCAATTTCACGGTGGAATGTTTTTTTTTCCACCGCAGGCAGCCATAATTGCTGATGGGGAGGGAGGAGAGGGAGCGGAAGGGAACATGCTAGTACTATACTATAGGGGAATAAATGCTGTAGGAGTTTGCTACGGATGCGGTGCGGTCGGGACGTGCTGGCGTTTAATCTCTTCAGTTTTCATCGGATTCCGAGCTGGATTGGAGTTGGAGACCGGCCGGAGACGGAGAGGGACGGATGAGGATGATTTCTGGCTTTGACTGATCTGCTGGGTCAGATATGTGTGGATGCTTACAGCATTTACCATGGTAGCAGCGCGACACAAACTTACATGTGCTATCCCAATTCACAAAGCAAGATATATAAAGAAGGTTTCAAAAAGAAGGCGAGATGAAGAGAGGAGCAGTACTGGCTGTTAGAGCTACTTCTACAGTAGCTAGGGAGGTCGATGATCAAACCTGTTTGTAGAAACCTTACTGTAGTACTCCTATGCATGCAAGATATACTTGTAGTATTCGCGGTGAGAGGGCAGAGAATTGGGATATACCACTATCGTGAAAGAAACAAGAATTAGCCATATCGATACAAATGGGACAAGAAAGCCGACCATGAACACTCCAATGGGACCATATGCCATACGCAGGTAGATCGTGGACCGACCACAGGTATGCGACACGCAAGGTAAAGTTTACTTTACCGTAGTTGTCATATGCCTCTACCCCTCTCCATAACTCTTTCAACTCTTCCATTAACGGCCGTATGAACATATTGAGGTGCTTCCCTGGATGATCAGGACCCGGAATCACAAGTGCTAGAAATATGTACTCCTCCTTCAAGCACAATGCAGGTGGTAGGTTGTACGGCAAGATGAAAACCGGCCAACAAGAGTACGGGTAGCACTTATACTAAAAGGTGTGAACCCATCGTCGCCAACCCAATGCGAACACTCCTAGGGTCACTTGCAAATTGTGGTCGAAGCGGTCCAATGTCTTCCACGCCGCCATCTATTGGATGCACCATCACACCATCGATCTCACGGACACCTTCTTTATGCCACTTCATATGCCTAGCTGTTTTTAGATAAGTACTGACGTTTAATCCTATCCGTGATTGGCATGTATCGGATTTGTTTCATCGCGACTTTTGTCGTCACCGTTATCCCTCATCATTTACCACCTCGACATATCTAGACTTGTTGCAGTGCACCTACAAGAGTGTCGTTGGCATGTTCCTTCTGGGCCTCTTGCGATATACATGTATGCTAGGCGGCTCGTGTTATGTGCCGACACTTTCATGGTTAAGAAAGAGGCTGTTTTATAATTATATTTATAAGGGATCAAATCTGTAAAAAAAAGAAAATAAAACAATTACCCAATGCTAACACTCCTAGGGTCACTTGCAAATTGTGGTCGAAGCGGTCCAATGTCTTCCACGCCGCCATCCATTGCCGATGCACCATCACACCATCGATCTCACGGACACCTTCTTTATGCCACTTCATATGCCTAGCTTTTAGATGCAGTACCTACAGCGAAATTAGTCGTTGGCATGTTCCTTCAAAACAACATGCAATTATCCTGCAAACATCAATCTTCTCATATTTCATCCAAAAGTGATTTTTAGATAAGTACGTGACGTTTAATCCTATCCATTGACAGTCGTCTTCATGCCAAAACAACATGCAATTATCCTCGCAAACATCAATCTTCTCATATTTCATCCCAAGGTAGGACAATCATCTTCTTGGTGGTACATGTCCTTGACATCTTATGGTTCGGCGGAAGGATATCACTAATCAGTTGGACCATATCGTTGTAGCACTTGTTTGAAAAGTTGTACTTGACTTCATTGACATAGTAGTGTCACGATGCATGGGGCGGTCACCTTAGTGAACTGTTGGCAACATGCAATATCCTCGCAAACATCAATCTTCTCATATTTCATTCCCAAGGCGGACAACATCTTCTTGGATCGGTACATGTCCTTCGCATCTTATGGTCTTCGCGGAAGGATATCACTAATCGTTGGACCATATCGCTGTAGCACTTGTTTGAAAAGTTGTACTTGACTTATTTCATCCCAAGGCCGACAACATCTTCTTGGATCGGTACATGTCCTTCTAAGATCTTATGGTTCTTCATTGACATGAGCCGTGTCACCATTGCATCGTGTCACCGCTCAGTGGAATCGGTCACCTTGGTGAACTCATGCAATTTCTCTTCCGAGGGCGAAAGGAGCTTATAAAATCTTTGCACCTCGGCCCGGGCTCCTCTTAGAATTAACCTCAAACTCCTAGCAATATCATTGAGCATCTCATCCATCCTATCTTCATCCTCATGGTCCGACTCAACAATGGGCTCGCCTCACCATGTTACGCATCATATCAAATGGTCGGGGCATGAAACCAAACTTGCGCGGTGCTGCTCTACATCCGACTTCACGTGTAGTGCGAATAGTTGCGGCACTTGCTACACGAGCACTTTGGCAACACCAGCGGACCCTAGCGAATGCATGGTCCTGACGCTTTGTCGCGACAGCGCCCATTTTCTTGAGTGTGCCCGATCTTACTCCAACCATCATACATCCACCTTCGATCATCACCCATTCTCGAATCTAAACACATGCAAATATCAACCTAGCGGCTTAAGTTCTGAACAAGGAACTCTCTTGTGAAAGATAGGTCCTAAACCCACCCAGAATGGGCCGGAGCCGCGGTTTATCACGAGCCTTACTGCGAAGCGAATTTCGGCGGCATAACCCTTTGTTCTCCGAATGCACGCCTAGTCTTTGTGCATCGGAGAACAAGCTGAATCATCTTCTTGAGATTTATTCGACCGACAAGCTCGTCTAATCTACATATCTTTCTAGCGTCCATTCCTAAGCTATCCAAATTAAAGGCGGACAATTAGGAGCGGCACACCTCACAAGTAAATGTGAGAGGCGTAGTTGGATCGAGAGCAATGCGCCTAGGCTTGGTGACTAAATCGATTCTACTTAATTAAATCATGTTGTCACGAGCTTTAACCCCAACTAATCATGGCCCAAACAAAATAAAATATGGATTTTAAAACATTCATTTGCTGGCCAGCGAAAATAGCCTATAATTAAATTAATAAAGCAATCATCTAATTAACTATTAGAGACGAAAAAACTCACCTTGCAGCAGAGCGTCTTGGTGAGAAGAAGCGTGGTGTAAGCCTTGGCAGGTCTCTGGCGTAGCCGTGAGCCAGGCAGAGATGGGCGGGTGGCCGAGGAGACCCAGCGCGCGTCTTGGTCGGTGTGTGGCAAAGGGCGTGGCGGCAGCAGTGCGAGTCGGCGTCTTGAGGCGAAAGCGGTGGCCTGGTAACGAAGAGGCGAGCCATGTGTATGGTATGTGGCAGCATGGTAGCTGTGGCGTAGCGTGGATCGCTGCGTGGCGTCGATTGGATTCGCGAAGGATCGGGGACGGGACTTTATTCGCTGTATTTTCGTCGGCTTGTGAAGCCGACGAAAATAAGTCCTACGTGGCTTGTTAATAGTTTTTCGTCGGCGGAGAAGCCGAAAGAGAAATAATCTTCGAACAACGTGGTAGCGAGACGAATGGACAACATTTTGTTTAAGTCAATTTTGTATAGCAAACGAAAATAGTTTCAAATTGAATTTGGCATACGGGCGGTGTTTTCGTAAACCTTATTTGACTGGTGGAAATAATATATGTATTTCGTCGGCGAAGTGTATTTAGGTAGCCGAAAATCTTGTTATTTTCGCTCGGTTTGACCTAGGTAAGCGAAAAATATACTTTATTCGAATCGACTTAATGTGGTAAGCGAAAATATCTCTTAACGGTAAACGAACAAATGTGGTTTTCTGCGTAGTGCTAGGGCTGACGAAGAGTTGCAAGAAAACCAACAAGAAGCGTGGCTTTGTACACATACACCTTAGCGTGCTGCACTGCGACTATCTATACACCTGACATGTACTTCATGGCTGTATGTATACTAGATATGGTGGCGTGCTATTGCACGTCGTGTTGTGTGGGCGTGGGGAAAAATCGGCGAAAAAGAGCGTGGCGATTTTCAACATATTTCTCGCTCCGGGAAGCAGTAGAAGCAGGAGTTACGGGGAAAAAATAGAGAGTTAGAGTTGTAGAAATATCTCTTTCGACGAATTACTTGGGAAATATCGAAGACCAAGGTGGGGAAAATAGTCTAGAGGAAAAGAGCGTAAAATTATTAGTGGCGACAACCTTTTTTGAAATGCACATATATTACGGTGGCGAAAACATTTTTAGGGCAAAAGCGGAGAAAGGACCTGAGGCGTGATGACAATCTTCCTAGAGATGCACACATATTTACGGTGGCGAAAACATTTTTAGTGAAAAAGCGGAGAAAGGACCTAGGCGTAAGGAAGCGAGGACCTATTTGTTCGTTTTTTGACTGTCGCTATCTGAAAAATTAGAAAAGGGCATGCTCGTGATTTGAATTTAACGGGGCTTTTTCGCATAAGTAAGCGCCTGAGGACCCAAGCGCGGTTTTAAAGAAAATCTTCCCTCACAAAAAATCGCGAAGGACCTATTCGTAATTTCGAGGACCTATTAGTAATTTGGAGAAACAGGGGCCTTTTACTTAAAAAACCAAAGGCGTGGCGTGGATGGCCTCGGCGCTCGGCGATTCAGGCGCCATATAATGGCTTACTAGAACAATAAAGGCGGCGCCTTTGCCAGCGTGAACTGAAAAACAAATTTATGTTTTTTGGAGAAAAGCGGATCACGAAAAAAATTTTGTTACGTAGCGTGTGAGCGAACAAATTTGTGTTTTCTTAGAAAGCGGACCACGATTTTTTTAGAAAGCGAGAAAAGCGAACCGCGAAAATATTTTTCGGGAAAAGCGAACACGTAAACATTTTTTCGGAAAAAATGGAGAAAGGACTAAGCGATGCGTCGTAGCGTGAGCGAAAACAAATTTATGTTTTCCTCGGAGAAAAACGGACCACGATTTTTTTGGAAAAACGGACCACGGATACCAACATTTTTAGGAAAAAGCGAGGAAAGCGAACACGGAAATATTTTTTCAGGAAAACGAGAGGAAAAAGTCTAGAGATAAGTGAACACATTTTTACGGTGACGAAAATATTTTTCTCGAGAAAAAGCGGAGAAAGGACCTAGGCGTAAAGTAAGGATCTGAATGTTACGTTTTTGGACGCATTATCTATCTGAAAAAATTAGAAAAGGGCTTGTTCACGATTTGAATTTAACGGGAGATTTTTTTAAGTAAGCGGCGCTACGAGGACCCAATCACGATTTAGAAAAAAATCTTTCTCTCACAAAAAATCACGAAGGACCTATTAAGTAATTTGCGAGGACCTATCAGTAATTTCAAAAAAGAAACACGGGGTTTTTAAGTAAAATAGGCAAAGTGGCGGTGGATAGGCTATCTTTTGGGAACTTTGCAATCTTTAATTCCTTTGGTGGCGAAAACATTTTTCTCAAAAAAAAGCGGAGAAAGGACCTGAGCGTAAAAGCAAGGACACAGATGTTACGTTTTGGACACATTAGCTATCTGAAAAATTAGAAAGGGCTTGTTCGATTTGAATTTAACGGAGATTTTTTTTAAGTAAGCAGTATACGAGGACCCAAATCCGATTTAGAAAAGAAAATCTTTCTCACAAAAAAATCACGAAGGACCTATTAAGTAATTCTAAGGAGACCTATCCATAATTTCAAGAAAACCTGAGGATTTTTAGCAAAATGGGCAAAGTGGCGAGATGGATAGGCTATCTTTGCGAAACTTTGCAATCTTTAATTCAAGGGATGATGCTCATGCACTGAATCAGCAGTTGAATTACCCGTATATATATGACGGACAATTTGCCCACAGATACTCTTATTAAACTACCACAATAATCAATGATAACTAAAAGCGCTACTAGTTCTCTATACTAGAACAATAAAGCGGCGGTACGCCTCGTGCACGAAACGGAAAACAAATCTATGTTTTTTGGAGAAGCGGATCACGAAAAAAAAAAATTTGCATGTGTGTGAGCGAAAAACAAATTTGTGTTTTTCTCGGAGAAAGCGGAACGCAATTTTTTTTTGCGAAGAGAGAAAGCGACACGCGAAAACATTTTTTTTTCGGAAAAAGCGAACTGCGTAAACATTTTTTGGAAAAAATGGAGAAAGGACTAAGCGCGGTGCGTTCGTGGTGAGCAAAAAACAAATTTGTGTTTTTCTCGGAGAAAAAATGGACCACATTTTTTTGGAAAAATGAGAAACAGGACCACGAAAACATTTTTAGGAAAAATGAGGAAAACGAGCTGAAATATTTTTCGGAAAGAGCGGAGGAAAAAATCTAGAGATGAAATTTGAACACATTTTTACGGTGATGAAAACATTTTTTCTCGAGAAAGCGGAGAAAGAACCTAGGCGTAAGTAAGAGACTGAATGTTACGTTTTTGGGCACTGTTAGCTATCTGAAAAAAATTAGAAAAGGGCTTATTCACGATTTAAATTTAACGGAGATTTTTTTAAGTAAGCGGCGCACAAGGGACCCAAATGCGATTTAGAAAAGAAAATCTTTCTCTCACAAAAAATCACGAAGGACCTATTCGTAATTTGCAGGGACCTATCTGTAATTTCAAAAAACACAGAGGGTTTTTCGCAAAATAGGCAAAGTGACAGGTGGATAGGCTATCTTTGCCGAAACTTTGCAATCTTTAATTCAAGGGATGATATGCACGACATGAAACAGAGTCGATATGCACGACATGAAACATGAACTAGTCGTCGTTCAAAATTGCTGACGCGCGAGTCGATAACTTTGGATATCTTTTGTCCTACGTACGGGATGGTTGCGGAGTCGTAGCGGTCGGTAGCAGCAGCTGCGGCGGGGCAGGTCGCGGTTGCGCTTCACGGGCGTGAAGACGAGTTGCATTGAATTGGCGGGCGCCTGCGCGCGCTTGAATGAGGCCCAAACGGCGAGACAAAAGAGACAAGGCAGGGTGCTGATAGGTTGGCATGGCAGGCCGGACCGGAGTGGGAATCCTTGCGTTGACATTTTCTTTTTCTTTTTTAATCTGGCGCTTGTGTGAATACAATTATAAAAATATCCTTCTCTTTTACGGTGAATACGCTATCAAGTGATATATGTTACCTGCTGTACATACATACCATGATAGGAGCACGTGCTGCAGATGACATGACTTCTGAGTGGCGGCGGGAGGCGAGTGTAGTGAGGCTGAGGTAGGATAGCTCGGTAGGATTTGCTACCACGCTAAGATTTAGCGGTGTGGTCAAAATCACTAGGATGAAGTCCACGTATCATAACTGACATGTAAGTATGGAAAGAGTTGAAAATATTTGATTACGACGGAGATTTTAAGAAAAAACCGTCCGGATTAAGACCGATACAGATCGTGTTTTGTAACGTATTGGAATAGGATATTATTGGCTAATGGGTATAAAAGATGGTCGTGGGTAGGCGAGAATAGACAACCCAATCGGCAAATATAGTATTTTTATTTTTCCCCGTCGTTAGGAGTAGTTACGGTAATTTAGATTCTCTTGTAACTTCGATTTGGTATTGCCTTTTTTGAATCGATCTACCTTTACCCTCTAATTAGCCTAATTTGCTAGTTAGATTTATCGTTATCTTTGATTTGATTGGCTTTTAGTTGATTAGATATAGCGGATTGGCCTACAAAATTGGCTTTGAGTGTATTTATACCTTTCTTCTTGATTCGAGAATCAAAAGTGGTTGGTGCGTCTTAAACCATAGAATTAGATGTTTGTCCGGTGTATTGTTGCTGATAAACCCTACTACAAGTTCCGGAGCTAACACGCAGCTTAAGCATGACTTGACACCTTCACTGCTAAGCTAGGGAGCATGGTAGCAAGCTAGCTAGGGATCTGGGCCTCTGTTGCGATATACATGTATGCTGGCTGACTCGTGTTATGTGCCGACACTTCCATGGTTGAGAAAGAGGTGTTTTTATAATTATATTTATAAGGGATCAAATCTGTAAAAAAAAAAAATAAAACAATTGGCAATGGGCTAGAAAAGACAAGGACACTCGGAATGGCAAAATCTCTTGATGGTCACTTGCACCCACACATACGGGAAGTTAAATGCGAGGCCGGCGAATCTTGTCCTGGCACACACCGGCTACGTTGGGCCCGTCCGCCGTGCGAATGCGTCGTCGCCGGACGGATGGCCATGCCATTGCCATACCATACCCCGGTGTTTCCTGCAAGGGAGGCTGGCTGATTGATCAGCGTTCATTGCCCTTTTGCCTTGCTTGCACCACCAACATGCATGCGAAAGGAGACAAAAACTGCGTCGAGCCGCGGTCAGCTTGTTAATCAGTGCCAGCTTGCAGGGCTGACGGTGTGAGCACGACAGTACCAGTGAAATTTGATGTAACTGTATGTAGAGCTTACACTTTTCGAATAGTTGGGAGATGTTGGAGAGAACACGGTGGGCATGTTGGGCATTGAGAAATGTCCGTTGCGTCAACTGTGGGAGAAAAGTTCTTCAACCCATTTTTGTAAAGCTTACTTTCACAGTAGGACTTGTTTTGTCTGGGTTTTTCTCTTCTCCAGCTTAAAAACAAAAAAGAAAAGAGCAATAAAATAATATGATTTTTATCTAGATTTTTTAATAAGCTATAAGCATCTATGTAATTAAAAGATAAAAAGACATCAAAGAAGTGATTTTTAGCTTATTAGGGTTAGTTTTTGAACAATACTATTGAAGTTAAGGCAAAAGCAACTACCTCTATCATGTATAAAATCAAATTATTTTTAAACTGCTCTAGCCAAAAAACTAGTTTTAAACTATAAACAAAAATAAAACTAATTTTAAACTATAAAACTGAACGAAAGAGGACCGAATTTGTACAACTGTCCGCGTCTCTCTTCTTCTTGTACATGCACTGCTCTGGACAGAGTTTCGGTCTTGCCGTGATGAGTCTCGCCAATCTGCGGCCCGCCCAGCCAACCTAACCAAGCAAGCACAAATCGTGCACGTCTCGACGGCAGCCTACGGCTGGAACTGCAGCAACTCCGTGGCTAACGCGCGCCACCGTTTCTCGCGCGCGCGCTGGAGCTGCGGCAATGGCTTTGGCCGAGTTGAAAATATTTGATTCTGACGGAGATTTTAAGAAAAAACCGTCCGGATTAAGACCGATACAGATCGTGTTTTGTAACGTGTTGGAATAGGATATTATTGGCTAATGGGTATAAAAGATGGTCGTGGGTAGGCAGAATAGACAACCCAATCAACAAATATAGTATTTTTATTTTTCCTGTCGACTAGGAGTAGTTCTGGTAATTTAGATTCTCTTGTAACTCGATTTGGTATTGCCTTTTTTCGGAGTCGATCTACCTTTACCCTCTAATTAGCCCTAATTTGCTAGTTAGATTTATCGTTATCTTTGATTTGATTGGCTTTTAGTTGATTAGATATAAGCCGATTGGCCTACAAAATTGGCTTTGAGTGTATTTATACCTTTCTTACTGATTGCAGAATCAAAGTGGTTGGTACGTCTTAAACCATAGAATTAGATGTTTGTCCGGTGTATTGTTGCTGATAAACCCTACTACAAGTTTCCGGCGCTAACACGCGCTTAGGCAGCTTGACACCTTGCTGCTAAGCTAGGGAGCATGGTAGCAAGCTAGCCGGGGATCTGGGCCTCTGTTGCGATATACATGTATGCTAGGCGGCTCGTGTTATGTGCCGACACTTCCATGGTTAAGAAAGAGGCTGTTTTTATAATTATATTTATAAGGGATCAAATCTGTAAAAAAAAAAAAAAAATAAAACAATTGGCAATGGGCTAGAAAAGACAAGGACACTCGGAATGGCAAAATCTCTTGATGGTCACTTGCACACCCACACACATACGGGAAGTTAAATGCGAGGCCGGCGAATCTTGTCCTGGCACACACCGGCTACGTTGGGCCCGTCCGCCGTGCGAATGCGTCGTCGCCGGACGGATGGCCATGCCATTGCCATACCATACCCCGGTGTTTCCTGCAAGGGAGGCTGGCTGATTGATCAGCGTTCATTGCCCTTTTGCCTTGCTTGCACCACCAACATGCATGCGAAAGGAGACAAAAACTGCGTCGAGCCGCGGTCAGCTTGTTAATCAGTGCCAGCTTGCGAGGCTGACGGTGTGAGCACGACAGTACCAGTGAAATTTGATGTAACTGTATGTAGAGCTTACACTTTTCGAATAGTTGGGAGATGTTGGAGAGAACACGGTGGGCATGTTGGGCATTGAGAAATGTCCGTTGCGTCAACTGTGGGAGAAAAGTTCTTCAACCCATTTTTGTAAAAGCTTACTTTCACACCAGTAAGGACTTGTTTGTCTGGGTTTTTTCTCTTCTCCAGCTTAAAAACAAAAAAGAAAAAGCAAAGTTCGAATAAAATATGTGATTTTTATCTAGATTTTTTAATAAGCTATAAGCATCTATGTAATTAAAAGATAAAAAGACATCAAAGAAGTGATTTTTAGCTTATTAGGGGTTAGTTTTCGAACAATACTATTGAAGTTAAGGCAAAAGCAACTACCTCTATCATGTATAAAATCAAATTATTTTTAAACTGCTCTAGCCAAAAAAACTAGTTTTAAACTATAAACAAAAATAAAACTAATTTTAAACTATAAAACTGAACGAAAGAGGACCGAATTTGTACAACTGTCCGCGTCTCTCTCTTCTTGTACATGCACTGCTCTGGACAGAGTTTCGGTCTTGCCGTGATGAGTCTCGCCAATCTGCGGCCCGCCCAGCCAACCTAACCAAGCAAGCACAAATCGTGCACGTCTCGACGGCAGCCTACGGCTGGAACTGCGGCAACTCCGTGGCTAACGCGCGCCACCGTTTCTCGCGCGCGCGCTGGAGCTGCGGCAATGGCTTTGGCCGGCCGCTTCGACGCCCGTTCCACCGTGCCGCACAGCCGCTGGCTACTCTATCCCTCGATTCAACAGCCATAGAGGACCGCGAATGATCTCCGATCGTGTGATGAGCAGGACCAAGATTTGAGATCCTGCCTGCATTTGTACACAGTACTAATAATCTCCATCTGTGTAACGAAATGAGGAATTGTCGATCAGAAGCGACGCTCCTCCCGGTTCCCAACTCCATGAAAGTGAAATCTCTCGACCTTGCCGAAGAACAACCTTCGTTTTTGTAGCCCAAAACTGTGTCTGACCTGGCAATTATTGGGCTACTATATGTTTAGACCCCATGACTACATCGACGAACTCTTGTGGGCTGGAAGCCTGGAAGTAAGATTATGCAGGCCTGGAAGCCCACCTCGCGGTCGCAGCCTGGCTTAATAACTTACACGAAGCCTTGCGACTTGCTAGTCTGCTTTGTTTTGCCTTTTTTACTTCACTCGAAATGCAACAATGATCCAATGGTTCTAGATTTGGATGATTTCAACAAAAAAAATATCCGGTTGATGTTTATCAAATCCCTAAGTTTAAATAACGAAGTAACCTGGTGTCAATTGCAAATGCAGTGATGTAGGAACTGGATTCAACAGACAGATGGTTCTATCCTCCCTCGTCTACCTAAGATGCCGAAACTAAATTTGCGTATTTTATATGTCTATTCGCAAAAAGTTGGTGTACTATTCTGTTACTTTCATTGGGTCATTATACAAGAGTGGAAATGTCTTGATTCATTTGTTGATCCACAGATTCTCTCACAGACAGCCTTAGGATTGAGATATACGATTCAAAGATGACAAGTTGACAACATTTTTGAATCGTCGTTTGCAGCATTTGGCTCTCAAATATACTCAAAGAAACAACACTACTGAGATAAAAAAAAAGCCATTCAGAACTATGACGAGTGTTCACACAGAAATACAGTCTGGCAAATTTAATGCAGTACAAATGTCCAAAGCATTCTCTGGCCGAAGTGCAAGACAATTGATGATGATTTCAATTGCTCAATGTTGGAGATAACTCAAATATCTCAATTTATCATATCTTTTGGTTTTATTCAAATAGGTTGTTAGTCCAAATCATCTGTAACTTGGACTCTTTGGCTATATAAACCACTCATGTACTTGTAATCTTTAAAACATTATAGTGGATTGTTTTTCATGATTTTTTTCTAGAAGGGTTTTTTCACGTTAAATCTTATCTCTGTTATTTTGTTGTGCCAACTCTAACAAATAGTATCAGAGAGCTGGATTCATATTCAAGCTGCTGCCCCACGAGGAGACACCCCGGGGCAGCACCTGCACGGCAACAGAGCAGAGCGTACCTTGGGATTTCCACCGTCCAGCCGTATGTCGTTCTTCCGCTTCCATGACCGGCCCAGGATCCGCACCGCTCACCACTGCCAACGATGAAGGCCTTGAAGCGCGTGTGCTGCCCGGCGTGGGTCTGCTTCTACACGGGCGTGATCTTCATCACCTCGTCCTTGAGCCCCAGCACGAGCGTCTCCACGATCTGGTGCGTCTTGACGGGTAGCGAATTGGTGGTCCTGCGCATCCTCAACGTGGATGGTCTCAAAGCTGCCCTTATGCTTCTCCCTGTTCTTCATCACACCAACATGGTCAACAATGAAGTGATTGGGGGATTTGGAGCTTCCAGACTTCGTCAACTACCTATCATACTTCCGCATGGATGACGCCTTCAGGGCTGCTATTCTGACGGCGCATCGCCAGTTGCATCGAGGACCTCACGGTCATGTCCATTGCTGGGCGTTTCGGAAGGCACGGTGGTGATGCCGATACAGATTTTTTTTTTTGAATAGAGTGGCAGAGTTTTGCCATA
This sequence comes from Guadua angustifolia, assembly GCA_036346375.1. NCBI lineage: Eukaryota > Viridiplantae > Streptophyta > Magnoliopsida > Poales > Poaceae > Guadua > Guadua angustifolia. The sequence continues at coordinate 3,223,512 of CM070504.1, read as the reverse complement.
CATTTGAGAAGAATAAAGTAAGGTATACTAGCCGAATGTTTTCATAACAGAAACTTAGAACAACAAGAAATTTTTATAGTGTAACAAAAGATAGAGAGGAGGCGAGACACGCCATAGCCAAAAAAACAATGTGCCGCCTTCAAATCGGGACCACAATAGCAATGTAGCGCGGGCCGACACCTACCTTGTCACCAATGCCGATACAAATTGGTGATCCAGTATCTGCTACTTAATTGAGGAGACTTTAAAGTAAAAAAAATGTCAGTTGCAGAGACAACTGAATTTGGAATTTGATGACACCATGTTGATAGCATTATACTCTTCAAAGTTTTTCTAGTAAAGGTTTTGTTCCAATATCTTTAAAATGAAGATTTAAAGTGCAAGAAGGAGTTGTTTCTACATGAATACTACAACGTTATTTTGTTGTCTTTGCTTGATTGAGGGGTCTACTGTAATTTATACTCTATGGATGACACGAGAATTTTTTCTTCATATTGATAATTTTTGAGCAGTTTCAACCATGTTTTAGATTTTCAATAGGCAGTTTGTCGAATTTTATGTTCCATATGGAGCATGCTAAAAATCCATATTATGTGTTCTTTGCTATCTACCCAACACCACATGTGATGTCGAACTTATGCCATTTGATGATTGAGCGTTTGTTTCAGGAGGTAAGTTGCACAGACTCAGACTTTACTGAGGGCTATGATTCATTGAAGATCCAGATTTTTTGTCTGCTTTGTTGATGTTGTGTGTTTGGATTGTTCCAGTCTTTCTCTTGACCTACTGGTGATTTGCTCAATCTTGCTTTGTCAGAAACTTTTAAATAAGACTGTTTCAATCTTTCATACCCTTCGTGGTTTTTTAAAAACAATTTCATTATAAATTTTGAGTTAAAGAGAGGTTTGTTGAAGATAACTCAAATATCTCAACTTATCGTATCTTTTGATTTTATATAAATAGGTTGATAGTCCAAGTCATCTACAACTTGGACTTTTTGGCTATATAAGCCACCCCTGTACTTGTAATCTTTGAAGCATTATAGTGATCTGTTTCCTGTGATTTTTTTCCGCAAGGATTTTTTTCATATTAAATCTAATCTTCGTTATTTTGCCATGCTAACCCTAACACTCAGAATGAAGTACCAATTGTCACCTGGTTCAATGAATTTTCCCCCTTCTTTATTATGCTACTTCATACCATTATCAGTAACCTGATGTAGAAAAACTTCAGCAAAGGAGTTCATCTTGTCATTTACTCGTTTTATATACATTACTCCTGAGTCCTGACAAATCAATTATGTTCTTCTAACATGAAATACCTGGATTGGAACTTAAGCACATGCAGGCATGTCCTTTGTTCCATCTTAAAGCCTAGGCGCACGCTGAGATGTCCTTTGTTTTATCTTCCACCGGATCAGCCATTGGATTATATCTGACTACATACCAGGGACATTGCTTTTTGTCAAAAATCTCATTCTTATACCCTGACAGAAGTCACAAGACCTTTACTGCTGGTACTTGATGCCAATCTTCTTACTTATCCTCTCTGAATTCTCATAATCAATTATCCCAAACCTTCTATGCAGCTTCACAAGCTCCTTCTATATTGTTTTGTTTTCCCATTCAAGCGATGAAAGACTGAATTGAAAATAATAGCACTATTTTGCAGGGCTTGTTTGCTAATAGAGACACTACGATTGCTGCAAGCAAGAATCCAGATCTTCTCTTTTCTCTTTACACTTTACCTTTTCCATTTATGTTTGTGCTAGGTAGCAACAGGCAAGGCAAGCATAAAATTTCACTTTGTGTTTCTTTAAATAGCTGCCAATGAAACCGGTTGTTGTCATCCCACATCGCCATTTCACAGCTCGAGCAAGAGGTCAAGAAAACTAAAAGAGAGGATGGCAGCAGGATTGCAAGTGTTTGGCCAGCCAGCATCAACCGATGTTGCCAGGGTTCTGACATGTCTCTTTGAGAAGAATTTGGAATTTGAGCTCGTCCGCATTGATACGTTCAAGAGGGAGCACAAGCTTCCTGAGTTCATTCAGCTGCGGGTACGGTACTCCAATCATTTCTTTTTAGTTTCAAGTCTCCCAAATAATTTCAGAACTGTACTAATTTTCGATTTATTTTTTGCAGGATCCGAATGGGCAGGTGACGTTCAAGCATGGTGACAAAACTCTTGTCGGTAAGGAGAACACACAATGGCCACTTTACATTCTTGATTTTACTTTCCTGAGGATTGAAAGGCGATGTGAACCTTCTGTGCAGATTCAAGGGCTATATGCCGGTACGTCTGTACCCAGTTTCCAAATGAGGGAAACAAGACCCTTTATGGAGCTGGCTCCCTGGAACGGGCATCAATAGAACAATGGCTTCAAACAGAAGCTCAAAACTTTAGCCCTCCCAGCACTGCCCTCGTCTTTCAGCTGGCATTTGCTCCTAATCTGAACATTGCTCAAGACAATTCAGATATTGCGGAAAATGAGAAGAAACTTCAGCAAATCCTCAATGTTTATGATGAAATACTCTCAAAGAATGAGTACCTGGCTGGCGATGATTTCACCTTGGCTGATCTTTCTCACCTCCCAAACTCACATTACATTGTGAATACTGAGAGAGGAAAGAAGCTCTTCACTTCCAGGAAGAATGTGGCGAGGTGGTACGACAAAATCTCAAAGCGCAAGACGTGGGAGCAGGTATTCAAAATGCAGATGGAGCATCCTGGCGCTTTCGAGTAATGGCTTAATTCTGGCAAACGGCGAGTTCGTCTTAAATGGCTCTATTGTTGATCGTTCTGGCTTCTACTGTCCTGTGATCTTTCGTCATCGTTGCTACTTGCGTTGTTCTCGAAATCCCTCCATCTACATTGTTGTGTGGCCAAAATAATATGAAGCCTTCTTGTGATGTCTGCCGTACCTCGTCGTTTAAAATGCTTTTGTCTTCATGTAATATTTACTGAATAAAACTGTTCATCCAGCTGCCACTTTTATTTGTTTGTATTTCCCATCTACCCTTTAGTCATCAGAAAGAAAATTTGATCTTTAATCAGTTGTATGTTCACTGAAATTATTTCGGTTAGTTTTAGTTTGCAAAGGCTGGCGCATTTACATGTTTCATAAACTCACATTCTTGCTGCATACTTCGGGCCTGTGACCACAAAAAATGTGGCCAACGAATGATTGCTGAAGTGTGGCACAGTTAGCCAATAAGTTGACACATATCTTGTAAGGCTGAGAAAATACGGCAAGCTACAATTATGGTATGAAACCAACACTAGCCTAAGCTCTGTTTGAATACATAGCACGATTCATGTTATGTGTTACCCTTTGATATCCCTTATACGCAGCAGTCTCTGGATCAAATAAGAGTTTAATGAGATAAGACACGAATATGCACGGTTTTAAAAACGGAGTAGATGAATCTCATAGAGAAAATCAAAATAAGGACGTTGAATCAACCATAATGAGAGAGAAAGATTTGGCGAAGCCGACTGTAAATTCTTTAAGCACAACTTAAAAGAGTATAATGGATTGTTGCTCTCTCACAACCCTCGAACCTTTTAGGACATTTGGATTATTATCCTATACGAGAATCTAGTACCAAAAAATAACCTAACCTCAAATTCTCTCGTGCACCTGTTACTTTGGATAAGTTGGCTTGTCGTTTTTTGGTTGCTTGGGTTCTTCATGATCACCCCTTAGGTTTATATAGTCCCTCTAGTTCTCCTCCAAAATAAATAGAAATCCTACTCGTATTAGGATTAGGAATCCCACTCCTATTAGAATTCATCTAGCACACCTTTCTAAATCATAAAAAACTAGATATGAGTCACCATATTTAACAATTTTCACCTTGACTCATCAATGTGCAATGTGCTTCATCGCACTTCCCCAATGTAATTGTTCCCACCTTAATAATTACATATTCCTTGCAATAAGTCAAGTAAACAGTTCCATGTGCCGGGGTAGAGATCATTTGTCAAACATCTTCCTCGCTGAACATATATGGAAGCAACAATCTAAATATAATATCCATTCATGAGAAGTACCTGGTTAACTGATGACAAGTATGTTTGAATCATCTTTTGCTACCACAATTGAGTATACATCCTTCATTTGCTTCAAACTCGGATATTCTTTTATCATATCACTTTTATCGTCATATAGATAGTATACATATGTGTCCTTGCTCTTGCCCTTCTTGTTGTAACTCTTTCTTTTATCTGCAACACCTATTGCAACCAATATTTGATTACCCGAAGATAAAGATTCGGATAGCTTTTTTTAAGAATTCTGTCTCCAATAGATATACAATTGTCTCATTGAAGTTGAGAGTACTTTTCCCAATGAGAATATTCATCACCAATTGCTCCCATAATGGTGGTAAAGATGATGCCAGCATGACAACTTTATCGTTCTCCTCAATTTTCTTATCCACATTAATCAGTTATGTAATAAGGTTGTTGAAGACATTGAGATGGTCAATGAACCGTGTATCTTCCTCCATGGGCAACCTATATAGTTATCGCTTCAACACCTGTTGGTTTATCAATAACTTTGCCATATACAGTTCTTCTAAATCCTTCCATAATTCCTTTGATGGATTCTCTTTAATCATTGAGTACTTTACCTCATCAGAGAGACATAGACATACTGTACTAATAGCCTTCCACATCATCGTCCACTAATATTTAGTGGACGTTTTTTTTTCTGATTTGTCTCCTTCAAGAGCAGCGATTAACTCTTGCTGGACCAGAACATCCTTCACTACACATTGTTACAAGCTGAAATTTCCTCCGCTGTCAAATTTCTCTACTTGATTTCATATTGTTGACATCAATTTTGATTTTGTGTCACCTGACGCTTTACCGACCTTCTCACAAATCTAATTAATTCAGTCTTGGCTCTGATACTTCTTGTTATACTTTGATACCTCTTCTTAAGTGTAGCAACCTACGGATCAGATCAAAGTTTTGTGAGATAAGGTACGAACTTACACGGTTTCAAGAACGAAGCAAATGAATCTCACAAAGAAAACCAAAATAATAACGTTGAAGCAACCACAATGAGAGAGAAAGATTAGTGAAGCTGACCACAAATTCTTTAAGCATAACATCAAAAAAGCACAAGAGATTGCTACTCTTTCACAACCTCTCGAACCTTTTAGAATCTTTGGATTCTTACCCTATACAAGAATTTAGTGTTAAGGAATAACCTAGTCTCTAATTCTCTAGTGTAGCTCTTGCTCCGGATGAATTGGCTTGTGGCTTTTTGGTTGCTTGAGTTCTCCATAACCACTCCCTAAGTTTATATAGCCTCCTTAATTTTTCTCTAAAGTAAATAGAAATCCTACTCCTATTAGGATTAGAAATCCTAATTCTATAATGATTCACCTAGCACACACTTTCAAACCCTAAATACTAGATATGAGTCATCATATTTAATATTATGTTTGGCAAGGTGACAGATCAAACCAAACACCCCCAATATTTGCTGGATACTGATGCAGTCGATGAATGTATCACCCGAGGGCATTCCAACACTTTTGAATTCCATTTTTTTGGACAGATCAAATGCTTAGTCTAAGGTCCGCGATCTTAAGGGTCTTGTCTGTTATATCGAAGTAGATATTAAGGGTCAATTTCATATATGGGAAAATTTTAATATATGTCGCTATTTATTCGCTATTTTAAAGATACGTCACCCGCATTTACTCCTTGGAAATATGCCACTACCAAGTCATGTTTCTTTTAGAAATGTCATTACAAAGGATTAGGTACCATTTTACTCTAATACACCCACCATAATTGCCCTCGTATTTTCGTATAGACCGTAATGCTCTCACCATTTGAGGACTCAACCATATCGTACGACTCACCAGGCTCTCATCAGATCGCCCCCAATCCTCCCCGTTGTGGATGCGTATCGTCTGCCGTAACGGCATCCTGCCATTGAATCACTGCCGTGTGGGGCCCACGCGACAGTGGCCGAACGGCAGAGTGCCTTTACGGTAGAGGATCTGCAATCCCCCGTTGTGCTCATAGACTCTAAGTGACCTCCTCCACAGCGACCTCGTCCTGGCGACCAGGGTGACAACCTCCTTCCAGGCAACCATGCATCGACCTCCTCCCATGCAACATCCTCCCCAGCAACCAGCGCAGCGATCTCCTCCACGGTGACAAGAAGAAGCTGCACAAGAGGGAGAGAGTAACACATAGGGCTAGTTTGGGATAGTTTCTGATTGTACAGATTCTAAATTCTTTAAAAATCAGGTGGGTGATAGTTTCTGATTTTATATACAAATCTAGTTTTGATTATAGGAGAAGTTTCTTAGAGAATCCAGAATCTAGATCCTTTGAGAATCAAAAGATGTCATCCAACATATTCTTGGAGAATTAAGAATCTACATAATCAGAAGCTGTCCCAAACTGGCCTATACTCACAATCAGTAGGATGCAAATACAAGGAAATAGTAAAATCTGAATTTATCTTGTTTTTGTGTCTGACCAATCTAATCATTAATGCGTGCTAAACTAAATTTCAGAAAGAGAACTAGTACAAGTGCAAACAAACCAAGCACCAGTACAAGGGCTCCACCATCAAAGTCACCCTCCAAGGTTGCTGTACGCAAGAACAAAGCTACAAAAGGGAAATCGACCAAGCCATCATCCATACCAACAAGAGGCAGAGAGAAGTGCTGTAGCTACCTGTGCTTCAGGCAGAAATGGCAAGGGAAAAGCTGCAATGCTATCTCAATTGATATGTTCTTAGGTCCCAGCGCGCTGGACTAACTTCTTGTTTTTGTGTTAGTGTTGCTTTTGCTGTTATCGGAGCATACTCTTTCTGCACCTGCACCTAGTACTTGTGTCTGGTGCTATGATGAGAACTTTTGGTCTGTGATCTGCCTTCCAGCGCGGCTACCCGACCATACATATGGGGCAGTGGAGCCTAGATCGGGTAAATCCTCTCCTGAAATTCTGAAAAGGTGCTAAAACACTTATCATCTTAGCATGCTAGCAATAATGAAAAAAGCGCAATAGTAGAGTCTTTGAGCACAAATGGCTCACGCATGGAGCAATCCTTGAACTAATGAAAGATGAGGTGTCAAATTGGAGTTTCACAGAAGCAATAGGACTTAAGAAACTACTAGCACGGCTATATGCGCAGGCCTATGACAGCATTTTGTTTCGGTTTTTGTACATAAATCTGGTGCAGTATCATACACCCCGTAAAATCTATATTTCCTGCTAATATATTCACAGTTTCTGCTGTTTTCAAAAAAAAAAAACTTTAGTTGCTGCTATTTATCTGAACCTTGAAGGTTGATAACATCAGAAATTTGGTTGCTTTAATTTTGTGATGTTGCACGCACACATTTGGGTGCTCGCTTGTTTAGCTCAGTTTCTTGATTTGATCATGCACACAGATATTACAACTTTCTTTATTTCTGCAAACAAGATGCATGCATGGATGCACAGTTGCACACAGACTGACTATTGAACGTTTACTGAAATAGTTCACAACAATGCACATTCTGAACTCACATTGAATTGGCACAAAAAACACATATTCCTGGGATACAGCTTGCCAAAAAGATACACCTCTGGGCTAAATTATGATTACAATTTACTTGCAAATAATATCTATAAGTATTTGCAGTGGTTTATCACCACGGTCCTTCTGTTCTATGATTTCGCCCGAAGCACCAACCATTTGTATATGCTCTTTGTCTTCAATTCATTGACAACTTCAAGCATCTGAATCAGCTGCATATTTTGTTCTTTCAGTTTGCATGCAACACCAATCAACCTATCTCTGCAGCAAAAGGCTGCACATCATCGGCTTGATTCTCCATCCTAATTGCGACATTCCTCACAGAAATTGCAACCCACTTGGAAAAACAGCACCAAGCATTGTTCTGCACGAAGAATTCATAGAGAAATAAGCTAAAAAATGGCAAACCAAGTGAAATCAAAGATGCTCCAGGAATCAAGTGAAATAAGCTACTCGAATGTTCCTCAACCGAGCATTTTCACATTCCACAATCCACATTGCATGAGTAGCACCCCTTAACCGCACCTCGATTGTGCTAATTCCGAAGAAAGAGGGCGCTGATACACCGGCTGACTACCGGCCGATCAGCCTAATCCACTCCATCTCGAAGATCATTTCCAAGGTCCTTGCTCTCCGCCTGTCACGCCATATTGACTCTCTCATATCGCCGGCTCAGAGTGCTTTCATCCGAGGACGCAGCATTCAAGACAACTACCTGGCCGTCCGCAGTCGTGCAGCGACACCACAACCAAACGCGGTCCCCGGTTCTTATGCTCAAGCTCGATATCACAAAAGCCTTTGACTCTGTATCTTGGGAATACCTCCTGGGCCTCCTGCAAGCCCACGGATTCGGAAATCAATGGCGCCGTTGGCTTTCCACCTCCCTAGCCACATCTACGTCATCCGTGCTTCTCAATGGGGTGCCGGGGCCGGCGATCCTGCACCAGCGAGGCCTTCGGCAGGGTGATCCACTATCGCCATACCTATTCATCCTAACGATAGACCCGCTCCACTTCCTCCTCAAAAAGGCGACCGATGAGGGCATCCTTTCACCACTCAGAGACTGTGCGCCGTCCGATCGCCTATCCCTATATGCGGATGATGCGGTCATCTTCTTGAATCCGGTTAGGGAGGAGTTGCAGACCGTCCTCGAAATCCTCAATTGCTTCGGCGAGGCCTCGGGCCTCCGGGTCAATGTGCACAAAAGTTCCATAGCCGCCATCCGATGCCAAAACATTGATTTGGATGCCATCCTTCAGATTTTTCCGGGCAGCATCTCGCTTTTTCGTACCAAATACCTGGGGATGCCACTCACTCTAGGGCGCCTGCGCCGGGTCCACCTTCAGCCCACCCTTGACAAGGTTGCGAGACGCCTTGCAGGATGGCAGTCAAACCTTCTGACAATAGGTGGACGTCTGACCCTCGTCAAATCAGTACTCACCTCCATACCGATTTATGTTCTCACGGCGCTCAGAACGCCCAAGAAATTCATCGCCAACATCGACAAGATAAGACGCAAGTTCCTCTGGGCTGGCAACGGCCCAATGCACGGCGGCAACTGCAAGGTCAATTGGGCAACAGTGTGTCGTCCGCTAAAATTGGGCGGCCTTGGAGTGCTCGACCTAGATAGATTCGCGAGCACTCGATTCTTGTTGGCCGTGGCTCGAGCACTCGAATGCGCTTACTACCGTGGAGCAGACTCTCCACGCCTTGTGATCAAGTCAACCAACAGCTCTTCATGTCGACCACCGATGTCATCATTGGTGATGGCCGACGGGCGATCTTCTGGACCTCCACATGGTTGCGCGGCAGAGCGCCATGCCAGCTTGCACCGTTACTCTTCAAACACTCCAGGCGAAAGACAAGATCGGTCGCGGAGGCCTTGCTCAACAATAACTGGATACGGGACATCCGCCACCATCTCACGCCACAACTCATAAGGGAGTACGTTCGCCTATGGACCATCGTTCAGTCCGTGCCTCTCCATCCTGAAAGGGAAGATGCTATCGTATGGAAGCCGACTTCTAATGGTGTTTACTCAGCTAGCTCTGCATACCATTTCCAGTTCAACGGAAGCACATTAAAACCATTCCACTTCACAATCTGGACGGCTTGGGCGCCACTTCGGGCCAAGTTTTTCTTTTGGCTAGCTCAGCAAGATCGGCTATGGACAGCCCAGTGCCTACAAATCAGAGGTTGGCCAAATCAATATTTCTGTCTTATGTGCTGCCGTAGTTTGGAAACAGTCTCCCATTTATTCCTTCACCGCCTCAAGTCCGCCGCCAGGGCCTCCATTACACGATGGGTTCGCGTGCCATCCTCAATCCGCTCAATGGGAATCCGATGTGCACCTTCACCTGTGGAACCTTCAGTGCATACAATCCTCCGCCCGTTGCAAGAAAGGTCTCAAAGCCATCATCATCCTAGCATGTTGGCAATGGTGGAAAGAGCTAAACAATAGAACCTTCCGTCAGTCCTAGGCAACGCACGATCAGATACTTCAGTCAATTAAGGACGAGGCTGCATCCTAGGCTATGGCGGGAGCATCGCATCTCGGTGCTCTTATTCCAACTACGTTGTAATGGACCGCTAATGTGCCTTCTTTTTTCTCTTTTCTCTTTTTTCTCTTTCTTCTGTTCTTGCCTCTCGTCCTAATTTCCGTCTTTTTTCCCTGTTTCCTTTCCCCCTCCCCCCTAGGGGTGCGGCCTTCGCACCTTGTTTCTGTTCTTTCAATCTCCTAATATATTTCACGGTTTTCGCCGTTTTCAAAAAAGAGGTCCTCTAGATGACCAGCAGCGGGAGTGCGGGGCCCGACGGCGGCGGGACCGGGGGACCTCGGCGGCGGCGGGACTGGGGGCACTAAGCTGTGATATATATCAAATTTTCTCCTGATATAATGCCGTAACATCAAGATGTCAGAACGTTTTGATGGATTAAAAGCACAAGAAGGATTTGAATTCGAATGTACAATCCCTCAAACTGCAGAGAGCAGAGTGCCAATGTGACTAAATATCAATGTGCTCTTGAAGTGCCAATTCGAAGTGCAAGAAGGACCTTGCTGCGAATGCACTGACGAAGTTTCTGGCGAATGCACTGACGAAGCTTCCGGAATGCTGACGCTTCCAAATCATTGTACACCGGATGGTTTTCCAGAGCTGATAGCTGAGAAAGACGGAGAAGAATTGCTTAGAATCTTTTTTTTAAAAAAAAGGCCAAAGCACTGGTATTCATTATAGAAGAAAGAAATAACAGACGAACTACTTACATACTCACGCACCCCAAACTCGTGCACACACGCACGCTCCCGCCAACGGGCCGAAGCGCCGCTCGCAAATTGGTTAGAATCCTCAAACTGCTGGTTAGCCGCTGGAAATGGCTGGACGGTTGCGCCAGGGAGTCAAGTTGGGGGGTCTAGTGTCCACCGCGTCGCCGGTAGGGATGTCTCCATCTGCTCCACGCCACGGTGAGCCGCGAGCCCTTCTCACCGAGCACCTATCTTGCATCGGATTGTCTAGTGCGGTGCAACCAGGGTTAACAAAACCGAAATAAAAAAATTGCAGCGAAATTTGGTTCGGTTTTCACAAAAATTGCAGCGAAATTTGGTACGATTTTCGCAAAAACCGCTCGAAAACCGTTAGAAACCGAAGGGTTAAGAAATAAAAAAAAATTGAAAAAAAAATCAAAAAAATCGAAAGCCACGGTTTTTCACGAAAAACCAACCCAACTAATTGAATGTTCTTCAAAAATGGTTTTCGTTGAAAACTACGGTTTTTCACGAAAAACTGCACATATAAATTTTTTAAAATTTTTAAAATTTTAAATTATAACGGTTTATCGAGCGATTTTGGATCTCGAACTGGAGCGGTAAGGTTGAAAACCACCGGTTTTATTAACCCTACGTGCGGCCATCCCATGGGAACGACCCCTTGGAGTTGCACCGCAAGAATAAGCAGGCCACTCCAGCTATCGCAACACCACCACTCTTCTTTGTTCGTCTTTCTTATTTCCCCTCTTCTTCCAACCAGAGTTTAAATTACTGATCCAACGTCAAAAATCGCTTAGATGTCATTAGCAATTTTCGTCAAAAATCGATAGAAATCAAATGAACTGCAAAGTTAAACCTTTTGAACTCAACGGTTAAACAACAGCAAAATAATTCGAAAATTAACTGGTTTTTACTGATTTTCGATTGGTTTATATTGAAAATCGACACACTCAGCAAAAAATAGGAAAAAGGTAAGAAATGTATAAAAAATATGAAAAATACAAAAAAAACATCTAGCATAACCTTTTCTATATTTTAAGACAATATCAAATTGTAAAGTACATATTTTGCAATAATAGCCCAACTACGAAAAAATATGAAAAAAATTAGGCATGATTTTAGCTATATTTTAGACAATCTCAAGTTGTAAAGTAGACATTTAGCAATAATATTTCAATAAATAACCTTTCGTTCCAATACCATTCACAAATCAATCCAATAAATTCATAGCTCAATGTCCATAGCATATGATATTTGAAATCAACATTTCTCATCGAAATATGTCAGTACAAGTATGTAACATATGAACGACATTAATATATTCTTCTATGGAACAAAATATCTTGTATTTGCAACGTTTTTTCTTTTTTCCTTTTTCTATTATCTATAATCGATTTTTTCTCAAAAACATCTAAAATTTCAGTTTTCTAAAAAAAATTCATAGCATATGTCCAAAAAAATCTATTAATACTAATTTTAGGGAACTTTTAGATAATTTTTTTTAAATTTTCTGAATTTGAATTGGACCGGTTGATTGACCATTTTTGTTAGACATTGTGAACGACATTGTAACTCCAACTTTAGCACCAATCACCTGAACAGGTCACACACAAAGATACCGAGCAGGGTTAATAATATCGTTTTGAACTCGTATATCGACGACCCGGTGGTATCGAAAACCGCGAAAAACCGAATGGTTTGGAGTTTGACTTTGAAATCTGATCAAACTGACGAGTGAATTTCGAACGAAGTGGATGAAAATCGCTCGAAAAGGCTCAAATTTCGAGTGGTTTTTGGCAAAAATCACCAAAAATTGGTGAGAGTTGGAAAAAAGGGAAAATTGAAAAAACATTGGAAAAATTGCAAAAAAATTGTAAAAAGCCATTGAAGGCCCAAAAAATAGGAAAAAATGTAGGAAATATATAAAAAAAAGTATGAAAATATATTAAAAAAATTCCGTCATGAACTTTCCTAAATATGCAAAAATTTCAACATGTTCATTTTAATACTACTCACATGTCATTCTAACAAGTGCAAAAATAGACATTCATATATCAATACCATTCATATATTAACACTATTTACATTTCAACACCTTTCATTGCTACTAAATATACTTCAATAAATATTGCTACGAAATATAATTGAATATATATTGGTACAAAATATACTTAACAAATATTGCTACTTGACATAATTGAACAAATATTGCTACTTGACATATTTCAACAAATATTTCTACTTGACATACTTGAACAAATATTGCTACTAAATATGATTGAATAAATATTGTTACTAAAATATGTTTAAGTAAATATTGCTACTTAACATATTTGAACAAATATTGCTACTAAATATAATTAAACAAATATTGTTACTAAAATATTTTGAAGTAAATATTGCTACTTGACATGCTTGAACAAATATTGCTACTAAAAATACTTTTATTTTTTTATATTTCTAATTTCTACATTTTGAATGGCACAAAAACATCTCCAAACTTCATTTTTTGAAAAAAATATTCACATTAGAGGTCATAAAGCAATTAATACTAATTTTATGGAATTTTTGGATAAAAATTTTCAAATTTCATGATTTTTTTGAATTTGAACTTGTCCGGTAAATCGAGCAGTTTTGCTTTTCGTATCAGAACGGTACGGACGGTTTTCGCAGTTTTTGAACGGTTTTTGTTGGCTATTTGAACCCTGCATCGAGGTACTTCGAAATAAATTTCCTGCACTGATCAAATCAGTTGTCACAGACCGCCCTTTTCAGGGGGTGCGTATAAATACCCTCGCAGCTACCCAGGAATTTAGCTGCAGGTAACCAAGTGTACATTGCTTGATATAAGAACAAATGCGAATATTTTTACCGATGAAATAAGGGCCTAACGGTCAAGGTTTTACAAAAGGTGCGGTTGGCACCGAATACATTACAGAACACCCACATGAAAGGCTTGAGCAGATAGATAGATCAAGACTTTCAAAACCAAATAGCATCGTCATCTACGGACTTCTGGAATTCGCCATCTTCAATTGAAATCTAAAGTGGGGGTTGAGAGCAAGGGTGAGTACACAACCGTACTCAACAAACCACACGGAAATTCTGAATATTACATGCAGGGATAAACAAAGGTAGGCACATGTTTTAAGTATTGTGGATGCAAGTTGTAAATAACAGTTTTCATTTTACATTTGAAACACAAACCATTAATAGCAATATAAATTTATATCGGGGGGGGGTCATTTGCAAAGTTCACATCCTCGCCAAATTTTAATTAAGAAAGCTACAGGTAGCAGATTACGTAAATCACCCTAAATTAACTCAGCTTCATTAACCGGAAGCACGGCGTATTCGAATACCATTGATATCACTCTGCAGAGGTACTCAGCTTTACCCACAAGATATCATCGACCGTTGATGCCATGCGCAAACAACATGCAACTTTAATGCATGTGACCGGGCCGAGATAATCATAGCATTTCGTTGAACTTCCCCTTTTTAGCTCCTATCCAGTAGGCTATCCAAGATCCGCAATATTCAAGACCCACAGTCCATTGTGCGATCTGAATATTGTGGATACCTACAGTTGCGTGAACTGGTGAATGGCCTCCGCATTCACGTTCCGCCCCGATTGCTGTGCGATCCATTCTCTTCCAGAATGGCAGCTACTACCTATAGGTATTAAAAGGGAAGTACAATGTACTAGGCTACATTGGAATGGGTCAACAGAATTGACCGTCCCAACCTGCGGTTGAGCGATTACTGAAGTTATTTACTTTGCCCAAAACATCGGTCCTTAAATGCCAAAGACTCAGCCAAGCGACATACCATAAACCCTCGGTACCAATTGTACCACCGCCACACCACAACCTTGGCCTCATCATCGGTTGGGGATTGGGCCGGTACCCACTTCCCGTGGTCCGCCCAACACTATCCCCCAAACCGTAGCGATTTTTGAAAATCAACCAAGCCAACCTTTAGAGATTAAGCATTTGTCTAAAAGTAATAATTGTATGAATTACTACATCTACGAAGGTTCAATATTTTATATCCTAGGGTTAAAAAGGAATTAAGTCATAGCAACAGGTTTACAATTGGGGTATATCTAATCATGTCATTCGAAACTATCATATTTTCTAGTTTTCTGAAATAACAAAAATAATGCAATACAAGAAATACATGTATTTTCTATAATGGAACTGGGTTCAACATGTTCGAGGAGTGTGGCTTGCCTTGCGGATTTGAGGGTTCGCCTAGTGAGAAAGTGTCGACGTCGTGTCTGGCCTCGAACGGCTCTTGCTCTAGGTACGGCTCCAACGTCTGCTCCTGCTCCGAGATTCGTGCCAATGGTTGCTTGACGTCAGATCTAGCGCGAGAAGACGCAAACGATAAGTAAACGAGTAAAAACAAAACAAAGAAAGAAAATGAAACAAAAATCAGAGAGAAAAAATGGCCGGAACGGGAGTCAAGGGTATTTTGGAAATTTTCTGGACTTGGTTTGGCAAAACGGAGGTCATTTTTAGACTCACCGGCTCGAATGGGTCAAGAATATGTATTTTTGGATTTTTGGGGATTTTTGGGATTTTTCAAGATTTTTGTGGAGTTAATTTTGAATTTTTCGGATTTTAAATGAATTAAAATCCAAAAAGAAATTGAGAGGGGACACTGTGCCAATGGGCCGCACAGTGCGCGAATTCAGCCCATAGCTTGCGAGAAATCGCCGCCCATCAGTCTGACCAAGCTACCGACAAAGGGCCAAAGTGGCGGTGGTCGATGATGGTCTACAGCAGCAAGGCATGAGGGGAGGCAGCATCAAGGGCGGCGACAATGACACAAGGGCGACGCTGATCGGCGGGTCCCGATGTCAGAGAGAGAGGGAATGAGCTGACGATTGGGTCCCACGGGTAGAGAGAGAGGAAGGGCGACAGAGCGAGTGGCGGCGATTTCAGCTGGAGGGGAAGAAGACGCAGGCGGTACGGGCGGGAGAGAGCTCTAGGGGAAAAATGGATTGGCGAACGAGAAGGAGAATCACACGGTGAGTTCGGGAGTGGGGAGGAATGAGTGGGGGAGTGACTGGAGTGGCGTGGTGGCGGGGAGTAGCTGGAGCCGAGGAAGATGACGGTGGATCCGGCGAACGGCGGCTTGAGGCGGGGAAAGAAGTGGCGGGGGAGGGAGAGGAGTCCACGACGATCTTGGAGCGGTAGAAGAATGGGGAGGGGAGGCGGCGGAGCGGCCTGGCGGCGGAGGTCGACCGAAGCCGAAGAAGACGAAGTTGTATTTTGTGATTGGCTGTACGGCTCGGTGGAAGAATTAATGGGAAGGAAGAGGAGAACACGGGGAACACTGGAAGCTCACCAGAACTGGCTCGGGGTGAAGAAATTCGCCTGGGAGAGCTCGGTTTTTATGGCGGCCGAAGGGAGGAGAGAGGTGAGCGGCGGAGGAGGCACTCGAGTAGCGAAATGACTCAACGGAGCAGGGGAGCAGGCGCGAGATTGGACGAGCGTTCGGCGCGGCAGAGCAGAGGGGCAGGAGCGTCGGTGAATTGGTGAAACAGCGGTGGCACGGGATTGGCTGTTGGCGCGGCGGAGGAGATGGGTCGAAACGAAGAAGATGGCACGGTCGGCGGGATTTGCGCGACGGAACAGGGCGGTGAAACGGGTCACCAAGAAGCGGGTGGTCAAGGCGAAAGAAGCGAGAGTAGGTCGGCGGGCGTAAGCGGCGGGCGGAGGTGGGAAAAGAGTTGGGCCAGAAAGATTTGGGGCCGGGGCAAGGGAATGCGACTCGGGCCGGAGAGAGAAGGCGGAATTCAAAACGGGAAGGCGGGAAATTGAGAATGCGGCCAAAAACGGAAAGAGCTCGAAAATGGGTTAAAGAAATTTGGGAAAATTCCGGCAAAATTCAATTAAATCCAATAAAATGAGATAAATCCATTTTGAAATTTTTCGGGGTATTTCATCGGTCCTCGTATATTTTATTAAACTTTTACTCAAGACGGACACCGGTATGATCACAAGCCTTGTTCGGTTTATACCCCGACATAAGTCACGAGGGTCATCTTTTCTGCCAAGTCCCCGTACCTTGATGATGCAAATTTGCCCCTTGTTCATCCTTGACAAACACTTATGACCGTACAAGGATCACAGCCTCTTCTTTGCAATATTCTGTTCAATTTATGATGTGCCTTTCGTATTGGTTACCCCATTGTTAAAGGATCACACCGGAGACACATCGGTTGGGATCGTTTATGCGCCCTCTTTTCCAGCTCCAAGCAAGAAATCCTGGTGCCTCTCTTTATCTTTGAGCTTTCTCTTTTCCCTGCCATCCAGTAATCCTCATCAGCAAGGCAAGCATATAGCCCCTCCATATAAATACAGTGGACGAATCATCCTCCATCAGCCACTCACTCACTCACCAGCACATCGAACACATTGCTCACTGAGGAAGAAATTACTAGAACAAAGAATTTTAAGCAATGGCGGCAGGATTGCAGGTGTTCGGGCAGCCGGCGTCCACCGACGTCGCGAGGGTCCTGGCCTGCCTCTTCGAGAAGAACCTTGAGTTCGAGCTCGTCCGCATCGACACGTTCAAGAAGGAGCACAAGCTCCCCGAGTTCATCAAGCTACGGGTATGTCATTTCGATCCATTCAGTTTCCTTGCGTCCATGGAAATGAACTAGGTAGAAAATTACGTTGGTTTCATTCTTGCTGCGTGCCTCTGCAGGATCCGACTGGGCAGGTGACTTTCAAGCACGGTGACAAAACTATTGTTGGTACGTAAGAGCACAATCCTTGATAGTTCTTCTAACCATCAGTTCTTTCTTTTCTTTTCTTTTTTCCTTCTAACTACAAAAAACAATTCTGAACCAGCATAATTTGTCTTAATTAGAATTGAAATGGACGGCATTGTGAACAGACTGTCAACATTTACTCAATTAATAACTCCTAAATGCATCGCACAACTAATAGGCAATGTGGTTCTTCTCTTGTGCCAGATTCAAGGGCTATATGCCGGTATCTGTGCACTGAGTTCCCAGAAGACGGCAACCGGACGATCTACGGCACGGGTTCGCTCGAGCGGGCATCGATAGAACAGTGGCTGCAGGCTGAAGCTCAGAGCTTCGATGCTCCTAGCTCAGAATTAGTCTTTCACCTCGCATTTGCGCCCCAGCTGAAAATGAAACCTGACGAGGCCCGCATCGCGGAGAACATAAAGAAGATCCAGCAGATGCTCAGCGTCTACGATGAGATACTGTCCAAGAACAAATTCCTGGCTGGTGACGACTTCACCCTGGCCGACCTGTCTCACCTCCCCAACTCCCACTACATCGTCGGTTCACAGGAGGGCAAGAAGCTGTTCACTTCCAAGAAGAATGTGGCGAGGTGGTACGATGCCATCTCGAGCCGCCATTCGTGGAAGCAGGTGGTGAAGATGCAGCGCGAGCACCCTGGAGCGTTCGAGTGATCGATCGGCCTGATCGGTTGCGCGGCGGCGGCGAGCTCTTCGTCGAAGGCTTTGTCGGGTTTCATACCGTGATGTTGTTGTCAAGGCCCCCTCGTGGCCTCGTCTACGTACGTTGTCGTGTCGGCAAAAATAATATGAAGCCAGAGGCCTTCCTGCGGTTTTTCCTTTTGCAGCGCCATGTCTTTCCGGACCGAGAGTAGTATTGATCGGTTACTTTCCATTCAATAAATAAATAAATGTGTTCGAGCCCTTTTGCAGTACATTTATTTGGCTTGTGAAAGATCAATTTGAAAATAGCACAGCAAGTCTCGTATCGCAAGGTTTAACTGTACTGTTGATTGGTCTAGTGTCCACATGCTTAATTTCTCATGGGTCAGGAATATATGCACAACAAATAATAGAGACTAAGATTTAATATGAAAAAACTCTTGTGGAAAAAACTACAGGAAATAATCCACTATAATGCTTCGAAGATTACAAGTACAGTGAGTTGGCTTATATAGCCAAAAAGTTCTAGTTGTACAAGACTTGGACTAACAACCTATTTAGATATAACCAACAGATACGGTAGTTAGAGATATTTGAGTTATCTCCAACAAACCTCCTCTTAACTCAAAATCTAAAATGAAATTGTTTCGGAAAAGCTCGAATAGTGATTAATCACATAATATAAGTGCGTTAAAAGTCCAAAAGACTACTAAACAAGGAAGAATGGAACACACAATCCGAACACTTTTACTGTGAAAAACCACAAATGATATAAAAGACTAAAATAGTCTTATCAAAACGCTTCTTACAATGCAAAATTGAGCAAACCAACGATAGGTCGAGAGAAATACTGGAACAGCCAATACAAGAACACAACTATAACAAAGCAAACGAGTAAATCTGGATCTTCAAGATTTCATAATCCCAGTAAAATCTGAATCTTTGTAACTGATCTTCTGAAACAAATACTCAATCATTAAACGACATATAAGCTAAGACATCACCTGTGGTGCTAGGTAGATAGTGAAGAACTCATAGCATGAATTTTTGATATGCTCCACGTGGAACATAAAATTTAGTAAATTGCCTACTGAAAGCCATAACATGGTTGAAACTGCATAAAAATGTCAATATGAAGAAAAATTCTCATGCCATCAATGGAGTATAAATTACAGTAAACCCCTCATATCGAGTAAAGACCACAAAAATAACATTGTAGTATCCATACAGAAACAAACTCTTTTTACACTTCAAACTTTCATCTCAGACTAACATTGAAGCAAAATTTTACTAGAAAAACTCTGAAAAGTATAATGCTACCATCTGTCATCAAATTCCAAATGAACGTTGCCAAAATCTCCATAATGGACAACATATCTAAACGGTGGGTTTTATCGAGACAATTCATTAATTAAGGGGGGTTTGTTGAAGATAACTCAAATATATCTAACTATCATATTTTTTGGTTATATCCAAATAGATTGTTAGTCCAAATCTTCTACAACTAGGAGTCTTTGGCTATATAAGCCAATCCAAGTACTTGTAATCTTTAAAGCATTATAGGTCTTGTTTTGTAGAGCTCCAGATCCTAGCTCTACTTCAAATCTGGAGCTTGTAGGTTAAAATAAAGTAAATTAAATTTATATTTTTAGTCTAAAATATAAACAAAATGACCCACCTAAACATTCTTAATGTACCCATAACTCCAGCTCCATAAATTTATGGAGTTAGGAATACAATGCTCCACCAACTCCACAGATTTTGATGGAATTGGAGCTGTGCCAAACACCCCCAAAGGGGATTCTTTCTTGTGGTTTTTTTCTGCAAGGGTTATTCCACGTTAAATCTTAAACTCCATTATTTATCGTGCATCTATCCCTAACAAGTAGTATCAAAGCCCAAACATTATGCAGTATGTCTTGTAAGATGATGTCAATGGTTTGTCTATTAAAAAAAGCCAAGTGTCAATGATGAAAATTACCACCAGAACTCTGGCAGCAACGTCAACTGAAACTCTACCTTCGCATCAACATTTGGCCTCATAAGGACTAAACATGTTATGTGGATGCCACTATGTCAGAGCAAAGAAGTTCTTATTGCTGTCTTCATTTTTTGTGGGACGCTAAAATGCCGAAAAATGCAGATCTTCATAGAAATGAGCAACATTCAATCTGGACAAACTATTCAAAGCGGTCATTTATTGACATATACCGTTGCATGGTCTTTGTATAGACTTTTTTTTGAAATAAACGGCAGGAGCTCTGCCCATTCATTCTTTATATAGACTGAATGAAAATATTGTGGGGATAAATTCTACATATGTTACTGATGTACAGTGGTGGATCCATAATTTTCATAATGGGTGTTCGGAGTTACAGTTTTAGTGTATAACACAAATGCTCACAAATTACAATAGAAAAAAAAAATAAAGTACAAACTGTTCTTGCTATAGACAAAAACTAGTTTCTCAATCCAAGTTGCATCCATAAACATCAATTCAAAGTTGCATCCAGAAACATCAATGACCACTAGCATCTATCAATATAGTGAAACCACACTGCTTATGATTAGCTCAAGTAGGTAATTTTGCTGCTAAAATGAAAAGTGTTAACACCATCTGTTCTGGTGCCTCCTTTATCTTTGAGCTCTCTCTTTTCCCTGCCATCCTGTAATCCTCATCAGCAAGGCAAGCATATAGTCCCTCCCTATAAATACAGTGGACGAATCCTCCTTCATCGGCCACTCACTCACTCACCAGCACATCGAACACATTGCTCACTGAGGAAGAAATTACGAGAACAACGAATTTTAAGCAATGGCGGCAGGATTGCAGGTGTTCGGGCAGCCGGCGTCCACCGACGTCGCGAGGGTCCTGGCCTGCCTCTTAGAGAAGAACCTTGAGTTCGAGCTCGTCCGCATCGACACGTTCAAGAAGGAGCACAAGCTCCCCGAGTTCATCAAGCTACGGGTATGTCATTTCGATCCATTCAGTTTCCTTGCGTCCATGGAAATGAACTAGCTAGAAAATTACGTTGGTTTCATTCTTGCTGCGTGCCACTGCAGGATCCGACTGGGCAGGTGACTTTCAAGCATGGTGACAAAACTATTGTTGGTACGTAAGAGCACAATTCTTGATAGTTCTTCTATCCATCACTTCTTTCTTTTCCTTTTTTTTCTTCTTCTAACTACAAAAACAAAATTCTGAACCAGCATAATTGTCTTAATTCGAATTGAAATGGACGGCATTGTGAACAGACTATCAACATTCACTCAATTAGTAACTCCTAGATGGATCGCTCAACTAATAGGCATTGTGGTTCTTCTCTTGTGCCAGATTCAAGGGCTATATGCCGGTATCTGTGCACTGAGTTCCCAGAAGACGGCAACCGGACGATCTACGGCACGGGTTCGCTCGAGCGGGCATCGATAGAACAGTGGCTCCAGGCTGAAGCTCAGAGCTTCGATGCTCCTAGCTCAGAATTAGTCTTTCACCTCGCATTTGCGCCCCAGCTGAAAATGAAACCTGACGAGGCTCGCATCGCGGAGAACATAAAGAAGATCCAGCAGATGCTCAGCGTCTACGATGAGATACTGTCCAAGAACAAATTCCTGGCTGGTGACGACTTCACCCTGGCCGACCTGTCTCACCTCCCCAACTCCCACTACATCGTCGGTTCACAGGAGGGCAAGAAGCTGTTCACTTCCAAGAAGAATGTGGCGAGGTGGTACGATGCCATCTCGAGCCGCCATTCGTGGAAGCAGGTGGTGAAGATGCAGAGCGAGCACCCTGGAGCGTTCGAGTGATCGATCGGCCTGATCGGTTGCGCGGTGAGCTCTTCGTCGAAGGCTTTGTCGGGTTTTCATACCGTGATGTTGTTGTCAAGGTCCCCTCGTGTCGGCAAAAATAATATGAAGCCCGAAGCCTTCCTGCGGTGTCCCTTGTCTTCCTTTTGCAGCGCCATGTCTTTCCGGACAGAGAGTAGTATTGATCGGTTACTTTCCATTCAATAAATAAATGTGTTCGAGCCCTTTTGCTGTACATTTATTTGGCTTGTGAAAGATCAATTTGAAAATAGCACAGAAAGTCTCGAATCGCATGGTTTAACTCTACTGTTGATAGCTTATAGTAGATGAGTAGATATCTGGAGTAATGTTATGTCTGTGTGTTTAGTCAGTTTTGCTGGTAGCCAAAAATGTTTTGTGTGTGTGTTAGCTGGTGACTGAGGGGCAGTAACGTTTTTCTTGTGTGGCGGGCGCGCTATGAATACGCAAGGTCTTTGTGAGCTCATTTTATTCCTTGAATAAAATAGGGGAAACCTTTTAATCTAAAAACTCTACTGTTGATTGGTCTAGTGTCCACATGCTTAATTTATTATGGGTTAGGGATAGATGCACACCAAATAACGGAGACTAAGAATTAACGTGAAAAAATCCTGGTAGGAAAAAAATACGAGAAATAATCCACTATAGTGCTTCGAAGATTACAAGTACAGAAAGTTAGCTTATATAGCCAAAAAGTCCTAGTTGTACAAGACTTGTACTACCAATCTATTTAGATATAACCAAAAGATACGGTAGTTAGTGATATTTGAGTTATCTCCAACAAACCTCCCCTTAACTCAAAATCTAAAATGAATTTTTTTTCCGGAGAAGCTCGAATAGCGATTAAGCATAGAATATAAGTACGTTAAAAGTCCAAAGGACTACTAAGCAAAGAAGTCCGGAACAATCAATCCAAACACTTTTAGTACAAAAACCCACAAAGGGTATAAAATACTAAAATAGTCTTATACAAATGCTTCTTACGAAGCAAGATTGAGCAATCCACCGGTAGGTTGTGACATCCAAAATTTTGCTTCTTCATTTAATTTATTTAATCTGGAATTTATTTGGAACCTTGTTGGTTTTATAAAGTCTTTTTTTTGTTGTAATTTCAGCTTTAATAAAAAGAATTTCTGTGTAAAATTTAAAAGTCAAAAAATTCAGAAAATAATTTTATCGAGTTCCAAATATTCTAAAGTATTTTTGAGAATTGTTTCAAGATTTTTAGAGCTTTTTATCTATTTTTTCCGTCGAGTTTTTCTCTCAGCTTAAAAAAATCCGAAAATAGATCCTACCCGTCAGTGCTTCTCCTACCTCCAGCCAAAGTCCAGAGAACACCTCGCTCTCTCTTTCCGCCATTACGGCATGATTTGGAGCTTCAATTTCTCCGCGATTTGAATATTAAAATTTCGGTAAAAATTATATCCGGATTCCTCGCGACCTCCTCTTACCATTCATGGCCTTTAATCCCCCAAAATCCAATAAAAAATCTAGTTCTTTCCTTTTTCATCCACCATAATTTTCGCACGATTGCCACCTCCTCGGTCCTCCTCCCATCCTATAAAAGAGAGCGCCGGGTGCCTCTCATCGTGAGCAACCTATTTTGCCTCTCCTCCCGAGTTATTTTGTCCCCGTTTCGTCGGATTTTGCAAGTGAAGATATCGGATGAACAGTTCCGCATGATGCTACAGTTCCCGAGCTTCGTTATGATTTTTTCCCTTTTCTTGTTTTCAAACTTCCGAGAGCCCGTTTTCGCTCGTTTGAACTACAATTGGCTCTGTTTTTTTCTTCTAAATTCATATAAAATCCCAAATTATTTATTTATACTAGTTTGTTATTTTATTGAATTTATTTGGATTTTATTTGAAATTGATTGTTTTTCGCGTATAGATTTCGGAGAGTTGGAACGGTTCACTGTCGACGATCCCGACCTTCAACCCTTTGACCAAGGCAAGTCACACCCTTGAACATGTTGATCCCAGAATTTAAAATTTTATTTTGGTTTAAATTATTGCATGCATTATTTTATCAATGTAATTTAAATCCCAGTTTTAAATGATTAGTTACTGCTAATTGTTATGACGTCAATTGACTTTGAAATATTCATTCCTTGTCACCTTAGAGCAAAATATCACTGGTTGATACATTATTATAGTATTAACTGGTGCTACATAGTAAATGGCTTAGACATGTTTAAACATGAATTTATGACTTTTTGGAAATTTATGTCAAAACAAGATTTATGTTGAAAATAAAGTTATACCTTGGTGTCGGTGCACCATGGGATGTTATGAAAGATGATGTTATTCAAAAGAAAGTAAAAATGTGATTTAGACCAGGTGAGAATGGTTGACTGGTGGGTGTGTGAGGCACAAGGGTTGTGAAAGCTCGCCTAGTCAATTAAGGACCGATCTATGTTACGCTGAATATAAATCCTTACCGTACTACCAAAAGTCTGGAATAGGACAGAACTGGCTATCTGTATTGTGACATACCATGGACAGTCGTGCCATTAGGTTGAAAGTGACAGTGGGTGTAAAGTTGCCACTCGGCGTAACAGGGGGCTTCTGAACTGAACGGTTTTAACCCTACTAGCGATGAAATCTTAGCGGGCATGACTACGTGGATGGAGCTTTATAGGGGTCTAGTCATGATTTTCTCGACTGACACACCAAAGGAGTGTGCATTTGGGCAAAAAAAGATAACCACGTCTTGTGAGTAAAGTTGTACAACCTCTTCAGAGTGTAAAACTAATTGATTAGACGCGCCCGCGGTCATGGGCATGCCGAGCAAGCCTTTCACGGACTAGACTTTGGATTTTAAAATATTTTCAGAAAAGTGGTTTATATATGGAGAGAGTCCACATGGGAAAACTTGGGATGAAACTCCGGTTTGGAGCCCGTGCTGAAAATTGGATTAAAACTCAGTTTTTACTATATCAATTATGCATTGAAAATTAATTATTGTATTTGAAACATTGCTTTATGCTCAAATGAACCATATTATACCTTCCTTTGTGACCCTTCATCGACATCGATTTATTGTGTGACTTATGGAGTATTTTTGTATTCACCCTTGCTTACTCTATCTTTTAGAGGAGTATCTCTCGATGGTGAGGACCAAAATAACTAGACCGCTGCCCAGCTTGATTGCCTGTGGCGAATCGATTGGATTCTACTACTGGTTTTATTCTGTTTCCGTTGTAATATTTTATTTGGCCTGCGCGCCATAATTATTGCAAACTTTGATTATTAATAAAATACGTTAGATATGTTGTGATAACATTTCTACTGTGTGTATTAGCTTTTTCTGGACTAGTACAGGATACACAAAGAATTTCAGAAGTATTTTTCCGGGGTCCTACATAGGTCGAGAGAAATACTAGAACAATCAATACAAGTACACAACTATAACAAAGCAATCGAAGAAATCTGGATCTTCAAGAATTCATAATCTCAGTAAAATCTGAATCTATGAAACTGATCTTATGAAACAAATAATCAATCATTAAATGACATATAAGCTAAGACATTACCTGTGGTGCTAGATAGATAGTGAAGAACTCATAGCATAGATTTTTGACATGCTTCACGTGGAACATAAAATTCAGTAAATCGTCTACGTAAAATCTATAACATGGTTGAAACTGCTCAAAAATATCAATATGAAGAAAAATTCTCGTGCCATCAATGGATATAAATTACAGTAAACCCCTCATATCGAGTAAATACCACAAAAATAACGTTGTAGTATCCACACGTAAACAAACTCCTTTTGTACTTCAAACCTTCATCTCAAACTGGCATCGAAGTAAAACCTTCACTAGAAAAACACTGAAGAGTATAATGCTACCTTCTGTTATCAAATTCCAAGTGAACGTTGCCAAAACCTCCATAATAGACAACATATCTAAACGGTGGGTTTTATGGTGACAATTCATTATGGATTTTAAATTAAAGGGAGGTTTGTTGAAGATAACTCAAATATCTCTAACTACCGTCTCTTTTGGTTATATCTAAATAGATTATTAGTCTAAGTCTTCTACAACTAGAACTCTTTGGCTATATAAGCTAACCCCTGTTGTGGGGGATATATACCCCGGGGGCCCACAAGGCAGACCTGTGAGGTCCAACCAGGCAAAAGTAGGCCAGGCCGACTACGGAGGACTGGAGGCATACTGGGCTGAGCGAGATATGAAGAATCAGGGCAGATCCTAGCAAAGGAAACCGAGTCATATTAGGCAAAGGATGATTGTAATCCAAACTGATATAGAGTCGGATAGATATGAGGGTGCAGAT
The DNA here is from genome assembly GCA_036346375.1 of Guadua angustifolia. Classification (NCBI taxonomy): domain Eukaryota; kingdom Viridiplantae; phylum Streptophyta; class Magnoliopsida; order Poales; family Poaceae; genus Guadua; species Guadua angustifolia. The sequence continues at coordinate 3,197,117 of CM070504.1, read as the reverse complement.
TCCATCTCGTATCCGAGTGGGATTCCCTATTGTAACCGCCCTTCTCTGCTATATAAAGGGAGAGGCGGAGAACCATGAGGACAGGACATCATCAGCAAATAAGTTAGCTACTCATAATTCCAGAGCACAGGACTAGGGTATTATCTCCACCGTGAGAGCCCGAACCTGTATAATTTCTCGTGTCTTGTGCTACCATCGAGTTCCCGATTCAGCGCTTAGCCCCCTTTTAATTATTGTCAGTAACAAACCTCGACAGTTGGCGCGCCAGGTAGGGGCTGCGCTAGGATCAATCTTGGCAAGCTCGATGGCAATCTTCACCAAGAGCATGGCCACCTTCGCGCCGGCCCAGGCGTTTCGCTTCGGAAGTCTGGATTTCATCGCCGACGATCTTGGCCATCTTTCCCTTTCGGATTCGGATCAGTTCCAATCTGGAAGCAATTCTGAGGTTCCCTTAGCCAGGCAACCACTCGGATCGGGAACGGTCGCGACCATCTGTCCCGGGACGGTAAGCCAATGGGCCGAACCTCGTCCGGAGCTGGAACCAGCTAATGGAGAATCCCGAGTGGTCACAAATGTCAAAAAACCACTCGGACTTAAAGGTCAGCACTACTCATCTTCTTGCTCCTCTGATTCGGAAGGTGGGCGGAATATTTTCAGAGCTTTCGCAATATTTTCGTAATCGAGGACTTGCGAACGGAATCCCAGCAACAGAAAGATGCAGCAAACGCGGTGGAAGAAGACCGTCATTATCAAGAAGGCCGTGCGAAGCTCCTCCAGAGCAGAGCACGCAACGTCAATGAAGAAATCCTGCAGACAAAAGTGGGGAACCAATCGGTTTTCCATACGCCTCAGCAGAACATTGTGGCCTCCAAAACGCTTCTTGATACTCTAGGGCCACTACTTGGTCCTGATAGCCCTGCCGCTCCGATCGTGGCCTGTGTTCAAAGCTATGGTGGCGGCGGCGGCAAAGAACACCGGGAGGAGCAGTCGTACTCAGATCGTCAACTCGCGGTCGCTAGCAAGAATACGACTCGCGATCGTCCAAAGCGAAGCCGGCGGGAGAAGACGCGCGGCATAGCATCAGCCGGGACCTCTGCATGGATTTAAATGCCAGGTGGCGCGACCGGGAAGATGAAGAGCGCCGTAGGCGCAGAGATAACTATGAACGTTTTGGCATTGGCCACGACGATCGGGACGATCACCGTAATAATCCCCGCTATTGTGGAGGGGAAAACGAAGACCGACGAGCCAAATCACCCCATCGACGCTCTCCACGAAGACGCAACGATGGCCCTATTGAAGGCATCCGGACTTTCACCCCTCGCCTTCGCCGAGTGGTCTGGCCCGAAGGATTCAACCCAAAGAGCATCACCAAGTTTGACGGAGAAAGAGATCCTGAAGCTTGGCTCCAAGTTTACTCTCTTGCGATCATGGCTGTTGGGGGCGATCACAATGTGATGGCTAATTACCTTCCAGTCATGCTCACATCTTCGGCTCAAGCATGGCTCACAGGACTTCCGGCAAATTCCATAGATTCCTGGGAAGATCTTTGTGAGCATTTCATAACCAACTTCCAGGGCACTTACGAGCGACCTGGAACGCAATGGGACCTATACCAGCTCCGCCAGAAAAAGAATGAGACGCTCCGGGAATTCATCCGGCGCTTCATGCAGAAGAAGAATACAATCAGGGACATCTTGAAAGCAGCAGTCATCGCAGCATTCCAGAAGGGTGTCAACGACCCCGACTTGATCAAGAAGATGTCTCGAAAGCCACCATCCACCGTAAGGGAGATGTTCGAGCTGGCGGACCGTTACGCGACGGCCTCGGATGCTCTGGCCGAGCGGCAGGATGATCGCCCGCGACAAAAAGACAAAAGGGATTACGCCGAGTCATCAAGGCAACGGGACAGGAAACGAAAGCCTGAAGAAATAGTGGCGGCAACCGAACAAGGTCGGCACCGCGCGCCACGTACCGACGACTACGATACAGTGATGGAGGCTATTTGTCCTTTTCATCCAAAAGGCAAACATGCTGCAAAAGATTACTTCACTTTGAGAAGATTTGCCAAGGAATCGAAGCGACCGGCGGATCACGAAGCAAAAGAAGAAGATAAGAAAAAGCAAGATTCCCCTGAAGATGATGAATATCAAAAGACGGAACGAGAGCTCAACTACATCTACGGAGGCTCGATGGCTTACGAGTCAAAGCGGAAGCAAAAGCTCACGGCCAGGGACGTCAACGCCGTCATGCCAGCAGCTCCCCAGTATCTCCGATGGTCCGAGGCTCCTATTACCTTTGACCGTTCGGATCATCCGGATCACATCCCTTATCCCGGAAGATTCCCGCTGGTGCTGGACCCGGTGGTGCGCAATGTTAAACTCAAAAGGGTGCTGGTTGACGGGGGCAGCGGGCTCAATGTTCTCTTCTCCAAAACTTTCGACGACATGAAGATTCCCCGTTCCGAGTTAAAGCGGGGCTCGTCACCATTCCACGGAGTAATTCCCGGAACTTCTTCGGTACCACTCGGGCAAATCACTTTGCCAGTCACGTTTGGAACCAAGGAGAATTTTCGGACCGAGTACCTCAACTTTGAAGTGGCCGACTTTCAGACGGCGTATCACGCCATCTTAGGAAGGCCTGGCCTGGCCAGATTCATGGCTGTACCACATTATACTTATCTCGTCATGAAGATGCCAGGGCCAAAGGGTATCATTTCCATACGTGGAGATGTCAGCGATCGTTAAATCATGACTGAGAGAGCTGCGAGATGGCCAAGCTCAAGAAACGGCAGATGATGTGAGAGAAGATCCGTGACGGTGAACACCAAGAAGATGAAGGAGAGGTGCCGGCCAAGAAGCAGACCAAGGCGAGCCTAAAACCTGATGAAGGGGTCAAAAAGGTAATTCTTGACCCATCCAACTCGCCTGAGCAGCTCTGATCGGGACAGGCCTCGCCCCCAAATAGGAAGACGCGCTCGTCACCTTTCTTCGGGCCAACCGGGACATCTTCGCGTGGAAACCATCCGATATGCCCGGTGTTCCCAGAGAGGTGATCGAGCACTCTTTGAACGTTGACGAAGGCCAAGCCCATCAAGCAACGGCTCAAAATTTGCTCAAGATGTAAAAAAAGCCATTAGGAAGAGATCACAAAGCTTTTAGCGGCGGGTTTCATAAAAAGTGTACCATCGATCGGGTTGGCGAACCCAAAGGCTTGTTCGCAAAAAGAATAAAAGTGGCGCATGTGCGTTGATTACACCGTCTCAACAAGGCACGCCGAAAAGATCCTTCGGGTTGCCTCAGTATAGACCAAGTGGTAGATTCTACTACGGGTCAGGAACTCTGAAGTTTTCGGACGCCTACTCGGGATATCACCAGATCAGTCTAAAAGAAGAAGATTGCATAAAGACCTCGTTCATCACTCCATTTGGCGCATTCTGCTACGTCACGATGCCATTCGGTTTGAAAAACGCTGGCGCAACTTATCAACGCGCGATACAGCGATGTTTTCACTCCCAGATCGGGCGCAACGTGGAGGCATATGTCGACGACGTCGTTGTCAAGACCCGTGCAAAGGAAGACCTCATATCTGACTTGGCGGAAACCTTCGAAAGCCTAAGGGCTTACAAAATGAAGCTGAATCCAGAAAAATGCGTTTTGGAGTCCCGTCAGGAAAGCTACTCGGATTTATCGTGTCACAGCGTGGCATCGAGGCAAACCCAGAGAAGGTCAATGCAATTCTGAAAATGAAACCTCCAACCAGTCAGAAGGACGTTCAGAAGCTCACCGGATGCATGGTGGCACTCGGCAGATTCATCTCTCGGCTAGGATCTCGAGGAATGCCCTTTTTCAAACTTCTAAAGAAGCAGGGCAACTTTCAATGGACCTCAAAGCACAATGAAGCTTTTGAAGAATCAAGACATTCTTAACATCCCCACCTGTACTGGTCCCTCCAATGCGAAGAGCCTCTTCTGCTCTACATTGCCGTGACGACTCATGTAGTCAGCGCTGCAATTATTGCAGAGCGGAAGGAAGAGGGGCTACACCTAATAGTGTTGCGCATGCGCAACTCAACTGGAGGATTATTTGTTTAAAGAGATGTTATATGTCAGAATCTTTATTCAATTGACTTGCTACTCAATTGCTTCTCAATTAAGCAGTAAGTCGGGGGCTACACCTAATAGTGTTGCACATGTGCAACCCGCTATGTCGCCTCTGTCCGGTCTCTTTTCCCTACGGTCACGACTAAAATCCGAGTGCTCTATACCCTCGATTGTGAAACCCCAGACGAAAAAAGTCTAGTTACCTAAAGGCATGCTCGAGGGAAAAGGCCAAAGCGCCAACTCGTGATGCTCGGGGGCTATACTAATCGCACAGGGTGCTTAAACATTAGGAGGATGAAAATCACTTGGGAAAAGTCAAAAAGATCTAAGCAAGGGACAAAAGAAATAACAGATTTGGAGCTAAAACAGTCTTACAAAAGGTCCAGTATCGTTCAAAGACCATAGAAGATATATACAACAAAAGCACTATCTAAACAGCAAAAGCGCTACTTTCCTTACGGAGATAAAAAAAAACTACTCCCGGCGCGCGCGGCCGACGGCGGCGATGAGGGCATCTCTAGCTTTGATGAGCATAGGAATGACCTCGATCAGGGCGTCGATGACGGCGGTATCCCGGGCGACGGCCTCCTGCTCCCCGGCCTCCGCCATGGCGAGGTCAAACGCGGCCCAGAGCTCGGCATGTTCGTTTTCAGGCTCCACGAGGTCATCATCGCCAAAACTGTTGAACAGGTTCTCGATCCACGGCGCAACTGGTGGACCTGGGGACTCTGGAGGGAGAGATAGAGGAGAGAGATCCTCGGAAGAAGAGGAAGAATCCATAAAGAAGAAGAGGGCAGCCTGCAAAAAAGGCGAACGATCAACCGGCAGTCACAATTCCACAAGCACGAAAAATGAAGAAATCAAGCGAAGAAGAAAGCTAACGGGCGAGTGTTTCAAAGAAACAAGAAGAAATTTCTGAAGAGATGAAGAAGAACGAACCGGCGGAGAATGGTAGTGCGCTGCAAATCGCCAAGGTCGAGGCTAAGTACACTCTTATACGGGGCAACGCCTGTCTCTGGAGAGAGACTCGCTTCAACCCTGGGCGACGCTTGGCATGGAGGCGGGAACGATTCACCTTCCGGGTGCGCCGAACGTAACGTCGCATGTTTTTCGAAGAGTGTCAGACGCCATGATGATCCAAGACTTCAGAAACGAGCCAAGACGTCAGATTTGCCCCCTTAAATGGGCCAAGAATTAGCAAAGTACATTAAGGCAGCGGCTAAGCATTCCCACAAAACAAATTCAGGCCCAGAAGAAACCTTTTTCCAACATCAGAACAATTATCCCGAAGAAGCAGCAAAAAACACAAGATAAGTTCAGTACAAACAGAAGACTACACAGGACCCAGGTCCAGGTTTTTAACCAAAACAGAAGCAGTATCCTTGACTTCATCCATAAGGGCGAGCGCTCGGTCGTCATCAATAGTGCGGGCAAATCCCTCCTTGACAGCTTCGAGCTCCACCCGCGGATACAAAGACTTGGTGATTGCTAGCGCTGGCAAAGGCCAGTATTATGCGATGTCCTCCAAGTGCGCAGTCAGCTTCTTGGGGGCTTCTTCCAGCTTCTGAATTGTGAAATCAGCATCATAGGGGACACTGCTGGTGCCGGCTTCATCAGGACCCAGGATTCGCAGCACCCTTTCGAAGCCCAATTGAAGACGGTCGACCCTCGCTTCAGTTCTTTTAATCTTATCATCAAGAGCCCGGTACTGAGCTTGTGAGTTGACCCGATGCACTGCAGGATACCAGTCGGGTAATTACGAAACCGCGAAAAAAGAGGGACAACAGGGCAGAAGATGAGACTGAAGGTGCACCTTCCAATTCTCTTGTCAACTTGGCTACTTGTTCCTTGGCGTCCTCTTGACCTTCTTGAGTTTTCATTCCGGAAAGAGAGGCTTCGAGTTTCTTCCGGAGATCTGGCAAAAAGATGAAGATCGAGGCATCAGGAGACAAAGGATTAAATCAGGGACCGGGCCACTCGGCCAGAAGGATTATCGTCAGAAAGACTGGTCAAATTCAACTTCTCCGCCTCGAGGGACTGGATGCGACTTCGAAGCCCTTCTAGTTCCTCTCGATTCTCCACGCGGGTGCGTGTGAGCTCCGCCTCAAATTCAGTACGAATCTGCTCGACCTCCTCAGCATAATCCTTCCGCATCTTCATCCTCAGAAACAACTTTTGAAGAAGGATGTTCCGGTCTTGAGCAAAAGATGACAGGCGCTGGAGATGGTAAAGCGACGTTAGGCTTCAGGGAAAAAAGAGAACTTTCAAAGAAAGCACGGAGCAGACTACTCACATTGCCAAGGCGCCAACACTCACGAGCAGCATCAAAGAACGACTTCCAATCCTGACCCTCGATCTCGCCGTCCAACAGGACTATGTCACCTTCGTCATCAGTAAACGCAGCCCGCACCGGAGATTTCGGGCGGGAAGGCGGAGGAATTTCGACGCACGGTGGTGACTGGCGGGGGGAGGTGGAAGGATCTTCTGGCGGTGAAGGAGCAGTAGCATCGACAGGGGACGCAGCGCGGGCAGTCGGCTCAAGAAGGAAAGGTGGTAAGGAACCACTCGGCTCCAGGCGGCACTCGTTGCCCATGGCCTCGGGGGCTGTTGGGGGCACCGTTCCGACTGGTTCCGGAATAGCACTGGGTACAGGAGGCACAGCATCAGTCGGCGCCTCGGCCTCTGCTACGTCGACACCACCTTCGCCAACAGTCGCTGGAGGCTCCAGGGGCGACATCTCATGAAGAACTTCGTCAACAGGATCCCTACGAGGAGAAACGATTAGGACATGATCCAGGGAGCAAAGAAAGACTAGCAAGGAAATCCAACCTGTTGGATCTTGTTATCTTGCACTTCAAACCCCTCCGAGTGGAAGGACTGCTAGTAGGAGTCCCCGCAGGCGCACCTTGCGCGGCGGACAAGGGAACCTCAGTCGGGCGCACGGATGAAGGCACACTTTTTACCGAAGGTGGGGCTGAGGGCGTAAACACCTCGGGTTCCACCGACTGGCTCGAAGAAGAAGAAGAGGAAGTCGGGGGAGGAGGCCGTGTGGCCGCGGGGTCTCGAATCTTCGGACCTCTAGTCGGGGGTACACCCTTGTCCGGCTGCTTCCGCTTGGCCTTGTGAACAATCGGAGCTTTTCCCTTCCTGGATGGATCATCACCGGGCGCGCTCGTCTTGCTTGCCAGCGCTTGGGCGGCAGTATGAGTCTTTGGCGGGAAGTTTCGCTTATCACTCTTATGGACGGGAAACTCAGGTAACGGCGCATCGGAAAAGAAGGCCTCACGTCCCTGCCAATGTGGAAAGCACATCCGAATCAAGATTCAGATAAAAGTGAGGAGAATCAATACCAGAAGGCATCAAAGAGCCCTTACCGGGGGCACTGGATTCAGCTTCGTAAAAGGTCTTGGCTTTTTGGGAACAGCGATCTTCTCGTTTGGGGCAAAGAAGTCAGAGACACGGCCTAAAAATACCGCCGAAGTAATTTCTTCAGAAACCTCCCGTGTGGGATCATCGGAGCCCTCATACTCATACCCTGGATGAACTCGGTCCTTGAGGGGCTGAATCCGGCGGATACAGAAGTTGGCAATAATGGCTATACCAGTAAGCCCATTTTCCTTCAGCTCGGCAATCAGCCCCATAAGATCAATCACTTGGTCCATCCCGTCGTCCTTGGGGAGCGATGTCCAGTCAGGAGAGGGCTTGGGTGGCCTCCCAGAAAAAACAGGCAATGGAGGCTCAGGATTGGCACAGTAGAACCACTCTTGGTGCCAGCCTTTATTCGAGGTCCTAAAAGGAATGTTAAAGTAAGGTTTTTTCATGCCATCCCTTAGCTGAAATCCGGCACCTCCGACCACTTTGGAGGAATTCTTATTGGGAAAAGGCTTAAGAAGGAAGAGGTGGCGAAAGAGATTAAAGTGGGGACGGATGCCAAGGAAGGATTCGCAAAGATTGACAAAGGCAGCGATTTGGAGAATGGAATTGGGATTGAGGTGGGTTAGCTCGATCCCGTAGAATTCAAGAATGCCACGGAAAAAGGGAGATGCCGGAAGACCTAACCCACGCATGAAGAAGGATTCGAAGACAACCACCTCCTCAAAGACGGGAGTAGGGCAGACCACTGCATGCGGGCGGGTGGCGAGCATCACCAATGGCGGAAAAACACCCATGCCCACCAAGTCCTCCAACCGCCCCTCCGTCGTTACCGAGGTAGCCCAATCCTTGGTCAAGGCGGACGGGGGAACAGTTGCGGGAGGAGGGGACGACATCCTTGAACGAAGCAGTCTCGCGATCGCGTGGGTTTAGAGGTTAACCCTAACGGCGGAGGTCGCGAGGAAAAAAGATTGGAGGACCAAAGGGGCGAAAAAGAATAGTGCAAAGACACTCCGTTCTACCCTATATTGGTAAGGGAGCGGTGCCAACTTTCGCCTCGAGCGGGAAATCGCTTCACCCTTTCCATGCCCTGAGGCCGCCCTAGGGAGCACTTCAGGGTGGGTTGGTGAGCACGCATGTCGTGCATAATCGCTAATGGCCCAACACAATAAATTGGGAAAAGGTACGCCCCAAGATGGGCCAAAAGCCAAAAACCCGTGACACATGGGATCATGGGTACCACCCTAGGAAAAACATCCTCTTATGGTATGCCTCATGCTAGGTCACAAGCTGATAACGTTCAGAGAACTAAGCTAGATACCATAAAGATGACTTCAAAAACAGACACCTACAAGGTGTGAGGCTCGTGTGACCTTAAATAGGTCGGCGACGGATACCAGATGGGCGAGATAGAATGTGCTCTGTAAAAAGGCCAAGGGTTATGCGCCCGGATGTGCTAATACCACTCGGCCGAGTACAGATGTGCACAAGAAACATACTAAGCAACGAGTCGGCTCGATAAATTGAGTCAGAGATAGCTCGGAATAACCATACAAAGAATTTCGTCGAGTTCTTCATGACCTCTTTGCCAAGCGACAAGCATTCGGCTAGAAGCACTCGGGAAGACTTGACCGCAGGAAGGCACTCGGACAAGAAGCACTCGGAGGCTACTGTGGGGGATATATACCCCGGGGGCCCACAAGGTAGACCTGCGAGGCCCAACCAGGCAAAACTAGGCCAGGCCGACTACGGAGGACTGGAGGCATACTGGGCCGAGCGAGATATGAAGAATCAAGGCAGATCCCAGCAAAGGAAACCGAGTCATATTAGGCAAAGGATGATTGTAATCCAAACTGATATAGAGTCGGATAGATATGAGGGTGCAGATTCCATCTCGTATCCGAGTGGGATTCCCTATTGTAACCGCCCTTCTCTGCTGTCGGCGTACTATACACCAGGGTACCCTCTTCGCCGCACAGAAGCGTGCGTGGCCTATGTGGCAGTCTAGCAGGCGGGTGGGTGTTTACACCCGCCTCTGAGACGTTAGTCCACGTGGCCTGTGGCGGCAGTGGGCGACCACGCCGCCGCGCTTGCGCCCACCCACGTGGCGGCTTTGGCGGCGATTGGCGCACGCCCACTCACCGGTGTCGGTCCACGTGGCGCGCGGCAGCGGTGGGCGACCACGCCTGCCGCCCGGCGCCCAGCCCACGTGGCATGTGGGCGAGCACACCTCGCTTATTCCGCCGCCATGCAAAAGGGTGGAATACGGTGGTTTGTCTTGAAGTTTTTTTTCGCCGCCCGTCTTGTGTCGAGAGACAGCTCTTTGTACGTGCATGTCGGTCCCAAGGAATTCTGCTACAAGCTCGTTCCTCGACGCCTCTCACCTACATCACTGAGAGGTCACATTCGGAAGAACCGGCGAAGGCATGCGCTGGCATTAATTAGCTACCAAGGAACGGACGGCGCATAAAGGTGTAATAAATGCATGTAAGATAAGCATGATGACATCCCTCCTTCATCTGACTGGTGTAAGCCCGTGCATATAAGGGCACTGGAGAACATACGAGAGAAAAAGAGAGGAGAGGAAAGGAAAAAAGGGAGACTCAACAGAAGAGCTGGTCACCAGCAAGCTCTGTAACCAAGTCCAAAATACTCAATCCAAAATCAGGCATGACGTAAGGCTGTTACCCTTCTTGGAGGGGGCCTGAACCTGGGTAAAATCGGTGTGTTCATCAACTTGAAGAGGCACTAAGATTCGTTAGTGTGAGAGGTACTGGGGTTTCCCTCTGCTAGGGTTAGCCAATTACCAAAGCCACCCCCCTATCGAACTAAACCCGGCTCAGAGGCTCGGGCTGTCTGTGGAATACGCCGGACAGGGCGCGAGTAGGGCCGTAGTTGGTTTTCCGATCATCTCTCCGGCGAGTTTTGGTGTTTTCTTTCAGTTCTGTGCATCTGGAAATGGCGAGTTCGCAGCATCAGGAAGGAGAAGAGTCGGGCCATATTCAGAGTGTGTCCCGGCAATCTCGTCGATCGCAAGATCGTCTCGCTCCACCCCCACAGGGTGCTGGCGATGCTCCTGTGGCAGCGGTGGGGCATCCGGTGCGGCGCCGGCTGGCCATGGAGGCGGCCACCCCAGCTCAGAATCTGCATGCAGCTCGTCTCCTCCTGGACCACCCTCCGGTGGAACTTGTAGAGACTCCCACCCCACCCGTGGGTGTGGGATCTTGCCGGCCTTGTTGGTGCGGCCCAACCGAGTAGGGCCTGGCCAGAGCATCGGTGGTACTCCGCCCCAGGTATGCGGTGGGGCTCGCAGGCTCCAGCCGCCACAGTGGCGGCGTCTGGCCAGTGGGCTGTGGCTAGGAGGAGGCGCTTGTGCCGGTCCCGATTCGAAAGGAACCGTGGGGACCTAAGGAGTCGTCTTGACGAAGCCCGCCGACATGCGAAGCGGCGACCTTCGCGGCCGTGTGCCACGCCGCCCGGCTCAAGAGCAGGGGCGCGGCAAGCGGGTGGCCTCCGAGATGGAAGTTCCTCCGACTCAGCGGAGAGTCCTATTTCTCGCTCTCCGAGCTCCGTGACGGCGAGCTTTGTTTATGGCGTTGGGTATCAGCGTTCTCCGTGATTACGCGTGTGGAGGGTTCGAAAAGTTTCGCCGGCATCTATAGAAAGTTATGACGGCACTACCAATCCGGAGGAGTTTTTGCAAATTTATACAACGATGGTACGAGCAGCCGGCGGGTCCGGAAAGGTTATGGCCAATTATTTCCCGACGGCCTTGACGGGCTCTGCCCGTTCTTGGTTGTTGAACCTCCCGCGAGGGTCGGTGCACTCGTGGGAGGAACTGTGTGGCCTCTTTGTCGCCAATTTCAGGGCTCCTTCGCGCAGCCGGGCGTGGAGGATGATCTGCATGCCCTGGAACAGCATAAGGGGGAGTCGTTGCGTGATTTTATCCGGCGGTTCTGCCATTGCCACAACACGATTCCCCATATTTCGGAGCAATCGGTCGTCATCGCCTTTCGAAGAGGCGTTCGCGACCGCAAAATGAAGGAGAAGATGCCCACCCGTACTATCAGCTCCACCTCTGAGCTGTTTTCCCTCGCGCATAAGTCTTGGCTGCTGGCAGAAACAAGGGGCGGGATCTGGTCCCCAGGGTAGCCGAGGCAAAGATGAAGCCGGAACCTCGAAGGGTTCTGGCCCGTCAAGTAAGAAGGCGCGGAAGCGCGAGGCAGGAGAGACCCGGCGGGTCTTGGCCGCCGAGCGCGGCCGCGATGACTCTGGGTCGCCGGAGCGTGGCCGCCGGGATCAGTACGGCAACCACCGTGATCAGCGCAATGATCACCGCGACCGGCGCAATAACCGCCGCGGTCGTAGGAACGATCGCCGCGGGCGGAACGAAAGAGGGCCTTGGTGCCCGATTCATCGAACTGATACCCATGACTTGGACAATTGTCAGGTCGTGGATAGAATGGTGGAGCGGCGGATCAAGGAACGCCCCTCGTGATGATGAGCGCCACTCGAGATGATAATCGTGAAGACCCGCCCATTGTCTTTCCAAAGAAAGTGGATCATACCTTGGCGTATATCTATGGTGGTTCGTCCGCCCTTCGCTCTAATACCTCTTGCAAGCGGTTGAAGAGGGAGGTGTGTGCGATGGGGCGAGCTCGAGGTCACGTCGGATCTTTGAAATGGTTGGAGGAGACGATCATCTTCATCGGTGACCACCACGATCGCGCTGACCGGGACATCTCCGTTGTGGTGTCGCCCACATCCGGAATGTCCTACTGGTCGTGTCTTCAGTGGATGGAGGAGTTCTCTCAAGATCTTGTCCTCTACGGCATTTCGGCTCTTCGATCCCGCGCAGATCTCCATCCGTCGTTGCCTTTCTTTGGAATAGCCCGGGGTTAGTGTAATCCCGTGGGCCGTGCATCTCCTGTCACTTTTGGAGAAAAGGATAATTATCGCATCGAGTTGGTGGACTTTGAAGTCACCGATTTTGATCTCCCTACAATGCTTTGCTTGGCCGACCCAAGACCGCCAAGTTCATGGCGGTGACCCATTATGCATATATGGTGGTGAAGATGCGATTCGCCGCCCCATAACCATTCGAGTGGATCACTGAAGCTTTCTTGCGTCATAAGTTTGCGCTTGATATGAGTGCCGCCACTTGTCCGGGCGTCTTGATGCCGCCGCCGGAGCCCTCAGTTCGGACCAGCGCCTCACCGCTCTGCGGCGAGGTTAAGGTGGTCGCCCTGAGTGAGGGCGAGACCCGCAAAACTGTCAACATTGGCGCCAACCTCAGCGCCAAATAGGAAGACGCGCTCGTCACCTTCCTCGGTGTAATTCCGCGTGTTCGCCGGCAACCGTCCGATATGACCGGGTCCCAGTGGAGGTGATCGAGCACCGTTGGCTACGCCCCGGCGCGCCTGTTCGACAGAAGATCCGGCGGCAAGCTCCGGAGCGGCAGGATGCCATTCGGCAGGAGGTAGAAAAGCTATTGGGCGCAGGGATCATCAGGGAGGTCACTCACCCTGAGTGGCTTGCCAATCCTGTGCTCGTAAAAAAATCCAACGAGAAGTGGCGAATGTGTGTTGACTTCACCGACCTCAACAAAGCTTACCCGAAGGACCCTTATCCCTTGCCGCGAGTTGATCTCATTGTGGATTCCACGGCAGGTTGTGAATTATTATGCTTTCTGGATGCGTACTCTGGGTACCATCAGATTAGCATGGCGGTGAAAGATGAAGAAAAAACTGCTTTTGTAACCCCTATGGGTGTTTATTGTTATATTAGGATGCCTTTTGGTTTAAAGAATGCTGGATCCACTTACCAGCGTGCTATGCACATTACTTTTCGTCCGCAGATAGGGCGGAACCTTGAAGTATATGTTGATGATTTGGTAGTGAAAGTCAAAGAAGGTGAAGCCTTGATTCGAGACCTGGAGGAAACCTTCTCCAATCTTCGGAAGAATTGCTTGAAGTTAAATCCAGAGAAGTGCGTGTTCGGAGTTCCCTCCGGTAAATTGTTGGGGTTCCTGGTATCCAACCGGGGGATTGAAGCCAATCCGGATAAAATAGCAGCGATTGAGCACATGAAGCCGCCAGCACGGCTCAAATAGGTTCAATGTTTGGCTGGTCGCCTAGCCTCCCTTGGGCGATTCATTGCCCGATTGGGAGAAAGGAGCCTACCCCTATTCAAGTTATTGAAGAAAACTAATCATTTTGAGTGGACTGATGAGGCTCAGAAGGCCTTTGAAGACTTAAAGTGGTACCTTACCTCTCCTCCGATCTTTGGTTTCCCTGCGCAAGGTGAACCGCCGCTTATATTGCCGCTACCCTGAAGTGGTCATTGTTGTGTTGGTGGCGGAGAGGAAGGTGTCCAAGCCGATTTATTACGCCGAGAAGGTGTTGCATGAAGCGGAGACTCGATATCCCCAAGCTCGTAAAATGTCAGATGCGATTTTGGTGGCGCTAGGAAATTGCGGCATTATTTCCAAGGGCGAGAGAAGTTACCGTGGTTACGCCTATCCGCTCGCGAGAAATCTTGTTCAACCGTGAAGCGTAAGGTCGCATTGCCAAATGGTCGATGAACCGGAGAGTTCAATCTTAAGTTTGTTCCCCGTGACCGCCATCAAAAGTCAAAAGTGGAGGAGTTCGTTGTCGAGTGGACTCCGCCACTCTTGAAGCGGAAGAAGCCCCCGTCGCCTCCTCGACCTTATTTTTGATGGTTCGCTCAGATTGAGGGCTCAGGGCTGGTGTTGTTCTAGTCTCCCGATCGTGACGTGCTCCAAAGATGTTGTTGCTCTTGATTTTAAAGCTACTAATAACATTGCCGAGTATGAAGGTCTGCTTGGCGGTTGCGTATTGCCGGCGCTAGGTATCCGGCGTCTTCAAGTCAAGGGGACTCCTCGCTAGTCATCAATCAAGCGAGGAAGGAATTTCAATGCCTGACCCCACCATGGCGGCGTGCTTGGCGAGGTCGGTCGAAAATGGAGCGGCGCTTTGAAGGATTGGGATATACTCATATCCCCGACGCGATAATCACCTTGCGGATGGGCTTGCAGCTTGCATCCTCGAAGGCTCTGTCGGTCGGGGTTTGAAGAAAGACTATCGCGACCGCCCATTACAGCCCATGGTTCGATGGGAATGATGGTGTCCTTCGTCGCCGCCCTGGTTCGGTGGGGACGATGGTATGGTATCGAGGCCTCCGGCTCGGCGGGGATAGCGGCGTTCTTGCCACGACCTCCGATTCGAGGAGGGAAGGCGGTCGTTCGCCTCCTGTGTCCGGAGGGAAGGCGGCGGTGCTGCCAATCTGGCGCTTAGGGAAATGCTGGCGCAGCAAAGTACCGGCGAACACCGAGTGCTCGCCACACTTGGCCGGAAAATCGGTGGATGGATCCGATCCTAACCTTCTGCGGGACCAAGTGATCCCGACGATGATCGTCACCGAGAAAATAGCACGTAAGGCCAAATGCTATACTCGTGGATGGGGACTTATACCACGGAGTAGAAACGAATTCTCTTGAAGTGCATCACTTTCGGGAAGAGGGAGCCTCGCTCTCGATATCCATGGAGGTGTCACGGGAGCCATATGTCCCGAACGCCTGATCGACAAAGCGTTCGCTAGGGATTTTATTGGCCATCGCCTCCGGGATGCTTGCGAGTGGTGAGGACATCTGGCTTGTCAGTTCTTCGCCAGGCAAGTCCACCGACCAGCCCAAGCTCTGCAAACCATCCCGCTCTCTTGGCCGTTCGCGGTCTAGAAATTTGGATATCTCGGGTCCGTTCATGAACCCGCGGGGCTTCACCCACCTCTTCGCCGCCATCGACAAATTCACTAGTGGGTCGGTGAAGGAAGCAAAGACGCGATGCCATCACGGCTTCATTATTGTCAAATTCATGCATGGGATATTCAGCTTTGGAGTCGCCAACCGTATTATCACCGATAATGGAACTCAGTTCACCAAAGGCAAGCATTTACGGAATTGCGTGATGAGATAGGCACCAAAGTATGCTTTGCGGTTGCCCACCCTAAGAGCAAGTCAAGTCGGCGTGCCAATTCATTGGTATTGAAGGGTCTCAAGACAAGAGCGTTTGATCGACTCACAAGCGGGCGCTATTTGGATCGAAGAGCTTCCGGCATCTTGTGGTCGCTCCGCACCACACCCGGTCGGACTCATGGCGACGCCTTCTTCTTGGTGTATGGGCGGAAGCCGTTCTCCCCTCCGAATGTCGTTTGGCTCTCCGCGTCTCGGTTTTCAGCGAGGAAGGCCACGAAGATATCCGGCAAGAAGATGTCAACCTCCTGGAAGAAGTTCGTGACCGGGCCGCCGCATCGTGCCGCCCGATACCAGCAAAGTCTCAGGCGATACCATGCCACCGGGTTTACGAGAGAATCTTGGCGATGGGTGACTGGTCTTCTTGTGAGTTCAGCGCATCTTTGGGTTGCATAAGCTGTCTCCCCGGTGGGAGGGCCCCTTTAAGGTGGTCTCAGTATCTCGACCCGGGGCGGTCCGGTTAGCCACTGAGGACGGCCGAGAATTGGCGAATTCCTACAATGTGGAGTTGTTGCGAAAGTTTTATCCATGAAAAACTGTAAGTACCCGGTGATTCGCTTTGATCAGCCTCGGGATAGACTTATCCCCCAGCTGATCGGCGGTCATTGGTTGTCGATAATGTTATTATCTTGAAGATTTTCGACTTTGTCATTGTTCCTTCTTTTGTGCCCCACGGGGTAGTCTGGTACATGGATGCTATTGGTTCTTAGGTTTTGGCAGTCCCTTGCCGGTCCATAATTATGCCTGGTATCTGTGTCGGGTGAGAACGGGCAACCGGGGAGCGGATCTGGCACAGTGCTTAAATGTGGTTCATACACCTCGGGTTGGCTCTCAGAAGCACCGTAGGTCGTTACCACAAACACTGCTGGCCTAGTATCCTTCCTAGTAGTTCGCTGCTTCGCTGCACAGTGCCATGGGCTGTGTTTGGAAGGAACGGCAGCAACGTGGAGGCCAAAACGAGTGAACCAATATTACCCCATGCGCCGACTTTTGTTGTCATAATCTGTATTGAATGCGTCCTGCCTGGCATTTATTTACCTTTATAATAACCGCGTATGTGCGTGAATAAAACTTTAAAGCTTTGGCTCAATTCGAGAAGAAAGAGTTAGGGGCCGCCCAAAGACTCCAGCTGGTCGCCCGAAGGCTCCGAGTGGTCGCCCAGCGCTTGGGGGCTAGTCGCCCAAAGGCTCCGAGTGGTCGCCCAACGCTTGGGGGCCGGTCGCCCCCCTGCTTGGGTTGGGCGCCAACTAATGCATAAGCCAGATAAGTGTTTTAAGTAACACTCTCGCTTGTTTGCTTATGAAAATGCTAAAATTAATCGAATTATGCATGGTTATCACGGATGTCGAAAACCTGACGGCTCCTTGGTGATAAAGGAAAAGTCTTCAATGTGAGCGTTTAGTAAAGTTAAGTGACCAGAGTGTAAGTTGGGCACGGAGCTCGAACACGGCTCGTACACCTCGGGTTGGCTCTTAGAAGCACCGCTGGTTGTCACCGTCGAGCGCCGCTGGCCCAAGACCACTCCTGGGGACTTGCTACTTTCTGCGCCACACTGGGGTACGATTCTAAGAGATCACAAGGATTTAAGTTCCGAAGAGGTTTCAGCCAATGATAACCCTGCATAAAATCTTGACGGCAAAATCATTCTGTGCTCAAACACAAACTATTACGCTTCAGAACTGCCTTTGCCTAAATTCTATGCAACTTATGCGTATAATGCTTACACTTGTGGCTAGTTGCATGCAACCTCTACAGGAATTCTGGGACATTGCCTAGGCTCAAGAGCCTAATTGGTGCCTTAGCCGAGGAGTTCTTGAATCGCCACCTAGCAATTCCAGCATGCAATATCGGATAAGCATGGCAAACAAACATGAAGGTAAAACTGGGAAGCATCCATTACAGCTAAAGTTAATTGAAATGTTTTTACAGACAGAAAGGAAGCTAATTAACAAAAGAAGTAAAAGCAAAAAAGTGGAGTGGCGGCCTAGCCCTTCACTCATCGCCCACGCCGATGTCGCCGGCGTCTTCTTCCTCCGCCACCGGATGGCGACATCCATGGCCACCAGCTTGTACTTGCCTTGCCAAGTATTCGCCGTTCGCTGACACGCGCCTCTGCCAGGCGGTGTTCCCACGATGCGGTCTCCATCGCCGCCATCGTCCAAGGAAGCATCGCGGTGGCCCAACAAGCCAAAGACGAAGGTGGCGGTCATCACCGCAACCTCTTGCCCTCCCGGTGAGCGTGCGGCGTGGCGCGGCAATCTCGGCGCCTCCGCGGCCTGGTTGGTCGCGTGGGCGTACTGCAGGGCGGTGTCTTGGAGGGGCGTCTCCAGCACCACGCCCAAAGGTTCCAGGCATCTTTTGATGCGCTGGAAAGCCCTCTTGAGCATGGCGGCGAGATTGCGCCTGAGGCGGTCAATCTCATACTCAGAGGTCCTCTGCGCTGCCTCGGCCCTTTCTGCCCGTTGTTGCATGGCGACCAGGGCGGTCGCGGTGGTCCTTTCCTGTGCCACCGCCGTGTCCGACCTCTCCCGCTCTCGCGCCAGCTCGTCGATGGCCCCTGTTAGTTGCCTCGCCGTTCGGGCACCATGCCCGGCGGCCGTGGCAAGGAGTGCGCCAAGCGAGCTGTGTAAGTTGCTGAGCTCGGTGAAGAGCTCAGCGGAGCGCTCGGCGGGGGTGGCGATGGTCCGGGAGGCGAGTTGGCGAGGTGCACTGGCGTCGGGGCCGCCTGCCCCGGTTCCCGTGGTAGTGGCGGCTGGCGGCGGCTGGGCGGAAGCCTCCGCCGCAGCGCAGGTGGCGTCTGCTCTCTGAGGAGCATCTTGAGGCCGCCTTGGCGCCGCCCTCAAGTGGTTAACCTTAGGGACCTCGGCCCGCCTGCCGAGTGGCGGCCGGGTCCCGTTCAGAGGCGGTGGCGCGTGGGGCGAGATCGGCGCCACAGGAGGAGTCGGAGAAGGGGCTGGCGCCGTAACAGTTGGCGCCGTGGTCGTCGGAGCTGGCGCCTACTGTAGTGGCACCGATGGCGAAGGTGCCGGCGGCGCCGGAGGTGGAGATGCTGGCGTCGCGGGCGGTGGCGCCGGTGCGGTCGGTGCTGCAATTGGGGCCGTTGGTGCGGCCGCCCCATGTGAAGCCACCGCCACCTTTGCGCTGGTGGCGGCGGGGGTTTCGCCCGCGTGGTGGGTCTTCTTCGCGTCCGGGCTTGGAGCATCTGGGGCGAGTGGCCGCTTGCCCGCCGCCCGATCAGTGGGGGGAGGTGCGCCCACGATCGTCCGAGGGAGCTGCGGCGGCACAAAAAGCGAGGCGGTGGAGTCCATTGGCGGCAACAACTGACGATCTCAGCGCTCCGCAGACTCTAAGTCGTGAGTGGCCGTGCCAATGAAGGAAGTCCAGATCATTTGAACCGGCGGATGAGCCCGAGAGAGCCACGTGGTGATGCGTGGCCCATCCAAGTTTCCGCTGGCCAAAGTTAGAAAAAAGGCGCGGTTGGTAGGGAGCAATACTGGAAGGAGCATAAAAAAGAGAGATGAAGACTTACGGCGGAAAAGTCACGGGTAATGTCGTAAATGCCGTCAGATATTGCCATCTTTGGGTGAATACTGGCGGAGGGCTAAGTCTTCGGATACAAAATCCTAACAACCATCGCCCGGTTAAACCGCATTCCATAAGTTGATAATGCGGGCCGCCATTGCCCGGACTCCGTCGTCTCTTCGACAGGCGAGTTCGATTTCGGTGATCGCCGTCGGGCAGGCACCCCCTGTAGATCAATGCGCTGTCGTCATGTGACGACAACCATTGGTGCGCCAGCCCTCAATTTGACTGGCCGAAAGGGAGGTAGCGAGCCGACCCCGCCCGAAGATGAAAATGGCAGCTCCCCAAAAGTTCGCCGTTGGAGGAGGCGCGGCAAAGGAAAAAGTAGCGAAAAAGTGGGAGGTTCGGCATCACCCCCAAGAACATTTCGCAGAGGTGTGAGAAGATGGCGAGAAAAAGAATGGAGTTGGGGGTGAGGTGAAGATGTTTGATTTCGTAAAAGTGGAGGACGGTGAGGAAAAAATCAGAGAAAGGCGATACCAAGCCCGCCATGATGCCCCACACGAAGATGATGATCTCGTCGGTGGGGCACTGTGGTGTGGGGGTCCCAGCCCGAAAGAAGAGAGGGCCCTCCGGTACGATCGTGTGGAGTCTCCCTACTGTGTAGGAATCCACGCTGGAGGGAGGAATGGAAGGCGAAGCAGGAGGAGCCATGGAAGCAAAAGTGGCAAGAGACAAGAAAAGCTTGGAGGAAGAAGACGAAGTTTGCAAAGAGTGCTAAAAGCGTGAACTGCCTGGTGTGGATGGATCTATATGTATCCCCCACTCGCACCGACGGTTCACGAAAGGACAAGGTTGTGCGCCGTTTGGTCCCAAGAAAAATCAATGGATGCGGAAGGAATCGGCGGTCGCATCTCGATGAGTGATGGCCCCATCCAAGAATGCACCGCATTTAATGTAAGGATTTTGAAAGACTCGATGTGCGTTCTTGGGTGGGCCGGGGCTCTTGTCGGCGTACTATACACGGTACCCTCTTCGCCGCCTGAAGCGTCGCGTGGCCTACGTGGCGCTTAGCAGCGGGTGGGTGTTTACACCCGCTCTACAGACGCGACCACGTGGCGCGTGGCGGCAGTGGCGACCACGCCTGCCGCCGGCGCCGATCCCGTGGCGGCTTTGGCGAAGCGATTGACGAGCACGCCCACTCACCGGTGTCGGTCCACGTGGCGCTTGGCGAAAGTGGGCGACCACGCCTGCTTCGCCGGCGCCCGATCCACGTGGCGGCTCGGCGGCGATTGGCGGCACGCCCAGCTCACCGAGTGTCGGTCACGTGGCGCGCAGCGGCAGTGGGCGACCACGCCTACTCGCCCGGCGCCCGATCACGTGGCGGCTGGCGGCGATTGGCGAGCACGCCAGCTCACCGGTGTCGGTCCACATGGCGCGCGCGGCGGCGGTGGCGACCACGCCGCCGCCCGGCGCCCGGCCACGTGGCATGCGGGCGAGCACACCTCGCTTATTCATTGCCATGCAAAAGGTGGAATACGGTGGCTTTCGCGAAGTTTTTTCGCCACAGTCTTGTGTCGAGACAACTCTTGTACCGAGCATGTCGGTCCCAAGGAATTCTGCTACAAGCCCGTTCCTCTGACGCCTCTCACCTACCTGTCACAGAGAGGTCACATTCCGGAAGAACCGAGCGAAGGCATGCGCTGGCATTAATTAGCGCCGAAGGAACGGGACAGCGCATAAAGGTGTAATAAATGCATGTAAGATAAGCATGATGACATCCCTCCTTCATCTGACTGGTGTAAGCCCGTGCATATAAGGGCACTGGAGAACATACGAGAGAAAAAGAGAGGAGAGGAAAGGAAAAAAGGGAGACTCAGCAGAAGATGGTCACCAAAGAAGCTCAGAACCAAGTCCAAAATACTCAATCCAAAATCAGGCATGACGTAAGGCTGTTACCCTTCTTGGAGGGGGCCTGAACCTGGGTAAAATCGGTGTGTTCATCAACTTGAAGAGGCACTAAGATTCGTTAGTGTGAGAGGTACTGGGGTTTCCCTCTGCTAGGGTTAGCCAATTACCAAAGCCACCCCCCTATCGAACTAAACCCGGTCTGTAGGCTCGGGCCTGTCAGGTGGAATACGCCGACATCTGCTATATAAAGGGAGAGGCGGAGAACCATGAGGACAGGACATCGTCAGCAAATAAGTTAGCTACTCATAATTCCAGAGCACAGGACTAGGGTATTATCTCCACCGTGAGAGCCCGAACCTGTATAATTTCTCGTGTATTGTGCTACCATCGAGTTCCCGATTCAGCGCTTAGCCCCCTTTTAATTATTGTCGGTAACAAACCTCGACACCTGTACTTGTAATTTTTGAAGTATTATAAGTCCAGTTTTGCAGAGTTACAGATCTTAGCTCCACCTCAAATCTGGAGCTTGTAGGCTAAAATAAAGTAAATTAAATTTATATTTTTAGTCTAAAATATAAACAAGATGACCCACATAAATATTCTTTATGTACCCGTAACTCTAGTTCCATAAATTTTTGGAGTTAAGAATATACTGCGCCACCAACTTCACGCATTTTGGTGGAGCTGGAGCTGTGCCAAACACTCCCGTAGGGGATTGTTTCTTATGGTTTTTTTCTGCAATGGTTTTTCCACGTTAAATCTTAATCTCCGTTATGTACTGTGCATCTATCTCTAACAAGTGATATCAGAGCTGCAACATTGTGCAGTATGTCTTGTAAGATGATGTCAATGGTAATTTGTCTATTAAAAAAAAGCTAAGTGTCAATGATGAAAATTACCACTAGCACTCTGGTAGTAACGTCAACGGAAACTCTACCTTCGCATCAACATTTGGCCTCATAATAAGGACTAAACATGTTATGTGGATGCCACTATGTCAGAGCAAAGAAGTTCTTATTGCTGTCTTCATTTTTTTGTGGGACGCTAAAATGCCGAGAAATGCAGATCATGATAGAAATGAGCAACATTCAATCTAGACAAACCATTCAAAGCGGTCATTTATTGACATATATCGTTGCAAGGTCTTTGTATAGACTGAATGAAAATATTGTGGAGATAAACTCTACATATGTTATTGATGTACAGTGGTGGATCCAGCATTTTCATAATGGGTGTTTGGAGTTACAATTTTAGTGTATAACACAAAGGTTCACAAGTTACAATAGAAAAAAAATATAAAGTACAAACTGTTCTTGCTATAGACAAAAATTAGTTCCTCAATCCAAGTTGCACCCATAAACATCAATTCAAAGTTGCATCCAGAAACATCAATGACCACTAGCATATATCAATATAGTGAAACCACACTGCTTATGATTAGCTCAAGTAGGTAATTTTGCTGCTAAAATGAAAAGTGTTAACACCATCTGTTCTGGTGCCTCCCTTTATCTTTGAGCTTTCTCTTTTCCCAGCCATCCTGTAATCCTCGTCAGCAAGGCAAGCATATAATGCCTCCCTATAAATACAGTGGACGAATCCTCCTTCATCAGCCACTCACTCACTCACTCACCAGCTGATCGAACACATTGCTCACTGAGGAAGAAATTACGAGAACAAAGAATTTTAAGCAATGGCGGCAGGATTGCAGGTGTTCGGGCAGCCGGCGTCCACCGACGTCGCGAGGGTCCTGGCCTGCCTCTTAGAGAAGAACCTTGAGTTCGAGCTCGTCCGCATCGACACGTTCAAGAAGGAGCACAAGCTCCCCGAGTTCATCAAGCTACGGGTATGTCATTTCGATCCATTCAGTTTCCTTGCGTCCATGGAAATGAACTAGCTAGAAAATTACGTTGGTTTCATTCTTGCTGCGTGCCACTGCAGGATCCGACTGGGCAGGTGACTTTCAAGCACGGTGACAAAACTATTGTTGGTACGTAAAAGCACAATTCTTGATAGTTGTTCTATCCATCACTTCTTTCTTTTCCTTTTTTTTTCTGCTTCTAACTACAAAAACACAATTCTCAACCAGCATAACTGTCTTAATTCGAATTGAAATGGACGGCATTGTGAACAGACTGTCAACATTTACTCAATTAGTAACTCCTAGATGGATCGCTCAACTAATAGGCAATGTGGTTCTTCTCTTGTGCCAGATTCAAGGGCTATATGCCGGTATCTGTGCACTGAGTTCCCAGAAGACGGCAACCGGACGATCTACGGCACGGGTTCGCTCGAGCGGGCATCGATAGAACAGTGGCTGCAGGCTGAAGCTCAGAGCTTCGATGCTCCTAGCTCAGAATTAGTCTTTCACCTCGCATTTGCGCCCCAGCTGAAAATGAAACCTGACGAGGCCCGCATCGCGGAGAACATAAAGAAGATCCAGCAGATGCTCAGCGTCTACGATGAGATACTGTCCAAGAACAAATTCCTGGCTGGTGACGACTTCACCCTGGCCGACCTGTCTCACCTCCCCAACTCCCACTACATCGTCGGTTCACAGGAGGGCAAGAAGCTGTTCACTTCCAAGAAGAATGTGGCGAGGTGGTACGATGCCATCTCGAGCCGCCAGTCGTGGAAGCAGGTGGTGAAGATGCAGAGCGAGCACCCTGGAGCGTTCGAGTGATCGATCGGCCTGATCGGTTGCGCGGTGAGCTCTTCGTCGAAGGCTTTGTCGGGTTTTCATACCGTGATGTTGTTGTCAAAGTCCCCTCGTGTCGGCAAAAATAATATGAAGCCCGAAGCCTTCCTGCGGTGTCCCTTGTCTTCCTTTTGCAGCGCCATGTCTTTCCGGACCGAGAGTAGTATTGATCGGTTACTTTCCATTGAATAAATAAATGTGTTTCATACCGTGATGTTGTTGTCAAGGCCCCCTCGTGGCCTCGTCTACGTACGTTGTCGTGTCGGCAAAAATAATATGAAGCCAGAGGCCTTCCTGCGGTTTTTCCTTTTGCAGCGCCATGTCTTTCCGGACCGAGAGTAGTATTGATCGGTTACTTTCCATTCAATAAATAAATAAATGTGTTCGAGCCCTTTTGCAGTACATTTATTTGGCTTGTGAAAGATCAATTTGAAAATAGCACAGCAAGTCTCGTATCGCAAGGTTTAACTGTACTGTTGATTGGTCTAGTGTCCACATGCTTAATTTATTATGGGTTAGTGTGAGGACCCCATTTTACACCGAATGCAAAAATGGAAATCTAATGTGCTTGCAGTACTAGTCCCTAGATCAGTAGCTAGCACGCACATTTCAACATTTGGAATCACAACCATACAACATATTAATTAAGAGAGCAACTACCACACGCTATACCGTTGGGAATCACTTCCAACGGTATAGCATGGTTCATTAGGTTCGCGGGTGAGTTTCAGTACCAGGTTTCACAGGTAAGTTTCATGATGTTTCACGGATAGGTTTCATGAGTTTCGTGAGGTTTCAAGTTTCATACGGTTCGTATTTCATTAAAAAAAGTTTTATAGATAAGTTTCAACCAAAGGTTTCATCGACAAACACAATGCTAACTTTTTAATGAAACACGAACCGTATGAAACTTTTAAACTCATGAAACCTATCCGTGAAACATCATGAAACTTACCGTGGTAATCAAACTCACCACAACCTATGAACTATGGTATACCGTTGGAAGTGATTCCCAACGGTATACCGTTTGGTAGCATTTCTGATTAATTAAGTGGAAACGAATAATTACATAAATCTTACAACTCAGAGAATATAGTAGCGAAGAAGCAAAGCCTTGTAGTGTACCCAACCGACCCCGCAGGCAACTGACCAGGCATAAATCCTTAGAAACACGACAATTAACATCCCGCAACCTGCGATGAACAACTTCGAAGCTTCGCTTACTAAACCACCTATAATATAATTAAGCAAGGGTGAGTACTTTACGTACTCAGCAAGACTTGAGCAAAACCTATGATACATGCAGGCCATTTCAAAGGAAAGGCTACTATAGTTAATTTGCATAAAGCGAATTTGAATTTGTAAATCTAAGTTATTTGCAAACGGAATTTATAAGAGCATTTGATTGATAACAAATAAGTAAAGCATATGTAACACTCACAGTCCTCCACGACGTGAGCGACGAATCATTCACATTCCTGAAATTCCATCAATGTCGGCCCTTTGACATAAGTCACAATTTGCAAAACAAATGATACCAATCCATTTGAGAAATAATAAAACATCTAACATTGGAATGACTTCACCAAGTGCTCATGACCGCGAGCGCGGCTAATCGATTAGATTTAAACTCTGCAGAGGTGTACAACTTTACCCACAAGGAATGATCCACCTTTTTGCGAGAACATTTCGACACACGTCTCCAATAGAACAGTGTGCCTGCCAGGCGATCATACCTAGCCGTTACATTATCTAGACATGGCTTTGATCTAGCCCGGGACGTTAACCCCCGCCATAGAACTAGAAACACACACCCAAGCCGTGGATCCACTTTCACACACCCAACACAACGTTTCTAAACATGGCAGGGCGTACACCGTTGCATTAGCAAGTAGACCTGACCGGAATACCCCGTCAGGCATCCTGGCCGGAATACCTGTGCTAGCTCCCGCCTACCAATGAGCAAAGCCAAGTCTAAATAACTTAATAGGCTAAGGCTACCCCATAAATAGCCCTCGTGGTTGCACGGAAATTCTCGTATCAATAGCGTCCCATTGCTCGGTCCTTAATGTGACACGGGCGACACTTCACCCTACACTACGTGCAATTCCATTCGCACATCCGGCTATTGCCAATAATCACACGCATCAAAGCATAGTTTTATTTTGGGTTCTTCATCAAAATACCCGCAACCAACAGTGCTATTTTCAATGTTTTCAGGAAAACAAATATTGATTTGATCATGTACATTGCTGATGCTAAAGCATGGCTAAGCAGGAATAGTACGAACATATATACCCATGATGACATTAAGTAATGCCTAACCTCAATCTATGGTTATCAAGGTTCACATGTTCACAAATCATCAAAGGAGATTCACGTGACAACAGGTATATCTACCAAATCCATAAGATAGCAATTTACATAAAATAAACGCGTGCATGAAACAATTTGATGCACAAAAGGAATATAAAATACTGGGATCAATATGGTCAAAGGGTGCTTGCCTTGCTTAATCATTGCTTACGGCGAAGACAAGGATTGCGGTTGACGACGACGATGAAGAAGATAGAGACGTCGGGTTCTACACGTCGATCAACGGAAAATACAGGAAAATACTAACTTCAATAAGGGCAAAAAGAAAATTGATAGAAAGACAAATAAAACTCTTCAGAAGAAACAGGGATTGCTCTTTATGAATTTATTAATTTTATTTTACGAATTCAAGATGCTAAAATTGGTTAAGATTAAATAGAATTAATCATTAGTTGCAAGTTTCATTGATTTACTATTCATAATATGAGTTTCTGCAATTTCTTATTACTTACAGGTTTTGCTCTATTAGGATTCAGATTCAAAGCAAGACGAAAAATGAATATTTTCTTAGATTGCTGTAGATTATATCTTGAAGATCATTTCTAAGTTGTTCTTTACATTATTCGGATTTAGATGAGACATTATATTTATTGTTGAAAAGGCTTAAGTGGCATTATAAAGTTTACACTGTTTGGAATCGGCAGGAAAGCGAAACAAAAGGTTATCACTTATGGGTTTTTGAGCTAATAGTATTAATATGCAAATCTTGATAAAATGAGAATATCTTTTTATAACGGGGTGGCCTACACTTTAAAGAATACTACTAAACTAGTCACACAAGTTTTAAGATTTGGCTTAGATATTGTATTCACTGACGAAAAAGCTTAAGTGACAACTAAAGCTTACGATTCATCGAATCGCCCAAAATGTAAAGTAGATGATTAACGATTAAGGGTTTCAGACCAGCTAGATTTAGATGAAAAGCATGTTGAAAATGAAATATTTTTCTAGAATCTGGTAGAGTAAACTTTGTAGAGCAGTACTAAATAGGTTTAATAGATTTTAGTATTTGGATGAGTTATTTTATCTATTGCTGAAATAGTCTAAATGATCACGATGAATAACGCTAAATCGGCTAACTTCCTATTGAATTTGCGACTACATTATATAAGATCTTTAATTCATTTTTCAGGTGTTAGCAGGTAGAAATCCTAGAAATATTTTAAAGTTGGTTTTGCATTATTTTGACTTTAATCGCAATAGGTTATCTATTTACTTATTGTTACAATTAACATTTCCTTTCATTAAAAGAATGAAATTTCAACCTTATCTAAAATATTTTCACATACACAGATCCTTACTGTTTTTAAGATTTATTGCAAATTACATTATCATTTTGTGAGCCATTACACTATTATTTTGTTAATGGCCATAATAGGGTTCATTCAGGATTATGAAACAAATAAGTTAAATTGAGTTCAACATTAGATGATTTTACATATTTGGGTCTATTATGATTCTAGAGGCAAACAAGAATTTATTTTGTAGTTTTAAAAGTTACATCTTTCACATGTGCCATAATGTTCATAAATAGTGCATTTGTCTCATTCTTGATTTCAATAGTTGTTCTATGATTCAAAAAACTGAATATTTTTGTATATTTAAATCCATCCTGACCTTAGCACCATACAAAACTCATCTTATTGTTTTATGACTTATTGACCACAGGTTTAATATGAAGAGCATAATGAAGTTATAACCAAAGTTTAATCCAAATAATTGTTTTGCAGTTCAAACTTTTAATATTTTTGCATATCTAGAATCTTCCTGATTTTATATAAATATACAGATTTATTTCACTGATTTCTGAGTAAAAATGCACAAGTTATTTACAAGTGAATGTGCTCCGGCCTGAAAATTGATTACAAAAACCTAAAATGCGCTTTGCTAACAGGGAATGCGCCTTTTACCCTTTTGACTGAAGATGCCTGCGCCACTGTCTGGAGGGGTCCGATCGGCAGTGAAGGAAAACAGGGGATGGCCTAGGGCTTCACCGGCGACGGTCTTCCGGTGACTTTCTGGCGACGGCGACGGCACTAGGAGATTCCTCTCGGCGAGGCGCACTCGGGAGTGGAGTTGATTCGCCCGGAGAAGCAGCAGAGAGGTGCGCAGCCGAGGAGGTGCGGCGGCTCCAATGGCGGACGGTGGAGGAAGCAAACAAGGGCATTAGAGGTGAAATCGGTGGCCATTTAAGCATTAATGGATGCCAAGGATCCTATTTTTGAGGTCGAACGAGGTGGAGACTCACCGGATTGCTCCGCCCACGGCGGCCGGCCTTGGGGAAGAAGAGGCTCACGGTGGCAGCCACTTTTCGCATGGAGAAGGCTAGATGTTTTTGAGGGCTTTCAATGCTTGAGGCTTGAGGATGCTCCAGCTCAAGGGGATTTGGGAATGGTCGGCTCTCTTGCTTGGATTTCCCCTCGCGCCCCGGGCTCAGAGCTTCTGGAAATGGCGGAAATGCAGGGGAGTTTCATGCGCTAGCTTGAGGAGAAGGAAGAAGGAGTGGAGGGGGAATGAAGAGGAGGTCCTTGCGGTGCGATTTATAGCCAAGAATCGCAAGGAATTGAGTGGGATTCGTGGCAGTGATCGCTGGCTTCGCTCCACTCAGGCTTCGGGAGACTTCTTCACGAGTGGACCGAACGGGGTTGAGGACGACGCGTTCGGCAGTAGGGACCTGGGTCCATTGTCAGTGGCTGGAACTTCAACATTGTGCCAACGGAACGGGACGGCAACGATTGGCCCACATGGCAGTGAGTGATCAAAGGAAAACAGGGTGATTGGGGTCAATTTCTCCTTCTCTCTGATTTTGTTGGTGGTCAACTAGAGGTAGAAAATTGTGAAACTTTTCTATCAAGGTCTTTGGATATATTTTGATGTCTGGTAAAATTTTTAGATTAAAATGAGTTACCGAAAAATTATCAATATTCTGACAACAATGACTGCTCTAATTTCTTATTTCGGATTTTGATTTTTGATTAAGAACAATTGAAGTCTATTGTTTTTGAAACTTTGTTTTTCAAAAGGATTTGAGCTAAGAATGCTTCTATAAATTTTTCAGCTCCATTTGTGATTCCAATATTTTATGTAAATTCTGACAATACATTATTTCGATTTAAAAGTTATCTTTTCATTTTATCTCTTCATTATTCTATGTGTAAAATTTCAATTTCTAGCTAAAATGATTTAATTGAATGATCAGAGTTCTCATGGCAATTTTTCTAAATTTTTACTTTTTACATTTTTGCCTTTTTACCATTATCCATTCATTAATTCTCTTTATTTGATTTTTCATGCAATGCAAAACTCCAAAGGAAATCCAAATAAAACCAATAATGTCAAGAAAACTCAGAAACAATAATATTCAAATTTAAATTATTCATTTTCACTTTATTAAATTTTTGGGATGCTACAGTTAGGGATAGATGCACACCAAATAACGGAGACTAAGAATTAACGTAAAAAAATCCTGGTAGGAAAAAAATACGAGAAATAATCCACTATAGTGCTTCGAAGATTACAAGTACAGAAAGTTAGCTTATATAGCCAAAAAGTCCTAGTTGTACAAGACTTGTACTACCAATCTATTTAGATATAACCAAAAGATACGGTAGTTAGTGATATTTGAGTTATCTCCAACAAACCTCCCCTTAACTCAAAATCTAAAATGAATTTTTTTTCCGGAGAAGCTCGAATAGCGATTAAGCACAGAATATAAGTACGTTAAAAGTCCAAAGGACTACTAAGCAAAGAAGTCCGGAACAATCAATCCGAACACTTTTAGTACGAAAAACCACAAAGGGTATAAAATACTAAAATAGTCTTATCCAAACGCTTCTTACGAAGAAAGATTAAGCAATCCACCGGTAGGTTGTGACATCCAAAATTTTGCTTCTTCATTTAATTTATTTAATCTGGAATTTATTTGGAACCTTGTTGGTTTTATAAAGTCTTTTTGTGTTGTAATTTCAGCTTTAATAAAAAGAATTTCTGTGTAAAATTTAAAAGTAAAAAAATTCAGAAAATAATTTTATTGAGTTCCAAATATTCTAAAGTATTTTTGAGAATTGTTTCAAGATTTTTAGAGCTTTTTATCTATTTTTTTCCGTCGAGTTTTTCTCTCAGCTTAAAAAAATCCGAAAATAGATCCTACCCGTCAGTGCTTCTCCTACCTCCAGCCAAAGTCCAGAGAACACCTCGCTCTCTCTTTCCGCCGTTACGGCATGATTTTTTCCCTTTTCTTGTTTTTAAACTTCCGGAAGCTCGTTTTCGCTCGTTTGAACTACGATTGGCTCTGTTTTTTTCTTCTA
Source organism: Guadua angustifolia (assembly GCA_036346375.1). Taxonomy (NCBI): domain Eukaryota; kingdom Viridiplantae; phylum Streptophyta; class Magnoliopsida; order Poales; family Poaceae; genus Guadua; species Guadua angustifolia. Next base: position 3,166,782 of record CM070504.1, on the reverse strand, counting down.
AATTCATATAAAATCCCAAATTATTTATTTATACTAGTTTGTTATTTTATTGAATTCATTTGGATTTTATTTGAAATTGATTGTTTTTCGCGTATAGATTTCGGAGAGTTGGAACGGTTCACTATCGACGATCCCGACCTTCAACCCTTTGACCAAGGCAAGTCACACCCTTGAACAAGTTGATCCCAGAATTTAAAATTATATTTTGGTTTAAATTATTGCAAGCATTGTTTTATCAATGTAATTTAAATCCCAGTTTTAAATGATTAGTTACTCCTAATTGTTATGACGTCAATTGACTTTGAAATATTCATTCCTTGTCACCTTAGAGCAAAATATAACTGGTTGATGCATTATTATAGTATTAACTAGTGCTACATAGTAAATGGCTTAGACATGTTTAGACATGAATTTATGACTTTTTGGGAATTCATGCCAAAACAAGATTTATGTTGAAAATAAAGTTATACCTTGGTGTCAGTGCACCATGGGATGTTATGAAAGATGATGTTATTCAAAAGAAAGTAAAAATGTGATTTAGACCAGGTGAGAATGGTTGACTGGTGGGTGCGTGAGGCACAAGGGTTGTGAAAGCTCGCCTAGTCAATTAAGGACCGATCTATTTTATGCTGAATATAAATCCTTACCGTACTACCAAAAGTCTGGAATAGGACAGACCTGGCTATCTGTATTGTGACATACCATGGACAGTCGTGCCATTAGGTTGAAAGTGACAGTGGGTGTAAAGTTGCCACTCGGCGCAACAGGGGCTTCTGAACTGAACGGTTTTAACCCTACTAGCGATGAAATCTTAGCGGGCATGACTACGTGGATGGAGCTTTATAGGGGTCTAGTCATGATTTTCTCTACCGACGCACCAAAGGAGTGTGCATTTGGGCAAAAGGAGATAACCACGTCTTGTGAGTAAAGTTGTACAACCTCTTCAGAGTGTAAAACTAATTGATTAGATGCGCCCGCGGTCATGGGCATGCCGAGCAAGCCTTTCACGGACTAGACTTTGGATTTTAAAATATTTTCAGAAAAGTGGTTTATATATGGAGAGAGTCCACATGGGAAAACTTGGGATGAAACTCCGGTTTGGAGCCCGTGCTGAAAATTGGATTAAAACTCAGTTTTTACTATATCAATTACGCATTGAAAATTAATTATTGTATTTGAAACATTGCTTTATGCTCAAATGAACCATATTATACCTTCCTTTATGACCCTTCATCGATACTGCATTTATTGTGTGACTTGCGGAGTATTTTTGTATTCACCCTTGCTTACTCTATCTTTTTAGAGGAGTATCTCTACGATGGTGAGGACCAAAATAATTAGACCGCTGCCCCAGTTGATTGCCTGTGGCGAATCGATTGGATTCTACTACTGGTTTTATTCTGTTTCCGCTGTAATATTTTATTTGGCCTGCGCGCCATAATTATTGCAAACTTTGATTATTAATAAAATACGTTAGATATGTTGTGATAACATTTCTACTGTGTGTATTACCTTTTTCTGGACTAGTACAGGATACACAAAGAATTTCAGAAGTATTTTTCCGGGGTCCTACATAGATCGAGAGAAATACTAGAACAATCAATACAAGTACACAGCTATAACAAAGCAATCGAAGAAATCTGGATCTTCAAGAATTCATAATCTCAGTAAAATCTGAATCTATGAAACTGATCTTATGAAACAAATAATCAATCATTAAATGACATATAAGCTAAGACATCACCTGTGGTGCTAGATAGATAGTGAAGAACTCATAGCATAGATTTTTGACATGCTTCACGTGGAACATAAAATTCAGTAAATCGCCTACTTAAAATCTATAACATGGTTGAAACTGCTCAAAAATATCAATATGAAGAAAAATTCTCGTGCCATCAATGGATATAAATTACAGTAAACCCCTCATATTGAGTAAATACCACAAAAATAACGTTGTAGTATCCACACAGAAACAAACTCCTTTTTGTACTTCAAACCTTCATCTCAAACTGGCATCGAAGTAAAACCTTCACTAGAAAAACACTGATGAGTATAATGCTACCTTCTGTTATCAAATTCCAAGTGAACGTTGCCAAAACCTCCATAATAGACAACATATCTAAACGGTGGGTTTTATGGAGACAATTCATTATGGATTTTAAATTAAAGGGAGGTTTGTTGAAGATAACTCAAATATATCTAACTACCGTCCCTTTTGGTTATATCTAAATAGATTATTAGTCTAAGTCTTCTACAACTAGAACTCTTTGGCTATATAAGTCAACCCCTGTACTTGTAATTTTTGAAGTATTATAAGTCCAGTTTTGCAGAGTTACATATCTTAGCTCCACCTCAAATCTGGAGCTTGTAGGCTAAAATAAAGTAAATTAAATTTATATTTTTAGTCTAAAATATAAACAAAATAACCCACATAAATATTCTTTATGTACCCGTAACTCTAGTTTCATAATGGGTGTTTGGAGTTACAATTTTAGTGTATAACACAAAGGTTCACAAGTTACAATAGAAAAAAAAATATAAAGTACAAACTGTTCCTGCTATAGACAAAAATTAGTTCCTCAATCCAAGTTGCACCCATAAACATCAATTCAAAGTTGCATCCAGAAACATCAATGACCACTAGCATCTATCAATATAGTGAAACCACACTGCTTATGATTAGCTCAAGTAGGTAATTTTGCTGCTAAAATGAAAAGTGTTAACACCATCTGTTCTGGTGCCTCCCTTTATCTTTGAGCTTTCTCTTTTCCCAGCCATCCTGTAATCCTCGTCAGCAAGGCAAGCATATAATGCCTCCCTATAAATACAGTGGACGAATCCTCCTTCATCAGCCACTCACTCACTCACTCACCAGCTGATCGAACACATTGCTCACTGAGGAAGAAATTACGAGAACAAAGAATTTTAAGCAATGGCGGCAGGATTGCAGGTGTTCGGGCAGCCGGCGTCCACCGACGTCGCGAGGGTCCTGGCCTGCCTCTTAGAGAAGAACCTTGAGTTCGAGCTCGTCCGCATCGACACGTTCAAGAAGGAGCACAAGCTCCCCGAGTTCATCAAGCTACGGGTATGTCATTTCATCCATTCAGTTTCCTTGCGTCCATGGAAATGAACTAGCTAGAAAATTACGTTGGTTTCATTCTTGCGGCGTGCCACTGCAGGATCCGACTGGGCAGGTGACTTTCAAGCACGGTGACAAAACTATTGTTGGTACGTAAAAGCACAATTCTTGATAGTTGTTCTATTCATCACTTCTTTCTTTTCCTTTTTTTTTCTGCTTCTAACTACAAAAACACAATTCTCAACCAGCATAACTGTCTTAATTCGAATTGAAATGGACGGCATTGTGAACAGACTGTCAACATTTACTCAATTAGTAACTCCTAGATGGATCGCTCAACTAATAGGCAATGTGGTTCTTCTCTTGTGCCAGATTCAAGGGCTATATGCCGGTATCTGTGCACTGAGTTCCCAGAAGACGGCAACCGGACGATCTACGGCACGGGGTCGCTCGAGCGAGCATCCATAGAACAGTGGTTCCAGGCTGAATCTCAGAGCTTCGATGCTCCTAGCTCAGAATTAGTCTTTCACCTCGCATTTGCGCCCCAGCTGAAAATGAAACCTGACGAGGCCCGCATCGCGGAGAACATAAAGAAGATCCAGCAGATGCTCAGCGTCTACGATGAGATACTGTCCAAGAACAAATTCCTGGCTGGTGACGACTTCACCCTGGCCGACCTGTCTCACCTCCCCAACTCCCACTACATCGTCGGTTCACAGGAGGGCAAGAAGCTGTTCACTTCCAAGAAGAATGTGGCGAGGTGGTACGATGCCATCTCGAGCCGCCATTCGTGGAAGCAGGTGGTGAAGATGCAGCGCGAGCACCCTGGAGCGTTCGAGTGATCGATCGGCCTGATCGGTTGCGCGGTGAGCTCTTCGTCGAAGGCTTTGTCGGGTTTTCAAACCGTGATGTTGTTGTCAAGGCCCCCTCGTCTACGTACGTTGTCGTGTCGGCAAAAATAATATGAAGCCCGAAGCCTTCCTGTGGTTTTTCCTTTTGCAGCGCCATGTCTTTCCGGACCGAGAGTAGTATTGATCGGTTACTTTCCATTCAATAAATAAATGTGTTCGAGCCCTTTTGCTGTACATTTATTTGGATTGTGAAAGATCAATTTGAAAATAGCACGGCAAGTCTCGAATCGCGTGGTTTAACTGTACATTTGATTGGTCTAGTGTCCACATGCTTAATTTCTTATGGGTTAGGGATAGATGCACGATAAATAACGGACAACACGATTTAACGTGAAAAAATCCTTGTGAGAAAAAACTATAAAAAATAATTCATTATAATACTTCGAAGATTATAAGTACTTGGGTTAACTTATATAGCTAAAAATACTAGTTATACTAGATTTGGATAAACAATCTATTTGGATATAACCAAAAGATATAGTAGTTAGAGATATTTGAGTTATCTCTAACAAACCCCACTTAACTCAAAATCTAAAACAAAATTGTTTCCGGAAAAGCTCGAATAGTGATTAAGCATAGAATATAAGTGCGTTAAAAGTCCAAAGGACTACTAAACAAGGAAGTCTGGAACAATCATTCTAAACACTTTTAGTGCGAAAACCCACAAAGGGTATAAAAGATAAAATAGTCTTATCAAAACGCTTCTTACTAAGCAGGATTGAGTAAACCACCGATCGGTCGAGAAATACTGGAATAGTCAATCCAAGCACACAGCTATAACAAAGCAGACGAAGAAATCTGGATCTTCAAGATTTCATAATCCCAGTAAGGTCTGAATCTATGTAATTGATCTTTTGAAACAAATGCTCAATCATTAAACGACATATAAGCTAAGACATCACCTGTGGTGCTAGGTAGATAGTGAAGAACTCATAGCATGGGTTTTTGACATGCTCCACCTAGAACATAAAATTCAGTAAATTGCCTACGAAAAATCCATAATATGGTTGAAACTGCACAAAAATGTCAATATGAAGAAAAATTCTCGTGCCATCAATGGAGTATAAATTACAGTAAACCTCTCATATCGAGCAAAGACAACAAAAATAATGTTGTAGTATCTACACAGAAACAAACTCCTTTTTACACTTCAAACCTTCATCTCAAACTGACATTGAAGCAAAATCTTCACTAGAAAAATTCTGAAGCGTATAATGCTACCATCTGTCGTCAAATTCTAAATGAATGTTGCCAAAACCTCCATAATGGACAACATATCTAAACGGTGGCACAGGTAGGAATTCCTTGATAGTTGGCATAAATTCGTAAGCCGGGCCGGCTGATACGCTTTAAAAAGGTTCTAGTTCTATATATTCCTTTTCCCTACCCAACGGAATGTTCCGCGTTCGCCTAGAGAATGACACCATCATCCTGGGCTATATTTCAGGAAAGATCCGGTCTAGTTCTATCTGAATATTGATGGGGATAGGGTCAAAATTGAAGTAAGTCGTTATGATTCAAGCAAGGACGTATAATTTATAGACTTCCCCATAAGGATTCAAGCGTCTCGAAACCAAGCCTTTCGTGGTTCAAAAACGCGGAATCTCGTCTCAATCATCATTTGTCGACTTTTCGGGTAAGTTCTTTGGCTTGGACAGACATTTAGTTCATGTCGCTATTCCGGATCCGAGAGTACGTTCGATGGAATAATTTCTTAGATGTATTACCCTATCCCGGGGTTGGGACCCCTTCTGATGGGTCAGTGGACTCTTTATGCCCAAAACCCTGATTCGAGTAATCATTTATTTGGTACCGCTCAAGGAGCCAGAACTGCCATTCTAACTCTTCTTGGGGGATTCCGTACGTGCGGGTCTCCCCGCATGCGGCTCACGCCATTTGAGGTGGCCCAGCCCAGCATTCATTCGCAAATCCTGTAGTGAAATTGAGACTGCTCGACCTCGGAAGCTAATTCGCGTGTAGGCAGCGCTAGAATGATAAAAAGCTTAACACCTCTTATTTGACTATTTCACTATTTTGAACTACGAAAAAGATCCAAATCCAAAATGCAAAGGTCGTCTTATTCAAAACCTCAATCATCACATCCCCTCTCTCCCACTTCACACCTCGGAACGCACTGTTCTTATAGAGAGAAAGGCGCTTTCCCATCTTCTTAACCCGAAATGAAATGGCCGAGGAGAGGAAGGTTCCTTTTGGGGTACCCCGGAAGAGATCCAGTGGAGACGGGTGGGCACAGAGCTCGAGAGGATTAGAGCACGTGGCTACGAACCACGGTGTCGGGGTTCAATCCTCCTCACCCCTGACCTTTCAAAGGGGGAAGGGCCTTTACTTTCCCCCTGAGGGTCGCAAATACTAGTTTGGCTCATTATTGCCGCGACAATGGCCTACTTCTTCACATTCACCGGGCAATGCATGCAGTTATTGATAGACAGAAAAATCATGGTATGCATTTTTGTGTATTAGCTAAAGCATTGCGTATGTCTGGGGGAGGTCATATCCACGCCGGTACAGTAGTAGGTAAGTTAGAAGGGGAACGCGAACTCTAAAAAAGAAGGGTGGGGGGGGAGAGAAAAACTTTTGGATATATTGATTCGGATTGAATTGCAAATACATCAACGATAGAATCAATTCAATTCTGAATTGCAACGAGCAGGGTCTCTCAAATAGAGACGAGGGATTTTTCAGGTTGATTCATTCAACCGTGAAGTACCGTGCATAGGTATCTAGGAAATAGTTACTTCCAAGTGAATCTTCCCTAGATACCTAAAATCCATTTTATTATGATCCATTTCGCGAAAATATAGATTGTGCCAAAGATACAAAATTGTTTTCTTTTTTTTATTCTAACTCGAAAAAGAAGAAGAGGAAAAAATTCTCGAAAAAGAAGAAGAGGAAAAAATCGCAATGGATAATCGAGATAGGCTGTACTTTTCATTCTATTTGGTTACCACGTGCTTTTCACTTCATGATCATGGCTCATTTCCCTCAGCAAAGAATTTTATCCCTTTTTTGGAACCGCATAAATCGAAGGATAGAGAAATCGATTGTTGGGGTTTCGACCTCGAGACCGATAGGGATGGAAGCTAGACCGGGTGGGTAAGCGGAGTTTGTATGAGCCGCACAAAATGATATGTTGGAGAATGAACAAGTAAACGCGATTTTCAACTGTCTCAACAATAAAATTGTCTCAACAATTGAATTGGATCAGAATAAGGAATAAAAGTCAATTCATTCGAGATGAGACAAAGAAAAGAGTTTAGAGACGACTCAAAAAATTTCGAAGGATTTTTCCTTTTAAGTCTGTCAGTCAAAATTAGCCAACTTGAGTCATGAGTATAAATGAAATTTGTACAGATAAATCACCCTTACTGTCCCTCTACCTCTACAGAACCGTACATGAGATTTTCACCTCATACGGCTCCTCGTTCAATTCTTTTGAAGGGATCCTTTTCCTCGTTCGAGAGTCTCCGCCCTTCTTCCACTCCGTCCCCTTTTTTCTATATTTTTAGAGAGAGAGAGAATTGATATACGATCTATTTGAAGCTGCTACAGGTATGCGAATGATGCATAATTACTTTCGCATCGGAGGAGTAGCCGCCGCTTATTTATAGTGAAACAAGTTGGGAAGAAGTTGTTAATAAGAGATTGCCCAGGGAAATAGGTAAAAGAAATTTCCATCCAAGATTTAATAACTGATCCATTCTCATCCTGGGTAAAGTCCATCTTATTGTGATAGAAATGAAGAGAAATAAATAAGCTTTAGTTAATGTAATAAAGATACCCATTGTCATTTCCAAAATTCCAACCATTTTATTCATTTGGAAAAATTCAAAAAAGGATATATAGGAATAGAGAAATTCCACCGCTTTAGCGGGATTATTAAATATTGCGTATTTGCAATACTGAGCGTGGAGATCAGTTGGATCTTTGATTGAGTAATATTTCTTTTTGATTGACCTCCTCCGGACAGAGAGGAGGTCAAATTGGAGTTGCAATTCGACTTTGTTTTGTTAAGTTATTTTACTCGCTTCGACATAAGATAGAAGGAATCACTCTCTGAGGATTTGAACCTCACGACATCGGGTTTTGGAGACCCGCGTTCTACCGAACTGAACTAAGAGCGCTTTCATTCAAAAAGAAAACCCTTTTCTACTCCTAAGGTGTCTCACGTACGTATAGTATCCACAAATTCAAGTTATACCCACTTTACTTTAATCGATCTCCTCGCTCGCGTCTGATTAGCTAGTTGGTGAGGCAATAGCTTACCAAGGCGATGATCGAGAGCTGGTCCGAGAGGATGATCACCACTGGGACCGAGACACGGCCCGAGACTCTCTACGGAGGCGGCGGGGGAATTTTCCGCAATGGGCGAAAGCTTTGACGGAGCAATGCCGCGTGGAGGTAGAAGGCCTACGGGTCGTGAACTTCTTTTCCCGGAGAAGAAGCAATGACGGTATCTGGGGAATAAGCATCGGCTAACTCTGTGCAGTGCCATGCAGAAGACGAGAGGATGCAAGCGTTATCCGGAATGATTGGGCGTAAAGCGTCTGTAGGTGGCTTTTCAAGTCCGCCGTCAAATCCCACTATTATTATGGGGCTGTACACGCGGTAGAAAAATTACGCCAATCCGTTGAGATATGGTATGCTACAAGTGAATATTTGAAACAAGAAATGAATTCGAATTTTCGGATAACGGATCCTTCTAATCCAGTCTATCTAATGTCTTTTTCAGGACAGAGGATCTTGAGTACTATTTGAAATTCGGATGAATTGCGTAGAGGACCATTGAGCAGCTCGAAAAAGCTCGGGTTCGATTCTGAAAAGTCGAACTAGAAGCGAGATGAGTATCGAATGAATGGATACTCGAGATAGAACGAGAAAAAGCAAATTTGATTAATGCTACTTCTATTAGTTTGGAACAATTAGAAAAGTCTAAAACGAAACCCTTTATTTTGAAAAACAAAGGCGATGAATCAGTCCGACAACGAGCTCGTAAGATCCCATAGAGTAGAAATGGAATAAGTCATATCACATGATCTAATTCTCTATTTATTACACTTACTTTTTTATTATAGTATGGCAAAAGCCCGGTGAACGGCGGCGTAACTATCTTGATCCTAAGGTAGCGAAATTCCTTGTCGGGTAAGTTCGACCCGCACGAAAGGCGAACGATCTGGGCTTTGTCTCGAGAGAGGCTCGGTGAAATAGACATGTCTGTGAAGATGCGGACTACTCGCACCGGACGAAAGACCCTATGAAGCTTTCTTGTTCCTGGATTGGCTTTGGGCCTTTCTGCAGCTTAGGTGGAAGGCGAAGAAGGCCCCCTTCGGGGGCTCGAGCCATCGATGAGATACCACTCTGGAAGAGCTCGGATTCTAACCTTGTGTCGACAGCGGCCAAGGGACATCTCGTAGACAGTTTCTATAGGCGTAGGCCTCCCAAAAGGTAACGGAGGCGTGCAAAGGTTTCCTCGGGCAGACGGACATTGGTCCTCGAGTGCAAAAGCGAAGGAGCTTGATGCAAGACTCACCGTCGAGCGTAATCTGCGAGCAAATAAAACACCTTTCAAAAGTATTAATACTGATCACATGGATGGTAAATGCGTGAATGTGATGGACTAAAAATCTGCGGTTCCTAATGGAATAGGTAACAAAGCTACTTTGCCGCCTACTGCTACTAACTCGCCACCTCTCGAACCGCTGACATCCGCCACAGGGTAAACCACCGCCTCTCAGGCCTCCCCGACGGGTTCTACCATAGAGGCCAACGATAGACAATAACTCCCCCCCGAACACAGCTTACAACTTTCATCGTACTGTGCTCTCCAAAGAGCAACTCTTCTCAAAATCTCAAAACAAAAGGTGCTGAAGTCGAAAGGTTAAAAAAAGAAGAAAGTCCAATTTTGGAAGATTGGAAAAATTCTTTCAATTAAAAGTCTATCAAAATCAATCGCTCATATTCGATTTCTATAGCTATAGCGCTTACTCCGGGAAATTATATTGAAGCACAGAACTGGTTGAAGATTACGAAGCACTTTGAATTTGAATAAGACCACTCCCCTTTTTCATAAAATGGGTAGTTTGGTTGTTGATCCATTAATCAAATAAATTAGGTCGGAAGATCGAATCAAGAATTTCATTATATCCCTTTCTTCTACCTTCTATTTTATATGATATTTTATTAGATTACTATCAATATCTACTTTTGGGGTCTAAAGATGAGAGCGGATCCATAAAAAAGGAGTCCGCAAATGGAATGAGAATGAGATAGATTCTTTCCAATTAGTCATTGAACATACACAAACAAAGTTGGGTAAATAAACCACGATCGAATCTATGGAAGCATTGGTTTATACGTTCCTTTTAGTTTCGACTTTAGGGATATTTTTTTTCGCTATCTTCTTCCGAGAACCACCTAAGGTTCCGACTAACGAAATAATTTAATTGAAGTAAGAAGTCTCCCCATCTGGGAGACTTCTTACTTCAATTAGTCCCCGTGTTCTTTGAATGGATCTCTTAATTGTTGAGAGGGTTGCCTACTTTTGACATATCTATCCTATCCTTATTTGGGTACCATATGGACCTCTTTGGGCTTCTATTGAATCGAGAACGAGAAATTGGATTGTACATCTTTTTGATTTTGAAGGAGCAAGTCAGAAAGGTTCAGAAATAGAACCATCTGATTTGATTAAATCGGGGAGGGCCTCCCCCCTGGCGTCGGCCATGGAAGAGCGTATATGTCACAGATTTTGGTGGACTAGGTGTGCATGCATTGATACGGGAAACAATCTGCTATACAACCTCAAACATTCAGGCTAGGCTGTGCTGCCTTCCCTAACCTTGTTCACTGGCAATAGCAGATCAACACAACCATCACCAAGCAGGTACTACTAGTGCCCATGCCTACTAGTACTACTTCTGTTCCTTGCTTTTACATAACAATTATTCATTCCAAATTGGCAGGTCCCAGATCAACAGGGGTCGTAGACAAATAGTTTATTCAAGAGCGCTTCTTCCTCCTCTTCTCTTCTTCAGATTTCTCCTGTGAAATAATAAGTCGTACGTTCTCTAATTTCTTGCAAATTACAAGTGTCACATATTATACTTACTATATATTGAACTTTGAATATCAATCATTAGTACTGGTTCATTTCATTCTTAGGCCCCCCCCCCTTAGAAATTTTTAGCTCCGTCACAGAATGGTGGGTTTTATGGAGATAATTCATTATGGATTTTAAATTAAGGGGAGGTTTGTTGAAGATATCTCAAATATCTCTAACTACCATATCTGTTGGTTATATCCAAATATATTATTAGTCCAAATCTTTTATAACTAGAACTTTTTGGTTATATAAGCCAATCCCTCTCTATTTGTAATCTTTGAAGCATTATAGGCCCCCTCCTCTACCTATGTTGTTGTGTCGGCAAAAATAATACGAAGCCAGAAGCCTTCCTGCGGTGTCCCATGTCTTCCTTTTGCAGCGCCATGTTTTTCCGGACCGAGAGTAGTATTGATCGGTTACTTTCCATTCAATAAATAAATGTGTTCGAGCCCTTTTGCAGTACATTTATTTGGCTTCTGAAAGGTCAATTTGAAAATAGCACAGCAAGTCTCGAATCGCATGGTTTAACTGTACTGTTGATTGGTCTAGTGTCCACATGCTTAATTTCTTATGGGTTAGGGGATAGATGCACGACAAATAACGGAGACTAAGATTTAATGTGAAAAATCTTTATGGAAAAAAATTATAGAAAATAATCCACTATAATACTTCGAAAGTTATAAGTACAGGGAATTGATTTATATAGCCAAAAAGTTCTAGTTGTATAAGACTTGGACTAACAACCTATTTAGATATAACCAACAGATACGGTAGTTAGAGATATTTGAGTTATCTCCAACAAACCTCCCCTTAACTCAAAATTTAAAATGAGATTGTTTCCGAAAAAGCTCGAATAGTGATTAAGCACAGAATATAAGTATGTTAAAAGTCCAAAGGACTACTAAACAAGGAAAAATGTAACAGTCAATCCGAACGCTTTTAGTGTGAAAAACCACAAAGAGTATAAAAGACTAAAATAGTCTTATCAGAACGCTTCTTATGAAGCAAGATTGAGCAAACCAACGATAGGTCGAGAGAAATACTAGAACAGTCAATACAAGCACACAACTATAACAAAGCAAACGAAGAAATCTGGATCTTCAAGATTTCATAATCCCAGTAAAGTCTGAATCTATGTAACTGATCTTCTGAAACAAATACTCAATCATTAAACGACATATAAGCTAAGACATCACCTGTGGTGCTAGCTAGATAGTGAAGAATTCATAGCATGGATTTTTGACATGCTCCACCTGGAACATAAAATTCAGTAAATTGCCTACTGAAAGGCATAACATGGTTGAAACTGCTCAAAACTGTCAATGTGAAGAAAAATTCTCGTGTCATCAATAGAGTATAAATTACAGTAAACCCCTCATATCGAGTAAAGACCACAAAAATAACGTTGTAGTATCCACACAGAAACAAACTCCCTTTTGCACTTTAAACCCTCATCTCAAGCTGATATTGAAGCAAAATCTTTACTAAAAAACTGTTAAGAGTATAATGCTACCATCTGTCATCAAATTCCAAATGAATGTTGTCAAAACCTCCATAATGGATAACATATCTAAACGGTGGGTTTTATGGACACAATTCATTATGGATTTTGAATTAAGGAGGGGTTTGTTGAAGATAACCCAAGTATCTCTAACTACCATATCTTTTAGTTATATCCAAATAGATTGTTAGTTCAAGTCTTTTACAACTAGAACTCTTTGGCTATATAAGCTAACCCCTGTACTTGTAATCTTTGAAGCATTATAAGTCCTGTTTTGTAGAACTCCAGATCCTAGCTAGCTCCTCCTCAAATCTGGAGCTTGTAGGCTAAAATATAGTAAATTAAATTTATATTTTTAGTCTAAAATATAAACAAGATGACATACCTAAACATTCTTAATGTATCCATAACTCCAGCTCCATAAATTTCTGGAGTTAGGAATACACTGCTCCACCAACTCCACAGATTTTGATAGAGCTGGAGCTGTGCCAAAACCCCCATAGGGGATTGTTTCTTGTAGTTTTTTCCTGTAAGGGTTATTCCACGTTAAATCTTAATCTCCATTATTTACCGTGTATCTATTCCTAACAAGTGATATCAAAGCCCTAACATTATGCAGTATGTCTTGTAAGATGATGTCAATGATTTGTCTATTAAAAACAGCCAAGTGTCAACGATGAAAATTACCACTAGCACTCTGGCAGTAACGTCAACTGAAACTCTACCTTCGTATCAACATTTGACCTCATAAGGACTGAACATGTTATGTGGATGCCACTATGTCAGAGCAAAGAAGTTCTTATTGTTGTCTTTATTTTTTGTGGGACGCTGAAATGCCAAAAAATGCAGATCTTGATAGAAATGAGCAACATTCATTTTGGACAAACTATTCAAAGCAGTCATTTATTGACATATACCGTTGCATAGTCTTTGTATAGACCGAATGAAAATATTGTGGGGATAAACTCTACATATGTTATTGATGTACAGTGGTGGATCCAGAATTTTCATAATGGATGTTCGGAGTTACAATTTTAGTGTATAACACAAAGGTTCACAAATTACAATAGAAAAAAATATAAAGTACAAACTGTTCTTGCTATAGACAAAAACTAGTTCCTCAATCCAAGTTGCATCCATAAACATCATGTAGGATCGAAATTGTCGATGATCGGGATTGCCTGACCGTAAATGTGAAACGGGGTTAGTGTGAATAAGGGACCCAAAACGAGCTATGTTCAACGGAGGAACGGATATTGGTCGGGCGAAACGACAACGAGCGAGACACAGCTGATTATACTGGTTCGAACCCCCGTGAGGGTAACAGCTCTACTTCAGTCTTCTCCTGAGGCGGAGGAGTTCACTATCCTTGAGTACAGAGGTGGTTTACAGCTCAAGCTTGAGCGCTCTGATTATGGCTATTGTCCTATTGCTTGTGTATTGATGTCATGTCCTTTGCCGATCTGCTTCAGGGGATTTTATACCCCTCCCAGTCGTTACCAGAAACGGTCGGGAGATATTCTCGGAGTAGTGCGTGGTGTGCATTGAGGACGTGCTGCAACCGTCCCGGATCTAACGCCCACGTCCGCCTTAACTCCGGGATTTCTGGTCTTGGTAACTATCGAGTAAGCGCACACCTCTAAGCCAAAGTCGAGGTCATGCGGGAGTTGAATCCCCACTCCCCAAGCTCGAGGTCGTGCGGGGATCGCGCGGCTTAGGTCGTGGTCGAAGTCCCATGCTGTTCAGCCCCAAGTTAGGGACCCTGTTAACTGCGTGTTGATCTGTTAGAGATTCCTCAGTCCCCGACAGAAATATACTAATATAGCAATCAGAGGGGGGTGAATGATTGCGCAGAAGCCAAATTCAAATTTTTATGATTTTTGACACACCCCAATTCGGACTCAAATTGTTTGGTTTGGATTCAACAAAAACCTTATTGCGCTGGACTAAATTTTTACTTGCACGGCGGACCAAATTTCGCGCCGAACCAAATTTTTACATGTACACTGGGGCAAACTTTGCGTCGGATAGAAATATTTGCTTGTACGTCGGGCCAAATTTTTACTGTGCCAAACTAAATCAATTCACGCTGGACCAAATAAAAATAGCCTGACATATGTTCACTAAAACAGTAATTCCTGAAGATCCAACCGTTGAATTCATGTGAAATTTTAACTGCAGAAACTAGATTCAATTCGAAAGCTAACCAAATAGGAATCAACTCGATCGGATCTATGGATCTCAAGATATTACCTTCACAAGATGACTGAATCAAAGAATGACGAAAGTTTATCTTCAGATGCCGGACCAAAGCGAGAACATTGACGCCAGACCAAAATCACCAGGAGCAAGCCGACGCCAGGTAAACCATCCAAGCCAAGGAACCTTCAGAAGTTCAAGGAAAAAACAACCTGACCACCAAAATTATCTAGTCGCTGGATGCACAGCCGCCTGAAGCAAAAAGCAAATCACCGTTCCTCCTGCATGCATGCAACGATTAGGTCCTCAACTTCCTGGTTGCAAGACACAATGCTGCTCGCCCTTAATTTTTCCTTCACGCTGCCGGACCGAGCAATAGCCACCAGATGTTCTTGCCGCAAGAAAACAAAATTCTAACCGCAAAAGGATTTCTTTATTTTTTTGACCTGGTTACAATACTCCAAAACAAAAGAGTATAAACCCTAAAAACCTGGCGCTCAGGCTCTCTACATAAACAGGAGACACCTCCCCCTATTTATACTGAGCAAATATAAAGAGATTGAATACAACTCCACTTCCAACATGGAAAAAGTTCGTATACAACTCCACTTGGCCCAACATGACCAAGAATAACTCCTCCACGCATGTACAACCCACATGCCATACTCACATGAGTAACCAGCCTCCATGTGCATCGTTCTTTAGCCCGAACGTCCCGCATGACATCCTTGACCACGAAGATCTCGATTTCTCATGAATCTAGTCCCGAATCTCAGTTTCTTCATGAACCTAGTTTCGGTCCCATCATCAACCACGTTCGCCCTCGAGCAACACCTGCACATGAATAAACAAAAAACAATTCCGACCACAAGTCCACGACTTGACTCATGGTCAATCCATGCAATCACTCACATGAGCGCATTGCATCAAGTAAAACTATTATCATGATATCACAAGCATATCAAATAATCATCTCAAACAGCACATGCACAAGCACCACACATGCCATAAGCAAAATCACTTTACAATGACTTTGCAATGCCAATTTTATTGCTCAGCCAATTTTTCAGCACGTGATTTCGCACATCAATTCAAAGTTGCATCCAGAAACATCAATGACCACTAGCATCTATCAATATAGTGAAACCACACTGCTTATGATTAGCTCAAGTAGGTAATTTTGCTGCTAAAATGAAAAGTGTTAACACCATCTGTTCTGGTGCCTCCCTTTATCTTTGAGCTCTCTCTTTTCCCTGCCATCCTGTAATCCTCATCAGCAAGGCAAGCATATAGTCCCTCCCTATAAATACAGTGGACGAATCCTCCTTCATCGGCCACTCACTCACTCACCAGCACATCGAACACATTGCTCACTGAGGAAGAAATTACGAGAACAACGAATTTTAAGCAATGGCGGCAGGATTGCAGGTGTTCGGGCAGCCGGCGTCCACCGACGTCGCGAGGGTCCTGGCCTGCCTCTTAGAGAAGAACCTTGAGTTCGAGCTCGTCCGCATCGACACGTTCAAGAAGGAGCACAAGCTCCCCGAGTTCATCAAGCTACGGGTATGTCATTTCGATCCATTCAGTTTCCTTGCGTCCATGGAAATGAACTAGCTAGAAAATTACGTTGGTTTCATTCTTGCTGCGTGCCACTGCAGGATCCGACTGGGCAGGTGACTTTCAAGCACGGTGACAAAACTATTGTTGGTACGTAAAAGCACAATTCTTGATAGTTGTTCTATCCATCACTTCTTTCTTTTCCTTTTTTTCTGCTTCTAACTACAAAAACACAATTCTCAACCAGCATAACTGTCTTAATTCGAATTGAAATGGACGGCATTGTGAACAGACTGTCAACATTTACTCAATTAGTAACTCCTAGATGGATCGCTCAACTAATAGGCAATGTGGTTCTTCTCTTGTGCCAGATTCAAGGGCTATATGCCGGTATCTGTGCACTGAGTTCCCAGAAGACGGCAACCGGACGATCTACGGCACGGGTTCGCTCGAGCGAGCATCCATAGAACAGTGGTTCCAGGCTGAAGCTCATAGCTTCGATGCTCCTAGCTCAGAATTAGTCTTTCACCTCGCATTTGCGCCCCAGCTGAAAATGAAACCTGACGAGGCCCGCATCGCGGAGAACATAAAGAAGATCCAGCAGATGCTCAGCGTCTACGATGAGATACTGTCCAAGAACAAATTCCTGGCTGGTGACGACTTCACCCTGGCCGACCTGTCTCACCTCCCCAACTCCCACTACATCGTCGGTTCACAGGAGGGCAAGAAGCTGTTCACTTCCAAGAAGAATGTGGCGAGGTGGTACGATGCCATCTCGAGCCGCCATTCGTGGAAGCAGGTGGTGAAGATGCAGCGCGAGCACCCTGGAGCGTTCGAGTGATCGATCGGCCTGATCGGTTGCGCGGCGGCGGCGAGCTCTTCGTCGAAGGCTTTGTCGGGTTTCATACCGTGATGTTGTTGTCAAGGCCCCCTCGTCTACGTACGTTGTCGTGTCGGCAAAAATAATATGAAGCCCGAAGCCTTCCTGCGGTGTCCCATGTCTTCCTTTTGCAGCGCCATGTCTTTCCGGACCGAGAGTAGTATTGATCGGTTACTTTCCATTGAAAATAGCACGGCAAGTCTCGAATCGCATGGTTTAACTGTACTATTGATTGGTCTAGTGTCCACATGCTTAATTTCTTATGGGTTAGGGATAGATGCACGATAAATAACAGAGATCAAGATTTAATCTGAAAAAACCCTTGGGAGAAAAAACTATAAAAAATAATTCATTATAATACTTCGAAGATTATAAGTACAGAGGTTGACTTATATAGCTAAAAATACTAGTTATACAAGATTTGGATAAACAATCTATTTGGATATAACTAAAAGATATGGTAGTTAGAGATATTTGAGTTATCTCCAACAAACCCCTCTTAACTCAAAATCTAAAACGAAATTGTTTCCGAAAAAACTAGAATAGTGATTAAGCACAGAATATAAGTGCGTTAAAAGTCTAAAAGACTACTAAACAAGGAAGTCTGGTACAATCATTCTGAACACTTTTAGTGCGAAAACCCACAAAGGGTATAAAAGACTAAAATAGTCTTATCAAAACGCTTCTTTCTAAGCAGGATTGAGTAAACCACCGATCGATCGAGAAATACTAGAATAGTCAATCCAAGCACACAACTATAACAAAGCAGATAAAGAAATCTGGATCTTCAAGATTTCATAATCCCAGTAAAGTCTGAATCTATGTAATTGATCTTCTGAAACAAATACTCAATTATTAAACGGCATATAAGCTAAGACATCACCTATGGTGCTAGGTAGATAGTGAAGAACTCATAGCATGGGTTTTTAACATGCTCCACCTGGAACATAAAATTCAGTAAATTGCCTACTAAAAATCCATAATATGGTTGAAACTGCTCAAAAATGTCAATATGAAGAAAAATTCTCGTGCCATCAATGGAGTATAAATTACAGTAAACCTCTCATATCGAGCAAAGACAACAAAAATAACGTTGTAGTATCCACACAGAAACAAACTCCTTTTTACACTTCAAACCTTCTGAAAGGACCGGGGATGTCGCCTAGAGGGGGGTGAATAGGCGAATTAAAAATTTTAAACTAAATCACAGCGGAGAACAGTAACTTCGGACTGTCCGAGTGATTCGGATAGTCCGATGTTCTATTCAGATAGTCTGAGTGTGACGAATACTCATACCAGGGGTACCCCACAGCAAAGTATACATCTATTTCAAGATCGTTTCTCTCTCAATCGTACGGATATGGCGGCAAGATAGGCAGCGATGCAGAGTGCTGGAGGGGGTATTGCCGAAGCCTCCGTCCCTCACAGACGGGATTATCACTGAATATTGGCTGGAACACCAAATGATCCGTCTTAGGCCCAGCTCTAGGCCTTGTGGGGCCACGAAGGATCCTCGGCCTCGTTCAGGCCTACCAGGGGCGATCCGATCTGGCCTCAGGTCGGACGCTCCCGCAGGCTCCGACCCAACCACAGGTCGGACGTGCCCGCAGGCTCCGACCTGGCCATGGGGCGGAAGTGCCCACAGCTCGACGACCGCAGGTCGGCGCCTCAAGAGTTCGACGGCCTCGGTCGAATCCCTAACGAGCTCCGACACAGTGACCTCTGCCACGCCACCAGTCGACTTCGAGCAGGTCACCTGCCCCGTGGACACGATGGCCATGCTGGGGCAGGTGGCTCCTTCCCAAGATGGCCAGGAGGCCGCCTAAGTCAAGCGCATGTCCCTTCACCCCGTCAGGCACAGTGGAGAGACGCGCTCCCTCCCGAGGCGAATCCAGAGCGTAGCATAGACGACGTCAGCATCTGACAGGCGCACAGAGGGCAGGTGCGCCCCTTCCCGACGGAACGACGCTCGCTGTGTCTACCAACCCAGGCATGGGATGAGCAGGGACCCGTCAGTCGCCAGTCATCAGGACCGAAGACCGGGACTTCCAGGCGTGGCATACCCCTACCTTTTTTCTCCAAACTCCCGTGTAATCTGCCCCCTTCGCCTATATAAAGGGGTGCAGGACCCTCAGGGAGGGGGATCGAGCGATCTGATCTAGAATGATCGGACAGTCAAACATACAGACGAACACTCCTAGCACGCCTGTCTCGGACGCTCCCAGAGCTCTGAGGCCTTAGCTCCCCCGAGCTCCCGAGCTCTCACCCCTCTCACTCGGACGAAGCGCCACTACTGTCTTGAGCCCTCGCTATAGGTGAAAGCGGTTGAAACAGTGGAAAACACTAAAACCATTTTGTTTTCATATTTTTTCGGAAACGATATCGAATCGATAACTACGGAAACGAAAACGGCATCGGTAATTCGAAAATATCGAAACGAAAATTCGATACAAAATATATATCGGTAACGATCGAATCGAAAAAGAGACCCAGAACGTCGTAAGGACATGTACCACCAATTGACTTCAAAAATTCACACAAATAGTACATCCACATAGAAATTAGTAATTAATAAATATTCACAAATTTACGATGAACACACATCAAATTTTAGACTTGAATGACTACATTAGAGTTTTGTTTTTATGATATTTAAAAATATCTATGATTGGTTAAATCATGAAAATGGGTGAAGATTGTAGCCCTCGTGATAATCTTCGCATAGAGTCCAAAATCACCTAAGTCGGAGTTCGGAGTAAAAAGTTATGGGCGTTTTAGTGACCGAAGGAGTGTGATTTGTGGGCTGGAATAATTCCGGTAATTACCGACGGAATTTACCGATTTTTTCCGGATATCGAAGGAAACGGTCGAACCGATCAAAACCGTTACCGTTATCGCTTTCGACAAAATTACCGATTCGATTCGATTCGAAAATTACCGATACCGACACGTCCGGTTGAAAAATTTGAAAATGGTTTTCGGAATTTCGGGAATTACCGATACCGTTTTCACCCCTACTCGCTTATAATCCTGTACAGCCCGCTGCACCCCGAGTAATACAAAACCACCACCACGAACTGGACGTAGGAATATTCGACCCGAACCAGTATACATCTTGGACTCTCTTAGTCTAACCATTCAAGGAGAGGGAACGCGCGGCCCTTATACTTACAAATTTACTTGCCGGTTGTACGAAACACCAACAGAGTGTTTCAGAGCAAAATATGCAAAAAGTAAATCTAGGCTATTTAGAGGATATCACCTGTACCAAATGGAGTTAGTTACCCTAAAATACCTGCAGGAGATGAATATCTAACAATATCCTTTACACTAAGCAAATCACCACTTAAATCACCAAGATTTAAAAACAATCACAACAAGGGTGAAGAGGAAATCCATAAATCAAAGACTCTAGAATTTTAACCCGAAGTTCGGATCCTTGAGGTGATCCTACGTCTCCGTTGAGGCGGCTCGGTCACACTTGAGCCGGGATCCCTTTCAACCCTCTTCCTCCTAGTGTTGCACAAATGCACTCGCCAGTCTTTACTCCTTGATTCTTTCCCGTACGGAGGCGGAATTGCCCTTCACAAACTTTCCACGGCCAACCACACAAAAGACCGGTGGCTCGTAGGCAACCTCCTAGCCGTCTAGGAGTCCTCAACCTTCAAGAGTAACAAATGCTCACGAAGAACAAACTTGAAGATGAACTCAAGTGCTTAACAACTCAAATCCCACTCAACCCTAGCACCTCATTCCTCAAACTCTTCCCAACCCTTCTCACCAAGGGGATCACTTAGATCTAAGAGTAGAGAGGTGTTTTGGGGCTCAAGAACAAGGAGATAGCCTCTCAAATCAACAGGGTAAGAGCACCTTTGAAGATGGGGAGGAGAGGGCTTTAAATAGAGGTCCCAAAAACTAGCCGTTTTAGCTCAGCCCCGAGTCAGTTCGGATAGTCCGAACCTATGTTCGGATACTTCGAACAGGTTAGACAAACTGAGATAGAGAGACTCAGCTCGGATAGTCCGAAGATTTATTCGGAGAGTCCGAAGGTTTGGATACTCCGAACTCAATTCAGATAGTCCGAATAGGACTGAGCAGTCTGACGAAAAACGAGCATAACTTTTGACTCTGGACTCCGATTTCAGTGATCTTGGACTCTACGGAAAGCTAAGAACGAGGGCTACAAAACCCATAAGATCTCACTGCCCAAATCCTAAAGGATAGGAGCAGAATTCACAAAGAATCCAAGAGAGACCTTAAACTCTCACTTTCCGACTCTACTAACACTTCTCTCCCTCTAAATTTCACAAGGATGGATCACTTGAACACTTGACACATCTAAAAGTCATTTGACGTCACATCCCTCTTAATAGTACGGCAATCCTTAGACTCAAATTAAATCAAAGATAATACAAGTCTAGAAATAGTCACTTGCCGTCTTCTTTTTTAATGCCGGTGTATGAAGACCTTCACCATGTAATTGATGACATCTTTGCCTTCTCCAACTTGACTCGATTCACCTCATGAGACTCTCGTCCTATCAACCTTGACTTTATCATCCTATCCGATAATCTCTACGCCTAGTCGATCTTGACTTAGTTCTCAACTCTTGGTGACACCGTCGTCTTGTTGACCTCGGCTTAACGGTCATCCTCCAAGATATCTTGGTCATCATACACACACGGGACCAAATTCTTTTCAAACCACTCATGAAAGACATTAGTCCCAAAAGCTCAATAGATATAAACAAGTTGATATTTGTGAGCAATTGATTACCACAAGTGTTTCATATAAAGAAGCACAATATAAATGGAAACAGTTGACATAAGAAGTTCTCTACTAAGTACATCATGATGAATATGTAATTGATCTATATGCACTAGAGATATAATTGCCAATATGATGAATCAATTAATTCATGGTAAGGATCACAGTCTTTACTTAAATGAAGCACATGATAGAATATACACGAATTATACATGTGCAAATAATATTTGGAATAAGAGTAAATATGTGATCCAACTCTAGATTAAACTTCACTAAGAAAAATACATGAGAAGATACACAACTAAGACATGCATGCACCAAGTCGATCTATAGCAATGTAAAGTTTAACTCTAGTTAATACATGCATACTAAAAGCAAAGCACATAATGAACTCAAATGAATATATATGCACAAATAAATATGACATGAACCAATGTGCATATATATAATCAACATGTTACTTGGAGTTCACTATGCATTTGCACAAGAGGAATGCAATAACAAATATAGAAGGGATACCGAGATTGCATACCTTATCTTTGTTTACCCATCCCACTTGATTTTCCTCTAAATAGATGAGACTAATACTCAACTTGGCAACAAACATGTTAGTCTCATAGCAATATAATCATATTAGAGGTTTGTCATTTGTTAAGTACTAAGTCAAGCATTTACACAATTACATAGATTGTCATTATATGCGTTTATCATTAATCACCAAAATAACATAAGTATCTTCGTATCAACATTTGGCCTCACAAGGACTAAAAAAGTTATGTGGATGCCACTACGTCAGAGCAAAGAAGTTCTTATTGCTGTCTTCATTTTTTGTGGGACGCTAAAATGCCGAAAAATGCAGATCTTGATAGAAATAAGCAACATTCATTCTGGACAAACTATTCAAAGCGGTCATGTATTGACATATACTGTTGCAAAGTCTTTGTATAGACTGAATGAAAATTTTGTGGGGATAAACTCTACATATGTTACTGATGTACAATGATGGATCCAGAATTTTCATAATGGGTGTTCGGAGTTACAATTTTAGTGTATAACACAAATGTTCACAAATTACAATAGAAAAAAATATAAAGTAGAAGCTGTTCTTGCTATAGACAAAAACTAGTTCCTCAATACAAGTTGCATCCATAAACATCAATTCAAAGTTGCATCCAGAAACATCAATGTAGCGACCCGTATAATTAACCCCAGATAATGACCGAAGTGGTTCATTAATCCCGAGTTAATTACACTGATCAGGGCATCTTAACCAATAGCTCGTCGAGTAAGCCCAATAATTTATTAGTTAACACACCATTTCAAAGTGTTGCAGCAGAACACTAATTAGAGACTTTACAGGAACTTTATTACATTCCAAACGCAGTACCTCCTTACAGTTCTCCACCTGTCATATTACATAATTTACAGCAAAAATTCAGTACCACATCTAATTAAACATATACCCTAAAGAGCTAAAGCCTCTACTCCACCCAGTCCTCTGAGTCAAACTCTGCCTTCTCACCACCCTGCTCTTGCAAGGGAACATCTAGCCACTTTTCATCAGAGCATCCATAGCAATCAGAGTTTAAGAAAAGAGGGAGTAGGCAAGAGTGAGTACAAAAATGCACTCAGCAAGCGTTAGTAGGAATTATGCATTTATGAGTTTTATCATCCGGAATCAATACTAGTTCCATTCCTCAAAACCATACCTCAAACCAGATACCGAAAATGGGTTTTATTAATAAAATATTGTTTTTCAGATTTTATTTTGAGAAAATGCTACTAGCACTCAATGTAGACAACCTACGCTGGTTATTATTCTATTAACCTACGCTGGTTAACAATATACTTCTATCTCGAGGCTAGAGTCAGACAACCTACGCTAGTTGCCATTCTGTTAACCTACGCTGGTTAACAGTATACTGTCTCGAAATAGGAGTTACTCCTCTAATGATTTTGCATACTTCTATCTCGAGACTAGAATCAAACAACCTACGCTGGTTGCCATTCTGTTAGCCTACGCTGGTTAACAGTATACTATCTCGACATAGGAGTTACTCCTCTAATGGCTTTGCGTTCTTCACTATGCATCTGGCATTGTCCAACTTAACACATCACTAATCTAGATTTTATTTAAAACAGCATTTTACCATGCAACAATGATACCACATATATTCCAAATAAAATCTTAATATCAAAATAAGATGGTCATGGATTGCTTGCCTGGATTTTGATCAAAATACTCATCTTCACCCGTCAGTTGATCAACGGTCCGATTAAATTTATTTCCTGAAATTACATAAAAGCCATATTTAGTGGCGAATAGGTTCTTGCATGTTTTAAATTGTCCAATATGCTTTCCTTATTATTCTGAGATTTATGAAATTAACTTTACGATTTTTAGGGCTTAATCGGATTTTATATGGTCACGCTTTATTTAATAGTTCGATCGACTGATTTAATCGCTTTTACATTTTTGATAGACATAGTTAATTATTACTTTAGCTGATTTACTCAAATTTAATTTTTCTTGTTTTTTCTTTTCTTTTCTTTTCTTTTTATTTTATTTTCTGGTTCATTTATCAGCCACGGTTGATTTATGCATCTTTTAATGTACTATCAATCTTGTGATTATTTTTCTGCGATCAAAGACCAATTTTACACATTTCAGAATTTCTATTTTTATTTTTATTTTTCTCCTTTCCTTCTTATTTCTTTTTCTCTCTTTTCATTTATCTAGTCGCCAATCTGGCCGAAAGAAGTTCCTCTGGCCTCTTCTCATTGGGGGTATGTCCAGTGCAATCAGGGAAATGGTGCAATTACCGTGCAATCCAACTAAGAAAAGTTTCAAAAAATTCTGAAAAAAAACATGGATGTACATCTCATCTTACCCTATCTACATATAAAATTTCATGATCAAATTCGTCCTATGCTAGAAGTTACTAGCATAGGACGAATTTGATCATGAAATTTTATATGTAGATGGGGTAAGATGAGATGTACATCCATTATTTTTTTCAGAATTTTTTGAAACTTTTGTTAGTTAGATTGCACGGTGATTACATCACTTCCCTGATTGCACTGGATATACCCCCTTCTCATTTCCTCATCTAGTCAGCCCCCAGCCAAGTACTACTTCTAGCTTTTTCCTCCTCGTGCTTCCATTTTTCCCCCCAATGTTTCTCTCTTTCTCTCCCATTTCCTTCCATGCGCCATTTGCTCTAGCCGAACCTTATCCATGAACTTACAGGCTCTTCTTCTTCCTCCTCTATTTTTCCCCATTCCTCACTTCTTACCTTTGCTTCTACTCTCTTTTTTCCTCCTGTGCTTCCTGCATCTTGCTAGCCAACTGCATGGCTCTAGCGCTAGCAGCTGCCACCAAAATCCCTGCCTCCGGTCTTGCGACGCCGCGACTCGCCCCCGCTTGCGCGCTCCTGACTGCTGGCCTTGCGACGCCGTGGGCTCGCCCTTGCCTGCGCACGGCGGCCCGCGCGACCACGGTTTGGCCTCTTCCGATTTTTGGCTGGTTGAACAACTCAGCAATGCAGTTTTGATACTATGGTTTGAAATACCCAAACTTTATGATGATTTTCTATAGTATCAAATTATTACTTGGATGCTGATTTGCAAACTAAAATGGTAAGAATCATGTGGTCTGTGAAGATTTGGACTAATCTGAGACTACTAATTTTTCTTTTCTTCTACTCAATCCTTACTGTCATTTGCATCGCAGTGATATATATATATACATATATTTTTGGTCTATGATGATCATCTATCTAGCACGCAGGTTGGACGGTGTCGCGGTAATAGCCTTAGCCTACCATGCGCCGGGGAGCATGGGTGGGCTATTGGGGGAACACTACGCAACCCCTGCGCTTGCAGCTACTGAGACCACTGCCTTCATTTCTACTACCCAACTTCTACTGTCACTTTCAATCTTTTACTAAGTTTTCTATACCACTGATCCATGATGATGCTACTAATGGCTGAATGGATGATTACCTGGCTCCAAGGAATAAAATGCAGTGGCTGTGAGTGGTTTTTTTAGATAAAGGATTTAAATCCGGTCTCTGCAAGAGCACACGACCGAGTTCATACAAAAAGCACAGCTATATAGCTGTTCATAGGAACAAACAAAGAGACTTTAACAATTAAAAGCAAATTCTATGAGTGCTTCTCCAGCCATTATTAGCAAATACGTCCAAAGCCACAATCTCCAATGCCCTGCTCGCCATCCGGATGGTCGCCCTATTGCTCTCAGACTGCAATAATGCCCAAAACCGGAGCCAGTATGCTCCCTTGAAGGTAGCCTGCATAAAAGAAGAAACATGTTTTTTCTCAAAAATGAGATCATTACGGGTGCACCAAATTGCCCATAATATGGCGCCCCCTCCACAAGAATCAATCTTTTTTGACAATTGTCAATACCAGTTAACCAATGACCAAGCATATGGGCCATAGACCTCGGCGGTGAGAGACCAGTAGCAATATACACAACACGCCAAATAGAGGTTGAGTGCTGGCATTGAAAAAATAAATGTCGTATTGTTTCATTACAATTACAGAAACAACATTTTTGATCCCTAGTCCAATTTCTTTTAGCTAGATTGTACTTTGTTAAAATTTTTCCTTTATGTAAATATCAAAGGAAAATTTTGATTTTTAAATGAAGTTTCGTGGCTGTGAGTGGTGAAGCGGATGAAGAGGGTGCAGACTGGTTGTGCTCCTCTTTTGCTTCTGATGATATACTAGTTGGCTTCAGGACCGTTCCAAAGATTTGGGGGGCCCGGGGCGAGCTAAATCAAGTGACCTGTTTATTGACTATCATAAGTTTTGCAGATAAAATATCGAATACTTTTATATACAATAAATTTGGTAAAGAATAAGTCACAACCAAAAGATAGTTTAAACATAATCAAACTCATGTACTGTTCAACTAAATTGAGCTCTAGCCTCCAAAATACACCTTCAAGCCCACCCACGTCACATTACCATCACTACCATAATGCTGCAACAAAAACCAATCTCATCAACTCCTACAAATTTAAATGGGCAAGTTAAAGTTCCTTCTAACACTCTTAGATGCAAAATCATCAATAATAGTATCAATATCAATTTCATCCAATTGTTCCTTCTCAATGCATAAAATTGCGAAACCATTTAATCTTTCTTGTGACATTGATGACCTCAAGTATTTTTTTTAATAATTTTAGCTTTGAAAAACTTCTTTTAGCGGAGGCTACAATCATAGGTATGGTGAATAAGATTCGATAAGCAATTGAAACATTTGGAAAGCAATCTAAATCCTTAACAAACTAAAAAATCTCCATGACGGACTGTGATTGAGCAAATAAAGTCATTTGTGGCACTTTTAGCTCAGAGAAAAAATCATCTAACTCAATATCACATGAACTATTATGGGAAAATGTTTTTGCAAATTTAATGCAACAATTTCTTAGTTCAATATTATCCAATGACTTTAAATTTTTTGAGCTAAGTAAAAAACCAAATATACTCTTAAATGTAGTAAAATCCTCGAACATGTTCTTCAATGAAGAAATTGCTACATCCACCATAACAAGAAAGTAATTTACCTCAAAAAACTTCTCAACCGATAAAACCTCTTCATTATAATCACTTTTATCAAATTGTTTTTTCCGGGTAGCTCGGCGTTTTATCGGGAATGATGCTTCTACATTCATGTTAGATGTAATTTAGGGGCCCTCCTAAATTGGGGGCCCCTGGCGGTCGCACCGGCTGCCCCCCTCTTTGGGCCGGCCCTGGTTGGCTTGCTTCTCCTCCTAGTGAGCTTCTAGCTTCAGGAGAATGACTGATCTTGATCTCTTCGCCTTCGGGCTCCTGATGGTTTTGTGGTTGCTTCGTGCCTACCGAGGTGTGGTTGTGTTTACTGGAATGAGGATTGTGTGTGTGTGTGTGACTTATTGGCTGAGACTCGCTAGCTTTCGTAGGAAGGTTCTGGGTTATGAGCTGCCCCTGATAAGCAGTGCTCCAAATCTATCCTTCTTGATGAGCAGTGCTCTAAGTCTATTCTTTTGTACCGTGCTCTCTTTCGCGTATTATTTTTTAAAGTACGTGTGTCTACAGTTTAAAACAGATTTGCATAATGCTAAATGATGTAAATAAATTGTAAGAGGTAACTAGTTGGCCTGCAGACAACTTTTGGTACCTCGATGAGCGATAATCAATATTCCAGGCTGACGGCAATCTCTAACTCAATTAATTTATTTAATTCATTCTGCATAGATATGTTATTATCCTACCGACAAAAACAATATTTTTGATATTTACAGGTGATATGAAGTTTCGGATGACAGAAGACTTTAGAAATGAAGATTTTTGTTTTATTGCTTTTGCAACTATTCATTTTTGTAACCTGATGTAATTATCAATTAAATTCTTAATACAATGTAGTTTGTTTGGCTTTGATCGAATGTAACTATTTAATGAGTATAATTAATTAGAGTTAATTACTTTTATTAAACATGTTTCAATTTCTGCTAATGACATTCTTTTAGCTTAACAAAATTTACGGCTGTTTCAATCAATGACCACTAGGTAAATATATTCAAACATTGTCACATTCCTCATCATCTATCAATATAGTGAAACCACACTCCTTATGATTAGCTCATGTAGGTAATTTTGCTGCTAAATGAAAAGTGTTAACACCATCTGTTTCTGGTGCCTCCCTTTATCTTTGAGCTTTCTCTTTTCCCTGCCATCCAGTAATCCTCATCAGCAAGGCAAGCATATAGCCCCTCCATATAAATACAGTGGACGAATCATCCTCCATCAGCCACTCACTCACTCACCAGCACATCGAACACATTGCTCACTGAGGAAGAAATTACTAGAACAAAGAATTTTAAGCAATGGCGGCAGGATTGCAGGTGTTCGGGCAGCCGGCGTCCACCGACGTCGCGAGGGTCCTGGCCTGCCTCTTCGAGAAGAACCTTGAGTTCGAGCTCGTCCGCATCGACACGTTCAAGAAGGAGCACAAGCTCCCCGAGTTCATCAAGCTACGGGTATGTCATTTCGATCCATTCAGTTTCCTTGCGTCCACGGAAATTAACTAGGTAGAAAATTACGTTGGTTTCATTCTTGCTGCGTGCCTCTGCAGGATCCGACTGGGCAGGTGACTTTCAAGCATGGTGACAAAACTATTGTTGGTACGTAAGAGCACAATTCTTGATAGTTCTATCCATCACTTCTTTCTTTTCCTTTTTTTTTCTTCTTCTAACTACAAAAACACAATTCTGAACCAGCATAATTGTCTTAATTCGAATTGAAATGGACAGCATTGTGAACAGACTGTCAACAATTACTCAGTTAGTAACTCGTAGATGGATCGCTCAACTAATAGGCAATGTGGTTCTTCTCTTGTGCCAGATTCAAGGGCTATATGCCGGTATCTGTGCACTGAGTTCCCAGAAGACGGCAACCGGACGATCTACGGCACGGGTTCGCTCGAGCGGTCATCGATAGAACAGTGGCTCCAGGCTGAAGCTCAGAGCTTCGATGCTCCTAGCTCAGAATTAGTCTTTCACCTCGCATTTGCGCCCCAGCTGAAAATGAAACCTGACGAGGCCCGCATCGCGGAGAACATAAAGAAGATCCAGCAGATGCTCAGCGTCTACGATGAGATACTGTCCAAGAACAAATTCCTGGCTGGTGACGACTTCACCCTGGCCGACCTGTCTCACCTCCCCAACTCCCACTACATCGTCGGTTCACAGGAGGGCAAGAAGCTGTTCACTTCCAAGAAGAATGTGGCGAGGTGGTACGATGCCATCTCGAGCCGCCAGTCGTGGAAGCAGGTGGTGAAGATGCAGCGCGAGCACCCTGGAGCGTTCGAGTGATCGATCGGCCTGATCGGTTGCGCGGCGGCGGCGAGCTCTTCGTCGAAGGCTTTGTCGGGTTTCATACCGTGATGTTGTTGTCAAGGCCCCCTCGTCTACGTACGTTGTCGTGTCGGCAAAAATAATATGAAGCCCGAAGCCTTCCTGCGGTGTCCCATGTCTTCCTTTTGCAGCGCCAAGTCTTTCCGGACCGAGAGTAGTATTGATCGGTTACTTTCCATTCAATAAATAAATGCGTTCGAGCCCTTTTGCAGTACATTTATTTGGCTTGTGAAAGATCAATTTGAAAATAGCACAGCAAGTCTCGAATCGCATGGTTTAACTGTACTGTTGATTGGTCTAGTGTCCACATGTTTAATTTCTTATGGGTTAGGGATAGATGCACGATAAATAACGGAGAATAAGATTTAATGTGAAAAAACTGTTGTGGAAAAAAACTATGAGAAATAATCTATTATAATATTTCGAAGATTACAAGTACAGAGAGTTGGCTTATATAACTAAAAAGTACTAGTTGTACAAGTCAATCTATTTAGATATAACCAAAAGATACAGTAGTTAGAGATATTTGAGTTATCTCTAACAAACCTCCCCTTAACTCAAAATATAAAATGAAATTGTTTCTGGAAAAGCTCAAATAGTGTTTAAGCACAGAATATAAGTGCGTTAAAAGTCCAAAGGACTACTAAACAAGGAAGAATGGAACAGTCAATCCGAACACTTTTGCGAAAAACCACAAAAGGTATAAAAGACTAAAACAGTCTTATCAAAATGCTTCTTACGAAGCAAGATTGAGCAAACCACCGATAGGTCGAGAAAAATACTGGAACAGTCAATCCAAGCACACAATTATAACAAAGCAGAGGAATAAATCTGGATCTTCAAGATTTCATAATTCCAGTAAAGTCTGAATCTATGTAACTGATCTTCTGAAACAAATACTCAATCATTAAACAATATATAAGCTAAGACATCACCTGTAGTGCTAGGTAGATAGTGAAGAACTCATAGCATGGATTTTTGATATGCTCCACGTGGAATATAAAATTCAGTAAATTGCCTACTGAAAATTCATAACATGGTTGAAACTGCTCAAAAATGTCAATATGAAAAAAAATTCTCGTGCCATCAATGGATTATAAGTTACAGTAAAACCCTCATATCGAGCAAAGATAACAAAAATAACATTGTAGTATCTGCTCAAAAATGTCAATATGAAAAAAAATTGTCGTGCCATCAATGGATTATAAGTTACAGTAAAGCCCTCATATCGAGCAAAAACAACAAAAATAACATTGTAGTATCCACACAGAAACAAACTCCTTTTTACACTTCAAACCTTCATCTCAAACTAATATTGAAGCAAAATCTTCCCTAGAAAAACTCTGAAGAGTATAATGCTACCACCTGTCATCAAATTCCAAATGAACGTTACCAAAACATCCATAATGGACAACATATCTAAACGGTGGGTTTTATGGAGACAATTCATTATGGATTTTGAATTAAGGGAGGTTTGTGGAAGATAAGTCAAATATCAACTATCATATCGTTTGGTTATATCCAAATAGATTGTTAGTTCAAATCTTCTACAACTAGGACTCTTTAGCTATATAAGCCAACTCCTGTACTTGTAATCATAATCATTGAAGCATTATAGGTCTTGTTTTGCAGAGCTCCAGATCCTAGCTTCACCTCAAATCTGGAGCTTGTAGACTAAAATAAAGTAAATTAAATTTATATTTTTAGTCTAAAATATAAACAAGATGACCCACCCTAAACATTCTTAATATACCCATAAATCCAGCTCCATAAATTTCTGGAGTTAAGAATACACTACTCCAACAACTCCACGGATTTTGATGGAGCTGGAGCTATACCAAACACCCCCATAGGGGATTGTTTCTTGTGATTTTTTCCTACAAGCGTTATTCCACGTTAAATCTTAATCTCCATTATTTACGGTGCATCTATCCCTAACAAGTGGTATCAAAGCCCTAACATTATGCAGTATGTGTCGACGTTTGTTGTTGGCAATAATGAAAATGGGGCAAGACGCTGGATCTTAACTCGATGGTAGCACAAGACGCAAGAATTATACAGGTTCGGGCCCTCACGGAGGAAATAATACCCTAGTCCTGTGCTCTGGGATTACGTGTATCTGGCCTATTGCAGATGATCTTCTGATGTTCATGACGCTACCTTACCCCCCTTTATATAGTAGAGGGGTGCGATTATAAAGGAGAGTCCTAATATTGATTACAAGATGGAGATTGGATATGACGAATACTCATACCAGAGATACCCCCAGCAGACCGGAACACCAAATGGGCCGTCTTAAGCCCAGCTCTGGCCGAAGGCCTCGTTGGGTCGCGAAAGGTCCTCGACCCCGATCAAGCCCACCAGGGGGGGTCCGACCTGGCCTCAGGTCGGGCACCCCGCAGGCTCCGACCTGGCCTCAGGTCGGGCACCCAACGAGCTCCGACCCAGCAACCTCCGTCACAGGGTCAAAGATCGTCGCCGAACGACCTCAAGGCCGCCACCGCCCATGGACAAGACGACCATCTTTGGGCGGTGGCTCCTTCCCAAAGCGACGAAGCCGCCAAAGTCAAGCGCCGATCCCTTCACCTGTCATGCACATGGAGAGAGCGCTCCCTCTCAAGCGACACGAGCCACAACAGTGCTTGGCCAAGATCGACAGCAAAGCGCAAGAAGGCAGTGCGCCCCTTCCCGACGGAACGCGCTTCATTGTGTCTACCAACCCAGGCGTGGGGTGGGCAGAACTGTCGATCACCAGACCAAGACCAGACTCCAAGGCGTAGGACACCCCATCCTTTTTTCTCTCCAGACTCCCGTGTAACTTGTCCCCTCCGCCTATATAAAGGGAGGCAGGACCCTCGACCAAGGACACTCAGACACGCAAGCTCATACGGGCAAGCGACCAAGACAAACGAACTTTAGCACATACGGCTCGAACGCTCCGACAGCTTTGAGCCTGTAGCCTTTCCGAGTTCCGGAGCTCTCCCACTCGGACGAGGCGCCAAGCCCTCGCTTGTAACACCACGCAGTCCACTGCGCCCCAAATCAATACATAACCACCACACGGACTGGAAGTAGGGACTTTCGGCCCGAACCAGTATAAATCTTGGGCTCCCTAAGTCAACCATTCAAGGAGAGGGAACGCGCGGCCCCTTAACAAATTTACTTGTCGGTATACGAAACACCGACAATATCTCTTTCCTTATCCGCACAACATGATTACGGTTAGGATTATAATCGTGTCCAACCAAAACAAGATAGGTTTCTATCTTTAGAGTCCTAGCGTTGTAGATGCTGGAAGTAGCCCAGGCGGTAGCCTTCTTCATGCTGGTAGCCCGCCCATCCTCTCTTGAATGATTTGTCTGGCCTGCCTTGCATATACCCAGGGTTCATGCACTCCACAGTATGTCTTGTAAGATAATGTCAATGGTTTGTCGATTAAAAAAAGCCAAGTGTCAATGATGAAAATTACCACTAGCACTCTGGCAGTAACGTCAACTGAAACTCTACCTTCGCGTCAACATTTGGCCTCACAAGGACTAAATATGTCATGTGCATGCCACTATGTCAGAGCAAAGAAGTTCTTTTTGCTGTCTTTATTTTTTGTGGGACGCTGAAATGCCGAAAAATACAGATCTTGATAGAAATGAGCAACATTCATTCTGGACACAGGGGCGGATCCAGGAAAATTGGTCGCTGGGGTCATCGCCAACATGCGGCTTACAGGCTGCTTGCTTTCGGATGACTAGTCAGACCGGATGAGCACTGGGGCTAGGGTCCAAACTAATTTGCCGCTGGGGTCATTAACAATATTTAGCGGGGGTATAAGAAGCTAATACGGAGGTGTTGGGGTCACCGGACCCCGGCCACTCTATTGTGGATCCGCCCCTGTCTGGACAAACTATTCAAAGCGGTCATTTATTGACATATACCGTTGCATGGTCTTTGTATAGACAAAATTAAAATATTGTGAGGACAAACTCTACACATGTTACTGATGACAGTGGTGAATTCAGAATTTTCATAATGGGTGTTCGGAGTTACAATTTTAGTGTATAACACAAAGGTTTACAAATTACAATAGAAAAAAAATAAAGTACAAACTGTTCTTGCTATAGACAAAAACTAGTTCCTCAATCCAAGTCGAATCCATAAACATCAATTCAAAGTTGCATCCAGAAACATTAATGACCACTAGCATCCATCAATATTGTGAAACCACACTGCATATGATCAGCTCAAGTAGGTAATTTTGCTGCTAAAATGAAAAGTGTTAAACACCATCTGTTCTGGTGCCTCCCTTTATCTTTGAGCTTTCTCTTTTCCCTGCCGTCCTGTAATCCTCATCAGCAAGGCAAGCATATAGTCCCTCCCTATAAATACAGTGGACGAATCCTCCTTCATCAGCCACTCACTCACTAACCAGCAGATCGAACACATTGCTCACTGAGGAAGAAATTACGAGAACAAAGAATTTTAAGCAATGGCGGCAGGATTGCAGGTGTTCGGGCAGCCGGCGTCCACCGACGTCGCGAGGGTCCTGGCCTGCCTCTTAGAGAAGAACCTTGAGTTCGAGCTCGTCCGCATCGACACGTTCAAGAAGGAGCACAAGCTCCCCGAGTTCATCAAGCTACGGGTATGTCATTTCGATCCATTCAGTTTCCTTGCGTCCATGGAAATGAACTAGCTAGAAAATTACGTTGGTTTCATTCTTGCTGCGTGCTTCTGCAGGATCCGACTGGGCAGGTGACTTTCAAGCATGGTGACAAAACTATTGTTGGTACGTAAAAGCACAATTCTTGATAGTTCTTCTATCCATCACTTCTTTCTTTTCCTGTTTTTCTTCTTCTAACTACAAAAACACAATTCTGAACCAGCACAATTGTCTTAATTCGAATTGAAATGGACAGCATTGTGAACAGACTGTCAACAATTACTCAGTTAGTAACTCGTAGATGGATCGCTCAACTAATAGGCAATGTGGTTCTTCTCTTGTGCCAGATTCAAGGGCTATATGCCGGTATCTGTGCACTGAGTTCCCAGAAGACGGCAACCGGACGATCTACGGCACGGGTTCGCTCGAGCGGGCATCGATAGAACAGTGGCTCCAGGCTGAAGCTCAGAGCTTCGATGCTCCTAGCTCAGAATTAGTCTTTCACCTCGCATTTGCGCCCCAGCTGAAAATGAAACCTGACGAGGCCCGCATCGCGGAGAACATAAAGAAGATCCAGCAGATGCTCAGCGTCTACGATGAGATACTGTCCAAGAACAAATTCCTGGCTGGTGACGACTTCACCCTGGCCGACCTGTCTCACCTCCCCAACTCCCACTACATCGTCGGTTCACAGGAGGGCAAGAAGCTGTTCACTTCCAAGAAGAATGTGGCGAGGTGGTACGATGCCATCTCGAGCCGCCATTCGTGGAAGCAGGTGGTGAAGATGCAGCGCGAGCACCCTGGAGCGTTCGAGTGATCGATCGGCCTGATCGGTTGCGCGGTGAGCTCTTCGTCGAAGGCTTTGTCGGGTTTTCAAACCGTGATGTTGTTGTCAAGGCCCCTCGTCTACGTACGTTGTCGTGTCGGCAAAAATAATATGAAGCCAGAGGCCTTCCTGCGGTTTTTCCTTTTGCAGCGCCATGTCTTTCCGGACCGAGAGTAGTATTGATCGGTTACTTTCCATTCAATAAATAAATGCGTTCGAGCCCTTTTGCAGTACATTTATTTGGCTTGTGAAAGATCAATTTGAAAATAGCACAGCAAGGAGCTCAAACAGCGATCTGGGTTTGTTAGGCGGAGGTGGCTCTCGATGCATGCCGTGTAGGAGGAAGCGATCCGAAGTCGACGGATGTTGAAATTGCGGCTCGTCCGGAGATGGCGGCCGGTGGAGAGGGTCGATGAGTGTTGGTGTTGCGTCGCCAAGAGAAGCGGCGTGTTGGCGCTCAAGAGGATCCCATGAATGGCGGGGCTTGCCCGAGGAGGCAGGGGTGGCTTTCGCGCCATCGTGGGTGCGAGGGCTCTGGTGGTGAGATCGATCGCCAATTGTCTTTGAGGCAACAAGGCTAGGCTAGGATCATGGGTCATCTTGTTTGTCGTTGCAATAAAATGTATCGGTGTTTTTATCCGGTGTTTGTGGGGTCTTGGGGAGTCCTTTTAGGTCTTCCATATTGGTGTATCTCTTGCTTTGGCGAGGATCGGTGTCTATGTAATTCTATTGTTTCTTCTCTTCTGAAATGAATGACTGAGCTCCTATCCTTACTTTAAAAAAAAAATAGCACAGCAAGTCTCGTATCGCAAGGTTCAACTGTACTGTTGATTGGTCTAGTGTCCACATGCTTAATTTCTCATGGGTCGGGATATATGCACAACAAATAACAGAGACTAAGATTTAATATGAAAAAACTCTTGTGGAAAAAACTACAGAAATAATCCACTATAATGCTTGAAGATTACAAATGCAGTGAGTTGACTTATATAGCCAAAAAGTTCTAGTTGTACAAGACTTGGACTAACAACCTATTTAGATATAACCAACGGATCACGGTAGTTAGAGATATTTGAGTTATCTCCAACAAACCTCCTCTTAACTCAAAATCTAAAATGAAATTGTTTCCGGAAAAGCTCGAATAGTGATTAATCACATAATATAAGTGCGTTAAAAATCCAAAGGACTACTAAACAAGGAAGAATGGAACACACAATCCGAACACTTTTAGTGTGAAAAACCACAAAGGATATAAAAGACTAAAATAGTCTTATCAAAACGCTTCTTACAATGCAAGATTGAGCAAACCAACGATAGGTCGAGAGAAATACTGGAACAGCCAATACAAGAACACAACTATAACAAAGCAAACGAGTAAATCTGGATCTTCAAGATTTCATAATCGATAAAATCTGAATCTTTATGGCGATCTTACGAAACAAATACTCAATCATTAAACGACATATAAGCTAAGACATCACCCGTGGTGCTAGGTAGATAGTGAAGAACTCATAGCATGAATTTTTGATATGCTCCACGTGGAACATAAAATTTAGTAAATTGCCTACTGAAAGCCATAACATGGTTGAAACTGCTCAAAAATATCAATATGAAGAAAAATTCTCATGCCATCAATGGAGTATAAATTATAGTAAACCCCTCATATCGAGTAAAGACCACAAAAATAACATTGTAGTATCCATACAGAAACAAACTCCTTTTACACTTCAAACCTTCATCTCGGTGACATTGAAGCAAAATCTTTACTAGAAAAACTCGAAAAGTATAATGCTACCATCTGTCATCAAATTCCAAATGAGCGTTGCCAAAATCTCCATAATGGACAACATATCTAAGCGGTGGGTTTTATCGAGACAATTCATTAATTAAGGGGGTTTGTTGAAGATAACTCAAATATATCTAACTATCATATTTTTTGGTTATATCCAAATAGATTGTTAGTCCAAATCTTCTACAACTAGAGTCTTTGGCTATATAAGCCAACCCAAGTACTTGTAATCTTTGAAGCATTATAGGTCTTGTTTACAGTGAGCTCGGATCCTAGCTCTACTTCAAATCTAGAGCTTGTAGGTTAAAATAAAGTAAATTAAATTTATATTTTAGTCTAAAATATAAACAAAATGACCCACCTAAACATTCTTAATGTACCCATAACTCCAACTCTATAAATTTATGGAGTTAGAATACAATGCTCCACCAACTCCATGATTTTGATGGAATTGGAGGCGTGCTAGAAAAACACCCCAAAGGGATTCTTTCTTGTGGTTTTTTTCTGCAAGGATTATTCCACGTTAAATCTTAAACTCCATTATTTATCGTGCATCTATCCCTAACAAGTAGTATCAAAGCCCAAACATTATGCAGTATGTCTTGTAAGATGATGTCAATGGTTTGTCTATTAAAAAAAGCCAAGTGTCAATGATGAAAATTACCACTAGAACTCTGGCAGCAACGTCAACTGAAACTCTACCTTCGCATCAACATTTGGCCTCATAAGGACTAAACATGTTATGTGGATGCCACTATGTCAGAGCAAAGAAGTTCTTATTGCTGTCTTCATTTTTTGTGGGACGCTAAAATGCCGAAAAATGCAGATCTTCATAGAAATGAGCAACATTCAATCTGGACAAACTATTCAAAGCGGTCATTTATTGACATATACCGTTGCATGGTCTTTGTATAGACTTTTTTTTTGAAATAAACGGCAGGAGCTCTGCCCATTCATTCTTTGTATAGACTGAATGAAAATATTGTGGGGATAAATTCTACATATGTTACTGATGTACAGTGGTGGATCCATAATTTTCATAATGGGTGTTCGGAGTTACAGTTTTAGTGTATAACACAAATGTTCACAAATTACAATAGAAAAAAAAATAAAGTACAAACTGTTCTTGCTATAGACAAAAACTAGTTCCTCAATCCAAGTTGCATCCATAAACATCAATTCAAAGTTGCATCCAGAAACATCAATGACCACTAGCATCTATCAATATAGTGAAACCACACTGCTTATGATTAGCTCAAGTAGGTAATTTTGCTGCTAAAATGAAAAGTGTTAACACCATCTGTTCTGGTGCCTCCCTTTATCTTTGAGCTCTCTCTTTTCCCTGCCATCCTGTAATCCTCATCAGCAAGGCAAGCATATAGTCCCTCCCTATAAATACAGTGGACGAATCCTCCATCGGCCACTCACTCACTCACCAGCACATCGAACACATTGCTCACTGAGGAAGAAATTACGAGAACAACGAATTTTAAGCAATGGCGGCAGGATTGCAGGTGTTCGGGCAGCCGGCGTCCACCGACGTCGCGAGGGTCCTGGCCTGCCTCTTCGAGAAGAACCTTGAGTTCGAGCTCGTCCGCATCGACACGTTCAAGAAGGAGCACAAGCTCCCCGAGTTTATCAAGCTACGGGTATGTCATTTCGATCCATTCAGTTTCCTTGCGTCCATGGAAATGAACTAGCTAGAAAATTACGTTGGTTTCATTCTTGTTGCGTGCCACTGCAGGATCCGACTGGGCAGGTGACTTTCAAGCATGGTGACAAAACTATTGTTGGTACGTAAGAGCACAATTCTTGATAGTTCTTCTATCCATCACTTCTTTCTTTTCCTTTTTTTTTCTTCTTCTAACTACAAAAACAAAATTCTGAACCAGCATAATTGTCTTAATTCGAATTGAAATGGACGGCATTGTGAACAGACTATCAACATTTACTCAATTAGTAACTCCTAGATGGATCGCTCAACTAATAGGCATTGTGGTTCTTCTCTTGTGCCAGATTCAAGGGCTATATGCCGGTATCTGTGCACTGAGTTCCCAGAAGACGGCAACCGGACGATCTACGGCACGGGTTCGCTCGAGCGGGCATCGATAGAACAGTGGCTCCAGGCTGAAGCTCAGAGCTTCGATGCTCCTAGCTCAGAATTAGTCTTTCACCTCGCATTTGCGCCCCAGCTGAAAATGAAACCTGACGAGGCCCGCATCGCGGAGAACATAAAGAAGATCCAGCAGATGCTCAGCGTCTACGATGAGATACTGTCCAGAACAAATTCCTGGCTGGTGACGACTTCACCCTGGCCGACCTGTCTCACCTCCCCAACTCCCACTACATCGTCGGTTCACAGGAGGGCAAGAAGCTGTTCACTTCCAAGAAGAATGTGGCGAGGTGGTACGATGCCATCTCGAGCCGCCATTCATGGAAGCAGGTGGTGAAGATGCAGAGCGAGCACCCTGGAGCGTTCGAGTGATCGATCGGCCTGATCGGTTGCGCGGTGAGCTCTTCGTCGAAGGCTTTGTCGGGTTTTCATACCGTGATGTTGTTGTCAAGGTCCCCTCGTGTCGGCAAAAATAATATGAAGCCCGAAGCCTTCCTGCGGTGTCCCTTGTCTTCCTTTTGCAGCGCCATGTCTTTCCGGACAGAGAGTAGTATTGATCGGTTACTTTCCATTCAATAAATAAATGTGTTCGAGCCCTTTTGCTGTACATTTATTTGGCTTGTGAAAGATCAATATGAAAATAGCACAGCAAGTCTCGAATCGCATGGTTTAACTCTACTGTTGATAGCTTATAGTAGATGAGTAGATATCTGGAGGAATGTTATGTCTGTGTGTTTAGTCAGTTTTGCTGGTAGCCAAAAATGTTTTGTGTGTGTGTTAGCGGGTGACTGAGGGGCAGTAACGTTTTTGTTGTGTGGCGGGCGCGCTATGAATACGCAAGGTCTTTGTGAACTCGTTTTATTCCTTGAATAAAACAGGGGAAACCTTTTGATCTAAAAACTCTACTGTTGATTGGTCTAGTGTCCACATGCTTAATTTATTATGGGTTAGGGATAGATGCACACCAAATAACGGAGACTAAGAATTGACGTGAAAAAATCCTGGTAGGAAAAAAATACGAGAAATAATCCACTATAGTGCTTCGAAGATTACAAGTACAGAAAGTTAGCTTATATAGTCAAAAAGTCCTAGTTGTACAAGACTTGTACTACCAATCTATTTAGATATAACCAAAAGATACGGTAGTTAGTGATATTTGAGTTATCTCTAACAAACCTCCCCTTAACTCAAAATCTAAAATGAATTTTTATTTCCGGAAAAGCTCGAATAGCGATTAAGCACAGAATATAAGTACGTTAAAAGTCCAAAGGACTACAAAGCAAAGAAGTCCGGAACAATCAATCCGAACACTTTTAGTACGAAAAACCACAAAGGGTATAAAATACTAAAATAGTCTTATCCAAACGCTTCTTACG
This sequence comes from Guadua angustifolia, assembly GCA_036346375.1. Taxonomy (NCBI): domain Eukaryota; kingdom Viridiplantae; phylum Streptophyta; class Magnoliopsida; order Poales; family Poaceae; genus Guadua; species Guadua angustifolia. The sequence goes on along the minus strand of CM070504.1, from coordinate 3,126,088 downwards.
AAGCAAGATTAAGCAAACCACCGGTAGGTTGTGACATCCAAAATTTTGCTTCTTCATTTAATTTATTTAATCTGGAATTTATTTGGAACCTTGTTGGTTTTATAAAGTCTTTTTCGTTGTAATTTCAGCTTTAATAAAAAGAATTTCGGTGTAAAATTTAAAAGTCGAAAAATTCAGAAAATAATTTTATTGAGTTTCAAATATTCTAAAGTATTTTTGAGAATTGTTTCAAGATTTTTAGAGCTTTTTATCTATTTTTTCCGTCGAGTTTTTCTCTCAGCTTAAAAATCCGAAAATAGATCCTACCGTCGATTGCTTCTCCTACCTCCAGCCAAAGTCCGAGAACACCTCGCTCTCTCTTTCGCCATTTACGGCATGATTTGAAGCTTCAATTTCTCCACGATTTGAATATTAAAAATTCGGTAAAATTATATCCGGATTCCTCACGACCTCCTCTTACCATTCATGGCCTTTAATCCCCCAAAATCCAATAAAAAATCTAGTTCTTTCCTTTTTCATCCACCATAATTTTACGACGATTGCCACCTCCTCGATCCTCCTCCCGTCCTATAAAAGAGAGCGCCGGGTGCCTCTCATCGTGAGCAACCTATTTTGCCTCTCCTCCCGAGTTATTTTGTCCCCGTTTCATCGGATTTTGCAAGTGAAGATATCGGATGAACAGTTCCGCATGATGCTACAGTTCCCGAGTTTCGTTATGATTTTTTCCCCTTTTCTTGTTTTTAAACTTCCGGGAGCCCGTTTTCGCTCGTTTGAACTACGATTGGCTCTGTTTTTTTCTTCTAAATTCATATAAAATCCCAAATTATTTATTTAAACTAGTTTGTTATTTTATTGAATGTATTTGGATTTTATTTGAAATTGATTGTTTTTCGCGTATAGATTTCGGAGAGTTGGAACGGTTCACTATCGACGATCCCGACCTTCAACCCTTTGACCAAGGCAAGTCACACCCTTGAACATGTTGATCCCAGAATTTAAAATTATATTTTGGTTTAAATTATTGCATGCATTGTTTTATCAATGTAATTTAAATCCCAGTTTTAAATGATTAGTTACTCCTAATTGTTTTGACGTCAATTGACTTTGAAATATTCATTCCTTGTCACCTTAGAGCAAAATATCAGTAGTTGATACATTATTATAGTATTAACTAGTGCTACATAGTAAATGTCTTAGACATGTTTAAACATGAATTTATGACTTTTTGGGAATTTATGCCAAAACAAGATTTTTGTTGAAAATAAAGTTATACCTTGGTGTCGGTGCACCATAGGATGTTATGAAAGATGATATTATTCAAAAGAAAGTAAAAATGTGATTTAGACCAGGTGAGAATGGTTGACTGGTGGGTGCGTGAGGCACAAGGGTCGTGAAAGCTCGCCTAGTCCCAATGGTTGACCGGTCTATGTTACGCTGAATATAAATCATTACCTTACTACCAAAAGTCTGGAATAGGACAGACCTGGCTATCTGTATTATGACATACCATGGACAGTCGTGCCATTAGGTTGAAAGTGACAGTGGGTGTAAAGTTGCCACTCGGCGCAACAGGGGGCTTCTGAACTGAACGGTTTTAACCCTACTAGCGATGAAATCTTAGCGGGCATGACTACGTGGATGGAGCTTTATAGGGGTCTAGTCATGGTTTTCTCTACCGACACACCAAAGGAGTGTGCATCTGGGCAAAAGGAGATAACCACGTCTTGTGAGTAAAGTTGTACAACCTCTTCAGAGTGTAAAACTAATTGATTAGACGCGCCCGCGGTCATGGGCATGCGAGCAAGTCTTTCACGGACTAGACTTTGGATTTTAAAATATATTCAGAAAAGTGGTTTATATATGGAGAGAGTCCACATGGGAAAACTTGGGATGAAACTCCGGTTTGGAGCCCGTGCTGAAAATTGGATTAAAACTCGGTTTTACTATATCAATTACGCATTGAAAATTAATTATTGTATTTGAAACATTGCTTTATGCTCAAATGAACCATATTATACCTTCCTTTGTGACCCTTCATCGATACTGCATTTATTGTGTGACTTGCGGAGTATTTTTGTATTCACCCTTGCTTACTCTATCTTTTTAGAGGAGTATCTCTACGATGGTGAGGACCAAAATAACTAGACCGCTGCCCCGATTGATTGCTCGTGGCGAATCGATTGGATTCTACTCTTGGTTTTATTCATTTCGCTGTAATATTTTATTTGGCTGCGCCATAATTATTGCAAACTTTGATTATTAATAAAATACGTTCGATATATTATGATAACATTTCTACTGTGTGTACTAGCTTTTTCTGGACTAGTACAGGATACACAAAGAATTTCGGAAGTATTTTTCCGGGGTCCTACATAGGTCGAGAGAAATACTAGAACAATCAATACAAGTACACAGCTATAACAAAGCAGTCGAAGAAATCTGGATCTTCAAGAATTCATAATCTCAGTAAAATCTGAATCTATGAAACTAATCTTATGAAACAAATAATCAATCATTAAATGACATATAAGCTAAGACATCACCTGTGGTGCTAGATAGATAGTGAAGAACTCATAGCATAGATTTTTGACATGCTTTACGTGGAACATAAAATTCAGTAAATCGTCTATGTAAAATCTATAACATGGTTGAAACTGCTCAAAAATATCAATATGAAGAAAAATTCTCGTGCCATCAATGGATATAAATTACAGTAAACCCCTCATATCGAGTAAATACCACAAAAATAACGTTGTAGTATCCACACAGAAACAAACTCCTTTTTGTACTTCAAACCTTCATCTCAAACTGGCATCGAAGTAAAACCTTCACTAGAAAAACAACGGAGAGTATAATGCTACATACATTATCAAATTCTAAGTGAACGTTGCCAAAACCTCCATAATAGACAACATATCTAAGCGGTGGGTTTTATGGAGACAATTCATTATGGATTTTAAATTAAAGGAGGTTTGTTGAAGATAACTCAAATATCTCTAACTACCGTCTGCTTTTGGTTATATCTAAATAGATTATTAGTCTAAGTCTTCTACAACTAGAACTCTTTGGCTATATAAGCCAACCTGCACTTGTAATTTTTGAAGTATTATAAGTCCGATTTTGCGAGAGTCTGAGATCTTAGCTCCACTTCAAATCGGAGCTTGTAGGCTAAAATAAAGTAAATTAAATTTATATTTTAGTCTAAAATATAAACAAGATGACCCACATAAATATTCTTTATGTACCCGTAACTCTAGTTCCATAAATTTTTGGAGTTAGAATACCTTGCGCCACCAACTTCACGCATTTTGGTGGAGCTGAGTCGTACAAACACCCCGTAGGGATTGTTTCTTATGGTTTTTTTTCGCAATGGTTTTTCCACGTTAAATCTTAATCTCCGTTATGTCTTGTGCATCTATCTCTAACAAGTGATATCAGAGCTGTAACATTGTGCAGTATGTCTTGTAAGATAATGTCAATGGTTTGTCGATTAAAAAAGCCAAGTGTCAATGATGAAAATTACCACTAGCACTCTGGCAGTAACGTCAACTGAAACTCTACCTTCGCGTCAACATTTGGCCTCACAAGGACTAAATATGTCATGTGCATGCCACTATGTCAGAGCAAAGAAGTTCTTTTTGCTGTCTTTATTTTTGTGGGACGCTGAAATGCCGAAAATACAGATCTTGATAGAAATGAGCAACATTCAGACATGTGGGCGGATCCAGAAAAGTTCCGGGTCATCGCCAACATGCTGTCGCTTGCATGGATGACTAGTCGACCGGATGAGCACGCTAGGGTCCAAACTAATTTGCCGAGTCATTAACAATATTTAGCGTGATAGATACGGAGGTGAGTCACCGGACCCCGCCACTCTATTGTGGATCCGCCTGTAGACAAACTATTCAAAGCGGTCATTTATTGACATATACCGTTGCATGGTCTTTGTATAGACAAAATTAAAATATTGTGAGGACAAACTCTACACATGTTACTGATGACAGTGGTGAATTCAGAATTTTCATAATGGGTGTTCGAGTTACAATTTTAGTGTATAACACAAAGGTTTACAAATTACAATAGAAAAAAATAAAGTACAAACTGTTCTTGCTATAGACAAAAACTAGTTCCTCAATCCAAGTCGAATCCATAAACATCAATTCAAAGTTGCATCCAGAAACATTAATGACCACTAGCATCCATCAATATTGTGAAACCACACTGCATATGATCAGCTCAAGTAGGTAATTTTGCTGCTAAAATGAAAAGTGTTAAACACCATCTGTTCTGGTGCCTCCCTTTATCTTTGAGCTTTCTCTTTTCCCTGCCGTCCTGTAATCCTCATCAGCAAGGCAAGCATATAGTCCCTCCCTATAAATACAGTGGACGAATCCTCCTTCATCAGCCACTCACTCACTAACCAGCAGATCGAACACATTGCTCACTGAGGAAGAAATTACGAGAACAAAGAATTTTAAGCAATGGCGGCAGGATTGCAGGTGTTCGGGCAGCCGGCGTCCACCGACGTCGCGAGGGTCCTGGCCTGCCTCTTAGAGAAGAACCTTGAGTTCGAGCTCGTCCGCATCGACACGTTCAAGAAGGAGCACAAGCTCCCCGAGTTCATCAAGCTACGGGTATGTCATTTCGATCCATTCAGTTTCCTTGCGTCCATGGAAATGAACTAGCTAGAAAATTACGTTGGTTTCATTCTTGCTGCGTGCTTCTGCAGGATCCGACTGGGCAGGTGACTTTCAAGCATGGTGACAAAACTATTGTTGGTACGTAAAAGCACAATTCTTGATAGTTCTTCTATCCATCACTTCTTTCTTTTCCTGTTTTTTCTTCTTCTAACTACAAAAACACAATTCTGAACCAGCACAATTGTCTTAATTCGAATTGAAATGGACAGCATTGTGAACAGACTGTCAACAATTACTCAGTTAGTAACTCGTAGATGGATCGCTCAACTAATAGGCAATGTGGTTCTTCTCTTGTGCCAGATTCAAGGGCTATATGCCGGTATCTGTGCACTGAGTTCCCAGAAGACGGCAACCGGACGATCTACGGCACGGGTTCGCTCGAGCGGGCATCGATAGAACAGTGGCTCCAGGCTGAAGCTCAGAGCTTCGATGCTCCTAGCTCAGAATTAGTCTTTCACCTCGCATTTGCGCCCCAGCTGAAAATGAAACCTGACGAGGCCCGCATCGCGGAGAACATAAAGAAGATCCAGCAGATGCTCAGCGTCTACGATGAGATACTGTCCAAGAACAAATTCCTGGCTGGTGACGACTTCACCCTGGCCGACCTGTCTCACCTCCCCAACTCCCACTACATCGTCGGTTCACAGGAGGGCAAGAAGCTGTTCACTTCCAAGAAGAATGTGGCGAGGTGGTACGATGCCATCTCGAGCCGCCATTCGTGGAAGCAGGTGGTGAAGATGCAGCGCGAGCACCCTGGAGCGTTCGAGTGATCGATCGGCCTGATCGGTTGCGCGGTGAGCTCTTCGTCGAAGGCTTTGTCGGGTTTTCAAACCGTGGTGTTGTTGTCAAGGCCCCCTCGTCTACGTACGTTGTCGTGTCGGCAAAAATAATATGAAGCCAGAGGCCTTCCTGCGGTTTTTCCTTTTGCAGCGCCATGTCTTTCCGGACCGAGAGTAGTATTGATCGGTTACTTTCCATTCAATAAATAAATGCGTTCGAGCCCTTTTGCAGTACATTTATTTGGCTTGTGAAAGATCAATTTGAAAATAGCACAGCAAGTCTCGAATCGCATGGTTTAACTGTACTGTTGATTGGTCTAGTGTCCACATGCTTAATTTGTTATGGGTTAGGGATATAACCAAAAGATACGGTAGTTAGAGATATTTGAGTTATCTCCAACAAACCTCCCCTTAACTCAAAATCTAAATTGAATTTTTTTCTGGAAAAGCTCAAATAGTGATTAAGCACAGAATATAAGTGCGTTAAAAGTCTAGAGGACTACTAAATAAGGAAGTCTGGAACAATCAATCCGAACACTTTTAGTACGAAAAACCACAAAGGGTATAAAATTTTAAATAGTCTTATCCAAACTTTTCTTCTTAAGTAAAATTGAGCAAATCACCAGTAATTGTGACATCCAAAATTTTGCTTCTTCATTTAATTTATTTAATCTGAAATTTATTTGGAACCTTGTTGGATTTATAAAGTCTTATAGAATTTCTGTGTAAAATTTAAAAGTTGAAAATTTCAGAAAATAATTTTATTGAGTTCCAAATATTCTAAAGTATTTTTGAGAATTATTTCAAGATTTTTAGAGCTTTTTATCTATTTTTACCGTCATGTTTTTCTCTCAGCTTAAAAAATCCAAAAATAGAGCATATCTATCGATGCTTCTCCTAACTCCAGCCAAAGTCCCGAGAACACCTCGCTCTCTCTTTCCTCATTAGGGCAAGGTTTGGAGCTTCAATTTCTTCGTGATTTGAGCATCAAAAATTCGGTAAAAATTATATTCGAATTCCTCACAACCTTCTCTTGCCATTCATGGCCTTTAATACCCTGGAATCCGAGCAAAAATCTATTTCTTTCCTTTTTCATCCACCATAATTTTCGCACGATTGCCGCCTCCCCGGTCCTCCTCCCGTCCTATAAAAGGAAGCACCGGGTGCCTCTCATCGTGAGCAACCTATTTTGCCTCTCTTCCGAGTTATTTCATCCCCGTTTTGCAAGTGAAGCTACCAGATGAACAGATCCACGCGATGCTAGCTACAGTATGCTTTTTTTTCCCCTTTTCTTGTTTTTAAACTTTCGGGAGCCCGTTTTCACCCATTTGAACTCCGATTGGCTCCGTTTTTCTTTCTAAATTCATATAAAATCTCAAATTACTTATTTATACTAGTTTGTTATTTTATTGAATTTATTTGGATTTTATTTGAAATTAGTTGTTTTTCGCGTATAGATTTCGGAGAGTTGGAATGGTTCGCTGTCGACGATCCTAAACTTCAACCCTTCGACCAAGACAAGTCACACCCTTGAACATGTTGATCCCAGAATTTAAAATTATATTTTGGTTTAAATTATTGCATGCATAGTTTTATCATTGTAATTTAAATCCCAGTTTTAAATGATTAGTTACTCCTAATTGTTATGACGTCAATTGACTTTGAAATATTCATTCCTTGTCACCTTAGAGCAAAATATTACTGGTTGATACATTATTATAGTATTAACTAGTGCTACATAGTAAATGACTTAGACATACTTAGACATGAATTTATGACTTTTAGGGGATTTATGCCAAAACAAGATTTATGTTGAAAATAAAGTTATACTTTGGTATCGGTGCACCATGGGATGAAAATGGTTGACTGGTGGGTGCGTGAGGCACAAGAGTTGTGAAAGTTCGCCTAGTCAATTAAGGACCGGTCTGAATTACGCTGAATATAAAGTCTTACCGTACTATCAAAAGTCTGAAATAGGACAGACTGCTATCCGTATTGTGGCATACCATGGACAGTCATGCTATTAGGTTGAAAGTGACAGTGGGTGTAAGGCTGCCACTCACGCAAGAGGGGGCTTTTGGACTGAACGGTTTTAACTCTACTAGCGGTGAAATCTTAGCGAGCATAACTACATGGATAGAGCTTTATAGGGGTCACGTCATGATTTTCTCTGCCGACACACCAAAGGAGTGTGCATTTGGGCAAAAGGAGATAACCACGTCTTGTGAGTAAAGTTGTACAACCTCTGTAGAGTGTAAAACTAATCGATTAGCCGCGTCCGCGGTCATGGGCATGCCGAGCAAGCCTTTCACGGACTAGGCTTTGGATTTCAAAATATTTTTAGAAAAGTGGTTTATATATGGAGAGAGTCCACATGGGAAAACTTGGGATGAAACTCCGGGTTGGAGCCCATGCTAAAAATTGGATTAAAACTCAGTTTTTACTATATCAATTACGCATTGAAAATTAATTATTGTATTTGAAACATTGCTTTATGCTCAAATGAACTATATTATGCCTTCCTTTGTGACCCTTCATCGATACTGCATTTATTGTGTGACTTGCGGAGTACTTTTGTACTTACCCTTGCTTACTCTATCTTTTTAGAGGAGTATATCTACGATGGTAAGAACCAAAATAACTAGGTCGCTGCCCCAGTTGATTGCCTGTGGCGAATCTATTGGATTCTACTACTGGTTTTATTCTGGCTCACTGTAATATTTTATTTGACCTGCGTGCTATAATTATTGCAAACTCTAATTATTAATAAAATACATTGGATATGTTGTGATAACATTTCTACTGTGTGTACTAGTTTTTCCGGACTAGTACAGGATACACAGAGGATTTCGGAAGTATTTTTCGGGGTCCTACATAGGTCAAGAGAAATACTGGAACAGTCAATCCAAGCGCACAACTATAACAAAGCAGTCGAAGAAATCTGGATCTTCAAGAATTCATAATCCCAGTAAAATCCGAATCTATGTAACTGATCTTATGAAACAAATACTCGGTCATTAAATGACATATAAGCTAAGACATCACCTGTGGTGCTAGATAGATAGTGAAGAACTCATAGCATAGATTTTTGACATGCTCCACCTGGAACATAAAATTTAGTAAATTGCCTACCTAAAATCTATAACATGGTTGAAACTGCTCAAAAATATCAATATGAAGAAAAATTCTTGTGCCATCAATGAAGTATAAATTACAGTAAACCCCTCATATCGAGTAAAGACAACAAAAATAACGTTGTAGTATCCACACAGAAATAAACTCCTTTTTGCACTTCAAACCTTCATCTCAAACTAACATTGAAGCAAAATCTTCACTAGAAAATCTCTGAAAAGTATAATGCTACCATCTATTATCAAATTCTAAATGAACGTTGCCAAAACCTCCATAATAGACAACATATCTAAACGGTGGGTTTTATGGAGACAATTCATTATGGATTTTAAATTAAAGGAAGGTTTGTTGAAGATAACTCAAATATCTCTAACTACCATATCTTTTGGTTATATCTAAATAGATTGTTAGTCTAAGTCTTCTATAACTAGAACTCTTTGGCTATATAAGCCAGCCCCTGACTTGTAATCTTTGAAACATTATAGGTCCTATTTTGCAGAGCTCCAGATCTTAATTCCACCTCAAATCTGGAGCTTGTAGGCTAAAATAAAGTAAATTAAATTTATATTTTTAGTCTAAAATATAAATAAGATAACCTACCTAAACATTCTTAATGTACCTATAACTCCAGCTCTATAAATTTTTAGAGTTAGGAATACACTGCTCCACCAAATCCATGAATTTTGGTGGAGCTGGAGCTGTGCCAAACACCCCCATAATAGATTGTTTCTTATGATTTTTTTCCGCAAGGGTTTTTCCACATTAAATCTTAATCTCCGTTATTTATCGTGCATCTATCCCTAACAAGTGATATCAGAGCTCTAACATTGTGCAGTATGTCTTGTAATTGTGCAGTATGTCTTGTAAGATGATGTCAATGGTTTGTCGGTTATAAAAAAGCCAAGTGTCAATGATGAAAATTACCACTAGCGCTCTGACAATAACGTCAACTGAAACTCTACCTTTGCATCAACATTTGGCCTCACAAGGACTAAACATGTCATGTGGATGCTACTATGGCAGAGCAAAGAAGTTCTTATTGTTGTCTTCATTTTTTGTGGGACGCTCAAATGCTAAAAAATACAGATTTTGGTAGAAATGAGCAACATTCATTCTGGACAAACTATTCAAAGCAGTCATTTATTGACATATACCGTTGCATGGTCTTTGTATAGACTAAATGAAAATTTTGTGGGGATAAACTCTATATATGTTACTGATTACTACTAGAAATTCGGGCTTTTGCCACGAAACTTTTTACAACACTATAAATTCTGTTGCATTAGAGTGGTGTTATTGCCTCGATTTAGAAAATTGTGGCGATACATCCAATATATTACCACTAATTATCAGACGCTATGATATTGTTAATCGTCGTGGCAAAAGGTTATCATATTGCAACAAAAATAAAATCTTGCATTAAATAAGATTTTATTGCTGTAAATTTTGTTGCTATAATATTTTAGTGGCAATTTTAATTTTATAGCCACGATTTTTTTTTACGTGGTAATAAGTCTACATATGGGTCACGACATCTATCGATTTAATCCTCAGAGATTCAAATTTCACCCATGCAACCCATGTTCTTTTTCTCCCGAGTTCTTGTCCCTATTCTATACCGAGCCCCCATCGTGTTTTTTCGCCACCTCGCCTCGGCAGGGGGCGCTAGTGCAGATACGGCGCCTCGACCAGGTTAGCGCCTACGAACATTCTCGAGTGGCAAGTGGTGGATCAATCTCTATACGGGCGCCGCGACACCGCCGCCGCTTCAGAGACTCGACGAAATTACATTTACTAGAACCGCATTTAAATTACATTTATTTTTGTTAGTATTCTTGACCAAGCCGACGAAAATAATTGAGTCATCGCACCTTGGAAATTCGAAATTTTTTTGGACTATTTTCGTCTATCTAAACCGATGAAAATATGCGTCCACGCAATTATTTTCGCTGGCTTAAGCCCGAAAATAGGCCACGGATCGGGAGGAGTTATTTTGTCTGCCCGCCGACGTAAATAAGACACGCTCGCTCGATTTGATAAGCCACGACCTAAATAGTTCCTACCAAAAGCCCAAATTAGGGGTGAAAGTGGACGCGATGTCCACAAACCCGCTTAAATCAGCCCACAAAAATGTTCGTGGAGACCCACATATTATCCATAGCCCATCGGCGCACAGACGCCTTTCATTGCCACATCTCACGTGAAGTCACGAAGGGCTCCTCATCTCACCGCCGCCTCTCCGACTCCCGATTCTCCTCTCGCCGCCTTCCTGCAATCGATTCTCCTCTCATCACGATCCTCGTCTCGCCACCGCCTCTTTCGACGATCATCGATAGCCGCCGCCTCTTTCCTTCCCTTGCCATTAGGGGTGAAAATGGGTGTACTCTCCGATAGTATTTTTACCCGCTTTTTGGTGCACGGTTTTTTTTCTCTGCCTGATATTTGGATAGTACCCTGAACTGATTCAGATTCAGAGCGAGCACTACCCGGCAAATACCCGAGGATCTCGGGCTGATACGGGTACCTGGGGTTCGGGTACCCGGGAGCAGCGGCCCACTGCTTGCACCTTTCAGGCCTGGTAGCGGTCCAACCGTCCAAGTCCAACCGGGAACCAGCCCAGCCCAATATTGTTTAGGGTTTAGACACAAGTCCAACCGGGAATCGGCTTCGCCTCTCCTCAGTCCTCAGCGCAGCGCAGCGCAGGCGGCAGTCCCTCGGTCGGCGACTCGGTCCCTCCTCACTTCCTCAGGCGGCGGCGCCCACTGCTTAGTCCCTCCTCAGGCGGCGCCCACTGCTCAGTCCTGGCGCAGCGCAGTCCCTCCCACCGGCCACCGAGGCACCGACGCTGAGGGGCTCAGGGCGCGTCGCCGTCGGCTCCCTCCTCAGGCGGCGCGCCGCCGCCTCCCGCCAGGAGTGCAAGAAGAGCTGCCCCGTCGTCAAGACCGGTAAACTCTCCCCCTACCCCTCGCGGTTCCTGGTTGACACTTTTTTTTTGTTTCGGCGAATAGTTTTGGTGAATTGAAGTATAGATCCCAGAGGTTTGGCTATTTCCACTAGGCAATCTGTTCGTATGATGATTTTGCTATCTGAATGGGCGCTAATTGATGAGTGGGTATTCCTTGCTGGGGGATTGATCCGGGGAATTGAAGCGATTGACACAGTGAAACGTTCAGCTTTGCAGCTGTAGCATCGTTGCTATGAACTCGTTTAATGATTTAATCTGATCCTCATACATGCTAGATGCTATTAAGTTCTAACTGTTTAATTATTCATATGCTGTCCAAATATTTTAATTATTCATACATGCTACTAACTGTTTAATTATTCACACGGTGTCTAAATATTTTAACGATTCATACGGCGTCCAACATGTGGGCACATTTGTGGTGTTTATTCTCATAGTTTGCAGCAATTCTACACTTCCCCTGATGTTCTGTAGACCTGATGCTTAATGTGTTGTATGCTATCGAGTTCCTGGTTTGAATTGTTGTTAGGATTATGACAATTTACTGGTTAAAATAGTGCCATATTCAAAATGACAAAAATGGAAACTTTTGGTTCTTGATTTATCTACCATTATGGACACTACGGGCTTGGCATAATGTCATTACGTGTAATAGCTTCTTTTTTAAAAAGAAAATTATGTTGATCCATGTTAAGGTTTGAATTGTGAGTACTGGCAATGTCTTGTACTACCTAGAGATATGGTTCTCTTTTCCCATTTTGTTGCCACAACAGTTGATATGTTATAGATGGGACTTTGTATGCTAGGGCCTTCAAGGTAATGCCTACCCCAGATGCAACAATGTTTACAATGTTCTACGTATTCTTGCAGGCTTGAGTGCACACTGAATTTTGGCCTAGGAGAAGTTTATACACTTTAGGATGTTTGCAGGGTTCAAGCAGGTATGCATTGAAAAATATCCTGTTTACGCTTTTGTTACTAAGAACATTGCTTCCCTGGAACTGCTTAATATCGGGAAGTGCAAATGAAAAGAAACTAGACTGCTGACATTCCAATATTCCTAGGCATATATGAAGTTTATAATTTGTTCCATTTATTCTTGAATAATTCTTGGGTTGCATTTTTTTAGTATCATATGGTTCTGGCCTTGGTACAATAATTGTTGTTTGCAAGAATACCGTCACTCCTGTGCTGTACACTCAATAGAAATCTCTTTGTAGCCTGAAGTTGGATTACTTAATTCCTTTGAGTTTCCCCTTAGTTTTCCATGTGATTCAATATACTCAGTCATAACGTGCGCCACACAGGTTTGTTGTGCCTTCTTTTCTCCAAACTTGTGTAATACACAATATGTTAATTTGTTGCAGGATTGTGATTGGACATCATTTTGGATTAGTACTGGCAGAAGTTGACCTCGGACAATCTGGTGCTATCATTTAAAGGTAGTGAAAAGGAACCTTTTTCTCATAAGTGAGATTGGATTTCTTAGAAGGATGTAAATGGGGAAAGGGAACCTTTTTCTCATAAGTTTTGGTGTACTTCTGTTGATTCTGGATGGGTTTGTAATTGGTGTGTCTCATGACTATTCCCTTTTTCTCACCGTGACTGGGGAATGTTGGTTTGCTATTGTATACAAGGATGTTTATTCCGAATCATTTTGGAAAGGTGATTCCTTTAGCATAGATGCCTTATTGCCTTATATCTTTTCATATTAATTGTTAGAATATCACTTTTGTCTGGGGGAATGGAATACGAAGAAGTTGCTATCACTATGTGTTAGTATTTAATTTAAAATATCTAATTTCATGCTTAAATGATGCAACCGTTGTTTCCTTCGTTTATTCATTCCTTGCATGCTTTGGTAAGATCAACTGAGTAGTTGTTTAGTTTAACTTGAGCTCATGGGCTTTGTTGAGTCCTTTCACCTGATTTTGTAGTATTTACAATATGGCAGCCTATAAAATTTGATCTTGGATTTATTTATGCTCAAAAGAATAAACCGTGCTTTTATTCAACAGGAGGATACAATTTGAACGGAGTGTCTGGTCTCATGGCATGGTCAAGTCAAGCAAGTCTACAATGTGGAACAACCTATTCAAGTCATTAGTCAATAGATTAGTTCATTATTGTAATCTTAGTTTCAGAGATTACTATGAAATTATTCTATTATTGGTCTCTTTTGCTTCATGTTTGTACATACCGAAAAGATTGTTACAAATGCTCTTATATATGATTTGATGGCTATAATTGATATTTCGCTTTTGTGCAATTTCTAATTTGAATACATTTCTTCTACAACAACGTTATATAAGCAAATATTATTGCAATATGCATTAACGCCTCGCTAGTAAAAAAAATGAATTGCTATAGATATAGATCGTTGTTATAATTTATTGCAACGGTTATTTCATTGCATTAAATAAGATTTTATTGCCACTGGTATAAGGTCATTGCGACTACTATCTAATGCAATGCATGAGAGCGTGGCAATAGAGACTACTATTGTCACGGCAATTGAGACTATTGCCACGTCAAAATTGCAAGACTAATGCAACAAGATATTCCTCATTGCAATTAGCATTACAATTGCAACAAAACGTAGAATAGCCGCCAACGATTGTGACATTGTGGCTATTGGTACATATTACAACGAAATGGGTTCTATTGCAACGATTTCTAACGCCGCTGCAAAAGCCCGAATTCTACATGGTGGATCTAGGATTTTTATAATGGGTGTTCGGAGTTACAATTTTAGTGTATAACACAAAGGTTCACAAATTACAATAGAAAAAATATAAAGTACAAACTGTTCTTGGTATAGACAAAAACTAGTTCCTCAATCCAAGTTGCATCCATAAACATCAATTCAAAGTTGCATCCAGAAACATCAATGACCACTAGGTAAGTATATTCAAAATGCCCTACATTGTCACATTCCTCATCATCTATCAATATAGTGAAACCACACTCCTTATGATTAGCTCATGTAGGTAATTTTCCTGCTAAAATGAAAAGTGTTAACACCATCTGTTCTGGTATTAAATAGAGAGGGCTAACTCCAATCATAATGTGGTAGTCACCCCTTCCCCAAAACCTCCCCCCTATGCCCATTTGAGAAAAATTACTTTTGGGATTGCAGTCTACTGATACATTTACCATGTGATATCTAATCCCAACGGTTGCTACTTTTCATGCCTTGCACTCCAATGTTTTTTTTCTTTTGAAAGAAACATGCATTCTCCATACTTATGAAATAACAGCAATCTATGCACAACCAGGAATACACATGCATCTAGGTACAACTGCAGGAGAAGATGCCAAAAAAATTTTATTGTGGTTCTAATGCTCCCAGCTAGAAAGTTAAGTTTGAACAGCCCCCACATGCATGACATCATATCTTTACCTTTTCAATTTCAGATCTTCAAACTACTCAGTTTTCACTATTTTCATCTATTCTGTCCTCCATCCATTGGGCATTTGGGTCTATTGCAGACTTCTGCTAACTAATTGCATAGATCATATGGAAGAACTCAGTTTTGGGATTTCACCTTAGCACATGTGGGAGGGGGATCCATCCTCTGCCTGCCGGCTTGCCACCCTTGTACCAGCCGCCAGAGAGGAAAGGGGACAGGGGAGAGCTGTTGCATTGTGCCGCCAGAGAGGAGAGGGAAGCGACAACACAGGACTAAGAGCAAGGGCTACGGAGTGTTGCCGATTAGAGCTACCATCTGCTGAGCTAGGCCACGCATTGAAAATGGGCTACACGATGAAAAATAGCTTGAGGCAGATTGGAGCCGGGTTAGACAGGTTAAAAGGCTGAAATTTGTATTTTCAGCCCACTTACTAGTATATATACCTAATATACCTACTAAATACTAGGTTTTTGGTCAAAAATCTGTACACCCATATTCCAATACTGGATCTGCCCCTGCTGATATATCTAACCATGTGAGGCATTTTTTGTCTACAAAAGCCTTGTGAGACGTTTAAACCTACAAATGTTTTAGAATTACTAGAAATTTGTTACATGATTATTTTTCACATATAATTTGAATTTAGAAATGTGTGGTCTACTTAGAGATTCGTGCTCCGACGAGCTTATCGTCCTCCTCTCCAGGGCCATCGTCTCCCATCATCGAGTTAGGTTTGGTGCTCACCGGAGTCCTCTAACTTAGAGGGAGGCCTGGGGTGGAGGAGGACCGGCCATGGGTGGCAACAGCGGTAGGGCGACAAGGTAGCAATGATGCCGATGGCTGTGGGCTTGGGCGACGACAGCTGGGCGACATGAAAGAGAGAGGTTAGGAAGTGGTGGGCAGCGGGGGAGATGAACATGGGCAGTAGCAGTAGGGAAGGAGGTGAGCCGCTGTAGCAGAAAAGAGAAGCGGTCATGGGAGGGCCTCGCTAGCAACATCGGCGAAGTGGCAACGCGGGGTGGCATTGTGTCTAGTAGCGGTAGGGTGGGAGGGAAACAAGAGCATCTTGGGAGGTGATGTTGTAGTAGGAAGTTAGTTTGAATACTTAAGAGTTCTACATGAATTTATGAAAAACTAGGAGAATATAACTGCTAGGCAAGTGTTGTTTGCTAATTCTCCATTACTTGAAATTTTCTTATCTCTCAATCACCTAAAATTGCACAAGACTAAGTCTAAAATTGTTGTGTTAAGTAATATGCAATTTTAGTACAACTCTACTGCAATTTTTAGTTCTATTTGGTTTTGTATTTGTAGGGTTCACCTAGGTTTACTTTATTTTTTTCTAGATTATAATTTTTTTGTTTTTGTATATAAGCATCCAGGCCCCTATTTTTAGTGATGTATGTGTTTTGGTGATTAATGATATATGATTGTCAAGACTAACAATTTTCAAAGGTTTTGAGATGAGTTAGTTCTTGACTTTTGCATAATGAGAGTTCCTGGTATTCATTGATCCCTGAAAAGTTATGATTGATCATTATAGCATTAGATCTTTATTTTGCTTTGGCCTTACTATTAAATAGGGTCTAGGCTAGTAACTTGAGTTTGGTTAGATTGGGTAACTAGTGGTGATACACATTAGGTTTGCCTAGCTCATATATAAAAGGAAGTCTTAGAAAAGTAGAGGATCTAATGGAATCAAAATTAGAGCAATATTGGCTAAGTTTGAAAATTGTCAATGCATTCCAAATGATCCTATAGCTATCGAACAAGGGAGAGAGTCATTGGAGCTGAATGTGGTGTTTTTCAATGTATTAAAAAATTACGTATTCTGGATTATCCTATAGCTAGCGAACAAGGGAGCGGATCATTGGAGCCAAAGATAGGATTTTTCAATGTGTTAGAAAGTTATACATTTTGGATAATGCTATAGCTACCGGACTAGGAAGCGAATTATTGGAGCCAAAGGTGGTGATTTTTAAGATATTGAAAATTTACACCTTCTGGGTAATCCTATAACTATTGGACAAGCAAATGGATCATTGAGACAGAGAGTTGGTTTTAACATTGGCCAAAATTTTAAATATTCCAGATGATCTGAATAAAGAGGACCATCCCAAAGCTACCAGATGATACAAATCATTGAGACAAAGAGTTGGTCTTTAGGATAGGTTGAAATTTTCATAAATTCTGGACTATCGGGATGGAGAGGATCATCCAGATGTATGGATGATTCGGAAGCTACCGAATGATACTCTAGGCCTATAACAGCTAGTTTTTTAAACCTTGGACTTCAAGCTTTAGGATGATTTGGGAGTGTTTCAGATAATTAGGAAGGTGTTGATTTCTTAGAAAAGTGAGTATAATGGCTAGTTTCTTTAAAAAGTCTATAAATACTTGACATGGACATCTTTGTGAGTAACCTTTGGTCAATCTACAGGTTTATCTCATACCAAGGGAAGAGCAAGAGAATATTTTGAGAGATTTGAGAAGTAGTATAGGCCTTTAGCGTGCATAACTCTAGTTGCTTGGCCTCTCTAGGTTCAAGTGATGGTCTAAACTTGTTGACTTTGGAGATCAACTTCTCCTAGACAGCTATAGTTGATCGGTTTCCTTCTAAGGAGGAGCTTGTGGAAAGGCATTGATATTTGTGAAGGCTTGGAGTCTACTTATCCAGAGTAGAGAAGGACTACCTTAAGCAGGGCTACCTTAAGTAGATGGTTTGATTTCTTGCGCAGTTTCATGTTGGAACGATACTATTGAGAGAGTTCTCCAATAAGGAGTAGGAAAAATCACCGACTCTCTGAGACCTCGGTAAAAAATTGGTTGTACTCATTATCTTTTTTACATTTTCACATTTACTTCGATATCATTCAATTCCTAGATACTAGATATTTGTAGGATTAGAACTTAGATTGCAAAACTTCACTAAACTTGTGTAGGAGTTATTTTAGCTACACTAGAAATCATAGGGACATATGTTGGGCTAGGAAAGCTTAAGTTTTTAATTTGGTCATAAGCGAAAAGAATCCCAATTCAACCCCTCTTAGGCATCTGATCCACTTCATTGTATTTTGTAGGGGTTCATCTAGGTTTACTTTATTTTTTGTCTAGGTTAAAAAATTATTTGTGTTTTTGTATTTTTTAGAGGTGAAAGGTGGGAAAAATATAATGGCCAACGGATGCTAATCCTGTAGCTCAAAAAAGTGACTGAGATTGAAAAAGTTAGACAACTTACCAATAGACAAGCTGTCATTAAGTCTGTTAACTGTAATTTGTGGATAAACTTATCATTTTTCTATCCCTTTTTTTTTTTTGCAAATCTAGCCCCTTTACAAACGTAATTGCAAAAATAACCTCATCCTGACATGTGTCACCTTCGCGGTGCAAAAATAACGCAAAGTGCTATAGTGGCTTTCACGGTGCAGGAGCACGGAAGGTGAAACATATCATCTTTTGGCACTTTCGTGATCGGGGATAAGATTATTTTTACAATTGCGTTCGGAGATGGCCAAATTTATATGTAAAAAAATTATATATAGGTTAGAAAACCGATGATTTCCTTGTGGACAACCAGAAAGAATGGCGGAAGTTGAATCACGATTCGTCGATCTCTTGTTTTAGAGGGAAAAAGAAAAGAGAAAAGAAAAGGCAAACCTTTATTAAAGGCTTAATGATAGCAGCTCAGTGTTAGATTAGAGACTGAAAGGAATGTTCTGTGCCTTGTTGAACTCATTTTCTTTTGCCTTCTGCTTACTTAACTGAGATTGTTTGTGTGCCATCTGATGATTTTGATCCGATCTGCTCATGGTGGTACTCTCATCTTCTGTGATACTCTTGTCTCTCATATCAAGGCTTTTTAACAAGTTGGCACTTACGGTAAGACCACTGGCAGTGCTTTGTACTTCATATATAGAATAGAACTGTTTATGATACCCAATTCTTTACGAGTCATCTGTTATTTTTATCCAACGGTTCAAATTTGTTAAAATTTAATTATACTACTTCTGCCAGTATAAGCGGTAGAATCCGAGAGGGGTAAAATTGTAAAGGGACGTGAGTTGGCCGCGTGCGTACAAGGTGGCGGCGTTGCAAGGTGGCGGCGTTGGTGGTGCACATGCAACCGGTGTACAAGGCGGTGGCGTGCGGCGCATGCCTACTATACGTACGTAGGGATGGCAACGGGGAAAATCTCCACGGGAGCCCTCCCATCCCTGATCTCTGATAAGCAAAATTTTCTGTTCCCATTTCCGCCCCCGTACACAGGGTTTAATTCCCGCCCATCCCCGATCCTCGACGGGTTTGCGGGGCCTCAACGGGGACTAATCCCCAAAAATGCTATATAAAAACCACATACTACATGAATTAATCATATGAATCAGAGTGGGCGCGGGTGGTCAAGCCCCACCATGCCCAAGCATCTCTTATACCCCCTCTCAAATAGGATCAATAAAACAGTCCAGTACCAGCCTAGCAGTCTCTCAATTCTCTTATTCTTTGTATTGTTACACACTTACATTATATGTGACTGTAAAACAAATGTTTGCAAACTTTGAATATGGTTGGCTTGTTAGGCTTTCGATGTCTTAGTCTTAACCCCCCTCCTTCCAATTTTCTGGATACGCCTCTGGAATTAATCACTAGAGTAATGGTGCATATGTGATTGAAGTGTGAGTGAGTCACTAGAGTAATTCATATTTAGCATGTTTATTAATAATGACCTCATGTATATTATTTCCCATCCCCATTCCCGCCCCCGTACACGGGGCTTAATTCCCGCCCATCCCCGATCCTCAACGGGTTTGCGGGGCTCCAACGGGGACTAATCCCAAAATGCTATATAAAAAAAACCACATACTACATGAATTAATCACATGAATCAGAGCGGGCGCAGGTGGGCTAAAGCCCCACCCGCGGCGCAACAAGTCTCTTATGCCCCCTCTCAAATAGGCCCAATAAAACAGTCCAGTACCAGCCTAGCAGTCTCTCAATTTTCTTATCCTTTATATTGTTACACACTTACATTATATGTGACTGTAAAACAAATGTTTGCAAACTTTGAATATGGTTGGCTTGTTAGGCTTTCGATGTCTTAGTCTTAACCCCCCTTCTTCCAATTTTCTGGATACGCCTCTGGAATTAATCACTAGAGTAATGGTGCATATGTGATTGAAGTGTGAGTGAATTACTAGAGTAATTCATATTTAGCATGTTTATTAATAATGACCTCATGT
The DNA here is from genome assembly GCA_036346375.1 of Guadua angustifolia. NCBI lineage: Eukaryota > Viridiplantae > Streptophyta > Magnoliopsida > Poales > Poaceae > Guadua > Guadua angustifolia. Next base: position 3,105,865 of record CM070504.1, on the reverse strand, counting down.
ATATTATTTTTTCTTTTGAGAATGATCATTTAATCCCACCTATTATTGATAACGTGGGGACGGGAACAGGGATCGAGGACGGAGAACGGTGGAACGTCCCCGTCCCCGCGATCCCCAACGGGGGCAATATTTTCCCCTATAAGTCCCCTAAGGGAAGAGATTTCCCGTCCCGCCCCTGATAGGGGAATTCTCCGCGGGGAAACGGGGATTGGGGCCATTGCCATCCCTGTATGTACGTACAAGAAGACATGCATGCGAAAAGGGTTGGGTTAAGACTATGTTCAATGATCGATGATCGGCTAAAAGAAAGGACTAAAAAATGACTAACAAATCAATAACACCCTTATAAAAAATACATTTAGAGCAAAAAAAAGTCTAAAATATACTTAATAAACTGATAGCTAGATCTAACTTCTACTAGAGTCATGAAAATTCCTTGGAATACATTTGACACTTAAGCAACTAGGGAACAAATCAAGGCTGAAGCCAGCAACCCTTTTCCCTACTTTTCCTTTTCTGTATTTATTTTCCTCTTTTAATTATTCAGATCTTCCTCAATGGTCACATGTTAAAGTAGACAAAGTGTGTTGTTTCCTGATGGACGTCCTAACGTGACCGCTCTTGGTTGCTATCATGCCATGATACACAAGACAATCTTGGAGCAGATATGAGCCTTCTTGCCTTTCCCTTTGGTATCCTGCGCGCGCTTTGCGCTTTAGCTCTTTTCCCTTTGATTTTTAGCTTTAGATTTACCTCTTGGGAAGCAAAGCATTTTGTGCTCCCCACTTTGGCATGTATATAAGCGCAGCCGAGCTATCCAAGCGGGGCACACACACATTTGCAACCTTCCAGTTTTAGTTGCGAGCTGAGCTCTGCCTCCACACTTCACAGTAGAGCACTTAAGCCACACACTGAAATGGCGAGCGTGAAGGTTTTCGGGTCACCGACCTCGGCCGAGGTTGCCCGTGTGCTCATGTGCCTCTTCGAGAAGGAAGTCGAGTTCCAGCTCATCCGTGTCGACGCGTTCCGCGGTCCCAACCGCATGCCCCAGTACCTCAAGCTTCAGGTATATATGGCCACATTGTTTGGCACTGAATGGTCGTAATATCAGTATATATACACCGATAATGTGGTGCACATCGATGTTAACTTCTCTGACACCTCTGAAAAAATGGCGTAGCCGCGCGGGGAGGCGCTCACCTTCGAAGACGACAACCTCACCCTCTCCGGTGAGCATGCGTGAAAATTTGCAAAACAATAGTAATCGGCACTGCACTGTCCCGCTGTGGTAGCTAGATCTTGAATAATGATTGTATACCGTGCATGAATGCAGAGTCGAGGGGGATCCTTCGCCACATCTCGCACAAGTACGCGAAGCAGGGCAATCCGGACCTGATCGGCACGGGCGCGCTGGAGCGCGCGTCCATCGAGCAGTGGCTGCAGACGGAGGCGCAGAGCTTCGACGTGCCCAGCGCCGAGATGGTCTACAGCCTGGCCTTCCTGCCGCCCTTCATGCCGCAGCAGAACGGCAACGGCAACGGCAATGGCAATGGCTGGGACATCTCCGTGGTCAACGCGTCAACCAAGCGAGTGCCGGCCGGGCCGGAGGTGAGCCCGGCGAGCTCGCAGAAGGAGGAGGAGATGCGGAAGCTGTTCGAGAAGAGCAAGGTGGAGCTGGAGAAGCTGCTCGACATCTACGAGCAGCGGCTGGAAGAGGCGGCGTACTTGGCCGGCGACATGTTCACCATCGCCGACCTATCGCACCTGCCCAACGCCGACCGCCTCTACTCCGACCCGCGGTCCCGCCGCATGTTCGAGAAGCGCAAGAACGTGTCCCGGTGGTGGAACAGCATCTCCAACCGCGAGACGTGGGAGTACGTCAAGAGCCTGCAGCGCCCGCCGTCCACCAACGGGAATGCCCAGAGCCAGCAGCACCCGCAGTTCGCCGAGGCACACGGCAAGAACAACCAGCGCTAGTCGTCCGGCGAGGCAGAGCCGTACTGACGACGACGGAGAACTTTGCAAGAAGAGGTTGATATGTTTTCTCTTCTGTTAGTCGTGTCTTTGCCATATGCGTCCTCGCGAGCGTGTCGAGTTCGCCATATGAGTCCAGTTTCCGTCTGCTTAATAATGCCCCAGTATTTGTTTAGTTCGGTACTGTCTTTTCCTACCGTCAATGGTGATCACGGATCACCTATCGTCGTGTAATAAAATGTTAGCCCCCTTCTTTTAATGGAACCAAAGTTTTGATTGTGTCCAACAATTCAAATTTTATTTTCTCTATGAAAAACAACTCGCATTTGTTTCTTTCTATTCAAGTCTCCATATGGTTGCGAATCAACAACCCACGCGGCACAAACATAGCAAAGCATAAAGGGCTTTTGCTCCAAGGAAGATGCAACAATTACAGATGCCACAGGCAAAGAGACGAAAAGAACAAAAGAAAGGGAGCATGAGGCGAATTGCAGATATACAAACCCAGACGAATTGCACCGTAACAACAACCAATGGCAAATGTCTTACACAACAACACATGCCAAACATCGTAAACATGATTCACGCACGCCCTCACCTCAGACCCAAGATTTCCATTATCAATTCAAGTGACTTTGATCAGCCGTGCAAGGGCTGCCCCTCTTTGGGCTTGGTGAGCATCTGCATGGCGCGCACGCGCACCTGCAGCCGCACCATCGCCTGCATGCAGTGGATCGCCACCTCCGCCTGCCGCCGCACGTACGCGCCCCGCGCCACCGCCTGCAGCCGCACCAGGCTCTTCAGCGCCCTGAACGCCCGCCGCGCCTGCAAGAGAAGAAAAGCTCTTAATATAAGAAGAGAGGTCGAAGCAACCAACGGTCTGAGGCCACAAGTTTCCACGCACCAGGTGGCCTCTGAAGTAGGCCTGGATGGTGACGGCGGCCACTTCCTCCCGGCAGAAGCCCTCCCTGCACAGCAGCGCGTACTCGTTGTTGGAGCTGGTCTCTTGCTCCGTCATCGCCTCCTCGGCCTCCACGAGGCGTGCGTTGTAAACCTTGACGACGTCGCCGTTGCCACGGGCGCTGTCACGGCCGCCGCCCGCGCGCACCGTGCGGCGTGGTGTCTGCGCCAGCGCTTGGCGGGCGGAGCGGAACCAACGGCGACGCCTGCCCAAATTCGCGTTTCCCTGCGCTGGGCCACGGAAGCAGCACACGCGCTGCGGCCGCCCGACAGGTGTCGTAAGGGTTCGTGGAGTCCTCGCGGCGGCAGCCGCTCCTGCCGAAGCAGCAGCCGTAGGCGCCGCCGGGAAGCAGCAGACCTGCCCGCGGCGTGGGGTCCGGGAGCGGACGCCGCAGAGGCGCCTCGCGGTGGGCGTGCACGGCGTCTTGGGGGTGCGCGGACTTCGCGTGCTGGTGCGGCCTCGGACGTCGCCGCTGCCGCAGCAGCTGGTGAGAGGCGCTCTCAAGCTGAGGTCGGCTTTGGGAGCGAGGCAGGGCGCGCAGCTGCTGTCCCCGGACGGCTTGTGGTGAGGGCCAATGCAGCATATGCACGCGGCGCTGCTGCGGCGTGCGTCGCCGGGGGTCTTGCTGTGGAGCGGCGACATGATGCAGCACAAGCCTCGTGCTTTCGCCATGGTAATTTGTACGGGTTTACGACTTGTGGCGATGGCCGCCTGACCGACGAGGTGGTATAAATGGGAGTGGATGCAACGAAGCGATGTGCGCACCAGTAAGTAGGGTGGTATCGGTCGTGTCGTGTGGTTTTGTTTGGGGTTGCCGCGTGAGATTGGAGACAACTCGTGAGGTTTTCTGTAGTTTATTTCTGCTTTGCGGAAGCAACGGTGAGAACGTGGTAGGATGGAAGGGATGAGCAATGGATAGGTGGCATAAGAAAATGTGTGTTTGTTTGATGAACATTTGTACACAAAATTCATTAAATAAAATAATAAAATAAAGAGCTAGTGGCCCACATGTCATTTAAAATTATTGGTGTGCGGTGTACAAAACTCTCTGAGTAAGACTATGACGTTCATGCCTGATGTATTATTAAATATTTTTTATATATAATATATTCAATATTAAACTCATTTAAAAAGAGCATAAAGGTTCAAATGTATGGCAAATCCGACTCTTGGTTTAAAAAAGGTAAGGTCTTTAGAAAAAATATCCTGGTTTAAACTTAGTATCCTAAAAATTTTAAAAAATTTCGTATGAAAATATATATAGAAAATATCCTTTTTAGACCGTGGTGCCTTAGGTAACTATACTATATAGTACAATTACCTAAGGCACCATGATCCAACATAGGTATTTCCTTTATGTATTTGTGTGTGAAAATTTTTGAAATTTTTAGAATACTGAGTTTAACTAGTTTACTAACTAGTTCAAACAAGTTTGAACTAAAATTCAAACAAGAGTTTCACTTTTTTATGATAGTTTGGTTGTAGGTATGTGCTGATTTTATATATAAATGAGCAAAGTATGTGATCCAAACTCGTTCAAAATCTTTGAATTCGAATATATTTTTTCAAAGGTATGTGTTTTATTTGAATTGTTATAGATGAGTACATGCCCTAAAACTGAAAGTTCAAAAAAATATACTCGAATATGGTTTGAATTTGTGCATTTGAAATCATGGTGCCGAGGCACTATATGTGTGTGTGCGCGGTGGGTAGAGGGTGCCATAGATGATGAGCATTGACGATGGGTCCCCTCTCCATATGGCTAGAACATAAGGATGAAACACTACACTCGGGCATTGAGCAGTATTCTTTGTATCAACCATGGTGTGTGGAAATGACTTGAAAAGATTGTCCTATGATGGTGTTATGATCTTCACATTGGGTAAGAGTATATAACTAGGAATGTGAAGCTGGGTATACCGGAAGTCCTAGTGAAGGACACAAACATTAGTTGCGGTTGATTTATTTTGGCACTATATTTAAACGCCTAGGTTGAGTGCTGCTTTTTTTAGTTAGAGCACAGCTAGCATTGGTGCCAGTGATGGAGATCTAATACCTTAGTAGCGATAAATATTCTATGTTCTCAACTGAGATTGGGTTCTCTAGGGTAAAGTGGTATAAACCTATGTAAGGTAAAATCATGAATTCATGCCTGTCTCCTAGATTGAAGGCTATGGAAGCTAAGTTTGCCTCATATACGAGTGCTAGTAACAATGTCAACAATTAAAATCGAAAACCCACATTTTCGTAATAAACCCTATGTTTTTGGAAAATGGTTTTGATTGGAATATGGACATGTGATGGAGGATAGGAAAAATTCATATAATGCATTTAGTTATTAATGTTTGCTGAGTACTTCTGTACTCACCCTTAGAACTCCCTCTTTGCTTAGAAACTAAAGACTATGGATTTGCCTACTAGACATGGGCTGAGGATAACCTGCAGGGCTAGGGTGATGATATAGCGGAGGACTATGCGGATTAGTGGACTGTACGTTAGAGACCGTCAATCTATTAAGTACTTAATATTTATGTAAATTATTTATGGATGTACTATATGTAATATGTATGAGCTTGATATCTATTTCCATATAGCCTGAATGGCAATCGATTGTAATAAGTTTCTATTTCAGTCGATCTCTAATTATTATTCTGATGTAACATTCTGAATACGGTGTATTATCTAATAAAACGTCAGGTGAACTCGATATTTTATTAACTAATATGCCGAGATCAGTGCAATTAACTCAAAGTAATAACAGTATTACTATTATTACTCCTGACTAGTTATGCGTATTGCCGCACTTGTGCTTCCCGTTAGTGAATAAGCAACTGGTATATGAAATGTGCACCAGCTGAGTATCATCGGATGTGACTGTCTCCATATTTCAAAATCTATCAAAGATCTTGTGTGCAGTATGTACTATGTATATAGTTGCTTGTCTTGTCTAAATTTGCTTGTGTTACGGGTCGCTCTCTAAATCTTAGAGAGCATTAGTTTTCATGAAACTGAAAGCGATGGCGTGTAAGGTCGGTAATTATGCATTCCTGGTCTCTTTTAACCATGATAATTGCCCGACAAATATAATGTACAGTACATTATTTCACGTTTCAAGAGAAAGCTAAGAGAAGGAAAACAAAATTGAGAAGAAACACTAGTTTTGGAACTCCCTGATTTGTGCATGCTTCGTGTCATGCAGTAAATCTGATTTATATTATAGTTTTACCATCCAAAAATGGCTAAAGCAAAAATCTACTGCATCTAGCTTGGTCAAAATGTCAAATACTATGAATGTAGTGGAAGCCCAAAGTCCAACTCGAATAGTAAATAAAATAATGAAACATATATAGGAGGAACTACATGTTTTGGGTAAAAGAAAAAGGCACCCAATTTCGAGTCAAAGAACTCGAAAGTGAGCGGTGGGCTTGTACATTCACACCTCCACCGAACTGAGCTAGGCTCAGTTCGAGTAGTAATTTGGTTCTACCAGTATATGAGTAAGCTGGAGATGAGCATCGCTGCAAGGGAATCGAAGAGACTTGCTATGGAGACGAACCACAGCAGCGTTCTTTATTTCAGCAAGCCCAATTATTAAGTGTCTCAGCAAGAAAAGTTACAGTCCGGCATACGAAACACACCCGACAACCCGGTTCTCCAACCCTATAAACAGGTACATAGAAGGGCAGTCCAACCGATTCATGTCTAGGGTACAAATTAGCTTAGCACAATATACGACGGAGCAGACCAAAATTTCGTCAAGCATTCCATGACAGACATTCCACACGAGAGCTCACTTCTTCATGGACGGAGACACTTCAGCACGCATAAAGCAAAGTGATGCTAAAAGAGTCCACTGAAAGAGAGCATGGCGGACCTTGCACCAATTCACAACCCCAGTTCTGAAAGAAGTTTGCGCCACCTTGGAGTCTCCTCATCAAATATGTAGGTCAGCTTTGACACCAAAACTCCGCTGCCACCAATCTGCAGTTCCAAGTTCACGGATATATATAGAACTATTATTAGATACATCATTAATACCAAGAACCATACAAGTGTATCTCAAAAAGAAAAGAACCATACAAATTCAAAAATACATATCAGGTACCATATAGGTTCTAAAAATAAGTTATATTATGAGCTCCAACATCAAGTTGATCCATTGTGCTGATTGCAGAAAGAAAAGCTCAAAAGCTTTTCCTTTTTTGTTTATTCTTAATGGAATGTATGAAAAGCTCCAAAATTGCAACTGCTGGAATGGAGCTTATCGACACATTTAAAATTCTTACAATAGCAAACCTATTGCTTCAGGATAATTACTTGGATATCTTACTTAGTTGAGAATAACCGTATGCTTCAAACACAACATTAGAAATTTGTCTTAAGAATAGACTATTGCCAACAGAAAATTGGAGGGGGGGGGGGGGGAGTAAAACAGCAAATATGAGATAAATATCTTACAGATCTCAGTTGCTGAATAGACTTGTAAAGAATTTTTTGTGGGACTACTACATTAATAGCATAGTATTCCACAGCAACCTTGCCATCACGTCTGCAATAGACTGGACTTATAGTTGGGCCCTGTTCACATCAAGATGGAGTAAATGAATTAATGAAATCATAAACTTACGTTAAAATGGTAAGATTCCAGCTCCATATTTCAAACTACCGCAGTTTCAGTTATAAAATCATGATCAAAGCTTCTGATACATATTTGCAATGCAAGATTAGTTAATTTCTAGGGAACCTAAAAGACTACAACTGGAATTTGGCTCAATGCAAGTATGTTACAGATGTCACAATGTTAGCACATTAATTTTGGATATATTACAGATCCAAGAGAAATGACAGATGCCACATATATTGATAAAACAGTGTACATAGGAGCCACCAGTTTCACTCCAAAGGGTTAGAAATTCCCTCATCAATCAGCGGAAAAAAGAATAAAAGATCTGCATTGCTTACTTAGTGGGCCCTGAATATAATGATGCAGAGCAGATGTAGATATTAGAGCTGCAACAGTTGTATATAACAAACAAGTTGTATATAACAAACACGGCTATATTTTCAGTTATGAATATTAGCGTGTACGAGTATAATGAATACAACTCTATTTTAAATATAAAGATAAACATTCTTCATGGCCAGTTTTTAGGAGATAATGTTTGTTGCTACTTTGAATATTTTTAATGATACCTGTAATCCACATAATGATGTTTGGCTGAGAATTCTCTCTGCCACTTCCTCTGCACTATTGCCCCTCATGTTTGCTGTGACCTTGCATGATAATGGAAAGCGTGACAAGTTAAGCAATTAAGCCAGTATAATAACATAACATAAACTATAGAAAGAATTACCATTAGCTCCCCAGTCGCTGTGAGGTGAGCCTCTAATCTTTCAAGCATCTCATGTGTAATCTCCAATACACCTTTACGTCTGTTCAGAGATCTCCTACTTGCTACAAATGTGGCCTGTGTAGTATCGGATATCTAATAAAATGAGCACAACCTCTCTTTGATAAAGTCAAATAAAATCATTTGACCTTTGTGTGTGTGTGTGTGAGAGAGAGAAGGCTTACCTGGCTTTCCAAAACTACTCCACCTTCAATTTCCTTCAGATTATTCTCACGCAAGGTCGTTCCACTACTCACAAGATCCACAATAACATCAGCCATACCCATCTTCATGGGGAAAAAAAGGAATTAGTAAGCATATATTACCCTTGATACATGTAATAGATTGTGTCACAACTCACAAGTTAGTAAATCAAGACTAGAGACAATCGTGCTAATATTGCATATAGTAGCACAGACAGCTCTCTTGTTCATTATCATGTGAAGAATTGGAGCTCGGATCATATATGGCATAATATACAGATTTGTTCCTTACTGCCATCATATTTAATCAAGCAAGAAAAAAATACAAGAGTACATATAATAATATGCAAGTATGCAACACACTATTTTGCGGAAAAAATTGATTTCTCTCAAAATCTAAAGATAAGTACTATGGTGGAAAAGAAATGGACAACCTACAACAGCATACCATCCAAATTTCAAATAGATACATGAAAGAATCAAATGCAAAAAAGAAAAGGAAAACCACAAAGAAACAGGAGGAAATTAAATAAAAAGAGAGCAATCTCACAGCAGGATATGACTCAAGAGCTCCATCGCCAGCTAAAAACAAAACATGCTTGAAACCTTTTTCCCTCAAAAACTTAGCGCCTAGCTGCAGCACAATAATGTAACTTAGGTCAATGATCAGCAAAGCATTGTCCATGAGGGGGACGAACCTGAACAAGTTTTAAGTTTGTTCAAAACCATACATATCCAAATCCAGTAACAACACGCAATGGTCTTTGTTCTGTCCATTCCGGCATCTTTGCCAACTCCTCCAGAGTATTTATATTTTCAAAAATGCCTTCCTTAGGTACCTGATCACACAATATGTGTTACAGATATAAACTTCAATTAAGGAATAGCAAGGCTAGTACCCATGAATGCAATTGGATAATACAATACCGCAAGGGACAAACGACATTGTCCAAAATCGAGAGCATCATGAACAACTACTAAATCATCATTGCCCTGCCACAGATAATCTTAAATAAGAACAAGCATAAATGAAACAAAGTCTTGCTCAAAAAAATCAAAGAAAGTTTAAATAAATTACATGATGGATCCAGTTAGTAGAAATGACATATTGCAGAGACTTCTAAAACTAAAGGTATGCACAAACTGAGCCAAAAGGTTAAACTTTATTCCTCACAAATTTACCTCCCCGCATTCACTGACTATGTCAAAACCCACAATACCAAGGTCAAGATCCCCAGACTGCAGTTTACGAACAATATCTTTGGGCCTCTGAAACCAAACCTCCAAGTTTGGGACCTGCACAGAAAGGGGGAAGTGAGCAAAACATCAGATTAAAACTGCACTAGAAATCTAGAATTTTACCAAAACCAGATATTAGTAGTGCTCCCTCCATTTCATAATATTTGTCCAAACAGGCAATCGCCTGTCCACACATAGCCAGATACAGTACAAACTACAAAGTCAAGAAAAAAAGTAGTAAAGTTGCTCATGCTACCCATATTAAATGAAATAAAGTAACCAACAATAACTATGCCAATGGTTTCATCAACATAACAAACTGAAAAATAAAATACCACTTATTTGTGGACCCATATTGTAATGCTGTAGATATCAGAAAATATTATAATTCCTCAAAGAATATAACTCCATTTCTAGACATGAAAGTTATATATAAATTTATAGTATCTAGATGGCTGCTATGCAATTTCGCAGGATTTGCTGCCAGTTAATGAAAGGTATGTACATGAAAGTTATATATAAATTTATAGTATCTAGATGGCTGCTATGCAATTTCGCAGGATTTGCTGCCAGTTAATGAAAGGTATGTACCGTAAATGCAAGAAGATCATAGCATATACAAGTCAAACAAACATATAGTGCTCAATATTCCACCCTGAATTTCAGGTAATCTAAAAGACATGAAGATACAGGTTCCATATTCTTTTTATTTTTGCTTCCTTCCGGGATTATTACCATGTGTCATCCACATGGCAATGGTGGAAACAAATGCCCATTTTACCCAACATAATCAGATGGTTGGGTGCAATGTTCTTCTGGCCAAAATTCAAATCCAATTCTGCAACTAATAGAGCAACAGGTAGTATAAGTTTTGCTTCTTGCAGGCCTTTGCAGATGCAAAATAGTATATTTAAAAACAAAACAAAACACAAAATCAAAGGCATGTGAGTAGGTCAGCCTCAATGATATGCCAATTACTATATCACATGACTAGATTTGATTAGATGGCTTGGCTCGGTGATTTGTTATTTACTGATATCACAGATAAGATTTCAACAAAGATAAGGAACCTGGTCCATTTTCTATCAACCATGTTCAATAAACCCACCATGACACCACAGCTCCAAATATAAACTTTTCACTTCATAGTATCTAAGACGAGAAGCTTATGAAAATGCAAGCCTTCACTCACATTAGCATAAGGATAATAAATGCCAAGCAACTGCTATTTGGCATTGTTATTACATTGGTGTTCAAAGTTCAAACATCAAACAGGCCTTGCACACAAGGGCGGAGCTGGGCCTCGGGCCACTGGGGCCTGGGCCCGAGGCCCAGCTCAAATAGCGCAGCTAGCTAACCCTAGCGAGCAATTCCAATCCCGATCCAAGACACCAGCGCGACCGCCGACCAGACGTGCTCTTGCTCCGGCCTCCGCGTCCCGCCTGACGGCCCTTTTCCTCTCCGCGTCCCCGCCTGACGGCCGGCGCCCGGCGGCCGCGTCCCAGCCATGCTACCGCTGCTCCGGCCACCCACCCGCCGCCCCGGCCACCCACCGCCCCGAGCCAAGGCACCGCCATCGACCGCCGCTTCGGCCCCACAGATGCGCCCGAGCCGAGGCAACACCGCTGCCGCTTTTCGCGCAGGCGCTTAGCCCCTGGTCGGCTGCTCCGGCTTCCGGTTCACAAATCTGGACGCGCGACACCAGCCCGCCGCCACCCGCCGGACTGCCGCCTCCCGCCACGGGCCACGCCGCATCACCGCCCCTGCCCTCTGGACTCTGGCCCTCTGTGCTCTGTCCTCTGGCGCTAGTGGTCTCTGGTCTGGCCCTCTGAGCTCTACCCTCCCGATTATTGATTGTATTGCTATGCTATTTGCTAATTCAGTTGAATGATTATTGATTGTTTTGCTTCGGTATTACTTGCTATTTGTTAGTTATTGCCGCTTAGTTTTCGCCCGAGGCTTTGAAAAATCCTAGCTCCGCCACTGCTTGCACATAAGCAATAGATACAAATCCAGTATATAGCAAGCTAAGCTGTTTTTAAGCACTATTATCCTATCAATGAATCAGGACCTAAAGGCCTACTGATTCAGTGCCTACTCACAGCAAATTGCCCACTTTCCGGCCCAGGTACAAATACAATACACGAATTGATACGAGATAATGCAGAGAACATGGAGATGGAAACCTCACCTGCGGGATATCCGCAGTGTACTGCCGCGGGTTGAGCTGCCTCACTGACAACTGGCAACTCTGCACCATCAGGCACAAACAACACAACAACCAAATCAACAAAACCATCACAAAATTCAAACCCATCAATGGAACCAGCCGTGGGGACGCAGTACGAACCTTTAGGAGGCTTAGGGTTTGCTCGGACATGCGGCCCTTGCTGGGGAGCCCGATACGGACGACAGTGCGGTCCGCAGACTGCGTCGCCGCCGCCGCCGGTTTAGCGGAGACGGCGGTCGCCGACGCCGACGCCCGCGGAGCGATAGAGCGGCCCCTCGCCGGCGGCGAGGTCCGGACGCGGAGACTGGACGGCGGAGAAGGAGACGAGGAGAGGAGGAAGGCCGTGAAATCTAGCCGCGTCGACAGCATCGCCGACATTTCGCGCTCGCTCGGCTTTTGCTGCGGCGACGCGTCGGGGCAAATTGCGGCGGTGAGAGGGAAGGGACTGGGTGCGGTGGAGGCGGGGTTTTAGAGTGGACAAATGGACGGCTGGTGGTGGGGATGGGGAAGAGATATCCGACGCAGATGAGCTGCGGATATTCGCGGTTTATTTAGGGCAAGCGTGCTTGGAGACAGGGGGACTGGTAGGTGGTAAGTGGGGACTCGGGAGGGAGTGTCAGCAGATTTGGAGCTTTGTGCGCCTGACTAAGGCTCAGTTTATTTGAAGCTGAAAGAGCCTTTTATTTTAGCTCTACACCTCTATGCTCATGCCCAAAACAAACATTATTTTTCAGGTTAGATAGAAAGAAGAAGCTTCTAGCCCAATTTGCACTACGCGAGAAGCAAGAAAACGATGCTTCTCGGGGTGGCTGGAGCTTCTAAAAATCCCACTTCCCCTGTGACCATACAACTTAACTATTATTTACAAAAATTACCATCATCCACTCCAAATAGCTTCTTCCACCTCCAAGAGCTTCTTCCAGCTCCTTCCAATAAGCTCAAGCTCCAAATTTAAACAAACTAAAAGTTTCTTAAGAAATATAAGAAGTGTTCTTATATTTTTTTAAAAAAAGTTACACTAATGCTAAAATATAAATTAAGGTAGATAGTAATAACTTACTCTTTTATTTGTTTTAAAATTCGTACGGCTCGTGTTGGGGACGAAATCATAAAAGCACCGCCAAAAAAGAGAGATCAAGAGAAATGCACAATCGGCGGTCCATAGTACCTCGTTTTGCCATTGTTTGTTCATGACAAATATCAATAAGCTATACGCGCATGGCAGGGTTGGAAAAACCATATGCAAGGACTTTTCATGTCAGATGTGGTTAAAAGTCATCAGATGTGATCGACGCCAGCTTTGCTCATTTGCATTACCATGCCAACTGTATCAAATTACGTCCTGCGCTTCAAATCTGCTCGCACTCAGTCCCCACCTATTTTTGTTGGAGTTATGGATGTATAACTCAACGTAATAGAGTTTAAATCTCGGTGCTCACTTTTATACGCATATAAGTGCACCTTAATGTTGCGGATTTATTATTGGCTTTCGAAATTTTAAGGGTGTGCGTTTAACTTGTGGTCGAAAAAAACAAAGAATATCATGGCAAACTTTTACTTAAGCCTGATTGGTAGCCTCAGCAGTCAGCAGAGACGCAATGCCATCTATCATCCTCGGAAGATCGGAGTTAGCGACACACTGATATTGTCATCAAAATTTTATATAGCGTTTGGATTGTGCGAAATGTAAGGTGAGAATGGGATAAGATGGTAGGGATGAGTTTCAACTTGTGGTTAGTTAGATGGATTGGTTTTTTTAAGATGATGAGAGTTCATCTCTCGGTCTCTGTATCAAAAGATACAAACATCCTACCGTTTATTAAGATGGATAAGACAGCGGTTTGAAATGGTATATGAACCTCGTGTCACCCACCACTTCAAGCCATTGGAGGTGAGTAAAGGGGTGGGATACGAGGACAAAGAGGGAGTGGATAGGATTACCGACGTGCGGAATCGCCGCTCGCCGGAGCTCCCACGTTACGCTTTGCCGCCGGCCGTTGAGCACACCGTCAAGATCACCATAAATCGGTTCCATCGGTATTCTTCAATTGGCAACGAAGGGGATCGAATAAATACAGAAAACCTTGTACAGCTGCTTCTAGTTATTTTTTTATTTGTTGGGATTTATCATCTAGAGAGTGGAAGCAAATCAAAGAGGAAAGAGAAGCAGGTTCTTTAGCGGCATATTTGGAGTTTGACGTGCCCTATGCCGGAAGGAGTATTATCGCTACTCCGCTCCATTTTATTGAACCAATTACGAGAAGGGTATTTTGGTCAAATAAAAGTTTAACCCCAATCCCAAACCCCGAATGTCCAAACATGGGTAAAGCTCCCGTGCCCCAAACCGCCCCACCGTCGTCAGCGCGTGTAACATCTTAAAAATTCAAGTTTTGAAATATTTGAATTTAGAAAAAAAATAAACCATTTGCATTTTTCTTAAATTAATCAAAATTTAATTTGAATTTTCTAAAAATGAAAAGATTTAATTTGATTAATCTATTCATCAAACTAAAGATTTCGAGTTTTTGTTAGATTCCTTGTTCTTCAAGGAATTTTTTGTATTTTTAAAGATTTTTCTGAATTTATTTGCTATTTATTTGAATTTCTGAAGTTTTTTAATTCGAAAAATATTTTTAAATTTTCAAATCATGCTCGGGCCAAATCTTTCCTTAGCCCATTCCTATTTTCCCTCTGTTCGGCTGTTTTCTACCGATCCGCTGTCGCTTCGGTCTACTCACAAATTTCAACAAGGCCGCCACGAGGACCGTCTGACCAGACGGTTCGCGGTCGGGATGGAGCCACGCTGCGCTAGCGTCGCCACCGAAACCCTAATCGCACTGTGGAGTCCACACCGAACTCGACGTCCGTGCCGTGTCCGTGCACGCCTCCCGAGGACTATAAAAGCATGCCGACCCCGTGCGATGGTGCGAGCTTCTCCGTTGACCTCCGCACCCGTCGTCCCTTTCCTTGCTGCTTGAGACCCATCTGTTGCCGAGAACGACCTCGCCAGAGTTTGCCGCTGCCCGAGACGCTTCTTCCTCCTTGATCTCTGTCTCGGGACCATCTCCGCCGACACCGTTGCTTCCTCTGAGTTCGCAATACCTTCCTCTTCCAGATCTGTGTCGAGCCAGGTTCGATCGGTCACCGAATTGCTGATGTTGCATCGTCTTCTTCAGCGCCGATGGGTTTGTGCCATCGTTGTTTCGCCGGAGGCTAAGTTTGAGTAGGCTTGCGTGGCGTCCATCTCATCGCCGTCATGTCGTCGCGTGGCTACCACGTTGCGCACGGTCGTTGGTTTTTCGCCGCGTGGCGCTGATGTCAGCGTTTGCATCAGCATGCCACATCAGTGTGCCGTGGGCCCCACCTGTCACCCTAGTCGAACCGTGAACTAGGTCTACCATAGGCTATCCTCCTCCTATGGACTTGGTCTATAGACCATGGGCCCACGCGTCAGTCTCTCAAATCTTTTTCTAATTTTTTTCTTTCCAAAAATCCCTGACTGCCGTCAGCATGTGCAATAAATCGATTTTCCAATAGAAAAATAAATCAGAAATTCAATTTTTCTCTTTTTCAACATTTTCTTTGAATTTAATCTTTCGGAGGCTCGTTCTCTCTCATACGAACTCTGATTGAGGCGATTCAAACTTCTAATTTTTTTTCTAAAATCAAGCTCTATCTTTCAAAGCCATTTATTCTCAATTTTGAGTTTGTTTGAGTCTCTATTTGGTATTTATTTGGTTTCATTGCCTTTTTTTCCGTAAACGCTAATTCCAAAGAAGCGAACGGAGACCTCGAAGATCAAGACTCAACACTAGATCAATAAGACAAGTTGACCTTTGATCATATTGATTCTATGTTTACAAAGTAATTTGTTTTATACAAATGCATGATATATTTGTGTATCAATGCTTATTTCATAGGAACAATTAAGAACCTAGATGACATTATGCCACATTGATTATTGAAATGCTATGTATCCATTGTTAACCCTAGGTTGGGACATTATTAGTTGGATATAATCATATTACCAACAATGGGTTATCATAGTTATACTTAGACCTGCTTAGTTGTACGTTGGGATTCATATCACATGTGAATTAATGTTAATCTTGACTTACTGAGATATTGAATCGTGGCCGTTAGCCACTGTTGTAAAATTTGTTGTACCATGACAAGGAATGCCATTGGTCTTGGTTGAACAAAATTGTTTTCCTTGGGCAAGTGATCGTGTATTAAAGGAGGTGCTTTCTAGCACATTAGGATGAGGTTATTTTGCCTGAGACAACTTAAGAACTTAATCTTGTGCGCCATTGAACTAGGCCTAACCGTGCAACCACAAGTCTGGTATGGGATAGATCTAGCTGATTAATTTGCAATGTTTAATCTTGAATATTGCCAATTGTTAGTGTGAGCTCCGGAATGGACGGATAGATTCATATGGCTCAAGAGAAGGCCTCAAGGGGCGAAACCTTAAAAGGCAGTACCGAGTTTAGACAGTGCATTATAAAGGCTTTATCATGATATCTCTGCGACACACCAAAGGAAGTGTGTTAATATCGATTATACCAAGAGATGATCATATCTTGTGGGTAAAACTGTACAATCTCTGCATGGTGTAAAACTATTCGAATAGCCATATCCGCGGTCATGGACAAGCCCGAATATTTCATATGAGGAATAAAGTGTTTCATAAAATGTGGGAATGTGGAACTATTGGGATGTGAACGGGGAGTTCACTGTTGTTTGTTGTCTAAAATTATACTGTTGAATTTAGTAGTTTGATACTTATTTTGAATGGCGTAGGGTGATGCCTCGCTATTCTATTCATGATGTTTACCATTGATTTACCGGTTGTTTATTATCTATTTCAAATCAAGTTATTGCTTTTTGCAAATGAATCATATGACTATTATTTGTCAAGCCTTGTATAAATATTGCATTATTTCTCTACAGCTTGCTGAGTACTTTTTATACTCACAGCTTTATGCTTTTATTGATCAGTTACTGAGGAAGGACTAGGAAATAATAAGTATCAAGAGGAGAAATACTATGAAGACTACGTGGACTAGGGGGCTTTTTCTTAGACGATTGCCTGTGGCATGTTAAATGGTCTAAGTTATCTTATTTCCGCTGCAATATTTTAATAATTTCTTAAGCCCTTAAAGCATAATTGTACAAATCTTGACTATAAGGTCATTTGCTTTAAATAATAATAATAATTGGTTTCTTCTTACTCCCTCCGTTTTTTTATAAGGCCTATTTTCTTAATGGTCTTGTTTACAAATGTAAAGCTTACATGTAGATTTAATGAGACTTTTCCTTCTATACCCCTATTTATTTTTCCTCATCCATATGTATTTATTCATTACCACTCACGCAAAATATATCTTTCATCTTCCAAGACAATTAAGTGGAGGCATCTAAGTCATTTTTTCTCGTATCTTTCTCAATTTCAACTTAATCTTAATACTTGTGCAAAGTCAAAATACGCTTTAGGCCATTCTCAGTGCATAGTTTTATTTCATAGTTTCCAAGAGTGCTAGATCAGTTTTTGTCTAGGTAACCGTGTATCTCAAGTTTCATCTAGATGAAACTCTCTCACCTCCCATGAAACTCTCTATATTTCTCTTCATAATTACCTTGCGATGTCATCAAACATAATGATGTGTCATGTTATTTAATAAGAATGAAACTTAATTGAAACTCTCACTGGGAATGACTTTATAGAAAAACAGAGGAATGACTTTATAGAAAAACAGAGGAAGTAGTTGATTTGTTGTATGTAATAATGTTTTATTACTGTGTGCACTGGTGCAGAATATTCGTAGGATTTGGGAAATCCGATCCGACAGCGGGCAGACAAAATCCGGCACCACGTCCACGGGCGACGAAATCTTCGTGTGCGTCGCACGGCGCCCACACCACCCACCCGAGACCGCGAGCGCCGCAAGGGAACACGCGCCCCCGGCCGGGGCCAAGCCAAAGCGAAAGGCAAAACGGAAGTCGTGGCTGCCGTTTCAGTGCAGTGCAGGCGCCTGGGCCCCTCACGGCCTCACGCCGCAAAATCCCCTCCCGCGGAGCCCAGCCGTAGCAGCAAAAGCGCAAGCCTCCAAGACCTCGCCGCCCGTGCCGCACCGCCCAAGCACGCATCCCCAGACGCCGTCAGTGGCAGGGGCCGTAGATACTCCCATCGTCTCGGCGCTTTAGATTACTCCCAACCGCTCTTTTTTTACTCCCTTTTGGTTTTTGCCCTCCCCTTGCGCTTCTCCCCGCCCGAACGACGAGTCCGCGACTCGCCGCGTCGGGCGGCCGCGACGGCGGAACCCTAGGGCCAGTAGCCAACCGGGGTAAGGTTCCGGCGTCGCTGCTTGGGCCCATGACGTCTCGCGGGTGCCTGGTGCTCGAGAAGGTGGAAGACCACGGCGGCGAGGCGGCGGCCAGGGGCAGGGGGAGGGGCGCGCCGGGTGCCAGGTGCGGGATGTACGCGGGGGAGTGGAGGAGCCGGTCGGAGACCATGTTCCCCATCTACGTGATGGGGAGCTCGCGGGCGAGCTCCGCGGCGGCGGCCCGGGGCATAGTCGACTCCGCCGGGGACCCCATATGGGAGGCCGTCAAGTCAGAGGCCAAGTCTGAGGTGAGCATGTTCCAGGACATCACTCTTGCGGATTCATCAGGGCTTTGCTTTCGTCTGTTAATTTGATCGCAGTTTTTCAGCTTTTATGGCACACTGTTGTTGAATTTGTGGTTGGGGTGAGGAAAAATATGTTTTTAAGGTGGTTGTGTTTGGGTTCGATGGGCTTTTGCATGTTCTCGGGAATTCTTGTGCGTTCAATTACCTAATTTTAGGTTCGAGGTAGCAACAATGCTACACCTGGAGTGTGTTTTTCTTTTGAGTCAGCTTTTCTAGCGTTTGAATTTGATCGCACTGCTGTCTGCTTTTGCGTCGAATGAGCAGGCGCTATTTTAAATTTAGTTTAGGTGCAAAAAATGCTTCTTCTATTTACTGCATTTGTTCTCCTGAATTAGTTAATGTGCAATAGTTGCTAGTCCTTAGCAAGTAATTCAGGGAGGCAGAAGTGTCATCAATTGCAACTCTGAAAAAAGGGAAAACATTGTAGGCAACTCACATTTGATGATGTTGAAATCTGTTTATGGCTTAAAGTTGCGTGAAGACCAATAAAATGCAGGATCCGGAGCATTTTGTGCCTGTCAATACGTAGGAAAGCTTAATTTTGCTTCAAAAAAGGTCAATCAATAAGAATGCAAACCAACCTTAAACATGAATTATATGCGTCTGAGCTTTATGCTTGCAGCTTGCTTAATTCTGAGAAAGCTAAAGTTTTGATTGTTAACTCTTGTGCTGTTCCTCTTCTAATATTATGTGTTTCCCTCTATCTTATTGTCATATTTGGCATCATTTTACTGTTAATTTTTAACTTTACCTGATGACTGACGGTGCAGTATTCACAATGCACAGGCAGAGAAGGAGCCTATTTTAAGTAGCTTCTTGTACGCCAGTGTATTGTCCCATGACTGTCTGGAGCGGGCATTGAGCTTCGTCCTTGCAAACAGGCTCGAAGATCCAACATTGCTCGCAACTCAGCTAATTGACATTTTTAATGACGTTATGATGAACAACAAAGATATAGGCCGTTCCATTCGCCTTGATGCTCAGGTGAGTCCACTATTGTTCTGCTGAGGTGCCATGCTTGGCGTTTGCATGTTAATTTATTCTGTATCATCCCATTAATGATCTTTTGACAACTATGGAACTGTTGTTCCAATTCAGGCCTTCAAGGACAGAAATCCTGCCTGTGCACAATATAGCTGGGCGTTATTATACTTAAAGGTATGTTTTTTCTACATTCATACCATGTGGCCTTGTGGTCAGTGAGAACTTGGTTGTTCCTTTAGCGAGTAGTATAGATTTTCTTCATTTTTGGTGGTACCCCTCCTTATAACCTTGCCCATTTTACTTCTAGCATTTTGGTCATTAATATATGACTTCGATTTCTTAGGACATTCATGTTGCTTGTGAATTGTTTCAGGGTTACCATTCCTTGCAATCCTATCGGATAGCTCATGAATTATGGAATCAAGGGCGTAAAGTTCTGGCGTTGGCACTGCAAAGCCGTGTTAGTGAGGTGAACCATGATTTCTTAAGAAGCAGGTTTTCTTGTTTACCATATCTCTCTGTTTGTGTAACATTTGCTATCATATTCCTTTTAGGTTTTTGCAGTGGATATACACCCAGGTATATCATTGTTGTATCATAATATCTGTTCAAAATCTACGAGTGCTTCTCTCTTTTTAGTTTTTTAACAGTTAAATCCTGATCATTTGTGGTTTCTTTTTGTTATGTTTTTTTGTATCTTTTGGCATTTTATTCTTTTTTAACATTCTTTGTTACTAAATCTGCAGCTGCCAAAATTGGGGAGGGAATATTGTTGGATCATGGAACAGGTCTAGTCATTGGTGAAACTGCCGTTGTTGGAAATTGGGTTTCATTAATGCAGGTGCCCATGCATAGCTCAGTTCTTGTTATTTTTAATTTTTAAAGCAATACTTCTCAATAAAATTTTAATTCCATGATTTAGCCTGTTCCATAGCAAGAATTGAAGTTCACCAGTTTATAAGTCAGACCTTTGCTACAGGGTGTTACGCTAGGAGGTACTGGCAAGGAAAATGGAGATAGGCACCCAAAGATTGGTCAGGGAGCTCTTCTTGGAGCTGGTGCTACCATCCTCGGCAACATAAATGTAGGCGAAGGTGCCATGATTGCCGCTGGTTCCCTTGTTTTAAAGGATGTACCTCCCCACAGGTTAGAAGTTAGACTGTATTTTTTTATATTTTTAAATAGTTATGATGCAGTGTCAAATGTAGTTAGTAATGAACATTTCTAGATATGAACTTTTTCGTTGCTGCAATGGGATTTCCTTGGAAAGAGGGCAAACAACGACAAGAATGCATGATGTGAATAGTGTTGTTCAGTGTATGGTATTTCATTTGCTTACTAATTGAGCTACTGGATGCTACACCTTACACACTCTTACAATGTATAAAATTAATTTTTATACTTTCTTGGTTTAAAACCTATGAAATAATTAGGCTAGGCACTTTCTTTTATTAAATAATACTGGCTGATTTCCAGAGTGTAATTTATAAGTATTTGGGATTTAATGGAGTATGCTTTAGGATATTGTTTTTGACTTTTTCCATGGTAACAATATCATGTTTCCCTTCCATTCGTTTGACTTAGTGAGGCTTAATTAATCTTTGCTGAAGAGAACATTCCAATCAAAATGTTGGTGAGAATCATGCTCTTCACTTTGTTCCATTTTCAATTTAAACGTATATCCTGGTATGACCAGAAAAGTCTCTTTATTTTATGTTATAAAGTTCTTTATTGGTGTTAAATTGAAGATCAGTATTTTTCTTTTAAGTCCATCCTCTGAAACTTAGACCAAGTTGAGCTATTATACCTTTACACATCCTAATGATCACTTTAATCTGCGTATTGTTAGTGGAATATTTAATTTGTTAATATAAGCCTCCTTGCTCGCTGTATGTTGAATTCTTCGTTTCCATCATGGCCGGTCTTGCACCATGTATATTATGTTATTTGCTTTGTTGATCCTTGATTTGACACTGCTTTATTTTCTTCTGCTTAAAAGTATGGCAGTAGGAAATCCTGCAAAGGTTGTTGGCTATACAGAGAAAGAAGATCCTTCTTTAACTATGAAGCATGGTTTGTGCATATATTTTTGTGAGCTGTTTTTTCTAGTTTACATTTAGCTTTGATGTTATTGTTAACATTATGTTACCAATTTTTTTTTATTGAATACAGATGCAAGGAGAGATTATTTTGAGCATGTGGCCATTAATTTTACAGATGATGGGGCTAATGGTGAGTTTTCCAGCTGTCAGTAATGAGTTTACACTTAATCTTTGCTTATGCATTTTAACATGTAATTTTACAGCTACGGCATATACCTGTATTTCTAGAATAACTCATGATCAGGCAGTTTAGCCCCAATGCATAGATGTACCTACATTTCCCCATAAAGAAATGCTTGATGCATGGACAATTTATGGTTGCTGCCCTATATGAACACGTCTTATTTTGCAGGAAGTATCGTGAAGTAAAAGATGAAGTGCGGCAAGACTAGGAATGACATTTTTTACTTTTCTACTTCCCAGAGCACAACACCGGATGTTTGATTATGCATGACTGCTCCCCTGTGTGCTCAGGCTCCCTTGTAAGAAGATGCAGACGAGTCACCCAAGGCTCCTACAGTTCCCCAGTAATATCGTTCTTGCTTTTTTTTTGACAGATATTTCTTGTTTCCTTAAACTGCTGTAATAATGTGAAGATCTTTTTCTATAAACTTGGTAGGAATTGTACAATTTATATTTTGCAGGAATCTCCAGTAGCAAATACAATCCTCAGACTAGCGCTTAAGACTTCAACCATGTGTGGTCACTTTTCTGAATGACAGTAGTATGAAGAGTATAGTAAGGATGTTTGTTTGTGTATAACCCAGCAAAAAAAATAAAATATCGGGACGAATGTAACGGTGGATGGGATATAATATAAAAAAGGCAAACAGTTATCGCTGAACTGGTTCAACATTCGTTCCCGGGTGGCCCGCTGTTTACCTACCAGCGATTACACTGCCTAATCATGAGCGGACCTGTCTGTACCCAGATAGGAACAACACTGCACAATGTTTTACTATTTACACTGTGGATAAACATGTAAGGGAACGTGGGGAACAGGAAAAGAGGAATAGAATTACCAAGTTTGAAGTATGTTGAGTTGGAGGTAGGAAATTTCGGAAGTTCGAATTTTCAAGCTAAAATTTTAAAATTCGTGTTGCAAGTTGAATTTCTCAGTTGAAAGATTCAGAACTACCGAGTTTGAAATATTTTGAGTTGGAGGTATGTTGGGGGACAGTGACCATCCCCCTTGCCCGGCAAGACCTGCTGTCGAAGTGATCCCCCTTGCCATTGCGCCGAAGGTCCAAGCCAGGAGGGGGTACGCTCTGGAAGGACGACGAAGGTTGCGGCCATAGAGCAGGCGGCTTCGACATGATGACGGGACTAGCCGCCTAGGGTAGGAACCAGGAACCTGAGGGTTCAACCTACCCCCTTTGGTTGAGATCACAGATCTCTGCCCGAAGAGGGTGTCACGACGAGGGGACTGCACCCAGAGGAAACCTACGGCTAGCTGTCATTATAACATTTGTACGTTAGGTCAGCTGGATAGAAAAAAACCACGTAACCCTATATGCCCCTAGTTTCTGTAGAGATATAATTGTAATATCACGTCTTACCTTAGGGACCTTTATAAATACCCACTAGGTTAAACATTGTAGTGGAGGGGAAACTTTTTTTTTGACAAATATAACACAGGCATATTCTCATACTTCGTTCCCATATGAATTTAGGTTCCTCGAACGTATCCCCTTTGCGAAAAGGGGAGAAGGGTTTGAGAATCTCTCTATATATTGTTTGGCCTGTAGCCACAATAGATATAGGACTTTTTGGAAGTTTGAATCTTCAAGCTAGAAGTTTAAAGTTTGTGTTGCAAGTTGAAAGTTTCAGAATTTCCAAGTTTGAAACATATTTGAGTTGGAAGTAGGAAATTTCGGAAGTTTGAATCTTCAAGCCAAAAGTTTAAAGTTTGTGTTGCAAGTTGAATTTTCGTGTTGAAAGTTGTTAAAGACTGTGAGTGAATGTTCAATAAATCGAGACTTCCCGACAAGACTTGGCAAGAGAGCAGGAACAATAGGTTAATTAATCTGCGATTGTTTTTTTTTTTCCCGAAGGAGCTCCGGATGGAACACTTCAGTTCCCTCCTATACTAATTCACGTTAGCATCAGCTTCCGTAGGAAATACGTAAATCAAGCGACAACCTCTCATGTCCGCACTTGCTTTTTCTAATCCAGAAAAAGCTCCTCATGGAACCCTTCAGTCCATTGTTGAAATGCCCCAAAATTTTCAAAATCTTGTTTTATTTATTTTATTTGGAGTTTATTCGAATTTTCAGGTTTTGTTTGAATTTTCCTTTGACTTGTTTTGTTTCCTTTCCCTTTTGGGAAATTTCCATTTCGAAGCTTTCCATTTTCGGTCGTTTCTCCTTTTCGGCCTTTGTCCCCAAATCCTCCCGGACCCGATTCATTTTCTTTCGGCCTGATTTCCCGGCCCAAATCGGAATCCCTTGAGCCCAGTCTTCTTTTCCCTCCGGCAGTTTTGCTTTTCCTTCGACCAGCTCTATTCTTTTCCCGCGCGGCCCAGGCCTTTCTCCGGCCGCTCTCTTTTCCGGCTCAGCCCAAATTCTTCCGGCCCGCTTATTCTCCCTCAGCCTAAAACCTTCGCCGGCCGGTTCTTTTTCTTTTCCCCGGTCTACTCTCTGACCCAAATCCTTTGAGCCCAATTTCCCCAACCGGTTTTGTTTTTCCCCTCGGCCGATTTGATTTCTCTCCGGCCCGAATTCCTTTCCCGCGCGGTCCATTTTTCCTTCGGCCAAACCCGCGCCGTTTTCTTTTATCGGTTTGGCCTGATTTTCCTTCGGTCCAAATTTCCCTCCTCGGCCTGCGCTTTCCCCGCCCGTGGCCTAATTTTCTTTTTCTCCGACCCAATTGATTCTCCTCCGCTCAGCCCCAAAATTTCTCCTCGGCCTACCTTGTTTTTCCGCCCGTTTGCTCGGCCCAAAATCCTTACCGCTTTCCCTCTTGCCCCGGCCCGATTCTCCCTTCCCTGGCCCAATTCAAAATCCCTCCGGCCCGCTCTTTTTCCCCCGCAGCCCACCTCCTCGCGCATTGCGTACGCTCAGCCCACCCCTTCTTCTTCTTCCTCCCCCATCTCCTTCCTCCCGATGGACAAAACGCCGCTCCACCCGTCGCATCTTCGACGCAAAACTTCAACGCCTGCTCGTTTTGTCTCGTCAGCCACCTGCTCCCGTCCCCCTCCGCCCCCAGCTCCGCTCGTCGCCATGACGTCGCGCCCGTCCCTCGCCATTGAAAATCAGCGCCGCGCCACCGTCCCCTCGTCCTCCGCGCCGAGTCCCAACGCCATCCGTGCGCCTGCCTCGCCCGGTCATCTCCGCCACCAGCCGCGCCATCCGCTCTGCCGCTGTTGCCATTTCGCCGTGACGACATCACCGCAGCCTCGCCCATCTTCGTCTCGGCGCCAAAATTCAATGCCGTCACCTCCACCGTGCTCTGCCCCGCCTTGACGCCCGCCTCGCATCATCCCGTCACCTCCGTCACCCACCGCGCCCGTCCAGTCATCTCCACCAGCTCGCCGTGACGCCATCGTCCTCCCCGTTGAAGAAAAACAGCGCCTTCTCTCTCCTTCCCCGCCGTTTTCCCCTTCTCCTCCGCGAGCTATAAATAGCCCTCCCGAGCCCTCATTTCGCCTCGCCCCGAGCTCGCCGCAGTGCCCTTACTCTTTTCCCCCACTTCTCCCATCCCCTTGCACCTCCGTTCGGCCGCCCCGCGAGGTTCTTCTTCCCCTCCGGCACCCTCCCGCCGCCCCGCCGCCTCGCTTTCTCTCCCTCCCCGTTTTCGCCGCCGTCGAGTTCGCCGTTGCACTCTCTCTCTCCCTCGCTTTCTCTTTCTCCCTCTGGAGCCCTCCCCCGCCCGATCACCTTCGTCTTCTTCCCTTCCGGCCGAACGCCATCGCTGCTGCTCGCCCCTTCTCTCTCTGCGTTCGGGTCCCGCCTGTAAGCCAGCCGCTCGTCTCGCTGCCATCCGGCCCCAGCAGTCAGCCTCCCTTCGTTTTTCGCTGTAGCTGGGCCCCGCCGTCAGCCGCTCTCTCTCCGCTCTCGCTGTGCGCCGGGCCCGCCCTGTCAGCCCCCGCTCGCTCTCGCTGACGCCCGGACCCGCCTCGTCAGCCGCTCACACCGTCGGGCCCACACGTCAGCCTCTCGCCCGCGTCTGGGCCGGCCTGCGCTCGTGGGCCGATTTCGCGTTTACTGTGAGTCTATTGCACAGTAACTTCTTTTCTTTTCTTTTCGGATTTTAATTTATTTAAAGTCCGAAAAATTCAAATAAAATCCCCAAAAATCCAGAAATGCCAAAAATACATATTCTTGATCCGTTCGAGCCACTGAGTCCAAAAATGATCTCCGTTTCGCCATGTCAAGTCCAGAAAATTCCAAAAATGCCCTCGAGCTCCATTCCGGCCATTTTCTCTCTCGTTTCTTTTTCGGTTTTTATTTCCTTTTATTATTTTATTCGTTTATTTATTGGTTTCGCTTTTTCGCGCTAGATTCGATCTCGGAGCAACTCTCGGCTTAAATCGAGCTGAGCGATTCTTGGAGCCGCCAGAGCAAGCGCCGACGAGACCGATACCGACACCAACTATCTCTCACTAGGCGAACCTCTAACCTCGCAAGGCAAGCCACACTCCTTGAACATGTTGAATCCCATTTTCCATATATTTGCTGTATATCTAGATGTAGTTAATTGCACTTGACTGTATATAGAGTAGCATTTAAAAAAAAGAGCTAATTTAGAATGGCATGAATAGTTAAAACCCACCCCCTTGATTAAAACCACGTTGATTACGCCATACTCACTTGTCAGCCCTAGATTATCATGAAATGAACCACGTAGGGTAGTTAAAACTATAATCCCTACTTTTATTTAATTACTCAAAACCACGAATATCGATTTGGGGCTTATTTCAAACCGAGACCAGGGCCCGGATGATGTGTGATGGGTAGAAGGGACCGTCTTGCGGTGTTGTTTGGGTTGTGGATGGTCTTGAGATTTAAGGATCAACCCTTGAGCAAAGTAAATAACTTAGTCCTCTCTCAACCACAAGTTGGGCGGCCACTCTGTTGACTGATCCAACGAGTCTTGAGATATTGTTTTTCCTTTGAATGACTACGGGTTGTATCGCGTGGGTTTGGGCGTGGAACGAATGGCGCCGCCATGGCGGTTCTCACAACGGTAGGTGTCTCCTCTCGGCCGGCCAAATTGCCGTCCGCTTTGGCCGTGGGCATTCGGTGATGGGGAACAAAGCTTAAACCTCTTGGAAGTAGGAACTCAAGCGGAAAATCAATGAAAGGTTATGTTAATCTCGGTCGTACCGCATGCATAAAAGTTGCATGTTAATTGCGCAGCACCAACGATCAGTAGATTATCTTGTGGGTAAAGTTGAGTAGCTCTGCAGAGTGAACCAAATGGTATTCGAATACTGCCGTGTTTCCAGGTTAATGAAGTGGGTTAATTTTGGTGATTCGATGAATCGAGCTTAAGTAGTTTTAATAATAAAATAACCGTAACCTGGATTTTATTAATAACTCTGTGGTGTGGATGATGATGATGTTGTTTATGGTTTGTGTTTCAAATGTAATATATATGATAAGTTAAGGTTCTAGTTCATGCATCCACTAAATACTTAAACTAGAGCCAACCTCTTGAAACTCTGTGCATGTAATATTCAGAATATTTCCGTGTGGTTTGTTGAGTACGGTTGTGTACTCACCCTTGCTCCTAATCCCCCTTTTAGATTTCAATGAAGATGGCAAGTTCCGGAGGAACGTCGATAGCGTCGATATTTGGTTTTGGAGGCCTTGGTCTATCTGTTCGAGCCTTTCCTGTGGTTGTTTTGGTAATGTATATGGTGCTAGCCGCACCCTTTGTAAAACCCTGGCCGTTGGCCCATATTTCATATATAAAAATGTTCGCTTTTGCTTCTTAACAGGCAATGTACACTTAGTTATCTACAGCTAAATTCCTGGATAGCTACAAAGATATTTATACGCACCCCTTGAAAAAGGCGGTCCGTTACAATTGTCTAATCACCTTACGTTATTGTCAGCTTACCTACCATGCACGTAAATGAGGTGGTGATCCTCTCTGGGATCCTGTGCTTCCGAGATCGCTCGACCATCCCATACCGTCGTGAAGCACCCGTGTCTGCCCATTACTTTCCGAGGAGGAAGGGATCAATTTATTTTTACCTCGACACATTTTTTTTAATATAGCTCTCGTTTATTTGCAAAACTAGTTGTACTGCTGTAAGGCATTGGCAATACGGTAACATCATCCACCTCGACGAGTTGGGCAACTGATGTAGCAGAATTTAGGTCAATTGGCCTGTCGTACCATGGGACCACGAAAGGTTCTTGCCGAGCTTCCCTCCTTTGGCAAATTTGCCGATCAACTCAATTATTTAGTCACTAAATTAATTATTTTTACTTAATTAATCATTATTTGTGCAACCTACCAAGCCGACGAGGTACCGCGGTACAGGAGCGCAATAGATAACATATGTCGCCTATCATTATTTTTGTGGTGGAAGATATACTAATTTTATAAATAATAACCTCCTTATAAGCGAAGGAATTGCCGATCCTTCAGCACGCCCACGTGTCAACGCGCTCCAATTTGTGGAAAAGCCTCTCCGTTTCTTCGAATTACGGATAGGTTCCTACAAATTACGAATAGGTCCTTCGCGATTTTTTGTGAGACGAAGATAAATTTTTTTCTTCGCATTTGGGTCCCTGGCGCGGTATTTTACGGAAAAACCTCCCGTTAAATTCAAATCGCGAACAAGCCCTTTTCTAATTTTTCAGGATAGCGAGCAGATCCAAAAAAATAACAAACGGGTCCCTGCTTCTTATGTTCAGGTCCTTTCTCCGTTTTTTCCGGAAAAAATATTTTCGTCACCAAAAAAACCCGAAAAAAATATTTTCGTCACCCAAAAAACCCGAAAAAAATGTTTTCGTCGCAAAAAAAACACATATTCGTCGAAGGTTTATAGCAACTTATGGATTTGCCGACGGGTCATAACCGCGGGTTGTTTTAAAAAAATATGTAAATTCGTCCAAAGATTTATAGCGGCCCATAGATTCACTAGCGGATCCTAACGACCCATTTTTTTTAACAAACACAAAAAACCAAAAAATGAAGAAACCGGATTCGTCGAAGGAGGTTGTCGTCTCTGATAATTTTTCGCCCTTTTTCCTCTAGACTATATTTTTCACCGGTTGGTGGTTTTGCGAACATGTATTATTACTCGGTAACGCGTAGAATATTAGGCTCGGTAAAAGAAGGTTGTCATCTCTAATAAATTTTTTTCGCCCTTTTTCCTCTAGACTATTTTTCACCGGTTGATGGTTTTGCAAACATGTATTATTACTTAGTGAACGCGTAGAGTATTAGGCTCGGCAAAAGAAGGTTGTCATCTCTAATAATTTTTCGCCCTTTTTCTTCTAGACTATTTTTGTCCGGTGGGTGGTTTTGCGAAAATACAAAATTACATCCAGTCCCTTCGATCGGTGGTTTTGCAAAAAGGGCCCTATCGTTTCGTATATTCGCGTACGGATCATTCGCCTTTATTTCCCCGTTTCCAAAAAAAACGTAGTTTTTGTATTCGCAGTTGGGTTCTCCGTTTTTCCCAGAAAAAATGTTTTCGTCATCAGAGATATGTGTGCAGTTCTATCTCTACACTTTTTCCCCAGATCGATTTTCCATCTCGATCTCTGATATTTTTTTAAATATGTATTATTACTAGGTGAACGCGTAGAGTATTAGGCTCGACAAAAGAAGGTTGTCATCTCTAATAATTTTACGCCATTTTTCCTCTAGACAATTTTTCACCGGTGGGTGGTTTTGCGAACATGTATTACAGAAAGAACCCTGTAGTTTCGTATATTCGCGTACGGGTCCTAAAACTTTATTTTTTCGAGTGCATGTTATCGAAATTCAACCGGCGCAGCGTAGCGCGCTTTTCTAACTAGTTTATTGTACGGGGCCAAATTGGTAAAGGAGACAATAATAAGGAGAGGGGGTGTTGGGGTCGGGGGGGATATCCCGTATCCGGGAACAGCCAGTCACGGAGGGTCGCAGCATCACTCCACGCCATGAGAGCAGCACGGCTTCTGTTCCGTAGACTATCTCACCGCAGCATCGGATCACTGCATCGGCAGCATCAGCGCCACCATTATTCTACCCTCTACTTGGATTATAGTACTAATCTTGCCCGCACGCGCGCGTTTGCTTCCCCCCACGGCGTCGCATCTCTGTTATTCTCCAGCCTCGTGGGGAGGGAGACGGAGGCGGAGGGAGAGGGCGAGGTGCTGGACACGGAGGCCGGCACAGTGCGGTGCGCGGCCAACCACGCGCCGCTGTCGCCGCTCAGCTTCATCGAGCGCGCCGCGGCCGTGTACGGCGCCCGCGCGGCGGTGGTGTACGGGGAGAGGCGGTACACATGGAGGGAGACGCGGGAGCGGTGCGTCCGCGTGGCCGCCGCGCTTGTCACCCGCTTCGGCGTCGCCCGCAGCGATGTGGTGAGTGGAAACCAACACGCTCCCGTCGATCTCTTTGCTTTGCTTTGCCTGCTTGTTTTGTCCGTAATCACCTTACCCTTCGTCTAAAAAATCACCTTACCCTTCGTCTAAAAGCAACAAGAGTAAAAAATTATGATACTAGTAAGAAACTAGAGTAAAAAATTATGATACTAGTAAGTAACTGCCCCACCTAATTTGAGATCCTTCTGTATTCTCGGAAATAAATTGAGAGCCTTCCTCCATGGCAGTTACTGTTAGCTGTTTCTGCATTTTAGTTGTGATTTATGAAGGTATGGATGGCATGGGGAAAGATTGTTCGTAGCTTGGGAATGCTATTTCTCATTATTAATAGGCCTTTTTTTCCTCTCTCATCAAGGCATATGCGCTTTTTTTTTCATAGACGAAAGATCCATTATACTACTACTTAGGCACTGATGAGCAATAGCACACAACATGATAGTAGCAAAGTCATGTGAAGCTCGGTCTTGCAAATGGCTGTTTGGGCATAGACGCACGGTAATCGTTTAGGCAAGGCTGTCAAGCGTCAATCGTGCAATCATATTGACTTCTCGGGTGTCCATATGGAAAGATGGAGATGGCAATCGGATAACAAGAGTAGTGCCCCATGCTCGCCAGATTGGGACGCTCGGCGACGGTCCACCGCTAGATTTTAAAGCCTAGACCAAATCGGCCTCATTACACTTTTTTTTCATAAATCTTGTCTCCTTCCTGATCACAGAAACAGGTGAAAATGATATGTATCACCTACTTGGCTACTGTTATGGTATAAGACGTAGCAGTCATCTGCGATGATAGGACAGCGCAGCGGTTGGAAAATGAACAGATTTATACTTTCATTGAAGCTTGCACCAAAATAAAAGGCCGAAAGCTTCCGAGATCATACTGGGACCACTCCTTTGCATCACCCATGGGCCGTATTCGGTGTAGAAAATCATTAGAACGGTCCATATTTACCCCCAATGGGCCTTTTCTTTAATCTGGAAATCTGTGACGGGCTAAGTCCCCGAATGCGACGGAGGTTTTTCAGCAAATATCGTTAACACCCCCATCAATATGCAGATTGCTGTTCTCAGCCCAAACGTGCCGGCGATGTACGAGCTACACTTCGCCGTGCCCATGGCCGGGGCGATACTCTGCACGTTCAACACGCGGCACGACGCGGCCATGGTCTCCGTCCTGCTCAAGCACTCCGGCGCCAAGGTGTTCTTCGTCGAGTCGCACCTCCTCGACGTCGGGAGAGCCGCGCTGAGGCGCCTCGCCGAGTCAGGCGAGGCCAGCATTCCGGTCCTTTTAACCATCTCAGACGACGCCGACTGCGACGACTCCGGTTGCACGGACTACGAGGATCTCATCAAGAACGCCCCTTCGCAGTTTGACATCCGGTGGCCGGTGAACGAGCTGGAGCCGATCACGCTCAACTACACGTCCGGCACGACGTCGCGGCCCAAGGGCGTGGTCTACAACCACCGCGGCGCCTACCTCAACACCATCGCGACGGTACACTCGTACGACATCACTGCCATGCCGACGTACCTGTGGACCGTGCCGATGTTCCACTGCAACGGCTGGAACCTGCCGTGGGGCGTCGCCATGCAGGGCGGCACCAACATCTGCCTCCGCCATTTCACCGCGAAGGTCATCTTCGACAGCATCGCGCGGCATAAGGTGACGCACATGGGCGGCGCGCCGACGGTGCTCAACATGATCATCAACGCGCAGGCCGCGGACCGGAAGCCGCTGCCGCGGACGGTGCGCGTCATGACGGGCGGCGCCCCGCCGCCGCCCCGCATCCTGTTCGGGATGGAGGAGCTCGGCTTCGTGATATACCAAATCTACGGCCTCACCGAGACGTACGGCCCCGCCACCGTATGCACGTGGATGCCGGAGTGGGACGCGTTGCCGGCCGAGGAGCGCGCGCGTTTGAAGGCGCGCCAGGGGTTTCATCATATCGCGATGCAGGACGTCGACGTCAAGAACGCGGCCACGATGGAGAGCGTGCCGTACGACGGCCAGACGGTGGGCGAGGTGATGTTCCGAGGCAACACCGTGATGAGCGGGTACTACAAGGACATCAACTCGACGAAGGAATCAATGGCCGGCGGGTGGCTGCACACCGGGGACCTCGCCGTGCGGCATCCGGACGGGTACATTCAGCTCAAGGACCGGGCCAAGGACATCATCATATCGGGCGGCGAGAACATCAGCTCGATTGAGGTGGAGTCGGTGATCTTCAACCACCCCGCGGTGCTCGAGGCGGCCGTTGTGGCGAGGCCCGACGACCACTGGGGGGAGACGCCCTGCGCGTTCGTCAAGCTAAAGGATGGCGCCAATGCCACCGAAGCAGACATTATAAGCTATTGCCGGGAGAGGCTGCCGCATTATATGGCACCGAAGACGGTGGTTTTCGAGGATTTGCCCAAGACTTCAACGGGGAAGACGCAGAAGTTTGTTCTCCGGGAGAAGGCCCGGGCTGTGGGCTGCCTGACAAAGACCGCCAATAGCAGACTGTAAGGAGTAAGGTTATTTGCCTGAATGAAACATTGTTGTATGATTGCACTATGCTTTTGCAGAGATTGCCATGTCGTCATATGTTTGTTTGGCTGGTGACCGAGCAGGCGAGCACTTGCAATTTCTTGTGGCTGCAATGCAGCAATACATCCCTTTAGATTAAAAGCGTATTCTGGTACTGTTGAAATTGAGAGTGATACCAATTTGTTTTCTACGGTATCTCAAATCTACTCTACACGAAATTTACTATATATCACTATAAATATATCCCTATAGCCTAGACAAGAGCAAAGGTTTTATTGTAAACATCTCCTCATATGATAAAATCATTTTCGTGCGTTCATGGTTTTTTTTTTGCAAGGATTTTGAATGTAAAAATATGTCCCTTATTTTTCTTATTTTCTGCGTATTATTTGCAACATTTGGTATCAGAGCAGCAGGGATATCCGATGGAAGAAAATATGGTTTTGAAGAAGACTATCGCCGCATTATGGTTAAAGCTGGAGCAGATTTGCATGACCAAAGATCTGCCTAGTAAAATGCATTTGAAGCAGAAGTTTTAATCATATAAGATGACAAAAGTTAGGTCATTATTGAATCACCTGATAGTATTCAAAGAAATAGTCTCGGATCTCGAGTCTATAGAGGTAAAATATAATGATGAAGATTTAGGGCTTATTCTTTTATGCTTATTGCCTAGTTCGTACTCTACGTTCAAAGATATACTATTCTATATAGCCGAGATACTCTTACGCTTAATAAAATCTATGAAGCACTGCTGCAAAGGAAAAGATGAAACTCGTGGTTCCGAATGAAAGTTCAAATAAACATGTAGAAGGTCTGATTATTCATGGTAGACAACAGGAGAGCAGTTCAAACGGTGAATCAAAAGGCAAAAACCTAAGCAGAAATTAAAAAGGCAGATCAAAATCTAGAGGAAGTTACAAAGTTGTGCAAATATCACTAAGTAGTCCTTTGGACTTTTGGCGCAAAAGGTATTTATGATTATTTATTTTGAGGAGTTGTGTTATATTTTGGCTATAAGAGAAATTTGTCTCAAGATGGGAATTGTTAAAGTTGAGGGTGATTCAAATTCGTTTTCTACTCCGTGTCATATCTACTCCTAAATAGAGTCTGGTATGTATCACTATAAATATATTCCTATAGCTAGGGCAAGAGCAAGAGCTTCATTGTAAATATTTTCTCATATAGTGAAATTGTCTTCGTGCTCCTGTGGTTTTTTTTTCTCGTAATAATTTTTCACCTAAAAATTTGTGTCTCCTATGTTTCCTACTTTCTGTGTTTTATTTGCGATAGGTACAATCAATGAATCCTCACCATCTTTGTTAAATGTCTCACTCCGGTTCCAAATTGTGAACATGATCTAGTCGAGGAAGGCAAGATAAAATGTGCACATATTTTTTCTTCCCCTCTAGGATGCGTTAGCTTTGAGTCGAATGGCAAGGCCAACTATTGGATTTGACAAATACCAGAAGCGGGATTGTAGCATCCTTACAAAAGTGAAACAAAATGTGCACATGCTAAAAGCTTAAGGACAGTTTGTGTTATACTCTGATACTTATTCTTATTCGCAGTAGCCATTGGATTGGATCAGAGTTTTATGATATATAGCACGAGTGTACATGGTCTTAAGAATAAAGTAGATGAATCTCGTAAAGAGAACCAAAATAACGACGTTGAAGTAATCACAATGAGAGAGAGATTTTGCAAAGCTGACCGCAAATTCTTTAAGCACTATAGGATTAAGGATAACCGACTAGAGGGGAGCGAATAGGAGGTTTTTAAAATTTTTTGGCTCTAATTCAACAATTAAACAAGAATGACAACATATATGATTTAGTCAATTTAAAATCTAAATTGTCTAGTTTTCACTAAAGGCACCGATAACCTAAGTTTAAACAATAATATCAATCCTAGAGCTATAATCAAGCATAAATATCACTAGGAATGTAAATTTCATAAATGAAAGAAGACAATGATCAAACCATAATTGGAACACAAGAAATTTTCCCGTGGTCTCGAAGAGTTGCCATTCTCCTCTACTCCACGTTGAGGAAGCTTGAACAAGTCAAGTTGACTCCTTGCGCAAATGAGCATCCTCTCGATCACTATTGGTAGCTCTTCCTCACTCTGGGTAGGTGAGCTCTTACCTTCATACCGATACTAGGTCTCTTCACAATCTCATCTGAAGAGATCACTGGTTATCATGCCTCCAAGCGTTTATGAGGCGGCAATCTCCAAAAGAATAGACTATGGCGCTTGCTTGAAGATGATCAAATGTTCTAATGACTCAAAATCAAAACTCATGGAATATTCTCAACAACTCATAAATGTGAAATTTAATGCACTAGAATGATGAGATAATTGCAATGGCTCAAGAGATATTCAACGAAGTGTTTAACCTTACCCTTGGTGCAGGTGAGGGAGTGTTTATAGGCCCCAACCAGAAATCTAGCCTTTAGGGCCGAGATCATGTTTTTGCTGCTGAAATTGGCACTACTGCCCATATAGGACCGGTAGTGCTAGCCATAAGCCCAATGGTCAAATTTACATTTAATGCAGTAGGTGGAAAGAGATGCTACAATACCCTGGTACTATCGTCATGTAGGATCAGTAATACCAGCCTAGAATTTTAAGATATTAGCCCAAAAGAATCTTTCTATAAAATATCTATTGTCAACATTGAGGCAGTCGCTTATGTGGTAGTACCATCCTAATGCTCTGGTAGTGTCAGTCAGGAGTAGGCACAAAAAGTGCGTCTATGGAATAAAATTACCGCCCTAGAGGGTTGGTACTACTAGACCTCAGTAGTACTGCTCCTAAACAACGATAGTGCCGGCTAAGCAATTTCTAGAAAATACCCTTACTGGAGAAAAACAACCGCACCTAGAGGGTGGTACTACCGACTCAACAGTAGTGCCAGCCTATAGTTGTTGTTAGTGTCGATATTTGCAGAAACTCCAGCATTTCAAAAGCTTTTGCAAGGAATGGACATGACTAAGTATGAGTATGATTTGAGCCATGATTTTCAACCACATTCAAGCATGATCTTTTCCACCAAACAACAAGATCGGCAAAAAGGCTATGAAAAGATCCTTAAAAATTTGTATACCTTGGCCTTGAGCTTAAATCATCCTTAGACATGTTTGTTCACAAATTTGACCTTTCCATGTGTACTAGTGAGGACCAACCTATTCTCATACAAATAAAAGAAATTGTTTATCCTTTAACTATGATTGTCATTAATTACCAAAACTCAAATGAATTAGGGACCTAGATGCTTCAAGCCCAGCCTAAAAAGAGTACTAGTGCTTGTTGTTTTCTCACAATCTCTTGAAACTTTTAGGACCCTCAGATCCTTGCCTTTTACAAGAATATATTGGTAAAGAATAATCTAGCCTCTAATCTGCTCATGCGCATTTTACTCTGGATGAGTTGTCATGTAACTTCTTGGTTGCTTGGGTTCTCCATGACCACCTCTAGGTTTATATAGCTCTCTTAGTCCTCCTCCAAAGTAAATAGGAATTTATTCCTATTAGGATTAGGAATCTTTCTCCTATTAGGAATCCTAATCCTATTAAGATTCATCTAGCACACCTTTCCAAATCATAAATAGCTAGATATGAGCATCATATTTAACAATATCCACTTTGACTCTTATCCATTGAAGTCACTATACTCCTCCAAGTCAGCTCTACATTTTTTTTCTTCTTACCTTTGGGAGTGTCCCCACCATAGGAACTTATGCACATCACTACAATATGTGTGTTGATGTTTGGGTTTAGCCTTCCAAACTCTCCACCTGAGATCTCTTTCTTTATATAGTTTGGTTAACCATGCCTCCTGTTTCTATAGCTCTCCATGCTATAGGTTTATACCGATCTCCAAGCTCCATCTGCTCATTGGTACTACGTGATTGGTCCTACCACATCTCTATTTTTCCAATAGCTCGCACCTTTGTCTTTATGTCTGTTAGATTTCGTAACTGTCTTTACAGTTCCACACATAATTGCAGTTGAGATTTAATTACCTACTGTTGATGACACGGTTTTCTTCTCCTAATCAGGATTTTCTTCATACCTCCTATTGGTTGCCCTTCCTTTAGATTTACCCATCAATCAGTATCCTCCATTGATCCAGATAGTTTTCATGATCACTTGCCCTTTGCAAGTAACTTGCATGACTCCACATTGAAGTGATACCTTACAACATTCGAGTTCAAGCGACCTCACATATATTAGATTCTTCTTTATGCCAGGAACATACCGAACTCCCATCAATGTGCGATGTGCTCCATCATACATCTCTAATGTAACTGTTCCTACCTCAGTAATCGCATACTTCTTACAATCAGCTGAGTGAACAATTTTATGTGCCGGACGTAGAGATCCTTCATCAAACATTGCCCTCGCCGAACATATATAGAAACAACAACCTGAATCTAATATCCATCCATGAGAAGGACCTGGTTGACTAATAACAAGTACGTCTGAATCATCTTTTGCTACCACAATTGCGTATGCATCCTTCATTTGCTTCAAACTCGGATAGTCCTTTATCATATGACCTTTCTCATTATATAGATAGCATACACGTGTGTCTTTGCCTTTGCCTTTCTTCTTCCTGTAACTCTAGTTTTTGCTTGCAACACTTACTACGACTAGTGCTTGATTACCCGAGAATGAAGATTCGTATGGTTTTTTAAAAGACTCTATCTTTAATAAATATACAACTTTCTCATTGAAATTGAGAGTGCTTTTCTCAGTGAGAACATTCTTTATCAATTGCTCCTACAATGGTGGTAGAGATGATACTAGTATGGTGACTTTATCGTTCTCCTTAATTTTCTCATCCGCACTAATAAACTGTGTGATAAGTTTGTTGAAGATATTGAGATGGTTAACGAACCGTTTACCTTCCTCTATTTGCAACCTATATAGTTGTCGCTTTAGCATTTATCGGTTTGTCAACGATTTTGCCATATACAATTCTTTTAAGTCATTCCATAATTTATTCGGTGAATTCTCCTTGATTACCGAGTACTTTACATCATCGGAGAGATATAGACGGATTGTACTGATAGCCTTCCACTCCATCATATTCCAGTCTTCAGCGGATGTCTTTTCTGGTTCGTTCTCTTCATGGCAGCGATTAACTCTTATTGAACAAGAACATCCTTTACCACACATTGCCACACGCTAAAATTTCCTCTGCCGTTAAATTTCTCTACTTGATTCCACATCATCGACATCAATCTTGATTTTGTCACCTAATGCTTTACTGACCACTTGTTATACTTTGATATCCCTTCTTATATGTAGCAGCTCTCGGATCGGATGAGAGTTTTATGAAATATGGCACTAGCATGCACGGTCTCAAGAATGAAACAGATGAATCTCATAGAGAGAACCAAAATAATGATGTTGAAGTAACTACAATGAGAGAGAAAGATTTGGTGAAGCATACCACAAATTCCTTAAATACAACCTCAAAAGAGTACAAGTGATTGTTACTCTTTCACAATCTCTCGAATATTTTAGGACTCTCGAATCTTTGCTCTACAAGAATCTAATGCTAAAGAATTACCTAGCCTCTAGTCCTCCCGTGCGTATTTTGCTCTGGTGAGTTGACTTGTTACTTCTAGGTTATTTGGGTTCTCCATAACCACCTCCTAGATTTATATAGCGCCCTTAATTCGCCTTTAAAAAGATAAAAATCCTACTCCTATTAAGATTAAGAATCTCTCCTATTAAAAAATCATAATCATATTACCATTCTAAATACTAAAATACTATAAGTCATATCAACTCTATTACAGGCGAAAGAAAGCGAGCTCATTCAGTCACTCCACATGTCGCCCTTGCATTTTGCGAAAAAGCCCCTCCGTTTCTTTGAAATTACGGATAGGTCCTTCGTGATTTTTTGTGAGACAAAGATAGTTTTTTTCCTTCGCGTTTGGGTCTTTGGCGCGGTATTTTACGGAAAAGTCTCCCGTTAAGTTTAAATCGCGAACAGGCCCTTTTCTAATTTTTCAGGATAGCGAACAGGTCCAAAAAATTAACAAACAAGTCCCTGCTTCTTACGTTCAGGTCCTTTCTCCGTTTTTCCCGAAAAAAATGTTTTCGCCACCCAAAAAATCCGGAAAAAATGTTTTCGTCAACACAAAAACGCAGATTCGTCGAAGGTTTATAGCAACTTATGGATTTGCCAACGGGTCGTAACCGCGGTTTTTTTTAAAAAAGTGTAGATTCATCCGAAGATTTATAGCGACCGTTGTATTCACGGTTGGGCTCTCCGGTGGGTAGTTTTGCGAAAACAAAAAAATACATCCAGTCTCTTCTACCGGTATAGACTTTTTCCCTAACTTGCTTTTCCATCTCGATCTCTGATATTTTTTAGAGCATGTATTATTACTCGGTGGATGCGTAGAGTGTTAGGCTCGACAAAAGAAGGTTGTCATCTCTAATAATTTTTCGCTTTTTTCCGTCTATGCTATTTTCCCACCTCGGTTTTTCAGCTCGGTTTTTCCCAAGAAAA
Organism: Guadua angustifolia; assembly: GCA_036346375.1. Taxonomy (NCBI): domain Eukaryota; kingdom Viridiplantae; phylum Streptophyta; class Magnoliopsida; order Poales; family Poaceae; genus Guadua; species Guadua angustifolia. The sequence continues at coordinate 3,066,470 of CM070504.1, read as the reverse complement.
CACCGAAAGACCCTAAAAAAAAATACATCTTGGTCTGTTTTTTCTCAAAAAAAATGGGAAATCGTTTCCCGCTCATGCGCGCGCTATGCGCCGTTGTATTCACGGTTGGGCCCTCCGGTGGGTAGTTTTGCGGAAACAAAAAAATACATCCAGTCCCTTCTACCGATATAAACTTTTTCCCCAGCTCGCTTTTCCATCTCGATCTCGGATATTTTTAAAGCATGTATTATTACTCAGTGGACGCATAGAGTATTAGACTCGACAAAAGAAGGTTGTCATCGCTAATAATTTTTCGCCCATTTTCTTCTAGACTATTTTCCCACCTCGGTTTTTCCCAAGAAAACACCGAAAGACCCACCAAAAAATAAAAAATACATCCCGTCTTTTTTCTCAAAAAAGCGAAATCATTTTGCTTTCGTAGCGTCTGTGACGCCATTCAAAAACCTCCAAAAAAAAAAATACATCTCGTCTGTTTTTCTCAAAAACGGAAATCGTTTCGCCACGCACAGGCGTCTTGTTGTATTCACAGTTGGGCCCTCCGTTAGGTAGTTTTGCGAAACAAAAAATACATCCGATCCTTCTACTGGGGTATATACTTTTTCCCGGCCGCTTTTCCATCTCGATCTCTAATATTTTTAAAGCACGATTATTACTCGATGGACGCGTAGAATGTTAGACTCGACAAAAAAAGCTATCATCTGTAATAATTTTTTGCCCTTTTTCTTCTATGCTATTTTCCCTTTCGGTTTTTCAGCTCCGTTTTTCCCAAGAAAACACCGAAAGACCCTCCAGAAAAATAGAAAATACATCTCGATGCATTTTTCCTCAAAAACGGAAATCATTTCCTTCTTGCACGCCAGTCGCTTCATTGTATTCACGGTTGGGCCCTCCGTTGGGTAGTTTTTTGAAACAAAAAATACATCCATTCCTTCTACTGGGGTATAAACTTTTTTCCCAACTCGCTTTTCCATCTCGATCTCTGATATTTTTTAAAGCATGCATTATTACTCGGTGGACGCGTAGAGTGTTAAACTCGACAAAAGAAGGTTGTCATCTCTAATAATTTTTCGCCCTTTTTCTTCTAGGCTATTTTCTCACCTTGGTTTTTATTTCGGTTTTCCCAAGAAAACACAAAGACCCTCAAAAAAATAGAAAATACATCTCGATGCATTTTTTCTCAAAAAATGGGAAATCATTTCCTTCATGCAGCCTTGCGTCTGTAGATTGTATTCACGGTTGGGCCCTCCGGTGGGTAGTTTTGCGGAAACAAAAAATACATCGGGCCTTTCTAGGTAGTTTTTTAAAAAACCCTATAGTTTCGTATATTCGCGTACGGGTCCTCCAACTTTATTTTCCCGAGAAGAACCAGCGAACCAAATTTTGTACGGAGCGTCGTACAGCTAATTTTACAAAAAGAACCCTATAGTTTCGTATATTCGCGTGCGTGTCCTCCAGCTTTATTTTTCCGAAGAGGATCAGCGAACCAAATTTCGTGCGGAGTGGCGTAGCGCGGCGTAGCGCGGGTTCCTATCTAGTTGTATTTAACAGCTTGCATCGCCAAGCTCTCTGCAGCATTCATTAGGGCAAAAAGGCCAACGCCAACGGACAGTGACACGCAATATTCTAGTACTTGTCAAATCACATACTTACTTATCCTAATTTGTAGGTATTGCCCCGTTTGTGGCTCAGAACGTTGGAAACTTGGAATCACGCATTGCAACTTTGCAAGTGCATTTCTCAAACAATAGGTGATAACCGACAGGCTCGCAAATTTGTCCCCGAAGATTTTGTCGTGCTCTAGAATATAGAATACTATATGTTTTCTGTCTCGATCAGTGCTCCTGGCATAGTGCCAAAGAGCCAGTAGCCAGTAGTTTTCGGAAGAGATTCCGCTGGCATGATGCGTTTTTTTCTTTTTTTCTTTTTGAAAACTGCGTGATGCAGTGATGTAGGTGTACTAAGTCAATTACACCCTCCATCTTAACCTAATACTTCCCTACGTCCAATTTTATATGACATATTTTCTTGATATATAGACCAAAAAATATTAAAAACGGCTAACAAGATCATTTAGAAAAAAAAATGTGTAGACGGGAGGAGGGAGTACTGTACTGGAACACATGCGCTTAATTAGTGCAGGCACTTAATTAGTGATTGTCGCCATCAGTGATTGTGATGAGTACTACTTCCTCCTCCGTCAGAGTCTGTAGTATGTAGATTTCTTCTTGGAACTTGCTAATTAGTGGTTGTCGCCATCAGCGATTGTGAAGAGTGGTAGTTACAATGGAAACACATGCACCTAGTGCTGGCAAAAGATGACTGAGCCAGCTTCCGAGTGCCACCACAGCACAGCATCCAAAGATGACTCGCTCACCCACTCCATATTGGTGTCATAATTAGTCATCGTATTATCCCTATCCGCATTGTATCACACACATTGTAGGACTCTGACTAGGGAATCGATCCCATTTCAGTACACACCTCGCCATGGAAGGCTCGACGCGGTGCGGTGCAAACCACGCGCCGCTCACGCCGCTGAGCTTCTTGGAGCGCGCGGCGCTCGTGTATGGTGACCGCACGGCTGTCGTCTGCGGCGAAAACAAGTACTCGTGGCGTGAGACCCGGGAACGGTGCCTCGCTGGGGCGTCCGCGCTCGCGCGCCTCGGCGTCGGCCGTCGGGACGTGGTAGGTGACAACAGATAGCTTGATGAAATGTTGGGTTTTCCTGATATTTTTCCTCATCGGTGCGCTGCGCCAAAATCAAACCCTGAACTACTCCGCGTGCCGCCGATCTGCAGGTCGCTGTCATCGCCGGGAACATACCGCCGATGTACGAGCTCCACTTCAGCGTGCCGATGACCGGCGGTGTCCTCTGCACGCTGAACACCCGGCACGACGCGGCCATGGTGTCCGTCCTCCTGAAACACTCGGAGGCCAAAGTTTTCCTCGTCGATTCGCAGTTCCTCGCCATCGCCCACGACGCCATGAGTCTCCTCGTCGATGCCAAAGCCGTCCTTCCTCTCCTCATCACAATCACCGATGGCGACAACAACAGCAACGACGGCGTGTTGGAGTATGAGGCTCTTCTGAGGAGCGCGCCGCGCGGCTTCGCCATCAGGTGGCCTACCGACGAGTGCGACCCGATATCGCTGAACTACACGTCGGGGACTACGTCGAGGCCGAAGGGTGTCATCTACAGCCACCGCGGCGCGTACCTGAACACTCTGGCCACGGTGCTCATGAACGAAATGCCCACCATGATGGTGTACCTCTGGACTGTGCCCATGTTCCACTGCAACGGGTGGTGCATGGTGTGGGGCACGGCGGCGCAGGGCGGCACGAGCGTCTGCATCGGCAACGTGGTGCCTAAGGTCGTTTTCGAGCAGATCGCGCGCCACAAGGTGACCAACATGGGCGGCGCGCCCACGGTGCTCAACATGATCGCAAACGCGCCGGCATCGGAGCGGAAGCCGCTCCCGGGCAGGGTCAACATAGCGACAGGCGGCGCGCCGCCGTCTCCACCGGTCCTGGCCAAGATGGAGGAGCTCGGTTTCAACGTCAAGCACGGGTACGGCCTCACCGAGACGTACGGGCCAGCGACCCTCTGCGTGTGGAAGCCCGAGTGGGACGCGCTGCCGCTCGCCGAGCGCGCCCGGATCAAGGCGCGCCACGGCGTGCCGCACCTGATGATGCAGGACGTTGACATTAAGGACCCGGTGACCATGGCGAGCGTTCCCTCCGACGGGCGCACCGTCGGCGAGGTCATGTTCCGGGGGAACACGGTCATGAGCGGGTACTACAAGGACGCGGCCGCCACAGAGGAGGCCATGCGCAGCGGGTGGCTGCGCACGGGCGACCTCGGCGTGCGGCACCCGGACGGGTACATCCAGCTCAAGGACAGGTCCAAGGACATCATCATATCGGGCGGCGAGAACATCAGCTCGATCGATGTGGAGTCGGTGCTGTTCGGCCACCCCGCGGTGCTCGACGCGGCGGTGGTGGCTCGGCCGGACGTCCACTGGGGCGAGACGCCCTGCGCGTTCGTCACGCTGAAGGACGGAGCAAGTGCGACTGCAGATGAGATCATCACGTTCTGCCGGGCACGATTGCCGCATTACATGGCGCCGAGGACGGTGGTCTTCAGCGACCTGCCCAAGACTTCGACGGGTAAGACGCAGAAGTACCTGCTCCGGGAGAAGGCCAAGACCATGGGAAGCCTGCCTAAGCAACGAAGAAGCAAGTTGTAGTAAAAGACACCAAAGAGACATGCCTGACGATATCTTGAAACTCCGGTCATGCACAATAGCTCAAGAGCAGTGTACATAAAGTACTTGAATTGAATGAACCGTCAAGAAAGAAAAGATTACTCCTGAGTATTTGCCGATGATTTAGCTATGTCGATTCTGCTTCTGTAAGACCTGATCAGTGTAATACCACCAAGGAAGGTGCGCAATCTACTCATACTTCAACATGGTACAGTATATTTAACATCTATAACCGAAAGATATGAGTACCCAAGCTGGCTACTTGTGGGATCTTTTATTGGAATCATAAAATCTGATTTCATTTTCAGATGTAAACCTTAAACATATATCATTGCTTTATTCAAGGAGCAGCTGTACCCAGTGCCACTCATTCTCTAGAAGGAACAATCAATACAAAAGCCGGATAAGACGGTAATCAGAATATAAGTTCCAAAAACAATCGTATTGACACATCTCATAACACCTAGAGTTCTCTTCAAGATATACCACCTAGAGTTGTAAGCTTCAATATCAGAGGAAGCAGATCAAGATCAACACCATGTGGAAGGAGATGACAGACATCCTCCACATGGACCCGGCGAACTCTGACCTCCCAGATGCTCCGTCTGCAAGATCAGCCATTAGAAACCTGTCGCATTCCTGACTCAATTAAACCCAGATCCTCAGAGCACCTGTATGTTTGCAGCCGCAGGTTATACTTACTCTGGCACTCTTTCGTGAGCTGCAGGAGTGGTGTCATGTATGCTGAGCGATGAACTGTTGGAATAACCGATGTAGGCGAACATTGTGGATCCGCAACCAGTGCTGGTCGTTTGCCCAAGCTTCAGTGCTTCATTTCACGGCGGTACTGCCGTGCACCCTTGCCTTGCACCGCAGTGCAGTCTAGCCTGGTCATCACATGGAAAAGATATGTCAATTCTCCTTTTTACCTTTTTTAAGATAGTAGAAGATTATATCTCCCGGCCAATGCTCCTTGTTACTGATTCAGAATCAGCTCAAGAGAGACGGAAGCAGGGGAGCTTACTGGTAGGTGTTTGCACTGCAGCTGCACTAGATCCAGTCTTGTGCGGTAAGTGCGTAAGTGCCATTCGGGACGAGCAGATTGTGATCAGTTGAGGTATTGCCGATCGATGAACGGCAAATTGAGCATACCAAAATTCCACTAGCAGTTAGTACCAGGTTCTGAACATTTTTTCATACATGTGGCGTTTTTGTTAAAGATAATGAACAGTAGTCCAAAGGATCTTCAACAAATTGTTAGTAGAGTCAGCTTTCTGGACGATTCAACAACTTTTTCCTCAGATGAAGTTTCTTGCTAACGATCAAATGGCGTGATAAAAGCTCTCCAATAAAGCTTTAAGAAGGACTCGCCCCGGCATTGCATGATGGACCAATAGCGACCAAACTTTTCTAAATCATGACTACAAAACAATGTTAACAAGGCCAGTGCACAACCTAAGATCCTCCTGGTAGTTGGGAAGTAGTTGGTGGAGATCTAATGTTGCAACCACCCTCATTGTTAGTAGTCGCTCATACCACTAATCTTAGAATTATGGGCCAACCTTCTCAAGGTATCAAACAATTTTAGATGTTCTCTACGATGATAGATTGGTTAGTTAGCCAAAAGGCACACGATCATCAAGTCCTTAGAGTGCATCTAAAAATGAGATTGTGATCAGTTGAGATATTGCGAATCGATGAATCGATGCTAAGATGACATAGGTCAAAAGAAATGTATGAACAATGCTAATAAGAGATGAAGATTGAAGCGAAGAGTAGTCACCTAGATCGCTCATCACACGGGGGAGGAGGATGAGAGAAGGCAGCATGGGAGGGAGGCGAGTTGAGCACCGCCGGCGACACGCGCATACCCTCCTCCCGGTTCTTTGCCGTCTTCTGCAGACGCTTCATCCGCTACGCAGGTCGGAGCGGATCCGCGCCTCCACCATGGTTCTTCCACCTAGCGGCGTTAGTATCAACGTCGGTGCCGCCGCCAACTGATTGCAATCGCTGCGAGATCGCGAGATCGGATACATGTTCCGCCTGTGTTGGAAACGGCATCAAGATATTTAGAACCACATCTTTTCATACATGTGGTGTTTTTGTGAAAGATAATGAACAGTAGTCCAAAGGATTTTCAACAAATTGGTAGTTGAGTCAGCTTTCTGGACTACTAGTATATTCAGAGTTTCAGACAACAGTTGATAGCAACAACTAACAAAGCTTCAAAGCTTATCCAACAACTTTTCCTCAGATGAAGTTTCTTGAACGATCAAATGGGTGGAAGAATAACGCTTTCTGCCCCGGCAAGCAGGATGGACCAATAGCGACTTTTCTAAATGCTTTCACGTTCACAGTGGGGGTCTGAGGTCCCAATCTCTCTGAACAATTGAAGAGTGTGCATCAATCTCTTATCTTGTGCAACTCACTGAATCATCACTGCATATTTTGATTGCAATAAAAAGCTCCACCCAAGGGGACCATGGCTTAAGTTCATGTAAAAATCACTAAATCCAAGCAATATATTACTAGCATCCTGCGATTGATTTATCAGACCTAAGTTTCCTAGGGAAGACTAAAGAAAGCAAAAGAAGTAAAGAACTAATCTTTCAGTTTCCCCACCATCCATGCATGCAATTTGTCTATAATTAATTCATTAGTTTCTCTCAACCTAAGCATGGCTTGCATTCTTCGGTACTAGTCTACTAACAAGCTTCATAAAAAAATCAAGTTCGAGTTCACAACTCACAACATTGAAAGAACTATTCTATTTGCGTGTGTTGATTAAAGGAGAAATCATCCCTTTTCTAGCTTCCATTTAATAAAATTTCTTTTTTTTTTGCAAATTTGGGAATTAAAACATCTTCTCCAGAAGCAGCACATTGGAGAGCACAACAACGTGTGGGCTAGCACGGAGCAACATTCACAAGACGACCAAGTAGTCAGTTAAAGGAAGTCCATGTGACACGCAGCACTTCCACATTCGAATGAGGTCAATTTCTGCAATTCCGTTCATGGAGGATTAAACACTAAAAAAATGAACGATAAAGGTTCACAAAGGCGACTTCATTAAAGGATATGAGCCAAGTGGGTAACATCCCGTGAAAAGCTTAAGACTCTTGTGTCGGTGATCCCATTGCAGTTCTACAAAAAGGACTTATCTTCAGATGCCTGTGAGGTATCTGTGCCTCCAATGCAGGACCGAGCCGTCCACTGTCACGATTGCGAGGCAATGGAATCCACGATTTACGCCGTCGTCTGTCGGTTTTGCCGATGGTGTTTTTTCACAAAACGTTTCATTGTATTAAAGAGAGAGGTGGAAGACACCACCAACAAAATTATAGGATAATACATACCAAATCAAGAGACCCCAGTACCAAATATTTCGGTACCTACTAGAGTGGAGGCCCTCTTAAAAACTAGAACCCCAGTTTATATATATATCAATTAATATCTAACATATTCAATAATTTAAAGACCTGAAACTATGGTCTATGAAAGAAAGGAATATTACTTGTATAGAAAATATGGAAGATCACGCTTGACTTGATCAAAAATCAGAACCAATAACGATCAAGGAAAGCCATTATGTTTCATATAACTTTGTCATAAACAAACAAACCCATCAAAGTATACATGGCTAATCAGTAACAGAACTTTGTCATATAACAGAACTTTGTCATATAACTTTGTCATATAGTTCATTATCAGTAACAGAACATGGCTAATCAGTAACAGAACTTTGTCATATAACTTTGTAACAATTTATAATGAATTACTTACATATTCCTATCAGCTGCTATATTAAAATGGTCACAAAATGTATCAGTTATCAGGTTTTCACAAAGTCCAGCTAACAAATCAGTTATCAGTTATCAGCTAACAAATCATATAACAACTAATCAAGGCGTCATGTAGGAATTTGCTGGAATCAACTGAACAGAGCAATCTGAAACTAGCCAATCTGTTACTAGCTGAGCCCATGCAACATTCAGTCAGACAACTCAAGTAAATTGGATTTAAAATTACCTTTCAATTACACAAAATAAATTGTATGATCAGATCACTTTATTCTTCGTCATCATCTCCAAACAGCTTGAGCTCCATCTTCGCCAATGCCTTCTCTCTTCTAGCCTTCGACTCATCGGTCATCTGACTTATGTCTTGTTTCAAAAGTGAATTATAAACTTCCAGCAGCTTTGCCTCCTTCTGCTCCTTTGCAGCCTTTAGTTGAAGCTTCGAGATTTCAAGCTGCGCATTTGTCACCTTCTCACGCTCCTGCTTACGCTCTTGCTGCACCGCAACTATTTTGTTTACATTCTCTCCTAGGAGGGCAATACCATCCATAACTTGGTCCGCCTTGCGCTTCCCATTGCGTTGGGCCTTTGCTGCATCCCTCCCAATGGGACGCTCAGCATTGTTGTCATCATCAATATTAATAGGCATGCTCTTGTCCATTTCTTTCTCCATTTTTTCTTTCTCCAATTGCGCAATACACCATTTTGGTTCATTTTTGAGAGTCCTCCACCAATGCACCAACGCGAAAGGCTTGCCATGGTCTTTTATAAACAATTGTTGTGCCTCATCCATCAATTGGTCGTCGGACATACCACTTCTATTCAATTTAGATACCCTACTCCAACAGCCATTAAAATCATTGATGACTGCCTTCAAACGTGACCAATGTATTTTAAGTTGGTTGGAGTCTCTTATGCGATCTGGTGCGGCATTCTTGTTAAACTCATCAGTGATCTGTCCCCAAAAGGTATCACTTCTCTTGTCGTTTCCATTGATCGAGTCATTAGAATTGTTTAGCCAAGCACTTGCCTACAAAAAATGGAAAGAAAGCAACTTAGTAAAAGGAAACATTATGCCATTCATGTACAATTTTTGAAGAAATGTTTCATGTAGTGTGATTACCAGTCTAACTTCCTCATCATGTGTCCAATGCCTCTTCTTGGCTGACCTACTTGCCTCAACACCATCATCTCCGTCAATGTTGATTGTGCCCTTTTTCTGTTTTGATGAAGCTTGTTTAGCCGATGCTCTTGATGCCGATGGTGGCGGTGGTGGAGATATTGGGTTAAAGGTCTGAGTAAGTCCAACAAGATGGAAATTTTCTCCTAGTGGTGGTCGCTGCGAAGGCGGAAATTGTTCTTGATTTAACATATTTACAAAACCCCGAGGTGGATACCTGTATACAAGTACATACTTGCAAAACTCAGGAATTCAATTGTGGCTGACAAAACTCAGGAAAATGACTAGCATTCTACGTATTGACAAAACTCAGGAAAATGAAAACAGCTAAGCATTCAAGCAAGACAACGTTTACACTCCAAGATCAAGTGCGAGAGCATAGTGAAGAAGGTAATGCAAACTACTAGTCTCATCGATTAAACTCATTTAGCATATTTACCACCATAGGGATTGCATGACAAATTACTAATGTATCATATATCTGATTCGCAAACAACGAGAGAAGGCATGCTATTCTGCAAACAATAATCAGAGAAGCCAAAACAATAATCTCCATAACTTTATTGATGCATAAAAACATTACTTGCCAAATAACGTTCATTGCGTCCATCTCTTGATCTTTATCATTCACTGGTGACATTTTTGTATGATTCAACATGAAGACAAAACAACTTTGCTTGCATGACTTTGTTCCATATTTGAAGTCATGGATTACACTAAAAATTGTCTGTCTGTGTCTCTTTGTTATTTTGCAGTTAAGGTCACTGGAAGAAACATTAGCAGGAGCATTGCGGTGAGAATCAATGGCAGAAACTACTATCAAGCAACTTGAATTCCTGTTTATTTTTTCTATCTACTTTTATCTTTCCTACATGAAGGAGATTGTTGGTTCTATAGATTAATTCTGATCCTAAACATAGTCACAGTCTAAGGAATGCTAACTTGACAAAGCAAAGTTAAGCTCTCGTATAACTGATGAGCAGCAGATGAATTAGCCTCAAAATTCTACTTAATCAATAATCACAAATTGAACTGAAGAAACTATACCATGGATTTGCTGATTGGGTTCCATATGGGTAATGACTTGAACCATTTGCTACCTTGAGTATTGCCACCATCCTGCGGTTGGAGGTTGGGGCGGCGAACCGAATACACAAGGCTTGGCGGTGGCGCAGCAGCGTTGAGCTGTTGGGGAAGAAGGCGGCAGTAGATGCGCTTGGCGCCCTTCTTCACGGCGATGCATCGCACCGCCCGCCAGACTCGCCCACAGCCGCCGCCCGCTTGCCTCTGCCTCAGCCGCCGCCACCGCCCGGTTAACCCAGTAGCCGCCGCCACCCGGTTGAGACTGCCTCTGCTGCCACCGCCCACTTGAACCCTACCTCTGCGGCTTGAGATGGAAAGGGTGAGCGATGGGAAAAGGAGGCGCGCGAATGCGGGGCGAATGGCGGGAGATTGGGGCCAAGTGCGGGAGAAGGAGCGGGCGCCGGGAGATTTGGGGGAAGGAGAGGGCGCCGGGTGATTTGGGGGAAGGACCGCGCGCACGAGATCGACAAACGCGTGAAAATGAAACGCTTCCTCCCCCAACGCAGGTTTCAGAACATTTCATCTGTGTTGGAAACGACGCCGGACGGATTTCATCTCCATGAAACGGATTTCCTCTCTATCCTCTTAATTACATTGCCACATCATCAATTTTGCTGATGTGTCACAGTAATTAATGAGATTGAAACCCATTTGAAACCCCCATTGGAAATCAATTTATCGGCAGGGCTTTGTTAGTCGTCGCTCTTAGTACTACCGTAGAATTATGGGCCAACAGACTATTGTATCGTAGATTTAAATTCTCTAGTTGGTTGTGGTTAATACCCACAAAAGTTGTTGTGCTATTTGTGCTATGTTTGAAAACTACTGGAACAACTACTGGGCGCCTAGTGCCCCCTGAAGTGGAGTTACCAGTTTCTAATGTCAACAAATTGTACTGTTCTTTCATAGAATGTTAGAGGCTTAAACAATCCAGCAAAGAGAGAAAGCATCAAACGATTTATTCTGTCAAGTGGTGCTACAATTGTGTCTCCAGGAGATGAAAATAGACAATTGGACAACATGCTTGCTAAAGGAAACGCTGGGGGCGAGACTAGCTACCCAGACTGCCTGTATACCCTCTAATGGAGCCTCCGGTGGAATTCTGCTTGCGGCTTTGGATGATTTTTATGATCTCCAGAATCCTAGATTCACACCAAATACGATCACCGCAACGTTAACCTCACAATATGACGCGTCGGCTTGGGACATTATTGGTGTCGGCGTAATTTACGCCAGGGTACCCTCTCCGCCGCAGATAAGTAAGACCACGTGGTGCCCTGGCGAGCAGGCGGGTGATCGAGCCCTCGCCCGGGCGTTGGCCACATGGCGGCTTCGGGCGGTGGCGGGCGATCAGTCCTCTCGCCGAGCCACGGGTGACCAAAAGAATGAAAAGGAGACTTCACCTCGAAGTCTCCTTCCCCTGACACGCTGTGTCAGGGCCATTGATTGCGAAGAGTCCTACTGTCGATACGACGACGACCCATCCCTCTGACGTCTCACACCTAACCCGTCGCAGGAAAGTCGCATCCCGGGCGGACCGGGCGAAACCATACAGCGACATTAAATGAAGCTTGAAGGACAAGGCTACAGTGATGGGTATAATTAATGAGTCGTAGATCAGTATGATGTCACCTTCTTACCTGCCTGAGCCAGCCCAGTCTATATAAGAGAGCTCTGGTGCATGGGGAGGGGGGGTGAAAGACTTAGCGAGAAAAAAGAGAAAAACGAAGAGCATTGTAATCAGCTCAATACACATCAACGAAGATCTAGCAGGACGTAAGGTCATTACCCAGACATTGGGGCTCGAACTCAGATACACTTGGTGTGTTCTTTGATCTATTGATCCCTGAATCCCCCGTACGAGAGCCATTAGGGTTTCCAACCGCGAAGACGCCCTCTATCGAACCTTAATCTCCATTCTGGGAGAAACCCCGTCTATTGACAGGGTCCTGTCCGGCGAAATACGCCGACAACTAGGGTGTATGGACCACAATCAGATGAGAAGAAAAGAAGTTTTCTTGCTGAACTAGAAGCACTGCATGGATCAGTACTACCCAGTTGGTTGATTTTAGGGGACTTCAATCTTATCAGACAAGTGAGTGAGAAGAATAGAGGCCCGACAAATAGGGGAATGATGCAACGCTTCAATCACACTATCAATAGACTGCAACTGTTGGAGTTTGACTTACAGGGCCGTCGATTCACGTGGACAAATGAACAGGAGCAACCCACCATGACAAGAATTGACCGATTCCTGGCAACAACAGAATGGCACGAGGCCTTTCCAATGCGGACCTATGCGTAATGGCAACTATGACATCTGATCATTGCCCCCTTCTCATGCAAGGAAATACAACTTTTGAATACTTTAGAGGTTTTCGTTTTGAAGCTTGCTGGACCATGATGTTGGGGTTCCAGGAGACAGTGACTCAATCCTGGACACAGCCAGTCCACACGTCGGATTCTATGCTAAAGTTGCATGTCAAAATGAATAGAATAGCTAAAGCATTAAAGATTTGGAGGAGAAAAACTTTTGCAAACATAGCGCTGCAAACAGCATTGATACAAGTCACAATCACTATCCTAGAAAGCTCACAAGAAAGACGCTCGCTATCGCAAGATGAACTAGAACTCAGGAAAATTCTCAAAACCAAATTGCTCGGCTTAGCTGCCATACAGAAATCCAGGGCTAGACAACACTCAAGACTAACAAACATCCGTCTGGGGGACTCCAATACACGTTTTTTCCACTTAATGGCTAGCTCGAGAAGGTGAAGAAATATGATTCGAGTCCTACAAAGAGAAGACAGAGTAATGTTCAGACAACAAGATAAACTGAAAGAAGCGTACCAGTATTTCAGAAAGGGCTTGGGAGAACACGGAGTAAGGGACAAAGCACTACTTTGGAATTCCTTGGACTACACTGCAAGGGACCTCAGTGATCTGGAGACCCATCTCACTGATAACGAAGTCCTAGCACCATACAGGAACTACCATCTCAAAAAGCGCCAAGACCTGATGGCTATATTGGTCTATTCTACAAAACCTACCTCAACATCATCAAGAGCGACCTAGTGGAAGCAATAAGGGACTTCTTCAATCTTTGTCATGAAAAGTTGCACAAGTTTAATGAAGCAAACATTGTCCTACTCCCGAAAATAAAGAATACAAATAGATTGGAATGCTTCAGGCCAATCAGCCTTATAAATAGCTTCATGAAGATTATCACCAAAATCTTAGCAAACAGGCTGGCGCCCAAACTAGACGAATTGGTCTCAGTTTCACAGAACGCTTTCATAAAGAAGAGATGTATCCACGACAACTTCTTATACGTTCAAAGAGTAATCCGACAGCTACACAGAGACAAAACGTCGGCTCTTTTCATCAAATTAGATATTTCAAAAGTCTTCGATTCACTAAACTGGACTTACCTTCTTGAGGTCCTTCAGGCTTTAGGCTTTGGCCGTAAATGGCGTGAATGGGTGGCTGCAATACTCAGGACCTCCTCTTCAAAGATTTTAATCAACGGTCAACCAACGGTGACAATAAGGCATGCATGTGGGGTTCGACAGGGAGATACTTTATCCCCCTTACTTTTCATCCTAGCAATTGATCCCCTACAAAACTTGCTTGAATTAACCGCTAATCGAGGTATCCTCAAACCAGTGCTACCGGCAACAGCAAGACTACGATGCTTACTTTACGCAGATGATGCCAGAATATTTCTAAATGCAAATGCAGAAGAGCTCACAGCCCTCAGTCGAATTCTGGACATTTTTGGAAGGTGCTCGGGTCTGAAAATCAACATCTCCAAAACCGAAATTTACCCGATCAGATGCCAAGATGACCTCTTGCAAGATTTGTTGAATGTTTTTCCAGGAAAACTTTCAAACTTCCCAGGGAAATACCTCGGTCTTCCCTTACACATCAGGCAATTAAGAAGAGTCGAAATTCAGCCATTGATTGATAAAATGGGCAGTAGGCTTGTAGGATGGAAAGGTAAACTACTTTCCAAAGCCGGAAGGGAGACCCTGGTTAAGTCCGTGTTTACATCACAACCAATATATCTTCTGACTGTCTTCCCAGCACAAAAGTGGCTAATTCGATGCATTGATAAACTGAGACGAAACTTTCTTTGGAGTGGAAAAGAACCAGAAAACTGTAGTGGGGGACACTGCTTGATCAAATAGCCAATAACTGTCTACCAAAAACAAAGGAGGGCTAGGTATCAAGGATCTGAAACGCTTCGCCAGAGCTCTTAGACTTCGGTGGCTTTAGTTCAGATGGAAAAACAATGAAAGGGCCTGGGCGGGGCTTGATTTGCCCTGTGATGAAACGGATGTAACCCTCTTCAATGTTTCAACAGTTGTCATGGTTAGCAGACTTTTGGAGATCAAGTTGGGTGGAAGGACAAGCACCAAAAAACATTGCACCAAACCTTTTCCAAATAGCAAGAAGAAAGAACATCTCTGTCCACCAGGCCTTGACAAATAACTACTGGATCTGTTTTTGTACACCGGTGAATTCACAAAATGAGATCCGGGAGTTTGTAGCACTCCATGAAGCAATACGACGAATCAATAGAGATGAAGAGAGGGATGACCAAATAATCTGGCGCTGGACACCCGATGGACAATACTCAACAAGGAGTGCCTACCTAGTGCAATTCGACACTGTTTACTGTAAGATGAAGATCTGCCCAATCTGAAAAGCGAAAGCTGAACCTAAATGTCGATTTTTTGCATGGACATTGCTTCACAACAAAATTTTAATAGCAGATAACATGCTAAAAAGGGGGTGGCCATGTAATGCAAGCTGCAGTCTCTGCAATGCGTCACCGGAAACACCAAATCATCTTTGTAAAGATTGCTCTTTCGCTAGACAAGTCTGAGGTTTTCTCCTACGCTGGGGAAACTTGGGTCGATAGCAGAACCTGAGTCATAACAGCTCGGTATACAAGTGGTGGCGAAGGTTAAGAACCTAATATGACAGAGAGAAACGACGGGAATTGGATGGTCTACTCATTTAATTCTGGTGGAATCTTTGGCTCGAGAGAAACCAACGCATATTTCAAGAGATGGCTAGAACACCAAAACAAGTGGCTACATCGATCAAGGATACGGTGCTAAACCATGATTTTGCTTGGTCAACGGACTCTACGGATTAGTTTCCTAGTGGCGCCTCTTTCTTCCTTTTTCCCGGGTTGCTTTTTGCCTTTTTTCCTGGTGGCTTTGTGTCCGTTCTTACTGGTGAGAGTGGTGGTTAGCTCTGAGGATAGTGGTGTGAGTGGTGGCTAGTTGTGAGATTTTTTCGGGCCCAGTTTTTTTCTAATAAAAATTGGCCGCCCCCTCTTTTTTCTTCTCAATAAATCTTGCGGCAATTCTTTTGCTGCTCTTTCAAAAAAAATGCTTTCACGTTCACAGTGGGGTTCTGAGATCCCAATCTCTCTGAACAATTGAAGAGTGTGCATCAATCTCTTATCTTGTGCAACTCACTGAATCATCACTGCATATTTTGATTCCAATAAAAAGCTCCACCCAAGGGGACCATGGCTTAAGTTCATGTAAGTTTCCTAGGGAAGACTAAAGAAAGCAAAAGAAGTAAAGAACTAATCTTTCAGTTTCCCCACCATCCATGCATGCAGTTGTCTATAATTAATTCATTAGTTTTTCTCAACCTAAGCATGGCTTGCATTCTTCAGTACTAGTCTACTAAAAAGCTTCGTCAAAAAATCAAGTTCGAGTTCACAGCTCACAACATTGAAAGAACCCTTTTCTAGCCTCATTTTTTTTTCAAATTTGACACCTCCGTGAACGAATTTGCAGATTTGACCCACTTCTCACTGCGTAAAGTGCTCTCACAGCTAGAGAGCACAACAACGTGTGGGCTAGCGCCGGAGCAGCACCTTCCGCGCCCGGGCAGCATGACAACTAGGCTGGTGCCGTAGCCGGGGAACCGGAACGTGACACGTTCCGATGCTTCCACAGTTCAAAATGAGGTCAATTTCGCAATTGCGTTCACGAGAGTACTAAATTTGCAAAAAACAAGGCTAGACGATAAGGGTTAGAAAAGGGACGACTTCAAGGATATGAGCCAAGTTGGAATGCAGACATTTCACATAAAACAGTTCAATTCTAACAGGAATCAGGAAAAAAAATCGGCATCTAAACGGAACCTCTGTTGCCTTGAATAAAAGATGGATATTATTGTATCTGTGTAGAACTGAATGAATGAATCAAAATTGGAGATCAAAAACCAAATGAAAGTTGAATTCATACGGCAGTCATGCATGTAAAATTCGAGCGCTAATTGGACGTGTAGAGAGGAGCTTGACTTCCACGCCCACTATACAAGAAGTACTACAGGGGAAACGCTAGGACATTGTGGTAGAACGAGTACCAAGACAAGACTGGCTGGATGAGAGAAAAATGGCAACGCCGCGAGGCCGAAGTCGCTAGGCCAGACACCAGTGGCGTCCATATCACGAGCTGAAGCTCAAACGCGTGCATATCACCGAGAACTTTCTCCTTTCTTGTTTGGATTACCACCACCATGTCAGCATAATACTAGTCATGGTAACCATCCTGTTCCAACATACATGTCAGCCTTCTAACGCGGGCTTCTTTGGATGGAGCTTCATGCAAGAACACGTGAATAGATAGGCTCAAGGCAGTATAATCGCGAGCCATTGATTATTTCCGCCTAATTCGTCAAACAAAATTTCCAACCAATAAAACTCTAGGCCATGCCAGGAAAACATATGAATGAATGAACAAATGAACACAAGACTGCGCCTGATCCCTTTTCTACAAATAATGTTCCCTTACAGGCAAAATTGGAGCCTAGACAGAAATTTTCTTTTGTACCGGCAACGTAGCTCATTCTAGGGGCGAAGGCGGCATGGTGGGTGGATCATCCGTGTGCGGAGGCGAGGAGCTGAAGTCAATAGTTGGGAACACTCCAGGTGGCCTTTCAACAGGTTGTATCGATAGCAACTGTGTGGAATCTCCGACGACATCAGCCCATCCATAATGGGGCTCGGCCCTTATAGACAAATGCACAGACCGATGAGATTATTTCAACCCTTGATCAAATCATTAATGATCAAGCAGACAGAGTAGAACAAAACAAAATCTTACTCATAGTATGTCTCCTCATCCACTACTAAATCCCAGCTCTCACCTGTTGTGCTCTTTCCGTATTTATGAACTTTCCTGAAATATGAGACAGATATGTGGTTTGCTAGTGATCCACAGATATGACAGCATAGTAAATCACAAAACAAGTAGCTGCAAGTACTGGTAATATATATCTTCTATTATATTATGAAGCAGAGGAAAAAGAAATCACCATTTTCGTTCCCAAGGGCTAGAAATAAAATAAAATTAGCAATTTGAATTGCATACGGACTTCAAAATAGTCCATGTCAGTACAATAAAAACAACTGAAATTCGGAATAAAAAATAAAAGAAATTACTGTTTAATTGCCATACGAACTTCAAAATAAAACTGAAATTCAGAATAAAAATCAAATAGAAATTACTAGTTAGATTTGTATACAAATTCCAACCTAAAACTGAAATTCGGAATAAAAAATAAAATAAAATAGCAATTTGATTTCCATACAAATTCCAAAGAACTTCAAAGTAAAACTGAAATTCGAAATAAAAAATTAAATGATAATTAGTAATTGGATTTGCATACAAATTCCAACATAAAACTGAAATTCGGAATAAAAATAAAATAAAACTAGCAATTTGATTTCCTTATGAACTCGAAAGTAAAATCCCTAAATAGCTTAAACTCAGAATAAAAATGAAATGAAAAATACCACTTTGATTCATATATGATTCGAACCTAAATAGCTTGAGGTTGGGGAGAGTGACCACAAGAGCGTGTCTGACATGGGTCCAATGAGGGTGTTGGGCTTGAAGCTAAGGATATGCAACTCAGCTAGTGGCGGTGAGGGAGTCAATGAGATGGAGGTTCTCAAGGATGAACTTAGCGGGCATGGCCACCTATGCCACACTAACGCATGCTGGGCCAAGAGGAGTAGAAGCTGTGTGTCGGTGTTGGGGCGCCACGGAACGCAATCAGAGAGGTCAAGAACACAATTAAGGATGAGAAGGGCAACTGATTCACAAGTGACAGCAAGATGGGCAGGTGGCATAGACAGTTCCTACGGGCATGTTGTCACGCTAACCAATTAATGCAGCTACAATGCAGTGAATGGTGAGGTGGATAGAGGAAGAGGAGACAAGATTTAGCGATGGCTGGTGAGGCTCATGCAGAAGGATGGAGGAGAGGTTCATGCAAAAGGTACAAGACAAAAGAATGGATAAGGATAAAATGGTAGGAACCTTGCATTCAAAAATGCTTTTAACTAAAGGTGTTTAAACAATTAGCTTCTGATACCCTAAGAACTACACTAATTGGAAACAATTTTACCAAAATGTCAGTCAATTCAATCACCTTAAGACATATTCTGGCTACAGTCTTTTTTATAACATAAATGTATATCTAATGGCGCACAAGCATCTCAAAGACTAATCTAATGATAAAAAAAAAATCAAACAACCAGCGTCGACAAATACCAAATATTACATATGTGAAGTATACATAACAAATCTAGCCGTGCAAATGCGCAGGCCACCCTGCTAGTTAATATCTAAGAGAAAAATCATTGCAGGAGATGTTGAAAAGTATATACAGTTTCAATTCAGATCTTAATACCAAGTACCAGTCAAACAATACGTGGTTTCAATTCAGAATTCAGATCTTAATACCAAGTACCACTCAAACAATACGTGCAAGACCAGAACATTATGATGGCACATACCCATTACCGAAGTGCTCTTCTCCCCAAGTTCTTGACCAGCCTGAAAGTTTCAAATCAGATAAGTAGCTGACAATTAGGATTTTACGACATAAATCATACTACTAGCAACTATACATATTTAGCAATGCAAATACAAAAGATCATGCTAGTTTCCATGTCATCTAACTTCTAAGGATGAGATTCTGCTGATACTAAACACACCTCATACACATATAGAATCATGTTAGATAACAAAATATTCAGAATAGTTTCGAATAAATTAAAGTATTTGAGAATTTCAGCTGTTAATGTATGCACCCAGAACAGGAAACTCAAGTAGTTAATGCTACTTCTAATGTAGCCAAAACTATTTGGTGAATAACAAGACAGTACATTGAAGCACGGGGCACTAATGTTGCTAAATGTGTGTCAGTACCTAGATAGCATCTTAGCTAGTTACACAACTCACGTGAGAAATAATTGAAGAGAACTTGTCAACAACTATTAAGTTGTTTAGCAAATTATGATAGATTTTTCAAAATTTGGAAATGGGTTGATAAATTCAGGAAGTATTTGTATATCCATCATAAAATGAACAAGCACTGGCCTCTATGTCAAAGGGAACGAGAAAAGCTCTCATGCCTGATTAGGCCCAAACAAAAAAGAGAGAGACAGGACTGTTTAGTACTTTTCAAAACTAGACCTTTATAATGTAGTAAAAACATAGGTGCAAGATACATGATGTATATAATTATCAAACAATACTCAAGATACTAGTATTTCGATGTATCTGTTCTATTATATTACAAATGCAAAGGTAAAAGAAGCCACCATATTCGCTCTCAAGGGCTATAAATTTCCATGTTAGTCCGGGAAAAAGATCCAGCAGTCCAAGTGGTGGACCCAAGTTATAATGGCTTAAATTAAAAGAAAAAAAACTACATCAAGTACAATAAAAAAATAAGTAAATTCGGAATAAAAAATAAACGAAAATTAGCAATTTGATTTCCACACAAACTTCATAGTTAAATTGAAATTAGGAATAAAAAATAAATGAAAATTAGTAGTTAGATTTGTATACAAATTCCAACCTAAATGAAATTCGGAACAAAAAATAAAGTAAAATTAGCAATTTGATTTCCATATGAACTCTAAAGTAAAATCCCTAAATAGCCTAAATTCGGAATAAAAATAAAATGAAAAATACCAGTTGGATGTGCATACGATTCTAACCTAAAGCTATATAAAAAAATACATGTCATATACAATCCAACGATATGCAGCTTTGGAACAAAAATCAAAGGAGAGTTAGCGTTCTGATTTTTATATGAATTCCAAATCAATTTGATTTCCATATGAACTTCAAAGTAAAAAATGAAATTCGAAATAAAAATTAAATGGAAATTAGTATTTGGATTTGTATACAAATTCCAACCTAAAACTGAAATTCGGAATAACAAATAAAATAAAATTAAAATTTTGATTTCCATATGAACTCCAAAGTAAAATCCCTAAATAGCTTAAATTGGGAATAAAAATAAAATGAAAAATACCAGTTGGATCTATATACGATTCCAACCTAAAATATAAAAAAGAACTCCCAAGTCATGTACAATCATCCAATATGCAAATCCAAAAGAAGCCACAATATTTGCTCTAAAGGGCTAGAAAAAAATCTACACTGTCAATTGTGGTGGGGTCAAATTTTAAAGGTAAGGATTAATGAGCTATAAATAGACAGCACACTTTATAACAAATAGGACTCTAATGTTGTACATGCATATAGCACATATTACTCAAAGGTGTCAATCTATATACGACGCATCTAGGAACGAGAGAAGATATCGCATTATCCAATAGAAAAATAAACTTGCTTTGTTATAGACACTTTGTCTGATCACAAGAGAATAAAAGCATCCAAGGAACATTTCACCATATGAAGGCAGAGAACAAAATTGGACAAGGCTAACAAACAGAACTCCCTTGTTGTTGCCTGCATGTTTGATCGACGTGATTTGAACCAAGTAATGTGGGTGATTATGCTGGAGAGCAATATTTGAAGCTTGATGTAAAAAGTCACTGGCAGCGACACAAACACGAGATTGCATCAGCAGTGTTAATGCTAGGCAAGCCACGCATGAATGTATGATTGTCACCAATTCATCTATCTCTGTGCAATATGGCATTGTTGATTAGGAGTAGAAGCTCAGCATGCGCAACAGGATAAAATCAGAGTGGTCAAGGGTGGACTTGACAAGCAAGGCACTCTGCCAATAACAACGGAGAGATCGGCGATTCGGCAGGAATGCAAAGGAAGCACGATAAGATAGTTCCTGTAGGCATGATGTTGTGCTAATCAATTACTCCCTCCGTTTAGAAATATAAAGCTTATTTTGACTTTGCATAAGGATTAAGGTTAGGGTGAAATTGAGAAAGGTATGAATGAAAATGACTTAGATAACCCACTTAATTGTCTTGGATAATGATAGATAATAGTTTGTGTGTGCTGGTCATGAATAAATACATGTAGTTGCGAGAGAATAAATAGGGGTATAGTAGGAAAAGCCACATTAAATCTACATGCAAGTCTTATACTTCTGAATAAGATCATTCAAACTATAGGCCTCATATTTCTGAACGGAGGGAATAATACAGCTACATCCAGTAAGAACTATTTGTGGATTGCTGAAGTATTGGTGGAAGGATACATAGCGAGGGAGAAGGAGCAATAGATGAGGGGAGCTAGAAAAGTAAAATAGATAATATTAGAACAATAGTAGCTTCCTAAAAAATGGATTTAACTAACAGCGTATTTGAATAATACGTCTCTATTACCCTAAGAGCGCACTACATTGGATGTAAAATTTTATACCAAAACTTCAATTAAGTTTCCACAAGATGTATTTAGGTTACAAGCTTTTTTATAATTATAAATGTCTATCTCATTGCATGTAAACATCTCATTCTCAAAGCTATTTTAATTACCAATAAAATTAACTTATCGTTAGGGGGAAATCAAACAGTTGTACAAGATATGTCACAATCTAGCCGCACAAATGCATGGGCCAACCTGCTAGCTGTTATGTTAATTACAGGCATCTAGAAGAGAAACAATGCTTACTGCACATATAAGTTACTTAATGGTCATGAAACTTACGATCACCGGCAGGAGATACATGCCATGTCTCCCCTTGTCTCGAACCAATTCCAGCAAAGAATTTCTCTTCCCATTTGTCCCCCCATCTGGTGCCTAAGTCTGTCTCAGCCCACTTATCTGTCCTGTAAGACCATTCATGCCTTGCAACAGTTATCAATCTCCACTGGATGAGGTGAGTTGGTAAATATTGTAAGTATTGGCCATGCTTGGTCAAGCAGACAAGGCACATGCAAAATAAATTAACCATCCAATATAATTAACATAGAAAATGTAAAATCATTAAATTCAAAATGTCCCTCGACAGAGTAAGCAGAGAGAATGTAATGGTAGTATGGTACAATGTACCACCTATGGCCTATGATGCACGGGCACGGATAAGTCAACATGACACCGACACGGAATTCATTATTTTTCCAAACACACCGACACAGCTACATATATTTAAATAATAATAATATATATGTATTATTTTCCATTTTTCTGCATGCTTGTCAAACTAAAATAATGTAAAGCGTAAACTAGGAATATGTACCTCAATCTTTACAATTTCACTTGAAGCTGAGCAAGAATAGATACCATCACCTTAAGATATATCTTTCAATCACCATTAGTAATTTTCAGCGAGTGCACTTTAAATGTAAAGTAGCTACTAGTGCCAACATATTTTCAATACTTGCATCTCCATTTCACATTTTCTCTAGATGGACTACCATTGTCTAGAACATCAACATAGTTCCACAATGGAGCATTGATGTTGGTGGTTTGCTCCTTTTGGGTGGCTAGGGTTACCCTTTAGGTTACTAAGCTGAGCCGAGTTTTGCCATCATATGTGTCGGAGTCGTATCAAACATTAAAATTATTTATTTTGGCTATCTAATTTGTCCAATATGTAACCGATACATGTCGAGTGGCGTGTTGGTATCGTATCGGTGTCGGACACCAATACGGCACCAAATTGACGTGTCAATGCTACAGAGCCTATGGCCCAGCAGTTTAATGTACAATGTAATTTAGTAAACCATTGATTGCACAAATTAAGAAAACATAGTAAGGTGGTTCTTCTATAGCAGCATAGCTTAAGCTAAACAGGCTCACCATTTCAATACAAAGCCACAGCCATCATAATGTTCACCCCACCTCTCCCACCAGGACTGCTCATTTAACCTTCCATATTTATGTGCACCTTTTTCTGTCCAGCCCTTGGCATCATATTTCTCCCACCTTGGAGATAGAATTAACAGTTCAAACATTTTTTTGGCAGAATAGTTGCAATGAAACCTAAACACAAACATGATGTGATTCTCACCATTTCTCATACCACCCAGCATTTTCTGCTCCTGATTTTGCTTGCTTCTCTGCGCTCCTCTCTATTCTTGCAAGATTGCTGTGTTGCACAATATAAACCATGTTATATACTGCAATTTCATATTTTTGTATCAGATGGTTATTTACTTAAATTGATCTTCCCGTAGATAACGCTTTAATAAACTAATATGGTTTATCCAACATTCAGATCCTCTGTTGTTCAAAAGTATGTATCATTATGACCATAAGGACAGCATGCAAGTCAGGTTTACATCAAATGACCAATGTGTTGAAGAGCTACTTTCTGAGAAGGAGAACATGTGGATCAGCGCTGTAAATTTAACTCCAAGCTAGATTGACGAAGAATCCTAATCCATACAGATGAGCTAAAGTCATTTTATTTCTCAATTGTGATTGTGCGAACACTGAATGGACCTGGAAGCAGTTAAGCTCACACAAATAGCAGATTTATGGCCTATTTGGTAGAGCTCTAGATCCTAACTTCACCTAAGATCTGAAACTTGTAGACTAAAATAAAGTGAATTAAGTTTATATTTTTGGTCTAAAATGTAAACAAGATTGTTACGTGCACGATCCGCACACGCAACGGGGATGAGATAGGGCCCTTAACGTGGGGGAGCTGTTGTGAGATAGGGCCAATTATCGATGGCGTGATCGCTAGAGACTTGGTTTACTCATTGCTTGGATGCATAAAGTGATACATGACATCCCTTTTATAGGATGGCTAACTTGGAGCCTAAGAAAGCAATATTCTAATCTATAGTAACTAATCTTATCTATAGTAACTAATCTAACCTAACCCTTGATTTCTTATTTCCTTAGCAATCTGGATCGCTGCTACAGATTCGTAATACTGTTCATGGGCTCGGTCGACGTAACATTATCCTCTGCGAATCAATCAAGGTTGAAGTTTGAAGATTCGCACGAGATGAAGCGGCGCCTTCGGTCGGCGCGGAGGTTGGAGATGCGATCTTCGATGGTCACCGTGGTAGGAGGATCGTCGGCTCTAGAGACTTGGTTTACTCATTGCTTGGATGCATAAAGTGATATATGACATCCCTTTTATAGGATGGCTAACTTGGAGCCTAAGAAAGCAATATTCTAATCTATAGTAACTAATCTTATCTATAGTAACTAATCTAACCTAACCCTTGATTTCTTATTTCCTTAGCAATCTGGATCGCTGCTACAGTGCCCGTAGTCCTGTTCACATGAACAGTACCCATGGGTACTGTTCATGAGCTCGGTCGACCCGTAACAAAGATGGTCCATCTAAACACTCTTAATGTACTCACAGCTCCAGCATCACGGATCTGGTGGAGCTAAAAGCCTGTTTGGTAGAGCTCCAGATCCTAGCTTCAACTGAAATCTGAAACTTGTAGACTAAAATAAAGTGAATTAAGTCTATATTTTTGGTCTAAAATGTAAACAAGATGATCCATCTAAACACTCTTAATGCACTTACAGCTCCAACTCCACGAATCTGGTGAAGCTACAAATACCCAGCTCCACCAGATCCGGATCTGGTGGAGCTAGAGCTCTACCAAACACACCCTAAGAATACCCTGGTAGAGCTGGAGCTCTACCAAACACACCCTTACTTCAAGCTAAGGTTCTAACCTCCGATGGATCAACTGGATCAAAAGAGCAACCAGGAATGATGACACACACCAATAGTGCATTGGGGCATGTGTCATAAAATCAGGATACTATAAACTTATCTGTGTAAGAAGAGTGTACTAAATTTCTCAGCTAAAATAATATTGATGTAAAGTCATGTAAAATGTTGCAAAAAAAGGTATCAGCATACTGCTTGCTCCTATCACCATCTTAAGTTATCTGTCCGCATATGAATAACTGTGGGGTTATTTTTCTTCTAAATTAGCTTTCCATAGGCAAATAGCAATGAGGAATGCTGTAAGCAACTCTTTTATAGTTATAAAAGCAGTCAATTAATTACATGTGGAATAGATCTTAGATTTTTTTGTACTATTTAAGGCAAGGGATTGATATTCTTTTATAACAACTAAATTTGCGCTGGCTTATTTACCTCCATTCGTCTTGGTACAGAACTTCTTTCCATTTTTCCCACCAAGAGTCACCTTCAGCATTCTTCCCAGATTTCTCTGCACCTAAAGTGTGATGATTGTATTGAAAAGTCTAAGTCATAATGACTACAAATATAGAAAAGGGAAAGAAATAATGCCACTCAACATAGCTAGATAGAGCGATCTCTGTTACTACCAATCACATCAATTAAATCCTTACATTATGTCATTATGTAACAATGAGAGCCACAAACACCATGCATCATTCCAAATTTCAAAGCAAAGCCTGGGCTACCAGAGCCTCCATTATAAAGAATAATTGCATACCTAGCTCCTTATATCCAGTCCAATCACTTTTCTCCCACCACTGCCACATAGAATAAAGACATTGAGATTTGTAAGACAACAAATTAAAATGATAAACTCATAAGCTCCTAAGAGTTAGTTCAAAACTTAATAAAAAAGAATGACTTGTTGCCCAGTACTGATGGCTTGTTGACAAGAGAGCTTTGATGTCTGGGAAGGTGGTCATTTCAAATCTCTATGTTGGATTAAACAGAATGCAAGTTGGAGCAACTGAACAAGCATGTGACAAGTTGCAAGACTACACAAATATCTTCTATGCTAACAAACTACTGCTACAAACGGTAAAAATTAGCAAAGATAAAATCAACCCTAGCTCATTAACACCACAGACCAGCTCGATAGATACATTATAAGTTAAGTTCTTTTTCAGAAGGAATTGCCATTTTTGTTCAAAACTGAATTGTGCCAACTTTATAACTCAAGTGCATCACATGTAAGAAAAGAAAGCGCAATATGTAGAACACACAAGCCTCAAGCCTCATATCAATAATTTAAAGCTACCAACTTGATAAGATTGTACTTAAAACCAGAATATGATCTGTCAAGATAAGTAAAGCATCAAAACATACAGTCTCTTTCCATTCAGTGGAACCGTCATGACTCTGTCCTCCCATCCTAGCCCAGCGGCTACGGTACCCATTCTTACCGAGATCTTCTCCGCTCTCCCTGTACCAGGTGCTTCCATCTTCATTTGTCCCAGACTCCTTCACTGCTTCATCCAGCAGGTTGATTCCCCATTCCTTCTCACTAGCAATACCAGTGTCTATAAGGCAGGTGCCAAAGAAACACATGCATTTCCTTAGCAAAGCAGAAAACTTCACTTGGAAGTACAAGTGGGAGCATTTCATTCTGGAGTACACCAATTTTTTTTTCTGAGAATCATTATTCCAAAATCGAAAATGTCGGCATGGAACCCACCTCTTTTGGGCGGGGTATCACGGGATTGGGGAGCCGGCCCTCTCGGCGTGCACCGTGGATAGAAATCTTGTTGCTTAGACTGCCTTCTAGAACTATACTAGTAAACAAAAAACCGTGTGTCAAAATTTCATCGTGTTCCCTAAACAAAGAGAATTCGTGCAACACTAGGAACATCCGCTTTGTCCCACTATATGAAGCTTCTGTCGAAAGCAATGGCAAATTATCTTGTCATTACGAAATCAAAATGAGCTAAAAAATCATATGTTGGAAACTTGGAATGATGCGAACAACTCATGATAATAAGGTGGCAAATGCGCGCATCTGGTATACTCTGTATAAAAACCAAAAATCTTAGATGGCGAAGTGACGAGTCGCCGCACACGTACCGAGGGGAAGGGGAAGGGAAAGGGAGTGAGGGCATGACGGTGAGGCCGACGCGCCGTCGTCCTGGGGCAGCGGCGGCGGGCTTGTTCCCGTCGATGCGCCACTCCTCGGCGCGCTCCGGCGCGGCCGCCGCCGCCTTCGAGAGGCGCCTCTGCGGCTCCAGCTGGGCGCAGCAGCAGCAGCAGCGGATCCTCGCCGCCGCACGCGGCCAGGGCGCTCCTCCCCTGAAGGTCAGATCGAACGGCGGCGCCACGAGCCCCCTGGAGCACGCGGCCATCTTCTCATACCACGGCGAGGGGGAGGCGGCGGCCGGGATTGGTTCAGCGGTGGCGGAAGCAGGGAGGCGACGGGGAGGGTTTTAAAAGGGTGGGGCAGAGGCGAACTGGGCGCATATCTCTCCCCCGAGCTCGCGAGAGCGACTGGCGATACGGATTCGTTCGCGGAAAGGAGGTGACAAAAATGAGTGAGCTTTTTCGGAGGGCTCTTTATTCGGATTTGTTTAGGGAGATTTGAGGGGTGCCGATGGGTAGAGATTTCTTCGCAAGAAATATTTATATGGTTTATGCATATGGGAAGGAGTATGTATGGGGGGCTTACAAAGCCACCTCAACTTTGGGGCATACTTACAATTATTTCTTTGTTTGGGGGTGGATGGGAGATCTTCGCAAATTGGATGGGGCGTGGGAAGGGAGTATGTATGGGGGGCTGGGACTGGGAGGGGAATAGAGAGCAGGGGAGGCTAGAGGCTGGTGGGTGGGTCCCTTTTGTCGGTGGGATCCAGATTTGCAGCTGTCAGGAGAGGATGCGATTTCGTGTCGCCGATGTGTGAGGTATCTATTGGAATTCTCAGAGGAACCTTTGAACGAAAGTACAAGATCTCCGCCGCCTTTGAGTTTCGCCTCCAGAACACTCACGCCAACACGTCTACTGCTGCCTGGAACTCGCCAAAACTGGTTTACGCCACCACCAACTCGCCGCCTCCTTCTCCACGCATAACCCAGTTTATATATAATTGTCTATCTCATCACAGAGAGTACGCATACGAGTACAACTGTTGCGCCAGCAAGACCCTTTCCTACTTGCGAACCCATTCTGGGCCGCTAACATGTGGGTTGGGCCTCCGAACTCGTCTGTTCTCCTTCTTTGTCGATCTTGCTCGATCGAGTCTTTGCGCTGCCGTCTTGAGACTTGGCTCCTCGGCGTCCATCCTTCCTTCCGTTCAGTGCTTGTATCCGGTGTCTTGACATCCTCCCTTCCTTGAAAACCGGCTTGTCCCCAAGCCGGAGCTCCAGAAACCGAATCTTCAATTGTTGCTCATCTTCCCAAGTAGCCATAGAATCGGCCAGTGGACCAACGGACAAGCACTTGTGGAATGACCTTCCCTTCGACGACACAACTGCGATCGATAATGTGCAAAGGAAAGCGTAACATCTGGTCGGATCGGGAATAGTAGCACCGACTGTCGAGTCTTTGCCTTGGCCGGCTTGAGAAGGACACATGAAACACGAGGTGAATCGAGCTTGTTTCGCAAGCGCAACTCATATCGACCTCATTGATCTTGCGAATAAGCGGATAAGGTCCAAAATAACGGAAGGCGGTTTGTAGTTAGCTCGAGGAGCCACGAAGCTTGAGCGTAGGGTGAAACTTGACATAAACCAAATCGCCGACCGCAAACTTGCGTTCCGACGGTGCTTATCTGCTGAGTCTTCATGCGGTGTTGGGACCGTTGAAGATGTAGCTTGACCGGGGCATTCATGTGCTCGCAATGAGTCGACCAATCCTGCAAATCGGTGCAGATACAAACATCATTTGGAACAATACCAAAGTGATTGGGAGAGTGACCGTACAAGACTTCAAAAGGAGATGCGTTGATAGTGAGTGGTAACTCGTGTTGTACCAAAATTCGACTAAATCTGACCACTTAATCTAGTGTTTAGGACATGCTTGTACAAAGCAGAAGGTAACCCTCGAGACACCGGTTAACTCTTTCGGTCTGTCCGTCGGATTGTGGATGATATGCCTTTGCTCATATGAAGCGAGGTACTGAAAGAGTAAATAATTCTTGCCACAAATGGTAGTAAACACCTTGTCGCGATCGAGACACTATGGCGTGCGGCATGCCATGAAGTTTGTATCGTTAGTCATATATCGTGAGCCAACGACCAAAGCGGAAAATGGATGAGCTAGGGAATGAAGTGAGCAAACTTCGAGAATTTGTCGACCACCACAAAAATGCAGTTATATGATTGGGCGCGAGGCAAAGCTTCAATAAAATCAATGTAAGCGTATGCCAAGCATGAGGAGGTATCGCAAGAGGAAGAAGTAAACCAGTACTTAGCTCTATCTGGTTTTGCTTGTTGGCAAACAGTGCATGTAGTGACGAATTGGTGTATTTGTTTCTTCATGGCGGCCGAGCAAATAAATTTTGATCTTGCCGATAAGTGGCGGAAAACCGGAGTGGCCCCTATGGCGCTATCGTCGAGCCCTCATCAATGTAAGTGTAATGCACGATTGCGGCCAATCCGACTCGGCCTTTGAATCGGAGGAGACCATCTTGCGGGGTGAAATCTTTGGGTGGTGGCGAGAGCAAGGAGGTCGATATCTTCATCGTTGCGGGATCTTCTTGGTATCACTGAATAACCTGCTCAAGCCATTGAGGTTTACTCACGATATTGCGAAACCGAAAGAACGACTTCATCCTCGATCACCGCCGAGGTGCGGACGCCGAGACAAAGCGTCGACAACCCGATTATCTGTCCTTCTTATCTTTGGATTGTGAATTGAAGTCCCAAAAGTTTGGTTATGGCTTTACATTGCATAGGGAAGTGATCCGTGATCGAGTAAATGGGTTAAGCTTTGATGATCGATTCGGATTACAAAAGGTGTGTCTTTGGAGATATGACCGCCAGCGGTCAATAGCAAAAGAATAGCCAAAAACTCCTTTTCATAGGTAGAAAGACCTCGGTTCTTAGGTCCCAATGCCTTGGCGATAAATGCCACAGGGTGTCCGATTCTGCGCAAAACAGCACCAATGCCCTCTCGCTAGCATCGACTCTACTACAAAAGGAAGAGTAAAGTTGGGCAAAGCCAACACAGGAGCTGACACAAGTGCTTGTTTAAGAGCATCAAAAGATTGTTGAGTCTCACTGGTCCAGAGAAATTGTTGCCCTTTTTTCAACAGTTGAGTCAATGGTTTGCTAATCAATCCAAACCCTTGCACAAAACGTCGGTAATATCCTGTCATGCCCAAAAAGCTCCTTACATCTTTGACACATTTAGGAGTTGGCCATCGCTGGATCACTCGGATTTTAGAAGGATCAGTGGCCACACCACTTGCGCTGATAATGTGGCCTAGGAACTCAAGTTGATTCTGCGCAAAACAACACTTGGACAATTTGAGGTGGAGCTGATGCTGACTAAGGAGTGAGAATACTTGGCGTAGGTGAAGTAAATGAGTTTCCATATTAGAGCTATACACCAAAACATCGTCAATGAATACTACCACGCATTTCCGCAACAGTGGTGCCAAGACAAAATTCATAAAACCTTGGAAGGTTGCTGGTGCTCCTGTTAAACCAAAAGACATAACCCGGTACTCAAAATGACCATTATGTGTTTGGAAGGTAGTCTTGTACTCATCTCCCGCTTTGATTCTTATTTGATGATATCCAGATCTATGGTTCAGTTTGGTGAAAATTCGTCCAAGATTGGCATGGGATACTTATTTTTAACTGTATGAGCATTAAGCCGTCTGTAATCCACACATAACCGCCATTCCCCATCCTTCTTCTTAACTAACAGTACCGGGGAAGCAAAAGGGCTTGAACTGTATTGAATGACACCGGTACTAAGCATCTCTTGCACCTGTTTCTCAATTTCGTCCTTCTGTTGCGGAGTATAGCGATATGGTTGCAAGCGAAATGGTTGAACTCCAGGTAACAAAGGAATTGCATGGTCGAAATCTTGTTGAGGAGGTAATCTAGTGGGTGTTTGAAAGAGGTGTTCAAACTCTTTAACTATCTGACTGATGTTCTGATGTTGGACCGAACACTGTGCATCATCCAAGCTTGTCGAAATCTCCAAAAGCTGCTCAATTGCTTCTTGTTTGAAGAGCACAAGCGATTACTAGTAATCGCTGGGCACTGGTGACTGAGGAACAATACTGTAATTGAATCGAGCATCTTTATAATGAGAATGATAAAGTCTTGTTACCCTAATGAATCGCATAGGGCTATGTGTTTCAAGCCAGTCCATACCAAGGATAATGTCATACCCACTTAGTGGTAAGACATGCAAATCTGTAATGAAGTTATGCCTGACAAAACCGGTTACCTTTGTGGAAGAAAAAATCGACAACTCATGATTCCCCATCGACCACCCGTACTCGGATTTGGAGTTTTCATTTCTTGAACACCGGGCATAGCGGTAACAAGTATTGCCTATATAGTTGCCCGAACGCACGAGTCGACAAGCATCAACACATTTTGTGATGAATCAATCCGTTGAGGCGAATGGTCTTGCACCCTCGAGCAAACCTCGCCGCAAGAAATTGCGAGGCGATCATGAGCGATGTCTGCTGAAGCGCTCATGAGGAGATCACGGAGCATCGAACCTACTTCTTCACCGGACTCTGTTGTCATTGCCCACATTTCTTCCACAAGGTGCAAAGGAGCGATTCTTTGCGCACTCTGTGTATGTCCCCATCTTTCACCGCACTTGTAGCACGGGCCTTTAGCCTTCTGTAAGCCATCAACGCCGACATTCGGTCATCGAAGGTCTTGCTCGTTGAATCGGCTGGTTTTCTTCTCATCCACCGTTACGGTCGGTCCGATCTTAGCCCTTTGGAGGAGTTGGAAGTATCATCGGCATCGGTCGACCAAGCGATCGACCGAGATAGCGACATCGATCCGGCGACCATCACGTCGAAATGGAAGGTGATGACATCCTCCTGCAAAAGCGCGAGAGCACTAGCAATATCCAAATCTTTTGGACGTTGAATGACTACTACAGAACGTATGTCATCTTTAAGGCCATCAATAAAACGGGCGGTAAGCAACTCCGAATGCAAGGTATTGTCATAAGCTAAGAGTTGATGCACCAAAACGTCAAATTGCTCAATATACTCTGTTACATTGCCAGTTTGATGAATATGGAAAAATTGGCGTATCAACGATCCATGTTGATCTCTACCAAAGCGGTTAGTGAGCGCAAGCCCCAATTCTTCCCATCCCATATTAACTATCTTGTTATCCATAGGCGTAGCGAATATGGTGGGCCTTCAAAATTCAACGTGGCTAATCTAACCCACAATTCTTGAGGGACGGAATAAAAGCCAAAAACTTCTCACACGGTTCTTCCACAATTTTGGATTAGAACCGTCGAACAGGAAGACTAATATGAGGTAGATTAGCGCCCAAACTCGAGCCATGGAAGAAAATGCGAAGCGAGACATGGGACTCGATTGAGTGTTACGATGATAAGCGGAGTGCGGTAGTGGATACAGTGGACCGGAGAAGGCACCGGGCATCTCGGCCCGCGCCCAATCTCCGGTGAAAAGGTTGCTCGCGGTGGCTATTTTGCCCGACTCGGCGCAATCGCGGATCTTCCAGTGAGCGGAGGACGCGTCCCAACCTTCATTCCATCGAGGAAATTTGGATCCTGGCGGATCGCGAGCACGCGGCCGATTGTTGTTTCAAATCGAAACGACGTATGCAATCGATCGCGGTCTTCCACCCTTGGTTTCCAGGCTTCCAACTTCTCATGATCTTCCATCAATCGCCGCAACGATTCATCGACGCGTTGAATATATTGTTGCACTTCGGAGACCATCTGACGGGTCTCATCCTCCTTCTTGCCGTTCTCTTCAAGCTTGGACAAGATGGTGGCGAGCGGATCTTCGTTTCTTGGTGGCGCCATGGATCCTGATCTGGCCTGAAATCGGGTGAAGTGAGAGTGACTTGCCTCCAGGATGTCGATCTTGCAGAGAAGAAACTGGCTCTGATACCAGATGTGAGGTATCTATTGGAATTCTTAGAGGAACCTTTGAACGAAAGTACAAGATCTCCGCCGCCTTTGAGTTTCGCCTCCAGAACACTCACGCCAACACGTCTACCGCCGCCTGGAACTCGCCAAAACTGGTTTACGCCACCACCAACTCGCCGCCTCCTTCTCCACGCATAACCCAGTTTATATATAACTGTCTATCTCATCACAGAGAGTACGCATACGAGTACAACTGTTGCGCCAGCAAGACCATTTCCTACTTGCGAACCCATTCTGGGCCGCTAACATGTGGGTTGGGCCTCCGAACTCGTCCTGTTCTCCTTGCTGTCCAGTCTTGCTCTGATCGAGTCTTTGCGCCTGCCGTCTTCAGACTTGGCTCCTTAGCGTCCATCCTTCCTTCAGTTCCAGTGCTTGTATCTGGTGTGCTGACACGATGTGGGACCACGGAAAGGAAGCCTCGATGTGCGCGGCGCGTCTCAGAAATCGTCGAAAATCGATTTTCTACCGTATCAGGCTAGTTCTATGAACTATCTCTCGTTAAATCGGTCTAATTTAAATTTTTAAAAAATAATTATATACGAAAAACTGGTCGAAAATATGTGAAAATCGCTCAAAAATTGTTAGAATATCGGTTTCCGGATTGTTCTACTTAGTTTGCCTATTTTTCAAAGAAAACCCGATCAAAAATCGGTGAAAATCGATGATTTTTTTACTACCAAGATCAAACAATTTGACTTCAAAACGGTTAAGCTTCTAGCGACTTTCGAGCGAGTTTCAACGATTTTCGAAACCGGTGGAGAGACGATTTTCGTACTCAATTCGGTATTGTAAACACCAATGGTATCTGTACTTCTGTAGCCTTGGAATAGGGGCCTTGGAGAAATGAAAATCTCCACACTCGTTGCACATATGGTTTCGTTCTAGTAGTAAAATTGTGAGGATCATGCTCCTGTTCGTGACATTAAACATTCTTAAAATTCCTATGCTAATTACACCGTTTTTCTGTAAAACTTCGATGTTTCAAATGAGGCCTAAATAGGTATAAACTCTAAAGTATCATGTATCATGGATTTGCTGTAGTGTTATCCTCAAGAACGTGGGGCTGGGATTTCGCTATTTTTGTGCTATAATCGCACTGCTATTAACAGAACAAAAAATAATGATAGTTGTGCTTAATATGAATTGATGATTACACCATCGGATAAGCACATGGGCGATGCTTCTATTTCTAGTTGCATCATTGTGAGAAGCAATCGCCGTGAGAGGTGGTTAGTTGATAGTTACATTTTGCAAAATGCAATAATACAGTTTATGAGATAGCTTTGAGTGTCGTTTTCCAATTTTTACATAGACTAGAAGTACTAAAGAAATCTAACAATACCAAATTATCAAAACACCGCAAGCATCATCAGTCCATTGTTATGGGATTAGTCAAAGTTGCGGTTTTCAAAATTATCAATTTTTTGCATTCGCCGAAAGAAATGAATCAAATAGCATATCTCCAAGTGGGAAATGTACTACATGAAACATGACAGTGATAAAGAAGCCGAGGCATCAGTAACAGAGCAAATCAACTTGACACTCCTAGAAAAACTCGTCCCTTGTCTCGTGGTGCTTGTGTCTCACGCCTGGTTGCAAGTTTGTTGGTTCCTACTTCTTACATTGCTCAAGCAGCTATCTGGCTGTTTAGGTATTACTAATGAGTAGTTTTTTAGGTGGTATCTACAGATAAGTAAATGTATTAAATATGTGGTGTCTCTAGTGAGATATCACAATGGGTGGTGTCTACTAGTAATCCAAGAACATTAATTATCTAGATGTTTTGATCTAATGCAAAACCTCAATTGTGTTGTGCATTTTATTTTGTACGCATATGGAAAGAGATATATAGGATATTGGTTGATCTAGCAAGCCACAATGACAAACATTTGATCACACAATTAAGCATGTCACGGGATTAATAAAAGCATTTTTCTAGTATAATTTTTTCAGATTTTAATACATACGCTCACAT
This sequence comes from Guadua angustifolia, assembly GCA_036346375.1. Lineage (NCBI taxonomy): Eukaryota > Viridiplantae > Streptophyta > Magnoliopsida > Poales > Poaceae > Guadua > Guadua angustifolia. The sequence continues at coordinate 3,031,111 of CM070504.1, read as the reverse complement.
ATATATGCCACAACAAATCAATGTGGGGCCACAAAACATTTAGCGGAGACATCTAGATCATCCCAATGCCGTTTTCAGTGGTTTCTAGCTACATTGGTTCTCTACAAGAATAGTTTCTTATATAAGACATCACTTCAATCTCTTTCATCAATAAATAACTTGCCAACTCAGCATAGTGCCTATGTGGCATAGTAATTAATGTCTAAGACATCATCTAAGGCTATTCACAGTGCATTGTATATTGTCACAATATTCAAAACTGCCATGTCATATGATATTATAGAAGATACAACTATCTCAATGCATGGTATCATGGATTGTTTTTTTAGTCCTCATAAGATAATTAAATACTAGATGTGTATGAGAGTATGAATTGTAGGCCACTTAGATGATTTAAGTTTCAATGTCTATGATTTCGTGCCCAAGTGGTATCTTCTTCAAGATATAGCTTTCTTCTCTTCCCTCTTAACTCTCTTGCCACATCATCAAAAATGCTTATGTGGCATGTATTAAATAGGTATGTTACCATGCACTGGGAATAGTCTAAGGGCATCTTCAATGGTACTAACTATAAGAAATGTCCATGTCATCTATAGATAGCATATAGACAACCTCTCCATTGGATTAGCTATAGCATTGTCTATAAAATTAAATATTAGCCCACATGTAATAGATAATAAGTGCCTTGGAATCAGTTATAGCATGGCTATACATTAGTTGCCGGTCTATATCTCTCTCCTCATTTTCTCTCTTCCACCTAAGCAAAATGTTGAGATGGCACCCTTATAGCTAGCTGAAGTGGCACCATTGGAGATGCCCTAAGAAACTCCATTAGGAATGCCCTTAACGAGTGGAAAAAGAAAATGAAAAAAAAGGAAACTCGTTTCTTAATTTCATATACCTTTCTGTGATAACCTCCATTCTCTTCCAATAAAAGCGGGAAAACTGACATTTGTCAATATCGCTACCAGGAAAAGAAAGATATTGTGTCGATTATGGAAGTAGCAGGGGAAAAATGATTCTGGTGGTATTTGTAAGCCAAGGTGTAGCAAAAAGCTCTGTTTCTATTCTATTTTGCATTCTTGCTTTTTTTATAGTGGACTACAATGATTTGATAAAAGAAATCCGAGGGTTGTTGCCCCCTTCTTTTATTCAAAATAAGCGGGAAAACCTTTTGTAAAAAAATATCATATTTTCATACTTCCACTTCAGTTTATCAGCTTTGGTTCACTGAACTCTTTACACGAAGGACATTGTACACCTCATCACAAAATCATCACTTTGGTTTTGATTTTAACCCCTCCTTACGTGGCTCCACGCGGAACCAGAACATGTGGACAAACCATACCTGTCCCACGTGCGTGGTGGCTACTGACTTGAATCTTCCACGTCAACAACTGCAACACCAAACATCGGGAGCCTAACACGTGGCGTGGCGACGCCCTGTTCAGATAACTCGTGGCTCAGGCTCGGCGAGCCGGACGTGCCAGTTTGGCGGTTTGGTCCCCTTGCTTCCGCTGGGTTATCTGCAAACTCTTGGCCGGAGGGAGTGAACACATCAGCCGTGCCCGTTGTTGCACCTGGAGAGACATACCGTACGTGCGATGCAACATGTTTGATGGATGCTCACTTCCTCCTCGGCTCGGAGATTGGATGGATGGATGGTTGTGTTGGTAGCGGATAAGTATTGACCGCGGAGTGGCGTGTTCCAAGTCCTGATGAGTTTTGGACGATATCTACGCTTGGCTGTCCTGCAGCGTCTATCGCTGCCGCGGAAAAGCGATAGTACCGTTCGTGCGAAAACGGTTCCCATTTGTGATTTTGCCGCGTCATTTTAGCGGCAGCACTTGTATTTTCCTAGCTTCTTGGGTATCTGTAGGGGTAGCATCTTTCATGTACCTCTCCAGAGAGCTCAGTTTATTTTGGCACATGTTTATTTCAACTTTAGATTCTCTAAAAACTAATTCTGAACTTTGGTAGTAAAAAAACTGATTCTCTAAAAGCTGGAATTTAAAAGCACATATAAAATAGATTGTGGTTTATAGTGTATATGGATGGGTTGGATTGTGATAATCGAATTTTAGAATCAAGCTGTTTATTTTTAATTTTATTTTTAGAGCTAAAATCTAGAATCTCAAGCTAAAATAAAACAGACGCTCACATTTCCCAAGTACCGACATTATAGAGAAGCCACAAAGACCTAAAATCTCTGGGCTAATTGTTATACTTGGAACAGATAGGCCCATCGGTCCGGACCAATAGCGATAGTGGGCTGAGCATAGCAACATGCAGAGAGTAACGCCACATACAGGCTTGTCTCCCCAGATGCCAGACTAGGGATGCAACTAGCGTCTTTCTGGGCCTAGTTAGAACGAGAGAACTTTACATTTATTCGTTTTCGTGGAACGACGTATGTACAGCTTGTTCCGGGGCAAAGCAAAACACGGCAGCGTACACACACACACCGCGTAGTACCGTGGCATAAAACTACTGGATATACGACTGGCCGGTGATGTCGAGGTCGCGGTCGCCGGTGGACGGTGGCGGCGCGTGGTTGGGCCTCCCCGCGGGCTCCTCCGGCCCGTCGGCGTTCTGCGTGGCGCTTGCGCGCGGCCTGGCGGGGTCCCTCCGCCCCTCCTCGTTGGCGTACATCCCGCCGCCGTACGCCTCCCGCGTGAGCGGCTTCATCTCGGAGATGTTGGGCGGCTGGTGCTCCCGCTGCAGCTGCGGCTGCTGCCCCGCCACGAGGTCGGCGACGTCGGGGTCGCTCGACGGCACCTTGGGCTTCTCCTCCCTGTCCTCCATTTCCTTCTTCGCGTTCGGCACGAGCTTCTCCATTGCTCCCTGGCTATATAGCTACCAGCTGCAGAATGATCAGCAGTAGACGTAGTACAGCAACCGCTCGGGCTTTGATTATATAGTTCGAGTGCTGTGTGGATCGACCGGGGGAAGTCTAGCGTGGTAAGGGCAGTCTCAGTGCTTTATATCAGCTAATTTTCATAGCATTAATAGAGCTGCTATATAACTAAATTAGTGACATGGCAATAGAGTTATTGAGGTGAGAGAGGAAAATGGTTTCTCATGCAGGAAACTAAGTCCTCTCATAGACCAATGCGCAAAGAAACTAGACAATTTGCGTTGGGAGCAAAATCGTGGTTTCCATCCTCTTCCTCCTAGATCCGATGTTTGTATGAAGTCATTAAATTTTTCTCTACATAGAAACTACTGTGGAAATTATGTATTAGAAAGACTAGATTTAAACGAATATTTATTACACTCTCTCTTTTAAAAATCACTCATAAAAACTATAGATTGAGTGAGCTTGCGTGCGTCTGTGTAATCTAATTCCGGCGCTGCGCCGTGGAGGATACACGTGTTGCGGCTGGGGCGCGCGTGGAACAAGGTTTTCAAGGCCGCGTGGTGTGCTCGGTACACGGGGATATGTCGGTGCCTCGATCGGGCGTCCGCGGGGCATGTGACTCGTGGACGTCGCCCGGCGAAATGCAGCAGCCGCGCACGTTGCTCTGGAATCTGGATGTAGCACGTAGCCGAAACGAAGTCCGATACCTCGTGCATGTGCGTGCGTTACTCGGCTGCATGCGTTCTAGATTCGTGACTGACGGGCTATGCTATGTTTCACTTGAAACATAGGAATTTATATCGAAAATAAACTGATCCTATGAAATTACCTGTTTCGAAATGAGCGCTGCCTATGGTTAGTAGCAAGACAAAAAAAAAAATTTGGAGAGATGTTTGGATTTGGGAGAGGCCCCTGAGTGTTATTGTTACAAGATGAGTGCCTCTGCTAAATATTTAACTTTTAGTTAATCTGTTGTGTTGTGTCATTTGGATTCATCTCCACGCCACTTTGCCACTTCTAGAGCATAACACTGGATGGTGTGATATGTTCTTAATTAAGTTAAATGTGATTTCGTACCACAACAATTTGGGGTGGCATCTGTGGTTCTGTAGACCAATTGTGGTAAAACTAATAAAAAGCAAGCTATTAGGAGTTTTGGGCATCTCTAACAGCTTGCACCCACTAAATACATTGCAATTTTCAATTGGGCTGTTGGCTGCATCAGTTCCGCCACAGTTCGCTGCCCACTTAAATAGGCAGGATTCCATGTGATGAGGAAAAGTCAAGCATTACTCATCTAGTTTGGATCAGGTGGGTTTCCAGGAAATCGTCAGGGTGAACCATTACCGTATGGTGACCAATATCTAAGAAATATTTCTCAATTGTTTTGTATTATTGGAGATGATCAGAACCAAAAAGCTAATTATTTGACATTACAATGACAGAAGGTACACCCACCAGCCATCAATTAAGCAGCTAGGCTGAAGCATGCAAACACTGCCTTAAGTCAATCTTTTTTGTGTTCTGTGTCTTTTTTTTTTTTTGAGCAGCTACAATAAGTGTATGCACTCTATTCATGTTATCTTTGCTGTCCATATAACATAAATTTTACATTTATGTCCACATAAGCTTATGTATTTATTAGCTTGCATATATTGGTAGGGTCAATTCATCTTGGCAGGAATTCTTTCAAAATTACCTACGGGTTTTAAGATTTGTACAAGAAAAACAAGTGAATAATTGGAAGAGAACTCAATCGTCAACCAAAATTGGATTATTAAAATTCTGCATCTGCAATGTAGCTACAGTGGTTGTACTAGGAACCCGAAAATGAGTTCTATATGGCTACTAATGTTTTCTTAACATGAAACAAAAATTGCTAGGGATTATTGTTGCTACTACATTTCTAGACCATTCTATAAGTTACCAGATCCATTATCTGAAAACCTGGCACATTTGTAATGTTGGTCACAATGTTCTGCTATCTAATTGTAACGGTCATTATCTTGGGTCTGTATATTAGAATTTCGAACTCTCAGGTAGCCTGGAAATTTTAGTTCTGGTCTTTTTTATTTTACCCGTGGGTTGGTTGAAGATCTTCTCGTAAAAGTTTAATAGCAGGATGGTGTCGTTAGGGTAGTTAACCCTAATTCGATAGATGTTAAGGACTCTAATGTTGGTCTTGGTAATCCACGGTTATGAGTGGAGGAATGGACATGGTGGTTGTGTAGGGCTAGTATTGATTATGATGATGACGGAATGACAAGTTTGATTGAGGAACTTGTTTTAATTAGGTGATGGGATTAAATAGTTTCGAGGTGTCTTTAGTGGTCGGATTGTGTGGATTAATAATAAGTTTTATAAAGTGTGGATAGTATAACCTAAGGCGAGGTTGTAGTTAAAGTCTTGTGAAACATTGGATTGAATACTTTGGAGCTTAGTTTACTCTTTAGCGGCGGATGGTTTTAAAGCCATTGTTTTGGCAATTTATGTCTCAGGAGACATGGTCTAACTCATTCGAGACTTAAATAATTGATTAAATGTGTTAAATCGTATTGTTGGCGAACATGAAATTTGGATGATGGGTTATCCTTACTGAAGGTTGTTTTGAAAAGAGATGTCTTGAAAATAGATTATGAAGTGGTGTTGATGGATAGGTTGATTATGAATAAAGTAATCACTTGTTTTTCTTTGATGAGTATGATGGGGGAGAATTTGTTTAATGTTGGTAATAACATTTCCGACCGCGGGTGTAATTAGTCGAAAGAATAAATTCTGGAGAAAGTGATCCAAGGAAGAGTAGTTATGAAATTCCTGCTAAGTCTTGTTGGGACTTCCTAAAGGCGCTAAGTGTGATCATTTGGAAACCTTTACTATTAAAGGTGCAAGAATTTTAGAGATAATGGGATGTAAGATGAGCTTAGGTTTAAATACCTATAGACTTGGGTTGTCGGTGTAATCATTTGGATGTATGCCTTTTTGTTAAGACGTTCTGTTGGGTGTGCAATTGATGTTGCCATATGAGTTGTGTTTCGCCAAGTGGTGGAGTTAGTGGATGAAAGATTATGACGAAGAAAGAATGCATACTTATGGAATAGTGTGATGATAGTCTTTGGACTTGCCATTAAAAGGAAATAAATAGATGTAATGGAAAATGTTGGATTTCAGGACCGTTTTGCTATTCCCGAAATGTGGTTTTGGAATTAGTGTGTTGTGTTGCTTTTTTAATCGAATGATTCTTTGTTGTGAAGCTTTCCACCTTAGGGCTCAAGGTGAGAGAAATGGTTTATGCTGTTAAGAGAATGGAGTTCTCTTCGATTTTGTGGCTGTTTTTGAAGAATGATTGTGTGAAGTTTCTCTTCTCAATTGAGTCTTTCCTGGTTGTGCATTTTATGCATTGATTTCAAGTTGAGGAAAAAAATGGTTAGTTTTGGAAGAGAATCGAGATTCTCTTTGCTTTCTAGTGTGAGAAAAGAAGAAAAAGAAAAAGAATTGGATGCGGGTTCTTTGTGTGAGTAATTTAAAGATTTATACTTTTTGATTTCGTTCTTCGGGCCAGATCGTCTTAGAAGGAGAACCATGAATGGATGGGATTTGATGAAGTCTTAATGGGTGGTTCAGTGTGAATCTTTTCTTTGAGTGGTGTGCCTCGTTGTATGAGACAAATTTGGAAGAAGGTCAAGTACGTTTTGGTGTTATGAGGGAATTTGATCGGTGCCCTGTGGGGCTAATCGTTGCGATAGTAAATAATGATTCTTGATCTTGTTGTTTCCAAGGGCAACTGTTAAAAAGATAAAAGTTGTGTTCTAATTCCTAGAGGATTCCAGTGTTAATTGGTTAGGAATGGTGGTATATTCGGATTTGGTAAGAAGTTCGTTGGATTGGAAAGCCTTATGTTGCTCCGTGGGTTAAGCTAAGTGACTCGTGGTATAGCTATGATATGGTGGGCTAACTCGTTCAATGATATGGCTTGAAAAAAAATGGATATGGGTTATAAAGATTAATCCTTGAGGAGAGATGTGAATCCTGGTGAATCATGGTATTCATGGTTCTTAGGAGATTTGAGTTTAGAACCCCAACTATTCTATCGAATAGAATTTAGTGGTTCGGTGAAAATTGGTTGGATGCTTAATAGAGTGATGTTAATCTGCGGTATGGAGTTTTAGAGAGAAGATTTAAGTTGGGTGTGTGAAATTGAATAGAAATGAGAATTGAATTTGGGAGTTAGTATTATGATCTTCGGGAAGAATCGTTGGTTGATGGGAGGTGGTGCATTGAGGCGTTAAAGAAGAGTGGTGCGAGTCGTTAGATTAGTGTAGGTCCTTGAGAGATCGGCTTCGAGTTTTGTGCCATCGGGTTGAGGAGTTAGAGTGAGTGTTGAATTGTTGATGGATGAAATAAGTTCGGTTGCTTGCTCCTTTCATTTGACAAGAGCCGTGGTTTGAGTTGTGGAGTTTTCTCTTGCGTGAGAATTACGGCTTGTTCTTTTTGGGCTTATTAATTTTGGCAATTCGGTTTCTGTTGCTCTTGTGGGTGAGTATTGAGGTGTTGAAATCGAGGTCGAATTACATTAAAGGGAAGAGTGTATCTGTAAAAAATCTCTTTTACTAGGGTTTTAGTAGGAAATGATTCCATCTTTGTGATTCAAGATTTTCTTTGCTTGTTTCGGGAGAGGCTATTTATCGTCGCGCAGCCGAAGCTTTTGTTAAAGGTTTTGGTTATTTGCCCCAGTTTCTCGGTTGAGGTTTTTACCGAGCCGTTCAGTTTGCGGCATGTTGTCGATTCTGACAATTTCCATTTCGCGCCAAGAATTTTAAATTTGCTGGTTCCCTCTAAGGGTTTAAAGTGGATTTTGGAAGTCTTTGGGGGGTCTTCATATATTTTTTCCCCTAACCCTAAAAGCCCACCAACCACAAGAAAAGAAAAAAGAAGCCAGTCTTTTGTTTTGCTCCGACCTCGTCTTGGCTCCTTCGACTCAGTATGACCCCTCCCGACTCAAGCATGGCGTAGCCCTTGGCCTCCTCCACGTCGGTGCCTCCCTCCAGTTGCCGCCTCCCTTTCCCCTCCCTTGGCTGAAGCTTCCTTGGCGCCTACTCCCTAGCAAAGCTTCCGGCGCCTCGCCTTCAGCGGCGTGACGCCTTCTTTGCTCCCGACAATTTGTTCCCAGTGCTACTCCCTCCGATCGGCTAGCAATGCTGCGGCTCCCCAAAATCCCTAGGTCTTTGCTCCTCGGATCGGCGGCTCGGCCGGCTTAAACCTGCTCGGCCATCTCCGTGATCTCCTCGTGGCGCCTCCTCCGACCTCCCCACCTCCTCCTTGCCTCCTTGTGGTGAGAGCTCAAGCAATTGAAAATTTGGGGTACTTGATTTCCTTGTGCATGTTAGGTGTTTGATAAAATGCCTAGAAGGTTTAGATTTTGGTATCGCAGTGTTTTAAGTGTGCAAGGTTGAGAAATGGGATTGGAATCACGAGAATCGGCGCATTGCTAAATTTTATGCATTCCTCCCTTCTCTGCTATTGATTGTGCCTTTAACCGTTAATCATCGGGCTATTAATCAAGCATAGCTTCTATGTTACGTGATTAGTGTTATTGTGCGATAGATGAGCCTTTCTATGGGGTTACGAAATGTGGATATGCGGTAGTGAGTAAAATATATAGTTATCTGGTTTGTGCATTATTATTGGAATGGAGCTTAGAAAGTGTACTAAGTCATTAACTTAATATGTGTGCGATTTCATGCATGCTTGTCTTTGTGTCGATGATTGAGTGTACTGATTAAGTGTTGAGTTTATTGTGTATTTTCATCAACTAAAGTCTATCTAGGTGGTGTAATGGACCATGCATAGCTCGATATTGATTCGATGGAAGCAAAGGGTAGCGGTTATCAGGATTTTGTTATGAGGGTCTTGAGATATGGTAGTAGGTGTATATAAGTTTTGGAATTTATGTGCGCGTCTATGCTAGAACGATGGATGCATCTGATTGCTTTAATGTCTTTGTTTAATTGTGATTCCTCATATATTGAAGTCTTGTGATCAAGATGTAGATAATTCAAAGGATTGACCTTCTGTGTGATGTGTTAGTATAAGGATACATTTACTATTGTTTTGTATCCTAGAGACTGAAAGTGGTGTTTATAACTAAAAATTTTGTATGATTATGTTAAAATGGTGGAGGACCTCGAGTTATTAATGCCATAGTTAATCTTGAAATGTATAAAGTCCCATATCGATTAGTGTGTTATTATACTCTTATTTATCTATGCTTCTTTAATTTCCGATAAGATTGTGAATGTAACAATCGTGTCTTGCGCTATCTTGGTTTGTTGTTCTCTAGAATTGGTGGTTTCTAGCGCCGCAATGGGCCATCAATTATTGCCGAGGTTAAAAGGCAAGTGCAACCCCTAGAGTGTTATTAGGGGGTTAAATGCTTTGTTTGCGATAAGATTATGAAACTTCTAATGATGTGGTTATGTTTAATAGCATGTCTAGAAGTTGTTTTTAGTATGGTGATGAGGATGGATGAATGTTAGCAAACTGGTAAGTAAGTTATTCAATTCCCATTTATTGCATTGCGTTACGAAATTGTACGAATGGGTATGGTTATGTTGATGCAAGTGTAGGAACAAGTTTGCACTATAATCACCTAGTTGGTCATATCTGTAAATTTAATCTACCTTATAGAAATTATGTGATGCATTTCCCTGAATTTTATTCATGACTTGATTTACTCTCGAATGAATCACACTGGGGAAATAGCAAGTTAATTGGTACTTCCATTTTGGTTATGGCTACGTGTGGTGAAAATGAATGAGGGATGAAATGCATTCACGTCAATTGCATAATTGCATTCATGATGGACGAGGCGTCCCATGTTGATCACGAACCTCGGTGCTCACCGTAGTGAGCACAAAGTCCTACCCGTAGTCCCATTCATCGAGGTGAATGGGAGCGAGTCGATAAGTAGGCCCGCCACGGGTGGTTGGGATTGAGGTGCACACGCGGGTGTGCATTCACTATACCGGTATCACGCTATGACAATGTGCATTATGAGTATGCATGGTGCATTCATTTTATGATTCATGAGAAAAGGATGAGAGCATAAAAGCATCGCACTTCATTATATGTGTTGAAATTGTTAAGTGTTAATTGATGAGAATGGAAATGCAGGTTGAGGATTGAGTCGTGGACTCATCACGGAATGATTGTTGAGGCATGAGTACGGTTTAGTTATGTTTAGAGTTGGATGTGGTAAATGGAGCTAATTCTTGCTTTCTTTCTGGGATGATTTCAATTTAGTTTTGGTTATGTCAAATAATGAAGTAGTTGTGCTCTTATGTTTGGTTTTATATAAATTCAAATTGCTTCTTTTATTTACGGCTATCAAATTAAAGAAACTTTTACTTTTCTCTCGAAGCAGTTATATTCTAGACAAATTCATTACTTTTCTTACTTGATTGCACTTTGCTGAGTTTTGGACTCACGCTTGTTTGCTTCTTGTTTTTAGGTTCCTTGAAGTTGGCTCGTCGGGTTGGGAGTAGAAGCACGTGCACGACTTCGGTCGCCATCTCATTTAATTAATGTATAAAGCCTGATTGTATTTAGAGGGGTTGTAATATGTTATTTGTCGTCGCGTAGTTTGTCTTTTATTAGCGAATGTGTGATTGATATCTAAGGACCTGCTAGAATGTCGCTTCGTGATTGAATGATTGACTTATATTGATATTGCTTTCTGTCTGCTGAGTGGATGTCCTCCTTTCTAGGAAGGTCATGCCGAAATTTTGAACTTTTTGCTGACTTAGTTTTCAGCCGGTTTTAGAGTTAGCGGTTGTTTTTAGACAATTCTGTTGAGTTGTCGTTGAGTATTTAGAGTTTTGGGTAGCATTCGCGGTGCGATTGGCGCCGGGGTGTTACACGGTTATGTACTGAAACCGTCAGTGTAGATATCACAGACGGTTTTATATTACAACCGTCTGTGATGTATGAAATATCACAGACGGTTTCTAAATATAACCGTCTGTGATGTCTACAGTACTCATTACAAACGGTTTCTAAGTAAAACCGTCTGTGAAATCACAGACGGTTATATAACACAACCGTCTGTAATATCTACAGTAGTCATTACAGACTTTTATATTTAGAAACCGTCTGTGATATTTCTTACATCACAGACGGCTGTAATATAAAACCGTCTGTGATAGCTCACGTATAAACAGACGGTTTTAGCCAAAAACTGTCTGTGATGTTCACCACATCACAGACGGTTTTAATTTGAAATCGTCACAAATAATAAAAAATAGAAAATTTTAAATATTGCTAATTACCTCTCCCGCCTTCTAATTTGAAAGAATTGAAATTAAATAATATTACATTTGAAATAATTGGAACTAATATTCCATTTGCAATAATTGAAAAACTAGCAAAACAGATTCAAAACTTGGAGGCCGTTTTGAGGCCCTAAACGACCTTTTTTGGAATTCGTGTCGCGACGCATCTCGCACAAACCCGGCGAGGATCCGACCATCTGATTTTGGCACAAACCTAACAAGCCTGTTTTACCAAAAAAAAACCAAGCAAGAAACCCCCAAAACTCTTATGCCCCCCTCTCAGATCCAGCCACAAAAACACAATCTGACCCAATTTCTGTATGGCATCCAAGTAACCGAACCAAAATCGTCACCTTTCCGTCCCCAAATCCAGCCACAAATCACCAAATTTCCAATTAAACCCAAAAGATGCCCAATCTCACCTGAGGTACTCCTCGGAGATGGCCTTCTGGAGGACGTCGTTGAAGCGCATGACGTGTGCGAAGTCGACGTACATGGTGGTCGACTCTCGCGACCGCATCGCCTCCATCTCCGCCTCGTAGAACGGCTCCGCCGCATCCGCCTCCCTAAACCTGAAGATCACAATCCACAAGCATCAAGTAGACCGGACCCCAAGGAAATCCTAGAAAAGGAGGGAGGGAGGAGGCGGCGGCATGCTGCCGCAGGCGACGCTGATCTCATCGCTTGAGGAACTCGAGAAGATGTTCTCCACCCGCCGCCTTCTCGTCCACGAAGAATCCATGAACGCCTCCATCGCGAAGAGGCTTCGGATCTCGAAGAGGGCTCGGGATTAGTTCTGCGTCTGCAGTGTCGCGTCTTGTGAGTGGGGCTCAAGGGCTTTGGGTTGGGGGAAGAAGGGGAGGTGGATGGGGTGTTTCTTGGCGGGAAGGTGGCGGGTTGGCGCCAAAAGCTGTTGGATGGGGTTGCGTGGGACGGATCTGTGACCGTGGTGTTGGGGTCTCGGCATGTGGGGCTACGTGGCGGAAAGAAAGGTGGTGGCGGCGTTGTGGGCTATGTACCGTGGGTCGGACAGGTGTCGTGTCCTGGAGCTCCATTCCTTGGCCGTGATGGTTTTGTGATTTGAAAAAATTTGGGCTTTAGTGGACCGACACTGGTTCTTGCCGAGAACAAGTCTCCATTGGATTATGCAAGGTCTGTGGTGCTGGTGAAGATATAAGAATTTTTTTTAAAAAAAATATATATTTTAAATAATTTTAAAAATAAGGTGTCGAAACAAAATTTTACAAAAATACAGCGTTGTCAGCAAAGTTCAAATAGCGATAGAGCCCTATTACCAATTCAAATGGTGATAAAGTTTTCGTCACCATTTGAAATAGATAGAGATGCATTTTTGTAAAATCTTGTTTCGTTATATTTTTTAAAAATTATTTAAAAATATATTATTTTAAAAATAATTCGAAGATACATGTGATCATGCTCCGTAAAACTGCACTTTGGCCAGATGTGTGTGGGTTTTTAACACTAGATGCGGGATCTAATGGAGGTAATTGCTACACTGCAAATTCCTGATCCGAAGAATTGGGTGTTCCATATTTGTGGTACTCTATCTGAAGTTGACGATGCCAAGATCCTAACGGCATGTTGGGCAATTTAGTAGCTGCTTACTAGAGCTCTAGATAACAGTTTTATTTTAGATTTAAAACTTATAGACTAAAATAAAGTGAATTAAGTTTATAATTTTAATCTAAAATATAAGTAAGATGATTCATCTAAACACTCTTAATATATCCATAACTCTAGCTCTACGGATCTGGTGGAGATATAAATATCCAGTTTCACCAGATCTACGGATCTGATAGAGCTATAGTTGTACCAAACATAGCCTTAGTCGGAAAGCTCTTCATGGAAATCATAAGTCCTTTTGCTACTGTCGGGCTAATTAACCGACACTACTACAATGAGGCTTATATCGGGCCTTCGATCACGAGCGGTTTGGGAAAACCGTGCGTGATATGGAATTATCCGCGAGCGGTTATGTCTTGAAACCGTCGATGTAGATATCCTGAGCGGTTTTATATTACAGCCGTGCATGATGTATGAAATATCACGAGCGGTTTCTAAATATAACCGTCTGTGATGTCTGATACTCATTACGAGGCGGTTTCTAAGTAAAATCGTCTCGTGAAATCCTGACGGTTATATAACACAACCGTGCGTAATATCTGATAGTCATTACGCATTGTTATATTTAGAAACCGTCGTGATATTTCTTACATCACGACCGGCGTAATATAAAACCGTCTGTGATAGCTCACGATAAACAGAGCGGTTCTAGCCAAAACATCTATGATGTTCACCACATCACGAGCGGTTTTAATTTGAAACCGTCACAAATAATAAAAAATAGAAAATTTTAAATATTGCTAATTACCTCTCGCCTTCTAATTTGAAAGAATTGAAATTAAATAATATTACATTTGAAATAATTGGAACTAATATTCCATTTGCAATAATTGAAAAAACGGCCGAAACAGATTCAAAACTTCGGAGGCCATTTTGAGACCCTAAACGACCTTTTTTTGGAATTCCGTTGCCGCGCACGTACTCGCACAATTCCCTTTCCTCGGATTTTTTAAACTGTTGTGAACAAAATGATGCTGACGTGAAAGAGGTGCTTACCGAGGTGGACATTTGGTAATGAAGAGGTGTATGAATGGAAAGTCAAGATTAGGAGAGGGTCAAGAATTTAGTTCAATGGTGTTTTGGAAAGGTCAGGTGAATTCACAACCAGATCGTTATACAAATTTCCGATGTTCATGGGAGTTTGAGATCCCAAAATGGCAGAGTTGTGGAAATCCCATATTCCTCTGAAGATTTTTTAAGAAAACTTTGTTTGGATGATTTTTAATGGCTACGTGCTGTCGTCGATTGAGCCCCTGTTTTTTTGAACTTAGATTTTTTACCTTATAGATTAAAGTCTTGTTTTTAACCTAAGTAGCTTATAAGTAATTCGCTTTTAAGCCAAGCTAGGGTGTTTGGTAACTTGGTTTTTTATATTTAGCTTCCATGACAAACATTGTCCCATCACCCAAAGACAAACCTATAGTGGCACCCATAGAAGCTATGCCGTTCCATATTCCATGACAAACATGTGCTCTCACCACAACTTAACACAAGATATCACTACGCTGCTCTCTAAGAACCTAAGAAGCCTAGGTCGGTCCAGTGGCATCAAGGAAGAACAACAACAAAAAAAAGGAAAACTGAGTAAAAATAAATTAAAATATTACACAATTGCTCTTCTCTCCTAGCTTGGCCAAGCCACAACACTAGCTAGAACCAAAATCGAAGGAGACATGAGAGTTGGTTGCACGACACCGTTGAATTCAACCACCTCCCACCGCACCGGCGTTGAATCCAACCACCTCCCCTCTTGCGCATGTCGGATCTAGCCATCTCCTGCCACACCACCACCTGATCCAGCCACCTCCCATCGTGTGCATGTCAAATCTAACCATCTCCCGCCAAAAAGCTGGTGACAATAAGGGCTGGATCTGATTATCCCCGCCATGCCATTACTGGATCTAGCCACCTTCCATCGCGCTCACGTCGGATCCAACCATCTCCCCCACAAGCCGGGATACGAGGAGATAGTCACCAAGCAAGACGATGCTGAGGAGAAGGCAAGGTCACGGAGGCGAGGGCGGTAGGAATATGGAGGAGGGCAGAGGTGTCAATGACCAGATGTTTTGGTGAGAGAGGGAAGAGCCAGAGGAGAAATAAGAAGAGGATTGAGTGAGGAAGTGAGAGGATTGGGTTTTTATACGATGATACTGGTGGGTAATTTCGACAAAGTCGAGTGACAAAGGTTTATTTCCATTGATGCAAAAGAGAAATTTTTTTTTGATTTATTGCTTATAATTGTAAAGTGGCTTAAACTTTTTATAAGACTGGCTGAAAATCCTCCTATATATCAGAGCCACGTTACCGACGAGGACGCGTGATCGTGCGACGACATGCCTCGGGCACGATCATCTTCTCCGCCTCCCTCCGCTCCGTGATCGCACCAATAGCGGTGGCGGCGGGAGCGACACCGCTGGCTGGTTATACACCGCGTGGTCAAGGAAGGAGGGCGGGCCGTCGCACTACCCGTACTCACTAAAACAACTTCAACAATTTGGTCCCTGGTGATGAAGATCAAGCTGCAGGCGCGGTGTCTCTGGGGCGCCATCGAGCCCGGAGGCGCCGACATCCCGGTGCACGAGGACCGCATGGCATTGGACGCCATCTGCAGCGCCGTGCCCGACGAGATGGTTCCCACCCTCGCCGTCAAGACGTCCGCGAGGCTAGCATGGGAGGCCATCCGCACCATGCGGATCGGGGACGACCGCATCAGGAAGACCAGCGCGACGGCCAGTGCTGGCAGAATCTGACTCCTATCGTTCCATGAGGGCGAGGGCGTCGAGGACTTCGCGCTCCGGCTCACGGGCATCGTCAACCAACTCGCCACCCTCGGGGATCCAGAGATGGCCTCGTCCGCGGCCTTCCCATGCTGTCCCAGGTGGAGCAGCTGTGCGAAGCCTACCTCGCCGGGAAGCACCGGCGGGCCCCGTTCCCGAATCAAGCTGTGGCGCTCCACCGACCCTTTCGAGCTGCTCCACGGCGACCTATGTGGCCCGATTAGCCCGGCCACACCAAGCGGCAACCGCTACTTCCTGTTGCTCGTCGACGACTACAACATGTTTATGTGGGTGGCGTTGCTGGCGACTAAGGATGCAGCTCCGGCCGCCATCAAGCGGATCCAGGCGGTGGCAGAACACAAGAGCGGGAGGAAGTTGCACGCCCTGCGCACCGATCGTGGCGGAGAGTTCACGGCCAGCCACTTCAACGAGTACTGCATCGAGCTCGGCGTCTGGCGCGAACTCACGGCACCATATACTCGCGGCGAACGGCGTCGTCGGCGCAGAACGAGCGGTGGTCGGGATGGCGAGTGCATGCTCAAGCGAAAGGGCTCCCGAGCACGTTACGGGAAGCCATCACCACCGCCGTATACATCTGAACAGGACGGTGACAAAAAACGGCGGCAAGACACCGTCTGGTAAGCTGTGGAATGGGAGCACGCCGGCGGTGCACCATCTGCGAACATTCGGGTGTGTGGCTCATGTCAAGAACATCGGGCCCAACGTGAAGAAGCTAGACGATCGGAGCAAGCCCATGATTTTCGTTGGATCTGAGCCGGGCTCCAAAGCGTCTGAGGTCTCACGACCCGGCGGCGCGTCAGCGTCCACATCACGGCAGCGGCGTCATCTTCGACGAGGCGCGGTGGCAATGGAGCGGCAACCTGGAGACGGACAATGACAGCGAGTTCGTGATCGAGTACACCACCGTGGTACATCCTGAAGTGGTGACCACACTCCAGCCCCAACGTCAGGAACGTGCCGCCACATCGACCCCGCTCACGACTCCTACGGCGGCCGCAACGCCGACGAACGAGTTCGCATCACCGCCCACGACTCCTGCGGCGGCCGCAACGCCGACGATCGAGTTCGCATCACCGCCAACGGATGCAAAGGAGGCCACGGATGCGAATCACGGCAGCGACGTCCGCTCGATTCGCTTTCATCGACAACATCCTCGGTCCATCGATAGTACACGGCTTGGCGCCGGACTGGCGAGACTGTTCTATAAGCATCGGCAAGACCACGTTCGAAAGCAAGCGCAGCGCATGAGTCTTTGGAGGATGGCCATGCTCGGCGAGATAGCGTCGATCGAGGCGAATGGCACTTCCGGGAACTCGTCGACCCACCTCCGCGCGGTGCCCAATTGAGCTCAAATGGGTCTTCAAGACCAAGAAAAAGGCGCCACGAGGATCATCACCAAACACAAGGCGGGCTCGTGGCAAAGGGCTATGTGCAGCGCCAAGGATCGACTACGATGAGGTTTTCGCACGATGGCAAGGCTCGGTCGGTCCGACTCTGTTGGCGCTTCGCGACAGCGTGGCCGTCCATCACATGGACGTAAAGTCGACCTTCCTCAGGCAATGGCTGCGAGGAGGATGTCTCGTCGCTCGGCAGCCGGGTTTAGTGGTGCGCCAGAGGAGGAGAAGTCTTGCTGCGCCTCATCAAGGCATTGTGCGGGCTGCGTCAAGCCCGCGCGCATGGTATGCCAAGCTGGGCCTTCTCTGGCGTCGCTCGGGTTCAAGCGGCACCTCCGAAACGCGGTGTACACACCGCGACAAGCGCGCGATCGGCCGATCGTGGGCGTCTCGTCGACGACCTCGTCATCACGGGCGGGGACATCACCGAGCTCAAGCAATTCAGGAGGAGATGAAAAACACGTTCGGATGAGCGACAGGGGCGCTCCACTACTACCTCGATGCCGAGGTGAACGGACCCGAGCGGCATCTCCATCGGCCGAGCGCGCTCGCTATCTGGTAAACCGCGACCGTTGGCATATCACGGTTGGCTCGTCTCGAGTTCATGGAAAAAGCCAACTCGAGCACACGGTGGCCGTCAAGCGTATACTCGATGCGTCGCGGGGGCGGTACACTCGTACCATTACTACGGAGGAAGGAAGGAGGTCTCGCTCTCCGTGGCTCAGCCGGCAGCGATCCGGCCTTGACGTCGGCGGCGCAAAGAGCACCTCCGAATTTTGTTCTTCCGGCGGCAATGTCATCACTGGCGGTCCCGAAGCAAAAAGTCGTAGCCTGTCCGACTCACGGTGTAGTACATAGCCGCCGCCAGCGGCTTCTGTCGGGGTATGGTGGCGCGCCTCCTAGCGAGTTCGAGAGGAGAGGCGGCGCTGCGCTGAACATCGACAACGAGTCCGCGATTCAGGTGAGTAAGAACCTGTCTTTCACGACCGCAACAAACACATCGACGTCAAGTACCACTACATCGCAATTGCATCGAGGAAAGCGGGGTGAAGGTCGAGTCAATCAACACCAAGGCTCAATCTGGCGGACATCTGACGAAGGCTCTTGGCGAGATCAGTTCTGGAGCTGCGGTCCAAGCTCGGCCTCGTCGATATCAGCAGTGCACAAGGCTTAGGGGAGATTTGTTAGTTAAGCCTTGTCACGTAGTATTAGTTAGGTGTTTGTTTCATGCATTAGTTAGCTGGTTGCATGCGCATGTGCTCGAACTTTGTGGGCGCCCGTGCGCTGCGTAGTGGCGTGGCGAAATTGCTCGCCGCGTCGAGCATGCAGCGGGAGCGGGCGTCGTGCGGCGTGGGGACTGAAGCACGACGCGAGAAGCACTCAGGCATCGCTCTCTTTCCTTGTTTTTGCAAACATGTTTCCTTTCTATAAATAGAGAGAAGAAGAAACGAAAAGCTGCAGCTTGTACGCAGCACCAAAACGATCCAGTGTTCAACTTGTTTGTGTGTGTGTTTTGGACCAGGGAAGTTTGTCTCCGGTGCTGGTGATCGCTGGGAAATCCAACACTATATGTTTGGACCTTGCCTTTTTGGCTGGACAAAAATGCCGAATAAAAAGGTCCTGAGTTGATCAAAAGACATTGGCCTGTTTCATCTTACTGCAAGTTGTCTGGAGTTGGAATCAACAGAGCGCATTTTCTTCAGACGTCCCATGGCAATTTATGCTTGGTGCTTTGTTGGAGATGCTTTTAATTGGAATGCAATCCCCACATCATTAGAAAAACTGGTTTTTCCTCACCTTTCTGGTAACAGATGGGATAATCTTCACAACAGGGGCTTCCCCTGTTGTTTCCAGCTTCAAAAAAAAAAACAGATGGGATAATCTTGTAAATCCGACAATCTTTGCTGCCATGTTTTGGGCCTTATGGCTCACACGTGATGTGATGGCCTTTCAGGACAAGATCTGTGCGTCTCCTACTGCCCTTGGTGCCAAAAAGGCGGATTCTGAAGTTTGACGGCGCGGTGGTTCTGCTCCGAACCAGCTTATCCGGCTCATATGATATGATAGATAGTTGATGCTCGTGATCCTGGATAGTCTGATAGCAAGTGCTGTTTCGTCTTGCGTTAATCCTCTGGGCGTAATAGCTTACTAAGTCAGTCGATTTTGGTTGTGTAACTTGTGTTGTTTTGGCCGAGGTGTGGTCAGCAGATACTAGAATAAATAATATCCGACGAATTAGAATCAGGATCATCTTGGTAGAGATAAGATAACAGGCCTAGTACTGCTGAGGTTCCGGGGTTGGCAGCATTTCCTAATTTGAATTTGGCGCTAAAACCTTGAAAGCTGGTGTCCCCAGCACTAGAACTGGTTATTTCTAGCTTTCAATAAAGGTAGGCTAGCTGTGGCCTTGGCTCCAGAAAAAATATGAGCCCTGCCAATGAACTCCTCGCCGCGGCGCGCTACAGTGTGCACCATGTACGTACCGAAGTGAATCGCACGCGTACAGCCAACTGAAACGTTACAAAGCACAGGCGTACGTGAGTTACGAGACTACGTGTCGTGGTGTGTCAATCGCACCGTCTCACGGTTTTGGTGCAGCTACGACTTGGTATGCTCCGATCCGTGATCGGCAGGTTCGTGAGTGGTGACCGGTAGCACCCGATCCATGGAGCGCAGCGCGGCAACGACCCCATGGCAGTATCAGTACCAGTATGGCACTTCCTGCGAATGCAAGTAGCAGCAAAATTTTCATACGTACGTGCGGCGCAGCAGGGCGCGCTACTCCGCAAATTTCCGGGTCTTGCACGGCGAATCCATCACGGCATGGGAAGTTTCCATGAAACAGCGTGCAGTTGGTGGCGCGTCTCTCCGTCTCCGCAGTGATTCCCTCTCTGCTTCCTAGCTAGTAGGTTTTTGTGGCAGTCGTACGTATAAAGCCATGCGCTAGCTCGTATACTTAATTGCTTATTCCATCAATTATCATGTCGAATTGTCCTCTTGTTTGATTTCTCATATCTCTACTATTTCTAATTAGGAGTTAATTGTGTCACATCCGTTTTCCACCACCAACCCCACAAAACTGAACCCTCCCCACACAGCTAAACCCCAGGCCTCGCCAGTCCCCTCTTCTTCTCCCACTCGCGCCGCCACCCGCTGACCCGCAACACCAACGTCTCCTCCCGCTCCTTCGATTCTCCTCCTCCAACTCCAGCTCCAACTCAGCCCCACCGCCGCCCATCAATCCCATCTCCTACGCCCCGAAGCCGCCCTCGCCGATGAGACCCCTCGGCGGATGCCCCAGGCCTTAGCCCAGCGCCTGAGCCCGTCGCTCCCTGGAGGCTGCGGCAGCCGCCCATGCCACTGATAGTTCATGGCGGAGAGATGCGGTTCGTGAAAGATAGGGGCCACGATCGCGCGGTGTCGTACCCGGCAAAGGTCGCGCCCGCTTCTGACGACCGGTCGGCCAAGGAGGGCAGGGAGGTGGAGGAGGAAGAACTACTGAGGGAGAGGGAGCAGATTGAGATGGAGGCATCGCGAACCGTGGAGGAGCTTCTTGGTGCATAGGTGGAGGAGGAACATGTGCTTAACCCGACGCTCATACCCGTCGAGAAGCGGTCGCAGAAGGTCGCCATTGATGGAGGGATTGCATCATGTAGCAAGACTCCTCATTCCTCAACGTGTCCTTACTGAAGCACATGAATAGTGGAAAAAAGATCTGAGTTACTCCATGAGAATTAATGAATTTAAGTTGGTAGACTAAGTACGACATTATTTGCAAGGATTCTTCAAAAATTCATAGTTTTATAGTGTAAATTTCATGTAGAATTATTACCCATAAACATTTCAGTGTAGCACTGTGGATACAGGGTGCTAGAATAGTGTATCCAGATGGGGTTTTTTCAATGGCTAGCCAGAGGAAATGGTACTGCCTGGATCATCTCTCTCTCTGCTTATAAGCGTCCATGGTAGGAATTGGCATGTCCTTGGCTTTTTGGTCAAAAAGATTTGATTTTAGACGTGACTAGATCTAATAGGATTTCTAAAAGAATTCCTTCGTTGGAAAGATTATTGGTTTTTTTTTGGCTTAGTGAAATTGTTGTCACAATTGTTAGAAGCTCATCTATTATTCATGGAATTGTATTTATATTTTCCTGTGTGCTGGCTAGATCAGTTGTTACAGAATGATTAAGCAGTAGTTATTCCAAAGCCTTCAGTTGTTTGCTTTATAACTTACTTTGTAAGAAAATTTCCCTTGCCCTATATTGTTGACTTGAGGATTTATCAAGCTACAAGTTAGAATTGTAAGTAGCGGTACCAGATTTATCACGAAAATAATATTAAAAAGGTGTTCATATGCTTTTCTTTGATAATGAGTGCATAGCAGGAAGGCATCTGCATTTTTTTCCCGTTCAATGACAATGTATTTGCTTTTATTTTGCTGATAATATATTTCCTTTTAAGGTTAGTTTTCTTTATAAATAAATTGAGTGCATAGCGCTATGTATTTTTTTTTCATGGGAATACATTGTTTCTTGACCTTTATGTTTCGTTACCAATTTCGTTTCTCGTAGCAATACACAGACACTAAATTAGTATACATATAAAAGCAAGATTACTCTACTGCCGGTGGTGTCCACACGTCGTATCACCAAATCGTTATGTGCTTAAAAGCATCATTACTTTCCTAGGTGAGGTGATGGGCTTCAGAGCACGCATGGTGGTGGTGGACTGCGTGGAGGCGGCCGCGACCTTCGTCCTTCACCTCCTCCTCAAGCGTGCGCTCGTTGGTGCTGCTGGCGGTGGCACAGCCCTCCTCGTGCTCGCACCTTCCGCAAGATGGTATGTCCGTATGTGCCCGCAATAACTCATCCGCATTTCATCGAACACATCCCTGCTTAATAAATTCCTGCTATTGTGTGGTTGTTGTTCAAATTCCTACATTACCATCTTGTGCTTAGTAAATTTACAAACAAACCTAGGCTTGGTAAATTTACAACACTGGTTGTTGTGTGGTGGTTGTTCAAATTCTTGCTGCACCTTTGCCCCTACATTGCTCCATCTTGATAACGGTTTACCGAAAAACGAATAAACTGAACCAAATTAATTTGGTTTATTCGATTCAATTTTTAATTTATTCAATTTGGTTTGGTTTGCAATTCCTAAAAACTGAATTTTTTAAACCGAAAAAATCGAATTTACCGAATACCTACCCCTAGCAGCAACTGAAGCTGGTTTTCTGCTATCCAGCTGAAGCTCATTTGCAAATAAACAATAGTGGAGATGGAGTACCGTGGCTTTGGGGAATTGTTAATGCTATACAACACAGGCAAACAAAGAAAAGAATCAATCACCCAAATTGGAGAAAAACCACGAGAGCACAAAAACCGAAGATCAACTATGAATAGAGTTACAAGCAGGGTGGCTACAAAGGGTATATGTCGGGGATTGGATATTCTCAATAGGCGACCATCGTATCCCAGCGGCCTTCGAGCATGCTCATGCTCGGACGTCGTCCCCAAGAAAGATCTTCGGGGCGACCGACCTTCGGGCCGACCCCATCCTCCGTCGAGCTCGCCCTCGAGCATGCCTGCTCGGGAGTCCGCAACCAGACGACCCGGTCTGCCGAAGGGACCTCGGGCTTCGCTTAAAAAAGCCAGCGCGATCTCGAAGACGACATGGCATTAATTACGCGGCGACTCGAAGAATTGCATGCCCACGATCGCGGCCCATCGTACTATCCACGCGTCCGCTGCGTTCGGCGGAAACAAGGAACAGCTCCACCCACGTCCGAATGTTGACGTGCCTCTCTGTAATAAATGTTGTGTCGCTTGTAACCCCCTATAAATACCTTCTCGCACGAAGGGTTCAGGGTTCTACTTCATTCTCCGTTTCCTCATACATAGAGCTCGTTGCCGGTGGTCTGGAGGATATTCCTTAGAATCTCTCAGGGCGCCCCGAGCAAGCATATTGTAATACATCCTCGAGAAGTTAGTGCCATCACTGGACGTAGGGTTATTATCTCCCCTGTGAGAGGCCCGAACCAGGTCAAAAAGTCTCCCCCTGTTCGCTGTGATTGTCCTGACCACCTCGATCCGTTGCTCGGCAGGCCCTCAGACGATACACCCCCTACGGAAAAGAGATCTTAGGTTGATCCCTCATTCAACAAGTAAGCTCGGTGGAGGACCGGTTCCCTAATCGTCGACAGCATATATATTACCAAAGGACTCCAAATAGGTATTAGTCACTAGTACACACCAACTAGAGCAAATCCGAAACCGTTATCGCTCTGCTTCCATAAACCACCACTATGTTAAGAGTTCGGATCACAAACATCCATTAAAGTACCATTTCAAAGATGCGATTAGTTGTCTGAAATGTCTGAATGCTTTGAAGAATCTTTTAAAGGATTTGCTCGGTTGGTATTTGGCGATGTGGCTGTCAATTCAGACTCTGTTTTGTTTCTTTGTAGGGCTACAGCACATTTGAATCAGTCCTCGAGAAAAAGGCCGAGAAAAAAGAGGTACGTTACATGACTACTGTCCATGTGTGATGCTGTCCTTAATTACAACTCCTTTCAACGGGAAAAAGAAAGGCTGTCTGACGCCAAAGCAAGCACCATATTTCTTCGCCAAACTGCAGAAAATGCGGCCCTGTACTTCGTTGTAAGATGGTCATGGTTGGTAACTGAGAACTAACTAAACGTGGCATTATCTAATTTCTCTAGAACTCTTTGCATCTAGCTTTCCTCATGTGAAGTCCTCATGTGAAGTAAGCCAATCAATATTCAGTCCTCTGTTCGCATCTAGTCTAGATAAGTTATGGGCCATCATATTCCTCCGGATGCATGACTTCTCAGGCATGTGCCTAACTGTACGTTCCTATTACACAGCGTAACCTCAGGCATAGTTGCACGAGACGACTACGATCTTGAAGTACCTTGCGTTCACATTCTGCAGTACAAATGTTCAAGCGATCCACGATGACAAGATGGAAAACCAGGCGTCACACTAGCACTTTTCAGGTCGAAAGGCAGTCCGTGTTCAAAGTCGGTCAAGATGACCAGAAGGCGTAAGGAAGCTACACACCTAGCTAGCTATGGTCGAATTAGTACTACAGAAAATTTCATGTCGACTGGTGGACGGTGCTCGCTGTGGATTTGTCAAGCAAGCTTATGATGGCTGAGTACCCTAATTACGCTTCGGTACTCTAACATTTACTGCAGCATGTAATGGTAAATTATTGAACAATTTTACGTTGAATAACTGTGTAGTAAATAGTACTAGTAGAAGTTAGATTTAGCCGTATATTTATCAGAGGTATTATGGATTTTTGATCTTTTGCTACATTACTTGCTAATCGTTATCGCTTATCTTCATTTTCCATCGCCGCCGCCCTTTGTTGCGATACTTGTTATCGTTGCCCTCCTTTTTCCGTCGCCACCGCCAGTCCGGTCCTGTCGACGCCGCAGCCTTTGCCTTCCTGTCGGTGCCCTCCGGATTGTGACTATACCGCGGCTGGCGCCCTCCCACCTGATTCGTGATGATGCCATAGCTTCGCACTAATATATCAAGCGCTCTGTCCTGCGCGGCCACAAATCAGTTCCGAATTTTACACAAAAGCATAAAAAATACACATACATTCAAAATTTAAAAAAATAACTAATTACAATACTACCACCATATGATTTCTACTACCAATACTATTGGTGGAAGTATAACTAATCTGATATATTAGATCAAATAGAATAGATGGCTAATATTCAATATTGTGTATCGTAAAAGTGCTCAAGTTATTGCATTCGTGTATGGTAGTAATTAATTACAGAATGCATGCGTAGTAATTGTCTTATCTTTGCTTCAAAGTGAGGTCATTTTCGTTCTGATTTGACTTCACGGTAAGAAAAGGTAAAGATAACGTAAAGTAGGAATAGGGTGAAAATATGGGATGCAAAGATACACAGCAATTTTGTAGGAAGCAGAATATTTCTGTAGAATTCCTAGGGAATTCGTAGGTTCTAAACGTAGCTATAACCATAATTATGGCTATTGGAAGACCTCTAATTCATAGTTAGGGCTATAGGAAGACCGTTGAGTCATTGGTAAACCATGGATACGACCAACATACTGTTTATCATTCCTTAGTCCGAATTCAAATTGGAAGTGCCTGGTCAACAGATAATCTCTTCAGTCGTTTTCGGGTCATTCCAACGAAAAGCATTCTGGATGTCACAAACCATAAGTTCATAGGCTACGGTGCTATCTTCGAATAAAATCAGTTAGACCAAAATCACTAGTATACATGCACATTAATTAGTGGGAATTGGGTAGTAACTACACTTGTCCACCACCTCCTACTCATCACAAATGATAAGCTCTATTGATATCGGTAATATTTATTTACGCTTAGGCTTTTTTATTTATAGCTTAAAGCCAGTTTTTTAATTTAAATAGCTTAAAAGCAATCAACTTTTTTCAAATGGATGGCAGGAGCTTTGCCATTCATTAATTAAGGAGTCAAGATAATGGAGCCTTTATACAATTGAATTTGCAATTTGCCCGCCAGCTTGGACAGCAAAAAGATGAAAATGACGCAACGTAGAAACTCGTTAGTCTATGAACACCTTAGGAATATACAGAAATGACCGAGCACCAAGAGAGGTGACTAACAAAGCCCAAAAATAGTAATGGAAGGCTCTTGTCGAGCCTTAACACTTCCTGGAGCTTGTGAACCTGACCCTTGTAAGAAGGTTGTATTTGGGCTTTGTCTCCCTCTGAACTGAACTGAAATTTAGTTATGACTGTCATTTTTCCATTCCAAATCTCGGTTAATGACATCCTGCAAAATGAGATCAAATACCATTTACACCGTTCGGTATTGGTTGTTGAAGATGCAACCATTTCGTTCCTTCCAAATGTTCCAAAACCCATAATTTAGAACACCATCTACATCCTTTTGATATTTCGTTGGGAAGCTGTTATGAATGGTTTGCCACTAGGAGTAGCTAGATACCGCCGCATTTGGTAGCAATGCCAAAGGTGTTGAGTTTGATTCATCTGGAGAAGCCTGCCCTAGATCTAACTCGCGAAAGGATAGTGAAGCATTAGATGTGTAGTTGTTTCTGGGTTGGAACCACACAATGAGCAAACTGTGCAATGGGGCCATCCTCTGAGAGTCAACCTATCGCCCGTTAAAATCTTGTTTTGTACAATTAGCCAGGTGAAGAATCTACTGCTATTTTCAGTCTTCACTTTCCGAATGATTTGGTAGTTGTGGTCTGGCATAGAGCCAAAGAGTTGCGCCTTATATGCCATCTTTGCCGAGTACATTTCATCTATGGAACATCGCTAGGTAATCTTGTCCTAAATGTTAGGTTGCAAAATGATTCCTTGTATGGTCTGCCATAAGGTGAAGAACTCCTGAAGCTCATTTTCGGTCCTTCGGAGAGAGATAAGCCATCTGTTATTCTGTAGCTCTTCTTGCATTGTTTTATTCTTTTTTCAGACCAATTGGTAGCAAAGTGGTGCAATGGGTTTCAGGGAGGTTCCTTGGAGACAATTGAATGTCTAGAATTTTGCCACTGCTCCATTTCCGAGTGTGATTTTGGTACTTGCATTGAAAAGTGCACGATCAATATCGTTACACGACAGCCTCGTCCCCACCCAAGACGTTGTTGGTCTTTCCATTCATACCATAGCCAACGCAACCTAAGTGCTCTCCCAAACTTATCAAACTCTTTGATCCCTAATCCACCTACTGATTTTGGCCTGCACACCTTCCTCCAAATGACCAAACGGTGTCCCCCTTTACGGTCAAGATCCCCTCGCCAAATGAAATTTCGTCTGAGCTTGTCAATCTTTTTGAAAGCCCATTTAGATATTGGGAAAACTATTAGATGGTAGGTCGCTAAGGATGTAAGCACCGAGTCGACCAAGACCAGTCTGGCCACCTTTGACAACAATGCTCCTTTCCATCCCACAAGTCTATATGCCACCTTGTCAATGAGAGGCTGCACGTTAATGCTTTTAAGCTTTGCTGGCCAAAGTGGTAGCCCTAAATACCTGTATGGGAACTAGTTTGTCCGTGCTGGGAATGCTTGCAAAATGACCGACAAGTTGAGAGTAGCACATTGTATGGGGTAAACTTCAAACTTTTGTAGGTTAACTTTTAGACATGTTGCTCCTCCAATGATTGGAAGCGTATCATGTATGACCTGTATCTATTGTAGTTCGGGTTAGCAAAAATTGCTACGTCATCAGCATATATGGACATACATGTGTGAGGTGGACGAGATAATATTGGCAAGATTAGGTTGTGTTGTGCTGCCCTAGAAATCAATAGTTGCAGTGGTTCAAGTGCCAATATGAAGAGCATCGGCGAAATAGGGTCTCTGTCGGTGTTTCGTATGACCGGCAAGTAGATTGTAAGTATAGGGGATCGCGCGCCCCCTCTCCTCGAATGGTTAGGCTAACGAAGCCTCGGATGAGCACCGGATCGGGCTGGGGAGTCTCAGATTTATACTGGTTCAGCCGAACGTCCCTACTTCCAGTTTGTGGCGACGGATCTCGTTGATCGGGGTATGGTGGAATACATATGAGAACTAAGGACAGGCCCTTAGCTCTCGTTTGCGTGGGCGAGGCGGGAGCCGGTCCACCGCCGGATCGGAGAGGGCGAGCGGATGCTCTGAGACGGAGGGGTTTTCTAGTTCGTGAAGAAGAAAACGAGGGAGAGAGCCCCCCTCCTCCCTAAAGATCCCGCCTCTCCTTATATAGGTGAAGAGAGCAGGTTACATGAGGCTTGAGAGAGAGAGCGACTAGGGCGCACTATCCTTGGGGATCGGGCTTACGATCTCCGGAGTTGACAGGTCCCTGCGTGCGTCATGACGGTTTAGCAGGTTGTGCCAGCTATGTCCTATCGGTAGGGCTAGCTGGCAGTGCTTCGTTGGGAAGGCACGCCTCTGCCGTCTATGCGCTTGTCAGAAGCGGGTGTTGCATGGGCGGCGTATCCGGCGCTGCCTTGGGAAGGAACGCCTATCCCTGCTCGGTCGTCTCGTTCAGACGGGGGTTGTCGGACTTCGAGGTCGGTCGATGGCGTGGCCGGAGTAGCTGGGGCGGGATTTTGCCAGGGTCTCGTCCAGCGACCGGGTCGGAGGATGCCCGTACTCCCGTCCTTCGGTCGGGTAGGAGCGCTCGGGGGCCCCGACCCGAAGGCTCGACTGTAGATCGCAAGGAGTCCGACCCGTGGCCGGGTCGGGGCGCTCCGCGGACCGCATCATAGGCGAAAGATCTCTCGTAACCTGATCAAGACCTTGCTGTGGGGTACCTCTGGTATCGATATTAAATCGGTAGCCCTCGGGGCGGCGGAAGCGGGGTGTTCGGATGGACCCTTCGACTACAACACATTTCGCCGTAGTCGCGGCGATGCCTCGACTTCCAGGCGCCCTTGTTTGAAGCGATCCGTATGCGCTTCGGCGCTAAGCTTTTCTTGTTTCCTTGCTTGTTTACGCCTTCCCAATTCTTGGGAGACAATCGATGGTTGGCGTTGCCCGTGCTCTATTTGAATGTGGTGCGTCTTTTTGCTTGCTTGGGGCTTTTATTCTTGCGTCCCTTTCGATGCCGATCATCAGCATGAGCAATGGGTTTTCGTCATGTAGCGTGGATCGCCAATTTGAGTCTATCCTTTTAGTCCGGGTCCTGTGGCACCTCTTCAGGTGGAATCTTGAGCCCCCGAGCGGGTCGTAGAGCCGGTCGGGGGTTTCCTTTATTAGGCGGGCCCGACCAACAGGTTGATTGTAACGCCTGGTGCGCTTATTTTATGTCCTGACTAAACGCTGCCATGATCGGCGAGGGAGGCTGGATACCTTGCCAGCGAGAGGTTCCGATTCAAGAGTGCTTTTTAACGTCGTAGCTAAACGCTTGGCCGTGATCGGCAGGGAGGTCCGGATGCCTTCGCGAGAGATTCGGTTCGAGTGCTTTTGTCGTAGCTAAACGCGGCCGTGTCAGCAGGGAGGTCGGATGCCTTCGCGAGAGTTCCGGTTCCCAGAGGTCTTTGCTTGTCGTAGCTAAACCCAATGCGTGATCGGTAGAGATCCGGATGCCTTCGCGAGAGGTTCCGGTTCTCGAGTGCTTTTTTAGCGTCGTAGCTAAGCGGCGTTAGTGCTATTTTTACGCCGTAGCTAGGCGTGTTAGTGCTATTACTACTGCCGTGGTAGGCGTGTTAGAAATTTGATTTAACACCGGAGCTAGGTGGGGGCATCGTCTCGAGTCCTCGTCGGGCGAGAGCAATCTGCGAGAGGAGGCCTTTGTCGATCTTAATATCGCCCGATTCGCAGGTGTGGGACTGGAGGGGGTGAGCCAGCGTGTTTGCCCTCGTCGTACGAACACCGTGCTCGTGGGCTGCAATTGGGTTATCCGAGTGGGCCTCAGCGAGTCTGGCGACCTCGGCGGACGATCCTGCGTCGGGTGTCCGACAGCGTGAAGCGACCCATAAAAACTTTCTTTACTCAATCCCGTATCGGACCCGAGCGTTCGTAACTTCGAAGCGCGTGGCTGCTTGCCGCTTCGGGGAAGCTCAGCAGAGAGATTTGAAGTATGGTCTCGGGCCCGCGAGCTAAAGGCGATTGGGTCGTCAACCCAACTTGAGACCCACCGAGGGTTCGCCTTAAACCTGCCCTCGCTCGCTTTGCCATAGGAGTCGGCAGAGGATCCATCCGGTGGATCACGCCTTTGGGACCACGGCGGTCTTATTTGCCGGCATTCAAGCCTTCTCGCCACCGAAATGCAAGGTCCCGATGGTCTTTTTCTCCTACCTCGGTCGGATTGAGCCGGGCCGGGGGAAGATTGAGGTCGTGGGCGTTTACGCGAGCGATACCGAGCGTCTCTGCAAGCATTTAATGCATGTCTTGAAGAACTAGCAAGCAGAAATGATCGAGGCGGCATGTCTTCACCGAACGGCTTGTCGCGGCGTCTGCGACGGGACACGTGATGCTTGGGTCGGTAAGCGACTGGTTGATGTGTGTCCGGCTTGCATGCACCTTAATAAGTGCCTGTAGATTTTAAGGTAATGGGGGCTAGGTCGTTTTCTCGTCCTTTGATATCGCTGCTCCCTTGCTTTTCGCGATTTCCACTCTGCAAAATGTCATGGACTGGGTGGAAAGGGTTACCATCGTGGAGGGAACCGAATGGCAACTCGGATCATTGTGCTGGTCCGGTTTCCATCCTCCGTGCTTTCGGGGATGACGAACAACCGACGGCAAGTGGCAAAACCACGGGGGTCATATAGCGTGGGTAATCATGTTATGCTTTTAGGAAACTTCGGATGATGAGGGTTCGCTTTGCACTTGCGCGAGGTGGAATGTTCTTGGCCGGTGCGTAGATCATACCATGTGGTGTTCCCTTCTCCCGATTGCACTACTCATAACCGTAGCCCACAGGCCGTAATTCGCCACGAGAAGGGCGGAAAGCGCGTCGCTCAAAGCGCGAAGTTAATGTGCGACAACCGCACTTTGTCCTGCCTTTGAAAAGACTGCACGGAGTATCTAGAGGCCGTCACTCCTTTCCGTCGCTTTCACTTCTTCACCCCTCCCCGCCTTTGTCCCAAAGACAAGAGAGGGGGTAGCAGAATCTCGACGGCAGATGGATAACGGCATGGTGACCGACGGATTTGAGAACGGAGGCGGTGCGGGTCCGCGGGCCCCCGACGCCAAGAGGACGCGCTCTGACGCCGGGCCCTCTGGTACCGCGACGGGGGATAGGGTCACGCTGCCTCCGTCATCCCTCCGCATTAGGATTCCCCTCCGCGGGTATGTATTGACCGCTGCCCGGAGTGGCCAGTCGCCTTTTACTGACGTCGGGCCGTTTCCCTTTTTCTCTCTTAGCGCTTCCGACCTGCGTCTGGGTCGGCCGTCTGCAGTCGTCGCGGCGGGGGAAACGGACGCAGGTGGTGCGGCCTCCGATGGTCCTCCGGTCGCTCCGGGTCACCCTTCTTCGGCGGCGGCCTGAACGGCGGATCTGTCAGTCGCACTGGCGCGGCTGGAGGCTTCTCTGAATGCCCATATCGCGAGGGCCGCTTCCCTCGTGGCAGAGGCGACGCAGCAGCGGGCCCTTGCCCGGGCCGCGCAGGAGGAGCTCGCCGAGAAACGCGAGGAGGCGCGGTCGCAGCGAGCCCGAGCAGAAGCCGCCGAGACAGAGTTAGCCGAACTGCGTGAAGAGCTGCAGGCCTCGCGCGAGGCCCTTCTGTCTATGCTCCGCCCGGCCTTCGAGAGCATAGGGAGGAGCCTGAAGCCGCTTGGGGTGAGGCTGGAGGGACCGCTGGACCATACCTCGATGGGTTATGCCTGCGGGCTCACCCAGGCGGCCGACGCGCTCGCCGATCTGCCCCGAGCCTTACGCGAGTGCTCCATCCGCGAGGGGCGCGGGGTCGCCGTCGACGTCGCGGAACACGTAATGGCTTTCTTGCTACCGCGACGCCGCTTCGACCCGATGGCGCCGCCGCCGGATCGAAGGGGACGCGAGCCCAATTCGAGCAGTGCGCGAGCGAGAGAGAAGGTTGCGCGAGGGGCGACGCTGCTAGAGCAGCGATGGCTCGGATGGTGACGACGCCTCCGACTAAGGAACCTCCTAGGGCCTCCGCTTTCTTTTGTTTTTACGTGGTGGGATGTGTATTTTGGACATCTTCCTTAATACCTTGCCTCTTTTCTTCATGAATGACATCCGCTGAACCACCATAGCCTCTTAGGAGCCGCGGGAGCGGCCGGGGCGTAGGTCCCAGCGCTATAACGTCACCATCTGGGTCTTCAGGTCGAATGGTGGCGAGTTGGGGAACCTTCATAGCGGCGAAGGGTCCTCCCCGCGGGGATCCTTAGAGTGGCGTGGCGGTTGCGGGCACCCCTTTGGGTGGTGAAGTCGAGGAAGGTGGAACGAGCTCTGCTCCTGGCGCGAACACGTCGTCAAGCTCACGCCGTCGTTGGCGAAGAAGACCATCGAGGAGGGAAATGGGAATCCGGAGATCACGGAGATGACGCGCAAAGCCCCCTACCTGGCGCGCCAACTGTCGGTGTTTCGTATGACCGGCAAGTAGATTGTAAGTATAGGGGATCGCGCGCCCCCTCTCCTCGAATGGTTAGGCTAACGAAGCCTCGGATGAGCCTTTGGATCGGGCCGGGAGTCTCATTTATCTTGGTTCGGCCGAACGTCTCTACTTCCAGTTTGTGGCGACGGATCTCGTTGATCGGGGTATGGTGGAATACATATGAGAACTAAGGACAGGCCCTTAGCGCTCGTTTGCGTGGGCGAGGTCGGGAGCTTCGTCCGACCGCCCGGATCGGAGGGGCGAGCCGGATGCTCTGTAGACGGAGGGGGTTTTCTGGTTCGTGAAGAAGAAAACGAGGGAGAGAGCCCCCCTCCTCCCTAAAGATCCCGCCTCTCCTTATATAGGTGAAGAGAGCAGGTTACATGAGGCTTGAGAGAGAGAGCGACTAGGGCGCACTATCCTTGGGGATCGGGCTTACGATCTCCGGAGTTGACAGGTCCCTGCGTGCGTCATGACGGTTTAGCAGGTTGTGCCAGCTATGTCCTATCGGTAGGGCTAGCTGGCAGTGCTTCGTTGGGAAGGCACGCCTCTGCCGTCTATGCGCTTGTCAGAAGCGGGTGTTGTGTGGGCGGCGTATCCGGTGCTGCCTTGGGAAGGAACGCCTATCCCTGCTCGGTCGTCTCGTTCAGACGGGGGTTGTCGGACTTTGAGGTCGGTCGATGGCGTGGCCGGAGTAGCTGGGCGGATTTTGCGTGGTCTCGCCCAATGACGGGTCGGAGGATGCCGCATACTCCGCCCTTCGGCCGGTTGGGGCGCTCGGGGCCCCGACCAAGGCTCGATCAGAGACCGCAGGAGTCCGACCCGTGGCCGGGTCGGGGTGCTCCGCGGATGGCATCATAGGCGAAAGATCTCTCGTAACCTGATCAAGACCTTGCTGTGGGGTACCTCTGGTATCAGTATTCGTCAGTCTCCTTGTCAAAGACCCCTCCTGTGGTTCACCGAACGCCCGAGTGCTCCATTTAACAGGATCCTAGATGAAGAGGATGCAAGAACAATGGAGATTCAGTCTCTCGGTGTTGTCCAAAGCCATAATGAATCATCATCTCAAGTAAGCACTCCCAACTTACAGTATCAAAGGCTTTAGCTAAGTCCAGTTTAATGAAGAGAGCCAGGATCCCTTTCATGTGAAGCTCAAAAATGAGGTTTTTGGTATGAATGAAGTTGTCATGAATTGATTTTTACTTGATGAAAGCAGATTGATTTTCAATTAGGCGAGTTTGACCGATTTTCTCTGATTCAACTTTGCAAATCAGGCAAAAATATTTATTAAACTCAGGCATCCTTAGGCTATGAACCAAACAAAGACCGTATAACTTATGATGTTTTTACGACGAACTAGCAAGGTGGCCCGCACACTTGCGGGTGTATCATCCTTAAAGAGCGTTTAAATGACTTGACCATGCATATGTGATTTTTCTTTTTGGAAAATAGATCGTTGTATAACTCTGTTTGTGATAGTTTAATATTATATATTATTGGAGAGGATATACTCATGTTTTCCAATACTTGTCATATGTGATCAAAACTTTCTTCCCTCGAATACTTCTATAGCAAGACAGTAAACGTAGCATAACATGATATTTTATATTTATATCATCATTTGTTTATTGTATAATTGCAATGATTGTCTCTTTCTTTCGATACTTCTTTTTAACCCTTTAAATCCTTTCATTTCATGTAGGTCCACCAAACAAAGGGTTATGATGTTTTTTTGAGAATTTTTAGCATATTCTATTTTTCTTAGCAGTCATAAAAAACATGTTTTCAACTTTTATTATATAATAGATTTCTATTAATAAACTATATATATACAAATCAAATTCCTTACCTTATTTTATTTTTTATCGAATTATCATATTTCAGAATTTTAATTCTAAACAAAACCAAATTTCTATTTTTCACTAAGTATGGAGCTAAAAACAATCCCTAAATTTCATTTTATAATATGTAATTTTTGTTGTTATTTTTATTTAATTTTAATTTCATTGTGCGTTATAATTTACATACAAACCCAACTGCTATTTTCTATCTTATTTTTATTCAGAATTTTAGCTATGTACGGGTTTCAATTTAGAGTTTATATGAAAATCAAATGGCTAGTTTCCTTTTATTTTTATTTCCTATTTTTATTAATTTTTTTTTATTTTTATTTAATTTTGAATGTCAATTTTAGGTTAGAATTCATATACAAATCCAACTGCCATTTTTATCTAAATTTTATTCTAAATTTCAGCTATGTACATTTTTAAATTTGGAGTTCAGATGAAATCAAATGGCTGAATTCTTTTTATTTTTTATTATACAAAAGGATGCAAGAAAAAAAATAAGTATATTTCATATCTAGCCGCCTTTCCAAAAATAATATTGCATGAGTAATCAAACGTTTCTCTCTCTCTCTCTTAGACAAAGAGTGTACTCAAAGTTTCCATTAAACTTTTTAGCTAAAACACAGTGAGGCTAGCTAAAAAGAGAAAATGAGTCACGTACGTGACACTGACATCTTTAAATTTGGAAACGGTCACCATCTCGATCCAACCAGCTTATACCAAGTCCAATATTCCGTTGATGTTGACATGGGATATGGTCCAGTCATAGGTTTCGAGAGGCTGAACAATTTGGAATCGCTTAATTTAACCATAAACAGTGTTACATGTGGGTTGTGCTTATTTGGCATTAACTATATGAGCCCCACGATCATGCTGGAGCTTACGGAATTAAAAAACAGAGGGAGTCTAAAATGTGTTGGCCATATGTTAAATTTTTATCTCTTTTACGGTACACTACATTCAATATGGACCGTTTTTTTTATCCCGCGGATCAAAATAGCTACTATTTATTTATACTTTCTCTGGTATCAGAGTAGCAGAAATACTCTTAACAAATCAATGACTAGATCTGATATCTACTATCCATTATATAATGCGAATATAATGCGCCGTGAAATTTCTCTAAACTTTTGCATGATAGAATTTGCTACATAAATTTCCTAGATACACCACATTGACCAAAATAATACTAACATAAAACACTACAACCTATAGAGTATAATTAGCCCAGTCATGTCCACTGGGTATTCATGGTCGGGCAAGCCAACCCTCAAAATTACAATTGTTATACAATAAGGATATTTTCAGTGGCAAGTTTCATTTCACGGTTTTCAGGAGTGTCATATCATCTAAAGGGGTTTGGATTGATAAATGAAATAAGGCTTCTCAATAGACAGTTTCGTAAGCTAGCCATAGCATTTAATTATTGCATGATGTTGTGTTCCATTTGATGCAGTTTCATTCGGTTTCAGTCATGGGAATCGTGGGATGAACGATGCGCTCTCATAGCTTTCATTCGGTTTCAATGTTGAAAACGGTGCACCCGGTTTCAACCAAATGAAACTCATCTCCTCTCTCTCATCATAATTTCTTTACCATGTCACTATTTTTACTGATGTGTCACCTTATTAAATGATAATGAAATTTCCACTGTGACTGGCCTAAGTTACATGTTTTACTTCTCGTTTGGACGAGCTCAAGGCTAAATAGCTTCCAAATGTTGGGAAGTCACATGCTCAATTCCTCATTTATTTGGATGAACCCGGAGCCACGTGGCTCCTCACAAAAAAAGAAAAAGAAGAAGAAGAAGAAATTGGTGCCTAGGTGAAAGAAACCCAACAATAATACGGTGGTTAAGTACAATAAAAGAAGAGCACCTCCTGATGTTATCAACACAGCAACAATCGTCTAAAGAAACAAACTACAACAAAATTAGTTTTCACTGCCTTTCTGTTGAATGACAACGGATGCTGCCCCCTCATGGGGCAAAAGGAATAGCAGATGGAAGGAAAACGTGCGAAAATTCACTAGTAGTAAATTCAAAGGCCATAGAGAAATGCCTACAGAAATGACTGCATTCCAATCTTTTAAAAACGTACTACATCTTTTCCAAATTAAAATAGCGCTAAAACTCTTACCCAAGCAGCAGAACCATCTACCAGCAGGCGTTCCAAATTTGAGAGTAGCTGATAAATATTCAAACACAGCCAAAGAAAAGCTCATTTTTTCAGACGACGAAAAAGAGTCAATTCGTGTGACTTCAGAAGTCTCCAAATACACACCCCAAACAAAAAATATAAAAAGGGTCTCCAAAATACAGTTATCAATTCAGTATTAAGCCGCCCAATATAATCCAATCGTACTGAGTGAGCTGTCGTTTTCGCCAGTGGTAATAACTACGAAGTTGCGACCGCTTCTCTCAGGAAACCGCGTGAGCTCGCAACACCTTCACCTCTATATAAGCTGCTCGCATGGTGCACAATACGCCACCACCTCACCCAGCGCAACACAGCCGGGACAAGCAGGCTAGCAGAGCGAGCGGCAAAGCGCAGAGGCGATCGGTTGGAGCAGAGCAGCAGCAATGGCAGCGGCTGTGGCGTCCATGGAAGTCGAGCAGGACCTCCCTGGCTTCCGTTTCCACCCCACGGAGGAGGAGCTCCTCGACTTCTACCTCTCCCGCGTCGTCCTCGGCAAGAAGCTCCACTTCGACATCATCGGCACGCTCAACATCTACCGCCACGATCCATGGGAGCTTCCCGGTACGTGCACACGGAGAGCTGAGCGAGAGCGGAGGCGGGGGCGTCGTAGAGAATGTGTTCGAGTCAGCCAGGTGACGAGGTGTGTGTGAATAATGCGCAGGGATGGCGAAGATCGGGGAGAGGGAGTGGTACTTCTTCGTGCCGCGGGACCGGAAGGCCGGCAGCGGCGGGCGGCCGAATCGGACGACGGAGCGGGGGTTCTGGAAGGCGACGGGCTCCGACAGGGCGATCCGGAGCTCGGGCGACCCGAAGCGGGTGATCGGACTCAAGAAGACGCTCGTCTTCTACCAGGGGCGCGCGCCGCGCGGCACCAAGACGGACTGGGTCATGAACGAGTACCGCCTGCCCGACTACGGCACCGGCATCGCCGCACCAGCGCCGCTCAAGGTAACAAGTCAAGAACCCTGGCAAACGATCGCAGAATCAATTAATTTGTTGTCGTGTGTTATCGCACTAGTTTCTCTAGGCCTACAGGCCGGATTAATCATTGGCATCCTCAAGCAGATCGCAAAATGGTCGAAATGAAGTTAGGATTACATTGGAACCATCGTTTGTACTGGTACTAGCGTTGAATTGAATGTTGGTTTGTTTTACTGTTTGGTGTGAAATTGGTGTGCTGTCTAAACATTTACCGGAGAGGTAGCAGGGGACTTGCAGCATCAATGGTGTAGACGTTCCATGAAAGCGCACCAGGCATTAGAATTGACACGGTTGACTTATGAGTTGACCTGCTTTCTTTTACGTTTTACTAAGCTGCACGTAAATTTACTCTTTTTCTTTTTTTAACCTTTTCTTCATGCCATGTGAACATCGACGACATCTCACGCTCGCAATTTTGTGCGGCTGCAGGAGGACATGGTGCTGTGCAAGATTTACCGGAAGGCCACTCCGCTGAAAGAGCTGGAACAGAGAGCATCTGCAATGGAAGAGATGCAGAGATCCTGCAACGAGGACTACGCGGCCAGAGCGTCCCTGGTCCGGGCCTTCTCCGCCGGATACGACCACTTGTCGACGTCGGACGACGTTCAGGACAACTTCCTGATCCCCACCTCATCGTCTTCGGCGACGTCGGGCAACGGCAAGAACGCGCCCAAGGAAGCCAAGAAGGAAGAGAACGTCACGGTCACGGTGGCGTCCACGACGTCTCTGCCGCAAGTGGCGAGCCTGCCCAGCCTGCAGCTCCCGGCGGCGAGCCATGGAGCCCTGGACCTGCCCAGCCTCCAGCTCCCGGCGCACCACGGCGTCTTCGATTGGCCGCAGGACCCGTTCCTGACGCAGCTGCGAAGCCCATGGCAGGACCAGCATTGCTTGTCGCCCTACGCCCATCTGCTCTACTATTAACGGGTCGGGGCAGAAATGGCAGGAAATAGGAGCCGGTCCAGGCTGGTCACGATCTCCAGATGCAATTAAGCTTTGCAAGAGAAATCATGCAAACCCGACGAAGAAGAAGAGAAGATGACTAGCCGTGAATTCGATTGTACATATTAGTATCACCTGGGCGCGGCGCGGGGTTCGTTCATTCTTGTAATGCGATGTTCGACATGACAGTTGCAGCTTGCAAGCAGGCAATAAATTAACTTGGAGAACTGTTCTGTTTGCCAGGACAGCCTCCGATCACGGCGAGTCCCGTAAGACAAATCCACGCGTATCATACTAAAAATAGTACTGATAGTCAATGTTTATAATATTTAACTGCACATGACCTAAAACGACTTATTTTTATGATAGGAGGGAGTAATTATCATCTGCTTAGTAAAAAAAACAGAATGCTTGACAAAAAATCATCTTATTTTTTTGGGGGGAAAAACTAATCTTATGTAACATAGAAGTAGAGCTACTTACATTAAAACGCTCGCTTGGGGTGTAGATGTGTAGTCTGATGCCTCAAAATAACAGATATTCGGAATAAAAATAAAATAAAATTAGATATTTTATTTTTGTGCAACTCCAAGTTAAAACCCATACATAACAGAAATTCAGAATAAAAATAGTTGAAAATTAGCTATTGGATTTATATACAGATTCTAACCTAATACTAAAAATTTAGAATAAATAAAAATAAAATTTAGATAAAAAGAGTCCATGTCAAATATAATAAAAATAACATAAAATTTGAAATAAAAATTACTAGTTGGTTTTATGTACAAATTCTAACATGAAACTAAAAAAAGTCTATAAGAAATACAATCCAAAAATATGCAATTTTAGAATAAAAATAAAAGGAAATCAGCGATTGTTTTTTTAACTCCAAACTATCTGAAACATAGAAAAATTGGTTTTATTCAAAATAAAACTCTAGAGATACGCTAATTTGAAAAAAAATGAATTTAATTCGTATATACATAAATTAAGAATCAAAATATATTATATAATAAAAGTGGATGGTTTACGGTTCCTAAGAAAAATACAATATGCTAAAAATTCTCACAAAAAAGTAAATATACTAACACTTTATTTGGTGGATCTCCACAGGATGGAGGGATTGAGAGAATGATACAGCGACAGGTGTTCACTCGGCTATACCGAAGTTATGTGATCCACATTTTGAGCACTTTTAGGAGGTGTTCACTTGGCTATACCGTTATAAGCTATGTGATCCATATTTTGAGCGTTTAGGACAAGCATTACAATAATGAATGGAAGAGATGGCAATGATATAAATGTAAAATGTTATGTTTTGTTATGTTATGTTTATTGTTTTGCTTTGTAAGTATTTATGAAAGAAAGTTTTAGTCACATATGACAAGTATTGCAAAACAGAGTGAGTGTTTTCTCTGATAATATGTAATATTAAAATATCACAAATGAAGTTATGCAACTATCTATTTTTTAAAAAGAAAAATCATATATGTATTGCTAAGTCAATTACACATGCTTTAAGGATTATGCTCATGCAAGTACGCAGACACCTTGCTGGTTATATATTAAAAATCGATGACATCTCATTTACAACTGCTAACATAAAAAAAGAAATATAATTCTAAAAAAAAAAGGAATGCATTCGTCGCTTAATTCGGTTGACGGTCAGTAAGTCATAGCCGTCCGACGTTATTAGACCCAAACTATTATGACCTATCTAAATAAAGGAAGACATCTAAACATCCTTCCTTCAATTTGATGGATCCAAATTATGGTCAATTAGCCATCGACCCGTGCACCTGCACGATTAGCAATTTCTACAAATGTTATTGCTCCTTTATTAGGCACTTAAAAACGGTGAGTAGATAAGAAAAGCAAAGCTTCCCTTCCATATGATATTCATCTTATTTACCATATATCTCTTGTGAATAGATAAATAGATTTAAACCGTGGTTGAAAATGATTAAGAAGATTGAACGACCAAGATTTTCTCTTTTTTTAGAATAATGTGGAATTTTCTAGCAATTTTTTTTAGATTAACGTGAGAATTTCTAGCATTTTCTGATTGACGTGGAGGCTTCTAAGAGAAGCTCCGATTAGTATATAAAAAGATAAGACATAACAGTTTGATGTTACATGAATTTGAAGCAAATTTCATTGACAAGCACTTCGGGCATACCGTCTCCATAAGTTTCGCCAGCCACCGTACTAGTTGTAACAAATAAACAAGACCTCTTTAGCAGAAACTCTGAGAATAGCCAGAGCATTGTATGAAGGATATTCAGAAGAAACGCAGGCGACGCAGATTTTCTACGAGATTATGACCTGGTACTCGTAATTTACATGTACTGAATCCTAGAAAGAGCAGAGATATAACTCAAATCTGTACTGCAGTATCCCCATTTCTGTACAAGCAACCCATGGTTTGTTAGCTCCAGGCTACAAGATCAGCTCTGCGCCTGATTCACAACAAGCAAGCTCTAATATATCCACCAGAAATAAACACCCTTGCATCGTGCCTGTTTAATTTTTTTTAATGTTACATTTACATGGGCCCAAAAAAATGCATCACAGAAATGCCAAACCAAATAGTTACAATCACTGGACTCTACAGCACCTTTTCCCCATTAGGTCCCGAACTCTTGAACCTCGAATGTATCACAATTTTTCCTAAGGACAGAATAGCACGTCTCAACATAAACATTTGAGCCGCAAAAGAGGCTGAACTGACGCATCTTTACCAGAACCAAGAACAATCTTTCAAGGACCTTTTGTGTTCTTTTGCTTCTTCACTTCTAGCTGCGAAGCTTCATTCAACATGTCCATAGCATCACTCTGCATATTTAACTTCGAAAGTGAAACAGATTGCATATAGAATGCAGTTGGCCAATCAGGGTATACGCATTGCGCTTGCATCGCATCCCGGAGGGCAGCATCAGGTTGGTCACACATGAGGTGGCACAAGCTCCGTCTAGCATATACTGTTGGTGACACCATTGTCCCCACGTCAACAAACTGCAATACGAAGGGAGATAAACGAGTGAAGTAGGTTCGTTCTACCAGGTTTTCTGGAACATCAGAAGGCTCCTGATAAATTATGTGCCCACCTGTGTATAACATTCTATCGCTGCCTTAAAATCTTTATCACGAAAAGCAAAGTCCCCACGTTTCCTGGCCTCCAACATGTCCCTCATCTGCTGTGTCCATTCCTGAAATGATAGCTGT
Organism: Guadua angustifolia; assembly: GCA_036346375.1. Lineage (NCBI taxonomy): Eukaryota > Viridiplantae > Streptophyta > Magnoliopsida > Poales > Poaceae > Guadua > Guadua angustifolia. The sequence goes on along the minus strand of CM070504.1, from coordinate 2,989,832 downwards.
AAAAGGAAGATGGGGAAATAGATCAATTTCTTAGATGACACCCTGAAGAAAGGACAGAAAGGAACCAAAATGCTCCGATCTTTACCTCATTAGACCCTTCATCATCTCTGTAATGTGTTGCTACTAGAATCTGATGGATCGCCGTCAGGTCCATCCTAGAACAAGCTTCACCCATGGGAGAAAGAGGGTGTTGTGGTCCTTGTGGAGGAGGCGGTACTTCTTCCTCATGCTTTGCAACACCAAGCATCTCGTAGGAAGGTACCTGTTTTGTATTTCAAAATGAAGTCGGATCAGCCGTGGGTAAGACAGAAAATTGGTTTGTTGTGAAAAAAAACAACAGTTCTGTGGAAGCCATGTATCAAATCACAAGGCTTAAACCACCAAGGACAAACACAGAAGTTCATTGATTTACAAAACATATCTGAGAAATAGAAGGATAAAACCATAATGGTTACCTCTGATTTTGTTTGCAAGGGCTCAAGTATGGAAACCAGCATTTTTGTATTGGGACGGTCCCTAGGTTCATACTGCAAACACTGAGAGGCAAGATCTACCAAAGCGGTTGCCTCTTCTGTCGAGTAGTTACCCTCCAAATGTGAATCCATCAGTCCTTGAATGTTGTTGCCTCTTATCATATCAAGAGCCTGAGTGAAACAAGGATGATTGTAAATGTGCAAGCACATTTTGAGTGATTTAAATACTGTTACCAAAGAATTATGCAACCAAGTTATACTCGAAAGCAAAATATGTTTTTCAAGACCAGCTAAGCTTCAGTGTTTCTATTTGCTTGTTGTTAACTATGCACCAGCTTCTATGGCACGTGTATTACAGTCACAGAATTCCAGCGACGCTCAACCCCTACATGTTCATGATGCATCAAGGCATCTGTGTAAGAAACTTTTTCCGTTCCACTGAAGCATGCAAAAAGGAGTGTCGTGGAGGTAATTTTGCTAAGTATATGTAGGATAGTATTGAAAGCAAGCACGCCAAGGTATTTCAGAAAGGGTTCTGCACCACAAGGGAACTAGTAAAGTGTAACGAGGAAAGCACAAGTTACTAGAAAGAAAACTTACATGGGAAGGAGGTATGCGCTTTCCACTTAGAAGGTCGAGGAGTACAGTACCAAAGCTGAATATGACACTTTCTGGTGTGACTCTTCCTGAGAAAGAAGTTACCATGAACAAATGTAAAAATCTGCCTTTCCTTTGGAATGATTTCATCTTATATTTGCTATGTCAAGACTCTATTTTGTGAACTTAGTTCTTAGCCAACTGACATGTTTTTAATTGATTAACTATGAACTTCGTATTTCTTGACAATCACTTTCATAAGAACACATATTAGCTGTTTACAAAATCATTCAGTAAGTCAACAAGATGAATTATTCTTCTGGAGGGGCCAAAAAATTGATCTGTAGTTTTTTGCTCTATTCTGTCTCAGTTCATTTTGCAAAGCATTGTGTCATCCCATCAGTGTGTAAGTTTACCATTCAGTTACCGGTGGTTATCATCTATATTATTTCTACTGAATTCCCTTACTAAGCAATCCAAATAAGAAAGTATGGACATAAATCAAGCAAGCATGCACATGCACCACAAACAAGGATCAACATGTATTTAACACAGTAGCAGTTGATATTTACGAGGAGAAATATTTAATTACTAGTATGAGGGTAAAAAAACATATGTACCATTTCTCAAATATTCTGGAGGTGTATATGCAAGGTTTGTGCTATAACTTTTCCCATCCCTGCTGTTTTTCATCAGACCAAAGCATGAAAGACGAGGATCACCATTCTGCAGATATAAATCATATCAGTAATTTTGCTCACAGAGGATAACAGCTAGAGAACCATGCAAAGTATCATTGCACGTAATCAACATCATCCAAAAGTGCTTTGTTCTTTGATGAGGTCATCATTTCTCCAACAAGTGCACATCAAGTTTTTGCTAAAACATCACACAAACTGGCTAACCAAGAGATCCTGTTTTTTTTAGGCGTGAATATACCATATTTGGGAACACATCAGGTACAAATAGTTGACATTTCAATTTGTGGTACAAGCCCTCCTCCAAACACTAGAGGTGGAAAAGAGTTGGGAGTAGAACCCTCCACCCCCAACTGGCAGACATCCAAACCAACAACCAAAGGAAGCATCCATGTTGAGAGTACAAGCTAAATGGAAGCAGTAAACGCCCTTCCCACAGATGCACAACAATACTCACAGGAGAGGCATTTATAGAGATAAAAATACAATCATCACTTCCTCAGCCACATCAACAATGGGATGTTCTCTGTAAAATGCTAGGACTGGAATAAAACAAACACCACAAAATAATTGGTTGCTTACGTTATCAAAAAGGACCCTATATGCATTCATATCATGATATAAAGGCCTTCCCTCATTGCTGCAACAGTCCAGCGCTTCAGCAATGTGGTATGCAACTCTTAGACGCATAGCCCATTCAATAGTCTGGTTTTCCCCTGCAAAAGAGCAAAAGGCCATTTCACAAAAATGAACTGAATCATAGTTTTGCAAAGCTAGTTTGTCCAAATTCAATTTTGAATAAATGGTGAATCCAATCAAGATTCAAGATCTTGAAAAGGAACAATCCCATGCATTATTGTTGAGGTTATAAAGATTTCAGTTCCAATGGCAACTATTACCGATAAAATCCAAACTTCACCCATGAACCCTAGTGTCAGGTCGTTCTTAACAAAAAAACACATGGTAGAAAGTACAACATCTAGCTAATACTTCATAGGCTATCAAGCATTAGCAGATTAAGTTCATAGTCATTCAAGAACCCCCCATAAGCACATAAAAAACCACTAACTGCATTGGTCATAAGTCATAACCACAGTGGATTCACTGTGACATGATACTTCAACATTGAAATTCCCTGAACCGATTCTAGGCACCCGTCAGTCCAAAACTATAACTTCTGAACACAGAGCAGTGATTTGGTAAAATTATATCACGTGTTTAAGGCAGCTTGTGTCTTAATCGCTTCCAATCGATTCAACGACCATGCCAACAACAACCGAACAGGAAGGGTATTTAGCCCCAATCATTTGTTCGGTACACCAAATGCAGGGGGCTGCTATGCGCCAGCAGTTGCTCGGAGCTACGAAATTTGTCTTTTTTGCCAACTTTCACGCTAATCAGGGACTACAACTCACAAGCATCAGAGTTTTTTGAAACCTGTATTTACGGAAAATGGCCAAAGAAAAAAAACCCCAAACGACCAGAAATTCAGAAACTAGCTTATCAAAAATGGTCCAATAGCCGAAGGATGAATATCGATATAGCAAACGGACAGTGGAAGAGGTGTTTGGCGAGGGTGTCGTTGGGCATGAACTCGGCGACGAGCAGCCGCTCGTCCCCGTCGCAGCAGTAGCCGATCAGGTTCGCGAGCCGCCTGTGCCGCAGCTTCCCCACCCCCTTGGCCTCCTCCTGCGAAGCAAAGCTTTGGTTTATAGCGAGCGAATTCCACACCAAACACCCCCACGAATCGGAGCGCCACGCGTACCGCGAACTGCTTAGGATCGGGCCAGGCCATCTTGGTGAACTTCTTGACGGCGATCGCGCGGCGACTGCTCTGCAGGCGGCCCCTGTACACGAAATTCGGCGCTTTCTCGCCGCTCTCCGACACGATGTTCTCCACCGCGAACCCGCCCGTGGCCGCGCGCAGTTCCGCCAGAGAGAACTCCACGAACGCCGGCACCTCCCCGAGGACGCCCGGCTGCGTCGCGGCCGCCGTCGCCGGCGCCGCCGCCTGGTGCTGGCTCAGGGAGAAGGACGACCGGTGCGGCAGCACCCCCGCGGACCTCCCGGGCGGCTTCTCCGGGTGGGTCCCCGGCCGCAGCGACGAGCCGCAGCAACCCATAGGACTCGCCGCTCGCGTCTGCGCCCTGCGTGGGGGGTGGCTTCCGTCTTCCTTGGGCTAGCAGGAGTAAGTAGGAGAGGAGGCGGTGGCGCTGGTTTTGTTCCGGCTTTTGGGTTGGTTGCTTTTGATGCTGCCTCTGTGCTACCCGTACTCGCCGTTGTATGGGTTTCGATTCCTTTTCCGCTGCCGCAGTAAGCCGGTCCGGTGCGCGTACGTGTGGAGATATATAATGATGATATACTCCTGTTGTTAGTTTCTAAATTTACCGGACCTATTTTTTTTACAGAACAATAAAATATTTAAAACAATTAAACTACTCTTAATGATTGTTTCTAAGCATTATATTCGATACATACAAGTAGGTAATATCATGTAAATACAGATATTTATTAGGGGTATAAAGTGAATACTACACTAATTTTTATTTCAGCATAAAACACACTTTATATTTATGGACAAAATCATACTTTAATATCTGTGCTACATTAAAAAAGAAAAACACTAAAACGTCTCTTTTAAAAAAATAAGTCATATAAAATTGTCTCGAGGAAGTATCTATTGCTCCTATCTACCCATAAATCTATGCGCCGGGTGTCGCTATATAAGACAATCTTAGGGTTTGTTTAGAGGAGTTGTAGTTTTTCTGAAAAACTATATTTTCGCTTTTTAGACTAAAAAATAGCTGTAACTTTTTATAAGAGACCGTTTGATAAACAGTTAATTTCCTCAGTAATATGCTACAAAAACAGATCTTGCGTAGCTTTTAACCTTTAGCTTTTTGCTAGTTATATATAACTTCTAGCTTATGTCAAATATCATCTGAAAGCTAAATTGTTTAGAAGGCTTGCTTAAAAAGCTGAAACCGACTTTAAACACTGAATCAGATCCTTATTTTCGTGTCTCAACGAAGTAGCCAAGTATAGTGGCTTTACAGTAGAAAATGACTTTAGCTATCTATGCCTTGTCTGGCTCCAACTCCCAAGGCAGGCCAATCCATTCACAGACATCCACGCAACTTTGCTTGAACCTCTTCTAGCCTGTGTGCCTTTCTAAGGTCATGCTGTTTAGGTGTGCCTTTCCAGACTTCAGGACTGACGCGAAAGGAACCGCCTTTTTCTCTCTAATTTTTTTTCTTCATTTTTGGGTGTTTTTGTTGTGAAATTCACTTAATTTGGAAGGAGGTGTATTAGACTATCGGTTGTCGCCCGTAATGATAATGTTCTTTTCTGTGCGTCGCTTTGATGAGCAGATGAACTGCTTAGAGTAGCATGCTTGGGCGACACCTGCTCCTCTAGCATTGGTGCAGACGTGCAGTACCTCTGCTAGTCAGCGGTTTTTCTCCTCTCGTGTTTTCAGCACTTTGGTGGCGGGTTTGAAAGGGCAAAGGACAGATTCCTTCGGGACGCCGAAGAGACGAGCCGAGTGAGCCACGCGAAACCATCAGCGCGGTTGCGCGCGTTGCCGCCGGCCGCTCGCCGGAGTAGGCTGCCGTGAGCAGCGCGTTTTCGAAGACAGACCGCCGTAGGCGGCCAGCACACTCCCGTGCATTTGGCGACCGTGTCGCCGTCGTGCCAAGTCCCTGGAGGGCATCTGCCAACACGAAAGCATCGCCCACTGACCGGCTAACCACCACTCGGCACATAAAATTGATGTTTAGTCCTATAGAACTGTTGTTTCCCTGCAGTCCTATAACACATACGACAACGACTGCAGTAACATTTCGAGGCGCACAGTCCTTTTTCGTGTGAGAAGAGCATTTCCAGCAGACGTTACTCGGGATGATAAGGCGTTTGCAACTGAAAAGTAGGAGAAACGGTGCAAGTTTTGAGCTGTCGTCTAGAAGAACTCATGTCCTATCCAATCAGTGGATGGTAGGGCTGTTGGTTTTAGTCTTGGGTCGTGAATACACGTACACAAACATGTGGAATGACATAATAGTATATACAGAGATTTTTTTCAACATCGTCATAACTTGATTAATTTTCTTTAGACCTCTTGTGTTGTTTTCTGTTTGTTGTTGTTCTCAAATTCATGGGATACATGCTTTTTTTATAATGGGCAGATCACATAATTAACTTGCTAACCAAGTCAACTAAACATGGAATGCCTAAATAAGAAAACAAATTATCTGATTTAATCAGATTGCCGATTGCATCGTAATTTTTACTTGTTTTGCACGACACGGCAAGTCAACAGTTTTGACAAGTCTTAATTATTTTCCAACAATCCCCCTTAACCAAGACTTGTCAACTCTAACTCTTCAGGCAACCAGTCTCAACTACGACTTATCCAATTCATATTCGATACAGGACGGCGAACGCATCTCCTCAACGTCCTGGACTTATCTTCGACAGACTTACACTTAGGACGATGAATGTATCTCCCAAACGTCTCGGACTTATCTCCCATGGGCTTTACTTAGGATGGCAAACACATCTACGTTCTGGACTCATCTCCCACGGACTCGACACAGGACGGCTACATGACATTGCATGACCACCTCGCCTTAGGACGATGAACATCGCCATCACCAACAGCTTCACAACGTTGATCTTTGGTGTACCATCACCATAGCACCATAACACGTTTGTTAGCCACCCCCTCATATGGAGCCTCGATGTTGCTATAGCCTCTCGTTGCCAACCTCAGTGACACCATGCCACCAGTGTCGCCACTCTTTGACATAGCACCAGATGGCAACATATTCGCTTCTCCTATGCCGAACCTCGACCTTGTGTTGCAAGCAGACTCAACTTCGACTTGCACTGCACACACGCACAACCTCGATAATGGCTTGCTACCTCATCATCTTTGCGTCGTGAAGCCACATGCACCGCTACAGCCACACTTCATTAGCCGTTGGATCTCGCTCAGCGATGATAGCTTATCCTGAGGCGCGGCATTGGTGGCCTCCCCCGGGGCAAGCGTAAAACCTCGCTCTGATACCAATTATTGATTTTAGCCTTGGATCATGAACACACGCATGCGAACATGAGAAATAACACAATATCACACAGAGATTTTTTCCCAAAGTCGCCACAACTTGACATCTTTTGTTTATCTCTCTTTTGTGTTGTTTTCTGTTTGTTGTTGTTCTCAAATTCATAAGATACATGCTCTTTTATAATAGGCAGATCACCCGATTAATTTGAAAACCAAGTCAACAACTAAACATAAAAATTGTAAATAAGGAAATAAATTATTTGATTTAATCCGATTACCGATTGCATCGTAATATTTACTTGCCTTGTACGACATGGCAAACCAACCGTTTCGACAAGTCTTAATTACTTTCCAACAAGATGTACATCTATATTTTGCGGCTAACAGCCGCATTTTGAGTCCCACTGATTACTATATATGTTATGTTGGCTTTTTGTGATTTTTTCCCTTTGGATTGTTGAGGCTTAAGGATCAATGTGATGACTAACTTGCACCCTTCCGCAAAGGAAGGGCTCGTGTCGTGAAGCTTTAACGCCAATTTTCCGTTAAAAACTTTAGCGTCAAAGGCCATCTAATGTGCACCCTCTTAAATTAGAAATCTACGGATAAAGCTTGAAACATGTACTATTAGTCAATTGCAAACTTCCCTCTCTAAGTCATTCTTTATGCAAGAACATCCGCCCACACGATCATGACTCGAGCAATGCCTAACCATGTACACCAATGTGAAAGATGTTGGACTCCACGACAGTATACTGAACAGAATGCTGAGAAAAAGTATTATGCTGAAACATTCAAACGAGAAGAACCAGTCGAAGGAAATAGTCAAATAAAGCTAGTTCTCACTACAGGCTCAGATCAGTTTGGCAGCGTGCTTTGGCTATCATAACTCGTGGAGCAATCTTATGCTCAACTCTTCCGAATGGTCAGCAGCACTTTCGATCCACGGATGACTTGGGTCTTCAGAAATCCAAGCAACATGGTATGGAAACACCTCCATTTGAACCAAGACTTGGCATTTCTTTGATTCACACAGATGAATCATCGTTTAATGCTACATCGGAGAGTCAACGGCGTCAGAAAGTCTCTCGCGAGACCTCACCGCACCTGACCAGGTCGGTCGTCACTCTTCAGTTTGATCGTTGATGCAAGAACCCAGCTGCTTGAACTCTTCAATTCTCTGTTTTGTGCTACAAGAAAGGGCAAAAATATTCCTCTTTCCACGGAAGCGATCGACTGTCAGCTAATCGAAGACCGAATTAAGCTGGCACCAAGACCGTTTCAACCAAGTTATGGTGAAATCGAAACGAAGAACTGTACCTTGCCATCCGGGTAACACGACTGCTAACTTGCGGTCAATGAATGCTAACTAGTAGTACATTGTACGCATACTGTTACAGGGATGGATTCAGAAAAATAGGTTATTAGGGTCGTTGAAGTTATTATTACAGTAACTTATAGCTTATATATACTTATATACTAATAGAATACAATTAGATTTATATGTGATTTTAGCAAAGTCATTGGGATCATTTGACCCCACTAATTGCATGTAGATCCGCCCCTGATACTGTACCTGAGTGGAGTACTCTACAAGACCGTAACAAAGTTTTCACCAAGCTGAATGCATTTTTGCTGATCAGATCAATCTCATCCCACTAGCTAATAATTTTACTCCACATGCTAATTTGCACTTAAATCGGTCGTACACTTTTAAGTACCACAACAAGCAGGGCTGGGCAACCCTGCAAGGCTGCAACTAACCCGTGCCCATTTTTCTAGGTCGATAGCTGATCTGGCACGCACACGGACAGCACCACCACGTCGTTTTACGCTACTGATCTCTCCCCAACTCCCAGTACGTCCCAACAACAGCACAGTTAAGACTAGCTCGATCTCTTTATTTTAGTACAACACGCATAGGCACGCGGCTTTTGATACTGCCAAAAGTATGATTATTACGTACTAAGTACTACCGTAATACCCATTAACAATTCATCGGCTGCGCCGCCACTCTGTGGACGGTCATCTTCTAGCTCCAGCCCTAGAGCCACCAAAAGGTTTTCTTGAGCACGTAGATAAAAAATACACCTCACGTGCACTGACAGCCTAATCAAGGTTTAATAATCTGAGGTGGAAGAAGATTACAGCAGGTTAACTGCCAAGAAATCGTTGGATGGGTTCCAATTGATGCGTAATAAGATAATGCAATGGTTGCCACCGCCACCCTAGGATGATAGGAGGGATGGAAATGTTTATATTTGTTTATATTATGGGCTTATAGCGCATGCGTGCACCTTGAGGTGGCTTTTGGGTTCAAATCAATGAGACTGCATTCGCTACTACAGAATGATACAACACTATCGTTTCATCTAGATCGATTTTCAACTATTAAAAAAACCCAATTGTGATAGATGATACTACTTATATGAAAGTGAATCATCACGATCGGTTTTGAAGTTAGGACCGATCGATGTGATGTGCTCGGGATTGTCTTTTAGCAGGCTAAAGTGAAATTTGAGTGTCGAGCAGGTTCCAATTTCAAAATAATTTTGCTAGGTCCAACCAAATAAGGAAAAGAAAAAGCCACTGCAACCAAATAGAAGCTACAAACATTGTTACGACCTGTGCCTTGCATGCTGCTGGGAGCTTCGTAAAGGTGAGACTCCTGGAGAAGAGATAGAGAGTATTCAGTATGAAGAAAGTGGAAAGGAGTATGTTTTTGGTAATATTCCTAAGTCAAAGGATGGGAATAAAAAGGTCTCTTTGAGGAGGCACATGGAGATCACAAATACTGAGCCTTACAATTGCATTGCTGTTGTTGAGGACCCCTATGCTATTGTGGAATATATACCCTAGTGATTTAGTATGAATATATGAGTTGATATACCCTGGTTTCAAATGTTGTGTTCAAGACTATATGTTTATGTTTGGATAAAAATTTCAGTACGAATATATATGTGTGGCTTTGAATGTATCTTTGTTTTGATATATATTGCATTCATGATTTGTTATAAAAAAAATAGTGGTTGATTAATCAATTAATTGTTATCCATATAGTGCCTGCTATTAGATGGCAAAATAGAGCTAAAGGTGTGATAGACACCACATCACAATCGGTTCTTATCTCAGAACCGATTGTGATGTGCCCCTCGTCACAATTGGTTCTGAGCTAAGAACCAATTGTAATGACGACATATCTCTATTGGGCGAAAACTGACTGTGATAGCATCTCCTCATTACTGTCTAATGACTTTATATCGCTATCAAAACCAACCTAGATAACAAAAAAGAACCGATTATGATGTTCAATTCTGTAGTAGTGATTAGATCTAAGAGAGTGCTTCTATACTTTTCTTTTTGACAGTTGCATAAATATTAAAGTATAAATGAATGGGTGATGGTAATTACTTACCCCTTCGCTTGTTTGAAGATTTATATATGTAACTTGTATTGAGTAGGAAAGCATTGAAACACTGCTCTAGATCTAATTAGTATATCGAACTAGAGGTGAAGATTGTTGTTTTTTAATTCATCCCGAGGGGGGGGGGTTATGCTTGCTGTTTGTGGTAAGATTTAAGAGGTAATCATCATGTGTCATGATGATTGGTTTCTTTTAATGGACATTCGATTCCCCTTTTCTTTAAGTATATTCCATTCCCTGATATATAGGCTATAAGCCTACAATTAAGCGTCAGGTTACCAAGTGTCGGTAGAACTGGTAGTAGACGCTCACCAACCAGATTACCAAGTGCGATGGAGTGCTGTGATATGATGATATCTAGGGATGATTGATGAATAAGGACGACAAATCAAACAAGTAAGAAAAAAAATTATTTTCTCCCCCTCTACACTCTTCAGTAAGAAGCAATTAATCTGCGAGCTGCCTCGTTCCTGGAAAAAACCTCCTAAATTTATCCAACTATATAGTCCACACAAGCGGCCGTTAATTTCGCTCAGAAACTTCCAAGAATTTTGACACAGAAAATTAAGACTTGAGTAGCTGAGTTCCGGGGGTACTACAGGTGCAACTCTTATACGCAATCATCGGCAAAGGGCGAGAGGTGGCAGCTGATGAAAGGCACTCAAATTAGCTCGGTCCCCAACTGTGATTCTTACAGACACTCCTGCGAGACGTGGCTTTACACGATATCAATCTTCTAGGACAGACATCCCTTTCTCATTGCAACTTCACGGATGCCGACATACGCAAGGAGCTTAATGGCGATGACACCTGATGAACAGTGTGCTACTGCTTTACATCAATACGTCCGCTACATTGCGTCAGATACGACACGGACTTGCACCGGTTTTCCAACCGGATGTCTCCACTGTCGTCGCCGTTGCCACGCAAAAGACGAGTTCAGACTTCAGATAAAATGCCATCTTCTTCTTCTTCTTTGAAAAGGGACAGAGTCCCTAAAGCATGCCCGAATTATTACCACCCAGAGGAAAAGCACTATTAGCACCAAAGCACCGCGGTTATATATAGGAGGATAACGACACGTACCGAACCGCATCGATCGCACGCGCGCGTACGGACGTAGCAGTGCCAGTGCTATAGTGGCCAGTGCTGCGGCACTGTAGGTGGACGTAAGCTTCATCCGCCTACCTCGTAGTACAGTGCTATGGAAAGCGTAAAAAGTTGCGGCCCAGGTGCTCATCTACGCGGGATTCGCTGATAACGGGCAGCCGCTTTGCGCTTTTGATCATTGCGTGCTTGGCCTTGGTGCGTTTGAAGGCTCGTGCATCTGCCCCCTAGCGCTTTCTTTTCATCTCCGGCCTTCTTCCCATCCATATTACAAATCTAGTCTTTTTTTTTGTTGTAAAAACACCGGTAAATAACACGTGTTATTTATTGTATTTTTTTGCTGAAATACATACCTATTGAGTTTAGGCATCGCGCGCGGCACTTCATCTTACCAAGCTCGGGTACCGCAGTAACTCATTTTCTATGGTAAGTGTGGTGCTTGTGATCCGCCATTATAGGAAAGCGTGATAGATGACACGTGTTGGCGACGGTATTTACGCGGTTAAAAAGTAGATAAGATTTGTAATTTTGTTTGAAGTAAAGCGAATAAAAAAGTGCGTGAAAAGTGCCATATAAAAAGTACGTGAAAAGGGCCAAATAGGGAGAAGATTCGGTGCATTTGGTTTGGACGCGTTTCCGTGCCTGGGGACGCGCGGGGGTGGGTGGGCTTGGCTTACGCGTCACGCGCCATGCGCTATGCCCGCTTTTGTGGGCGCCCGCCGGACGGCATCGCGCGGCCGCGGAGCAAGACCTACCACGACTACTCAGTACTGAGTACTACGCGAGCACACTGGCTCGGCGCGTTCACAAGCCGTTCGAAGCCCATCCCATTGACAGTCGCGCCGAGATGTACATCCGTACAGACTAGAGACAGATGGGGCGCCTAGATCAGATGGCCGGACGTACAGGCGTGGTTTGCTGCGGTGGCAGCGTCTGTACTCGTCAGGCGTGGACGTCGGTGCGCGGTGAATAACGACCCGGAGTGACTCCAGGTACTGCGGTACTGCCCAGTTTTCGGCTGGCTGTGCCGTACCGTACGAGAAGCACAACTGTCCTCTCAGATCTAGCATTTGATTCGTCGACCTAGACTACACTCGTATGCAGGGATTGAATTTTCGTCGAATTTCGCGAAATTTCGGTTTTCGCCCACCGAATTTATATATACCGGCCGAATTTAAAATTTTAAAAATTTGATTTTGCTACAGTGTAGCTACAGTACTTTCGGAAATTTCGGGTTTTGATCCGGATTTTCAAATTTTTGGCGGATTTGAGCGGAATGGGTCCAATAACCCTAACAAAGTCTTGTTACATGAAAATTTGATGAAAAACTAATTTTTGAGATTTTTAAAATTTAGAGTGAAACTTTGTCGATTTTTAAAAATTTTACAAGCAGATAATCATCAGAAAAAATTATGGTACCATCCCTTGTTGTAATATATATGTGTGGCTTTGAATGTATCTTTGTTTTGATATATATTGCATTCATGATTTGTTATAAAAAAAAGTGGTTGATTAATCAATTAATTGTTATCCATATAGTGCCTATTAGATGGCAAAATAGAGCTAGGTGGATAACTACAATCGGTTCTCCGAACATTTGTGCTTCACAATTGTTAGAAACCAATTGTAATAGACATATTCTTTGAAACAGGAAGATCTCCTCATCTTAATGACTTTATATCGCTATCAAAACCAACCTAGATAACAAAAAAACATTATGATGTTCAATGTATGATTAGATCTAAGAGTGCTTTACTTTTCTTTTTATTGCAAAATATTAAAGATAAATGAATGGGTGATGGTAATTACTTACCCTTCGCTTTTTGAAGATTTATATATGTAACTTGATTGAGTGAAAGATTGAAACACCCTGATCTAATTAGTATATCGAACTAGAGGTGAAGATTGTTGTTTTTAATTCATCCAGGGGGTTGTTATGCTTGCTGTTTGTGGTAAGATTTAAGAGGTAATCATCATGTGTCATGATGATTGTTTTTTAATGGACATTCGATTCCCTTTTTTAAGTATATTCCATTCTGATATATAGGCTATAAGCCTACAATTAGCGTCAGGTTACCAAGTGTCGGTAGAACTGGTAGTAGACGCTCACCAACCAGATTACCAAGTGCGATGGAGTGCTGTGATATGATGATATCTAGGGATGATTGATGAATAAGGACGACAAATCAAACAAGTAAGAAAAAAATTATTTTTCCCCTCACTCTTCAGTAAGAAGCAATTAATCTGAGCTGCCTCGTTCCTGGAAAAACCTCCTAAATTTATCCAATATATAGTCCACACAAGCGGCCGTTAATTTCGCTCAGAAACTTCCAAGAATTTTGACACAGAAAATTAAGACTTGAGTAGCTGAGTTCCGGGGGCAGGCAACTCTTATACGCAATCATCGGCAAAGGGCGAGAGGTGGCAGCTGATGAAAGGCACTCAAATTAGCTCGGTCCCCAACTGTGATTCTTAGACACTCCTGCGAGACGTGGCTTTACGATATCAATCTTCTAGGACAGACATCCCTTCTCATTGCAACTTCACGGATGCCGATGACAAGGAGCTTAATGGCGATGACACCTGATGAACAGTGTGCTACTGCTTTACATCAATACGTCCGCTACATGCGTCAGATACGACACGGACTTGCACCGGTTTTCCAACCGGATGTCTCCACTGTCGTCGCCGTTGCCACGCAAAAGACGAGTTCAGACTTCAGATAAAATGCCATTCTTCTTCTTTTTGAAAGGACAGTCCTAAAGCATGCCCGAATTATTACCACCCAGAGGAAAAGCACTATTAGCACCAAAGCACCGCGGTTAGGAGGATAACGACAGTACCGAACCGCATCGATCACCGCGCGCGGACGTAGCAGTGCCAGTGTAGCGTGCCCCCCCCCCCATACGGGCAGCCGCTTTGCGCTTTTGATCATTGCGTGCTTGGCCTTGGTGCGTTGAAGGCTCGTGCATCTGCCCCCTGCGCTTTCTTTCATCTCCGGCCTCCTTCCCATCCATATTACAAATCTAGTCTTTTTTGTTGTAAAAACACGGTAAATAACCGTGTTATTTATTGTATTTTTGCTGAAATACATACCTATTGAGTTTAGGCATCGGCGCACTTCATCTTACCAAGCTCGTCGCATAACTCATTTTCTATGGTAAGTGTGGTGCTTGTGATCGCCATTATAGGAAAAGCGTGATAGATGACACGTGTTGTATGGCGGTATTTACGCGGTTAAAAAGTAGATAAGATTTGTAATTTTGTTTGAAGTAAAGCGAATAAAAAAAAGTGCGTGAAAAGTGCCATATAAAAAAGTACGTGAAAAGGGCCAAATAGGGGAGAAGATTCGGTGCATTTGGTTTGGACGCGTTTCCGTGCCTGGGGACGCGCGGGGGGTGGGTGGGCTTGGCTTACGCGTCACGCGCCATGCGCTATGCCCGCTTTTGTGGGCGCCCGCCGGACGGCATCGGCGCGGCCGCGGAGCAAGACCTACCACGACTACTCAGTACTGAGTACTACGCGAGCACACTGGCTCGGCGCGTTCACAAGCCGTTCGAAGCCCATCCCATTGACAGTCGCGCCGAGATGTACATCCGTACAGACTAGAGACAGATGGGGCGCCTAGATCAGATGGCCGGACGTACAGGCGTGGTTTGCTGCGGTGGCAGCGTCTGTACTCGTCAGGCGTGGACGTCGGTGCGCGGTGAATAACGACCCGGAGTGACTCCAGGTACTGCGGTACTGCCCAGTTTTTCGGCTGGCTGTGCCGTACCGTACGAAAGCACAACTGTCCTCTCAGATCTAGCATTTGATTCGTCGACCTAGACTACACTCGTATGCAGGGATTGAATTTTCGTCGAATTTCGCCGAAATTTCGGTTTTCGGCCCCACCGAATTTATATATACCGGCCGAATTTAAAATTTTAAAAAAATTTGATTTTGCTACAGTGTAGCTACAGTACTTTCGGAAATTTCGGGTTTTTGATCCGGATTTTCAAATTTTTGGCGGTTTGAGCGGAATGGGTCCAATAACCCTTAACAAAGTCTTGTTACATGAAAATTTGATGAAAAACTAATTTTTGAGATTTTTAAAATTTAGACAGAAACAACATCAGATTTTTAAAAATTTTACAAGCAGATAATCATCTGAAAAAATTATGGTACCATCCCTTGTTGTTTGGGATCATATAAAAAATTCAAAATAATTTAACATCATTTGTTATCTTCAAAAATCAAAAACATAATGGACATAATTGGGACGATAGAACTTGTTAGATTTTTATAAATTTTCTCGAGTGTGATCATCATCTGAACGGATATTACTCATCCTCAGTATTATGAAACCAGGTGGATCTGACGGATATTACTCATCGCAATAACCCAATATTTTTATAACTTTTGAAATTTTGTTTTTAAAATTAATTTGAGCTAAGGATTCTTTTGTAAAATTTTCATCTCAAAATATTTCTCCAGGAATTTATAAAAATCTAACATTCAAAGTACTAGTTTTCAACTCTCTCTGTTTTTGAATTTTTAAAAATTCCTCACATTTGATCATAATCGGATAGTAGTATAGTACATAATTGTCGTAAAACAAAAATTTCAAAATTTTCTAACGTCGTTTGTACTATTTTTCAGCGGTTCAAACTTGCCGATCAACGTTTCATGTACACAGTATCGATGTTTGAATTTTTAAAAATTACACAGATCTGATAATCATCTGAAATTTTTATGAGAACATATCTAATGTGTTAGAAACCTACAAAAAAATTCAAAATGTTTCAGCGTCGTTTGGACCTCATCAATCCAATTTGGTAATTTGGGTAATTTAATCAGATTCGAGTCGGATACGAATAAAACCGGATAAAGATACGAATTGATTATTTAGGATTCGGATACGGAGCGGATACCGATTTGATTCGCCGTCCAAATTTTTCTCAAACGAAAACTTGATCCTGCTCAGTATGATATTTCTATCCTAAAATTATGAGCTCGTGTATAGGGGTGGCAATGGGGACCCGTTCCGATTCGTGGAATTCTCTATTAGGGACGGTATGGGAAGAAATCGTCCCCAGAGGATGGAAATAGGAAAATTATTTCCGTCGGGGATGGCGGGAGGACGGAGAATTTTTTCCATGGGACCTTGGGATCAAATTTAGTTTAGTCCAATTTAGTTATTAGATTGCAAACATATTCTCTAGCCCATCATATTCACATTTTCATAAGCGTGACAACATAATCTTCAATGAATGCATGCATTCTTTTTTTCCTTATCTGTGATATGATTTTAGAGTTAAAATGGTTATAAGAGCTCTTCTCTTGTGTGAAATTTTGCAGGATGGGTCCTCGACGGCCGAATACCTGACGGGATGGGGACGGGATTTTCTCCCGAGCGGGAACGGGATGGGGACGGAAAAATTTTGGATCACGGGGACGGGGACGCGGAGGCACTCCCGTGAATGGCCCCGTTGCCACCCCTACTCGTGTATGTTTTGGTTTCCTTCCCTTAATTATATCAGTGCTTGAGCCTAGTTTTGGCCTCTGGGCTTTTTCCCTGTTTCTTGCGGTTTTTTATTGGCTTAAAAATAAAAAAAAAACAAAAATCAAAGTCAAAACAAATGACTGGCTTTTCAGCCTAGTTTTGAAAAAAATCTAAAGCCTTATATGAAGCTAAAAGCTAGTTAAGAAGTGTTTTTTTGAGTTTAACGGGATCAAAATAACCCTTTGCTACTAAGCTTTATGCAAAGTACCCACTAATGGCATTCATATATAAAGGAAAAAATTCTTCGCTTCTTCTCTCATTTCTCCTCTCCAACCCATCCGTCGGCCTCTCTCCCACAACTAGGATTTGTGTTGAGTGCCATCATCCTCCCCTACGCCTTTGTCCATCCATTTTTGAGTACGGCCATCCTCCCTCACGCCTCTGTCCTCCCATCTTCGAGCATCGCCGACCATCTCGGCGTTGTTGTCTCCATGTCTTGTCTCCTCCACCATGGTGCCATCGCCCGCCTCACCCATGCCTCTGTCATCAGTGGCGTAATCACCAGGGGGCGTAGGTGGGCTGGAGCCCCACCCGTGCCCCCCTCCCTCTCCCCCCTTTAAGTTAGACAAATTTAGGGAAAACTTATCTACAAATTTAGGGAAGCTACCGAGTTAAACAATCGGTTCAGTGAATTTTCGATAGAGCTTTTGAGATGTATTGCTTGTCTAGACCCAAGAGATTCATTTGCAAATTTTGAACATGGCAGACTTCTTCGGCTTTCAGAGATTTATTCAGATGATCGTGTGGTTTTGGAAGCACAACTTGACTTATTCATTGATGACTTGAGAAGAAGAATTTTCAAGTTGTGATGATTTTGCTAGTCTCAGGTGATGATGGTTGAAGCAAAAATCATGTTGTTTATCCATTAGTCTATAGGCTTATTGAATTAGTATTAGTTTTATCTGTGGGCACAGTTATAGTTGAAAGGGATTTCTCGGCAATGAAGATTATCAAGACAGATTTGCGTAATAAGATAAGTGATGACTGGTTAAATGATCTCATGGTATGCTACATCGGCGAGATATATTTTCCAAGATAGACATGGAAGATATTTTGCAACGTAACGTTTTCAAAACATAAAAACCGTAAATATCAACTATCAACTCTTAAGATAATGATTGGTATGTTTTTTCTTTGTAATGTTACGATATTATATTATATCATGGTATAGATAAGTGTTGGTATTTTTATATTATACATATCATTCTTATGTTCTATGTTCGAAAAAATACTATATATATATATATATATATATATATATATATATATATATATATATATATATTATATATATTAGTTTGGAGGTCTCAATTTTAGCCCTCTCCTTTCTAAATTTCTGGATCGCCCTGCATCATCCACGCCCTCCTCGCCTCCCATGACCTCTGCTGCCATTGTCCTCCCCTCTGATTGCTGAACAAAAGTTGGGGTAGTTAATCTTGCAGTTTTCTATTGAGCTCGATTCCTTCAATGGTAAAAGTTTGTGTAGATCTAAATTTTTATGACTTCTTTGTTGTCTTTGCGAGTAACCGTATTATCTGTGACCTTGTTCTGGTGGTGACCTTGGGTTACATGCTTAATTTGGTCAGGCACGTGATTCACAAACTTTATCCAAGCTTTTAAAAAGAATGGTGTTCCATTGTTCTCCTAAATCTGTTACAAGAATTCAACTATTAATTTTTTATTGGGAAGTAGAATTAATTACTAAGGCAAACAAATACATAAATAAAAGGAGTGAAAAATGAAGTTTCAGAAATAAATGACACAGACTGAAATACTACTACCTGTAAAGTTGATTCTTCTACTTTTCATCGCAACTTTTCACATGTGAAATGCTTATAATTCAGTGAAAATTGTCTAGATGAATCTAATTCCTTCAACTCTAGTTAATTGGGACAAACAAACAATTCATCTTATGGCTCCTTATGAGTTACAGGTATGGTTGCAACCATTTAAATCTGTGTATCGTTTCAATTTTATTGGATGTCTCCTAAGGCCATTGACTCGGATATCATAATTCCTGATAAGTAGTATAAGATATAATTGTGGTATCGTAAAGAACGAATGAAGTTATCAAGCAATTTGAATAAGATAAGTGATGATTATACACCGACGCTAAAAAGCTGCACACTCGCACCCCGCGGAAAATAAGGATAACGTTTAGCGTTAAAGAGATTTGTAGTTTTGTTTGAAAGTAAAGCGAATATAAAAAAAAAGTGCGTGAAAAGTGCCATATAAAAAGTACGTGAAAAGGACCAAATAGGCCAGAAGATTGGTGCATTTGGTTTGGACGCGTTTCCGTGCCTGGGGACGCGCGGGGGTGGGTGGGCTTGGCTTACGCGTCACGCGCCATGCGTTGTGCCCGCTTTTGTGGGCGCCCGCCGGACGGCATCGGCGCGGCCGCGGAGCAAGACCTACCACGACTACTCAGTACTATGTGAAACCGGGTCGGATCTGAACGGATATTACTCATCCGCATATCTTAACGTATTTTTTCAGGATTGGTCGGATCACGAATGTACCGGATAAAGATACGAATTGGATTATTTAGGATTCGGATCTGGGCGGATACGTAGATTCGAGGTGAGATCGGATATCATAATCGGATAGTAGTATAGTACATAATTGTATGCGTAAAAGAACGAATGAGCGTATAACCTTACAATATTAGCTTGAAGTCATAATTATTTCAACGAGGTTGACTGAGTAGTATAGTTAGATGTGCAATTTAGTGACTCAACTAATTCGATAATTTGAATAGAAAAGGAGTTTATCAAATAAGTTGAACAAATCAATTTAGGTAAAAGCATTATGTCATCACTCTATTTGTTTGTTGATAGATTTATTGAAGTTCACGCAATAACAAGTAGTGTTTTTAGTGCCAATATCAAACAACTATTCTATCTATCCGATTAATGAACCAAATTAATGGAAGAATAACTGATTTTATCCGGATATCGGGTCGGATATTTACGGGATATCGGGTCTGGATATTGCTTTCTTCTCATATCTAACCCATATTACATGAGATTTTTCGGATCACGGATCGGATATTGCTCTTTCCATATCCTAGCCTATATTACGTCGGATTTTAGGATCACTGAATACGGATAATATCGGTACAGATTTTAAACGGATTCAAGATCGGATCGGACGGATATTTCCTGTCCCATTTTCACCCTACTCAGTACTGAGTACTACGCGAGCACACTGGCTCGGCGCGTTCACAAGCCGTTCGAAGCCCATCCCATTGACAGTCGCGCCGAGATGCACATCCGTACAGACTAGAGACAGATGGCCGGACGAACAGGCGTGGTTTGCTGCGGTGGCAGCGTCTGTACTCGTCAGGCGTGGACGTCGGTGCGCGGTGAATAACGACCCGGAGTGACTCCAGGTACTGCGGTACTGCCCAGTTTTTCGGCTGGCTGTGCCGTGCCGTACGAGAAGCACAACTGTCCTCTCTAGTTTGGAGGTCTCAATTTTAGCCCTCTCCTTTCTAAATTTCTGGATCGCCCTAGCCTTTGCATCATCATCCGACCATCCCTCCTCGCCTCCCATGACCTCTGCTGCCATTGTCCTCCCTCTGATTGCTGAACAAAAGTTGGGGTAGTTAATCTTGCAGTTTTCTATTGAGCTCGATTCCTTCAATGGTAAAAGTTTGTGTAGATCTAAATTTTTATGACTTCTTTGTTGTCTTTGCGAGTAACCGTATTATCTGTGACCTTGTTCTGGTGGTGACCTTGGGTTACATGCTTAATTTGGTCAGGCACGTGATTCACAAACTTTATCCAAGCTTTTAAAAAGAATGGTGTTCCATTGTTCTCCCTAAATCTGTTACAAGAATTCAACTATTAATTTTTTATTGGGAAGTAGAATTAATTACTAAGGCAAACAAATACATAAATAAAAGGAGTGAAAAATGAAGTTTCAGAAATAAATGACACAGACTGAAATACTACTACCTGTAAAGTTGATTCTTCTACTTTTCATCGCAACTTTTCACATGTGAAATGCTTATAATTCAGTGAAAATTGTCTAGATGAATCTAATTCCTTCAACTCTAGTTAATTGGGACAAACAAACAATTCATCTTATGGCTCCTTATGAGTTACAGGTATGGTTGCAACCATTTAAATCTGTGTATCGTTTCAATTTTATTGGATGTCTCCTAAGGCCATTCACAGTGCATAGTTTCATTTCTTAGTTTCTAAGCTTTGAGTTTGTTTAGTTTGGAGCTTGAGTTTATTTAATTTGAGTTGGAAGAAGTTCTTGGAGCTAGAAAAAGCTATTTGGATTTGGATGAAGATGGCAATTTTTCGTAAATAATAGTTAAGTTGTAAGGGTACCAGGGAAGTAGGATTTTTAGAAGCTCCAGCCACCTCGAGAAGCATCGTTTTCCTTGCTTCTCTCGTGTAGTCAAATTGGCTAGAAACTTCTTCTCTCCGTCTGCTAGAAAAATCTTTGTTTGTTTTGGCTTGTGGCTTATAGAGTGTAGAAGCCAAATAAGCTCAAGCTCAAGCCTAAACAAAGCCGAGCCTAAGAGTGCCACATCGCTTTTGTCAGGTAAAGTGCATCTCGGGTTTCATCTAGATGAAACTCTCTCACCTCCCATGAAACTCTCTCTTCTCTCTCTTCATAATTACCTTGTCATGTCACCAAATATGATGATGTGTCACATCATTTAATGATAATGAAACTCAGTTGAAACTCCCACTGGAAATAGCCTAAGAGACCACAACCATTTAAATATTACAAATCAATTCAAGCAGGCTCAGGAAACTGATGTTGTTTATTTAATAATTTGCAGGAAATTAAAGTATGCACCAATTGTAGGCTGTTAGCGGTTGATTTTGATCTTCAAGGGGGACCCAGCACCGATTGTAGGCGGTTAATGGGTTCTGCACCTGCTGCCAAGTTTAAGAAAATGGTATTGAGATTTTGTTCGAGGTTCTCGTTTATATGGATTTATCATGCGTGGAGGTTGGAGAATGGAGAATTGTGAGAAGATATTCTCGCTGAGTAGTTTGAGTTCTCAAGTTTTGCAGAGTAGTTTGTGTTGCTCCTGCTCTTTGTCCGGCGATGCATTCGACTCTGTATAACATGTATCGGACTCTGTGTGTAGCATTTATCCCATAATGTTTTTTTTCATGAAATAAGATCTGGGTGTATCTTTTTTGTGAAACCAATACATGGGGAACTTATTGAGACGGACCGCCCTTTTCAGGGGGTGCGTATAAATACCTTTGCAGCCACTCAGGAATTTAGCTGCAGGTAACCAAGTGTACATTGCTTGATGAAAGAGCAAATGCGAACATTTTATAGATGAAATAAGGGCCTAATGGCCAAGGTTTTACAAAAAGTGCGGTTGTACTTGAATACATTCTGAACACCCACGGGAAAGCGCTTGGCGAGATAGATCAAGGCCTCCAAAACAAAATAACATCGTCATCTACGGTCTTCTGGAACTCGCCATCTTCAAAGGAAATCTATGGAGGGGGGAATTGGGAGCAAGGGTGAGTACACAACCGTACTCAACAAACCACACGGAAATTCTGAATATTACATGCAGGAATAAGCAAAGGTAAGCACAGGTTTTTAAGTATTGTGGATGCAAGTTGTCAATATCAGTTTTCATTTTACATTTGAAACACAAATCATAAGTAGCAATATAAATCATGGGGGGGTTATCTGGTAAAGTCCACCTTCACGACAAGTTTTAATTATAAAATTACAGGGGCGCAGTTACAGAAATCACCCTAGATTAACTCCGCTTCATTAACCGGAAGCACGGCGTATTCGAATACCATTGATATCACTCTGCAGAGGTGCTCAGCTTTACCCACAAGATATCATCGACCGTTAGTGCCAAGCGCCAACAACATGCAACTTTCATGCATGCGGCCAGGGTGGGATAATCATAGCATTTCGTTGAACTTCCCCTTTTTAGCTCCTACCCAATAGGTTACTTGGGTCCACAATACCCCAGGATCCCACGGGCCAGGATGGGATTTGCGCCCTAGTTACAGTGGACACCTACTGTTGTGAAAACTATCGAATGGCCTCTTCATTCCGTTTCACACCCTACCACGTTGCTACCCATTCCTTCCACGTGAATGGGTCTACTTCTGAGCATTCGAGGAAGTACAATGTACTGAGCTACGTTGGACCAAGTCAATGAGATTGGCCGGCCCAACTTGTGGTTGAGCGGGATCTGAAGTTATTTACGTTGCCCGAGACCTCGGTCCTTAAATGCCAAAGACTTAGCCAAATGACATACCACAAATCATTGGTACCAACTGTACCACCACCATGCCTCAACCCTTGGCCTCGTCATCGGTTGGGGATTGGACCGGCATCCACCTTCCGTGGTCCGCCCAATGCTGTCCCCCATACCGTAGCAATTTTATAAAAACCAAAAATCATCCAAGCCAATCCTTCTGAGATTAAGCATTTGTCTAAAAGTAATAATTGTATGAATTGCTACATTTACGAGGGTTCAATATTTTATATCCTAAGGTTAAAAAGGAATTAAGGCATAACAATGAGTTTAGTATTGGGTGGTATCTAATCATGTCATTGAAACTACCACATTTTCTAGTTTTCTAAAATAACAAAAATAATGCAATACAAGAAATATACATAAATCTTGTAGTGGGCGGGTTCAACATGTTCAAGGAGTGTGGCTTGCCTTGCGGATTCGAGGTTCGCCTAAAAGCGAAAGTGTTGATGTCGGTATGCGGCTTGAGCGGTGCTTGCTCTTGACGTTGCTCCAAGAACTGCTCGGCTCCAAGTATTGCTCTGCTCGAGATTCGTGCTGAAGCGGTTGTTCGACGTTGAGTCTAAGCGAGAAAACGCAAACAATAAATAAACAAACAAATAAAAAATAAAGAAAAAATTGGGAAAAAGAATCGGGAGAAAATAAGCGGAGCAGGGGTTCAAGGGTATTTTGGAAATTTCTGGACTTGATATGGCGGAGCGGAGATCATTTTTGGACTCGATGGCTCAAAGCAGTCAAGAAAATATATTTTTGGCATTTTGGAATTTTGGGAATTTTTGGGATTTTGGGAATTTTCTTGGTGATTTTTCGGATTTTAAATAAATCAAAATCCGAAATGAAAATAAAGAGAAATCTTGTGCTATAGGCGCCTGGTCAAGCAAAGAATTGGTACCACAAGCGCGCGTCGCTGGCGCGATGGGCCTGCCATGAAGCCAGGCGCTTGCCAGGTGGGCCGCCAGGCGGCGTGGTGACAATGTGACAAGGCGTCAGACTGAGGCGAGGCTAACAAGCGGGGACCGCATGGCAGAGAGAGGGAGCGAGGGGCGAAGCGGTGCGGGCGGCGGTGTTGCGAGGAACCGCCGGAGGGGAGGAAGACGAAGGGCATTTCGGCGAAATAGCGCACGGGAGCTCGGAAGAATTAGAGAGGAAGAGAGAGCAGGATGTGGCGAACTCGCGGGTGGAGAGAATGAGCTCGGGGACATAAGCGGAGCAATGGCGGTGAGGTGTCCGTGTGAGGAGAAGACAGCGTGGAAGCGAAGCGAGGCAAGGCGTCATGCGGAGGAAGAAATGGGGGAAAACGAAGAGGAGAGCGCGGGGATGAGGAAGAGTTACTCACCGGCTCGGGTGCGAGGGGAGAAGAGAGATTCGGCGGTTTTATAGGCAGGCGAGGGAGAGAGGAGGGACACGGCGCGGTGGCGGAGGAGGGCATCCGGCGTCTGTGTAGTATGTGTGTCAGCCCAGTGACGGAGGCGGAGGGAAAGGGCGTGAGTCTGTGGTAGAGGCGGCAATGGCCATGCAAGATGGCGAGTGACGGGAAGGCGCAAGCCATGAGGAAGACGGAGGATGTCATGGCTGGTAGGGAGGAAATTGAAAACGCGAGGCGGGAAAATCTTTGGGCGGCGAGGAAAGCCAATCGGGCAGGTGAGGAAGAGCTTGGCGAAAATGGAATCTTAGGAACAGGAAGGGCGCCAAAAGCGGCAATTTTCCCAAGAGGAAAGGAACTCACCAAGAGCTCAAACAAGATTCAAATAAATCCGGAAAAATTCAAATAGATCCAAATAAAATCAAAGAAGGCAAAAGAAAACTATTTTTGAAAATTTTGAGTTATTTCACTTATGAAATTTGTACATGCCTCATATATAAATTGAGCAAATGTCTATCTGGTGTACAGGCAGTTGCATGTTTCAGGATCTGCAAGATCACGCTGCAGCAGCAAGCGTGGAGCAACAAGGTCATGCTTTATGGAGTTAACTAGGCAGTGCAGCACGTTATGTCGCGAAAATTTTAGTTTGTTTTTTTTTGCAAAAAGATAGAAGGATATAAACATAATTTTAAATCTTTCAGGTTTAAAGAATCGATGTCTTTGTCAATTTTACAGAACCATGGGATCTTTTTTTGCAAAATAATCGGACCTAAACGTAATTTTCAATCTTTCGGATTTAAAGAACCGACGTTCGGATCAAATTTGCAGAACCACGGTTTTTTTGCAAAATAATCGGTGGAAGGACCTGTTCGTGAGTTCAAAATTCCCAGAGGACTCTTTCACAAAAAAGGGTACATGGAGACCTGCGTATGATCGAATTCTCCTAGGCATAAGATATATACTAGCCAGAATAACGCGCTACGATACGTTGCGCACGATGATGCAACGTGCAAAATTTGAGAAATTTGGTCGTATTTTCGGTTTTCGTATTTTTTTAAAAAATGAGTTGGTAGGACCCGTCGGCGAATTCATGGGCTGTTATCAACCTTCGACGAACCTGCGTTTTTTTTAAGAAAACCGCGGCTAGGACTCTCAGCGAATCTACAGGCTACTATAAACCTTCGACGAATCTGTATTTTTTTAGAAAACCATGGCTGCTTTTTTTTACGCATTTCGGGAAATTTGGTAGTATTTTCGGTTTTCGTATTTGTTTAAAAAATGGGTCGTTAGGATCTATGGGCTACTATAAACCTTCGACGAATCGATATTTTTTAGAAAACTGCGGTTACGACCTGTTGGCGAATCTATAGGTTGCTATAAACTTTCGACAAATCTGTGTTTTTTTTAACTGTAGAGGAACATAAAGTAATACGACCCGTTGGCGAATCCATAGGTTGCTATAAATCTTCGACAAATCTGTATTTTTTTAACTGTAGAGGGACATAAAGTAATTTATTTTTTCTAGGGTCCGTTCCGTAAAAAACAACTTGAAGGACCTAAATGCAAATCGCGGAGGGACCTAACGTAAT
The DNA here is from genome assembly GCA_036346375.1 of Guadua angustifolia. Taxonomy (NCBI): domain Eukaryota; kingdom Viridiplantae; phylum Streptophyta; class Magnoliopsida; order Poales; family Poaceae; genus Guadua; species Guadua angustifolia. Next base: position 2,963,697 of record CM070504.1, on the reverse strand, counting down.
TTTATTATTTTTTAGGTCTATTTTATTAAAAACCCGTCGAAAGGACCTAAATACGATTTCCAATTTTCCGGAGGACCTAATCGCGAGGGAGGATGAGGTGGCATGGCTTAATGGCCTCCAATCCTTAGCTCTATAATATTGAAACTAGATAATGACCCGCGCTACGCCGCGGCATATGTAATTTGTTTGCTGCGCCACGCGAAAATTTGATCGCTTGATAATTATGGGGAAAACTGTGTAATCCCGGTTTTTCTGTTTTTTAAGGAAAAACGTGTCAAAAATAGTCTAGAGGAAAAATGGTAAAAAATTATTAGAGACGACAACCTTCTTTTGTCGAGTCGAATACTCTATATGTTCGCCGAGTAATAATACATGTTCGCAAAATCACCCATCGGTGAAAAATAGTCTAGAGGAAAAAGGGCGAAAAATTATTAGAGATAACAATCTTCTTTTGTCAAGCCTAATACTTTACGCGTCTATGCGTTCGCCGAGTAATAATACATGTTCGCAAAATCACCCACCGGTGAAAAATAGTCTAAAGGAAAAAGGACGGAAAATTATCAGAGACGACAACCTTCTTTTGTCAAGCCTAATACTTTACACGTCTACCGAGTAATAATACATGTTTAAAAAAATATCAGAGATCGAGATGGAAAATCGAGTTGGGGAAAAAGTCTAGAGATAGAGCTGCACACATATCTCTGGTGACAAAAACTTTTTTTCCGTGAAAAACGGAGAACACAACCGCGAATAAAAAAATATGGGATTTTTTTGAAACGGGAAAATAAAAGCGAATGACCCGTACGCGAATATGAGGAAAAAGGGCGGAAAATTATTAGACATGACAATCTTCTTTTGTCGAGCCTAATACTCTACGCGTCCACCGAGTAATAGCACATGTTCGCAAAACCACCCACCTAGGTGAAAAATAGTCTAGAGGAAAAAGGCGAAAAACTATTAGGCGACAATCTTCTTTGTCGAGCCTAATACTCTACGTGTTCACCGAGTAATAATACATGTTTAAAAAAACCCGCGGTTATGACCCGTTGGCAGATCCCTAAGTTGCTATAAACCTTTCTTTGGTGATGAAATCTTTTTTTCCGTTTTTTTGGGCGGCGAAAACATTTTTTCCGGTTTTTCGGTGACGAAAACATTTTTCCCGGGGAAAACGGAGAAAGGACCCGAACGTAAAAAGTAGGGACATGTTTGTTATTTTTTTGGACCTGTTCGCTATCCCGAAAAATTAGGAAAGGACTTGTTCGCGATTTGAAATTAACAGGAGGCTTTTAGTAAAATACCGTGCGAGGACCCAAAGCGAAGGCTAAAAAATCTTTGTCTCACGAGAAAATTACGAGGACCTATCCGTAATTTCGAAGAAACGGAAGGGCTTTTTCGCAAAATCGCAAGGCGACACGTGGCTAAGCCGGTTGAGCCGGAAATCCTTCGGCTTTAATAGGTTAGATATAGATATACAAGCTTTTCTCTTTGATGTACTAGGCTATTTCGCTTTCTGTTCTTTTTTAATTGATTATTGTATAGCAAAACTTGCAATCTGTAGTTTTTGATTTTTTTAGCAACTCTTCATGTCATTTGTAAAGTAGATAAAAGGAATTTATATATACATTGAGATTGTGATATGGAACATGTGCTATTTTCAAAGCTATCTGGACCTGTTAAATTATGTGTTAATTCCTGGGGATCAGAATTCGATCGGTTTGGTTGCAAACATTGGATTGTTAGGCCTTGGTACGCATGCGCGTTTGTGCAATATTTTCTATTTATGTAATATTCTCCAATAGTCAATTTGTATGGCAAATTGTGTGTGATCCATGAAACCCGTGATTGGTCGTACCGGGCTTGATTCACAAGTCTAGGTGGGCTTCCATTTCCAGGCCCACCTTGATAGGGGCCTAAAAGTACCCAGAACAAAAGTAAGAAGTACCCATGCAATACGAGCACGAGCGATTATTCTACTTTCCTTTTCCCTTTTATTTCACCTTTTATTCTTTTTAGTATTTTTTACCTTTTATTCTTAAAAAAGGGGCAATAATCGGTTCCTTAGCTTGACCATTTTGGACCCCAAGTAATGACTGGTGAAGAACTAATCACGTAATCGATTTACTAGTACTAACCATGTACTACTGACCAACGACAACCAAAGAGAGCCATTTGGTTTCAGACTTTCAGTACCATGCCGACAGTTCACAGTAGTTCAGAGTTCAGATGGTGCCAAAGTATAGGGTGCCGTGTTTGTGATTCTGGCTTAGATTGCAACTTTCCAGCTAGATCTATAATCTATTGTAAGTCGCATAAATTTTGCGGGAATGCTAATGTGCATGTACAATGTACTGGTTTGATTAGAAAGGGAAGATCCAACTTAAAAGCGCTGCTTTTCTTGACTGACAATCTTGCCGTCAAGCCGCTTTCGCCTTGAGGTACATTCATCTTCGCGACGATTCGACTGATCTGAAAGCTCCGACAGGATGCGAGTCCTACCTGTTTAGCAAGCTGCTCGTGCCTCGTGCTAACAAATAATCAGCGATTGGAGGATAAGAAAAAGGTCATAGTACAAAATACGGAAAAGAAGGTGCGAAGGTCGCACCCTAGAATGCACCCTAGAAGGAGAAAGGGAAGTACAACAGAGAGGAAAAGAAAACCCAAAATGAAAATGAAAAGCAGAGGCGGTCTTTCTGAGATTCCCCGAGGAGAGGCGAAGGTCGACGCTCTGCGGTGACCAGAGGCGGCATCATCCTTAATTTGTCGAAAGATCGGTCGTGAGTCGCCCATTCGTGACGGAAGACCCTACTGTTTCTCTCTTTCCACCACTGCCAGCAAGCAAGGATGATAATCGATTTGAGACCTTTCCTGTGGCTTGTGCAGGAGAGAATGCGGCGCAGGCACCACTGGCCCAAGTCAACCTCGTGGCCCCAACGATCAGGGTGTAGTGACGGCACACGAATCCAATCGGCAACAGAAACCCACATGCGACGGACTTCCGAGTAGTGAAGGAATAAATGAGAAACCGTTTCCAGGTTTCGGCAACACATGAGACAGAAATACTGATTTGGCCACCTCTGAAATTGGAGGTATTTGTCTTTGTCCAAATCTGATTCTCTTTGGACGAGCCGAAGAAAATCTTAATCTTATTGCGGTGCCCATCTTTGTCCAAACCGTGTCTTTGAAAAAATTTGGAGGTACTTCCGCAAAATTGGATTTGGTATGCAGATCTGGCGAATAGACTCCCCGTAAGTGGCACCGTGAGATTTCGTCCTCTAGGTGAGGTTGGAGAGGCCGCAATTTGGATGATTGACCACAGGCGGACGAATTCCAATAGAAGGATAGGAGTTAGGCTGTGTCGGATGTCGCGGATCCAATTATTATCACGCAAGGCATCCGACACCAATCTAGATTTTCGCCTAGAGTGGGTGAAGAGCAGCGGTGCTATTTGGCAAGGCGCTCTTCCGTGCAACCACCTTGCGGTCCAGAAGGAGGTAAGGCGGCCGTTTCCAATGGCAACTTTAGTGGCCGACATGAACAGCATCCGGTCAGTTTGATCGCAGGGTAGAGTGAGGCCGGACCATGGTCTTTGCGGATTGTAGTGTTTGAGCCATAGCCATCGAAGCCTGAGGGCGCGCGCGAATCTGTGAATACTGTAATGTTCAGTACTGAGATATTCTGAAAAAATAATCAGCGATTGTGGCATGGAAAAGGCAATGTATATTCTGAGAATACTGTAATGTTCAGTACTGAGATAATAATGCATAGTACATAATCGAATCACATAATGCAAATATTGTCTTAAATATGGCAAAGCCTGGATTGAAGATGCTGAACGTCAACTTCGGTACAGAGAGTAGTCCGTCCGACTCCAACGTGACACATTAACTCCTTGACCCAATTCCATGTGACACCAAACCGACCGAACGGCCTACACAATTTAACATAGATTTTGTGAATAAAAGAAGAAGAGGACTCACATGCTCAGCTTAACGGCTCTCTTTTAGTTCAGAACCAAACACTGCATGTCTCTGCATATAGCTGGAATGGAAATGGGTATCGAAATGGAACTGCATGCAGATACAGCTGCCTTATGTAACTGAGAACCAACTTTAGCCGTATGGATGTTGAACAAAATTAGCTCATATTTAAATTAACATCTAAGATCAGCACACATTCTGATTTCTATTCGAATCTGTCTCCATGCCTAACTCTGAACTCTGAAGTATGCTTATGAATATGCTAGTTTGTGCTAATACTTGGAGTAGTTGTTTTACATCCCAAGAGCCCGCAAAACAGCCCGTGAAGTTGGTTACTCATGCCCTTTAGGAAAGTTGGAACGCAGCAATTCCTCTAGAATTCCAACAAAGGCACCTGTTCCAGTAGAACTTTATGGATTAATAATATCCATCATCTATTAAAGAGAAGCATTGCAAACTTTTGAGGAGACGTTTTCAACTAATTACAATGTCGCATTTGGCCTAATTACAATGTCGCTCCATTTCGATTTTCAAAACGATTCCTATACATCATGTACACAAGCTACAAAAAACTAAGAAAGAATCATGGAAGCAAGTCGCCAAGTCGGCATTGTCATGAATATTAATCTTGCAGCCATTTCCCTCCAAAAGATGGCTACCCCATCAAAAGCAAGGCGTCAGTACGTTGAGCAGCGACACCATCGCGTTCACGAGCGCCCGGTACACCTGCTCGCAGCCGTCCTCCGCCGCCACGACGCACTCCTCCAGATCCCGCAGCCGTTCCATGGCTGTCTTCCTCTCCTCCTCCTCTTCGTCGCAGAATTCTTCCAAAGGCGTCTCCTTTGCACCGGGTCCTGACTCACAGGCAGCGACGGCTGTCGTGCGCCGCCGCCACCTCAGTAGATCGGCCACCCACCACACCGGCGCGGCTGCGACCTTCGCGGGAGAGACTGCAGTCGGGGACGTCAATGAGCGCGAGGCCGAGGAGGCGGAGGCGAGCCCGGCGAAGATTGCGGCGGATGCGGCCGCTACCGCGCACGTCGCGGCCCCGACGGCCTCGGCTAGCGCGGCCTCACCGGAGTCGGACGTTGCTGTGACGGAAGAAGAACGGTGGGAGAGGTCACGCAATGTGGAGGCGAGGCGTGAGAGATCGCGGTCTGAGCGGCGGCTCGTGCGGAGCGCGGCCGCTAAGCGGGTTGCGTCACGGCGGCGGAGCGCGGCGTGGGCCTCGGCGAGGAGCTGCTTCAGCGTCAGGAGGGCCTCGCGAAAGCACCCGTGCGCGTCGGCGAGGAGGAGGAGGTCATCCAGCAGCCGCTCCGTCCACGGCGCCGCCTTGCGCCGCCGCCGTAGCGGGTCCTGCGCCTGCGGGTGGTGGAGCAGGTCGGTCAAGCCCGCCAAGAGCCGGCCCAGGTGGCCCACCCCATCACAAATCCACGCCGGGGCGGCTTGAGCCGGCGCCTCGGTCCATCCGAGGAGGGCGTTTGCGGAGTCGTGAAGGCCGGCTACGACCGGGTGGGAGCGGCCGGGGAAGCTGGCGGAGCGGGCGCTGGAGTAGGAGAGCTTCTTGTGCCGGGTGCGGCGGAGGTTGGGGGAGGCCTTGGGAATGGTGAGAGCGGTGAGCCGTCGGCGGAATCCCACTGCCATTTGCCGCGGTGCGCTTTGTTTCTCGTACGTGCGGCTTGCTGGAGAAGCACCCGGCGTCGCGCGCGCGCGGTATGGGTTTGCCGAGTTCGAGACTTCGGGTTGGTGCCTTGATTCCGTGGTGTGGCAAGCGGAGCTGCGCATTTTTATAGGGTCGTGTGGATGATCGGTAGGGCCCTCACGGGTGGGCCCAGTGGGCACGTTGGCTTTTTTACTTCGAGGAGTTTCATTTCGCCTTGCGAAGCAAGAAGCCTAGGCAGCTTGTTCCGGAAGCTAGGGAGAGTATAGGATTCTTCTGATTACAGGGGTTACTGTGCGGACGGATCTAGAAAAGGAGTTTTCTAGAGTTCACCGGGATCGGGAGGTTAATGGGAAGTCGTACCACTAACAATTATATACTAAAAAAATTATATATGCTAGATTTATGATCCAATCGTAGATTTGCTACTATAACACAACATTTTCTAAGGTGAAAACTTTTTTTCGTTTCATGATCCTCTCCACTATTTAGCTTCTACAGTGGCGAACCTAGAATTAATTTTTAGAAGGTGCTCACCAACAACAACATGGCAAGGGCAGCGACGAAGCTCAAACACGGCAAAGCCAAGGCGGCTCGGCCAGTGCGGCGTCTAGGGCTGTGTAGCACGGTGTAGATGGGCACAACACCGAGGCAGTAGCAGGCTGAGGCCGACGCGCCGCGCAGCGAGTCTGAGCATGGTAGTGAGCTCTATGGTGGCTTGGCCGAGACGGCGACAAGCATGGTAGCCAGGTAACATGTCATTGAGGGTCGTCACCACCGTCTGCATGCTACCACGCTGCCTCGATTGCTGTGTTGCATTGGGGCGCTATGCGCTGAGGCAGCAAATCGCCATGAGCTGCCAATCGAGAGCCGTGCCCTTGTGGCCAGGGGCGGACGCACGTTGAGCTGATTGGGGGCCTTGGCCCCCAGTCAATTTTTTGTGGTACTCACATGTCTAATGCTATTTAGAAGTAGGCCCCCACTGAATCAAATGTTTGGGTCCCCAGTCACCTATTTCTTTTATGAGGAAATCAACTAATTTTGTTTCTATATGAGTATATATATAGTCATATTTGAAAAGCATAAATATTTTTGACTATCTAAGTATGGATTCTCATATAGGGTGCCCCCACTCATATTTTATCCTGGGTCCGCCCCTGTGGCTACCCCCAACCATTGCCAAGACGTCGTCCCTAGGCCACCTTGGGCAGGGCCGGTCCTGGCATTTTAGGGGCCTGGGGCAAAAACTTATATGGAGGCCCGTTCCACCTCCTCATATATATATATATATATATATATATGTAGATGAGGTAAGATGAGATGAAATTTTATATGGAGGACGAATTTAATCATGAAATTTTATATGTAGATGGGGTAAAATGAGATGTACATCCATGACTTTTTTCAGAATTTTTTGAAACTTTTCTTAGTTAGATTGCACGGTGATTGCACCAAAATCATGATTGCACTGGATATGTCCCCTATATATATGTATATATATGTATGTATATATATGTACATATATATATGTGTGTGTATATATATATGTATATATGTATATATATAGTCTCATAGGCACACATCATCGAAGAAATTAATATTCGATGCACAAAAAATACTTCTACAGAACAATGTAAAGTTTATGAAATGACAAATGTAAATTGTAATCATAAACACTTACTTGGCACTTGGCATCATCTTAAAAAAATTCTTCTAACATTTTGTGATACAAAGTCATCGATTATACTATTGATATCAATCTCGTCCAATAACTTCTTCTCGATGCATAAAGTCGTCAAATCATTTAACCTTTCTTGAGTAATTGTTGATCTCAAATATTTTTTTAACAATTTCAATTTTGAAAAGCTTCTTTCAGCCGATGTAACAGTCACAAGCACAGTAAATAAGATTCGATAAGCAATGGAGACATTAGGATAATAATCCACATCTCTGACATACTCGAAAATCTCCATAGCAGACAATGCGCCATCTTATAGGCCCTTTCTCAACTAATATGTCTCTTGCTTTATTATCAAGATTATCCCAATTTCTTGGATCATAAATTTCAGAAGTATAAACCGGCTATTCATCAACACTAGTAGATTGTGCATTTGCACCCGATGAATTAGCTGATGTCAACATTTTCCTCTTCTTCAGAAATCCCAATAGCTGGTTCCTCTTCCTCCACGGCAACTATCACTAATTCATTATTTTGGTTCGTCGACGCACTAGGATTACTCTTTAAAAATTTGTCCATAGCTCCTCTCTGTGTTTCTATGAAGTCATCCACACGTTTTTTTTCTTTTCCTTTTTTCGCTATCGGATGGATACCTTCTGGATGACATGATATCACAAAGCGCTGAAAATAAAAATAAATGCATCAAAGGTTGAATAGTGCAATGGGCGAGGCGATCAGCGGATCTGGAACTCGAAGGGGCGGCGTTGCGGCAACTGAGCACAAGGGCATCGGGGGTCAGGGGCTCGGGGCGCACCGCGCGCTGCGTTCTAATCAGTCGGACGGTTCGTTTCTTGTCTGGACCCTCATCAGATCAACTCAGCACACGTTTGCTCGCAATTGGACTAAAAGTCCATGGTGTAGTTGCATACTTGAAGGGGGGCCCATGACTTTGGGGGCCCGGGGCGGCCGCCCACCCTGCCCCCCTCAGGGTGGGCCCTGACCTTGGGCTGCTACAGCCCTCGGCCGAGCCCACCGGCCATGTGAATGTGCCAAAGCCTACGCACCGCCCTTGGTGCCACACTGCTCACCCCTCCATTGCACCTCCTTAGCCGATCACCTGGCCGATAGCTCACCGCCCGACTGCCCGCCGCCTTCATGGGTACTCGTGGTTTTGTCAGGGGTAGGGTGTACCCTAGCCCCTCTCAATCCACCGTTGGGTCCGCCACTAGCCCCGTACCATGAAAGGAAAGCTGAACAACCCAATCAAACCCATCTGTATGGATTTTCTTTTCCCCCGAAAATAGTTGTGATATGGATTTGCCTTGAAAATTGAAAAATGTAGATACCAAACAAACAACCCTCCTACATCTCATGCAGGCCCGTCAAATTGAGTAGGAAAAGTAGTCGACTTGATGATCTATCACTTGTGGGGCTAACATAGGAAATTACAAAGTGGTACGGCTATCCTCGAACTACAAAGTAGAATGTGTCATCTTCCTCCACTACTACAGATTATACAATCACAGACGGTTCGAAACCATCACCATAGACGATTTTTTGAACCGTCTGTGACCATGTGTTAGTAATATAACAACATATCACAGACGATATCTAAATCGTTAGTGATATCAACATCACAGACGGTTCCGATTAGAAACTGTCTGTGATACTATAATATCACAGACGATTTTATAATAGAACCGCCTGTGAAACTATAACATCACAGACGGTTTCTAAATATAACCATCTGTAATCCTCTTTTTTTCCTCACACCCTAGCAGAACTTCCATTATTAGTATCTGTTGTTCGAAATTTTCTTCTACTTAGATATTTCCACAACGACATTTATAAGGCATAATTAGTTATAGATTTAGTAATTGAATAACTAAACATCCTAGATGCATCGAGACAGCAGCTTATCTAATCAGGGTCGTCTTAAAATTTGAAGTTTTGTAGCACTTTCATCTCTTTCTTGTTATAATATTGATGGATTCTAAGGTAAAATCTATTTCATTTCACAGTTCGTCATGTGAAGGATCAAGTTGACCTAGAGGGGGGTGAATAGGAAACTCTTGAATTTCACAAATAATTACTCAATAAAAATCAACCTGAGATTTTAATTACTAAAGATTCAAATTATCGACAAGAAAAGACTGAAATAACTTCAAATGAAAAACTGATCACAGAAATCAACAAGTGACACCAAAATTTATCCCGTGGTTCGGAGTCAAACTCCTACTCCACATTAGAGCACTTCTCACAAAGTATAGCTTCTCTAAAGCTAGTCGCGGTAGCTTTGGTCTCCACTAAGGTGATTCTTTCACCACTCCGGTGAGGTGAATCCCAACCTCTCACAACTAGTGATGGCCTTCCACAATCACTTTTAGACAGGTCACACTACACTTCCTCCAAACCGTCTAGGAACAATTTTGTTGACGTTTGGGAAACAGGTACTCGCCGAGCTTACTTGTTGAGTTGAAGGATCAACAGGTCCTCTTTCTGCCGAAAGTGTTGCATCGAAGACGTGAAAGATTGTCGATAAGAACACGAAGAACGCAAAGATTTTATCCTGGTTCGGGCCTCTCATGGTCGAGATAATAGCCCTACGTCCAGTCGTCTAGTGGTGTTTTTCTGTATTGAAATGTTGAACACAAGTACATGGATGTTACAACGGGGTGATCGAATAAGATCCCTCTCCCCTACTCCCCGCGCAGGGGGTTTTTATACCACAACCTCGCAGTGCAACGAGCTCGCTAATTACGCGCCCCAATAATTGTACTAATTACACAATAATGGGAGCTGATTATTGCGCCGGTATTTATGATCATAAAGTGGTCATAACTGCAAATTAAGTGGAGTAAATGCGCCTTCATGCCAGGCTTGACCATCCGAGCCACGGACATCCAGGTAGCCTACATCCAGGTAACCTGATATAATCCGGGAGCTGCCAGGGGTAAAGAATTTACCAATCCCTGACAAATTTGTTCCAAGAGTAATAGACTATCCATAAGCCCTATCTCTTGGTTCACTCAGCACAACACTAACTAGACTAAGCTTGGAACCAAAAACACTTAGAAAATGTAGAATTTGAGATTAAGGTTGAAGCACGGTCTCCTTAAAAGAATGAAAAGCTCTAAAGTGCTAAAATATCAAGAAGATAAAAAGTTATGTAAAGGAATGCTCAGGTAATGCTTATATAGTCATTTGAATTGTATCTAGCCGTTACACTTACCACAGGAGCCGTTGGAACGTGTCAGGCTATCAAAACAACTTACGCTCATTTGCAACAGACTTAGTAAGATTAGGCTTCAAAATTAGTTCTTTATACTCCAGGTCGATATTGTTGAAAAGAGCATTTGCGCTGGACTGAATTAGCTTGGTCCATCGTACATAGGATTTGAGCAAAATTTGATCCGACAAAAGGATGGGTACTTGAACATATACATTGGACCAAAAATATTTGATCCGTTGAAGAAGGATTTCAAAGAGTTTGTACTGGCGGACTTTTTGATAGAACAAGATATGTCTAACCGAGAGGAATACATCTGCGTCGGATCCAATTTTATTTCAGCGAAAATAGATCCGACATAAAAGGCGTACGCTCGATTAAACTTTTATCCAAGAAACTTTTAACGACAGGCCAAAAAGAAATGATCCGGCGAAGACAAACCTTGCATCGGACTAAATTTTACGAGTAGACCAAGTTGGTCCGTCGTGAATGGAATACGCTTGGTTAGAAATATGACTGAGAAGATTTCAGCACCGGATTAAGAAAGAATGGTTCAGCGAAGACTTTAGTTGTCTCCGGACAATATTTTTGGATGAACAAGAATAGTCTGGTGGAAATGGGATTTTGACTAAGGTTGCGCCGGACTTAAGGAAAGAGCAATGAAATTTGAGTCCAGGGAAATACATATTATTTGTTTAAGTGAAGGATTGATTTAGAGGGGAAAATATGATTGAAGGATTTTAACTCCAAGTAGTCTAATTAATCTTAGCCTATGAACCAAATCTTGAACTTGTGCACAATCTCTCTTTATAGTACGATCAATCTAAAATAACCCTAGCTACTTGGTTTGAATCATCTCCGAAGCCAAAACTAGTAACAAAGATCCTTAATCTTGATCTTTTTTATTGATGTCTTTTTGGATACCCAACCAGTAAACTTCTTGCTTAGTAGTTATTGACTTAGTCATCAACATCAAAACCATAAAATTATATATAATGAAAAATTAGGGGGCCTAGATGCTATTAGTCATGAACGCTTTCGTGTTCTGATTTATTGCTTCCACTTTATCACCATCCCCGAACGAGAATATCATAGAGAGTCTGCCTTTTGAATTATAGAGTTCATTAAATCATCGTATGAGCATGGCTACCTATAGTATTCTCATTCGGGGACGAGGATAAAGTGATAACGATAAATCAACGCATGGCACCTTTCAAGATGAACTATGAAATAAAATAGATTTTATCTTAGAATCCATCTATATTAAATAAGAAAGGAGATGAAAGTGCTACAAAACTTCATATTTTAAGACAATTCTGATCAGACAAGCTGTTGCCTCGATGTATCTAGGATATTTAGTTATTCAATTACTAAATCTATAACTGTTATACTTTATAAATGTCGTTGCAGAAATATCTAAGTAGAAAAAAATTTTGTACAACAGATACTAATGATGGAACTTTTGCTGTGGGTGTAGGGAAAAAAAGAGAATCACAAGCGGTAGCATGCTCGAGAATTGGATTAGGTAAGAAAGATAGAAACGATTCATGCCCTTCAGATGTTTGATCTTTTCTGATAGCTTCTAATAGCTTTTCTATATCGTCTATTTTTACAATGTATATCAATGTCAAATTTCCCCTTCATTTGATCAATTTCTACCTAGTCTTTACAATTGGATATATAGCTACGACTTCAACTATAAGATTGCACATGGAGAACAATTATGCACGTTTGTTCAAAAGTTGCTCTAGTTTATTGAAGGATGTGGAAATGATATAAATCATGCAGACAATGCATTATGAGATTCCATCAACAACATAGATAACAAGTGATGTAAACGAAGTGAATTTGTAATGGCAAAGCCCAAGATTATAATTGTGATGCATTGTCGGTTATGAAACCTTGATCAACTTGTGAAATAAACCAAATTGTAAAATAAGTAGGAAAGGAACTTTATGTAAAGCTAAAGACAATGTTCAATGAGATTCTGAACCTGTAAAGAAGATTTTGTTTTAGAACTTATATTGCATCAAGTAAACATGCAGCGCCATCGCAATGCTTGTGCTTGAGAATTTTGGGCACTCGGCGTTTGTGTCGGGCGACGATGATGAGTGGACCATCACCAGCTGGAAGGAGAGGCGCTTGGATGGAGTGTTGTCGTTTCAAGGGAAGATGTATGTGGTGAATTGTGAAGGTGGGCCAACTCATGTTTTGCAAATCAACCTGCCTCCACCGGTGTGCGAGGGGTTGTCAGCGCCGTCACTGTCTCCTCCGAAAACAATCGCGACATATTCAAGCTAGGAAATCTACTTACCTTCTCTGGTGGGATTGGACTCTACGATCATGCTGATTGCCTACAGTGACTTTTTTGATATTTTGGTTCTCAAGCTTTCTAATCTTGCGTTGAGTAAGACTGTGCTAGTAGCAAGCATCGTTGATCATGTCCTCTTTTGCCCAGTGTGTATGAATAGCTACCTCTCAAATGAACCATGAGATCTTGTTACTTAAAAGTATTAGCCTCGTGTTTTGTATTTTGTTTGGTGTAGAAAGCACATGTTGTTCATTGGGTGAGGGTGACTGTTATCATTCAGTTGATGAAGCGTACGAAGAAGGAAAAAATCGGCTAGAAGCTTTGTTATCAAACTACGTACAATATATTTGGTTTTAATTCATATCGAAGGAGAAATCATAAAAACTTTTGTAATCTGGAGAAATAAATGTTTGACCTTGTAGCATAATTTTCTTTTATTACTTGATCTTTATATTTTATTACCAATTTTATTTCCGATCGCACGTGCATTGAAGTAGTTTTAAAAAATCCGGGAGAGTCAGACCAGACGGCCGGTGCGCACACGGGCTAGGCCGTACGGCGTGGGAGCGTCTGGCGGTGGCGGGTGGCGCCCGCGGCGCGAGGCGCGGACATGTGCAGTCGGTGATGCGTCGGGACCCGCCCGCAAGGCGCGCGCCGGCCCACCTGGCGCACAGCTCCCGCAACGCCGTCCTCACGGCCGTGCTGCGTCGGCGCCGCGCACCGTACCACTCCCGCGCTCGCCCGTTGCCAATCGCCATCGCGCGCGCGCGCTTATCAAAATCCCGCCCCGGCCATCGGTGGGGGCGCGAGGTGGATGGGCGCACCGCGCTGCATCGCGTCTCATGGCGGGTTGAGGCCTCCCGATTCGTGCGATCGGGACATCTTGGCACCGGTTGGCACGCAAGGGATCGGCATATCTCGCGCCTTCAATGTTCATCAATCGGCTGGTGCATCTGGAGGGGCCGTACGAAGGGATCATTGCTACTTGCCAATTGCCATGCCAGCTGCGACCCCATATCTTTGACGTGGGGTTCGGCTTATCGGATTGAATCTGGCCGCCTCTGAATCGATCGTATTTCTTCTGCTGTTATTAGGTAGGATCAAGTCATCAAGACCCGCTTAATTGTTGAACCGGACTAGTAGTACCTAGCTGACCATGCATATAGGTGCTCTCTTCCACGTTGCAATTCTTGGTGCCCTCTCACGATCCCTTTTCTTTTGTCGCATATGATGTATTTTTAGTTTTTTAACCCCTTTTCACGTTCTGTTTACTGATAACAACCATGTTCAATGTCCCCCATGAATACGCAAATCCTTTTAAAATTTTGCACGAGAGTACCTGAGAAGAATCTCATCAATGCACTATGAAATAGGTACACACATTCCCGTTCAGAGAGAGAGAGAGAGAGAGAGAGAGAGAGATGGATGGACACATGTTATTTGCAGGCAACGGCTTTTGTTTGATTCCTTCAGCCTTTCCTTAGGGATTCCTACAAGTAGGGCTGGAAATAAAGCTCGAGGCTCGCAGCTCGGCTCGGGCTCGGCTCGGCTCGGTCTTGCTCGGCTCATTTCGATGCTGTGATGAGCCGAGCCCGAGAACACATTTCATTTCGGTCCATCTAACGAAAGAGCGAGCGAGAAGCTCATGGCTGCTCGTTAGGCTCGTTAGGCTCATTCTTGCCGGTGCTTTCTGTTTACGTGGTTAAGTTATCACAAAGTTCCAACACAAATTTCCAGCAGAAAGCCAACGAACCTAGTTCAACAAAAAACATTTAGCAAAGGTATGTAGAAACGGTAGAAGTAGTAGTCATAAATTTCAAAGTATATAACAATGGAGCATATTGTCAGTTACCAATTCACATAGCACTAGCAGAATAGCAATTTTCCACACTTTGGTTATCACATTCACATAGCAATAGCAGAATAACAATGGAGCATATTGTCAGTTACCAATTCAACCACATTGCTTAATAACACAATATTCCTACATTTTGGTTATCATCATTTATGCCCAGCAACATTTTAGTTCAATTAACAGTTAACAGCAATCATTAAGTAACTTTTTCAGTAGCAACAGCCAACACCCAACAGTTCGCAAAATATACATCTAGGCAGAGGCAGATGGATCAGCAGCACATGACATGAATCCTAAGCTATTTGTTTATCAGTTACAGAGGGATGACAAACTTCTTGATGAGCTATCGCTATCAAGGTGAGAACCATGAGTCCATGACCAAACTTTAACTCACTCAGCCCTCCCTCTCCAAAAACTGCACTCTTGACCCCATATCCGGCTTCCATGCTAAGATGACTAGATCTTTGGCTGTCAAAAGAATGCCTATCGCAGCAGTCAGTCACCCTCCTACAATTGCTGCAAGCCTGCACGCATGAAAAAAATAGGCCCTTTCAACATCCCAATTCCCAAAACTATGCCATAGCCATACACAAAACACATGAAAGCATGACTGAATACAAACAACTTGTTTCCCCCAACAAGTTCAAAATCATTCAATAAGACAATAACTCTTCGGATCAACAAAACATACCTTCACAATTAGTTGCTGTCTACCACGCTTTTAGGAAATGGAATGTTCTGAACGTCATCCTCATCGTCTTCTTCCTGAAAAGAGTTATAATAATCAAATTAGCCATGAGTTAAATTAAAGAGAATTGGAAAAGTTAGATTATACTATAAATGAACATACCACAAACATAGGTGCTTTTGAATCATTATGGGCACCTCTAATCCAGCTAGAAGCACACACTAATGCCTCCACCATAGCTGGCCGCAAAGAGCTCCGGTAACACCTCTAAGATTCTTCTTAAGGATTTCTTTCTCGGACTCAAAAACCTTCAAACATTCACTTCTTATAGTCTTTCTACCAATAAACTCATAAGAAGGATTTAAGTACTTCATCAATATATTAAACCATGTGTGCTCTACCATCCTAAATGGATACTCATGAGCTATTATCATCTTAGCAATTAATTTCCGAGTTTGCTCAGGACTATACTCACTAGGAGAGACCACAACAGGAGAACCAGAATCACCTGTATAATTGAGAAGAGCTTGCTTTTTCTTCTTAGCCAACTTGTTCAAGTATGGCGCACACATTTTTATATGCCTCCCAAGATGTGAGGTAACTGAACCTTGTTTGTAAGAATATAACTTGTGGCAGAACAGACACTTTGCCTTGGTGATAGTTGCACCTTTCTCTGTCGTAGATGGCACATTGACCTTCTCAAAATTCTTCCAAACTCTTGAACATCGCTTGCCTGTTTGTGTGGGGGCATCAGGGGCTGAGTTTAAGGTATGTGCTCCTCCTCCCTCATCCGGAATCTCATCCTCGGACATATCATCGTTCATGTCAAATGAGTTATCTTCCTCATCCCGGTTCAAGTTCAACTCCTTGCGTCAAATTCAAATCAATGTATAAAATAATTAAACATATACCAAATGGTTTAGAAAATTCACATTGATTTTGTGTAGAAATCAACATTGATCAATTCAATGTAGTTGGATCCAAAAATTCAATTCTTTGGATCCAACTACATTGAATTGATCAATGTTGATTTCTACACAAAATCAATGTGAATGACTGAAATCATTTACCAACTAACATCTTAACCATGGAAGAGATTTCAGCCCAAACAAACTTAGCAATGTCACAGTTAAAGAACACATGTAATAGATTCTAACTCTGTACAAAGCATACATGTTTTATCATCCATGTGCAGCCTTTTGTTTAAGTTGTAATGATAAATAAGTTTGAGGTATGTGACAACAGCTATCAGAAAAATATGAATTCTATGGGGGACAGTAGTCATTCCACACAGCTTGGATGTAAACAGGGGCAACCCCTCTAAAAGTAATAACTGCATACAGAGATTGAACTGAACACTATAAATACTTCTAGAGTTAAATTTCCAAATTAAAGCATCTTTGTCTTCAGTATATACTATAAATTCTGCAATACTAACTGCTTCCAACCACAAGTCATAACTCTCTCACCTACACATCTCAGCCATATGGACATATATATGAAATTCAAGGCAACACACTCTGCATCAGACTCAATGACTGCCAAGCCAAGCGCCCAAGAATTCAATCGCTTGCAGCCTCTGTTCAATATCATTGCATATTTGCATTCAAGAGTTGACTACTAGACTGCTTAGTGCTCACCGAGTCAGCTGGTGCTACTGCTGGACCTGCTGGTGTGGAGCCAATGGAGGCAGCGCCGAGAATGGTGGTGTTGTCGCCGTATCTTGATCTGGAGCCTCACCGGCGGCCGGGTGTCGCGCGTCTTGCTCCTCGCTTCTTCTTCTGTGTCGCTCCATGGGGAGGCCGGGCGGCCGACAGGGGTGGAAGGGCGGCCGGTCAGGGGAGGAGGCGATGGGGTGGAGCCGTGGAGGTGGAGCCGTGGCCCGTGGGGAGGCGGCGAGGCGGCAACGGACGGGGCGGCGAGCCGGCGACGGGGTGGAGCCTTGGAGGCAGGAGGCCGTGGGGGAGGTGGCGAGGAGGGAGGCCACGGGGATGGGGTGGAGCCGAGGCCCGAGGGGGAAGCGGTCAAGCGGCGAGGCGGCAACGGGAGTCGGGACAGGATGGCTTGGTGAGTCACGCAGACTTGAGTCGGGAGGCGCTTGTGCCACCGGCGCCAAGGCCCGCCGAACCCTAGCTACTCCTCTGCTTGACCATTTCGACGGATTTGGGGGAGGAAGGACCGAATGACCGAATGACTTGTGGGAGCGAGTGAGGACTGGACTGTGATAGATCGAGTCTTTCGGTGCTGGTGGCCAGCTCACGAGCCGTATCGAGCCGGTTCGAGGCTCGAACGAGCCCGAGCCGAGCCCAGCCTGAAGCTCGAATCACCCTCCGAGCCGAGCCTAGCTCGGCTCGATTTTCGTCGAGCTCAAACGAGCCGAGCCGAGCTCAGCTCGGCTCGATTCCACCCCTACCTACAAGATACTCCGGATAAATAGATAAATCTAGCCTAGGAATGAATGCGTGCGACTAAAGAATTGGAACCCCGTGACCTACCAGAGACAATCAACTGATCAAGAGCATAACAGACAGTACAATCAGATGCATTGCACTGCAAAATAATTTAATGAAGGCCAACTGTACTCTGATTAATCTACAAATCTCAAGCTGTTTCGAGTGGGGCGCCTCCCTCGACGTACAAGCAGACGACTTTTTCTGCCAATACCATCCATCCTTGTCACTTGAAGCGCAACAGAGTTGCTATATCATCATCGGTCGCACCGTGCTTAAGTACCTAACATCTCATCCTGAGGCTAATTACGCTGTTGATTTCGTCTAAAGACCGGATCTTTTCCGGTGCTACTTACATCGTGGGGTGATATTAACAAAAGATAACCTATGTAAAAGAAATTGGAATGATAGAAAAAAATATTATTTTTTATCAATGAGAAAACTATTCAACGTCTCTTTTTTTTACTACCAGTTTACTCGTTTTGTATGGTCGTTATGCAAGCGATTTCTAATCTACCACCTCCTAGTAGCATAGCTAATATATTTGGAAACTGATTATTAGGATTGGGAAGAGAATTAAGGACTCACATTTTGGTCAGGACTGCAGACTTTGTGTTGGTCAATTTAGCTATATCAAAATGATGTGGTTTTTCATAGAAAAAAATCTCTAATCCATTACAGGTTATCTATATATGCAACAACTGGTTGCAATTGTGGTCTATGCTTTAGCGTCAAAACGCTCAGGAGGTCGTGTTATCGGCATGCAAATCGCTGGAGATCGTGGTTAGAAATCTCTTCATCACGCATGGGTGGCGATTCAGTAACAGACTGTGTATCTTATGGTTTATTGCAGCTTTCTTTCTGTATTTGGATTTTTTGATATTGTAATAAATGGTTGGTTATGTGTATCTTACGATATAGAGATTGGGAGATAAAATCTTTCATTATCTAAATAAATAAATAAATATATGCGATGATTGCTTAAGCAGTCAAGCTACAGGAAATGCTCATGTAAAAATACAAGTTACTAGTACGAATGTACGATAATTAGGGAGAGATTCGAACATTTGAACCAGTTCAGTTGCAACCAGGGTGTACAAGATTACTAACTGTACCTATACTTAGGAGTTTGGAGGTAAATATATGGGCCATTTGACAACTCAAAATAGTCGCCTGGTCTCGTCCGGATGCTCGCGTGGCTAGGTAAAAGCATGTGCACATACGTAGAGTGTGTATATATGGCTATGTATGTGTTTGTAACTCGGCTATTATTCTTCTTCTATAATAAATACTAGAGCTCTTGACCAATTTTTTTTTTTTAAAAAAATCCAATCGTATCCTTCTCTTCTCTGTTTTCAGCGACACCAAATTGACGTGGCCAGGGTTCGTGCATGTCTCGGAATCCGTTCGGATCAGATCATACATGGAAAGAACAGTAGGTACTTCCTTCATCCAAGTTTATAATACCTGTTCTTTTAATGTTTTTGTTCATAAATATATAGTATATTTCATATTCCAATACAAAATTAATGAGATATTTCCTCTATACTCCAAATACATATCCACATTTACTTTATATTCTCTACCTGGATGTATTAAATATAGTGCTTAATGATAATACTTATGGTAATTTAGTTACTTTCAATATCTCTTTGGTCTACATGTCAAGATGAAATACGCCTTATAAATTTGGACAGAGAGAGAAATTAGAGACCGGACTCGTGCTCATGTGTGATTTTTAAGTGGTTTATGTTAAGCTAAAGTAGCCACTGAGAGAGCGACTGGAACGACTATGTTAATTGTTTGGTTGCAAATGCCACCGACCGCCGATTTGGTCGGCTAACTCAAGCATGGTTGTGGAATCTGTTTGTAAAACGCTAGCATGTTCGGATATGTAGAAATCTAACGATGCATATGAGCATGTGCCGCAGCTACTAGTAAGACTCTCCATTGTATAATATACAGGTTGCTTCTTTTCTTTTGGCATTCGCAAAAGCACAATGGGAATGGGAAGATACTATGCAGCTAATATTGGGAGGTTCTAAGTGGTTCTTTCGTCAGGCAGATATGCAATTCCAACTCATACTTCTGTACAAAGAATGAAAAAAAAGCGAACTTGAATATACAGAAGTATCTCTTCCCTATGTAATACACTAATCATATGGTACTGGTGGTCGATGTATCCTCTTATAAGCAACTTAAATAATCAAATGGATGATTAGTTTAGCGTGTACTCGATCAGTGTGATTGCTGGGACCAAGATTTGATGAATCAGATCTGACACAGTCGAGTGGAGCATAGTTGCATTCCAGTATCACATTATTGTCACAATCACTATTCCCCCCTCAAATAATGACACAAAATGTCCCAATCTTGAGCCTTGACGGTCTCGGAGAGTTGGGCTGGCGCGGTTACATTCCCAGGCCGTGCAAAGCATGCCTGGAAGTAGATGGGTAAGAAAATGAATTGGAGAGCCAAGGATGAAAGAAATCGTGCCAAAATTTAGTAACAAATTAAATATTTATCAAGTTTAGCCAACGCTACCAAAATTTAATAAAACAAGTATGAGAGGTGGTTCTACGTATTTCTTTTAAAAGTTATACAAATATTAAAGCATTAATAGATAATCTATGATACTTAATTATTTATTCATTTGCTTCAATATTTAGGGCATGTTTGGTACTGCTCCAAATTCCAGCTTCACCTGAAATCTGAAACTTGTAGGCTAAAATAAAGTGAATTAAGTTTATATTTTTAGTTTAAAATGTAAACAGGATGATCCATCTAAACACTTTTAATGTACTCACAACTTCAGCTTCACGAATCTGGTGAAACTAGAATTTCCAGCTTTACCAGATTCATGAATCTGATAAAACTAAATCCCTGTCAAACAGACCATTATACAACTTATATGGAGAAAAAGCATAGAAATACTGCACAGATATCGGTAAACGATGGTAGGAAACTAAACAAGGCCGAAGCCATTCTACTGCGCTCGCACGGCCCAACTGTAGAATTTCAAGGCTGTGGCCCGTACGTGCAGAGTGCAGACCGAGAGCCCAGCCGAAGGCTGCTGCTTTGGCATCGCCACCTTGTTTTCGGGCCGGCCACTCTGCGCCAGCGGCCAATTCCCCTGGCTTGTATGAATTGCGTGCACTCGTGCACACAAGTAGTAGTCGATGTTATGCACCTCATTGCGTGTCGACCCATAACACTATGCTTTCCTTGCCTATCTATGTCAAGATATGATGCGATGACAACATCATGACGGTGCTTTTATATTTTTCTTTTTTAATATAATTTATATAAATTTTAAGTAAACAAAAGAATAAGTGATTACTATTTACCATTTATTTATATTTTAATATTTGCGTAATTTTAAAATAAAAAGTATGGCAGCAGCTATCTGATCTCATATGATGTCATCTGAGGTACACGCGTGAGTCTGACTTGTCACGGTGCTTTACAACATAGCGCCTACCTAAAATCAATCATTGCATTTCTTCGTTACAAAACCTCACTGTTTTGACGTCAGTGTTACTCTGTCAAGCTATGAACATTGAACGGAGTAGCGAGATTCTAAACTCAAACCGTGATTAGATTACACGTGTCGCCACGGAAGAGAGTACCCTATATTCTATGGACATCGTCTGAACAACACGAGAGAAACTTCTGCAAACTTGCTTTACCATGCGGGACTTCTGTATACTTCGTTTTCCGAGATGCTACTTTAATTTGTTCGTCAGGTTGTTATTTCTCGTTGTCATTTCAGATTTGTTTATATATACAGTAGCCACCAACTTCTTCTGCTTGAAGGGTAGCGAGTCATGCGTTACACCGCATCCTTCTGAAAGTAACATCACCGATTTCTATGAAACATCGTTTCAATAATCTAATATAACGTTTCTATCCTTATCATTTAGTATCTCTGCAAACTTCAGATTTCAGAATGAATACTTCGGTTACCCACGTCGGCAGACGAAATAAACTATCACTTGTATGCTTTTGTGATTCGTTTTCCAAAAGGTAAAAAAAAAATTGTTGGTACTATGTTTCTGACTCTGTTAGTAGAAGTTATATTTGATTTCTGTTGCTAATTAAGTATGTCAGAAAAGAGTCACCTAATAACTGTCAGAAAGGTAGTGGCAATTGTCCACGTTGGCCGGAACGCTGGCACAGGTTTGGTCACCCATCTCTGCACAAGATGGAGCTCATGTCTCCCAAATAAATCAACTCATGAGGCTGATGTATACTTGCTCCCTCTGTTTAATTATTTGCATTGCAAACTGCCCTATCCTAATGGATAAGAAGATGATAAATATGCACAGTTCTCTTGATTCCGGCCTTAGGTACCTCTGCTTATCTAAAACAGCATCCAAATACTAATCAGCTGTCCATTTTAGTATACTGAAACGTCTGAACCAAACATGGACTTGATTAGTTTTCGTGCTAGTTTTATTTTGGATGTTTGGATGCATGGTACTATGATAGGACCAAATCAGCCAGTACAAGATTTGCCATTGCTAACTTTGCAACTGCTCTTTAGTAGTTAGTTTTTCTGCACCTAAACGTGCAACCATTTTGATTACCTACCAGAACCGCACTCGTACGTCTCATCAGCAGATTACTCTGAGCATAAATGCGAGGCTCATTTGGGACCAACATTACAAGACAGTAGTAAGAACCACCCAAACCAGCCTTCGGATTAAAATTAAGTTTTCCATTTGGATTGCTCTCGAGTCGTAAGAACGAAAGATTGGAGTCATCCGTCGTTTTGTGTCTGTCAAAGCATATGATTATACGGCAGCAAAACGCCAAGTGTAGATTATTCAATTCCTACTGCAAACATAAAGGGACAACGAATTATACCGACGGGCCGGCCTCTGTCGCACTCGCACCACGCACTCGCTTCTCTTGTCCGGCTTTAATCAGCATCGCACTGCTCACCTACAGATGTTGGACCCTCGGAAATCAGAATGCCGCGCTTTGTTTGATTGATGTTGCACGCATGATGTACGGTTTACCACATAACCTCTCGAGTAGTTGCATAATTGCTCAAACGTTTGATAGCTTTGGTCTTGAGCAGAACCGCTGGCATCCCTTTGTGTTTTGAGAGGTGTTTCAATGCTGCTGTCCTTAGAAAGCGAAAAGCACAAAACCTTAAACATATCGACCATCTGATTAGCAATAATCCAATACTAAAAGCATTACTTCAATATTTACGTAACAAGATGGTTTTTTTTTAGAATTTCAAGCCTATTTTTTTAGCAAATCTTAAACGTTCGACTTTTAGTATACAATAGAAAGATTCAGTCTTTGGGAGAGCACGTGAGCAGCACTCATGCTCGTGCCATTTACATGAAGATGATCCAACCCTGTACTGATTGTTGGTATTATATTTGGCACCTACGACCTATCTGGATTACACGGTGTCATACGGTACACTGCAGTATGATGCGAGAGAATCCCCCTTTCACAGGCACCATTATATGTTGGCCAGCACGCTACTAGTTCTACTGGGAACCTGACCATCATGTGAGGGCTTGTGAGGGGTAGAGGATTGCAGTGGCTGCCATGTATGGCCCACCCACCAACCATGCTCAGTGCGTACATGTCTGAATTACGCTTTCACTCATCATATTTTATTTCTGTGAACACGTTGTTCAGTGAATCCTGGAAGGACTAACGACGACTAGCTAGTTTCTTCCAACAAATGTGACGACCAACCCATTTTACAACGAACAACGGTCCACCAAACCATAGTAATTAAGCAAAGAATAACGACGCCGGAAGCAACGAACCAGAGGAGCATGTGAGCACATTGAAATCAGCGGCACGGCGAATTGCCAACTGCGACTTGCAGCGTTAGCCATGGACAGAAGGTATCGATTGGGGTTCAAGCAGGCCACGGCCCCGCCATCAGTTCACTTTGATTATTCTTTAGCCTCCGGGGACGCAAGCTACCTATCTTACACATCAGCAGCTCATGTACACAAGGTTGGAAAAGACAAAGGAGCAAGCAAAAGTTGCCGAGGGATTAGGACTCTATCAGTCAGTTAATCTCTAGCCTTCTGATCTAAGCCCGGCCAAAATGGCATTGACAGGGAGAAGAACTACTGGCTGTTCAAATTAAGGGAGCTTCTTCTTGGCTCGTAGTGGAGGAGTACATGTCGCCTCTCACTCCCACTCCTGCGTGTCGCAGGGAAAGCAGCCTTCTTGGGCTATGTCAGTGATCTGGACCCCCGTGTCATAGACCTCGCCGGCCCGCCACCGGCTCGGCAGGACCTCCCCGTCGGCCCAGACCCACTTGCCGTCGTACCCGCCGGTCACCACCACCCTGAACTGCAGCGGCCCCGGCGGCGCCTGGCTCGTTCTCCACGCCGGGCCGTACTCCCGTGTCATGAACTTCCAGCTCGACGACCCAACCTACCCGGCGGAATACAAACAAATTTACATTTGGAACTGGCAAATATTTCTGAACAATAATTGCGACGCGTACGAACAAATTTTACCTTTGCGACGTCGGCGGCCACGATGTCGGTCTGGCCGCCTTGGTAGAGGAACCTGATAGCCAAGTCGCTCGGGGCGCCGCTCCTCTCTTCCACCCTGACCGAGAGGTTCCTCTGCTTGTACTCGCACGGTACCCTGCACATGCGCAGCGCTGACAAATTTGAGCCTTAATTCCGAGTTCCAATCCTAGCTCAAAGACAATCGTGTTCCGTACTTATGGCGGCAACATGCGTCCTCGACCACCCAATACGGGGAAAAAAACTTAAATCGGGTTGCTCGTAGTAAGTCGCAGAACCGCGAGAATCGGCAGTATTTTCTCTCTCGGAGTGGTAAATTTTATAGCAGGTGTGAAACGCATGGCGCGGTTGGTGAAAAAAAGGAGGTTACGATTGGGTTTACCTCTTGTACTCGACGTCGACGGTGCCGAGATTTGTCTTAGGAGCCAAACCTTCATCTGATCCAGAGAACACCGCGTCCTGGACCCCCTCCGGTTCGAATGGAGCCTCCCCTTGAACCATTTCCCCTGGCGGAATCACAAGCCGTCGACGATTAAGGGACGGTCCTCGCCGAAACTTCTTGTTGAATGAGGATCAACTCGGGGCCCTTTTCCACAAGGTTATCGTCGAGAGTATCGAGCTACGGATCGGAATGGATAAGACAATCGGGAAGCACATAGGGTCGTTTTTTATGCAGTTGGGCCTCTCACGGAGGAGATAACAACCCTCGTCCCAATGGATTCACTAATGAGTATGGAGTAGTTACAATGTGCTTGCTCGGAGGAGCCTCGAACTAGCCTAAAGACTCCGTGAGCGAGCTCGTGTCTGCGAGTATGTGTGGTATGCGAAAAGCGACCTTCAATACATCGTGCGAGGGGTATTTATAGGAATTACAGAGACAAATCATTTATTACAAAGGCGCGCTCTTGTAGAGAGACGTCTGTGAGCGATGCCTTGCCGCCATGGGAACCACGCGACGTGGGCACGATGGCGCGGGACGTGTGGCGCGGATCCGGGCGCGATCCTTGAGCCGCCGTGCGTTTAATGCCACGTCGCCTTGTCGAGATCCCCGATTTGGCTTGCTTTCGGTAAGGGTGCTGAAAGGTCGTCTCGAAATTTCCCAATCTCGACAGCCTAGCCCCGAGGCTTAAGGAAGTTCTTTGAGATCGGACCTTCGCCTTAAGCCTCTAGACACATAGGGAGGATTGGGACTTTGCGGTGAAAAACTCGCAACATCAGAGCAACAACGGCTCGGGGAAGAGGATCTGCGGCGAAGAGCTCTGCGACATCCGAGCAACACGGCTCGGGGATCTCGCGGCGAAGAGCTCTGCGGCATCCGAGCGAACGGCTCGGGGATCTCGCGCGAAGAGCTACTGCGACATCGAGCAACACATCTCGGGGCGAGGATCTCGGCGAAGAGCTCTTGTGGCATCCGAGCAACATTGCTCGGGATCTCGCGGCGAAGAGCTCTGCGACATCCGAGCAACATGGCTCGGGATCTCGCGTCGAAGAGCTATTGCGACATCCGAGCAACATGGCTCGGGGATCTCGCTGACGAAGAGCTCTGCGACATCCGAGCAACCGTCTCGGGGCGAGGATCTCGCGGCGAAGAGCTACTGCGGCATCCGAGCGGACGGCTCGGGGATCTCGCGGCGAAGAGCTCTGCGCGCATCCGAGCAACATGGTTCGGGATCTCTCGGTGAAGAGCTCTGCGGCATCAGAGCAACACGTCTCGGGGCGAGGATCTCGCGTCGAAGAGCTCTCGCGACATCCGGCGCGGCCGACGGCTCGGGGATCTCGCGCGAAGAGCTCTGCGACATCCGAGCAACATGGTTCGGGATCTCGCGTGCGAAGAGCTCTTCGCGACATCCGAGCAACACGTCTCGGGGATGAGGATCTCGCAGCGAAGAGCTACTGCGGCATCCGAGCAGACGGCTCGGGGATCTCGCGACGAAGAGCTCTGCGACATCCGAGCAACATTGCTCGGGGATCTCGCAGCGAAGAGCTACTGCGGCATCCGAGCAACATGGCTCGGGGATCTCGCAGCGAAGAGCTACTGCGGCATCCGAGCAACACGACTCGGAGACGAGGATCTCGCAGCGAAGAGCTACTACGGCATCCGAGCAGCACGGCTCGGGGATCTCGCAGCGAAGAGCTACTGCGGCATCCGAGCAACATTGCTCGGGGATCTCGCAGCGAAGAGCTACTGCGGCATCCGATCAACATGGCTCGGGGATCTCGCAGCGAAGAGCTACTGCGGCATCCGAGCAGCACGGCTCGGGGACGAGGATCTCGCGGCGAAGAGCTCTGCGACATCCGGCGGCCGACGGCTCGGGGATCTCGCAGCGAAGAGCTACTGCGGCATCCGAGCAACACGTCTCGGGGACGAGGATCTCGCAGCGAAGAGCTACTGCGGCATCCGAGCAGCACGGCTCGGGGATCTCGCAGCGAAGAGCTACTGCGGCATCCGGCGGACGGCTCGGGGATCTCGCGCGAAGAGCTCTGCGGCATCCGAGCAACACGTCTCGGGGCGAGGATCTCGCGTGAAGAGCTCTGCGGCATCCGGCGGCCGCGACTCGGGGATCTCGCGGCGAAGAGCTCTGCGGCATCCGAGCAACATGGCTCGGGGATCTCGCGGCGAAAAGCTACTGCGACATCCAGGAGCAACACGTCTCGGGGCGAGGATCTCGCACGAAGAGCTCTGCGGCATCCGAAAGCGGCCGCGGCTCGGGGATCTCGCGGCGAAGAGCTCTGCGGCATCCGGCGGACGGCTCGGGGATCTCGCGGCGAAGAGCTCTGCGACATCCGAGCAACATTGCTCGGGGATCTCGCAGCGAAGAGCTCTGCGACATCCGAGCAACACGTCTCGAGGCGAGGATCTCGCGTGAAGAGCTACTCTGACATCCGGCGGCCGCGGCTCGGGGATCTCGCGGCGAAGAGCTCTGCGGCATCCGAGCAACATTGCTCGGGGATCTCCTGACGAAGAGCTACTGCGGCATCCGATCAACATGGCTCGGGGATCTCGCGGCGAAGAGCTCTGCGGCATCCGAGCAAAGCCGCGGCTCGGGGCGAGGATCTCGCGGCGAAGAGCTCTGCGGCATCCGGCGACGCGGCTCGGGGCGAGGATCTCGCGGCGAAGAGCTCTGCGGCATCCGGCGGCCGCGGCTCGGGGATCTCGCGGCGAAGAGCTCTGCGACATCCGAGCAACACGCTCTCGGGGCGAGGATCTCGCACGAAGAGCTCTGCGCGCATCCGGCAAAGACGGCTCGGGGATCTCGCGGCGAAGAGCTCTGCGACATCCGAAAGCGGACGGCTCGGGGATCTCGCAGCGAAGAGCTCTGCGCATCCGAGCAACACGTCTCGGGGCGAGGATCTCGCGGCGAAGAGCTCTTCGCGACATCCGGCGGCGACGACTCGGGATCTCGCGGCGAAGAGCTCTGCGGCATCCGGCGCAAACATGGCTCGGGGATCTCGCTGAAAAGCTCTCGCGACATCCGAGCAACACGTCTCGGGGCGAGGATCTCGCGGCGAAGAGCTCTGCGGCATCCGGCAAAGACGGCTCGGGGATCTCGCGACGAAGAGCTCTGCGGCATCCGAGCAACATTGCTCGGGGATCTCGCAACGAAGAGCTACTGCGGCATCCGAGCAACATGGCTCGGTGATCTCGTAGCGAAGAGCTCTTCGCGACATCCGAGCAACACGTCTCGGGGCGAGGATCTCGCGGCGAAGAGCTCTCTGCGACATCCGGCAAAGACGGCTCGGGGATCTCGCGGACGAAGAGCTCTGCGGCATCCGGCGGCGCGGCTCGGGGATCTCGCAGCGAAGAGCTACTGCGGTCTCGGGGACGAGGATCTCGCAGCGAAGAGCTACTGCGGCATCCGAGCAGCACGGCTCGGGGATCTCGCAGCGAAGAGCTACTGCGGCATCCGAGCAACATTGCTCGGGGATCTCGCAGCGAAGAGCTACTGCGGCATCCGATCAACATGGCTCGAGGATCTCGCAGCGAGGAGCTACTGCGGCATCCGAGCAACCCGTCTCGGGGACGAGGATCTCGCGCGAAGAGCTCTGCGGACATCCGGCGAAGCGGCTCGGGGATCTCGCGGCGAAGAGCTCTGCGACATCCGAGCAACACGTCTCGGGGCGAGTATCTCGCAGCGAAGAGCTCTCCGCGCATCCGAGCGGCCGCGGCTCGGGGATCTCGCAGCGAAGAGCTACTGCGGCATCCGAGCAACATTGCTCGGGGATCTCGCAGCGAAGAGCTACTGCGGCATCCGAGCAGCAGGGCTCGGGGATCTCGCAGCGAAGAGCTACTGCGGCATCCGAGCAGCAGGGCTCGGGGATCTCGCAGCGAAGAGCTACTGCGGCATCCGAGCAACACAGCTCGGGGACGACGATCTCGCAGCGAAGAGCTCTGTGGCATCCGAGCAACATTGCTCGGGATCTCGCGGCGAAGAGCTCTGCGACATCCGAGCAACATGGCTCGGGGATCTCGCGATAAGAGCTCTGCGGCATCCGAGCAACATGGCTCGGGGATCTCGCGGCGAAGAGCTCTGCGACAACCGATCAACACGTCTCGGGGCGAGGATCTCGCGGCGAAGAGCCGCTGCGACATCCGGCAACCGCGGCTCGGGGATTTCGCGGCGAAGAGCTCTGCGGCATCCGAGCAACATGGTTCGGGATCTCGCGGCGAAGAGCTCTGCGACATCCGAGCAACATGTCTCGGGGCGAGGATCTCGCGGCGAAGAGCTCTGCGACATCCGAGCAAAGACGACTCGGGGATCTCGCGGCGAAGAGCTCTGCGGCATCCGAGCAACACGTCTCGGGGCGAGGATCTCGCGGCGAAGAGCTCTGCGACATCCGAAAGCGGCGACGGCTCGGGGATCTCGCTGACGAAGAGCTCTCGCGACATCCGAGCAACACGGCTCGGGGATCTCGCGGCGAAGAGCTGGCGGCATCCGAGCAACATGGCTCGGGGATCTCGCAGCGAATAGCTACTGTGGCATCCGATCAACATGGCTCGGGGATCTCGCAGCGAAGAGCTACTGCGGCATCCGAGCAGCACGTCTCGGAGACGAGGATCTCGCAGCGAAGAGCTACTACGGCATCCGAGCAGCACGGCTCGGGGATCTCGCAGCGAAGAGCTACTGCGGCATCCGAGCAACATTGCTCGGGGATCTCGCAGCGAAGAGCTACTGCGGCATCCGATCAACATGGCTCGGGGATCTCGCAGCGAAGAGCTACTGCGGCATCCGGCGGCCGCGGCTCGGGGCGAGGATCTCGCGGCGAAGAGCTACTGCGCATCCGGCGGCCGCGGCTCGGGGATCTCGCAGCGAAGAGCTCTGCGGCATCCGAAAGCGCGGCTCGGGGATCTCGCGGCGAAGAGCTCTGCGGCATCCGAGCAACACGTCTCGGGGCGAGGATCTCGCGGCGAAGAGCTCTCGCGCATCCGAGCCGCGGCTCGGGGATCTCGCGGCGAAGAGCTCTGCGCATCCGAGCAACACGTCTCGGGGGCGAGGATCTCGCGGCGAAGAGCTCTGCGACATCCGGCAAAGACGGCTCGGGGATCTCGCGGCGAAGAGCTCTTGCGACATCCGAGCAACACATCTCGGGGCGAGGATCTCGCGGCGAAGAGCTCTGCGGACATCCGGCGGCCGGCTCGGGGATCTCGCGGCGAAGAGCTCTGCGCATCCGAGCAACATGGTTCGGGATCTCGCGGCGAAGAGCTCTGCGGCATCAGAGCAACACGTCTCGGGGCGAGGATCTCGCGGCGAAGAGCTCTGCGACATCCGGCGACCGCGGCTCGGGGATCTCGCGGCGAAGAGCTCTGCGCGCATCAGAGCAACATTGCTCGGGGATCTCGCGGCGAAAGCTCTGCGACATCCGAGCAACATGGCTCGGGATCTCGCGGCGAAGAGCTACTATGGCATCCGATCAACATGGCTCGGGGATCTCGCGGCGAAGAGCTCTGCGGCATCGAGCAACACGTCTCGAGGCGAGGATCTCGCAGCGAAGAGCTACTACGACATCCGGCGGCCGCGGCTCGGGGATCTCGCGGCGAAGAGCTCTGCGACATCCGAGCAACATTGCTCGGGGATCTCGCGGCGAAGAGCTCTGCGGCATCCGATCAACATGGCTCGGGGATCTCGCGGCGAAGAGCTCTCGCGGCATCCGGCGGCCGCGGCTCGGGGCGAGGATCTCGCGGCGAAGAGCTCTGCGGCGGCAAGCAAAGGCGGCTCGGGGATCTCGGCTGCGAAGAGCTCTGCGGCATCCGAGCAACACGTCTCGGGGCGAGGATCTCGCGGCGAAGAACTGCTGCGCATCCGGCGACGGCTCGGGGATCTCGCGGCGAAGAGCTCTGCGGCATCCGGCGGACGGCTCGGGGATCTCGCTGCGAAGAGCTATTGCGGCATCCGAGCAACACGCTCGGGGACGAGGATCTCGCGATGAAGAGCTCTGCGGCATCCGGCGGCCGCGGCTCGGGGATCTCGCGGTAAAAGCTACTGCGGCATCCGAGCAACACGTCTCGGGGACGAGGATCTCGCAGCGAAGAGCTACTGCGGCATCCGAGCAACATTGCTCGGGGATCTCGCAGCGAAGAGCTACTGCGGCATCCGAGCAACATGGCTCGGGGATCTCGTAGCGAAGAGCTCTGCGCGCATCCGAGCAACACGTCTCGGGGCGAGGATCTCGCGCGAAGAGCTCTGCGCGCATCCGAAAGCGGACGGCTCGGGGATCTCGCGGCGAAGAGCTCTGCGGCATCCGGCGGGCGGCTCGGGGATCTCGCGCGAAGAGCTCTGCGGTCTCGGGGCGAGGATCTCGCGGCGAAGAGCTACTCGACATCCGGCGGCCGGCTCGGGGATCTCGCGGCGAAGAGCTCTGCGGCATCCGAGCAACATTGCTCGGGGATCTCGCGGCGAAGAGCTCTGCGACATCCGGCGGCCGCGGCTCGGGGATCTCGCGGCGAAGAGCTCTGCGACATCCGAGCAACACGTCTCGGGGCGAGGATCTCGCGGCGAAGTGCTCTTCGCGACATCCGGCGGCCGCGGCTCGGGGATCTCGCGGCGAAGAGCTCCGCGACATCCGAGCAACACGTCTCGGGGCGAGGATCTCGCGGCGAAGTGCTCTTCTCGCGACATCCGGCGGCCGCGGCTCGGGGATCTCGCGGCGAAGAGCTCTGCGGACATCCGAGCAACACGTCTCGGGGGCGAGGATCTCGCGGCGAAGAGCTCTGCGGCATCCGGCGGCCGCGGCTCGGGGATCTCGCGCGAAGAGCTATTCGCGGCATCCGAGCAACATTGCTCGGGGATCTCGCGGCGAAGAGCTACGGCGGCATCCGAGCAACATGGCTCGGGATCTCGCGGCGAAGAGCTCTGCGGCATCCGATCAACCGTCTCGGGGCGAGGATCTCGCGGCGAAGAGCTCTGCGGCATCCGGCAAAGACGGCTCGGGGATCTCGCGGCGAAGAGCTCTGCGGCATCCGAACAACGGGGCTCGGGGATCTCGCGACAAAACTCTTGTGACATCCCAAGCATGAGTCAAATGCTTGAGGCGGCAGACGAGACATGCTCGGCTGCGCATCTGGATATGGACTAGGCGCCAGGGAACTAAGCGGCGGAAGAGACTTCGCGCCCGGCGAAGGGGCTCGCCAGCATGAACACGAGACCCCCAGCGAAAGCGCGTGCTCGTGGAAGAGACTTCGCGCCGGCGAAGGGCGTGCTCGGCGCGGAACATGGGCGACCGAGCGAAAGCAGCGTGCTCGGGGAAAGACTTCGCGCCGAAGCGAAGGGCGTGCTTCAGCCGCGGAACATGGGCCCCGAGCGAAAGCAGCGTGCTCGGGGTGAAGGGCGTCTTTCGGCGCAGGACACGGTCTCGGTGCCTTCCGGATCGATCACACCACCACGCCTTCGCCGGCGTAGCACTGCGTCGTCGTCCTCCACGTCGCCAAGGCGTAGAGGTCTCGATTGACTTGAGAATTCGGCATCCTCGGGGATTCTCGAGAAAGGACTCGGTCGGTCCCCACGACGGCGCCGGTATGTCGACGATTCGGGACAGGGTCCCTCGTCGAGCTTACTTGTTGAATGAGGGATCAACTCGGGGCCCCTTTTCCGCAAGGGTTATACGTCTGAGAGTATGCCGAGCTACGGATCGGAATGGATAAGACAATCAGGAAGCACACAGGGGTCGTTTTTTTTGTCTGGTTCGGGCCTCTCACGGAGGAGATAACAACCCTACGTCCAGTGGATTCACTAATGAGTATGGAGTAGTTACAATGTGCTTGCTCGGAGGAGCCTCGAACTAGCCTAAGGACTCCAGCGAACGAGCTCTGTGTCTGAGTATGTGTGGTACTGAAAAGCCAGCCTTCAATACATCGTGCGAGGGGGTATTTATAGGGAATTACAGGAGACAAATCATTTATTATAGGGGCACGCTCTTGTAGAGGGCGTCTGTGAGCGATCTTGCGCCGCCGCCGGGAACCACGCGGCGTGGGCACGATGGGCGTGGGCCGTGTGGCGCGGATCCCCGGTAGCGATCCTTGAGCCGCCGTCGCGTTTAATGCCACGTCGCCTTGTCGAGATCCCGAGTGGCTTGCTTTCGGTAGGGGTGCACGAAAGGTCGTCTCGGAATTTCCCAATCCCGACACAAACAAACTCGGATCAACCCATTGGGTGCGCCTATGCGCTCCGCCTTGGAATGAATCATCACCGAGATCCCTCACAAACGGAACCACACCCAACCTGAGAACTCAACCTGTTGCTCATCAAAACTCCATCCACATCAGAGGCAACCACAACCTCCTGTTGGAGACCAAGCGGCATCCCAGAACCATTACCAAACAGCCTGTCACCCTCCCTTTTACTCTGCAATTCAGAAGACATTAGTTCTTCCTATTGCCTCTCATTTTGCCAATCATCCATCCCTACTTCCAACCACTTCTGCGACATTCTCGGTGATAGCAATACTTCACCACTCTGTTACCACACATTCTCGAAGCCTCCACCACTCCTGTTGCCGTTTGAAATTTCCGATCCCATCCCCTTCGGTGACCGAGAAGAGACCACATTATTGTTGTCGACATGAACTAACAACTTTGGTGACAAGTGAACTTCACCAGACCTTTTGTCCAAACTGTCCGATTTCCCCACTCCTTCCTGTTGGCCAACAAGTTGGCAGCTATCTTGCCCTGACCCCAAAACTTTCGGCGACAGAAAAATATCCTCATGACTCTTGTCATCCGTAACCAATGGCTCCGGCGACAAAAGTGGTTCTTTTTCACAATTACTACCCAAAAACTCTTGCAAAGAAAAGTCTTCCTTCTGAGCAACTAAATCAACCTTCGCTCCCCTCACTGGCATCTTGGTTACCAAAATATGAGACCAAGCGCTATCAATTCCCTCCAATGACCAGCTCTTCAATTTATCATGCACCTTACTCAACCCAGGCACCACAGGGTTCCTAGCCAACTGCATTGGTACTGAACCATTACCTTGAGAACCTGAATTAGAAGCTGACTCCTCAGACCCACTCTTCAATTTCTTCACAGCAGAATCACCTTTACCTCCGGAACTCCCCCCATCCGCTCCAGCATCACCATCTTCTTTTGGTTCCGAATCAAAAAAATCAGGTGGAGGCATTGCCGGCTCAAACGAGCTTTCTTCAATAGTAAATACTAGATCATATCCCACCTTATTAAAGACCAAGTCAGTGTTGAGTGGTAAAAGCCCTCTGTCAACCATGCCAACCAAGATACGAACAACCCCTTTTTCTGTATGTATACATATCAACATCTAGAGTTACCCCAATTAAAGAACCGAGCCCAAAAGCCCAAGTAATGGCGCCAAGCATGAGGCACTCCGTGACATGTACCCACACCTCATCCGGATGATCTGTTGGTGCAACATCACCACTAAACTCCCATTCCAAATTGTGATCGTCACTTGATGATTCTTCAATTTGTACTCAATATCGCCATCGCTTTAACTCCTCATCGGAAGGAAAAGCAACCAGAAAAGTATCATTCTCATGAGGTAATGCTTCCCAAGTCCAATCAATCCTATTAAGTCTTTCCAACTCACTTTGAACAGTAGCAGCATCTAATTTACCACCAGAAATTGTAACCAATGCAGTTGGAGCAAGATCAGGTGTTTCTAACTTATAATCAAATTCTGGAACTCTGAAGAAACAGAGTTCAGTTTTTGCACACCCAAACATGGAAGCATTCGGTTTAGGCAACTTAAGCAAAGGGCATTTGACAGCCACATGAGAATTCAGTTTATTGCATATATAACAATCGAGATTCGCCTGACATGCAGATTCTAAGTGCCCAACAATTTTGCATCTGAAACAGAATGGGGGACGCGGTTTTTTCACCTTGGATGCATCGGCCGCAGACTTCTCGTGCGCCACAGCATGCTCAGCCAACACGCCATCTTCCCCAAACTGACCCACCGGCACAAAATGATGTCTACCCTGCGCAGCAAATCTCCCCCTACCACCAAAATTGTGCCCCCGACCTGAATCTTGACCCCCGCGTCCTCGCCCACCAACCAAAGCACGATCGGCCCAGCAAACCCGATCCGGACCAAAGACGATCAAAGGCTCCACAACCGGTAGGAATAAGCGGCCGGGTTCGACCTCGCCCGAAGGAACGGCCAAGAGGTGGTCGGACCTGATGCCAACCCGCCTGCCCTCCCCTCGAACGAGGAACCTGCTGCTGGCGCTCCATGACAATTGGTGTCGGCGGAAGAGCGGCAATCTCGGCATAAGACCTTCTCACCTTGCAATCCCTTGATTGCGGCGGTAAACGGAGGCGGATTCGTATGCGGGCCTTCTTCAGCGAGCCTTCGAAGGAGAGAACGGGCCTTACCGTATGCCTTGGCCCGCTCCACTAAATCTCCTGTAATTACGCTATCATTCAAATTTTGAACCAAACCCACCCCTTCGTTTCCCATGAGCTCGTTCCAAACCCAGGAGCAGGGCCACTTCAACCACCGATGAGCTGCCGGCTCTAAGCGGAGAAAGACCGAGCTTATTCATTGTGATCAAAGCATCCGGCGAGAAAGCACGGAGAGTCAACCGGTAGTAAACATGCTTTTAGGCAACGGACCAAACCAAGGCGACATTTCCAACTCCGGCGAGGAAAAGCAGCGGGAATGCCTCACCGTCGTCCCAACCTTAGCCGTATCTCCCCCATCAAGAAATGCCAATTCATTATCATTAAGCACTGAATGAAAAGTACTACCTTCCTTCACTCTATCGCCCCCTGTACTTTGTCCGACAATATCTTGCCGGCCTTTAACCACCATCTTGTGGCGAGATGAATCATAGCAAGCATGAGCAGTAGATGAAATGGCTAAAGGTGAATCCAGAGATCCGCCCACCAAATCAACATCAGTTAGCTTTGGTTTGTCATTCAAAACTTCCACACACGATGGCGAAGATGCTGAAGATGCATCGCACCATCGTTTCACCCCATCGGATCCACAAACATCAACTATGGAGCTTACGATTCCGTTGAAATCATCGATCGCCGACTGGCGAACACCGATCTCCTTCAGAGCCCTCCGAGAATCGCCTCGCTCATCGCCTCATCCCTTTCATAGCAATTAAGGAGTTGTATTCAATCTCTGTGTGTTTGCTCTGTATAAATAGGGGGAGGTGTCCCCTGTTTATTCTTGAGCCAGGTATTAGGGTTTGTACTCTTGTGTTGGAGTACTTTAGACAATGAAATAAAAATCAATCTTCTAGAAAGCTACTTCGCGTGGCTTTTCGTTGGTCGTTGAATTGTTTCAGTGGTGAGGTCCTCGCTAGAACTTGTTCTTCATGGCGCGTACTACTCTTGGTGGCGTTGCTCTCTAGCAATCTGAGCGTCTGGCGGAAGATTTAGGGCTGTTTGGCAACAAGGTTTTTCATAGTTTGAGATAAAACTATGGTTTTAGAGAAAAACTCTGTTTTAGAAACCAAGAGGTGTTTGGTAGCCCTTCAAAAAACTATGTTTTAAAAACCATGGTTTTCACAAAATCATGGTTTTTTCTCTGTTTTGAAAATTTTGGTCTTGGGCAAAATTTTCTGAGTTTTGGTGTGTGAAAGCTCCTAAAAACTTTGCAGCCAAACAGTTGGGAGTTCCAAGAAAAACCATGGTTTCAATGGAGTTTGGTAAAACCATGTTTTTTATGACAAGACAATTCCTAAACCATGGTTTTGCAAAACCATGATTTTACAAAACCTTGTTGCCAAACAGGCCCTTACCTTCGAGGCTTGAATATCGAGTCACGGCTTGAAGGCAGGAGGCGTGAAGAAACTTGCGTGACATGGTTTTGCATGCATAAAAAAGGGACATGCGGCTGGTTTGTTCTGGTGTTTGCTAGCGTAAATTAATCTCTTGCATGAGCCGCATAGAAAGAACAGGAGATTGAAGATTGCTATTCGTTTGGTCTGTCGCTGCGTCAATTTTCGTCCGGAGTTCGATCTACTGCAAAAGAGTCATCTTGCAAAGGTAATATCTCCAGATCCGTAAATCCGATTGAGTTGATTTTTGTTGCATTAGTTTCTTGATTGAGTCTAGTTTCTTCAGTTAAAATTTTACATCAATCTAACGGTGGGATCTTCGGGAATTATTATTCTTGTCAAC
Organism: Guadua angustifolia; assembly: GCA_036346375.1. NCBI lineage: Eukaryota > Viridiplantae > Streptophyta > Magnoliopsida > Poales > Poaceae > Guadua > Guadua angustifolia. The sequence continues at coordinate 2,926,715 of CM070504.1, read as the reverse complement.
GTGTATCAGTCTGTTTTTATTTGATCCGGTATCTGATTTAGTAAAATTGCGAAGAAAATAACTTTAGATCCGTAGATCCGATCGAGCTGATTTTTGTTGGGTTAGCTTGAAAATTGAGTCTAGTTTCTACAGTTAAAATTTCACATCAATCTAACGGTGAGATCATCAGGAATTATTGTTTTAGTGAACATCTGTTAATCTGTTTTTTGTCGAAACCGAGAGCAATATTTCATAATTAATTTAGGGGGTTTTGTGAATCAAGAAAATTTTGATTTTAGCTTCCGCGCAATCATTCACCCCCCTCTGATTGCTAGTTTAATATATATCGATCCTACAACAAGCTATTAGGATCATAGGACAAAACGTGTACACAGGAGGAATGTAGTAATCACTGCTTAGCTCTGAACCATAACAAAATGGGTTTCTTGTTTACCCTGCACCTGTCTTGGGACGCCATTAAGGCGCAGAGCACGACGTGACAGGATATGCAAACGCCGGCTCGTTAGGCGGTCAGGGTCGGGGAGCTAAGGACGTGCTAACGCGGGTGGTCAAGAGCCGCACCATCAATGGTGATAAGCTGCGTGATGGGGGGTCGCGCCCGCGCGTTGGCTCGATCGGCCAGCCGGCCGGGTCGCCGTTCGCCGACCTGGTCATCTGGCGTCCGTTGTCTGGTTGTGTCACGGGGCGAGCTACGAATTCCTGTGACAAATTGACAGATGAGCTGCATCTACGACATACATAGCCTGTCTACCTGCGTGCACGGCTGTACAAGAGGAATGGAATCGGATTTGGAGTCAAGTGGAGCAGGTTTTGCTATGCCGTCGTGATTAAATTCACAGAAAAACTACAAAACGGTGTCGTGTTGGTTACTGTTTTAATGAGACAGCTTGTCATCCTCAGATCCCCTTCCTTCAAAAAAAAAAAAAAAAGATCAATTGCATGCATTATTTGTAAATCATCTGATCTAATCTTGTTTGAAAGTGCCGTTCTTTTTCTCTCTCGACACCTCACCATGACCAGACCAACTCCATCACTCCATCTTCACATATAACTTTCCCAATTTCCTTCTCGCTCCACAACAATCCACGTCGGCTGACTCACTGCCATTAGCGATGAATCTCACCACCAAGCGCCACCATCGAACTCATCATCTTCATATCCAGTCTCAATGGGTGATGATGGCTACATCGAGCATGAGCGAGGGTTATCAATTCACAAGAGTAAGGTGCGCTGGGGAGACGTTGCACAGTGGTCGAAGCAGGAGCAAGTGGCCTAGTATGAGGCAAGCGATGGCATGTGAATACAACTCTGACTGTCTTTTTTATTTCGCTAATGATAGGATCCAGTAGATTCGGCGATGCCAACCTTGGATGTATCTAGCCAGATCTAACGGCGATGCGACAGTGACACAGCGTAGAGCTCAAGCCGGAATTGAGAAAGAGAGAGATGGAGGAATGACGCGGAGTCAAGCACTGATTCGGTGACAGGCAGGTTGTTTGGCTCCATGGCGACAACGATAATTGGGTCGAAACTAGAGAAGAGGGTGTGTAGGCAACGAATAGTGTCAGGTGGCCCTTGGCAGCGTGGTAATACCATCGTAGCCAAGTCAACTCACCGAAAGCTAGCCAAAACTTCTTGAAACTTATTGAAACTTTGTTGAAATTTTTGAAGCTTTTGGTTGAAACTTGTTGAAATTTTGTGAAATTTGAGTTCCAAATTCCAAAACTCGTTGAAATTTTGGCGTGGAATCTTTTAAAAACTTCTAGAAACATATGGAACTCATTGAAATATGAAACTTTTTAAACGTTCTCTTGAAACTTGCTGAAACTGTGCCAAACTTTGATATACTATTGGTAGCACTTTCAATGATATAGTGTTGGGTAGCGGCACACTTAAATTTAGGGTCGGGCATTAAGCGGTGCTGCGAATAATCTACTGTAGTACGGCTTACGTGTAGCTTTCAATAGCAGATGCTACTGCTCATTTGGGGGAATGATGGCTGCCAAAAATTGATCTTTTTAGCATGATTGTGATTCATTCAGGATATAGGAGTGTATTTTTAAAGACAAATCTTCATAAACACCAACAGTAGCACACAATGGACGCAACTATTCTTTATTGAAACGATGATTAAACAGGTACATTAATCGGTCAATGGAGTTGTTAAGCTTGCCATTTGCAACTGAACTGTCCACCCATCCCACCATGCTTCTTGAACACCAGAAACATGCCATTGCTGGGTAATGTTAAACGAAGTGATCCACTGAACTTTGCACACTTTAAGACCGAGCTCCTCTTTCGAAATCATTTTTCTCTTTCAAAAGCAGAAGAAATTGTACTCTTATTAGCCTCTAGCTCCTAGTCCCCAACCTATCTAGTACTACTAAATTTCAAAAACACAAAACGTAAACTGAACCAAACACTTGAGATGATTTGGAGCGTGTCTCCCTTAAAAAAACAGTCTGTCCCTTTCTTCACCCTTTCTACTACGTGCCCTACGAAATAAAATAAAATAAAATAAACTAGTTGATGCATACATGACACGAACGACATTATCCAAAACGTCGTCCTATTGGAGGGGACATATATATATGATCAATAGATGATGCATCCACATCCTCATGGAGTTTTTATAGCAGGGAATAATAACCCATATAATGGCGCCTGGGCTAGTCGGCTCCAGCCGAAGCCAGGTGTCCCCTTAGGCATTTTTTCAAAAAAGCCCCTACGTTTCCTTAAATTACGGATTGGTCCCTCGAAATTACGAATAGGTCCTTCGCGATTTTTTGTGAGGGGAAGATTTTTATTTTTTTTCGCGTTCAGGTCCCTCGCGTGGTACTTTGCGGAAAAAGCCCCCGTTAAATTCAAATCGCGGACATGCCCTTTTTTAATTTTTCAGGATAGCGGATAGGTCCAGAAACGTAACAAATAGGTCCTTACTCCTTACGTCTAGGTCCTTTCTCCGTTTTTCACGGAAAAAATATTTTCGTCACCAGAAATATGTGTGCAACTCAAAAAAATTTATCGTAGCTAATAATTTTTCGCCCTTTTCCCTCTAGATTATTTTCCCACCTCGTTTGTCCATCTCGATCTCCGATATTTCCCAAATAATTCGTCGAAAGAGATATTTCTACAGCTGTGTGCATCTCTAAGAAGGTTGTCATCACGTCTAGATCCTTTCTCCGTTTGCGGAAAAAATGTTTTCGTCACCGAAATATGTGTGCAACTCAAAAAAGTTGTAAATCACTAATAATTTTTCGCCTTTTCCTCTAGATTGTTTTCCCACCCTCGGTCTCCGATATTTCCCAAATAATTCGTCGAAGGAGATATTTCTACAACTCTAGCTCTTTATTTTTCCCCCTAACTCGGTTTCTGCTGTTTTCCGGTGTGAAAAATATGTTGAAAATCACGTTTACGTCGTTTCGTCGATTTTTTCTACACGCCCACACAACACGGCGTGCAGTCGCACGCTACCATGCCTAGTTTCAATCATTCTTTGTGTGGTTGTGTGGCGTGGCAGCGCAGGTCATACGCATGCCGTACATGATAAACCTAATCTTTCCGAGCTGCCCTTGCTTTCTCTCCGCATTCCATTCAACCGTCTCTTCCCTTTCTGTGTGCACGCCCCCTAAATCCAACGCCTTTTAATTCTTTTTATTTACTTTTTGTTCTTTCTTTCTCCCATCGGTCGTATGCCTTTCCTCTAAATAATACTAGTGATATACGTATCCTATTGAAAGGTATCAATACTATATGAGTACATGATTGGCTCTTGCTAGGTTAGGCATGCTCGGCGCATGAACTGTGTACTCCACTGTTGTTGATGTTTTCACTGTGAAGCTCGACAGATGATATCACATGAGGTCAAACAAGTCACTGGTCTGGTGTGAACGTGTGCTTCGACTCTAAATATGCTTTGTGGTTTTTTCTTTCTAGGAAGCCTCTCGTAATCGTAGGTAAACTGTTAATCCCTGAGAACGTCCACACACGGTCACAGGCCGCACCGAAACCTGTCGATTCTGTGTCAAAATGATGATGCTGGCGATCGCTACCCGGTTCAAAATCTTGAGCCTCAAGGGTCTCCGATTTTTCTGCTGCACCGGTGTGTCAAGTCGGTGGATGGTCGGAGTCGGAGAAGAAAACACAGTCCCCGGCCTGTCCGACGTACATCCGACTATCCGAGCATCATTTCGTGCCAAAGAGACTAGGCAGATGAGTGATGAAGACCGTCCGATCCAGCTAAAAAAATGAATTCAACACCTTCACCAACCCCCAACATCGCGTTTTGTTTTTCAATAGTGCGATTTGTGCACAAACTCAAAGACCATACGGCACCACAGCCTCTTAATCGTCAACTTTACATATTATGATGTTAAAGACTTGAAAATGACTACTGGAGTGGGATAAATAGGAGTCGAATAAAATTTCTTTTTAAAAATCTAAACCACTTCTCTAGCTAAATGAACAAGTCGAACGAGCTGATCGGATAAACCATGCTGATAAATAGTACAATCAGCAACTATTTGAATGAACAGTAAAAACATTTGATTATCGAGTGAATAGTGCTGACAAAAGTAAACCTGCAACTGGCCGGAAGAACACTACAATCAGCAGCTAGTCGGGCGAACAGTAAAGCAACATGTGGTCGAATGGACAGTACTGATGAACAGTAGAATCATCAAACTGGTCAGATAAACAGTAAAAAATAGTAGCTAGTTGGGGCGACTAGTGTTTGATGAATAATGCTTGAGTGAATAGTGCTCAGGTGAATAGTAAAATCGACACGATCTCAAAATCAAGAATTGATGTAACATTTGATCGGCTAATCTAAAAATTATGAAATTTGGTATGCACCTTTTTAGCAAAATCAAGAACCTATTCCAACCTTCAATCACAGAGATTGATGTCAAAGTTCTGACCTTTGTCAATTGAATGAAGTGCAACAAAACTGAACAAAAACCATCAACTACACCCTAAACTTACTCATGAAGATTTTATGATCAAGATGACCTAGATGGTCTCCTCCATGTCACATTAAGTAAGAATAACAAGGAAATAGCCCTCAAATAAGCACGAACATGATCAACTAAAAATCTTTCTCTTCTCAAACAAAAAGATCGATTTCTAACAAAAACTTAGAAAATGGAGTTCTAACAAAAACTTAGAAAATGGAGTTGCAGCTTACCTAAAAGATTGGGATATGATCATCTAACAATCATTCATCCTTGGTAACATAAGAACAAAAGAGAAAAAAATTAAAGAGAGATCAAAACTTAAAAGGAAAGAGTAACCAGATGAGCATGAACTTAAGCATGAACATGATTTTTATTTCTTCATGAGATGAATGATTACAAAAAACCTCACAAACAGATAGGCAAAACTCAAGAGAACATAAAGAAATTAAAATTCTTCTCACAAACCCTAAAACCTTAAGAAGATGCATCTCTCTACCCTTGTATTTATAGCCTAATTTGAGCAATCTCCACCCTTGGATGACTTTCTTCTCCCATAAGAACCTCATCAAGGGTGTGATAAACTTATTCATACATGGCTAATCCGAAATCCAACAACATAACGGGTTTTGACACACACCTCTCAAGGCACCATTAACTTAACTACTACTACATCTGCAAACTTGCAATCCAATGATCCTCATTCACTTGAGTAGGGTTTAAGTTAACATCTACACCATCTACTTGTCTTCTCAGTTTACTGCTACTCTCTGGACTCAGTCATCTTCGGTGCTACCTTGACCATATGGACCTCAACTCTCCTATTATAGTCCCTGTCTCCTCTGCCTAACCATGTCCTATCTCTGAAGTACTGCAACCATCACTGACAAGCAAACACATCATATAGTAATATCTAACAACATATGCAATTAAATCAACATGTAGCTAGAATGATATACAATTTGTCCCAAGTCGTTTACAACCTGTCTCGATCAATTTACAACTCGTCTCAACTAGTTTACAACCTGACACAACCAGTCCTGATCACCTAAAACCACAACCATTGAAGGTGAAGGTTAAGACCGGTCAAGACATGACCACTCGTCTTGGACAGATTACATCAACTCAAATAGCTTAAAACCAATGAAATTCAAATTTGAGCACCACAAACTCAAAAATAGTAAATTACTTATTACAAATATAGGTAGATCCCTACATGGTCTCTCATATGAACTATTTGATGAACAAATCAAGCAATTAAAAGCGTTCATGCAGAAAGGCGATAGGAGAGGATCAGAAACGGAATAATACCTATATTAAAGATTGCAACTTTTCGATGCTTTGGGCAATTTGAGCTGAGCTGGCCGCGCGGCTTGGCTCTGTCGGCCGGCTCAGCACGTTTTTGGTTTTTGCGTTTAGGTCCTTAAAAAATGCGTAATTGCGTGTAGGTCTTTCCTGTGTTTTTTTACGAAAAGAATCTTTTGGTTCAGAAAAATCACGAATCTTTCTTGAAAGGACCCTAAATAAATATCAGAAAAAAGAACGTAGTTACATTTGGATCATTCCAGCTATTTTTCGCGAAAAAGACCTTTCAATTTAGAGCCTAATTTTTTCCCGAGAAATCCCCTGAGGTTTCTTTCGTTTGTTATTTGACACTCCATTTTTTACAGAAAGGTACTCGAATGTTTGCGCAAACCCTTCGAAGCTTCCGAAGATTATTTTTAACACATCATTTCATACAGGGAGGCACTCCGATTTTTGCATGGACCCTTCAGAGCTTCTGGAATTTATTTTTAGCGCATTATTATGGAGAGGCGCTCCAATTTTTGCGTGGACCCTTCGGAGCTTCTAAAATTTATTTTTTATCGTGTCATTTTTCTAGACATTTGCTCAAAACTTTTAAAATTATATATTTATCCATTTTCCCCCTAATAGTCCTCCAAAACTCATGTGATTTTTTTTTTTTTGACTTGCAACGGTCGGCGCGGCGTGCGCTACGCCAACGTGTCTAGTAAATCCAACGCTCAGCAACAAAGGGAAGGTCACCGGCCGGCACAAGATAGGCGCCCCACTAGCTCATTGTTCATTAGTATTAATCACTACTAATTCATTTATCCGCCCCCTGTCTAACTTATTTCTTTTGCTCCAATTCTTGAGGTTATTTTGCCCCACGCTATCTTACAGCTCAGGATGGTTGGGTTCTGATTACAGATGAGTTTAATTTCATGCAGTAACAAATTTATCGAGAGACTATATGTAGGAAATATAAATTGTCAAGACGTTTGGTCATGCTTGTGCGCCCTGCAGCGACTCTGTTTTAAGCCATCGGAGACATGCAATTGCTTATGGAACCGCATCGTATCAGTTGCTTATGGATACTTTGGTATTCACGATTTCTTTTTCCACGGTCAAGTGAAGCAGGCCGCTTTGAAGGCGCGAACTTGTCTACGTGCAAGCAAGTAGGTAGGAGAATTAGTTCCCATACACTTAATTCCAGTATTAATAGCAATATTTCATATACCTGCACGTAACTGTCGCATACTAATTGCGTACACATATTAAAAGGAAGGCAACTCCCCAAGACCGTACAGAAGACTAATGCGATCGTTTGCCCTAGGAGTTGCAAGCGTCTTCTCTTGTAGTTCATATCCAAATCCAAGAGTCAAATGTCATAATTTCTAAAGCAGTGGTACTGCGTTAACAATACGTGATTCAACTGTGTCATCAAGTCGTATATCACGGAACAGTACGTATACCTTGCTACGAAATGAGTACGGAAGACCAATTGCGATTTCTCCCTCTAAATCGTAGCTTTCCTCGCCATTATTTTCCCTAAACAGTCGTGTCTTATCACCTACACATCATACCTCCTAACACGGTACTGTGACAGCTCTACAGTTCATAGTATCAAGATACAGAAACACATTATACGATAATAGACATGTGCAGCGACAACAAGAATATAATAGATAAATCTCTACTACTTCTAATTATAAGTTGGTGGCGGTGATCCATTCTCTTCTCCCCTAAAATCATCATTGTCCCGATCTTCTATACATTGGCGAGCGAAGAAAGTTTTAATTCGGTTGGATATGCATGTATGCGTGATCAACGACGTATCAGACTATTATCTCAATCAACCGATTCTATTTCTAAATACTGCACGGTTGATTCTTTTTCCATCTATTGTACATATACAACTTCTGAGTTATCATATGTCTTTAAGTTGCCATATGTATCTTTTCCATTAAATATTTACTTACATGTGTAGATAAGATCATCTTTTCTTTTATCTAATTACGTATGGACGTGATTCCGATCGGCCAGCAACATACGCACGGCTATGCATAACGCGACTATATAAGTTTGTTATCTCTATCTATACTAATCCTAATTAAGAATTGGTGTTAGTACGTCCGTTCTCCACCCTCACCCCGACACGTGTGCGCACTCACGTGGCTGAGTGGGAAAAGGGCAGTGGCCACCCCAGTAGATTGGATTGGATCATCCCATCGTAGGAGGTCAATGAATATGCATGACTCATTTGTTGTTTTCCTTTCTCCCATTGATCTAGCATTCGAATCGGCGGTGATTGCTCTCGGTGCTTTTCGGATTGGATTGATTGGTTCCCTTCCGAAGAAAGTAAAGCTCCGATTCATAGAGTTGGGTCTCTTCTCGTTTCTTTCCCTTTTGTTAGCTTCCTTATTCGATGATTTCTTAATCTGAATTCCATAGATATCTTCTTGATTGCTGAATTTATATAACTCCACCGCTTCTTACCTTTTCTGCAGATGTGTTGAGCTTATCCGTTGAGCGGAGGTAATAGGCGACCTTCCTGATCTCGTCGATCTTGCGGCCTTGAGCGGGTTATCGATTGGTGGACGACGAGATAAGTGGCGGCCTTCTTTGGAGCTCATGTGATGGATGATACCAATAAGTTGAGGGAGGCACTCGAGGGGGGAGGCGAGGAGGCGGTGGAGCTGGTTGATGAGGTGGGGCTATGGTATAGCCGGAGTAGCCACGCACGCCGTTGATGGTGATAGTCACATACGGATGACGTCTACCTCTTCAATGCCTTTGCGCCCATGGAGCAGCAGGCGATGCCTCTTTCGGTCGATCGATCGATCTTGAATTATGACATTACAAATTTACAATTCCAAGTGCTGTGATATTATTATTTAAGTTCATGAAATTAAAGATAATTTTAAACTCGAGTTTGTAAACAGTGCTTGGAATTTGTATGCTTTGATGAATTAATTTAAACATTTAACCATTGTACATTCAGAGTGAACATTATTATTCAGATATGGTTAATGCTTTTTGCAAATAAATTTTTTATCATAAGTTAAGTTTTTGTTGCATCGTACGGGCACATAGCTAATGGTACAAATGCATATTTACTGTGGTCTCCTGTCTCGGAGTAACTAAACAACAGTGGGAGAACAGAACATTTTTTTCCTCACAAAATCTACTTACCGTAATGGCTGATTCCTGGAATAAGGCCATAACAACAAAAACTGCATGTAGTATCAACAACTGATCTAGTTTCTAAAAGCCTTTTTGACCCTAATGACTGAATACATGTACTTCGCCACGAATAAAAAAATTATCATATAACCGTAGGGCCTCGAGTCGAGATCATTATGATCAGTCTGCCCTGTCCGTGTCGCTCCTCCGCACGCTCGGCCCCTCTCTCAGTCCGATAAAAGCTTTTCTGCTTTTCTATTTTCTCGTTGTTTGAGAACTGTTAGAGAAGTTGTATTTGTTTGATGATAGATTGGTTTTTCTTTTGTTAAGAGATTTTTTAGAAATGATCTTACGTCATTACATAATTCTTACGCGAGAACAGTAACGATACACAGGAAAAGAGGCATATATGTACATGCGTCTTAAGATCAAAGTCACGTTTGATACCTCGGCGCAAGCGGCCAAAAGGGCCACTTCGACGCGGTGGTCCTCGGAAATCCCTTGTTTTACACCGGCCGTGCCGCGCTGTTACGTCGCGCGTTGGGCTTGGCCGTGGAGTCCCATTCCGTCCTGTCGCTTTTCCGTACGCCGCTTCACTTGTAGCCCCGGCCACCGTGCTGCCATCGCCTTTGTTCCCACGCGCGTGTCATGATGTACACCTCCTACTCAACCCTATCGCCCCGGCCGTCTGCATAGGCACTGACTGACTGACACGTACGTATCCTCCCGTCACTCACAACCGTAGCATGCTGTACTCTGTCTCAAGCTCCTCTCCTGACTCCTGCACTTTGCAAGGCTGGTTATATACACTTGTAGCTGTTGTTTAAGATTTCATTGGGATTTTAGATTTTGGTCAGAACTAAAATTCTAAATCTCGATGGACAAAAAAATAGAAATTTTCAAATTGCTATAGTGATTTTAGGATTTTTTGCAAGATTTCGGTTTTTTACTAAGATGATCATAAATTTGACCCGTTTTCATGTTTTTATTACCTGATTTCACACCAAATTTTCTGTGACAAATTGCAATACCTTTTCTTAGGAATAGATGTGAAAAATCTGAAAAAAATAACATATACAAATTTCATTTAATCCATAGCAATGCCACGGACTGAGACATTATTGGTTGGTAATAGCTGGAAACAAGAATGTTGATTGTAGACTTCTACCATAATCTATGAACAACACTAGTACTTGAACCAAGCATTTCTGAGCATCGACTTACGTACTAACTCATCTCACAGCAAAATGCAGGGAATGCAAAAGTAACAATGAGCCAGCCAAAGTACACAGGTTGAGTCCCCAAAGCGGTGGAGCTAAAGCATAAAATTAACTAGGTAATATCTGGTTAACAACATCCCGCCGCAAGGCCTCACAAGGCCATAGGTAACGTGTAATTATATTTTTGTTCTACTTGGTTATCATATATGTGTTGCATCTCACAACGGTGTTAATATTACTTTGAACTGGCCGCAGGTGAGAAGAGCTTCCCAGATTCGAAAGAGAAAGCATGCCACCGATGACAATGAAGAGGACAGGTTGGCATGTGCTTTAGGTGGATTGGTGAAGTTGTTGGCTAGCCCGTGTGATAAGGGAAAAGGAAAGATCCTAAGCGACGAGCTAGATGTGGGCAATGACGATGAAGCGGATACCTCCTCCCCTTGGGAAGGTGTAGTACCGGAGTTCTTCGATAGCAGCTTGGTGACAGACTCTAGAGGCTATGTTGACTGCTACTCCCTCCAACCTTGTACACAACCATAGACAACAGGAGGATTACAGCAGGGAGAAGTGCCTCGAGGAATAGCTCAGAAAGGCAGACCTATAGTACGAGGAAGGGCATGATGAGTGGTGGAGGTGAGCGGTAGGCAGGACAACCCGAGGATGACATGGGCTTGTGGTCTAAAAGTTAGTCTTCGAGCCATTGGGGATTCCCTAGTGAGTAGCCTGGGTACCCCGTGTTAGGGTACGACTCGATACCCTATGGATGGAATCAGGATAGGTACAATCACTACCAGAGTCACGACGGATTGAGCATGTCGTCATTGTTCGGCTACATTAATCCCTACGCCGATCCGTATACACGACATACCTGTCAGGTATCTGCACTAATCGGAGAATCATTCGGCCTGGATGGTACATTACAAACACTGAAAGTCATTTGGTGCTACGGGACATGAATTGAGAGGAGTACAAGCTAGCGCACCAAAGGAAGCATGGTGAGATCATTGTCGATGATACGGTGTGGAGATTGCACCATGCACATACTACCACTCGTAGGCACATCAATGCATAGTTATCCACAAGATCCTTTTACTCATGTAGCACATCTTCGTGCAATACATGTTTATACTCCTTTAATTATGCCTCTTACAGGTGGTTTGGACCGACTGGTAGGTTGTGGCATCCATGATTCGACGAGTATTTATCTCGTTTATTATGTTTGAAACAATTGTGATGGATGAAATACGATGGATACAATATACGACGTGATTTCAATGTTGTAATGTAACGAGATTTCAAATGTATTTATGAACTGTGATTTATCATGCAATAGGATGAACGCAACGACATGATGTTGATGAATGCGAATGTCATCTTTGTTAATTTTATTTTATGTTTATCATTTGTGATCATAGTATGTATTGATTGTTGCTAAATTTAAATGTTAAAATCCAAAAATCAGATGAAATAGTGTAGAAATTTCTAAATTTAGAGTTTTTATATGCAAATACTTATATTTTGCATTCAAACGTATAAAAAATGTAGATAAATGTTTGCATGATTTTTTCATATTTTTTCCAAATATTTTTAGCCTTGGGAGACAATTTCACATGGGTTAAAAATTGCGAAATTTTGGTCAATTTTATCGAAATTTCGTTTTTCCAAACACAAAATTACTGGATTTCAAATTTGGTTTTTGAGTTTGGCCGTCCCGAAACGTGATCTGAAAACAAAATTTGAAGCATTGCTGGTACCTATACAAATTACCTACTTAATTGCAGTTAGTCAGTTACAGTACTAGTAGATATACTACAGTAGTAACGTACTAAGAGTACTAGATATACTACGGTTGTAAGTACTGAGCTACCAGCGGTAGTACTAGTGTGTGAGGGTGTGTAGTAAACTGTAGCTGTGCGCGTGTGTGTTTCGGGATGGGCCGTGGCGGTGTATAAAAGCAGTCGTCACGCACACGAATCATCGTCGTCCTCTTCTCCCGAGCTAGCAACGACCCATTACTACTCCGAGATATGGCCGTCCCAATCTGCCTCGCCTTCTCCTCCCTTTTGCTCCTCCTCTTGCTCCCGTCTCTCACTTCCGCCTGCGACCGGTGCGTGCACCACTCGAGAGCCGCCTACTACACATCCTCCCTAACCCTGACCGGTACGCGCCGATCGGTAGAATTGCTCTGTTTGGTGGCTGTATGTGTGTAGCTTGCGTAACAACTGATTCTGATTGGGTTTCGATGTGGTATTTTTGCGTTGCGTGACATGGCGTGGAGCAGCCGGTTCTTGCGGGTATGGCGCCGCCGCCGCGTCCTTCAACGACGGCTTCCTCGCCGCCGCGAGCCCCGCGCTGTACCGGGGAGGCGTCGGCTGCGGCGCGTGCTTCCAGGTACCAAGAAAGAACCGAAGAAGCTGCCTCCAGGCTTCCTTCCCGATCAGTCTTAGCGAGTCGTGTGTTGATCGATTCGGCGTTGCAGGTGAGATGCAAGGACAAGAAGCTGTGCGGCACGGCCGGCGCCAGGGTAGTCGTCACGGACCGCGCCATGACGAATCGCACCGACCTCGTGTTGAGCAGCCCGGCGTTCGCCGCCATGGCCCTCAAGTCAATTGCATTATAATTCAATTAATGGTCTGCGTCGTAGTTTACGTTGCAATGTAAATGTTGAGGATGGTTCTTTGTTGACAGATGGGCATGCCCTTAATAAAGCAATGAGTAGGGCAGCGGTGCGTAATTTGGATGCAGATCTCAGTGGGAAGGTGGTGGTCTCTTCTATGCAGAAATCATACTCGCCTTCCACTCCGTTACCTTATGAGACTGGTATGTCCCCTGGTACCAAATCCTTGTCTTTTTTGGCTATGTCTGATGAGCAATGTGCTGAAAATCTTAATAGCCTAGGATTTAAGATGGTTACGAGTGATTGTGGTATTAATTTGTCGATTAAGGCTTTAAAAAGGATGGAAGTTGATAGAATAAAAATTGCCCAGTCAGTTAGACAAAAGGGAAAAGCAAGGAGTAAGATAGAGAGCAGGGAATATAATGATGCAGAATTAAGTGATGACGAAGTTGCGAGGTTGGATCGTGACTTATTCGCGAACTTGATTGAGGACGATCCTGTTGATGACCTAGAGACGGATGATCTTAATATTAGAATTTGTGATCTTATGGCTTCGTCTCGTAAATTTCGCAGGCATCGTAAATTAAAAGAAAAGCAAAGGTTTTAATGAAGGGGCTTTTCTGGAATAGCAGAGGTCTTTTAGACTTGGCTAAGTATCGGTATATAGCAGAGACGGTTAAGGAACATAATTTGGCTTTCCTTGCACTAATGGAAACTGGAAAGCAGGACATGTCAAATTCGAAACTTGCACGTTTATCTGGAGGTGCAGATTTCGTTTGGCATTGTCTTCCACCTAGAGGTAGATCAGGTGGGCTTATTTTAGGGGTTAATATGGCTTTTCTTGATCTGTCTATGGTAGAGGAGGGTGAATTCAGTATCAAATTCCTTGTACGGAATAAGGCAGATAACTTTCAATGGATTCTAATGGCGGTATATGGTCCAGCGCAAAATGATGACAAAGCAGCTTTTCTGTCTGAGTTGGTGAGAATTTGTCAACACAGTTCTTTACCGATTCTTATTGGGGAGATTTTAATATTATGCGAAAAGTCACGAGAAAAAAATAAGAGTAGATTTAGTGAGCGATGGCCTTTTTTGTTTAATGCAGTTATTGACAGATTAGATCTGAGAGAGATTGAACTTACTGGTCGATAGTTTACATGGGCAAATTCTCTCCCAAATCCAACTTATGAGAAATTAGATAGGGTGCTAATGACTGCCGAGTGGGAGTTTAAATTCCCACTTGTGTCTGTCCAGGCTTTGGATAGAGGCATTTCGGATCATTCCCCTATTCTGCTTAATACAGGAGGGCCGGTTTTAGGTAGGATTACTAAACAGTTCAGATTTGAATTGAATTGGTTAATCAGGGAGGATTTTCATGATAAGGTTGTGCAAATCTGGAATAAGTCTTACATAGGAAATAATCCAATCCAAAAGTGGAATCGCAAATTGGGGCTTTCGTAATTTTCTCGAGGGTTGGGCTCGTAATGGTAATGGGATTTACAAGCAAAAAAAGCAGAATTTCGGAAATAATCAAGGTGTTGGATGTTCATTTGAGAGTCGGAGTATCGGAGTTGGAGATTGAAAACCTTTGTCAAGCAAGGGTGAAGTTGGCTGAACTCCTTCGGGAGGAAGAGATTAGATATTACCAACGGGCGAAAGTGAAAAATGTCGTATTAGGTGATAACAATACTAGATATTTTCAATTGATCGCTAATGGTAAGCATAGAAAGCAAAGAATTTATTCGCTGGACCATGAAGATGATAAGGTAGAGGGACAGGCTAATCTCAAATCGTACATCACCAAGTTTTATAAGGATTTATTTGGTGAACCGACAGAAAGTAAATTAGTTCTTAATGAGGAAGTCAACCAAGATATCCGACAAGTTTCTCTGGAGGAAAATGATCTCCTTACTGCTCAATTTACTGAGAAAGAAGTTAGAGATGCTGTTTTCCAGATGGAACATAATAAGGCTTGTGGCCCTGATGGTTTTTCGGTAGAATTTTATCAGACTTTCTGGGATACTATCAAAGGTGACTTACTGATTATGTTCGAGGAATTTCACAATAGAGTTATTCCTTTGTTCAGTCTGAATTTTGGAATAATTACTCTTATTCCTAAAGTCCAAGATGCGAATTTAATCCAGCAATATAGACCCATATGTCTTTTGAATGTTAGTTTCAAAATTTTTACTAAGGTGGTTACAAACAGATTGAATATGGTTGCAGAAAAGATTGTGAGCCCGACTCAGACAGCTTTTTTGCGTGATCGAAACATTCTTGAAGGGGTTGTTATTCTGCATGAAACAATCCATGAGATGCATCGAAAAAAGCTTAGTGGGGTCATATTTAAGATTGATTTTGAGAAAGCATATGATAAGGTTAAATGGCCTTTTTTACTTCAGACCCTCCGAATGAAAGGATTTTCACCCAAGTGGATTTCTTGGATTGAATCTTTTATTTCGGGAGGTAGTGTGGTGGTAAATGTAAATGGAGAGGTAGGTCCCTTTTTCCAGACTAGAAAAGGGCTCCGGCAGGGTGACCCTTTATCACCTTTACTGTTAAATATTGTCGTTGATATGTTGATAGTTTTTGTTAAAAGAGCTCAGGAACAGGGGCAATTTTGTGGAGTAGTGCCTTACCTGGTTGAGGGAGGTTTATCTATTCTGCAATATGCGGATGACACTATTTTATTTATGGATCACGATATTGAAAAAGCTCGCAATATGAAGTTATTGCTTTGTGCTTTCGAGCAAATCTCGGGCCTCAAAATTAACTTCCATAAAAGCGAGCTAATCTGTTTTGGTGATGCCCAAGATTCCATAGAGCAGTATATGGAGCTGTTTGGGTGTAAACAAGGGGAACTCCCTATGAAATATTTAGGGATTCCTATACATTTTAAAAATTGAGAAATTAGATTGGAAAGGAGTAGAAGAACGGTTCAAAGCGACTTAGCAGTTGGAAGGGAAAGCTTGACTTTCCATTGGTGGTAGACTTACTCTTATCAATTCGATGCTAAGTAGTCTTCCCAGTATATGATGTCCTTCTTTAGGATTCCTAAAGGTGTTCTCGTAAACTTCATTATTTTCGATCTCACTTTTTACGGCAAGGGATGAGTGTAAAAGAAAGTATAGGCTTGCAAAATGGAGTCTGTGTGTCAACCCAAAGAACAAGGAGGTCTTGGGATTCTCGATCTAAAAGCAATGAGCGTTGCTCTCTTTGGGTAAATGGTTGTTCAAGCTTTTATCATCGGATGGTATTTGGCGTGATTACTTAGGAACAAGTACAGGTTCCAAACCGTTAGTGCAAGCCGAGGCGGTCGGGATTCGCATTTCGGTCGGGTTTAATGAAGGTAAAGCAGGATTTTCTTCGATTTGGTACTTTCAAAATTAATAATGGCTCACAGGTGTGATTTTGGGGGGATATTTGGCTTGGAAGTAGTGTCTTAAAAGATCAATATCTGGGTTATATAGTATCGCAAGGGTTAAATATATGACTATTCTTTGAAGTTTTTGCGACTTCCCTTAATATAACACAGAGCGTTCCTTGATTGGAACTAAGTTGGTAGCGTGGAATGAATTGCTTCTCGCGTTACTGCGTTCGATTGTCACAATCGATGATGAATTTCGTTGGAGTTTGTGTCAATCTGGACAATTCACGGTGAAGTCTAACTACTTGGCATTGATTAAGCATCCTATTCCAAATTTAAATGTGCGGTTATGGAAGTTAAAAGCTCCATTAAAAATCAAGATTTTTCTGTGGTTACTTAGAAGAGGGGTCCTCCTCACCAAGGACAATCTGGCAAAACGTCATTGGCAAGGTAGTACATTATGTTGTTTTTGTCACAACATCGAGACAAATAGGCATTTGTTCTTTCATTGTCGTTTTGCCCGCATGGTTTGGGGTTTTCTCTATCTAGCTTTTGGCATTGACAGACCCGTGAGTGCTACCAATATGTTTGGGAATTGGCTTGTTTCTTTTGACAAGGATCTGAAAAATATCGTGCTTCTGGGTGCTGCTTCCTTGTGTTGGTCTATCTGGCTACATAGGAATGGTATTGTTTTTCAGCGGAAGTCAAACTCATCTCCTTTGCAGGTTATCTTTGCTATGTCCCATTGGATGCGTACTTGGGTTGTGCTGCAGAAGCCGGATTTGCGTGCTATTCTGGTGCAGGCTATGCGACGTTTGGTGCGAGTGGCAATGGATTTCTTCTCCCAGGCGTCTGGATGGCGGTCTAGTCTTAGGATTGATAGTTTTTAGAGTGTGAGTTGTTTTCTTTCTTCTTTTTTGGCTGTGTGCTTATTTGTTAAGCAGAGGCGGGAGTTGTTTCAAGGGTTTTGTATCGTCTTGATGTAAGGTTCTTTGAAATTAATAAAAGCTTCCTTTATCCAAAAACTTCCAACATGAAAAGAGTTCGTATCTATCTTAACTTGGTTTGCTGTAATCACTGCTTAACTCTGAACTGTAACAAGCTGCACCTGTTTTTGGACTCCATTCAGGTAGGTACTAGAAGATGTGCACGGCCCCACTCACTGACAACATATCCGGTAGCCATCGTAGTGATGACTCCTCTGTCATCTTCGAAAACAATGCATAGCGCTAGTATTGAAAATACCTGTACCAGCTGTCTTACAAACGTTAATCTCTGTAGTATGTCTTCGCTAACTCGCTGTACAGAGAGCATCGTTTGAACTTTGCGCGCACCTGTAGCGAGTTTATTCCATATCATTCCTTCTGTTCTCCCTGATGAGGTCTCAAGGGGCTCGCCGATCAGCTTGTGATTAATTTGTGGCCGTGGTTTGTCCCTGTCACTGAATCTGATCATGGCTCTCTCCTGCTTTAAGCCTTTTATCGAGTCATTTTCCTTCCTCTTCCAAAGGTTGCTCTGCGTCGACATCTCGGAGAGCCCTTCAACCGTCTCTCTACAAGAGAGAACCGTCTCAATCAGTTCTTTCCCAAACTTTATTTCGCTCGTAAACAGGAATGGAGAAAAGCTAGAAAGCAGCACGTACGCATATGTCATGTGTGCGATACATGCTTTGGCAGCTTAGCCCATCATCCTCTGCACTCTGCAGGGCAGTGCGAAGGATATTTTGGTCATGGGATTTGCGTGGATGAAACAACAAAGGATCTCATGGCCGGCTAAGGGGCTGTTTGTTTTTGCTTTGAATTCTCTAAAAGCTGACTCTAGATTATAGTTATAGAGAAGCCGATTCTTTAAAAGTTCGAATCTAAAAACACATATAAAATAGATTGTGAATTTTAGTGTATATAGTGGGTTAGATTGTGATAATTGATTTCTAAAATCAGGTTATTTATTTTTTATTCTGCTTTTAGGAGCAGAATTCAAAATCGAAAACAAAAACAAACAGACTCTAATGTTCCATCCAGTGCATGTAATCTACGTAGTATCTTGCTTAGCTCAGTTTGAGTCTCTTCCGTTCCTGACCACCAAATCAAATGCATGCAGCTGTGTCTACCACCTACCGCTATCTGCACACTTTTCAAGTGCAGATGTCATTAGTGGACTAACGGTCGAATTGTCCGGAATAAACTCGATGATGTCGTGTGAACTTCTCCAGATTAGAACGATGATATCACTCAGTCACCACAGCTGTTTGTTTTTGCTTTGAATTCTCTAAAAGCTGACTCTAGATTATAGTTATAGAGAAGCCGATTCTTTAAAAGTTCGAATCTAAAACACATATAAAATAGATTGTGAATTTTAGTGTATATAGTGGGTTAGATTGTGATAATTGATTTCTAAAATCAGGTTATTTATTTTTTATTACGCTTTTAGGAGCGAATTCAAAATCAAAACAAAACAAACAGACTCTAATGTTCCATCCAGTGCATGTAATCTACGTAGTATCTTGCTTAGCTCAGTTTGAGTCTCTTCCGTTCCTGACCACCAAATCAAATGCATGCAGCTGTGTCTACCACCTACCGCTATCTGCACACTTTTCAAGTGCAGATGTCATTAGTGGACTAACGGTCGAATTGTCCGGAATAAACTCGATGATGTCGTGTGAACTTCTCCAGATTAGAACGATGATATCACTCAGTCACCACAGCTGAATTATATTTAGCGGTGCCATTTGCTCAGGCGACTGACTTTTTGTTAAGTTTCAGTCGCTTTTTTGGACGTTGAATCAACATTCAACAGCTCATATATTTTGTCTTCGATCTGTGCTATGTTGTTCTGTGTTGTTTTTAGTTGGGCTGAGCTTCTGTATTGCTTCACGAGTCAGAGACAGTTTTAACGGTCTATTCGCCGTTGGGCTGTTTATTAAAAATGAAATATCAGCGTGTTGACCATGCAAGGCCCACATAATACTCAATAAGCCCAATAAAAGCCTTGCTCACGCAGCCTAAACCAATTGCACGAAATAACAGTTCTGTCTTATCAAATAAATCAAACGCAAACAAATCATTGCCACTGTCAACTATGTGAAGGCTATAAAATAACAGAGATTGGCCTAATAACTACGGTTAACATTATTTGAGACAAACAAAGTAGGGTTTGACACACATACGTAAAATTTGAAGTACTGCAAGTTGCAGTTGATGTAAGGCAACATCAGACACACACTTCCTTACTTTTGACCCCCCAAAAAAAACATAATTTTCCAGAGGTGTCAAAAAATGACAGGGCATACTAAGTTCTCAACTCTATAAAATGAAATTTAAGATGAATATATTTGCACGTTACATGTAAATTGAAATTTCTACAATGATGTGTGGCTCTTTTGTGTGAAAGGCAAGATGAAGGCATCCATCCCCACTCCCCACTTCCGAAAACTAGAAAGTGATCCTGTACAGTCATGTTGTGGACTGCAACTTAAGCAGACCAATTAATCGAGATGACGAATAGCTCGGATCGTCCAGCAATGTTTGAAAACGGTGTTTGCTATTGTAACCGTGGCTGTAAAAATCGGTGGAACATTTTATAAACAATATTTTCGAAATATCTAAACTATCATTTTTTTTGTATCCAATAGCCCCGTACAAATCTTCCCTTCCCAAAAACCCGTTTCCTCCGCCTCCTCGGCACCATGGCAAAGCCACATCCGCCGTCACGACGACCCAAGCAAGGACCGCGTCCTACCGTCTCGTGCGGGGGGCGCATTCAGTGCGGCGCCCGCTGTTGCTCCGGGCACTCCCTCCTGATGCTGTTACGCTCGATTGGCACGGTGCGTCAGGGCTGGCCTCATCGACCTCGGCCGTGCCCGCAAGCTGTTCGACGGAATGGAGGTGAAGGACACGGTCGCGTGGATCCTCCTCCCGGTATCTGGGCATTGCCGCGCCGGTCGTGTTGACGAGGCGGGCCAGTTGTTTGATCTGGCGCGCAGAAAGATTAAGTACGTGGTGATAGGTGGGAGAAGAAACCATTACCGATTGGTCGATCAGCTGAAGCCTGCGTGCCCTACGCACCACCGATGTGTAGCTTTCAGTCTCAGCAGGCTGGGGCTTGATAATTTGGATCAGCTGCTGTAACCGCTGCAGAAGGTACGGATTTTTTCACAGGGCAACATGCTTGCATGTAGCAGCTACAAAGTTCAGTTTGATGCTGGGCTTTCTCGAATCAGCTCAAGTTGGTATTTTTTGCCGAACTTTTAGAGGAGATTGCATTACAGGCATACGCTTTGTTTGGCTTGTGATTCTTCTTCATATTTCTTTGTTGAAGTACTAATCTGTCGTGTGCGTGCCGAGAGGTCAAGCTACTGGTACTGGACGTTTGTTCCGTTTGACTGAAAAGAACTAGATGCTGTGTTTATCATACTCCATGTGGTGGCATCCCTATTTTGTTCCACACTTTAACCACAGCTTGAGGATGAAACAGATGAAGCATGCATAACCAGAGGCCACCGAGTCAGGCAGCGACGCCGGAGCTAGGCCGGCGGGGACGGGGGAGATCGACTTTGCGATTGTCAAAAAGGACTGGCAGGTGGCGAAGACGATGAGGACGATGCTTGGAGCGGTGGTGGCGCAGCCACCGACGGTGTGGAGGCAGCCAGCTGGAACTTCACGAAGATCAGACCCCACCACGACCCTCGCTGATCCACAGAAAATGAGGGAAAACTTTATGAGAGCTACTATCCAACGCTAATATGTTTCATAATGTTTTGTGAAACTTATCCGTAAAATATCATAAAACACCATGGAACATCATGAAACACCATAAAATCTAAAGAAATTTAGCCACGAACCTCGTGAAACTTTTACAAACCTGTGGTTGAAGAAGTCAGCTACCAGCCGATTGAGTAGGGGGGTTGCTTGCCCATGGCGAAGAGGATGGCGTGGAACTCCTCGAGGCAGATGAGGGAGGAGCCGAGGAGGTGGCGTGTCCAGGCGACGGAGAGGATCTCCGGGGCGGCGTGGTCGGAGGGGAAGGGGTCGAGGAGGAGATTGGCGACATGGCGCTGGAAGGCGTCGATCTTGAGGTCAGAGGAGTGGGGGCGACCAGCGGGTGGGAAGGGGGTCTGGTTGCGGCGGAGGGAGAGAACGGAGCGGCCAAAAGAGGTGAGTGGCGCGGCTGACAATGAGGAGTCGGTGGCCAGCATAGCATGCAGAGAGAGAGAGAGAGTAGTGCACTGGGTCAGGTTGGAGATTTGGGGTTGGGGACGCTAAGGAAGGAATAATGGTCGCCTCAAGGGCCAGGAGGCCTTTTCTGTGACAGTTCATATATCCTAGTATTTCACAAACTTTATTGGGCCCAAAATTTATGCAGACACAAATTCGGTGTATTAGCATTAAGCAACGCCCAATAATCTCGGCCTGAGTGTGAAATCTCAAAATTGAATCCCAGAAACAGCATCATCATCTAAACAACCGGCAAGCCATCTCGACCGTCCATCGCACGTGACAAACGGCTCAGCTCTCTCAGAATCCAGAACCCCATCATCTTATCCTCCACCCCCATCCGAAACCAAACCCACCGTCGTCTTCCCTCCACACGCGCCACCACCGGCCACAGCCTCCTCCCGTTCCAATGGAAGCCGCCCTACGACATCCATCCCTTTCCCGCCTCAAACCCCCAAACCCCAACGCTCACCGAACCTCGTCCCTCTCCATCACCGTCCCTTGTCGCCTTCGCCTCGCCAAACGCCGCCACACCGCCGCCGCCGCGGTGTTCCAGGGCCAGACCAACCCGAGGAACCCTGCAAACAAGGGGGGCGATGACGACGACCCGTACGGCGAGGTGGACCGCATCGTCTCCAGCCGCACCGTCAAGAACGCAGTGTTCGCGGAGGACGGCTCGGCCACCACCGTCACCGCCACGGAGTACCTCGTCGAGTGGAGGGACGGGCACGAGCCTTCCTGGATTCCAGCTGAGGCCATAGCGGCGGATGTCGTGGCCGAGTACGAGACGCCGTGGTGGACGGCGGCCAAGAAGGCTGACGCGGAGGCGATAAGCGCCCTGCTCGCGGACGAGACGCTGCGGCGGGACCCGGACGCGGAGGACGAGCAGGGGCGTACGGCGATGCACTTTGCCGCGGGGCTGGGTTCCGAGGAGTGCGTGCGCGTGCTCGTCGAGGCCGGAGCGGACGTGGGCCGCCCGGAGCGCGCTGGCGGCGGGCTCACGCCGCTGCACATCGCGGTGGGGTACGGCCGAGCGGCGACCGTGCGTGCGCTGCTGGAGCTGGGCGTCGACCTAGAGGCCCCCGACGGGCAGGGCTGGACGCTGCTGGAGCTGGTCCAGGAAGTGCTCGCCGCGACTCCCAAGGGCAACCCGGCGACGTTCGAGAGGCGGCTGGCGCTGGAGGCGGCAGCCAAGGAGCTGGAGAAGGCCGTGTACGAGTGGGCCGAGGTGGAGATGGTGGTGGACGGGCGGGGCGAGGGCAAGTGGCGGGAGTACCTAGTGGAGTGGCGAGACGGCGGCGACAGGGAGTGGGTGAAGGCGGCGTGGGTGGCGGAGGACCTGGTGAAAGACTTCGAGGCCGGGCTGGAGTACGCCGTCGCCGAGGCCGTCGTGGACAAGCGGCAGGCGGCGGAGGGGAAATGGGAGTACCTCGTCAAGTGGGTGGACATCGAGGAGGCAACCTGGGAGCCCGCCGAGAACGTCGACGCCGAACTCGTGCAGGAGTTCGAGCGGCAACAGTCGGGTTCGGCCGGTGGTGATAGCAGCGGCCCTGCGCCGCCGACGGAGACGGTTGCTGGATGATGATTATTACTTCGGATGTTTGGATTGAGCGAGTACTCTGTTCAAGTTGGTGCCATGTACCAACAGCAATTGATGAATTTTCTAGTGGGATGGAACATTTTCGCGAGAATCGTATTGCTTTGCAACTGAAAAAATGTTACAGCTTCCGAGAATTTCATCCATATCCTCTTGGACATTGTTAAATGGGAGTGATTCCATTTTCTGTCTTGACATTAGAAGAAGAAATGCATGCGGTTTGCACGCACCGTAACTTACCTCGCATGAGGGCATATGCTGAAGCGAGAACATTTTGCTCTCTCACATCCTCATATGTACGCGAGTTTCACTGAATTGCATCGAAATTTTGTGTAGTTCACAAGTTTCATCTAGTTTTAGCAAATTTCATGACAAATGTTTGAAAGGTTTCATGTTTCAATGCGTTTCACAAGTTTCTGGAAGTTTCTAGAGTATTCAAGAAAGTTTCAAAACCAAGTTTCAACAAGTTTTAGATTTGAGAACTCAAATTTCAATGAGTTTCAATCGAAGAGTCTTAAGAAGTTTCGACATGTTTCAACCAGAAGTTTCAACTAGTTCTGACATCACCTAACTACAACGTTTCTACTGCGTTGCCATGGAGGCACCCGACACTGTCTCTCACCGATACAGTCTCTTCTCTAGCTTTGGCTTTGACTACAGCCAAAGTTGTCGCCACAGAGCCGCTCGATGCACGCCTGGCACCAGATCCACGCTTGAGCTTTGAGCCGAGACTCCATATTTCTCTTCCCGACTCCAGCTCGAGCTTCACGTTGCGCCACCGCTAGATCCAACTGTCTCGAGTTGTGCCATCATCGCCGCCTATTGCTAGACTCGAAGTCGAAGCACTGAGCCGTCGCGTGTGCCAAATTTGAAGCAGGAGATGAAAAAGAAGGGAGAGGACTCTGTTGGAGATGGAGGTGGTGGTGGATGAGCAACACATGAATTGAAGGAGGGGGGAGGCTGCTTGCCTCTGTCAACTCGCAGTCTACCCTCCTCGACTGGACACGAGAGAGAGAGAGATGGGATCGAGAGAATTTTTTTTTTTTTGCTATTCTGGCCGAAATTGAAAACTTATTTACGGATTTAGCTACTGTAAAGTTAGAATTACAGAAATAGCCCCTAAACAGTCGAATTACGCGCTCGGATCGCGGAATAATTTTTTAATTTTTTCCTTGATTTTCATGACGACGACAATGAATAATTTTTATTATTTTTCTCTGCCAATTCCGCGGACACACAGTAGCGAGAATAATTTTTAATATTCCGCGGAAGAGTAGCGGAATAATTTTTTATTATTTTTTAAATTTTTTAATTTTCATGGACGACGCACAGCGGAATACTTTTTAATAATTTTTAAAATTTTTTAATTACTCAGCGGTCATAAACCGCGGAATATTTTTTTTTTTCGGCGGTTTTTTTTCGTCGGTGGTTTTTCCGTCGGTTTTTTTTCGGTAAGGCGAACAATGAAAATAGGTTCAAAGGACGTCAAAAATTTTGAAATTTTTTATAGGTTCCTGACACTTTAGAAATATTCTCATAAAAATTTTAGGTCATTATCAGATCTGTGAAATTTTAAAAATTCAAATATTGATACTATGTAGATAAAAGCGTTGATCGGCAAGTTTGAACCGGATCAAAAATAGTACAAACTACGTTAGAAAACTTTGAAATTTTTTGTGGATATTCATAACATACTTATGATATTTCTATAAAAATTTCAGATGATGATCAAATGTGAAGAATTTTTAAAAATTCAAACATTGGTACTGTTTTGGTAAAGCGTTGAGCGACAAGTTTCATCGAATGAAAATTAGAACAAACGAGCTTGTAAAATTTTGAAAATTTTTCTGTATGGTCCAGACACATCCATAATATTCTCATAAAATTTTCATATGATGATCAAGTGTCATTAATTTTAAAAATGCGAAAAGTGCTACTGTCCTGTTAATGAGACCGATGATCAATACATAGATTAAATTTAGCAATAAAAAGGTTTAATTTTTTAAAATTTTACATAATGGTGGCAAGGAAATGGTTAATATCTCATAAAAATTTGGAATCATGATCATGCTCCAGTGAATTTATAAATTTCATAGAAGGCACAATGCCATTTATGTTCTTTCTCTGTTTGATTTTTGAAATATAATACAACAAATTAAGTTCGATTAACTTCTGCATTGATAGATTTTATTGACTAAACCAAGAAAGTTGAAACTTTTGAACATTTTATATTATCTTACTAAGAAATAAATTCATCAACAGTAAAAATATCAGAAATTAATAAATTAATTTGAGATATTTAAAATTCAAAACAGAGAGAGTTAAAAACTAGTACTTTGAATGTCAGAATTTTTATAAATTCCTGGAGAAATATTTTGAGCTAAAAATTTTACATAAGAATCCTTAGTTCAAATAAATTTGAAAAACAAAATTTCAAAAGTTATAAAAATATTTGAATTGCCTGATAAATCCAAAACAGAAATATGTACACGATACATTGTCAGAATTATTATAAATTCTGTGAGTAATATTTGCCTCTAAAATTTATACAGTACGAAGATAACTCCTATCCATCACTCATTAAATTCATCAATAAATTTAAGACACGTGATGTCCCCAGTGACAGAACCCGCACATGAGCCGCCCACAATCATCTCCGCGCAAATCACGTCGGAGCTTGCTCGAATTCAGCGGATCCACAATAGCGGATTAATTTTTAAAATTTTTCCAGTGATTTTCCGCGGATCCGGTCGCGGAATAATTTTTATTATTTTTCTCCGAAATTCGCGGATCCATAGCGGAATAATATTTTTAAAATTTTTAAATGTTGGTAGAATCCTCGGTATGTTGTTCTTGATGAAGATTGCATACTTAGCGTGTACTTTTGGTAGAGTTCTTCAAACTTTTTCTTCTTTGTGCAATCCTTCTAACAAGTATATTTCGCAAATGTAACTAGTTTCTGCAGAGTATACCTTTGTATCAAGCTCAATGGAAGCCATGTTCTTTTCGTGTAACTCGATGAGAGCAACATGACTTCAATAAGCAAATTCGAGAGAATTTAAATTAAATTGAAGTAACAACAAAACTACATGCAAAAGAACAGGAAAAAGTCTCATACCAACACGTTTTTGTATTTCTTCTCGCCTCTTCTTTTGGGACTTCATCACGTTAGTAATCCCTTCCTGGAATTATGACAATTAAAAGATAGGCACTATCAGAAACAACTGGATAGATAAGCAGTATCAGGGAAAAAAACTAGATTGGTAAGCATTATGAGAAACAACTGGACACTAATTAAATCTAATTATGTGAATAAACAAAAAAATGAAACCTTTTGCTTGCGTATTTTTGCCTCTCTATCTTTTAATTGCATCTTTTTTTTTGAAGCGCTTGCAAGTCTTCCTCCATGCCTTCAATATCTTTCATATGTTTATCTTTTTGAGATCGAAGCCTTTCAATGTCACCGACATCTAGATCTACATGAATAAGTCGACAAGCATCGGACATAGCAGTGAACCAGATGCGTTGAAGTTGATACTCTGTCCGGCAATGGCTCATGGTTTCGAACCGAGATACCTGTTCAGATCAATAGTCCCGTCCGAGCAAATGATGTTATGGTGCAGGTTGGTAGCCCTGGCCATTGTGTGCCATTTGGGTTGCATAACCATATGGAGATTGACAGTCCCAACCAGCAGATCATTCGTACACCTCCAACAAATGTTTCCACCCCAAGACCTGTGCGGGATCTGTCAAGACGTGTTCAGCGAATACCCGTTCCCTCAGGAAGCCCACCGAGCCCTCTGTGGGCAATGCCACCAAATCCTGCAACCTGTCGTGTCACAGCAAATGCATTGAGGGAGACAGCGAATCCTCAAATGCTAGCGCTGAAAGAATTGGAGTTCAGGAAGATATTTATGATTTTTGCTTACCTTTCTTGGTGAGTTTCTCTTTGGTTTATGGCTTTTTTATGATGGATACCAAGGAACTAGGTATCAATTTAGTTAAGAAGAAATAGTCACCCAAATCGAGTTGAAGAGGACTCGAACACAGGGTGGTAGGGGTATCTAACCTCACCTCCCACCAACCGATCTAGGCTCTGTTCTGGTTTATGGTTTTTATGGAATGGAAAACAAAGAAAGTCTTGCTTTTGAAGTCACAGTCTTTGTAATCATTCTGTCGACAAATGGACTCAAAACATGTTTATTTTGTTCTCTTCCAAGGATGGGTTATCACGAGACCACTATTTTCTAGTGCTTTTTGTTCCCAATAAGTTTTATCTTTGAGGCAAAAGTGTCTTTTATCGTGTCATCTTTGTTGCTAATACCTTTTCTCTTTATTTTACAGAATAAGATAGAAGATGTACTATCGAGGACTATATTAGATCCTTAAAGTGCCCGTCCATGGCTCATTTCGAGTCACAAATCTAGAGCACATTTGGTCACAAGTATATAGCGACTTGAGATAGAGCAAAGGTTATAGAATATCAACCCTCTTGTTTCTCATATTTTACGATAGATCTCTAACAATGGTAAAGATGATGTTCTCCTTCCATAGTAGCACTTGATATATCATTTTAAATGGAACGAACTAGATAGAAATTGCACTTGTGCACGGCATATTTTCCTCAACTTGCTCATTTACTCGTGCATTAATATCATGGATCGCCTGAGGGCCCGAGGACGTGCTTTCATTTGGAGGGGGCGTCCTCGCTCGTCTTCTTGAGAATATTATGGATGTGTCGGGACCATACAGAAAAAATTGAAATTTTTTAAAATTAATGACACTTGATCATCATATGAAAATTTTATGAGAATATTATGGATGTGTCAGGACCATACAGAAAAATTTTCAAAATTTTACAAGCTCGTTTGTTCTAATTTTCATTCGGATGAAACTTGCCGCTCAACGCTTTACCAAAACAGTACCAATGTTTGAATTTTTAAAAATTCCTCACATTTGATCATCATCTGAAATTTTTACAGAAATATCATAAGTATATTAGGAATCTCCACAAAAAATTTCAAAGTTTTCTAACGTAGTTTGTACTATTTTTGATCCGGTTCAAACTTGCCGATCAACGTTTCATCTACATAGTATCAATATTTGAATTTTTAAAAATTTCACAGATCTGATAATCACCTAAAATTTTTATGATAA
This sequence comes from Guadua angustifolia, assembly GCA_036346375.1. Taxonomy (NCBI): domain Eukaryota; kingdom Viridiplantae; phylum Streptophyta; class Magnoliopsida; order Poales; family Poaceae; genus Guadua; species Guadua angustifolia. Next base: position 2,898,125 of record CM070504.1, on the reverse strand, counting down.
CATTTCTAAAGTGTCAGGAACCTATAAAAAAAATTTCAAAATTTTTTGACGTCGTTTGAACCTATTTTCAGTCGTTCGCCCGGCTCGAAAAAAAAAACCGACGGAAAAACCACCGATGAAAAAAAAACCGCCGAAAAAAATAAAAAAAAATATTCCGCGGTTTACGACCGCTGAGTAATTAAAAAATTTTAAAAAAATTATTAAAAAAGTATTCCGCTGTGCACGTCCGCGGAAAATTAAAAAAATTTTAAAAAAAATAATAAAAATTATTAGCGCTACTCGTCCGCGGAATATTAAAAAAATATTTAAAAAATTATTCCGCGCTGTGGGTCCGCGGAATTGGCAGAGAAAAAATAATAAAAAATTATTCCGCTGTCGGCGTCCGCGGAAAATCAAGGAAAAAAATTAAAAAAATTATTCCGCGGATCCGGAGCGCGGAATTCGACTATTTAGGGGCTATTTACGTAATTACATTTGCATGAGAGCTAAATCCGTAAATAAGTTTTCAATTTCGGCCAGAATAGCAAAAAATTCGGATCGAGAAGGATGGAGGAATAGAGAGAGAAAGCAAGTGAAAGGATAAGATGTGATCGCTCTGATTCAAGCCGACTACAAAAAGCTATACGGTTGAAGCGGTATAGGCCTGATCTAGGATAACTTCTTATTGTATAGATTCTAGATTCTTTAAGAATCGGATGAGTGGTAACTTTTGATTTTATATACAACTCTGCTTTTAATTGTAGAAAAAGTTTCTCAAGAAGCTTCTTAAGAATAACAAAAATAACACCTAATTTTTTAAGAATTCAGAATCTATGTAATCAGCAACTGTTCCAAACTCGGCCATAATGTCGTCTAGTTTTTTCTCTTTGCTAAGCACGGACATTTGATGTGCTCGGAGCATGTTTCGTGTTACCGGTGCTCTGACTGCTAGAAAAAGTGCAAATGGTCACAAAAAATTCTAAAAACATCCGACAACACTGACACATAACCAACCTATAGCAACTCAAAATTTCAAATCCATGTTCAACCTACACATTAAGAAACAAAGAAAAGAAGAATGAAAGGGAAATTCGAAATATACGGGGAAAAAGATAAAACTACCATTCACAGAAATTTGTCCTCTTTTTTCTCCTGACATTCATCACATTCCCAATTGAAATTTTGCAGGATGCTTGATTATACCATACCCTATCTAAATAATTTATTTTGAATTTTTCTATTTGCATTATTTTCCAAGGAGTGGGAGCACCAGTTGCAAGACACGCGCTTGAAGCACAGCAAATGTTCTTGCTGGGTCTTTGACTCTTGCTAGACTGCACCACAGGATGCACAAGGTACAAGCGCATCTTCACTGCAGGCGTGCAGGTATCTTGCATTCTTGCACGACTACATGAACAGATGTAGAAGTCGAATGATTCCACAGATCGACTACGGAGTACCAATTATTAACATTCATAACATACCATATATTTAGTCCTTCAATGAAAATAAATAATAATCATATCTCATGAAAACCATCATGGCATGTCTCCGATGCCTAGCGTATTACTCGTCCAGTATAAAGAACCCACAATTGCTTATGGACAGCAATGCCGCATAAGGAGATTTGCCTCTTAAGTAAACTAGTTTACAGAAATAAAGTAAATGAAATGCTTCCCTGAGATGCTCAACAGCTCAAGTGCTCTTGCATTGCAGGATGCCACGAATGAAGAATCAGCCGAAAGCATGCCAGCTAGGCAGCTACTACTGAACTTACAATGAAATCAATCAGCAACCTGCAAAGATAATATTAATGCTATAACCAGTCAAGTGCACTAAATCTCTGAAATGGCAGGGATTTTCCTCAAATTACTTTTCATATCAGCTCTGACAAAACCACTCCCCGCAACAATTTGTCAAAAACACCAAACTGAAGTGACTACAACAGCTTGCTTTAAGAACATTCCATGAATCTAAATCTTACTGACATATATGATGTTTGAATAAAGAGGTATTTCATTTGCTTCAATATGTATTGTTGCCACTCGCGAGGATCAATTTACTCAACAACCAGAACAGGATAGAACTATAGATATCACTTGGCACTAGAAATCGAAATGACGATATTAAATCAAGACCATTTCCCTATAAACTGGGAAGTTCAATGCCTCTTGGTCATCCTCAACAATTAAAGAAAAAAATACTAATGATCTAGTGAGGTAATGTTGAGTTTAAACAAGAACCTGATTAAGAGGATTGTCCGGAGATTTCTTCCACAGCTTCCATATCATATCTTTGTATTGATGCAGAGTCAAACCAGGTTTTTCTTCCTTGAGCTTGGCAAGCTCTTCTTCTTCAAAAGCCTGTGTCAATACAATAACAGTGAGGATTTGCCGATCAAAAGGGCACTAAAAGAAATATAGAAGGGAGTAAATCAACAGCGCAATTAGCTAGCTCAAGCCAAGCATGGCCAATAGGCCACTATAGCACTACAAAAACAGGATTGAATTTAAGCGCATACAATGCTACAAGTAATTTACTTTAGAATGACATTTATCAATGACTATTAGTCAATCAAGGCCTCGGCTTATATAGAACCATAACCCTACATGGTACGATAAATATCATATCTACAACTCAATTATTATTGCTCTCTCCCTGAGTACTACATATGTATATTGCTCTCTCCCTTAGTACTACATTTATGTATATTGCTCCCTCCCTGAGTACTAAATCTACCTCAGTACTACATCTATGGGAGATTTAACGGTTACTATTCTGGAAAGGGGAAAAACATACTAGTTGATTAGTGCCATACCTTGTACGAGACCTTCAGGCGGCGCTCAGGGTGGCGATCCGGCGGAAGCGCAGGCTCGGCAGCGATGGACATCTTGGCGATGGCATCCTCCACCGACTGCGCCTCGATGATGGAGTCGTCCCTGTTGGTGTTGGCGACGAGCACGACACGCTCGTACTCCTCCTCATCGGCGGTGCGCGCCCTCCGCTTCTTGGCGGCCTCGGCCTCGCGATCTAGTCGGAGCCGCTCCTCCTCGCGGAGGCGCAGCAACTCGGCCTCGGTGACCTTGGGGATGACGGGGCCGCCGACGCGCGCGGCCTTGCGATCGGGGCGCCGCGCGGCGGCGGCGACCTGCTGATGCTCGAGCTCGGCGAGGCGGCGGTTATCGGCGCGGCGGGCGGACGCCTCGGCGCGCTTCTGAGCGTCCTCCTCGCGGCGGCGCGCGGAGCGGGACTTGGGGCCCTCGGCCGCCTGCCAGTATGCCTCCTCCTTGGCGCGCGCATCCCGGTCGCGGCGATCCGCCTCCGCCGCGCTGCGGCGCGAGCGCGCCGCCTCCGCCTTGGTGTTGACGCCCATCTTCTTCGGCATTGCGGCGGGCGTCGCGATACGGCGTGGAGCGGTCGCGAGTTTGCGAGAGATGGGAACTGGCGGCGATGGGGTCGGTGCAGAGGCTTCTAGTTTCGTCTTGAGCTTAAGCGTAGGTTCCTCGGGCCAGTCAATTAGTTACACGTGTCATGCCTGAGCCAGTTACACGAAAACCGACGGTAGCTCTGAAGGCTGCATATAGCCGGACTCCTTTCCGGCTGTTGAGTTAGGATTGAACTCTACTTTTTTTATGGACGAATTTAAGTCTATTTTTAATAAGTTTTTATCGTAAATATGACACCCTATTTTAAAGGGAAATGGGACGTAGAGGAAGCAAATCGGACGCCTCTTGCAACATTTTTTTTAGCGTGCAACATTTTTTCTAGCGTGCAATATTTTTGAGCGTGTGCAACATCCGTTCTTGTAGAAATTTCCTGTTTGTCGAGTGAATTTGTTGCACGTTGACGAAAAATGTTGCACGCGATGAAAAATGTTGCGATAATCGAAAATTTCGGACGTCCGAACCCAAGTCATTAGGTATTTGAAATGGGTAAGGAAGCAGATTTAGCTCCCTACGTCACTGGCGTGACGTCAGACCGAGGAGCAGGGACAACAACAGCTGTATGGAGTGGGGATGAAAAGAAAATGGTCGGTAAGTAGTCGTTCTGTTTATGTTTTCTGTTTTCACATGTTTTACTGGTACAAAAATAAATTAAAAATCTCGAAAACAGATACGAATACGGATGTGGAATAGAACAAAATGGATGCGGAAAAAAAGGAACGGATACGGAAACAAAAGCGAAAAATTTTAAAAGAATATAGTACATGATCTATCGAAACATACCAACTTTGAATGATGGTTAGCCCTTGTCTATGAAGTATGAACACATCAACCTAACGGACATTTTTTAGTGTGACCATTTTAGGGCTGAACACGGTTGAAAAAACGGTACTTAGTGTGCCATGAAAAAATACCTTAAACATAAGAAACTGACACACTAGTATCAACAATACATGATTCAAGGGAGATGCACAAGCAAGTAGTAACAATTTGTAAATATATATGATATCATGCTGTGACAAGAATGCCATCGCCATAGATACCGTATACAAAAGCTCAATACAATTGATTCCTATACTTAACAGCACGAGATAGGAGATCTATAAAAGGGTAAAAAGCAGCAGATATGCTCAATAGCTTCTTTGGGCAGATAGATATCAATATGTCATGCTCAAAATAGCTTTTCCCTCAAAAACCTCGAAATAACGTAAAGTACTAAACAGTAGTGTTATGCAGGAATTTGTATTGTCTGGCATACATTCTGCTTCACGCAAGCAAAAGCAAGGCATACAACTAGCAAGAACTAACAAGGTACATAGCACCATCTTAATGAATTATTTAACAACTAGCCAAAGATGTAAGTTTTTTTTATAGGAAATTACCTCTAGAACTCGCTTGCCCCTGAAGATCAATTGTCCGTGACAGATCTCATTTTTAAGAATGTTGACAAGAGTAATGGAACTCTCTCAATATTTCATAGTCCCTAAAAATAAATAAAAATAATGAATAAATTGCTCCATACATAGTACATTCATAGAGGAAATAAATCTTGCATTCTTATCTACCAGCGCGGTTGGCATCATGTTTTGATGATGCTACTTCAGAAGGGGAAAAGGCTATCATATCCGCTACACCAACCTTCTCCTGAAGGCACAAGGAAAACATATTAATGTGTTGAAATTTATTATTAACAGCTTGAATATTTCAACAATTGTTAACAGAATCAAACAAAATTTAGTGCCAACTAGAAAAATAAGAAAGCTTGCATGAGCTACTCACCTTGAAAATATCAAGACCTTGCACATTGACCTTATCTCCAGCATATTTGTAAGCACATTACTTTGTAGAATTATAGAGTCCCATAATGCAATCAATACTCTATGCGCTGAATGGAAATAACATTGTAAACAAGTATTAGATGGGAGAATTGTTTCAAAGAAACTTTCCAAAGATGAACTGTTTCAGGAAATTTCAGCAGTGACCATTTCATCCACCTAACTATTGCAGTTTTGTTCGAGATAAACTAAAAAAAATCTGATGGGAGATCAAAGGGGGCTGGAGGACGGGGTGGCAAAGCGGTAGAGGCGACATGATGGGGGGCGGTCGGGGATGCGGTGGAAGGACTCGGTCGGGGCGGCGTCGCTGCGGCTTGGGGTGGGGGCAACTCCGCCAACTCGGGAGGTCGGGACTAGGAGGGAGAGTTGGGAGGCTAGGACTAAGAGCCTGAGACCAAGAGCGCTACCACTAGGGTTTGGTTGGTCAGTGCTTGTCGCTTAGGCCTCGGTGGGTTGGGCTTTAGTTGGCTCGAAATTTTTTGAATAGGGTTATACAAAATTTCCATTCCGTTTCTGTTTCAGTCAGAACTGACTCTCCCGTTTTCGTAAAAAAATTTATATCCCTATTTTCGTACCGATACTTTCCATTTCTGTTTTCGAAAAAGGGCTTCCATTTCCATTTTCCTTTGAAACGGTCGGAAAGTTTTCGTTCCGTTTTCAGCCCTAATGTAGAGTGAGAAAGATGAAGGAAAGGAGCAGGGTGGTTGTGGAGTGAGGAAAATGAGAAGGAAACCCTATGGTGGTTTTTATAAGTGATGAGGAAAATAGCCTCCTATTACTATAGCAAAATTTGGTGAACAATTTCACCACCCACAAAACTGATTAATAAGTGACGGACCGACGTACATAGCTGCGAGGCGTTAGAGGCCGAGCGTCGTGGTCAGTAGTAACTGCGGCCAGAAGGGCAACCAGAGCGCGACGCCCACCGGATGCCGTGACCCCAGCGCCGGCTAGTTGGACGTGAACAAAGCGTACGACGCTTCGGTGCGGTTGCCCGGCGACACCGGTGGGATGTTATCGGTGGTGAGAGAGTCATTAGTATACCCCTTGGAGATAAACGGGTTGATCCAGCTGAACATCGCGAGAGAGGAACGGCGATGGCGGCGCCGCGGCGTGGGCGCCTCTCGGCGGTGTTTCTGGTTCACCTTCATGGCTCCGGCGTAATGGCCGGTGAAGCCAATGATGGCTAGGTACGCCAGAGGCATGGAGACAAGTAGGCTGGCAAAGGCGAGAGGGTCATCTGGAAAGAGCAGCGAACCACCGCCGAAACAGAGAGGAGCGCGGCGCCGAGGGCTGTGGCGATCCAGAAGACGTGAAGGTGCAAAGGCTGGGTGGCGACGGCCCCTTTCTCCGAGGCGACTGACCACGCGGCCATAGCATGCGCGACGAAGTGGGCAGCCAGGAAGGCGGACTCCACAGCGCGCTATGGCGTGCTCGACGGAGGAAGAACATGAGTGCGAGGAGGACGGTGGACGCCCTGAGCGCTACCGCGTAGCGGCCAGTGGTCTGAAATGATGGTGGCCGGCGGCGCCTACGTGTTTCGGGAAGCCCGTGTCGCCTTCTGCGGCGGTGGATGACGAGGATGAGCGAGGCGACGAGGAAGATGAGGTCGACGGTGCTGAGGAGCGCGCGCTGCGAGCATGGCCAGAGGAAGAGGAACACGAGCTAGTAATATAAATTGCAAAAAGGGATAAAAACGTTTGATTGATTTTTTAGATTGGTAATATATATTGCTACATACAATATATTTGGTTTTAATTTATATTGGAGAAGAAACCATGAAAACTTTTGTAATAGAGAGAAATAGATGTTTGATCTTGTAGCCCAATTTTCTTTTATTGCTTGACCTATGTTTCGTTACCAATTTTATTTTTCGTAGCAACGCACGGGCATTGATCTAGTTAGTAATAAATCTGGTACTAAATAAATTCGAAGAGCACCACCAACATCTGGTACGGTTTTTGTGGGCTTGGAACAACTTCATGGACCCTTTACAGTCCAGTCCACACGGGCCTACCTACTCCACAGCGTGCAAGGAATGACGGTCTTCCATCCCTATCCCGCAGTTATTTCCGCCGTTAAGGTACAGTTTGTTTGAGTGGACAAGGGTGGATGGGATGTGGCAATTCTTGGATTTGAAGTCATCTTTTTGTTTGGTTGGGTGGATGGATAGGATATAGATATCTAGTTTTTTAGAATATTCCTTCAATATGCTGGATAAAACCATCCCCAAAAAATGCTGGACGAGCTCATCTAGTTTGCTATATTAAGAGGTGAATTCGTTCAAATTCAAATTTCGGTCAAAATGTGGGCAAATTTTATTCAAAAATTCAATTTTTGATCAAAATTTGTCAAAAAATCAAATTCTGTCCGAAAATTCAATTTTCAATGATATTTTGTCCGAAATTCAAATTTTGTCCAAAAATTTAAATTGTGGTCAAATTTTATCCGAATATTTCAAAAAGTTCAAATTTTGGTTAAATTTTGTCCAAAAATTTCAAGCCGAAATTCAAAACTTTAATTACAACTAGCTCATCCAATCATCCAACCAAACAAAAAATTAGCTCATCCCTATTCACCCAACTAAACAGCTACCTGAATGACTCCATCTCATCAAGATTAAATAGCCATATCTCATCCAACCTCATCCAGACAACCAAACACACCCTAAATTCTCACCCTAAATTCTCCGCCCAAAGGTAATCTTCCCTTGCCTTCTTCCTCCTCTTCCAACAAACACTCCAACACGCTCGTACAAAATGCGATAGAAAAGGGGGCACAAACAAAGCTGGAAACATAAACCCCTGTCTTCTCTCGCCGAATCGGAGCGGAAGCCCAACGGTCCGGCCAGGGCTAGGGCATGGGCGGCGGCGGAGACGGCGACGTTGGCGAGTCCGTGTGCTGGCTGCACGCGATCTTGCACATCTGGTCCACCAGTGGCTCAAGTTCGCAGTCTTGAGCCGACAGGCGTCACCATCGGGGCGTTCAAGGCGATCGTCGCCGAGAGCTGCGACGTGCCGGCTCCGCAGCAACGGCTGATCTACAAGGGCCGAATCTTAAAGGACGAGCAAACCCTATCCAACTACGGTGCGTGTACTTCTTCACCGGGAAAAGCTCCTGCTTTGGTACGATTTTCCCTAATTTCATGTGGTCGGCGCGATTAGTTATGTCTATGCGTGAGTTGCACTGGTTTGGGTCCAATTCTCCCTAGCTGGTATGTGGGATGCAATGCCTCTCTTTACTTGTGTTGGCAGGAGGAGGGCTGGCTTAATGAACGATGTGTATGAATGATGTCGTAGATTTGCCATGTTCCGTGGTAGATGCAACATGACGGTTAGGCATAGGGAGCCTAATGCGTTAATTGATGGTTTGATACTACAGCGGGCGAAGATGTAGTAGAAAGGAAATAAACACCGCCATTGTGCGTTGACGTGAATGCAGTTCTGAAAATCATGTAGCCATGCAAGTGACTGCGTCAAGTGTACAATGTCCACTGCTAAGTAAAATTCTAGGTGGTGATTGCTGTTAGGATTGTACGGTGTAAATAATAGGCATGCATGAATCCGCATCCCTTTCTGGATGTTGAATTGTTGACAGCACTTGGCGATCAGCGATAGGGAAGTTTATTGTTACTATTTTTTTAGTGCCTGCCATCTTTTTTTTGTCGGTTGCAAGTGCATGTTATCAGCCGTTATGATCCACGTGTAATGTGGTAGCTTGTATAGCTGATAATGGCCTCAAGTTATTATGCTTATAGCATTGACTCTTATCGTGTTTCGACATCAACGAAACCACCTTTTCACTCAGGGACATTATCCACATGGTTACTTCCCATAAATGGAAATGTAATACGTAGAAAACTATTACAAAAAAAAGTTCTCCACATAATTTGATCTATGCACGCCGTAACTTCTTGCAATTGACCTATTTTAATCTGCACCCACAACTCAATGTTTCTAGAAAATTTGAGCTTTATGTTTATCCTAATTTTCAACTTTGTACTACATTATTGCTCTTGGAAATCTTTTTTTTGTTTTTGCTTCACTGGTTCTACCGATGGAGCATTTCTCTGATATCACCAAAATGTGAGCTTGCCTGTTACGGTGCCTGCAATTTTGTGACTTCTTTTTTTTTCCCTTTTAATTCCAGTAATCATTTAAAACAGAGAGAATTTATCTATTTTTGTGTATTACTAGTTGAGAAACATTTACGGCATGCTTTATACACTACAACTTTCTTGTGTTATATAATTGATTCATATTCAGGCTGCACAATAGATTATATATAGTTTTTACATCATATCACTGATTCCTCTTTAAATTGGGTGGCAAAAGTTGCAATAATTCGGCAATTTGAATTTTAGTTATAACATCACCAATTCACCATGATATGTGTAGCTGTTCATTTGGATTTTTTAGGAGACACTTTGCTTTAAGCAAATAAAAAAATAAATATTGAAGATCACTTGAAAGTTGCAAATTCTATGAACCACACACACACACACTAAAATGAACCAAATATGGACAACTCCTTATGCAGTTCTTCAATACAACGAAATATGGACAACTCCTTATGCATGACTAATGTTCTTCAATACAACATCGAAGGTGGTGATTTATGTGTTTTTCATGGAAAATGGAAAGATTTGTGTTTTTAGTTGTGCCTGTGCGCTCACGTTCGCAGGAACTTTTTATTCATTACATGATAATTATTAGCTAATAGCATACCAATGGCATGATTTATCTATCTACTTGTTTTGCATGGGAATGTATTGCTTCGCATTCCTACTGATTAGAAACAGCACTTTTTGAATGTGGCACGTTTAGATATAGAAATGCTTTTTGTGGTCGAGTAACATTGGCTGCATGTTTTAATCTTTGAGTCAAGAAGCTGCAGCCTGATTCTGGGAACTTCACCAAGCAGTTAGCTGTTACATTTTCCAACTCTTGCTTATTCTTATGCCTGGTTTCCTTTTGAAGGCGTCGAGACAGATCACACCATTCACATGGTGCGTGGTGCTGCACCACCAGCAGCACTAACTGCACCTGCTACAGCCAACCATGAAACTTCTGCTGCTACGCTTGCCAGTGCCCCGATAGCTAGTTTTGGAGGCCTGTTGCAAGGTCTGGGAACTCTGAGGACTGCTAGCGGTGGAGGTTTGGATTTATTTGGTTACGGCCTTCGATTAGACCAGATGCAACAACAGTTAACCGATAATCCCAACTTAATGAGGGAAATAATGAATATGCCACTCATGCAGAATATAATGAATAGCACTGATCTAATATGCAATATAATTACAAACAACCCTCAAATGCGTGAGATCATTGATCGTAATCCAAATCTTGCTCATGTCCTCAATGATCCAAGCATTCTCCGCCAGACTGTTGAAGCAGCTAGGAATCCTGAACTTATGAGGGAGATGATGCGGAACACAAACAGAGCCATGAGCAACATCGAATCTTCTCTAGAAGGGTTCAATATGCTCCACCGCATGTATGAAACTATTCAAGAGCCATTTATGAATGCAACAACAATGGCTGGGGAGGGTGGTAGAAATCTAAACCCATTTGCAGCTCTTCTAGGAAATCAGGGGTCTAACCAAGCCAGAGATCCAGCTGCCAATGCAGCAACCACTGCCTCAGAGTCCACAACAGGGTCTCCTGCCCCAAATACTAATCCACTTCCAAATCCCTAGAGCACAAATGGTAGGTTTTGGGTATTCCATGTTTTTGTTGTTGGTATTTGCATGTATTCTTGTCCTATTTTGCTGTATAAAACTTAAATCAACAACTGGTGTTGCACAAGGAACAGCAAGGCCTTCTCCTGCAAGCAATGCAAGGAGACCCGCAAATGGTGGCCTAGGAGGGTTGGGTTTTGCAGATTTGGGAAATATGCTGGGTGATGGCTCTGATGATTCTTCCTTGAGTCGGGTTTTGCAAAACCCTACTATGATGCAAATGATGTAGAACATTATGTCTAATCCTCAGTCCATGAATCAGGTACGCTGGTTCAATTATTTCTGTTGTGGAATTGTTGATGAAGAGTGTATCTTGACCTGCATGATACATTATAGTTTGAACCCCTCATGATGTTGTCTCGTGCGCAGTTGCTTAATGCTAACCCAAATGTACGTAATCTGATGGAGTCAAATACTCAATTGAGAGAGGTGTTTCAGAACTCAGAATTTCTTCGCCAGTTGACGTCACCTAAAACATTGCAGGTGAAATCAATTAAACTGTTGTAGTTACATGCATACATGTGATTATATGAAAGAACAATTGTTTCTTTTTTTATGCAGCATTTAATTTCGTTTCTGCAGGCTCTGATGTCTCAACTTGGTCAACAACAAGCTGGCCAGTGAGTATCTCCAGTTCAACTTGACTTTCTTAGCTCATGATGTTGTTGAATACCTAATCGATAGAAATTTGCTTGTTAAGCCTAAAATTAAGAGAGTAGGTGCTTGTCATTCTTGCTAGTAATTATGTTAAGTATTGCTCAGTGCACTGTTTGTTGAATCATTTTCTTGTTTTATTCAGGGACCGAACCCAAGCGGTATTTGGTGCGAATAATTTCGTCATCCAATTCACTATCTCGAACGATTTTTCTGGTATTGCCATATGAATTCATATATATGAGAAGTTTACGCAAGTCATTTATATTAGGTTTTATTGATGATTGTGTCTTTACATCTTTGGTGGTGAGTCATAAGATCACTTTTGAGCATTGCTTCTCATAAGGTTTATTTTTACATAAAAAATAGAACATTGTAACATGAGAATAGTAATAGATAAATGCTTAGCTACTCGTACCATGTGTACATTAGAGCACTAAAAGTTTTGTTTTTTTGAGATATGTAACTTGGTCATATAACTGAAATTTTTTTTACCATGTATGCCCTTGTTTATTTTGTTAACTGATATATTGGGGTGCCTGATCCAACTCCAATGGGATTCGAAGTTGCTTCATGATAAGTCAAATTCAACGTGCTGAGACCTTAAATTCAACGTGCCGAGACCTTTAATCACCTTATCAAGTAAACATATATGTTATTACTTATTTAACGACTCATGAAAATACTTGAATGCTAGACAATGTTGATCTCAATACCTTGATGAGTATGTTCAGTGGGCTTGGCGCTGGTGGTGGCCTAGGTGTCTCAAATACACCCAATGGTTTGTATGCATTTCATGATATTAGAAGAAATGATGTTCCGGTGCCACCAAGTGTGTTTCCTATGAACCTTGCTCAGTATTAAGTAATGCCCAAATTTGCAGTACCATCAGAAGAACTCTATGCAACACAACTAGCTCAGCTCCAAGAAACGGGTTTCTTTGACACACCGGAGAACATACGAGCTTTGGTCGCCACTGCAGGAAATGTTCATGCTGCAGTGGAGCGACTTCTTGGGAATTTTGGCCAGTAGATTGTGGTGACTAAAGCTCTGCCCATCGTGTTGCCTGTAGCATGCAATCGTAAGGTTATCTCGTTCATTGGTCTTGTACCCCGTTAGATTCAAAGGCATCATCTAGATTCTATGTTTTAAGATGAATAAACGAGTGTCTACCGGCGATACTTTGCATTCATGGGTCCCATGCGGTTAAAACAATGGTGTATTGAACGACCTTGGTTTGGTGTACATACATATTGAATTATGGGGGTCTCACTTCAGTGTACATTGCCGTTGTTTATCTACCCAGCTTTTGCCGCCCATGTATGGCCAACATCTCCATTGAAGATTTGTCAAATTTGGTTAATTGGTAGGTTGATGGGATTGGGATCATGAGATTGAAGGGCTTTCTGTTTTGTGAAAGCTTTAAAATGGTAATATGTGGAGATGGTTGCATGCATGTGTCATCTTGAACTTATTTTGTGGGAACCGCCCTTTTTATTTCAAGTACCAGTCTGTTCTAAAAAAGCCTAAAGGATAGGGCTGAATATCGAGTCAACTCGACTCGACTTGACTCGTTAAACTCGTTAAGTTAACGAACCAACTTGACTCGACTCGTTTTCCTAACAAGCTGAAAACTCAACTCGGCTTAACTCGTTAAAAATTTGAGTTGACTCGAGTTAGCTCGTTAAGCTTGTTATGATGCTTGTCGGTGGAGGAGAGGAGCACAGTGGCGGCGAAGGTGTCGGAAGCAAGGGCGAGGGTGGAGACGCAGTCAAGCTGGGAATTGGGGAATTGCGGATGTGAAATGAGGAAAAAGAATCAGGTCTGAAGGTTGAAGGAACGGGTTAGGGTTACAGACTTATAGTGCTTTTTTTCTGACTCGTTAAGCTCGTTAGCTCGCTCATTAAACTCGTTAACTCGTTCGTTTAACTCATTACCTTAACGAGTTTAAAATCCAACTCGACTCGTTAAGGAACGAGTTCGAGTCAAGTCGAGTTGAATTTCCGAGTACTTGTTAAACTCACGAGTTTCAAGTTTTTTTTCCACCCCTACTGAAGGATATGATCAGCTACCTGACGTTGCTTTATCAGTTGTCTATTTTTCACGCTTTGTACCTTACATGACGTTTTCCTTTTTATCGGCAAGAAGACGGCCGCGCGGCGCAAGGTTCCAAGCCACTGGAACAAGCAAAAGATCGTGATACAGCGGTACGGCCGTATACTGGTCAGCAGAGTGCACGTGTAACACCATGTTGCAATCCGCGAGCATCGGGTGAAAAATCTTGGGAGCTGTGGCTCCAACCAACCACACGTCTTCTGCCATGGCATGCCATGCCATGCCAGTACGCCATGCTCGCAATGTGAACGGCACCTGCAAGCCCGAGCGAAAATTCCCGTTCCCCGTCGCGTTCACACTCCCAGTCCCAGAGGCATCCATTTTTTGCCTACGTTTATCCGACGACCACGGCAGACACAAATTCCGTTGGCCTTTCTTTTTTCTGGACGGCGAGCGTCGCTGAGCGTGGGGATGAGGCGCCGCCCATATCCACCCATCGGGAGCAAAGCGGACGCGAAGGCACACGTAGCACGAGGGAGAGACGACGAGTGCTCGCTCGCTCGCTCGCTCAAGGTGAGCCGTAGCCCCACGAACCCAGAAAGATCCAAGACGCGCAAAACCAGTGCGCGCCTCTCGCCCTCTCGTTCGCGCTATAAGTAGCGCGCCGTGTGAAGACCCTCGCGCACGTAATCGCCCGCGCCCGCGCCGGCCGTCGTTAGCCATGGACCCGTACAAGGTGCCACTGCTAATCTCTCCTGGTTAGCTCAGGCGTTGCTGTCGTTCTTGCGCTGGCTCTTGCAGCGGATAAGCCGTTCGCGTGCGTTGCGTTCTGCTTGGTTTCCGCTGCTGACGGGTGTGTGTTTTAATTTCTTGCGTGTCTTCGTGCAGCACCGCCCGTCGAGCTCGTTCAACGGCCCGTTCTGGAGCACCAACTCCGGCGCGCCCGTATGGAACAACGACAACTCCCTCACCGTCGGCTCCCGAGGTACGCGTCGCATCCCATCGCGTGCATGGGGCACTAAGGCTGTAAAAAAAGCTCAAGGCTCGCGAGCTCGAATAGCTCGCGAGTCTAACCGAGCCGAGCTCGAATAGTTCGCGAGTCTACTCGAGTCTGGATCGAACTTGCTTAAATCGAGCTTTCTCAAGCCGAGTTTACTCGAGCTTGTTACCGAGCTCTACTGAGCTTACAGAATAACCGAGCTTACTCGAGCTTCCCGAATTTATCGAGCTTAGTCGAGCCGAGCTCGAGTCTGCTCGAGCCTGAGTCTAGGTTTGAACCCAAACTCGAGCTCGAACCGAGCCTTACCGAGCTCGAGCCTGGAGGGCCAGGCTCGCTCGAGCTCGGCTCGTTTACAGCCCTAGGGGGCACTTTTCCCTTGCACTACTGCTGCTCTCTTACGACTTGTGCGGTATGCATTACGTGACAAGAATCGATCCATGAGTTTGCTGATTTGGGGGTCGTGGTGTCGATTCTATGTTGCTGAGTTCCATCGACCTTTTAACATTCTAGAGAGATATCAAAATTTACATTGAAACAGTACCATATGGTACTAGAAATTAGTACCTACGTCCTTTAAATTTTTTACACCTATTGATACTACCTCAATGTAAATCTTGACACGTAAAAGTCTCCCGTCCATGTAGTTACGAAAACGCTATTCTTATCGGAGTACCTACTATATGCTAGTTCTGTAGGTGCAACTTTGCTAGCTTAAGAGGGCTTGTTTCTCAAATACATTTGATTTGAGCTACTTTCAAAGAAATAAATATGGCATCCTAAGTATACAGTTCTGGTAGTGCTGATCGGGTACTCAAAACTGTCAAGGGTGTTCATCTGGATTACTAAGCCACAATTATCACATTCACAGGAAATAACTGACTTATCACCGGTATTTGGTAAAGATCCTTAAGAACGTGTCTTGGTGTTACTGTATTTGTTTGGACGGATGGATTTTACACCTTGCTCAGTACACGTTGAAATTGAAGTCCAGAAATTACTACACCACCCGTAGCGTAGTCTATCCGTGTAAAGTAGGATCATGGTTGTAAACTCCTGAAAAATATTGAATAGGACATACAAGATCAATCCTCCTTTTCATCCCCCTCACCCTACAATGAAGTACAGTACTAATGACGTCCAATATATTGGTTTTGTAAGCTTTTCAATGAGCTTGAAAAATTAAAGTGGCTCGAGCTGTTCAAAACAATCGGGGCATAACTAGTCAATTGTAAAAGAACAATCTTTTCCTTCAAGTAATTGTTTTTCGAAATCCTACCGAGTTCGAACGGTTTCCTATGAAAATTCTACAAAAATTCCTTCGTTCTAAAAGGGGCCCAACGCGCAGCTGCATGATGATGAATGCAGTGCAAGTGTCAGTGATGTACTGAACTGAAACTTCAGGGCCGATCCTTCTGGAGGACTACCACCTGGTTGAGAAGCTGGCGGACTTCGACCGGGAGCGCATCCCGGAGCGCGTGGTGCACGCCCGCGGCGCGAGCGCCAAGGGGTTCTTCGAGGTGACCCACGACATCTCGCACCTGACGTGCGCCGACTTCCTGCGCGCTCCCGGCGTGCAGACCCCCGTCATCGTGCGCTTCTCCACGGTGATCCACGAGCGCGGCAGCCCCGAGACGCTGCGCGACCCGCGCGGGTTCGCCATCAAGTTCTACACCCGCGAGGGCAACTGGGACCTGGTCGGCAACAACTTCCCCGTCTTCTTCATCCGCGACGGCATGAAGTTCCCGGACATGGTGCACTCGCTCAAGCCCAACCCCAAGTCGCACATCCAGGAGAACTGGCGCATCCTCGACTTCTTCTCCCACCACCCGGAGAGCCTCCACATGTTCACCTTCCTCTTCGACGACATCGGCATCCCCGCCGACTACCGCCACATGGACGGCTCCGGCGTCAACACCTACACGCTCGTCAACCGCGCCGGCAAGTCCCACTACGTCAAGTTCCACTGGCGGCCCACCTGCGGCGTCAAGTCCCTCCTCGACGACGAGGCCGTCACCGTCGGCGGCACCAACCACAGCCACGCCACCAAGGACCTCTACGACGCTATCGCCGCAGGCAACTACCCCGAGTGGAGGCTCTACATCCAGACCATTGACCCCGACCACGAGGATCGCTTCGACTTCGACCCGCTCGACGTCACCAAGACCTGGCCCGAGGACCTTATCCCGCTGCAGCCCGTCGGGCGGATGGTGCTCAACCGCAACATCGACAACTTCTTCACCGAGAACGAGCAGCTCGCCTTCTGCCCCGGGATCATCGTGCCGGGGATCTACTACTCCGACGACAAGCTGCTGCAGACCAGGATCTTCTCCTACTCCGACACGCAGCGCCACCGCCTCGGGCCCAACTACCTGCTGCTCCCGGCCAATGCACCCAAGTGCGGCCACCACAACAATCACTACGACGGCTTCATGAACTTCATGCATCGCGACGAGGAGGTCGACTACTTCCCGTCCAGGTACGACCCCGCCAAGCACGCGCCCAGGTACCCCATCCCATCGGCAACGCTCACCGGCCGCCGCGAGAAGGTGATAAGTTGCTTAATTATTTGGTCGATTAATTAGTTGAGTACGCGACTGCAAATGGCTGATTGATCTGTGCATGCATGCATTGCAGACTGTGATTGAGAAGGAGAACAACTTCAAGCAGCCCGGGGAGAGGTACCGCTCATGGGACCCGGCAAGGTGCGTGCAAAATCGACAGCAATTCATTCGGTTGTTTGAAGCTAGCTGTGAACTTGTGAATTGAACTGAATTGGATATATTTATGCAGGCAAGAGCGATTCATCAAGAGATGGATTGATGCGCTCTCTGACCCTCGCCTCACTCACGAGATCAGAAGCATCTGGCTCTCCTACTGGTCTCAGGTAAATCTAGTCATCAGGTATATTAAGATCAGTCAGCCTCTTGACTTCATGCATGTTTGCTTTCAAAATCATCACGCTTTTCTCTTTTAACAGAGCATATTAGCATGTCATGTCAATGTCTTGTGTGTTGCTTTATGCCCTGATTGTGATCTTGTGGGACAGTAACGATGGTCAAGATTCTGAATAATTGTACGATCGATGCAGGCTGACAGGTCTCTGGGTCAGAAGATGGCGAGCCGTCTCAGCGCGAAGCCGAGCATGTAAGATCAATCAAATCAATGTTGCAGCGAGCAAATCAAATCTGCTTCGATCGATCGTGGAAGCCTTCAATCCGATGCTACAAATTACTTAGCATACTTAGTCTATTTTGGAAAGAGGACATATGAATTCTACCGCATTTCGTGTATGAGTGTATCACCATCATGTAATAATCTATACCTGCAGACACGTTTCTCCCCATACTTCATAATTATTGTAAGCGTACATTTTATTAATTATAATTAAATTTAAAATAATTTGAATATAGTAGGGATTAGTAATCTTGTTTGTTGTAGACGTAAGTGATACATATACGACCATTTTCTCAGGATTTTTTTAAAAATAATACACGAAAAAACAAAAAAATATAAAAATAATATGTCGAAAAGAAAAATGACAAAAGTACACCTTTGTCACTATTCTGAACGGCGAAAGAGTTCGGTCGCCTTAATAAATAATGAGTTTAATTCTTTGTCATCATTTAGAATGGCAACAGTAAGTCAATCGTAGTCATAAAACTGCCAGTTAGGATCCACGTCAGTAGTCGCCATTTAAATTGGCGATTATGATTACTGTAGCTGATTGAAAATGGCGACAAACAGTTTGGTTTCTCTGTTGCCATTTTCATTAGCAACAGAAAACCAGACTTAAGCCTTGTGCGGCGGTCGGCCAGATCCAGTTGCCATTTCATTGAGTGCCTGAGAGAAGAAGAGAAGAGAAGGAGAGAAGAGAAGAAAGAAGAGAAGAGGGAAGGGAGGAGGAAGGGGAAGAAGAAGGTCTATACGACATTTGAAGGTTGTTTGTTAATCTCTTTCTTATGCTTTTGGAAACCTAGGTCAAAAAATCAAATAATTAGATTTGTAGAGTAGTAATAAATGTGTATATATTGGTAGAGTAGAAATATTTTTGTAGATATGGGTAGATTAAAATTTTTTATTTATGTATGTTTAGATTAGAAATATTTATTTACGTATGTTTAATTAGATTTGTGAAGTAGTAATTAGTGTGTAGATATTGGTAAAGTAGAAATATTTTTGTAGATATGGGTAGATTAGAAAAATTATTTATGTATGTTTAGATTAGAAATATTTATTTACGTATGTTTAATTAGATTTGTAGAGTAGTAATAAGCATGTAGATATTAGTAGAATAGAAATATTTTTGTAAATATTGGTAGAGTAAAAATATTTTTGTAGATATAGGTAGATTAGAAATTTTTATTTATGTTTAGATTAGAAATATTTATTTACGTATGTTTAGATTATTTTTGTAGATATGAATTGTAACATTTATCTATAAATATTTGGAGATTAATATTACTATTAGAGCTATGTTTAGATTAGTAAAATTTCTATAGGTAAATGCAGAACTGAAGTGTTGTAATGTATTTTGTTTGTGCTGAAATGGTGTGTGCATTTCATTTTTATATTTCTATGTTAGTTGCTAACTAACAGTTTTTTACTTGTCTGACGTTTATATTTCATTTTTATATTTCTATGTTAGTTGCTAACTAACAGTTTTTTACTTGTCTGACGTTTATATTTCTATGTTATTTGCTAATCTGTTTGTTATTTTTATGGCAAATATGGTGGGCAACGATGCAGCTCCCTTGCGGGAGTATGAGCTGATCGATCTTCGCACCTAGGTTCACACACAGCTTCGGTTACGCGTTGAAGGGCACATTGGATGAGGTGTGGGAGATGATGGACTGGGTGATCACGAAGTCTTGGTGTATCATTGAGCTGACGTCGTGCAGAAGGCCTAGGGAGGAGGGTGTCGTTCCACGTGTTAGCCGCCCATTCTCGGTACACGGGTGATATACCCAGCACACGCCAACTTGTGCACCACATGTTGCACTTCCTCCCGATGTGGCAGGGGGCTCCAGCTGGCAGCGAGACACGCCGTATAGCTGGATGTTCCCAGGTAAACCTTTGGTGTTTATTTGTACTTAATAAATTCTTCATAATTCACACATATGGTTCTAATACTGTGAAATTTTTCCATATGCAACCGACATTCCAGACGCTGACGATGACAACGTCTTCTAGTATGGCCATGCCACCTTAGACACTGGTGATGATGACATCGACTACCGCGCTTACTTCATTGACCCCCAGGAGCCCACAGGGGTTGTGTTTGGTCTATCGCAGCTGTCCGGTGCACCTAGAGCCAGCCAGTTTACACTACGCCGCCTTTACTGCACGTCCCGTCAGGAGCACTAGAGGACATGTCTTGGATTAGCTGACGTATCCATTAGGACATGTTCAGCGCCGTGGGAGGGTTGGGGTCATACGATGGGTCGCACCGTGCAAGAACCGCGAATAGTTTTTTCTTTCGCAACTTATATATTGTCTAGACTTATACTTTTCGTTACTTCGTAACTTCTATTTTTTCATAACTTTTATAACTTACTCTTCACACACAAAAGTCAACATATCTGTTAGACTGATTGGACAACACGAACTCAGTTGCTTTGTCAGGCCGATTTAATAACACATATCTATCAGTTTTTTAGACCGATTGTACAACACACTGCCTATTACTTTCTCAGCCCGGTCTGACAACACATTGCCCCTGTTTTCTCATAGCGAAATGACAACACACTGCCTATTTCTTTTTTAGCCTGATTTCATAACACTTTACCCACCACTTTCTCAAACCGAAGCAGTAATACACTATAGCCCGTTTTCTCAAACCAAAGTGAGAACATGTTGCTATCAACCCTATATGGACTACACATTGTGTATAAAACCACTGGCCACCTCAGGCAGCACTTCTTCACTAGCCCAATCTCCACTCTATTGCAATGATAGATAAAGGAGGCAACTCAAGCCGTGGGAGGGATAGACAGGGAAGATGGGGTCAGACATACCTCGAGTCCCTGACCCTTTTGCATGACCCTTCACTCGAGGTCCAACAAATCTACAGTCCCTAGGACCTCAATCCTCTAGCCCAAATCTTCCTATTAGAACAAAGGACTACTATAACCCTACAAATCCAATCCATGACGCCCTCCCACTCCGTCTCCTGAAGTGGTCGATATGCAAGCACGACCTTGATGTTGTTGTGCAGATTTGCGATGAGTTCAATTTTAGTCCAGGATGTCGTTTCTACCATTGCCTCTATTCATGGTAACCGCTACAACTCCTACATACTATTCGGCACATGTCTCGCTATATGACACATACTCTTGCTTGCAGACCGCAGATTGCAAATTCACTAAATGATTAGACCCACCGTATCCCATAGATGCCCAATATTATATCTACACATTGTTGTATCGCTTCGACGAAATGCAAAAGGACCTCACAGAGGCTAAGAATGAGAACGAACAACTTCATAGGCAGAATTTGAAGCTCCAGACCCAGAATGACGATCTACGCTATCAAAAGCTCAGGGAGAGGAACAATGAGGAGGTCATCCATCTCAGCAGCGAGTACCACAGTTAATACTGCTGCGATAATACTAGTTGTAGTTGTGCTTGTCACTACCGTGACCAGCAACCCTGTCCACTCCTTCCTGATGATCAGTACTCCCTGTGAGTACCGTACAGTTACCCATTCGAGCCTTAACATCCTACACCTATAAAGCGTAGTACATCCCACACTTTTACAATTCTAAAAGGTGCAGTTGTATCGTGGTTCCTCCATGCCGTCATGCCATGTCTGTTTCGTCATTTTGTATGTCAAGCTATGTCATGCTATGTACCACTCTAATATTTTAATGTCATGCTACGCACCTTAATATTTGTATGTATGTTTCCTCTCGTCGTTTTCTACATCTTGTTTTATCATTTTCTTCTGTATGAGCCATATAGTTCCTATCTTCGTTATGTTTCTACCAACAGTAATCATCACCATTGCCCAGTTTGCATTTTGAAAAAACGAACACGCTGCCAGTCAGAATGACAACAATGGCCTACTTCTATAATTTTTTTCGGCTTATTAATTTTTAATTTTTTGTTTGTCATGTAGTAGTATAAAAAAATACGAACAAGCTTCCCTCAATGTTGCCGTATCTTCTGGCGAGATATTTATATTGCTATTTTCAAAAGTGACAGAGTTATATCGCCATTTCAAGTGGCGACAGAGTTCTATCGTGAATTGAAATACCCACAAAACTCTATCGCGTTTTAAAATAGTGACATAAATAAATGTCACCAAACAATATGACGACATTGAGAGAAGCTTTGTTTGATTTTTTTTATACTAATATGTGACAAATAAAAATTATAAAAATAATAAGCTGAAAAAAACTTACAGAATTAGACTACTATCGCCATTTTGACTGGCAGTATGTTCGAGTTCAGTCGTGAATTGAAATGGCAACAGAACTCTATCGCGTTTTAAAATAGTGACGAAAACCTATGTGGTGTCTACATCATTATCGTCATTCTGAATAGCGATATAACTCCGTCGCTATTCAGAATAGCGATAATAACCTACTTCTATTATTTTTTTCAGCTTATTATTTTTTGTAATTTTTTTTATTTTTGTGTATTATTTAAAAAAATTCATTTTCTCGGCGTAAGTGATTACCGTCTGGAACTAGAATACTGGCGACAATTGGGCATAAACATTTTTGGGCCACGAATTGGGCTTAAATGTATCGCCTGGCCCAAAACCATGAAAGAATACATTTTTTTAGGGGACCACAGCATCATGATATGCGTACTATCTTCCAAGTGCAACTTTTCTTGTCTACATTCCTTCACGGTCCACACTCAACTCGTAAGTAGCTTAAGCATGCCTTTTATTTTTCTGTATAGCGCTAACGGCGCATTACCCTGGATCCACCATAATGCAGCTTTCTTTATCACGCTGTTACTTCCGTTATGGGTAAACAATAACCCATGACAAACGACGAAGACATCACCCAAATATAATCTTGGATTCTTGTCTACATATAGAAGCCCAACACATATACAAGTATGACTTGATCGATCCAAGTTAGTCCCATCTTCACAAATAGTTGTCGTTTAGGACATAAGCGTAGTCAAACCCTGAAACTTTGAATATCAATATCTTTTAAATATTTAAATAAGATACATATATATATATATATATATATATATATATATATATATATATATATAATCTTTTGTAATATTATAATTTTATTGAGTTTTATACGTATATCGTAATAGAAAATAGTGGTCCAAACTGTATTTTGGAGATGTGTACAGACAGGAGGGAGTAATCTAATCAACGCTTTGCGATGAGCTAACTGCAGAATCTTGATGACATACAGGAAGGCCACACGGACAGGCCATGATTGGCACAGGCAAGCAGCAGTGCGGATTTCTTGGGGCAGGGAGAATCTATATATATAGGTAGACGTTAACAAACGGATCTTGGACGAATGGTAGGATTAGCCCTTAATTTTGCAGGGCAAGTGCGCCATACATTAGCGTCAGTGGCCGTGCACGGGAGCCATGCCTGCCGATAACTTAGTCGCCTTGTCCCACCGTGGCAAGATCCGAATCTTGGTTTACTACATACAATTCAGTCTTCGTGGTCAAGGGCTCTCGATCTCCAGCTTGCACAGCTTAAACTAGTTCAGAATCTCCTTTATGATTTAGTGTGTGTGTGTGTGTGTTTCTGAATCCTGATTAAGAGGTGTAGAGATTGTTTAGATGCGGTTGCTACTTAGCGCGCAATAAACAAACATGCCTATCGCATTACCAGCTGATGTAGCCACTAACCAACTTCAAAAAATATTTTCTTCTGAGAAGTGAGAACACTAATCAACTTCAGTTGCTTGCATCATCAGCCCTTTAAGCCTAATTTTTCTTCAGCAAAAGCGACATCACTGGCTGTGTGCATCTTAAGATGCAGCGACCGAGAGCTAAAATCTTCAATTATATAAAAAGGCCTTTTCTCCGCATTCCACACCACACATAAATATATAATGGATTCCACGTTCCCATAAACAAATTCCCTTTGGATCCTGGACCACCATGTGAAACCCTAATGATCTCTCATAGCCACAAGTATCCTCCTTTTTCATTTTTTTTTTTTTTCTCATTGCACTTGCACATAAAACTAGTGTTTTGTTTCAAAATTCCCACTAATTTTCAAGGGGAGATCTGCTGTGGTAATATAATTGCGTGCTCAGAAACATAAGCTGCTACATAAAAAATGGACCATCTGGATTTATCACCATGGAAAATTAGAGAAATGTTTTTTTAAGTGCTCTCTATTACTATGTGACTTTTGAGGCCTAGCTTGAATCATCAAGTTCTTTTGTGAATGATCCAAAACATGTACAGAGCCCTGTAATTAGACCTTCACTACAACTGATCCTAGATATTAGCCGATGATTCTTTACCTACCAGGCTACCACCAATCACCATGGCTATGAACACGTTTTTTAATAGTGATATATCAAGCTGTACTGTGGTAGCTAGTGGTAGCAAAGCATGAGCTTCTGAACCCTACTTTTTCGTCACATGAGACTGGAAATATTGGCTCACCAAACCCCTTAATTTTCAGAAGATATACTTCACCTACCGCCATAGTTATGTGACTTATGTCTAAAGCGTCGGTTTCTGAATCTTTTGATCTCAAGTAACAATAATTAACGTCAATTCCAAACCATGACAGGACATTTGATTCCAAATTATAACTCTATGTTAAGTCAGAAACTTGCTTGGTTGGATTAAACTTTTGAGTGTCTATTCCTCCTTAAATAATAGTTGGAATTTGGGAGTTGAAATAGTACGTGTCTCGGGATTCAACACAGCCAAGAAGGGAAATAGCTCACGTAACAACTCGCGTCCTCTCTGGCGGCGGCGCTCCGGCCGAGGTCCCACTCACCGTCTTCAAATGCTTCACGCTGAATCTCCATGTCTCAATTGTGATTTGATTCTAAGTTTGCTCGTTCTTATATTGGATATACTTTGAATCTATTTTAGATCCACCTGTTACCCATGTCTGGAAGGAGCTGGAGTATTTTTTTTCCTTTCTCATTTATTTTCTGTTAGGGTTCACTAATCTCATTTTTCTTTGTCTAGTTTAGATCTTTTTTCATTTTTCTCTTTAGTATTTTTTTTCTCATTTATTTTCTATTAGAGTTTACCAATTCCATTTTTCTTTGTCTAGCTTAAAAAATTATTTTTCATTTTTGGACTCGCAAGGGCTGTGAAATCTGACAGAAAATTTTGGGAAAAACATTCACATGATGGATGGGGTGATGGGTCATATAGGAAGCTTGGGGGAGATGTGGACCGTCTAATGGAGATCCGAGGACTGTGAAATTTTTTTTCGAAAAAGCAGCAAGAGAGTTGCCGTTGAATTTATTAAGAAGAAGAAGAAATGGAAGTTGGGCAGTTTTTTGTGGAAAAACCGAGCCCGAGGAAAAATCTTACATTCAAACTCAATTCACACCACTAACTTGATTGTGAAATCTGACTGAATTTTTTTGGGAAAACATTCACACAATGGATAGACAATCATTCACATTCCTTGTGACCTAAATTTCGAATTTTTTAATTGCTTGATGTGATACTATTGGTAAGATATACATTCGATCCCAAAGGAAATGGCTAAAGTTAGGTGCTTCTATATATATCATTATTTAAAGTTATATACATTAAAATATAAATAAAAGTTAGATGGTGATTACATATCCTTTTCTTATTTCAAAAATAATGTAATTTGTATTAAGAGAGTATAGAAGCACTAACTGATTGCTTAAATCCAATGCAATAGTCAGAACATAATATCAGGTAAGAACAATACTGTCTAGATATATCAACATTGTGCTATACGAATTGACAGAAACTTTCAAGATTCCACACAATAAAAACACTGTTTTTGAGCCGAGTGGTTTCTGTCGGCCACAATCATCGAGCGTAACAACTGTACTCCAACCAATTAGATGGTGACAGTTATGCATTATTTTCTAGTGTTTGTAAACTCATTTCATCCATCTTATGGCTCCCCAACTTCTTAAATCACGAAAGGTAAGATAATGCTAGTAATGTTGCGAAAGGCTCAAGGGATTGTATTGACACAAAAAAATACGACGAATGATTGATCAACTTAATTAGACACACACAAACACCGGATTTAATTCTAGTTCATGGCGTATCAGCCAATTTGATCATGCAATCAGTAAGATAGATCAAAATAATTGTTTTCATAGCCAACTCGCTGGTATGATCGACTAGATAGATCTAAACAACCGTTTTGGCCGATTAGATGATAGGTAAAGATCTGTTTTTTTTTTTTTTGAAAAGGTGATGGGCAACAACAACGATAAAAACAAACTTGGGATAATTGGCGTAATCGAAGATGATTAGCAATCGGCTGTGCACAATTTTATTGATAAAAAATGAATTACAAAAGGAAGATTCTATGTTACAAGGTAACTCCTAGTTGACTGAAAAGTAAATAAAATATATGCGAGTTGATTGGTTAGCTTTGAGCACTTTTTCTTCTCACCTCTGGACCTCTTATATAGCACTTAGATCGATCGTATCATTCTCTGATTCTTGCAAACACATAATTCATATCGGTCTCAACTTCTAAAAGATAAACTTTTCTCCGAGCCAATATCGACTAAAACTCTATCTATGTTTAACTTTATTTTTCTAAATTGACTAATTTGACCAAATTCTGATGTAAACATATTGCTCGGAATATAGGAATCTCTACTACTTCTAATTTTGAGTTGGTGGTGGTCCGTTCACCACCAACCCCTTGGATCCCCTTCTCTCGATGGATCGTGCATTCCTACCCTGCGGCCCATTTCCCGCGCGTGTGCATTCCTACCCTGCGGCCCAACACTCACCTCCATCCGCGGGGAGCCCTACCCTCGCCCTCGCCTCCATCCGCCTCCCCGCGGCCGCCTCCCGCCAGATCTAGGTGCCTTCTCCGCCCTCAAGTCCCTCACCATCCGACGCCATCCACCTCGAGCTTAGCAATGCGCCCGCGCTCTCCGACCTCGATCTCACCACCAACACTCTCTCCGGCGCACTCCCGCCCTCCATCTGGATCCTCTGCGACCGCCTCTCCGACCTCCGCCTCCATGGCAACGCTCTTGCGGGCGGGCCACAACACCACTCGCGACCACCTCCGTGTCCTTGACCTCGGCGCCATCCGCTTCTCCGGCGACTTCCCCTCCTTTCTCACAGCCTTCCGCGGCCTCCAACGCCTCGGCCTCCCCTCTCCTGCACCGCCATGGCCCACCGCCCCTCCCCGCCAACCCCAGCAGCTACGGGTAAGTCTTTTGTGACACATTCCTTTTCTGCAGGATACCTTCCTTAATTAAGAAAAGAATATATGTTACCGGGATGCCTTTCTTAATTAATAAAGGAATATCTGTTACTGCCATTTCTGATTTTTGTTATTTCCTTGCATGTTACACTTTACTTGCATGTCGTTCTGGTTCAAAAGAGACTGTATGGAGGGCCAAGTCTTTCGGTGCTTTGGGGACTCAAGTTGGCGAAGTGCTTTGGGGAAGTGAGTGATTCTGTTTCCGATTTAAATTCAATCCCACTTCTCTTCATTTCATTTCTTATGTGTTATATTCTTCCGATTGTTGATCCAGTTTCGGTTTTTGCAGAGACTGCAGATTGGAGAAGTGGTTACAAGACTAGACGTCGTGGCCGAAGAGGTATCATTTGATCTTACCATGGTTGCTTGTTTGGTTGCATTTGCTCATGTAACATTTTGTAATTTTTGTTTGATTCTATATCTCCAAGTAGTTAGTTCGGATGTGGTCGTAGTTGTAGAGTGGGAAGTTTAGTATTCGCCGTTTGTTCAGTCCATGCTGAGGCAGAGTAGTTTCAGTGTCGATTTTTTGTGCTCTATTGTAACTTGCAAGCGGGATTCCAAATGGCGGATGTTTCTGGGATAGTATTTCGAGTTTGTGATCAAATAAAATATAATAATTTACCCTATATTTTCTTGAAAGTGTTGAACATTGGTTGGTTCTCAGCGGATATTAATCTATCTGAGGAGTTGGAGAGCTACATCCTAAAGCTTCGATATTGATATATTATTTAGGTCAATTAGTTGTGTCGGGGATTGGATATACTGTACCAAGACGACCACCGAAGCCCGGCGCCAACCGACCATGCTCTTGCCCGGATGGCGCCAGAGACCGACCGTGTAGCCGGCTCACGGGCTACCCCATCCGAGCAGGCCAAGCTCGGGGCTCGCGACACAAGCGACGTGGCATTAAATGCGCGGCTCGAGGATCGCCGCCGAGGATCTGTATTTGCCAGTCGCGCCGCTGATCTGCGCTTGCATTGTTCCCCGTCGCGTGGTACCGGGTGGTGGTAGCGTCTCTTGACTACGCCGTCCTCTGATGAGAGTGCCCCGTAATAAATAACTTTGTCTCTGTAAATCCCTATAAATACCCTCGCACGATGTCTTGAGGCGGTGGCTTTTTGGTACCACGACATCGAGACCCGAACTTGTTCCTTGGAGTCCTTAGGCTAGCTCAAGGCTCCTCCGAGCAAGCACGTTGTAACTACTCCATACTCATTAGTGAATCCTTTGGGCGAGGGTTGTTATCTCCTCCGTGAGAGGCCGAACCGGACCAAAACGACCCTGTGGCGCTTCACGATTGTCTTGTCCACCTCGATCCGTAGCTCGGCACACCCTTGGGCGTATAGCCCTTGCGGAAAGGGGCCCTAGGTTGATCCCCATTCAACAAGTAAGCTCGGCGAAGGACCCTGTCCCGAATCGTCGACGGTGGCGCCGTCCGTGAGGACGGCGAGAAGTCCTCTGCAAGGAATCACGAGGATGCCAAACTGCAAGACAATCAAGACCTCTGCGTCTTGACGGCGTGGAGGGCGCCGACATGTACTACCCCGGCGAGCGGCATGGGTGGTCGGTCGTCCGGGAAACCACTGCAAAGCGGAGTCTTTCCCGTTAGCGCGAGCGAGAGCATTTCCTCGCTTCGCGGCGGATACCCTAAGCTGCGGGATGAATCTGGCGGCCGTCTGACGGTCGGACTACCCCGGCCGTCTCGAGCTCGACCAAGGGACGCGTCATACGACACCACCTCCGCGTCGCCCGTCTGATCCTGGTCCTCCGCCGCGTCGCATGGCGGGAAGGAGAACGACCACGAGCAGGTAGTCTCCGGCCCTTCTCTCGCCGGCTCAACAGCAGCGAGCACCGAGTCCCCGGCGCGGACCAGCGGTTGTCCACCACCAACCCGGTGGCGGGCTGGCATCGGGGCGGAGAAGGCTCGCAAGGACCCGGCTACCACTCCCGGTCTGGCGCGCGCCGCCCTTCAAGGTCGCCTCCGATGCTCCTCAGGCGCCGGCGACCAGCGCCATGGCGGCGATCGTCGCAACCTCGAAACCGCCAACCAGCGGACTGGCGGCCATAGGGGCCCTCGTGGCGAAAATATGGAAAGCTTGTTGCCGACGCCGGGCCCCATCACGCCCGGCGTTCGGGGCCGGGATGTTTCGGGGCGCTAAACCGCATTCTCGCCCGGGGCCTCCGAAGCCATGCTCGGGGAACCTGCGGCACCATCAACACCATGAGGATGCTCGGAGCACTTCACGGCGACCTCACGGGCTCACGGACATGCGGCCCGCCATGGCGCTCCGTATGTTCCATCGAACCCGCCGTCGCCTTGGCATGAGGCGTGTTCTCTCGCCTCGCCTTACGCGCCAGGACCGCAGGTCACGTGCGCCATGAGCCGAATCCGCCGGAAGGCTTCGCCATGAATGGCGGCGTTCGGATCAGGGCTTTCTCGGCGTCCTCCGCGGCGTCAAGTGGCGGGCAAATTCAAGCCCGGCCCGTCGGCGCTTCAGCGGGACCCAAAACCGACGAATTCATCTCGATCTACTCACCGCCATCTGGCGGCCGGCGAGGCGAAGGGTCATGGCTAACTACCTCCCCACGGTCTCGGCAGCTCGCCGAGACTCCAGCTCTTTAACGAAGGAGGATCGATCCGTTCGTGGAAGCGGCTCTCGGAGGCCCTCATGGCGAACTTTCAAAGTTACTACACACGAACAGCAGCGACCTCGGCGGCTCATCCAGCGGACAAAGAAGCAGCTGGCGACTCCGTCCAAAGGTTCATAAAGGTAGAAACTCCATCCGAGCATCTCGGGCGAAGCGGTGGTCCGGGCCTTCAAGTTCGGGTCCGTGGCGTCCGCTTCACATAAGACTTGAGATTCACCCCAACTTTGTCGGCCAATGAATTTATTATGGCCGGTAGCTTCTGTAACGCCCGGCAAGCGGTGCAATGGAAGAAAGCGCTTCGATGAAGGCAAGCTACCGCCTCGGCCGATGCAGAAGCGCCTCGAGCAAAGGCCCTCGGGCCTTGGAGAAGAAGATCAAGAAGAAGAAAAATCAGCGCGCCGGGCATGGTCGCGGCCGTCGAACAACGGCCAAGCTCGTGCCCCCATTCGGCGTATGCGGTAGCGGCGGTCGGCGCGCCGCAAGAACAAACCAGCGCCGGGATGACCAAGGTCGCGACGACCGTGGTCGCGCGAAGAAGCGCCCGTGTGACCGCTTCGCTTTCGCTCCATCGGTGTCGGTCCACGACCTTCAGAAGCTGTAGAACTTGGGCATATCGCTGGAGAAATTCTCTGGGCGAGGGCTATCTCGCTCTCCCGAGCAAGGGGAGCAGCAGCAAGGCAAAGGCCCGTTAGCTGGCGGCAACGACATGGATTACCGGGAGCCCCATAATCACATCGCCGTCATATTCGGCGGCTCCTCGACCTACAAATCGAAGGACTTAAAGGAGGCCGCCCGAGAGAATCGGCCACATCACCGAGGCGGGCCCCGTCTGGCGGCTTTCGGGTGGTCGAGTTGCCCATCACATTCTCCAGGGCGATTGTCCCCTTGGAATGATCAAACCCGAAGCTCCGTTGGTCGTGAGCAGACCATCAACAACGCAAAAGTTGGCGGGTCCTCATCGATGGCGGGAGCTCCTTGGACCTCATATCCGTTTGGTCTGGGCGAATCTGCGGTCCTCGTTCCAAGATCAAGCGTCGCCGTCCGTTCTTGGGATCGTCCACACCTCGATCAAGCCTTTGGGCGGATCGTCTTGCGTAACATTCGGGGACACAAGCGAATTTCCGGACCGAGCCAGTCAATTTCGAAGTCGTGGACTTTAGATCGGCCTACAACGCCATCCTTGGCAGGCCCGCCCTCTCCAAATTCATGGCTGCCACGCATCACGCCTACCAGTGCCTAAAGGTCCCCGGACCCAAAGGCGTAAATCCTTTGTGAAGGGCGACCATAAAAGCGACCTTGGCTGCGACGAAGTCCTCGACATGGTCGAGGCCCCGTTGCCATGTCCCAGACCAAGCGCGTGCCTTCCGGCCTAAAGTTGCCCTCGGCCGGAGGAGAAACCAAGCGGTCCTCTCTCAACGGTGACCCGTCAGGTCCTCCATTTGGGGTCCTCCTTGGACCCCAAATAGAACTTCGAGCTCATCACCTTCCTCGGGAGGAACTTCGGACGTGTTCGCACAGGAACCGTCCGATATGCCGGGATCCCAAGGGAGGTGATCGAGCCTGTTTGGTATTGACGACAAAAGACTTTGTCGTCGAGGCTCGGCGATTTTCCCGGAGAAGCGAGCAATCATCAGGAGGAACTCGACAAGCTCCTTAAGGTAAACCGTCGAGAGGTCGAGCACTGCAGTGGTGGCAAATCCGGTCATCGTCAAGAAGAAGGGGGCAAGTGGGCGATAATGCGTCGACCACACTGGGTTAACGCCGCATGCGAAGGACAACTTCCCTCTGCGCATCGACCCGGTGGTGGGCGACGGCGGAATCGAGGTAATGAGCTTTACGGGCGCATATTGGGTTATCACCGGATTACTTTGTTCGGGGGCGAGAGAAGACTTCCTTCATCACGCCCGCTTGACGCGTTACGCTACGACCATATCGTTCGATTCTGCTGAGCGAGGCGACCTTCCGCTAACGATGCAAAAGACCTTCCGGGCGGATAGGCGGAACACGGAGGTATATGTAGATGACATCGTAGTTAAAGTAAAATCCTCGGGCCATATATCCGGCCTCGAGAGACCTTTTGTAATCTCCGTAGGCATCGAATAAAAGGCTTAACCGAAAAGTGCGTTTTGGTGTAAAATCCGGTAAAGTGCTCGGGTATATCATCGGGCGCGGGGCATCGGCGTAACCGAAAAGATCGAAGCCATCGAAAGAATCGACCCCCAAACTTCGTTAAAGGAGATTCAAACCACGGCCAGGACGAATGGCGCTTTAAGCGCTTCATTTCTCGGTCGAGGGGCGCTGCCCTTCTTTAAAGCGCTCGTAAGCATAGCGGTTTCACTTGAATGAGCGAGGCTAACGCTCATTCGAGGAGCTAAGCGATGCTGTCAACCCTCAGATCCCAGCCACGCCCAGTCGGAGAACGCTTTCTTGTACCTCGCGGCGCCGGTAGTAAGCGCGGTCTGTGATAAGCGAAGGGACCTTGCGTCCGTATACTCGTCGGTAGTGTTGCACGGACCAAAGGCGTTACCACGAGGTCGAAACTCTTATACTATTTTCGTAGCATCAAGGAAGCTGCGCCACTACTTCAAGCCCACAAGGTCGTTGTCGACCAGCTTTCCGCAGGGAGATCCTAAGAAATTTAGGCGCCCGGTATGGGATAGCGAAGTGGGCCATGGAACTCGCGAGTTCGATGTCACTTCTCTGCGCCGCGATCAAATCTCGATTCTAGCGGACTTCGTGGTAGAATGGGCGAACCCCTTGACCCACCACCAGGACCACGAATCGAGACGGTCGTGGATTATGTGCCAGCGGGTCCGAGCTTTTCGAGCGCTCGGAAATTTGGCGTTATCTTAATATCCCCAAGGGAACGGCTCAATCGTCATTCAATTACACTTCCCGCAACAAACAATGCGGCGGAGTATGAAAGCCTCTTGGCGGACTCCGGCGTCCAAGGCGCTCGGCGTCCGGCCCGTGAAAGGTGATTCACGGTGGTCATCAACCAAGTCAACAAGAATATCGGTGTTCCGATCACTCAATGGCGCTTTACTTGGTTGAAGTGAGGAAGATGGAGCGGTACTTCAGAAATTTCGAAGTACTCTACATCCCCAGGAAGGATAATTCCATGGCCGACCAACTTTCCAAGGTCGGTTCCTCGCAGGTGCCCGCCCCTCGGGCGCTAGTCGGCATCTACAAGCCCTCCATTCCCTCTGTAGAGGAGGCACCAACCAGATGCCCGCCCAGCCCGGGGCGCTAGCCGAGCATCTGCGCAAGCCCTCCATTCCCTCTGTAGAGGAGGCATCAGAGGCGTGCGGCAACGTCTCCTTCCTCGAGCAAGGTGCGGATTGGATGGCGCCATTCATCGATATTCGCCCATGGGACATTGCAGGAAGAAGCGGCGTTCATTGCAAAAGCGGTCATCTGTACACAAGGTGGTAAGCGGCGCCTTATCTGCAAAGGGCGCTTGAGTCCTCTCAAGTGCATATCCCGAGGAGGCGAGTTCCTTCTCGAGATATCCATGAGGAATGTGTGGAGCCCACTCGTCCTTCGGGCCTTCGTGAGCAAGGCATTCGGTTGGGATACTATTGGCCCATGCGCTAAACGGCCTTTCGAGCGTCGTGGCAACTTGCCAAGGCGTGCGATTTCACGCCGTAAGTCACACCGGCCGACCCTCATACCGCAAACCATCCCACTCTCATGGCCATTCTCGACACAGAAGTGACATCCTCGGGCCTTTCCCGTGGTCGAAAGGGTTGTAAATTCTTACTAAATGCAATCGACACTTTCTCTAAGTGGATCGGTAGAGCCGTTTCAACCATTTAGGCTCAAGCGACCAAAAGATTTTTGAAAGTGCATCTAGGCACTTATGTTATTTTAGTGATTAATGACAAGCATATAATGACAATCTATGTAATTGTGTAAATGCTTAACTTAGTGTAACAAATGACAAACCTCTAATATGATTATATTGCTATGAGACTAACATGTCCATTGCCAAGTTGAGTATTAGTCTCATCTATTTAGAGGAAAATCAAGTGGATGGTTAAGCAAAGATAAGGTATGCAATCTCATTATCCCTTCCATATTTGTTATTGCATTCCTTTTGTGCAAATGCATAGTGAACTCCAAATAGCATGTTGATTATATATATGCACATTGGTTCATGTCATATTTATTTGTGCATATATATTCATTTGAGTTCATTATGTGCTTTGCTTTTAGTATGCATGTAACAACTAGAGTTAAACTTCACATTGCTATAAATTGACTTGGTGCATGCATGTTTTGGTTGTGTATCTTTTCATGCACCTCTCTAGTGGAGTTTAATCTAGAGTTGGATCACATATTTACTCTTGTTCCAAGTATTATTTGCACATGTACAATTAGTGTATATTCTATCATGTGCTTCATTTAAATAAAAGCTGTGATCCTTGCCATGATTTAATTGACTCATCATATTGGCAATTATCTCTCTAGTGCATATAGATCAATTACATATTCATCATGATGCACTTAGTAGAGAACATTTCTTATGTCAAGTGTTTCCATTTATATTGTGCTTCTTTATATGAAACACTTGTGGTAATCAACTGCTCACAAATATCAATTTCTTCATATCTATTGAGCTTTTGGGACTAATGCTTTTCATGAGTGGTTTGGAAAGAATTAGGTCTGTGTGTGCATGATGACCAAGGTATCTTGAAGGATGACCGTTAAGCGAGGTCAACAAGGCGGCGGTGTCACCAAGAGTTGAGGACTAAGTCAAGATCGACTTGGCGTGGAGATCGTCGAGAGAGGATGATCAAGTCAAGGTCGATAGGATGAGAGTCTCATGAGGTGAATCGAGTCAAGTTGGACAAAGGCGAAGATGTCATCAATTATTTTGGTAAAGACATCATGCACATTGCATCCACGGAGAAGGCGGCATCTTGGATTGAATGTAAGACTTATATTTCTCGTTTGAATTTGAGTCTAAGGATTGCCGTACTATTAAGAGGGATGCGACGTCGAATGACTTTTAGATGTGTCAAGTGCTCAAATGATCCATCCTTGTGAAATTTAGAGAGAGAGTGGTATTGGTGGTACCGGAAAGTGAGAATTGTAGGTCTCTCTTGGATTCTTGGTGAAATCTGGATTTATCCTTTGAGATTTGGGTAGTGAGACTTTGTTGGTTGTGTAGCCCTTGTTCTTAGCTTTCAATAGAGTCCAAAATCACTTAAATCGGAGTCCGGAATCAAAAGTTATGCTCGTTTTCGTCGGGCTGTTCAGTTAAGTCCGGACTATCCGAGGAAAATGTCCGGACACTCCGGGCTGGGGTCCTCGGTTGGTTTTCTCTGGTAAGTCCGGACACTCCGGGGAAAATGTCCAGAGTATCCGGACTAATTGTCCGGAGTATCCGAACTTTGCGCAGTTCAAACGGCTAGTTTTTGGGATTGGCTATTTAAAGCCCCCACTTGGGTAGCCGTTGGGAGGGTGTTTTGGGGCTGGTTTCTTGGTGCTTTGAGGTGTATTCTTAGTGTTCTTGAGCCCCCATTCCACCTCTCTATCCCTAGATCTTAGTGATCCCCTTTGGAGTGAAGGGTTGGGTGTGAGAGTGGTTAGTGCTTGGGATTGAGTGAGATTTGAGTTGTTTGAGCACTTGATTGCATCTCCAAGCTTGTTCTTCGTGAGCATTTGTTACTCTTGGAGGTTGAGGACTCCTAGGCGGCTAGGAGGTCGCCTCTGAGCCACTTGGTTCTTCGTGTGGTTGGTAGTAGGAAGTTTGTGAAGGTTGGATTCCCTCCGTAAGGGAAGGAATCAAGAAGTGAAACAGCGAGTGCATTTGTGCAACACCAGGAGGAAGAGAGTTGAAAGAGACCGGCTCAAGCGTCAAAGGAGTTGAAACCGGCGAGTGCATTTGTGCAACAAGGGAGTAAGAGGGTTGAAAGAGACCCGACTCAAGTGTGGTGAGCCGCCTCAGCGGAGCGTGGGATCCTCGAGGATCCGAACTTGAGTGAAAAATCTTCGTCTCCAAGTTTGCTTCTTACTCTTGTTTTAATATTTGATTTTGAATATTGAAATTGCCGATCTATTTGATTATTGAGTTTCTCGCTAGACATCTACTTGATCTAGGTTCTGCTAGTATTTATCATCTTTGTGTTCAAGTAGATTGTTTAAAAGTTGGAGAAATTTCAAATTTCATCTCGAGTACCTAACAGGAGTATCGCTTTACAATTACCGGATAGTCAGGACATTTATCTAGAGTATCCGGAGTAAAAGTCCGGAGAGTCGAGCTAAACCCTCGGCCATTCAAAGTCTCAATCCGGAGTGTCCGAACCTAAAACTCGGATAGTCAGGACATTTATCTGGAGTATCAGGATAAAATCCCGGACACTCGGATGAAAACTTTGGGTGTTTTATTTCATTGCATGTTAAATTGTAAAATTAAGTTTTAAAAGTTTAATTAGCCTATTCACCCCCTCTGGCGACATCACCGCCCTTTCAATTTTTCTTGATAATGTGGTGGCCGCTTTGGGGTACCAATCGCCTCATCACGAGACAACGCACCCAGTTCACCGGTGACTGTTTCAAGCCTCTGCGAAGACATTGGCACAAAAATATGCCGCCTCTGTAGCCCATCCATGAGCAATGGGCGGTAGAAAAGAAGCGAGCGGCCATTACTCCAAGGGATCAAGAAAAGAGTCTTGAGACCTTTCCCGACAAAGGCGGGTCATGGGTGGGCGAGCTCCCTTAGTCCTTTGGTGGTGCGTACCACCATAAGCCAGAAGCTCTGGACGAGCGCCCTTCCGGCTTCGTCTCTGGCCGAGGCCATCCTCCCTTGAAATCATGCTCGGGTCCCCAAGGGTGCACTGGCCGCGACATCCACCAAGGTCGCGGCCTTGCCTCGACCTTGACCTTCTGAAGAAACTTCGCCTAAAGGCGCGGCTCCGTCGACCACTACTGCCAAACCCTTCCATAAGCCGCGGCTAAGTCCATTGGCCTCGAGCTCTCTGGTCGGCGACCTTGTCTGCGTCGGATTCGGGGCCGTCAAAGGCCAACAAACTCTCCCCAAATGGGAAGGCCCATTCACGGTCGTTTGATTGTCACGCTGGGCTGTCGCCTTCTGACGGAGGATGGCATGAGCTTCGCTAGTTCATGGAACATTGACCAGCTGCGCAAGTTCTATATCTAAAAGCTCATGTTCCACTTTCTGCACTATGCTATAAATTCACGACCGTTCGCATCAATGCGACCTTTTGTTCGTCTAAACACCTCTCACTTAGCAGAATTCGGACCGCGCGCGTAGAATAGCGCAAGGTACTACGACCAACGCCGACCACTAAAGATTACCACTAGGCGCCGGTCTCAATAAGCGGACCTTGGTCGCGATAGTTATCATTGCGATACAAATCATAAGCAGACGCCCTTTTGGTCGGTACAAAGCTTAGCTCGGACCAGGCGCTACGGTCGCTGCACACCATGTCCCAAAACCGCGCGCCCTTCCTCGCACGACCATGCTTTCATGAGTTAGGCCCATCGTGCCAAAGTGTTAAAGTTTTGAGCCATGTTGGTTTTTCTACCAACCCTAACCCCGCTTATCGCCGGATAGGCCGATGCTTGGTTGGAAGTATAGTCGCGCTCTATCTCGTCTCTCCCTCTGAAACAAACTCGTGCTCGCCTTTTCGGTGCCACGAGTTTCATTCGCATGAGGGGCTCGGATAGGAGGCGGGACATCGGCGAAAGTGTTTTTGGTCGCTAAGTCCTGACTTTTTGCAAAAGCACGTCTCGCTCTTAAGCATTATCTATTCATTACGGGAAAAGCAGAGAAAGATCAAAAAAGAAAGAAGAAAACCTGCTTGACACAACATTCGAGTAAAGCGGCATATAACCCTACACACGGGCGCCGCCCCTAAGTGCATGAAGAGCTTACGCCTATAGTCGGCAATCTTGGTGCGAAAGATCGATCACCTTCAGCAAGGCGTCACGACCTTCTTGGGCTTCTCGCGGAGCTGCTCGACCTCGTCCTTTTCTTGGTCGGCGGCGGCGGGCCGTTCAGCTTGGCGCTCGGTTCAGCCACCTTAGCCGAGGCCGAAACACGTTGGTTTCTTGTTGAAACCTTGCTCGAGGCCGAGAACCTTATCGACTAAGGGCAGATCTTCCTCGGTGACCCGACTTTCGCCTCCTTTGCTCTAGCTCTCCGTGGCTGGCACGACACCTCAAGCTTCGGCCACCTTGGTCTCCGGTCCGAGCATCTTGCTTCCCATGTTGAAGCTCTGATCGAGCCACGAACCAGTGTGGCTAAGGCAAGACTCTCCTCCGCCCGAGCTAGCCGTTTTCTTCCTTGCTCCGGCTCTTGCTCGGCCTTGAGCACTTTCTTCTCGGAAGCGGCGCCCTCCTTGGCTTTGGGGGCGGCGGACCTTTCTGCTCGAGCTCTTGTTGAGCCGAGGATCTTCCCTTAGCCTCGGCGACTTCTTGCTCTGCCTCGCGGCATCTTTTCCACGATTATGGTATCCATGAGTTTGAGGTCGCCCACCTTCTCCTCGACCTAGTGGTCGAGCCGCTTTCTTCATATAAGCGGGCGAGTGTCGAGGACAATCGATACTTCCTTAAAATTGGCCAAAGACTTTTTAAGAAGCTCATGCAGGAAACTTTAAGCGGGATCTCGAAAACCAAAGAAGGAAAATTACATGATAGCGAGCAATTCTCACCTCGGCAACATCGGTCTTGTGATTCTCCGGAACTTCTCATAAATCTCCCTCACTTTGAATGTCGCGGAATCCGGTGAGGTGTGCGCCAAGCGAGTCCTCGAAGAAGGCGAGTTGTCCGGCTGGCGAGTCCTCCTCCTAGGGGCGTTATGCGTCGCGGCACCAAAACCCCTTTTGGCGGCGCTTCGCTCAAAGTCGCTTCGCTATCCTCCGAGCATGTTGTTAGCTCGAGCCGCTATCCCCAGCGGCGGTTCGCCGGGCGAGTGCCGTCTTATCCGGCGAGCATTTTGCGGGAGCCCGTCTCTCTTGGCGACCCCTTTGCGGAGTGCGGGTCGGCCTTTCTCCTCCTTCGCGCTTCGCCGCTGCTCCGCGCCGCCGGCCATCACGATGTCGGCGGCGGCGAATATACGCCCGCTAAAACACGGTGGGCAAGCTCATGAAACTATTTGGCGGTAGTCGGGAAGGCCTACGGGCTATTAACCATCACGTCGGTGAGTGGGGATTGGCAGGCGTAAACAAGCGAAGAAGCGAGCAAGAAGCGAGGATCGCGCCCACCTTTGGCGGGCCTTCGTCGCTGCGGTGAGTTCGCCGCCCTTAGGACCACCGGCTCGGCGCCTTTTCGGCGGCTGGGTGATCTTCGCCCGACTTAGGGTCACTTGACCTCCATATCGACCCCTCGGCGTCTTTCCGGATGCGGGTGCCGTTGCGAGAGCTTCGCCGGCCAAGCGATCCCGAACTCTGAGCTTTAGTAGCTCGTGCGAGTTGGTCGCCGTCTCGGCAAGCTCCTCTTGGCGCCTCCGCTCGTCTGCACCATTCCCTTGATCAATCTTCCTCCGCGCGATTTGTTGATTTGAACTTCGGGCTATAATTCTCGGCCAAAGCCTCGGTGGCTTACCTCCTCCGCGATCGGCGTACTCCATATCCGCCGGAGGTTCCCGGCGGTCGCGTGCCTCTTCGACGTCCGGGTACTCACGATGGCGCGGTCGGCCTTTTGCTCCTCCCTTTTGGCCTTAGCGCGGGGCGAAACACCCAGCTTGCCCACTTTGGATTTGAGCTCGCCACGCCCGGCTCAAGCGAAGCTTCTCTGTCAAAAGAAGCGGAGCGCCGTTAGGAAAGCGCGGAGTGCTCTCCCGTCGCCAAATGCTCGATAAGACTCGGACGTTCTCCCGAGCATAAATGACCGAGTACTTACCTTTGCCTCGCTCGAAACACGCGTTCAGCGGGACTTGGAGTTTCTTCTCGAGCTCCTTGCCCTTGGGGACCCAAACATTTCGCCGACCCTCTTCTCCACCCGATCGAAGCCGGGGCTGCAATCGTGACGCGCAAAATGTCATCGCAAGTTCGGCGTCACAAGTGAAGCTCACAAGTGAAGCGAAGTTGTCACGAATGGCGAGGGCATACCGGTCGGCCTCACGGGTGAGGTCGTCCCACCGTGATCTTGAAGAAGGGTGCTCTCTCCTCGCGGCGGGGATATCACATTCGGAGGAAATCGCGAACGATGTCGCGCCGGTCAACCCATGTTCGTGAGCTCGTGGATCATCATCGGGACCCGCTCCTCGCCGGGGTGGCCGTTGGTAGTGATGTCTCGGCTGGGCGCCGCCGCTCCGTATAAGCGCAATGGCATCTGCTGACCTCATAAGTAGAACCAATGGTCGGCCCGGCCGAGACGGAGTCCTTGAGTGAAAGCAGGGAACATGCAGGCGGTAGGGTCATAGCGAAATATAAGGCGCCGGTGGCGGAAGCGCCGGTCTTGGAAAAGGTTGTAGAAATGGAGGAAGAGACTTGGCGTGGGAAGGGTGCCCTGAAGCCTTGAGAGATGGGCAAGATGTTCAAGACAAGGATGGAGTTGGGGTTCGGATGGGTGAGCTCACACCCAGCCTTTGCGTGAGCACATCCTCGAGGAACTCGCTCTCCGGCCGGAGCCCATTGCCGGTGTAGAGGTCGCGGTGACCATCTCGTCGTCGTCTTGACCAGGGGCCCCTCGCCCTCGGGATCCTCCAAGTGGGGGCATCCAGTGCAGAGATCCTCCAAAGCCGGAGCCTCTCACAGTGATCTTGCTGCTTCAAACCGCGCCATGAGAAGACTTGGAAAGATGAACCGCTGGCAAAGAAGAAGAAGTTTGGAAGCCGTCGAGGTTTCTTTGGCGGGCGCTTATCATGGCGGTGAGAATAAAGGAAGGAAAACAAATGAAGTGTTCCGCAGGTTATTTCTAGGCGGAGGAGCGGCAGCAGTACAAGCGGTTGCCGATTGCCGCCAGCGTGGCGGCACGTCCCCGGCGAGGCTTTGGCCGCGCGGTTCCCCAAAATCTGTCGAACCGCGCCACGGCGCCGTGGGGAAGGAACACTTCTAATTTTCGCGCTCCCCTCCGGCGTTATTTAGCTCGAAGCCGACCAAAGTCTTTCGGCCTCAAGGTAGCGTCTCCCAAAACTTGATCGCTCGGAAGCGCAGCGAGCCTTTTTAGATTCGCGAGACCCTTTTCCCGAGCTCGGTAGCTCGGATCTTGCAGCGACTTTTCCAAGTGAAATCTCCGCCCCAGAGCATGATTGCTCAAGCTTCTTTATGTGATTTTTAAGCTACAAGATTCCTCACCCCAGAGCAAGGGCGGCTCGAGGCGTCATGACAGGTCTTCGCCGCATGACTCAATCCCTCTTTAAGAAGTCTAGAGGCTTAAGGCGGGGGCCTCGGCAAGGCTGTCCTCCCCTTTAGCCTCGGGGCTAAGGTGTCGAGGATTGGATATCTTTGTACCAAGACGACCACCGGCCGGCGCCAACCGACCATGCTCTTGCGGATGGCGCCAGAGACCGACCCGTGTAGCGGCTCACGGGCTACCCCATCCCGGCGAGGCCAAGCTCGGGGCTCATGACAAGGCGATGTGGCATTAAATCTTGCGGCGGCTCGAGATCGCCGCCAGATCTGTATTGCCACGTCCGCGCCACTACAGTCTGCGCCCATTGTTCCCACGTCGCGTGGTACCCGTGTGGTGGCGCGTCTGACTACACTACGCCCTCTCTGATGGCGCCCCTGTAATAAATAACTTTGTCTCTGTAAATCCCTATAAATACCCCTCGCACGATGTCTTGGTAATTTGGCTTTGGTACCACACATCTTGAGACCAGAACTTGTTCCTTGGAGTCCTTAGGCTAGCTCAAGGCTCCTCCGAGCAAGCACGTTGTAACTACTCCATACTCATTAGTGAATCCTTTGGGCGAGGGTTGTTATCTCCTCCGTGAGAGGCCCGAACTGGACCAAAAACGACCCTGTGGCGCTTCTCGATTGTCTTGTCCACCTCGATCCGTAGCTCGGCACACCCTTGGGCGTATAGCCCTTGCGGAAAGGGCCCTAGGTTGATCCCCATTCAACAAGTAAGCTCGCGAAGGACCCTGTCCCGATAAATCGACAAGTTGGATATCTCTAAGGTATCTGTTAGTCTTGGTGAATTTTAAGCATATTTTAATGGTGGAAAACAATAATACTACTCGTTATGATTATCTGTATGTTTGTAGAGTCGTTTTAGATTAATCAGTAACTTTGTTGACTCGCTTTCATTTTGCCTTTCATATTAATAAGCTGTTGTGTCTATCAATTGATTTACATAGTGGTACCTTCGCAATCATCAGGAACCTCTTTCCACTTTAGCAATTTGAGTTACAAGGTGAGCGTCTCTCTCTCTCTCTGTGCAATCGCTGTGAGATTTGTTCATGTTTTAGTGGCAAGAGATCGAACTGATTGTCGATGGGATGTGATTTTTGGTTGTGGTAAACTGTTGTATCTTGAAGTTTAGTTGGCATTGCATAAGGGATTGGAATTTGGATAAGCAGGTACAATTACTCCTTATCAATTCTGAGGACCGAGCTAATTGAATATTAGCTCGTGTCTACACAAACACAACTACACCCTCGACATCTGAAAACAAAAGACACTCATGTAGCATAAAAACATTCCTTTCTTCGTTTGCCTTCTTCATCCTTATTTCCTTTGTCCAAACTGGTTGCTCATACAGAGAAGCATTTCATAGCATAATCAAAACACCTGCAGCAAGAAAAACGAAGATGCAGAAACATGGGTCCCCCCGGGATCCAAGACTTGCAATTTCGCGCACTCTCCATATTTCAATAAAAATGGGTTTTGTATCTTGTGATTGTGCTTTGGATTTCTTGGCAACTTCATCCAACCTGCAAAATAAGGTTTTGTAGGTTCCCCGCATTTTGATGATTGACTTCAGCTTTTGACTTTTGAACCACATAAGCATGATCGAACTTCTTATAAAATAATCGAGGAAAAATTATCAAATATCTGCTCGTATTTTGTTAAGAAAACATGGTTTTTCTTGTATCATACTTGTGAAATTACGGTGTTTCTGAATTTACAATGTATCAGTTATGCAATGTTTTGTTATAATATTTTAATTAGCAACCAAATTTGAATTGGTGAGATTTTAGACTTGCTCTGTTTCTTTTGCTTGAAGTATCGCACATGACTCCATAGGTTTTGGTGACACGAGCAACTCGTGGAAGAGGAAGGCGCTAGAGGTATATCCATCCATAGAGACCTTTACGTCTTTATCGATTTTAATATTACAACATGCTTTAATATTACCAGAATTTGATATTTACATTTTGCTATTCATTAGAATACCTATGCTTTAATTTTAGGAGACTAATGAGGATGGTTGCGTGCGGCTTCTCGATCAGATCTGTATACCATATACGGGAAATGGCACAGACATCGATAAACTCATACAGAGTGTTTTTCCTATGCTGGATGACAACCTATCAGATGCAAACTATATCACATCTCGAGCCATCCTGTCGACCTGAAACGAGTACATTGATAGGATTAATATGAAGATGATTGACATGTTTCATGGGGAGGAGATGGTGTACCATAGCTTTGATTCTGCGGAGGATGATCCCCATAACTTCTACCCTCATGAATTCCTAAACACCCTGACGCCTAACGGTTTACCTCCACATGTACTCAAGCTTAATATTAACTGTCCCGTGATGTTGTTGCGAAACATTAACCCTGCAAATGAACTATGCAACGGAACGAGACTTGTAGTGCGAGCATTCCAAAAGAATGCTATAGATGCTGAGATTGTGCTTAGCGAGCACGCCAGGAAGAGGGTGTTTCTACCTCGAATACCTTTATGTCCCTCTGATGATGAGATGTTCCCATTTAGATTCAAGTGGAAGCAGTTCCCTATTAGGCTCAGCTTCGCAATGACAATCAACAAGGCGCAAGGGCAGACCATCCCGCATGTCGGTGTCTACCTCCCTGAACCAGTTTTCTCTCATAGGCAACTATATGTCGCACTATCTAGAGCCACCGCTAGAAGCAACATTAAGATACTTGCTGTCGCAGATAAGGAGAAGGACAAGGGCCGAAAGTCTAAGAAAACTCACGGGAATCTCACGAAAAATATTGTCTACAGAGAAGTACTCACATCATAGACAAGATTGTGATCAAAATGTTATCTAAGTCATTTTGCAGTGTAACTATTTATTTTCATATCGTTCGGGACGTATACCAAGAATATCATTTCTAAATTTGTTTTAATATCATGAATGCCTAAATTCATGTCGGAGGAGAAACTATAAAAACTTGTGTAATTTGGAGAAATAGATGTTTGATCTTGTAGCACAATTTTCTTTTGTTGTTTGAGTTTTATGTTTCGTTACCAAAATTATTTTTCATAGCAACGCACGGGCATTGAACTAGTATCATCCTCAACTACATGGTGTAGACTTTCGCATCACTTCATGATACTCCTGCCTGCTGATATCGTCGAGAACTTAAAAGATCCATACCAAAAATAGAAAATTCACGGAAACCAAATAATAGAAAACAAAGCAACTCTGCATAATTCTTACGGAATCCATAGTTGCAGTTGGGCTTTATTAAACTTCTAAGCAGTGGCGAAGCCAGGATTCTTTGAAGCCTCGGGCCGAAAACTAAGCGGCAATAACTAATACCAAATACTACCCACACCGAGGTACAACAAAAACACTACACAAATACACAATTAAAGATAAATTT
Organism: Guadua angustifolia; assembly: GCA_036346375.1. Lineage (NCBI taxonomy): Eukaryota > Viridiplantae > Streptophyta > Magnoliopsida > Poales > Poaceae > Guadua > Guadua angustifolia. The sequence goes on along the minus strand of CM070504.1, from coordinate 2,853,627 downwards.
AAATTCCATGCTTAACATTTCAATAAAATAGATAAAAATATGTTAAAACAATATAACGTAGTGGAATGGTAAAAAAATTAATACCTAATTAAGGAAGATTTGGTGCATCCGAGACTATCATATTTTCATCAACAATAGAACAAGAACCTAAACCTGTAAAAGAGGAAATTGTACATGTAAATTAGGCGCACAAAACTATGAAGGTAACTATTAAGATAAATTGCATTAGAAGAATGCAACATGACATCTATGAATTTTGGAAACCATGTAGTCCAGTTTTTCTTATTAAAAGGCCTAATATAAAATTCCATAAAAAGCTTACTTGCTTCACAGTTCATATGGTGAAGTAAGATGTGGAAATTCATTATGCATTCTGTTTCTACTGACTAATCCAAGTGCTGTCATCTCCATCATATGTTGAAATAAGATGTACAAATTCATTATTAGTTCTGTTTCTACTGACTAATCCAAGTACTGCCATCTCCATCAGACATGAAAAGGAAAGGACCAGCCAGCTTGATGTTTGGAATTAGATTTTTGGGTTGTTTCATACTTTTAGTATTCTATAAAATCTATACTCATACATTAAATGCTTCGAGTTATTTTTCCACTCAAATTAGTAAACCCCGTTTCATAATCTTGATTATGTTTTAGAGGGGCACCTGAGAACTATTAGCCCCTATGATACTCCAGTACAAGCTAAGCATCTCTTCCCACAGCTGAGGATTAAATTTAGAAAGAATGGTGTCAAAACCTGTTATATATTTTTGAGTTTTGGCATGCAGTTTTGCCCTTGAAATGTGTAATGGTCATAAAAAGTTACCTTTTAATTGCATGGTTTCATATATCCATCTTATGCTATTTGTACTCCTTGACAGAGATGTATCTTTCAACAAATTGACAGGGGATCTTCCCAATTCTCTTGGCTCTCTGTCAAATCTTTCTAGTATGTAAGTATTCAGTAATTTTCTTAAATGCAAAATCTGAACTTTTGTGCTTAACTTTCCAGCTCTGGTTGCTGCGTTATAAGTTTCTAACCAATTTTGCAGTTATATGCAAAACAATCAATTCACAGGTTCTGTCAATATTCTCAGTGGTCTAAGCCTTACTACACTGTAAGTGACTTTTCAGCCAACAATTTTATTGATATTGTTGCTTGCTTGATGCAATGACAGCTAAGAAAATTTTTAAAACAGAAACATTGCAAACAACAATTTCAGTGGCTAGATACCACAGGAATTCAGCTCAATCCCAGATCTAACGTATGTGCCAAAAATTTTTCTTTCGACAGGCGGCCGGGGAGCGGAGCCTAGACGAGAGAGGCAGGAGCGGCGGCAAGAGGTCGGGAGTGGCGGGCCGGCCTGGAAGCGATGGCGTGGCTGGAGGTGGAGCGATGGCCTAGGCGGCGTTTCTTGGCTCTGGCGTGGAGGCTGGGCGGCGTGGCTGGAGGCTTGGTTACTACTTGCTTTGCTATTTGAGTGGGCCTCGGGCCTGAGCCCAGTGGCTCGAGGCCCGGCTCGCCCCGCTTCTAAGAAATGTAGCTGAGGATGAAAACCACACTTATCAATCTTGTACCAATGGCTATACCGGTTTGGCTCTTGAATAATATATTCTGGTATCGATCTATACTAACGTCCGTTTTAGGTTTAATATAATGATATATATATATGTATAAAGATATTTAATTATATGTGTACTAAATTTCACTTATAAAACTACTTGAAATACTTAGTAGTAGTATGAAATATAATATATAGTTCAATAAATCATATTATCAATTCTATTGATATAATTAATATTGATTAATATCGTATTGATATGACCAGTATTAATCGATATCGAACCAATATAACTGGTATCAAGATGGTTAGTACAAAATGTTACTTTGTATCGGTGTAGGGTACTAAAACAGTACATAACATCCGTACCAGTACGGTATCGACACCTACGGTAGAAGCAGCATAGGCGTAGCAGAATTGAGAATCTTTGGCTGGCCAAAGCAGGCGCAGTCACAGGCTCACAGCCGCAGAGCGCACGGGACGTCGCCGTCGTCCCCTCACCCCGTGACAGCCCATGGCCCATGCGTATCCCGACCACGTCACCCTTCCTCCGGTGAAACTCCCATCCTACCCCTCCCGGCGCACAGAACCCAGTTGACTTCCGGCCTCACCCAAGCCCAATACCGCCAATTCCTCCCTTCCCGCGGGATAAAAAGATAGCTTCCTCCTCCTCTGGGCCCCACTACGATGAGGGCGTTGAGGAGAGAGTTTGGAGATTCCGTCACCATCGTGCTCGTGCAGCAGCTACACAAACAAAGATGCAAGCGCACACACGGAGCCGGAAAAAGAAAGCACTCCGAGGAATCCACCACCTCCCTCTCTTCACCAGCAGAATCCATGCGATTCTAATTCTTGAGGCGCAGAGGGAATTTCTGAACAAAGCAGTGTGTCTTTCTTTCTGAGGGGCTGATCAGAATTCAGAGCCGCTGCACTGTTCTATTCGCGCACTGTTGCTACGGAAGATCGGCTTGACATGCTCTGCCTCTGGGCTGCCTAGGTGGGTTAATCGGTTCATGGCATCTCTGATCTGATCTAGCTGATGCAGTAAAGTTGGTGTTTTTGTCCTGTTGTTTCTCTTTCGTTCTCCTGTGGAAGCAGCAGCAGTGTTTGTTTGGTCGGCTCGGCTAGTTGATGATGCACTTGCACGATGGGTGGGACCAATTGGCTTGTATATCGTATCGTCTTGTCTTCCTTCCCGGGGCGTGACGGCGATGTGCCTTGCTTTCCATGACGGGGATGTCTCGTCCGCTCTGCTTCCCTCTCCCCGCTCGCGTTGTGTGGTGTGCTGCGAGTGCGAGGAGGACTAGTGGCTTTCGTTGTGGCAGCCATGTGCCCAAAAAGATCGCCTCGTATTGCCTGCTCGATTCTTTGGATTGTTGTGTGATAAAGATTTTTTTTTTTGTGTACAATTAATCCCAGGTTCGTGGCTCCTGTTTCTTGGCTGCGTGTGGCTGCTGATTGGTATGCGAAGATTTTGAGGTCGGTCGGGTGAGACCTGGTTGGACTTGGTACGGGCATGGAGCAACCGCCGCTGCCGAGCGATGAGGACGGCTTGCTGGGCTGCGGTGTGAGTATGGCGGGTGATATGGCCGGCGGCGACCTGGATCTCATGGAGGAGTTCCTACTGGGGGCACCGGGCTTCGATTTTTCGGAGTTCTTGCATCCCGGCGCCGGCGTCTCCCCAGGCACGAGCCCCTTCTCCCCGCTGTTCGACATCTGCAGCAGCGTCACCACCGGGACTCCCCCTGCGCCGGCCGGCGAGGACGACAAGGAAGAAGCGGAGAGGTCCAGTCGATTCGAGGCGAGCCCGGCGCGCCGCGCCTGGCTGTTCCAGCCGCCGGAGGAGGCAGCGGAGCCGACGGTGAATGAGCGGCTGCGGCGCGCGCTAGACCGCATCGCGTCGCGGTCGCAGTCGCAGCGGGGGCTAGGCGAGCTGCTGGTGCAGATGTGGGTGCCGACTCTGATCGGCGACCGGCAGGTGCTGACGACGTGCGGGCAGCCGTTCTGGCTGGACCGCCGCAACGACCGGCTCGCGAGCTACCGGACGGTGTCGATGAAGTACCAGTTCTCCGCCGACGAGAGCGCGCGCGCCGAGCTGGGGCTGCCCGGTCGGGTCTTCGTCGGCCGCGTCCCCGAGTGGACGCCCGACGTCCGCTTCTTCTCCACCGAGGAATACCCGCGCGTTCGCCACGCACAACACTTCGACATCCGCGGCAGCGTCGCGCTGCCGGTGTTCGAGCGCCGCAGCCGGGCCTGCCTAGGCGTCGTCGAGCTCGTCATGACCACGCAGAAGATCAATTACAGTGCTGAGATCGAGATCATCTGCAGTGCTCTCAAGGTAGATTGTGCATTGCTGCTCTTCTTGTTTCTTTTTATCCTCCAAACCCCCCTGCTTTGCAGGCCGTGATGTTAAGCTCTTGGCCTATTCGATGAAATGCCCTTACGAAAAGATGTGATAACTACCGGGCACGCCAATCCCCGAAGTAATCAGTCTTTTCACCTCTCTTTCTTTGGTTATATTCTTGTCTTAGTAAAACTGCATTTGTGGAAAACTGCAGGAGGTTGATCTCAGAAGCTCTGATGTTTCAAGCGATCCTCCCGCAAAGGTGAGCTGAAAGATATCGAGATCGTATTGTTATGCCGCAATGTTGTTATCAGTGACGGATGATGCTTTTGCTCGTTGTCAGGTGGTTGAAACTTCTTACCGAGTAATTGTACCGGAGATCATAGACGTTCTAAGAGCTGTTTGTGATACCCACAAATTGCCACTAGCCCAGACATGGATACCGTGCGTCCGCCTGGCCAAAAGGGGAAGCCGCCATTCTGACGATAACTACAAGTACTGTGTCTCTACTATGGACGAGGCTTGTTATGTCCGCGACACCACCGTGATTGGCTTTCACCAGGCTTGCTCCGAGCATCATCTGTTCAGAGGTGAGGGTGTTGTCGGCAGGGCATTCCGGACGAACGAGCCATGTTTCTCCCCGGATATTACTGCCTACAGCAAGGTCCAATACCCTCTTTCACATTATGCAAAACTTTTCAGCTTGAGGGCAGCAGTGGCCATTCGATTGCGAAGTGTCAGGACTGGAAGTCTGGACTTTGTTTTGGAATTCTTCTTACCAGTGAAGTGCATAAAGAGTGAAGAACAAAGGGCCATGCTTAATTCTTTGTCCATTACCATACAACAAGTCTGCTATACGTTACGAGTTGTCAGTGCGAAAGAACTGGTGAATGACAGATCATTTGAAAATAGTGTACCAACCCAACCAGAATTTCATGCCAAGGCTATGCCTGATAACTTGGATGAGCTTTGTAGTGGTATTAATGCTCCAGCAAAGACAACATCAATGGAAGCTTCTACGGAGGTATCCTCATGGATTGCAAGCCTTCTGAATGCTCAAAATAAGGGAGCGAAGGGAGAAATAGATGGTGGCCTAGCATTTGGATTCAGCAAACAAGAGGATGAAGGGTTCAGTGTTACAGCTGGCTGGCGAACTTCACCGGTACTGGCACCTGAGGCTCGCATATTTTCAGAGTTTAAGCAGCATGAAGAATATGAGGTCAAGGAACCAAGTTGTTCGAGTGATCCAAGCCTTTCGAACTCAGACAAAGCAGCAGAGAAGCGGCGCACTACGATGGAGAAAACTGTTAGCCTGCAAGATCTTCGGAAGCATTTTGCTGGTAGCCTGAAAGAAGCTGCAAAGAATTTAGGAGGTAACTTATGACTCAAAGGATCTCTACAGTTCTGTACCTTTCTGTTTGTTAGTTTGACTTGTAGTTTCTCTCTTTGGATGAGTAGTCACTAGTCAGTAGATTTTAGACAACTTGCTGAAAATATGATTCCACGGCATCTTCCTAATAACCGTACCTTTGCTTGCATGGCTCAAATAGAACTGGAATAATTTTACTTATTGTAATTTGCTGTTAAACAATGAATGTAATCCTGTTAGCTAAGTGTTAGGATGTAACATAGATGTGAAGTGTATGATCATGCAGGGATACTTCAATCAAACTCTAAGAGCAAGTAAAATAAAGCCACCTCATCTTACTATTAGCATGTATACCTCAATTTTATTCTATGTGGAAGAATAAGAAAAGATAAAAGAGATGAGAACCGACTCTTATTTAGTAGCCAGTATCGTATGGGAAAATAGGTGCTATTGCCAGCTAAAAGCTAGTGTTGGAGCCGGCGCAAATGATTGTTAGTATTGAAGTTAGTGTTTTGCCAATAGCCACAAAAATGAAGTTAGTGTTGAATGCCCAAATTAAATGCTTTAGTATTTCTCTAGAGAACTTTTAGAGATAGTTATTGTTAAGTTGGCTTTATTGTTTACTCTAGATAGTATGGATAAGAGATGAAGTAAGTAGTAGGCTTTGCTATTGTACTTGCTCTAAGAGTTAATTTTCACTGATTCAACTGACGCCGTTTTCCAACAATTGCAACTGAAAGGCATACTGGTCTTGATTCTTCATTCACTGTTTGCATAGATTAAACTGCAACGTATATGGTTGACTATAGCCGTTTATCTTTCTACCATCTGTTCCAGTGTGCCCTACTACACTGAAGAGAATATGCAGGCAGCATGGAATTAATCGTTGGCCATCACGGAAGATCAAGAAAGTTGGGCACTCCCTGAAGAAGTTGCAAATGGTCATTGATTCAGTACATGGAGCTGAAGGAACAGTTCAGCTCAGCTCACTCTATGAAGATTTTACGAAGACCACATGGTCAGAAAGAGAGTTGCAGGGAGATCTCAGTTTTCCAGCATCAGGGCAAAACGTTCATTTGGAACCTTCAGTTCCTGATCGACTGTGCGAGGGCAGATTCACTTCACATACCTCTGGCTCTAATTCCCTCTCCCCCTCCTGCAGCCAAAGCTCAAATTCTAGTCTTGGTTGTTCCAGTGGTCCGAAGCCTCAGCAACAGCATGGCAGGGCTCCTCAGCTTGCAATTAAGCAAGAAATTTCTATGGAGGAGAATCAGAATTCCACACTAATGAAAGCTGCGAGTCATGCCGAACTGCACATGTTTACTGAAGAAAGACCTGTCATACTGTCTAGGTCTCAGAGTTACTTGCTTTTAAATGAGCACAAACCAACGGAAAACATGCCAAGCATGCAAAAGGATAAGCCTGAATCTCTTAAAATAAAAGCCATGTATGGCGAGGAAAGGTGCATATTCCGACTTCAGCCTAGTTGGGGCTTTCAAAAGCTAAAGGAAGAAATCGCAAAGCGGTTCAGCATTGCTCAGGATACTTTTGTGGACCTCAAGTACTTGGATGATGAGTCGGAGTGGGTTCTTCTAACATGTGATGCGGACCTGCTGGAGTGCATTGATGTATACAAGTCGTCAAGTGCTAAAACGGTTAGGATCTTGGTGAATACTACTGTTCAACCTGTGCTTGGTGGTTCCTATGGTCAGACTGGTTTATCCTGAGTCTCCTGACAATGCTTTTTCCAGCTTTCAGAACAAACATCCCATCTTTCTTCTTCAAGTAGACAGTGCGTTGACATCGCCCTCTGTTTTAAGTCGTAATGATACCGACAAGCCGCATTTGTAAATACTTGGAATTGTGGTACCAACCAATGGTCAGAGGCCCGGTGAATCATCGTCCACTTCTGCTTGGTGGTTGTGTACTTGTGTTCCAGAATCTGAAAGGAAGTAATTGTCAATGTTCCCTGTCGACTCTTGGGATTTATTTCCATGCAGTAAACTGCGCTCAAACTTGTCTGTGATAACGGAAGATGGCACTTTGTACTTCCAAACTAGTTAGGAAATTTACTTTATTGCAGTTACCAAACTAGTGTACAGAAATATAAGGTCAGGGAGTGGAAAGAATAGGAATTTGTCGAAATGAAGCTTTGGATTAGGTTTAGCACTCACGTTCAAGTTACAGCACAAATGTAAGTTCTTTTGGGGCTTGATCTGTTCCGCAGTTCTTAAGTATTCTCGTCAAGGTTTCGACATTTAAAAGCTTGCCGGAAGGTTATCAATGTCAGTCTGGACTTTGGGCGTCATGAAGATGCATTCTTACAATGCCGAAATGTTTTGTCACCTATGTAAGTATTGATGAAACTAGTTTCTGTTTTTTTTACTTTGTAAAACTCAGTCGCACGGTAAACTTATGTTACTTGCATCCCCATATTGCACAAAGGGTACATGAGCCGAGCACCTGTAGTGTTTACAAGGCAAACATTATATGCATGATGCATCAATCTCATCTTCAAGGTTGGAAATGCTTGTTCTCGAAAAAAAAAGGTCAAAATGCAATTTTGATGGTTCTAGATCAGTGTTAGCATCGAATCTTGTATATGTGTTGGAGGTATACATTTCGCAGTGCTGATGTATGCTTCATTCTTTTACAAGGGAAGGTGGTTTTTGGATATCCTCTCTAATACGTCAGGCAGGATTTGTCCTGCATTCCTACCTCCTAGCCGACATTGGTGCACAAGATCTTTTCTTTTCCTCATTTTTCTTTGAGAAAATTGCAACGTTAGAATGTTAGGGTTAGAGACGCAAAAAGGAACACAAAAATTTAATGTGGAAAACTTTACGAAGGAGGAAAAAACTATGGGAGACAATTCACTATTTTTCGTTTTTAATTTACATGTACACGAGGGTGGTTATATATAGCTGGTTGAGCGAATTGTTGAAGATATACTCCCAGTTGGATATTTGAGCACCATGTTTATCTTGAGCGAATTGTTGAAGATATAGACTCCCACTTGGATATTTGAGCACCATGTTTATCTCTAACAAATCTTCTCTCAACTCAAAATCCATAATGATATTATCTTCGGAAAACCCTAAAGGGTATCTAAGAACCATGAATACTAACCAAATACAGGCAATGCCTGAACTTGTATTTGAAAGTGTCTTCGTGAGTATGTCAGCACGATTATCATCACTATGTATCTTTCCTATAACAACGTATCCTTCAAAAATAATATCACGAATAAAGTGGTACTTGATATCAATATGCTTGGTATTGGCATGATACATATCATTATTGTCAAATAAATAGCACTCTGGCTATCACAATAAATAGTAATAGTTTCTTGTGAAATACCAAGTTCAAAAACCAGACCTCACAATCAAATAGCTTCCTTAACACTTTAAGTAGATGAAACATACTCTACTTCAGTAGTAGAAAGAGAAGTACTAGGCTATAAAGATGCTTTTTAACTGACTGCATAACCACATAAAGAGAAGATATATTCAAAAATTGATCTTTGTTTATCAAGATCACCAGCATAATCAGAATCAATAAACTCAACAACATTATTTGTCTTCATTTTATTCTTATCAAACATCAAGTCAAAATTAGAAGTTTCTTTCAAATAATGAAGAATCCACTTAACATCATTCTAATGCTCTTTGCCAGGATTATACATAAATCGCTAACCTTTAAGGCCCTTTTCGACAACGATTATCAGATTCTGGATTATAGTCATTTGTCTAGAGAATTTGTCTGAAGAATCACATTGGAGAATCTGTCGTTCGCAATCGATTGTCTGTGTTGATTGTTGATCGGTGTCGGTGCGGATGAGCGGATGAGGGTGGTGGAGGGCCTAGGGATGATGGCGAAACCCTTGTGCTCATGACTCGTGGAGGCGGAACTCAGAATCGAGTCGAATCAGAATCGGTGGGTGAACCGATTCTATGTAAAATTAAATTGATTCTTGGAAAGCTGTCTAGAATCTTATTGTTCGGTGCACAATCCGCTTTTATTTTACGCAGAAGTTGTATTTAAGCTGAAACGAAGGGGGCCTAAGTTCAAGCTCCTGGTAACCATTGTAAGTTCAAGCTCCATTTGATTTTGATGATTAATATTTAATTAATAATTAATGACAAATCAGAATTTGGATCATATATCAACAAGTCAATCAATTGAGCAGCTTTTAGGTGGAATCCGGGTGAATCAGTAGTAAAACTTTGATCTTTTTTCAGTGCTGAGTAATTGAATTGATTTTTTCTCATTATATCGTAGGCTCCTACTTACAGATTCACATGTCAAGCTTATAGATATAAAAAAGTACTCTTCTGATTATCTGCTTTCATGTGCAAAGCCTGGTTGATGTTGATAAGCTTCAGAAGATAGATATAAAAACTGTGTTCTGCTTGCAGCAAGATCCAGACCTTGAGTATCCTTATTATTGAAGTTGGTTTTGTCATCTTTCCTGTAGGAATGAAGAAATAGCAGCCTACAACAAGATCCAGACCTTGAGTATCCTTATTATTGAAATTGGTTTTGTCATCTTTCCTGTAGGAATGAAGAAATATCAATCAACCTGGCTGCTTTAGGAAATTAGAGCAAACATTATAGGATTCAAGTCACAGCTTTTTATCTAAACAACATGTTTTTTGCAGTTATTCTAGGATGTAATGTATATAAGACATCCTTTAAGTGATTTAGTTCTTATCCTAATGGTATCATAATGGCATAATTATCTGTTGTTACGCATATCTGTGTTACACATATTTCGTAGTTCTAAACTGATCTAATGTTTAATTACACCGGGGATTTTGATGCTTTTGATTTTTGATTGAGGCTTCCTACTGTAGTTAGCAAATTGCACAAGCTTATCAACTGTAATGGTCGTGTGACATGCATACATTGTACTGTTGGATTTCGAAGAGCTCCTGCTATGGCAGTATGTTTATAATCTTTCCTTTATTATTTTCCAAATAACAAATGTTATTATCTTATTGAAAGTCATGATCCCTAGACAATTGCATCTTGTAAAAATCTAAGAACATGTTCTAAAATTTCAGTTGGCATATATGTTCTGGATTCTTGGCTACAGTCTTAACGAAGGACATCAACTACTTTTCCCCACCTAAATTTAAGCTTATTTGTTTATTTGCAGAGTAAAAGAGCTTGCTTTCCAAAGTTGCATATCTACTTTTTGTCAAGTATATCTACTTTATTGCTGTAATACGATGAAGCCTCCTACTAGTCTATGTGTAAACAATATTAATTATATATGTAACTAACGCCATAAGCATATCTACTTTATTGTTGTAATACGATGAAGCCTCCTACTAGTCTATGTGTAATCACTAATGTTTTACTTTGGTTCCTTATCTTCCCGGTTCAAAACCACTTCTCAATCTATCATCTTCTGACGTCCCTTGATTATTATGGACTTCAACTCTCCTAACCTAATTTTGGTCTCCTCCGCCTCACCATGACCTAATTTTGGTTTCCTCCGTCTCACTATAATCTAGCTCTGAAGTCCTATAACCACACAGATAACCAAAACTTCACGTAGCATTATTCACAAAGATATGCAAATAAATCAACACATAGTCAAAATCATAGCACAATTTGATGTCAAACCCGGTACTATCGCCAACAACAAGCCAGTAGTACTGTAAGTCTGGTACTACCATAATCTCAGTGCTGCTAGTACCGCTCTTGCCCAATATAGAGAAATCGGTTCACTGGAAAATAACTACCGCTATTATGGGCTGATAGTACCGCTTCCCCGGCACTAACGTCACTAGCATGCCGATAGCACCGCTCTACTAAAAATCAAGAGAAACTCTCTCTGTAAAATTGCTACCATCACTTTGAGGCCGGTAGCACCGCAGAACCAGCACTACCGCCTCTCCTAGGCGATAGTGTCGCCTACCGGCACTACCGCCATTCTAAGACCGGTAGCATCGCCATCTTGATAGCATATCAAATTGCTTCAAATCTAAAGCAAACTCAAATTTAAGCACTATAGTCTCAAACACAGATAATTACTTATCACACATATAGGTAAACCTTCGTATGGTCTTTCAAACACAAACAAAACTGATCGATCCGTGGATCAAAAACTAAACCAAAACCATATTCGCACGCACCAGAACAATGAAAGAAAGAATTAACTTTGTGTTGTTTAGTAGATGTTCAAGTCAAGTATAGCTAGTGTACGTCGTACGTTGCAGTTGTATCGACTAATGAATCATTGTCACGGCTTGGAGGAATCATGTTACGGTGACCGGCGCGCGACGGGCCGCGGCGGCAAATCCCGGTGCCCTTTCGACGACCTTGCGGTCTCCGTGGACTCGATATCCTCCAGGACGGCGACGACGTCGTCCATGGACGGCCGGCTCTTGGGGTCGCCGCAGAGGCACCTGTGCGCAAGCTTGGCCGCCCGGAGCGCGGCCTTGGGCGGGTACTGTCCGCTGAGCCGCTGGTCCATCAGGTTCGTGAGCTTACGCCCGTCGGCGATGTACGGCCGCGCCCAGTCCACCAGGTTCTGCTGGTAGCTCGGCCGGTTCAAATCGTGCGCGCGCAGCCCCGTCAGCAGCTCCAGGAGCACCACGCCGAAGCCGTACACGTCGCTCTTCACGTATAGGTGGCCCGTGGCAACGTATTCCGGCGCGGCGTAGCCGTACGTGCCGATCACCCTCGTCGTGACGTGGGACTTCCCGGCGGACGGGCCATTCTTGGCGAGCCCGAAGTCCGACAGCTTTGGACTGAAATCCTGAAAATACATGACAATGCATGATTTGTCAGTAAAATGGAAATTAATTTGCAGAGAGTTGAGGAGATTTTGGTGGATTAATTACCGAGTCGAGGAGGATATTGGATGCCTTGAAGTCCCTGTATATGATCTGCCTCTCTGACGAGTGGAGGAAGGCGAGGCCGCGTGCGGCACCGATGGCAATCTTCATCCTTGTGCTCCATGAGAGCGGCTCAAACGCCGCACCCCCTGCTCAACGATTTGTCTCCAAGAAGTCAGACATGATACAGTGAGTACACCGTGTGTGCTACTATATTACCAAAAAAAAAAACTGCTGATGGGCAGCATGGATGCATGACTTGTACAAGGGACTTGCAACAAGCAGTATATGATGATTAAAATTTTGCCAAACTCCAGATCAACATGATGCAGGTAGCTGCTAGGATTGTTTTTATTCCAGAAGTCAAAAAGGCTTCTAGAGGCCCAAGAATCTCTCACGAGTCTGAAGCACTGTTCGTGTTTTTTAAGATAAAAAAATACTTCATCGGATTTCAGGTGTCAACATTGGAAAACGTCAAATTAGGTTAGGCAGGGCTGATCAGCAGCTGGAACGCCGTCAGGAAATGAACTTTCAGCAAGTGCATATGTAGTTTGTCAATCCTTCGGAAGTTACCAGGACGGCCCAAGTTTTGTCATCAAATCAGATTCGTGGAAACTGGAAAGTACAATGTCAATGCTAGTTTTTCGAAGCCTTACTCCTGAATAGATGGTTTTCCAAGCTGCCTCTCGCCATGAACTCGTACACCAGGAGAAGCTCCCTGTCCTCGCCGCAGTAGCCCAGGAGCTTCACCAGGTTCGGATGCGACAATCTGCCCAGGAAGTCGACCTCGGACTGCACTTGCAAAGAAGAAAAAGTGGAAATGCCAAGTCAACACGCCGATGAACTTATCACCGCTAAAGTAATCAGAGAGGAGGACAGCTCAAATGAACATGGACATGGACTAAACAATCCAGCTTGCCAACCAAACAAGCAGTGAGTAACATTGCCCCTGCATGTTCTCAATCACAGCGAAGCTACAAGGTATGAACTCTGAAGCGATGGGGTGACATATAGGAAACAAACCAAAAGGAGTTGAAAAATTGGAACTTGCCGGCGAAGGCACGCACATATATGAGCCAGGTAGAACGGTTGACCTGTAAAGCAGTACGCGAAGAAAACGACCGGGAAATTGAACCGCAAAGGAACAATTTAATCCGATACAGTTACTAGATCAACTCCAGTTGTAAATCCAATCTATATATGTAAACAATCTAGACTAAATTAAGAACAAAAAGAGGCATGTATGAAACTAATTAAGACCAAATCAAATCAAATGTGAATTAAATTCGAAGCAAGCAGACCGATTGATTATGAATTCGAATCGAGCAAACTGATGGATCGATTACCGCACAGTGCTCACCTGCCATTCCTGCAGGCCCTGGACGCTCTCCGGGTTGAGCTTCTTGACGGCGACGACGACGCCGGAGTAGCTCTTGGCCGGGCTGAGCGTGCGCTCGTCCACCCATCCCTTGTACACCCGCCCGAATCCCCCCTCCCCGAGCACCATCTCCGGCTTGAACCCCCGCGTTACCGCCCGCAGCTCCGCCAACGTGAACACCCTCAACCCAGGCTCGTCAAGAACCCGCCCGCCGCCGCCCCCTCCTCCTCCCCCTCCCGTGCTCGCCTTCGGCCATGGCGACTTCCCTGCACATACAGAGCGATCATACACGCAACCGGCATCATCCAAGACGATTGAAGCAGAGGCTACCGTGCCTACCTTCGATTGGGCGCTGGTGTTTCTGATCAGTGGCATCTGGTGAGCCAAAGCAATTCCCCATGCCGGATCGAGCAGTGCTGATTTGTTCCTCTCGCGTGTCTGTTCTTGCGGCGTTCGTGTACTACTCGTATGCTTATATATCATACTAACTAAGCACGGAAGATAATCAAATAACGGGTGTACTACTCGTATGCTTATATATCATACTAACTAAGCTCGGAAAATAATCAATAACGGGACGTGGACAGCGTGGGATGGCAGGAGATGGCGCCAAGGAAGTGAACTGGTCGTTCCGCAGGCCTGGCACATGGACCCAGTTCACGGCCACACTTGGCTTCCCGTCCCGTTCTCGAGGAGGATGCGCGGTGTTTACGTGGGAACGCTTGACATGTTGGTTCTACGTGGACTCGGTCTGCGCAAGTGTTTCTTGTGCGTCACGTGGTTCTCCTCGCTAGATTTCGCTGTTTATTTTGCGAAGCTCGACGTTCTTCCATACCATCCTCCAGGGACGAACGCCTTCCCAAGTGCCAATGCCAGTTCGGCGCAGCGATAGAGCTAAGAAATTTTGAGAGCCTAGCTAAGTTTTACTGTAACTAATAAATGCAAACAACTTCATATATATCACAGGAGCAAAATTGAGAACTACTATGAGTTTTTTTTTTACTAAAAGCGTAGTACAATACAAATGTGGACGTCTATAGATAAAAATAAATAAAGATGCGACAAGTACCTTACTACAACACTATCAACGCTTTGATGGTTCACCAACAAAAATCTAACCACATACCAAAAGATATTCTGCATGATAAAAATTTATTGATTAATGCATCGTATAACGTAAAAAAATATACCCATATTGAAGTACGAAACTAGTGCATCACATACCACTAATATGTCAATCACGCATATCATGGAGCAAACTTATTTTTTGGGTCTTCATGCTTTGAAACTGTTACATAATAGGTAATTACTGCCCTAGGTTACTCCTCATTCATCAATGTTTCCCTAGTGAGACACTCCTTTTTCCTATTGTCCATTGGAGGCGTGTCATCCTGAATCATGGGCGATCTAAGGTCATCGGCTCAATCAGTTTGTTCTTCAACTTTGTCTTTTCTTCTCCACTCCTTTTTCACAGTTTTGATCGGTCGAAGCTCATTAAACGCCTGGTCCTTTTGCTTCTCCTGTTCGGCCTCCCTAATTTCCTGGGTCCTTAGTCTTTGAAGCCGTCTGTGTTGTGATCGGCTAAGACCTAGCGGGCACCACCTTGGTCTGGGTTTGATCGGCTTATGGACCCTCCCAACCAGATCTTCTTTTACCGCAGCGCTAGACTCTACCGCCTGTTCCTTAGCCTGATTCGGCAGGGAAACCCTCTCTTTAATCAGCTTTCTGTAAGTTTTGCTAGGACGATTCTGTATCGGCCTAAATAATATATATTTGGCCGATCGCCCAGGCCAATCGTCCCGGGGATGGTGCTCTATCGGACATGAGTATGGCGACGGCAGTGCTACTCCCCTCTCCCAACAAAACTGCCAAAAGGGGCATCTTTGGTGGGCTTTCTCTAGGTTCTCGGGCCAATACAAATTATCTGGCTAACACGGGTGGTGTCATGGCCAATTGTTTATTTTCTCATATTCCTCCAATAATTGAGAAAATGTTGGCTTAGGCCTGTCGATCGGGCTTCGCGACGGTGATCTTTCGACTTTGTATCATCTGCTAACTTGCGGATCTCCCTTTGGTTTGACGGTCCTCGAATTCTTACCCTCATGATCGGCTTTTATTTATAGTGAACTGATCGTGATCTTCAAGGCTTGTCGCCGTTCGAACTAGATTGGATGTCGACGCGTCGAGCCCATTTTGGTTCCTCATCGTTCACATGCTCTTTCCCTTTATACGAGCACTGAACCATATTGATGGGGAATGGATTCACATCTACCTGCATGGTTGTCTCATTAGCGAATTTCAGCTGATCGTCTTCAATAGCCAACTGGATTTGCTGGTGAAAAATATTGCAATCTTTAGTATTATAAGAAAAGAGTGATGCCACTTGCAATACCTTCCCTTCTTGATCTCATCAGCCGATGGTATGACTTGCCCCTCAGGCAAACGTATTATTTTTTCTTACAAGAGTAAGTCGAAAATACGATCGCACTTGGATATGTGAAATGCGTACTTGACTTTTGACTTGTTTTTAGTTAGCTTAAACCATGAACAAACCAAGGACTTTTTGGGGCCCTTGACCCACTCGGCTATATTTACCTTTGCCTCATCTTCTTCAGAGGATTCACTCGAGCAATAGTCAATCATATTAACTTTGACCTTATCTTTTTCCTTGTTATTACCGTTCACTTTGAATTTATCCTTGAACCCCTTATTGTCAGGCAATCGGCTTTCTTGAGCCAACACGCGATGAAGCAGATGGCTTAAGTCGATGAATTCTTGCCCACCAAACTTGTCTCTAAGTGGGAGAATTAGTTCCTGGAAAGCTAAATCGGCTAGTTGATTATCAGGTAATGTGACGCTAAAACACCGATTTCGAACTTCCCTAAACCTCTTAATGTAGTTAGTTACTAATTCTCCAAATTTCTGGCAGATGGCACTTAGATCTGAAATCCTAAGTTCCAGACTGCCAGAGAAAAAATACTCATAGAATCGGTTTTACAAATTGTTCCAAAAATGAACCGAATTTAGAGGCAAACTAGTAAACCAAGTAAAAATAGCTCTTAATAAAGATAATAGAAATAATCTAATTTTCAGCCCGTCGGTCTGAGCAACTTCGCCACATTGAGTGATAAAGTGTCCAATGTGCTCTAAGGTGGTGACCGAATCATCTCCAGAAAACTTGGTAAAATCAGAAACTTTAAAATTATGCGGATATGACATACGATCTATATAATCAGAATACAGCTTTCTATAGCTGATTACTTTACCCTTTAGCTGTAGGCCGAATTGATCTCTTATCATGGCTGAAATCTGGTTGACCTAATTGATATTGTTAGCCAACAAGGTAGTGGGGCCCTGCCAATTATCATAACTATCGTTCTGCCCCCCGAGTGGAAGCTCGGGCTGCCGATTGAATTGAACCAATGGATATTGAGGAAATTGTTCACATCCATCTTTTCTCCTAACTGGCGACTCTGGCAATGGGATGAAGGGTTCTATATAAGTTATGATCTTGTGTGGAACCGGATTCCTAGGTGGGATCGGCTCATGGTACTGAGAATATCTAGTAGACTCAATCGGTTATGGAACCGATTGTGAGAAGGCGTGGAACAAAGTTGACGGCGGCAAATTAGCTGACACGTTCAGTTTTGCAGCATCAGTATATGCCTGGTAATGCGTGACTCCGCTAGGACGAGGGTCACTAGGCAATATAACAGTAGGCTGAGTCGGCATCAACGAAGGAATTGGAGCCAACGTTTTTGCACCATCCACTGTGTTAGTGCTTTGCGCTATTGAATAAACGGGATATGTTGGTAGCATTTATGGCGGATCGAGTAGGCTCCCGGACAAAGCCAATTCTTGAGCAATAGCCTTCACGCTATTTGTAATCATCGGCTTAAGGGTAATGACCAAGGCCGATGATTGATTGATCGATGTGTGATGTACCGATTGCTCAATCATAGCCGATAATTTAGCCTGTGTAGGCACGTATTGACTTACTGGGCCACTTGAGATCCTTGCATCACCGAGAGGGTTCAGTGTTGGTAAAGTAATTTTCTGGGTGACACTACGTCGGGTTTTCTGGTAGTAACCCAACATCATCTCTTCTAAAGCAGCTTTCTGATCCTCGATTTCTTTTCGTTGTTTTGGAGTCAAATCATTCAATGTGGGGATGATTATAGCCTTGGTGTTAAGGTCGGACGGCGGAATTGACTTGCCTGATGAAGACATCTTCTAGTCCCACCAGGCGTGCCAAGAGTGTGTTGGTGCTAAAAACTTGAAGTGTGGTTTTTAGCCACAGCACACCAAACGAATACCCAATTCAGAACGTGCCAACCTATTTGACCCTACAATCGGTAAAGAAAAATATAAAATTCACTTAGAGCTGATTTCATGAGGCAATCGGCTTAGATTTTGATCAGCTAAAAGCTGATCAAATTGAAGGTAAGGGGTAATTCTAATTAGCTGATTAAAATCAATCAGAGGGCAAAGGCAGATACTCTAAAAAAGGCGATGCGCAGCAAGATCAGAGAATCGAACCTGGGAGCGTAATCAACGAAGATCAATAATCGGCGATGCGCAACTTTATTAATCAAGATCAGATTACAAGAAAAACTAGATTACTGAACTACTCCTAGTTGACAGAAAAAAATAGACAAAAGTAAATGCAGGCTAATTGATTTTATTTTGTTATCGTTCTTTGCCTGCTCACATCTATCTTTTATATCAATAGGCCGAGTGAGTCCTATTACAACATGTTGAGAAGTTTGATCCGTATCGGCCTCTATCTAGACGGTTTTTCCTTAATAATCCCTTTTGTTTCCAAATATTTTTCGAACTGTATATTGGGCGTTTCCCGTTTACTCTAGACTGCCGATTTTAATCGCATTCGCCAATTTTTGGTGTAAACAGCTGCCCACAAACACAGAGGTCGAGCCACAGAGGGATTGGGGATTTAGGGAGACCGGAGACGAGACGAGAGCAGGAGTCAACAGGGGCGGAGCTACAAGGTGGTCCCGGTGGGCCACGGATCACCCTGGCCCAGCCCATTAGCCTTTAGGTATTTTTTCTGTAGGGAAAAAAATCGTAGAATTTTCTCAGCCGACTCCTGTACACGCGATGGTTGTTGAAGCTTTTTATTTGATCATATTGTGTTTGGTATTTTTTTTATTTAAATGTTGGTATGCTACACTTATATTGTTAAAAAAAGTTAAGCTGGATCACCTATGACTAAAATCCTAGCTACGCCACTGGGAGTCAAGACGAAAAAGGGGATTGATTTCTTGATTCTTTACTCCAATGGAATCTAGAATAAGTTGGTTTTTGGATTTGTGGGCTGCAACCTGTGGGCTTACGTAGTTTGGTCCACCGGTCGGTTTGTTCGCGTGCGAGGTGTGACGGTCTACTCGTGTCGTTGGTAAGAACTTGCTCTAGACCATCGAGATCCTCGTGTCACTGACTCAAAAAGTATAGCAATTTTTTTTACTAGCCAAAGTATAACGTCAAATTTTAGACAAATTTAACAAAAAATATTACTACAAAACATGGCAACGTACCATAGTATACGAACAAACAGTCGGTAGTCACCGTCATTTCGACTGTTTCTGTCTTAATAACTAGGATCAGCTGCCGACAGATCGAGTTGAGCCTGGCCTGCTCACTTGTCTAAGAGCAGCTCCAACAGCTCCCTCATCCGGTTCCCTACCCTAAAATTTGAGGAAGCAGTGCTACTGTTTCAGCTCCAACAGGTTCCCTATGTCATTCCCTATTTTTGAGGAACGGTGAGCGGCTCCCGAAATTACAGGAATCTCTCTCCCTTCTCCATCCGATTCCCCATCCGATCGGAGCAACGGCTGCAGCGCTCCCGCGCCCGCGACGACCGGTGAGAGGAAGGCGAGGAAGCGCAGAACTCCGTGCAGCCGGAGCGAGCGGAAGGCGAGAAAGCGCAGGGCTCCGAGTAGCCGGAGCGAGCGGAAGGCGAGGAAGCGCAGGACTCTCTCTCGCTCGTGTGCCATCCGAGCCGTCGTCTGCTTCTGCATCTGGACGCCGCCGTCTACTCCTGTGAAACAACAGCAGCCGAAACTCACACAGAGAGGGCGTGGAGAGAAGGAAGAATCCGATGGATCGACATCAACCCTTGGTAATAGATCCGTTCCATTCCGTTTCTTGCTTCCTACACAAGACTCAGACCAGAGCTGTTTGATTCCGCTGTTTTACCTCTAGGATTTGGTTTGGGGTTGGAATTGCTCCAGATCTATCTATCATTTTCTTGGATTGGACTCGTGGGTTTGGTTTGGAGCCCATATTAGGGTTTTCTTGCAACAGCGTGTATATCTTAGGCTCTTAGCTAGTCCGCTAATTCTTCCACAAGAATGAATCACAAAATTGTTCTCCCGAGATCCGGCCTGGTCATCACAATTTAGTTTTAGCGCAAGTGGGTGCAATTTGTTTAGTTTTTTTTGGATTGGATTACTTCTGCTCGACTCATCTTCTGCTTAGTTGAGATTTAAGGGAAGTAGAGGTAGTTCTAGCATGACAATTTATGTTTTTGATGATGCAGGAGATTTCTGAGAATTATGCAAATCCAAAGACGTGCTTCTTCCATGTGCTCTTCAAGGTACCCTGCCTGTTGTTTCTTCTACAGTCTCTGTAATCATCTATGCAACATTGTAGTTAGCATTTAGCTGATTTGACCGTGTCTGTGATTCTGTGAAGGCGGGGGCATTGACATTCTACATACTGTCAACAACTTCGTTATCATATTCGTCATCACCGTGCTCCTTGCAGTGCTTAACTTCTGGGTGGTGAAGAATGTCAGTGGAAGGATATTGGTTGGGATGCGGTGGTGGAACTTAATTTTAATTTTTTTTGTTGAGATCATAATGGATATGAAGAGAAGGGATAGATGATGATTGTCAATGCATCAATCTTTCAACTGAATGCTAGACATTGTGCATTTGTTATGCAAGCAGCACAGTTGGTTCTTGAAAATGTTCAGAATGATCAACCACAGGTTTGTGCTATCTGAAAATTGGTTATCAGATTGTCCATTATGATTGTTGCTTTTAAAATATGTAACCAAAAGATTTCACTCGCAGGCTAGCATTACTAGAACAGAATCTGGCATTGAACGGCTTGTGTGGTCGGAGCATAAACCATATATACCCAGGCCTCTTCTCAGCATGCATGCAAGGATGGGAGACAATGCTTGTGAAATGGCAGTGGTTGGCTTTGAGAAATACATGGAGCTGGCTGCCAGCCTCCGAAGACAGTTTCAAGTCTCGAGAACATCTGGCTTTCTACTGAAATGCAGCCAATTTAACTCCGTCCTCTATTTGGCGTAACACAATGTTTGTTTGATTCCTGCAGTTAGTCTGAAACTCAACTCTCCTAATGTTGAATACAGAAAGTTATCAAATGCATCACATTTAGTTAAACCATGAGACTTGCAAATAGAATGTTGTTTTCTTTTGAATTCTTCAGTAATCAGTATTGCCTGTTATGCTAGCCGTTACAATATAGCCGTTACAATATAGTTGTTACAATAAATTTCAAATTTAGATTCCGCAATTAAAATATATAGCCCATCAAATTTGGTCCGTAAAAAACGTGTCTCATATGGCGGTTATGAAATATCATTATAATATAGGAGGGAGAAAATAGAGAGTGGGATTTAGGGAATGCTGTTGGAGAGAGAAGAGATATAGGGAAGGAATCTTTTTAGGGAATTCTGTATATGAGGATATAGGGATCCAGATTTAGGGAACGCTGTTGGAGATGGTCTAAACGTAAAATATCGGATTGGATTGATTTGTCCGGTTGCTAGGTCGTTACTGCCTGATCTCTAGATGGCGAGGCCGGTCCATGGACCAACAAATCTCTGCGTTGGCTTTGGCCACGTCCAGAGCCCAAACAACGCATAGCCGTAGCTGGAAACCACGATGCAGCAGTGATTTTGACACGTTCCATTCCACGCCGCTACTCGACACAGTGGACATGACATAAAAGGTCCGCTTTGTCTTCGCACAAGCGGAACACTCCGGCTGTTTGTACCAGCTGTAAATGATGCCAACCAAATGCAGCGTATCCGATTGCGAAATCATCCCTTCTCTCCTCTGACCCCTCCTCTCATTTTTTTAGAGATTTAGTGAGTAAAGTATTTGAAAAAATTAGTCTCGTTTTCTAATCATGGAATCACTTTCTACACTCTCCTATCTCGAAAAAGCCTCCCGCGCTCCTTCTCTGTAACAGCCCGACTGCCACGCTCCTCAGCTACTGCACCGACCATCCTTCCCACGTTACCCGTACGTGAAGAAGCCACTGCTTCCACGGCTCAGCGATTGCCGAGCTCCTTGGGCATAGGATCGTCTTCCTAGGTGAGAAGAAGGCTAAATCTATAAATTATTTCACAAAGTTGTTTGATTTAGGAAAAACAAACGAGCCGAGGAGGCTAGAATAGGAATGATTTCTCCAATTGCAAATCTTTGCAATCACTCGGTCACCAACAGAGAAAATTTTGGTGTTTAACTCATCAACAATGCTATTAGATCCATCACCGTCGAAACTTATTGAATCTACAAGATGCCAACATGCACCAAGCCGTGAGAAATCTGTACATGATTAAACTTGGTCAATATCCCAAACAGGAGTACAGTGTTAACTCCCCTTTCTTCCCGGGCTGATACATGTTTCCCACACAGGGCACCACCGATCATACGTACACTGGCTACAGATTTATGAACTGGAACCAATTAAGGACAAGAAAGAACAACAGTCTTGGTCAGCTTCAACTATCATCAGGTCTCATAGAACTCTGTCAAGCAGATCGCAAAAGACCAGTTCTTGAAACCAAGGCTTTGACTCTATGACATTTGACCGTTTCAACGTCTTACCTGTCTCTCAGACTGAGATCTTGCTGTTCTATGGGAAAGAACGCAGTCTAGACTATGCATACTGCTCAATCCTTCTACCGCCTCGCCTTCTGGATGGCGTGCCAACATATTGCGGTGACCCGCACTTCGCCGGGGAGCTCAGAGACGCCGGGGGCCGTTCAGGCACATATGGTTGGTTTGCAACATGGTTCAGACCTATTACAACATCGGCAACGATTGGGCGGACATGGGGCTGGTCCTGGAGGCACATGATGCTGATTACAACCAACTGGTTGAGCGCCGATGTTGGATAGCAGCCCTGAAGAGCCGGATCAGCGAGCCTGTGAAATTTCCTCTTGTCATGCAGAAATGGTCTTGACTGCAAAATCCAAAAAAAAAAAGTTTGACATGAATAAGCCTCAGAGCTTTCCAGAACTGACTTTGATGTTGATAAACTTTTAACTATCCTTAGGGGAATAAAATGAATCATCTCATGTTCATGGCGATATGCAAAATTACGTTGACATCCTTTAAAATATAATTCTTCAAAAAACATATAAAATATAAGGAGAATAATAAACATGTCTAAACAAATGGAGGGGCAATCAAACAATTGGACTAGCATAGAGAAGACGTCACAAAACCTTTTACCGGGGATACTTCTAAGTTCTAATAATGAAGCTATGACAGACAGCAATTCTGTTGGCAGAATTTGAGGAGATGCAGAACAGGGCATAGAGCATTGGAAGCATAAATTATGAAGGTAAATCTTCCTACCCATGTTAGTAAATTTTGCTCTGGTTTAGGCCTTGAAGCATCATAAATCCTTCTGCCAGTGATCAGTTCCAACAGAAGAACACCGAAACTGTATATGTCAGATTTCATGGTAAGCTTACCACTCACCACATAGTCAGGGGCACAGTAGCCGTAGGTACCCATAACCCTGGTGGAAACATGAGTTCGGTCACCAACGGGTCCAACTTTTGCGAGTCCAAAATCAGAGAGCTTTGGACTGAAGCCCTCATCCAACAAAATATTAGCAGCTTTCATATCACGGTAAATGATAGGTGGATCAGCCACATTGTGCAAATATGATAGCCCTTCTGCTACTCCAACAGCTATCCTCACACGAGTATTCCAGTTGAGTGGTTGCTTGCCAAGAGGCACATCTATCCAAAGGTGAAATTTTTGTCAATCGAATGAAGTGTACAAAAAAGAATGTTGAACAGAAGATTGTTATAGGGCAGATGGCAATATTTCATCAGGATTACCATGCTCCCGCAGGTTGTTTACCCTGCGTTCCATAGCACTTTTACATTTATATCTTTTACCATCATGCAGATTGAATATATAAATAACTAATCACTGATCAGCAATTTCAGACTTTAGCATTAAACAATGGACCTACAGCACATCACACATAGTAATACAAGCAATTGACAATGCACAGCTCCAAAATTTTTCTCTTACGCAATTGCATGAAAAATTCAAATTGATTCACAATATCTCATTTCTGGAAGTATTGGTGGCCTAAGCTTAGTTATAGCACATCGTTGAGACAGATTATGGGTTAGGGAGAAATAAAGGAACTTTGCAGAAAAGTTCAGATGATTCACATCATGCCCATAGAACCGCTATCATCCAGGAGAACATGTGATGTTCAGGCATGAGACAAGCCATGAGTACCTGAGAACTTCAATAATTCTCCGTGGGGACAATTTGGCCAGCCTTAGGTATTATGTTCTGAGCAATTTTGTCATGTAGGAAAATGGCCGATTAGGCGATTAGCACAAGGTGGCTTTTCAGGCCAAAAACACAACTAAGAGAGTTTTACAATTTTTTTTGGTTGATTGCATGCTGGATCTGATTTATTTTGCAATTTTGCACCTTGAACAGAATGGATGGTTCGCACTATCCCTATCCCTAACGAATAATTAAGACAATGATACTTCCGAAAATACTAATTTTACTAGTTCTTTAATTAATAGACAATAAATGCAACACAATTTTCTGGAAATAATTATAACTGACATAAATAGAGACCCCACAGCAAGCTACAATGTTTTCACGGCTTTCTTCCCACAAAGAAAAAAAATTGCATCCTCGTTCATAGTTTTAGACATCTTTGCGGAACATATTCAGTCCTTACAAGAAAAGGAACCAAGAAGACGATGGCAAAACCATGAACATATGAGGAATCAGAATTATACTAGGAAGAAATCAAGAAAGTGAAGAATGGCAACTGGGCAAATTCAATGGCTCATTTAGTATTCATTGTCTGAACTTTGACATCCTTAAATACGAAACCCCAGTTGTAATCCAAGTACTAAGAAACTGAAGGTGAAAGAAAATTGGTGAATGCACCAACAGTTAATAGAGAAAATAGCAGCCGTATCATTTATTCACGATTTTTGCAGAAGGTGAAAATTTCAATATATAAAAGAGTAGACGACATCCTGAATTCTAGTAAAGCAGGTAATAAAAGCAATAGAGCAAATGGAGATGAACATCTATTTCTCTTTGTTTTTTTGCTGTGTGGGGACCAACAAGAACAATCTCAACTTGATTGTCATCTTCATTCATTTCATAGTAAATTTTCAATATTTAAAGGATCAACTTTTGGTACTTTTTTATTGATGCCTTTATATCAATACTAGAATATTATTCTATGCCATAATAACTACGGATATAATTATGGAATAATAACACCTAGCTAATATTACCAAACAATATTCAAGATCATAATCCAATGTTACAATTTACAAGATTCTTGATTATGATAACCATATGAGAATTTATTGTGATTCTCAGCATCATGTTGATTGATTCCTTTCATTATGAAACATATTTACCTGTTGATTAGGATTTCTTATTTGGCAATAAATATAAGAAAAGCAGTGTTCTAAAAGGCTACGTAACACCCTCCCACCTAGCTCACCTAGCCGATTTATCCCGCTCAGTCCTGCCTGATCAGCGGTTAGGTGCTAGTCTGCTACCCAACTAGCGCCTAGCGACTTGGTGAACACCAAAGAAAAGGGCTGTTGTGTATTTTATAAAGAAAGTGCAGAGACAACAAAATTCAGTGAATTTTTGAACCGAGTTCCTCGAAGACATATACAGTTCGCTTATTCAGGGATCCAGGGTTTCTTGGATAAGGATGTTGATTTTGCCCTCCATTTTATCTAATTTCTTAGTTACACCACTCTTCCATTTCTTTTCTCCTTTTTGTCATTTCCCCATGAACACGTCTGTACTACTTAATGAAAGAAAGGGAGAAAAGATCTCACAGGCAGTGAGGTCTTTTATTTTAAGCTTTCGTTAAAGCACATTACTGGTATGAAGGACGACTACAACTGAAACGCTACAAAGGTTTGTTGTGTCCAAAGCATACAAGGACACACTTGCTGAAGATTCAGAGAACTACCCTAAGACATAAATTAAAAAGAAAGGCCAGAACATTTCAACAGTGGCGTGCAATCCGCTAAGAGCAGACGAATTTCTCCTCAACATACCAATTCCCAAACTACATTGCACACACACACGAACCAGACCAAACAAGCGCAGGAAGATTGAGAGCTTCTTACCAAACAGATGGCTCTCCAAGCTGCCGAATGGCATGTACTCGTACACCAGCAGCCTCTCGTCCCCCTGTGCGCAGAACCCGATCAAGCTGACGAGATTCGGATGACTAAGCACTGTCAGCATGAGCACCTCCACCAAGAACTCGTTCCTCCCTTGCACGCCATCCTGAGTGAGCTGTTTCACTGCCACCATCTGCACATCACAAAGGAAGATAAAGAAAGTCGAATCTTTAAACACAAAAGGCCCTCCAAAGTAGAATAAAGACGAGAATTTTGGACTCACCTGCCCATTGATCTTGCCTTTGTACACCTTCCCAAAGCCACCTTCCCCAATAAAATTGGCATCGTTGAAGTAGCCGGTCGCCACAAGCAGATCCTTGAAGGTGAAGCTGTGCGCGTAGCCGTTCCCCACATCCGGCGTCAAAGGCGCCACCTTTCTCCTTGCATCGGCGCCTGCTACGAGAAACAGTCACAGTCCATCCAAGCCCAAAAAAAAGAGACCCTAACAGAACACAGTACAGATGGAAATGAAAAACCTGATGAGTCGTCTGAAGAGTGGTAGTTGGGCTTGGAAGGCTTGACGTCGCCGCTTCCTTCGTCCGCCTCCGGCGCAAAGCACCGGAAGCAACCCATCCCAACACCACCACAGATTTCTCGCGATGGCTCGCCAAGAACTCTTCTCATAAGACACGCGCAACACAGGAACGAGAAGAACAAGAGCGAGGGCAAGAGCGAGAGAACCACCCAGGAAGCGGCTATTATTAATGCACGACCAAACCGGGCAAGGAACGCCCCAAGGGTCCCAAGAAACCCCCCGAGAGACTCCGGGATCGGGAGCCGGATTGATCAGCAACCGGCGAGGAATTGCGGGGTTAGTAGGCAACAGGCCGAGGGATTTAGCAAACTGGGGCAAGAAATTATAGCGGGCATCATGGGGACAAAGGCCCCGCATTTGGCCCCCATGTCGAACCGCAAGTGCACAGTAGCAATGGAGCAACTCTGGAAGGCATTTACCGCAAGGAAATCCTCCTATAAGGGCATCACTTCTCGGGCATTTCCCGTTCTTTTTTCAAGGTTTCCTTCCTGGTGGTCAGTTTATATTGAAAAATTCTCTCCGTAATAAACGGAAAGTCTCCGGGTGCTGGATTTGGAAGCCGACCATCAGTATCACAGTTGGTTCTGCAGTTTTGTTCTTGTTCGAAGGAGGAGGATTCTTGGGATCTGTGAAGGGCCGTTTTTTTTTTTGAAAAAGCTGTTTTTTTAAGCACTTTAGACTGAATAGCTTTCGTAATTTTTTTATAAGGGACTCTTCGATAAACAACTAATTTTTCAGCAATAAAACACAAAGTAAGTCCTACTCAGCTTTTGGTATTTTTTTTATAGTTATATGTGTCTTCTAACTTATACTATAGGCTACTTAAAACTAGCTATTTAGGGTTTATTGGTTTTTCAAAAGTTAAAATTGGCTTGAAACCCCTCAAATAAGACCTTGTTTTCTTGGCTTGGCTTTTCCTAGGAGCTGAGGAGGGAGAGTGCGTGCATGTGTGAATAGAGTGTGATTCACTTGAATTTAGCCTACATATTTTTCTCTGATCTGATATCCTTTTAAACGTAATTACAAAATAACATCTTTCTCTAACGTGGAAGCGCCAGTAAGTGACATGTATCACCTGTTATGCTCCCATATCGTGGAAGGAGGTATCAAGCTTTCATAGCTTGGCAAGCCTTCATAGTTACAGAGGCCCTATAGCTCGGTACCTCCTTTTGCGGTGTGGGAATGTGACAGATGCCACGTGTTGTCTATCGATGCTTGTGCGGTTGTGTAGAGGGCTATTTTTATAATTATATCCGAAAGAAAGCCAGATTAAAAAAAGCTTGTCAGTGGGCTAGAAAAGTGATGACTTATGAATTGTGCATGGTTTGTATTATGCTATTTTGATTGTTGCTTTCCTCACCAGTTTGCACCTAGTGCAGTAGTAGTTGCACTTCAGATCTGCTACTGTGCCTACTATAGTAGTAGATCTGAAGCACAGTTGAGAACCGAGCTAGCTCAGTTGGCAGTGATGCCGGCATGAGTCAAGCACGCGTCCTTGTACTTAAAAAAATCTAAGGTGCAGTCTAGTACTAGATATTTGCCACCTCTTTCTGCGGATGGTGAGATGCCGATGAGGAGGAGATGGTGCCATACTGCTTTGCCATGTTTTCATTGAATGAATGAACATCGAGACTACTCGTCGACAAGGAGTTACGTTGGATTGTAAATGCATTGTATTGATCAGGCGAACGTGCCCTGTTCTCCATACTCCAAAGTCCAAATGCGTGTACGCACGCTTAATTGCTGAGCATATTGTTTGGCTTCCTTTGCTTAGTAGGACTAGGGAGTAAAAATGCAGATGGTACTTTGAATGCTGGAACAGTGCTTTGTTTTTTTCGAAAGAGCGGCAAGAGGATTACCGCATACTTTATTAAGAAGGAAAAAAGGAAACGAAAGACAGATTGGCCTGTTTTTTATGGAAAAAACCGGACCCAAAAAAACCTCACAATATTCCACCACTCACTCCACTAACCATGTAACTAAGCTTCAAAAGAGAGGGGAAAAAAAAACCAAAAGCTCTCACTGACCACTACACATCCCCCTAAGTCGTCTGAATCGTCTGGAATGTCGACCACGCGTAACCATGGTTTAAGACGGAACAGTGCTTTGTTACTGTATTAGTAATCATCGAAGATGCTGATGCATGTATGGTCAGAAACTGGGTGCATGTGGATATCTCCGGCAATCAGATCAGATCACTCATCACTGTGAAGTACAAACCAAAATGCTTGTATATATAATATCAGATTGGGAACATGTGTCATATGCTTCTGAACTGGGGATGAATATGACGGTAAAAAATAGGGACTAGGGGCTCAAATTGGTGAAGAAAGAAGGCATTGAAACAACATTAGTATTGTGCAAGTTATTTGTCCTCGTTGGAAACTTCAACATACATAGTGAATTGTGAACCTGTTATGTATTCTTCAAGAAAGACAAATGCATCTTCCAAGTTGTGCAAACTTCCTGATGAATTACGCGACAAGAGTTGGATGCAAATTCTATGCACAGTCCTAGGACAAACTTCTAGCTACAATGAAGCACAGAAACAAGAGTTTTTATCTTTAAAAAAAAAAAGATGGACATGGTTAACCTTGGCACTATTGACAGTGGGAAAAGAATCTGTCGGTGCCATTTTATCTGCCTCTGCATTCTGTTCTCTTCTTCTAGACGAGCTTCCGGCCCAACTCCACACACGCACACATACGCATATGTGTCCTACCCACACTAGGAATTTTACAGAGATATCTATCTAACTATCTTAATTACGCTATCTTAATTACGCACACGAGTGTATGTATTTGTTCCGATTTTTATTTTTAGGTGAGGCCTGCAAAAAGAGTCTCGGACTAATCTCGCGACCGGCTGGAAAACACACTGCCTTCCAACCAACTGGGCAACCGCCCGTCTCAGGAGAAGCGTTCCCTGAAATGCTTTCCTAAGCTATTTTCGGTGCACCTTTTGATGGACACAAAACAAAATTGCTACCAAACGCTGCACCCATAGTCATATTGCTTGTCCCACAACCATACATGGAGCATGGTACATGATAGTGCATGTAATTAATTAGCTATTAAGCTCTAATCTAATCGAACAAGTACTCCAGAAATCATATGAATCAGATCTGATTTATCGATGTACGAACTATTCATTTATCTGGAAAACAATTATTGGCATATAATATAATATATCTACTCCAAAAACATGGCATGAGGCATGTCCCCTAAAGCTACCCCAGACAAATATCTATTGCACAGCCGGTTTCAGAGACTAAAACAAAAGGCAATTGGCTTTCAGCCACAGACATTATTGCATTTGCTGCAGTAGAGTCACATGCAGACACAATTGTATCTAGTCGGATCGAGAATTAGCATTTCTAACTGGATTTATACTATCCGAACCATCAATTGCACGACCAGATAGCTCAAATTACATCTAGTCCTTCCCGCACGGCCTTAGCCAAACTGTGGCTGATCCCAGTGTCCCTGTGGAGTGATGCACTGACGCTGTGTGTGCAGAGCTGGACCCTTAAATTACACCTCTGTCTCTCTACTGAACTATCTTTTTTTGACAGTAACAACTCAGTGGACGCCTATGATACCAGGACATACATAATTGCAACGTGGACTCATCATTTGGATTCTAGCAAGCCATGGCTAGCACCTACTACCAGCAAGGAAGGAATCGCCATTAGCCAAGTCCAATTTCTTGCAGGCGAGTAGGGATCGGAATGGATTGCAGCTGCGGCATGGGCCGGGCATTGGTGGGCGGCTGGTGCCTGCGAGCTCAGGCCTCAGGCAAACTCGCAATAATGGCATGGGGGATTTGGGACCAGGCAGGCAGTACGGTCACTGCTCCCTTCTTTGTTAGTGGAGGGATCGCTGCTGTGCGTGGGGCCGTGTTGTCATCCGCTGCTGAGTCGTCCAGAGACACAGATGCAAATCGTGGTCCGTACGGTCTGAAATCAGGTAAGGACTTGCTGTTCCAGAATGTAGTCAGTTTAAGTGCAGCATTCCCTGTCGCGTCCAATTCGGACTAGCATGATGGTGGTTGGCTGCAAATTGAACGATCAAATATGCAGGCCACGCTTCGAACGCGCAGGAATTTGGCAAGAAAGTTTTTTTTGTTCTCGCAGGAACCAGAGAAAAATCTGTATGACAGCAGAAAAAAAAAATGCGCGTGTACTGCAGCTGACATTCAGGCCATTTTTGTCCGTATTATTCGTTTTCTTTCGTTTCGTTTTGCAAAGGAGATAAGTACGGTTGTTGAGGACGGAGATGGACAGGAAGGAAGCGCACAAGCATTGCGAGCCCGGCCGGCTGGCGCACACTACCAAAAGAACTAGTCCAAATGCAGTGCACGGAGCGTCAAATGCAGCGGCAGAAGAAACATACAATAAGACGGCGGTTGTGCCGGGCGACAGATCCACTGGACGCCTGCCTGACTAGCGCTGAAAGGCTACGGCTAGCACTCGTCATCGCACAGTGGTAGAATATATTACATTTACACACTGAGCAAAGAAAATATGTATGGTAGTATCAGGAGCAATGGGAATGGGGATCTAGTGGTAGTAGTCATCAAAAGGGGCCCCGATTAATCAATCGATGGCACTGATTCTCCACGTGAAGTTGCATCGCTCGCATCACATGCCTGAGGGATTTAAGGTGGAAAACATATATTATTGCATTATTGCATTAGCCACTTGTGTTGCATCCCATGAAGAGTTATAAACAGCTAGTTTTGTTACATGCATGATGGATCCAAGTATCCAACGGGTGTGTGATGGGGGCAAAGGCTAGCTTCCTTGTGAACCAGGGTGGACCCAAGGGCTAAGGTGGGCTCGACTCGAGCCCCTACGGTCATCGTTTTCTGCTTTATTATGAATTGGTGTGATTTTTATTTTTTTATTTGATGTTTTGTTATAATTTAATAATGAAGTATGCTAACTTGTTTTCTTTGTTAGATATTCTCAAATTCTTGAATATCATTTTTTAAGTTGTTTGATATGGATATAAATGACATTTATAGCACATTTGTAAGCCTAGCTACTCGAATGTAGGAAACAATCATGACAAAACTCAAGAGAGGAGGCGTACACGCAGATCCAAAGTTGCACAAGAATGCAAGGGCCTTAACACCAATTGCTTGTTGATCTTTATATTTAGCACGTGCAAATTATAAGATTTTAGCTGGATCAACTTACCTAATTCTCAACGGACCATTGCTTAACCCATGAGCACCCTCAATGTTTCCGTTCTTGGTCCGCCACTGATGTGAACTGCTCCACTATGTTGACAAATCGACATAAACTATCATAGTTTTACTTAGATTCCAAGACATCTTCATTTCTTTCCAATCAATCCAAGCGCCGATTCGATGATTAGCTCTTACTGAAGTGCCAAATGATCTTAAACAAATGAAAGGAGAAAAAAACACGGTGTGTGTAGTGCAATGGTTCGTACGTGTCGATTTATACGTATCACGTGGCGCGTGACTGTTCGACACCAGCAAAGCGTAGCCTGGCAGGAGCTCACGGGAACAGTGGAATGCCGCATCGAATTCGTTCGTTCTGTACCACGAGGATGATCGATGTTTTCCCTCACAACCCGGGTTCGACAAAACGTAACAGCGCCGGTTGTTACGCGAGAAGTCACAAGTTCAACAAGTTGCTTCTCCCCTCGCCGACGGTGAGCTCTTGGGTTTTATGGGAAAAATCTCACCAGCTATTGCTATTTTCAGGACAAGTTAGTGCATGGAATAGTTACTGCGAGGTTGCAATAGTAACGGAGAACATGGTTTTAAAAACAGATTTTGAAAAAATCGCTCAAAATTCGAAAACCGCTTAAAAACCGTCAGAAACCGATTGATTAAGAAATAAAAAAAATTGAAAACCATTCGGTTTTCACCGAAAACCAACCAACCAATTAAACGTTCCTTAAATTTTTCGAGCGGTTTTCAACGCATAATTTTTTTTAATTAGACTGATTTATCGAGCTGTTTTGGATCTCGAATCGCAGCGGTTTACCAAGCGGTTTTGTCGAAACCTTACCGGAGAACAGTACGGGCAGGAACAGTTTGACTATGAGAAAGTTATGGAATAACCGGAGCAATCGAGTAATGGGTGCCTTGATGGCCACAATGAATGAGGGGAGTGGCTCCATACATATGATGAGACGATGGCATTTCATGGCACTCTCACGGGTGATGTTGGCTTCAGGTTCAGAGACTCTCCCCGTTCTCTTCTTATCCTCAGGGCGTGGGCGTCGTCACATTAACCTCTTAGGCTTTCATGTGTTGTTCCCGCCTGTGCATTATTGGCCTGTGTGCTGTGTGCTTGTAATGGACTAATGGCAAGCGATGTCAGAGCAGAACTGCAGCCGTCTAGTGAATTATCTGCTCTAGATGTCGACTCAATGTCATCCGCTATCTCTAGGGATGTAGGTTCAGATCTTCATAGCATCAGATTGCTGCTTCGTCGTGGAGTGCATTGTTGGCCAGGGCACCTTGCAGGAATCATGGCAGCATATCCATGCAGATCCACTGTACTGAACTGGTATTCATCCTCATGTTTCCAACCTTTTATAGATAACACACATATCGCATCTGGATAACTTTACCAACTGTAATACAGAGCAGGGTTCCAATTTTCGCTGAATTTCGGCAAATTTTTGCCAAAATTTCACATTTTGGGCCCCCATGAAATCTAAACTATCGGTCAAATAAAAAATTTAAATTGCTACAGTAATTTCTTTTTTAGCGAAATTTCACCGAATTTCATGAATTTTGGCCGGATTTTGAACTTTTAGGGCCGGAATTAGTCCAATAACCCATAAGAAAGTTATCTTCTATAAAAATTTATTGAAAAACCGAATTTTTGAGATATTTTAAATTTTGATAGAAACATTTTTAGATTTTTATAAAATTTTAAAAACTTGATAATGAGCTAAAAATTTTATTTTACTATCTTAAGTAGTGTAGGATCATACATAAAAAATTTTTAAATAATTTAACTTCATTTGTTATATTTAAAAAATCAAAAACTGAATGAACATAATTGCACGATTACCTTGTCGAATTTTATAAATTTTCTCGAGTGTGATCATGATCTAAAATTTTTATAAGAGATTAATAATTTTCTCATTACTATTATATAAAATTTTGAAAAAATTTTAATTTTTTTGTTTTCTCAATCAAATCTATGGAATTTTTTTTTAAATAATATTATTTTATTTCGAAATTGCGACATTAATACACGTATTTTAAAAATTACAGAAATAATATCCGGTCGCCAAACCGTTTGGCGATAATAGGGTAGTCGCCAAACGGTTTGGCGATAATAAGGTAGTTGCTAAACGGTTTGGCGACAATATCCTAATCCGCATTTGAACCCGCGACCCGGTTGTCGCCAGTCAGGAGTAGTCGCCACACGCTTCAGCGACTACTTAGTAGTAGTAAGCCGTTTGGCGACTACTAATAGTCGTCGGCGGTGTGGTGACTACTAAGTAGTCGTCGAGCGGTGTGGCGACCACTCGTGACTAGTACTCGCGCCGCGCGAGATCGATCGAGCGCTCGGCTCGATCGGAGAAGAGAGAGAGAGAGCGGCGGCAAGAGAAAAAGAGAGGAGAGGGAGAGAGAGAGAGAGAGAGAGGAGAGAGAGGGAAGGGAGAGAGAGAGCGCAGAGAGAGAGGGAGAGAGGCAGAGAGAGAGACGGAGAGAGCGCGGTAGAGAGAGAGAGGAGAGGCCAGGAGAGAGAGGAGAGAGAGAGAGAGGAGGGAGGAAGAAGAAAGAAGAGGAAGAAGAAGAGGAAGGAGCAGAAAAAAGAAGGTAAAATCGTCGATTTGTAATTTTTTTTAATTTGATAGTGACCATTATAAATAGTTAGATGTGTAGTTAATATTTTTGTGAATTAGCTATTCAATGTTAGCTATTTAGATTTAGATATTCAATTTAGCGAGAATATTAGCGATTTAGATATTCGGTGTTAGCGAGAATATTAGCGATTTAGATATTCAATGTTAGTAATATTAGATGTGTAATATAATTAATTAGTTGTAGTTAATATTTTTGTAAATTAGCTATATTAGATGTGTAATAAAATTTTGTCATTGTAGTTAATATTCTTGTTAATTAGTGATATTAGATATTCTCGATCGCGATATTACTTGTTAATTAGTTAATATTCTTGTTAATTAGTGATAAAATGTTGTCATTGTAGTTAGATATTCTTGTTAATTAGCGTTGTTTAGTTTAGATTAGCGATATTAAATGTTAGGAGTGTTATAAAATTAATTTTGTTTAGTTAGTGATATTAGCGTTAGTGGTGATATAAAAATCAATTTTGTTTATGTAAATCATGATAATGTCGGATGTAGTGAAATTTAGGGTATATTATGGCGATGGTGAAATAAAAATTGGGCAAAATGGTGTTGATTTGAGTAGTTTTACAGTCACAATGGCGGAACACTTATGCCCCGATAGAGTTAGCATTCGTGATATAAAGCTTTGGTTGACCAAATATTTTTCCCTGGATCCAAGTGTTTACTCTGTTACCATTCAAGCCGTATTCACGCGTAGTAAGGGTGACCCGGCTCTGTGGGAGTTGAAGAAAGTAGATCGGACGTACTTGTGACATAAATGGTTAAGGTGGTGCAAGAGATCTAGCCTTGAATATGTAATGCTGGTGCAGGCGTGCCCTAGAGAAGAGGTGAATATTAGCGGCGTGGTAAAGCAAAGACGTCGGCTACTGTTGAACAAGTTCGTAGTGGTGCGGTTGAGGTAGCAGCGGAGGATGATAACAGGGATGCAGCAAACGCGGAAGGTCGGGCAGATGAAGGGGAAGAAATCGAGCAACTTGTTGATCAATTGGAGTTGGTGGACCATATGGCGATGCAAGATGAAGCTGAAATGTTGGAGTGTGATGATGACATCGACGAAGATGAGGAAGGGGAGGAGATGATGATGAAATGCATGGTAATCTTGGGGCAGCGGATGTACCCATCCCGGACGAGTGGAGCAGAAAAACAAAGGCGATATGGAAGTTTCGTGGGGGCATGACTCGCGTTGGGAGTATGCTAGCAATGCCGTTAATTTGAATCAAGTTTTCGCAAATAATTACGAGTTGAAGTTGGCGGTGAATTTGTGGGCACTATCGCAGCAGAGAGAGTTCGAGTTGTTTTGTCCATCGAGATAGATACGATGAAGTGCGAAGCGAAGGATGTGAATTCGAGTACATGCATACAAGCGAAGTGCAAGACATTTTGGATTGCATCACGAGTAGATGGGTACACGTGCGAGACTAGAAAATGTTCGGTGAAACACCGCAACTTGAATCTTGGTTGTAACCGCTAAGCGTGATGTTCAATGAGATCATCGAGAAGCGGGACATTGAGTGTTCTTATATTCAGAAAGCAATGTTGAGAACATTTAAGTACCAGATCAGTTACTCGATGGCCTGGCGTGCGAAGCAAAAGGCATTAGAGAAGAGGTTTAGCACATATGAGGCTTCGTATTGTAACCTACCTCATGTGCTTGATGTCTTGAAGGAAACCAACCACGCACGTACACGCTTTTGAAGAAAGTGAAGCGGATGGTAACGGGTCTCGATATTTCGTCGTGCTTTCTTTTCTTTGGGTCCTTGCATTGCGTCATTCAGTCTTGCCGTCCATTCTTTGTCGTCGATGGTACATTCTTATTGGGAAATACAAGGCGATTCTAACGCCATTGCAATTGATGGGAACAACCACATACTTCCATTGGCCTTTGCATTTGTTGAGGTGAGAATCGGGATAGTGGTGTGGTTTTTCGGACATTTGAAGTTCGGGGTAGTTCGTGATCGCCCAACGTGTGCATCATCCATGACCGCCATAAAGGTATCATTTCGCAATTAAGACTCTACAGAGGACCTTGATGAGCCTTTTCCATGGCGGGACATGCGAGCAGTGGTGCATGAGACATTTGGGAGCAAATTTTTGAGCGGTTCAAGAGTAAGAAACTGATGAACCTATTTAAGAGGTTATGCAAGCAGAACCAGGCTCGTAAGTTCAACGCGATATTGGTCGAGTTGGATAAGCACACTACCGCACAGATTGAAGAGTGAAGAAGCAACCAAACAACGCCGAACGATTGCCCACCCAAAAGGCTATCACCCTTGGGCGCTCGATCCTCCAAATCGAGAGACGATCGTCAAGAAACATTAAGTGTTTCTCGCCTTTGGATAGAGGCGGAGCCGTTGGAGAAGTGGGCATTGCTCCATGACACTGGAGGCGCCAGGTTAATATACTAAATTAACATAGCTGTGACGATCGTCAAGTTAGAGTTATTGTGCTAACTGATATGTTTGAACAGGTTCGGTGTCATGACAACGAACATAGCCGAGGTTTACAATTGGGTCATCAGAGGCCTGCGTCCGCTACCACTTGTGGCCATCCTGGAAGGCATGCTACACGGCATCGTTGGCTACTTCTAGAAAAGGCATGCCCCAGCTGGGCTCTCGGCGCTTTGCTATAGGGACCAGGGTTACTGGCTGACGACGAGGAAGATCGTCCTCGACGTCTACGTGGAGGACTACGCGCGCGACCGAGTCCTCGAGACAGTTCGACCTCTGACGGCCGGTCCCTGTTCCTGGGGGATCGTGTACACGCGGCGATACACGTGAGTTATCCGACCTAAAATATGTGAAATAGTTACATTGTATGTGTAATAATTTGGATTTCTTTTCGTGGTCCACACCCATGGCCCTCAAGAGCTGGTCACCTTACTCTGAGAGGATGGAGCCGTGGTGGCCTTGATGGTAGGAAGCAGCGAAGACGCGTCGTCGATGAGGCCACACCTTACGACGACTCGTCCCACCAGAAGATACACTGCACCGGATGCGTGCCGGACGCGCGTGCCGTATCCTACTGGTGGAGGAGGCTCCGGCCCGCGCGTACGCTCCTAGCGTGGCTGACTTGTACCCAGGCCAGGCAGGAGCGGCCATGCACGCCATGGTAAGTATTAATTTTGTAAATTACATTGTGTATTCCTGACGCTATGTCCATATGCATATCACTTTGTCGTATGTGGCAGGTGGACCACGCTAGGGAGCTCCATACGCACGGCAGCAGCGTCTTGTCCAGGTGGACCACCCTCTCGCTGGAGGAGATTGCAGAGGCCTGGAGACGCATGGTGAGCGGCCTGGCCAGGATCGTGGAGCTGGGTTCTTGTCGGCACGTCGACGCTACCGACCGTGGCACCTCTTCGAGGCCGCCACCCGTGCCTACACACCCCACACAGACCCCAGCTTCTCCTTACACAGCGGAGGCGGCGTACAGCTTCCACACTCCTTTGCCTCCGGCCCCAGACGTGGCTGGAGGGTCCGGCTGGCAGGCAGCACGCGGTTCCACCATGATGCCCACGCCAGGTAAGTCGAGCTACTTACGTTTCGTATTAGTATCACGTAACTGCAATTAAAAGCTATTATCCGAACGTGCAGGCTACGTTGAGGGTGGAGGACAGTTCTCTCAGTCCACGCACTCCTCGGGCCACGTCGGCGAGACTTCTTCACGGACGAGACTTCTCGGTGCACGCCCGTCTTGCCCCGCCGCACCGACGCAGCCACGCAGCCCCCTGCAAACCACGCGATTGACGGCCGGACTT
Source organism: Guadua angustifolia (assembly GCA_036346375.1). NCBI lineage: Eukaryota > Viridiplantae > Streptophyta > Magnoliopsida > Poales > Poaceae > Guadua > Guadua angustifolia. Next base: position 2,815,446 of record CM070504.1, on the reverse strand, counting down.
CGGTACCTCACGGTACACGTTGCCTCCCGAGACCGTCGGCCGGTGCGGCGTTCTGACCCTTCCGACTATGGCGGCGGGGCCATCGCAGAGCGGCGAGGCCATCGCAGAGCTTCACCCTCGCCTCTTGACGATGCGGCCTCGGCCGTGGGCGAAGAGGGTCGTCGTGGGGGGTGCGGCCGACTAGGGACTTGCCGATAGGTCGTTGTCCTATTTTTGTTCTTACTTTGTACTATTCTACATTGTTTAGAGTGTTGTTCTCGCTTTGTTACTTTGTTCGTACTGTTTTACAATGTTAATAGTGTTGTTCACGCCTTTTTTACCTTTCCGATATCAATGCGACATGACAACGCGAACGTTGCAGCTTTCTCGGACCGATTCGACAACGCGCTGCAGCCCACTTTTTCTGATCGATTCGACAACACGCTGCACACAACAACTTTCTCGGGCGAGGCCACAGCACGCTGCTATCAGCTTTCTCAGACCGTGAAATCTATTCACATATACATCAAACAAAATCTTATGCAATGTTAATTAACAAATGAATACTATTCACATATGCATCAAACAACAAATTGATGTTTAGATTAATTCTATTAATCTAAACAATTTTTGCATCTTGAATTCGATATTATAACTATTAAAATGCAAACACTTAATGAACTAAAATGCAAGAACGTAAGATCATGCAAGAACGTAAGATCATACAAGCTCGGGACGTGCCGTCGGACGTGGATCGCCGGGGCCTGGGGCGTCTTTCGGCGGAGGGGGCGTCCTCGTCCGTCTTGCGCGGAGGCCCGCCACATCCCGTGTAAAGGGGAGGCGTGCACGTCATAGGTGGATCGGGGGCCTGGGGCGTCCTCGTCTGGAGGGGCGTGGTTATAAGAGGACTCTCAGGGGAGAGCCGAAGCACCTCGGTTCTCGTTGAACATTCTTCCCGGAACCCGCAATCATTCCACAAATCGAAGAGCTTTCATACCACATCCGCTACCGCATATCCTCGTCTTCATCCGTTCCTTGCCTCAAAAGACTATGTCTCAAGCGGCGACCTCAAGAATCGGAGGGCTCGTGCACTTGCCAATGCAAGGCAGGTCGATTGCCCTAACTGCCACGTGCAAGCTAATGTGTTGTACTCCAACACTGAGGAAAATAATGGGCGAGTGTTCTACAAGTGCCCTTTTTTCTCTGTAAGTGAAAAGCTAGTTTGATTCCTTCTTGTGCGCACTATTTCTTCTATTCGAGTTGTTTAGTTGTTCTGAGATATCTCATTCCTTCCTTGCATAAAGCTTGTTCACCTCATCACGTAGACTGCAGGGTGCCAATATTTCCAGTGGGCGGACACCATGGACACCTCGAGGGAGCGTCCTACAACCATTGTACCACAAAGGATGCACCAGCCTTCTATGGAGGAGAGGATGGACCCTATGCTTGAGCAGAGGCTGAACAGCTGATGTTCAAGATGGAGCACATTTTAGATCATATGAAATGGTTAGAGAAGCTTGTGTATGTGGCTATCGTTCTTGTATTGTGCTCTATTCTTGCGAAGTAGTTCATTTCGTGTAGAGGGGGCAGAGTTGGTAACGGATGTCTTTCGAAGTGGTTTCCAGATATCATATCTTCATGTATCTGTATTTTACATGTTAAGCAGGCTTTAATTAGAATATTTTCATGTGATATGGCTGTCCAAACTGGGTTCCAAAGGTAGTCACACCAACATCTGTATTTACACGAGTAATTGTAAAGGCCGCTGAATAGGCTTAGTTAGTTCAGTTTTCTGCACGACTAGTTCACGAAGGGTGTTTGCGGAAGAAAGATTTATGTGCAGATCAAGCCCCAAAAAGAATATCTGAATCCTACTAAATCAAGAGCCCTAAACGTTCACAAACTGTGCAGTTTTACAAATACTTAAGCCTTTTCGGTGGCTTGTAAAACTACTCGACTAAACGACAAGACTCTGCACCACGCTGCTCGTGCAGCCTTTGACAGAGGGTGACAGGTCGTGCAGCCTTTGACAGAGGGTGACAGGTCGTGCAGCTTTGAGGATGAGTGACAGGTCGTGCAGCCTTTGACAGAGGGTGACAGGTCGTGCAGCTTTGATGATGGGTGACAAGTCGTGCAGCTTTCACAGAGGATGCCACGCCATCAAAATGGACAAGTCTGTAATTGTGTGGAGTAACCCTCACCACCACTATAAAAGCAGTAGGAGGGGTAGACATCCAACATAGCCTAACCAAGCAATAAGCGTCGGTGAATCTACACAAATTAGGGCACAATGTCGTTCTATCGTCGCCTCTTGAAAGAGCGAAGTCATCCGCCCGAATATCCGGATCAGATGGCGTCGACGCCGAAGTTCTGCGGAGTTGCCCGACCCAAATCGATTGCAACCTACGGCGAAGATGATGCAATCTACCCATGGAGAGACGGCCGCCCGCGCTCACTACTGTTGTGGCCGCACCTACAAGGTAAACCTACTGGTGTCCACACAATACAGGGTAACACCACCATCTCATGTATCGTTGAAAGGACAGGTGATGTCGCCTAGAGGGGGGGTGAATAGGCGAATTACAATTTTACAATTTAACATGCAGCGGAAATAAAACACCCAAAGTTTTCAGTCCGGAGTGTCCGGGGATTTTATCCGGATACTCCGGTATAAATGTCCGGACTATCCGGGTTTTAGGTTCGGACACTCCGGATTGGAGACTTTGAATGGCCGAGGGGCTTAGCCCGGACTCTCCGGACTTTTACTCCGGATACTCCGGTATAAATGTCCGGACTATCCGGTGATAATTGTGCGGATACTCCGGATTGGAGGCCTCGGGATGAAATTTGAAATTCCTCCAACTTTTAAACAATCTACTTGAACACAAAGATGATAAACACTAGCAGGAACCTAGATCAAGTAGATGCCTAGCGAGAAACTCAATAATCAAATAGATCGGGCAATTTCAAGATTCAAAATCAAATACTAAAGCAAGAACAAAAGTAAGCAAACTTGGAGACAATGATTTTTCACCCGAAGTTCGGATCCTTGAGGGGATCCTACGTCTCCGTTGAGGCGGCTCCGTCACACTTGAGTTGGAGTCTCTTTCAACCCTCTTACTCCCGGTGTTGCACAAATGCACTCGCCGGTTTCAACTCCTTTGGCGCTTGAGCAGGGGTCTCTTTCAACCCTCTTCCTCCGGTGTTGCACAAATGCACTCACGGTCTTCACTTCTTGATTCCTTCCCTTGAGGCGGAATCCAACCTTCACAAACTTCCTCGGCCAACCACACGAAGAACCGGTGGCTCGTGGGTGACCTCCTAGCCGTCTAGGAGTCCTCAACCTCCAAGAGTAACAAATGCTCACGAAGAACAAACTTGGAGATGACCTCAAGTGCTCAAACAACTCAAATCTCACTCAATCTAACACCTCACTCCTCAAACTCTTCCCTACCCTTCTCACAAAGGGATCACTTAGATCTAAGGGTAGAGGGGTGTTTAGGGGCTCAAGAACAAGAGGAGAACACCTCAAACCACTTTGGAATAACGGCCACCTTTCAAATGGGGAGGATGGGGCTTTAAATAGAGGTCTCCAAGCAACTAGCCGTTGAAGCTAGCAAAGTCCGGACTATCCGGACATATAGTCCGAGTATCCGGACTTAAGGTGATTGGAGGCGAACCGAGAGGTTAACCGGAATGTCCGGACTAAATCCCGGATATTCGGACATTTACCCCGGAGTGTCCGGACTAAATGTCCGGATACTCCGGATTAATTCTAATTGATTTAAGCAACGAGCATAACTTTTGATTCCGGACTCGATTTCAGTGATTTTGGACTCTATTGAAAGCTAAGAACAAGGGCTACACAACTAACAAGGTCTCACTACCCAAATCTCAAAGGATAAATCCAGATTTCACAAAGAATCCAAGGAGACCTACAATTCTCACTTTAGGAACCTCCAACACCACTCTCTCTTTAAGTTTCACAAGGATTGATCATTTGAGCACTTGACACATCTAAAAGTCATTCAAAGGAGCATCCTCTTAATAGTCGGCAATCCTTAGACTCAAATTCAAGCGAAAATCTAAGTCTTACATTCAATCCGCATGCCGTCTTCTTTCTCAATGCCGGTGTATGACGACTTTCACCAAATGATTGATGACATCTTTACCTTGTCCAACTTGACTCGATTCACCTCATGAGACTCTCGTCCTATCAACCTTGACTTGATCATCCTCTCCGACGATCTCCACGCCAAGTCGATCTTGACTTAGTCCTCAACTCTTGGTGACACCGCCGTCTTGTTGACCTCGGCTTAACGATCATCCTCCACGATACATTGGTCATCATACACACGGGACCTAATTCTTTCCAAACCACTCATGAAAAGCATTAGTCCCAAAAGCTCAATAGATATGAAGAAATTGATATTTGTGAGTGGTTGAGCACAACAAGTGTTTCATACAAAAAAGCATAATATAAATGGAAACACTTGACATAAGAAAAGCTCTCTACTAAGTACATTTTGATGAATATGTGATTGCTCTATATGTACTAGAGAAATAATTGCCAATATGATTAATCAATTAAATCATGGCAAGGATCACAATCTTTACTTAAATGAAGCACATGATAGAATATACACGAATTGTACATGTGCAACTAATATTTGGAACAAGAGTAGACATGTGATCCAAATCTAGATTAAACTTCACTAAAAGAAGTGCATGAGAAGATATACAACTAACACATACATGCACCAATTCAATTTATAGCAATGTGAAGTTTAACTCTAGTTAATACATGCATTCTAAAAACAAAGCACATAATGAACTCAAATGAATATATATGCACAAATAAATATGACATGAACCAATGTGCATATATATAATCAACATGCTACTTGGAGTTCATTATGCATTTGCACAAAAGGAATGCAATATAAATAAAGAATGGATACCGAAATTGCATACCTTATTCTTTGCTTAACCATCCACTTGATTTTCCTCTAAATAGATGAGACTAATATTCAACTAGGCAATAATATGTTAGTCTCATAGCAATATAATCACATTAGAGGTTTGTCATTTGTTAAGCACTAAGTTAAGCAATTACTCAATTATTTAGATTGTCATTATATGCGTTTGTCATTAATCACCAAAATAACATAAGTGCCTAGATGCACTTTCAATCTCCCCTTTTGGTGATTTATGACAAACCTTTATCAATTGCACCAAATGACAATATTAAGATATTTAGCATTAAAACAAACATGAATAAACAATAAGAGATCATACTTACAAATCATCTCTTTTGGCAATCGATTAGGGACAATTGGGGACAATTGATAAATCCATAAATTCTCCCCTTTTGTCATTAATCCCAAAAAGGTGTTTAATAGATCCCTTTTTGATAGATGTTTAATAGATAAATCCAAAAAGGTGTTTAATAGATCCCAATAAAATCTGTCCTCCCCCTTGATTGCACACTCAATAAAAAGATTAGGGAGAACCAAATAAAATTAAGGAGCTAGGAATAAGGCAATGATATTAAGCTCCCCCTAAATCTAAGATATGATACCAATTATATTCAAGATTTAGGTAATGGGTCTTTCCAATGACACCAATTTAAATGTAGTCATAATGCACAGGATATAAGTGATGCTTAAACATGACACATGAATGTAATTTCACATATAGAAAATTTATTCTTTAAACATCAAGATCATATAGCAAATTTATAATTTAAGCACATGCTCATGATCAAATAGCAAATTTATACAATTGAAGCACATGCTCATGATCAAATTAAATTCTAACAGTCAAGATCATATAGAGAAAATTACACAATAAGGAATTGCTTATATGATCACAAGATGTATACAAGGTCATGAATCAAAATTGTATAAGTAAGATGCACTTTCATGATCAAGAATTTCATAAACTTATCAAGGGCATACCTCTTTGCAATGTGTCACCCATATGTACCTTTTAATTCTTGACAATGCCAAATGCAAGTTAGATGACACTTCAAAACAATTTAGAATTAGAGGATACCTCTCGAAAGATACCAATTAATGATACCAATTGAAACATACAATTGAAAGGTACAACACCATTTAGAATGACACAATTTAGCATAATGGTGTGCAAAGACATTATTGAATATGGTTAAAAAATACGTCCCTTTGTCGGTTCTTGTCCACGCATGTTCAGTATCGGTCATAATCACGCGCTTGACCGCCTTAGATCCCTCGGACTATGGAGCTCATCTCCATTTCCTTCATCCCACCGTCGAAGATGACCCCTTTTCCAATACCTTGAACATCAATAGACAAGCACACGATTTCCGGGAACAAATATTTTTCAACTTGACCCAAGTTAGTTTGATAATGTCTAAGTACAACATGCATGATATAAAATGATAAGCATGATAATACTATTTGCATGATAGATACCAATTGAAGATATCATTATACCAAATGACAATAAGAATATTTGAAACTCATTCAAATTTGATCTTGACATCCACTTGTAAGAGAGATAATGGGTAAAACACATTCAAACTTACTCTTGAACTTACAAGGGACATTTTCTCTTTTTCATAATAAACTCCGAGTTATGCACGAGAGAAAACATTTTGAGGCTAAGATACAATTAAATCCAATTTCCAAAAGAACTTAGCCAAAAGATGCACTTTCAATGGAATGAAAACTTGAATAGATATGCTCCACTTTGAATCTTGGAGCAATGAATAAGTTCACTTAGTTTTCATCTTGAAAGGTTTGCCAAGATTCAATTTGAATCTCTCAAGATCTCAAAAGATGCAAATAGCGACACAAGATCGATTATAGCTTTTAAACCATTGCTCAAATGCAAAAATCATCAACGCGGAAAAGATCCATCTCGAAATTCTCTTGAGGTCTATGAAGACCGAAAATTCATTTGAGCAAAGGAGAACCCGAAAACTTGAAAATAGAGAATGTTGAACCGAAGGTTTCGGAAAGAAATCTCGATTTGAAATGGTCACGATGATGAAAACAACAGCAAATGAGCTCTCAAATAATTTTAGATGAATCATGGAGCAAAGAATTGAGTTATCTTAGTTTTCATCACAAGGAATACTCAAATCAACTTAAGGTAGGCAAGATTTAGAATTTGCAATGTGCTGAAAAATTCAGTTTTGACATTCCATTTAAGCTTTTTGACAGGGCTGAAAGAAAATCCAAACAAGGTTCATAAATTCTGAAAAAATTCGACAATGAAGTACAGCTATAGGGGATCAATTCTTATAAAGGTGGTCCCCTCAAATTATGAACCCATTTGGAGAAACAAAATCACAAAACAGCCCCACAATCAGCGAAAACCTGAAATTTCAGCAACCTGAACATTTTGAATTTGGGTCAAATCTTGATCAAATGAAGTCCAATGAACATGAGATTTTGCAGAAATGATCCATGGACATCCAAGAAACTTCTCCAAAAAGAATTTCTCAAAAATCACCCTCCAATCAAAAATTAGGCCATTAAGAGCATTGGAGGTTTAGTTTTGACACTAAGTCAAATAAAGTCAATAATCTTTCAAAATGAGTTCAAATAAATTTGGAAATTTCCAGATCTGAACTTAGGATGCAAGAGAAGGTTTTCCAAAAAGAATTTCCTTAAAAGCAATTTTCTTTCAAAAGATATGGCAGATTGCGCTTTGAAGGCGAAAAGATAAGTTCAATTTGCGCCGAATGCTCAAAACGCAATCCGAATTGGATTTCATGGAGATTTGAACTTTCATGGCTTTGAATGAGTTAGAAATACTATTTCAAGCCAAGAAACATGAAGAAATCCAACTCGAATATCAAAACCCACAATATGCAAGAGTGGGTCATTTCGGGTCAAATGAAGAATTTTGGCCAAATTCAAATAGCTATAACTTTTGAACGGTTGGTCGTTTGGAAAAACTTTGAACTAAAGAAATGCTTAAAATGACCAACCCTACGAGTTTTGTATTGACCACTTTTTCAAAAACTCAATAGATTTTAATTTATGAAAATATTTCATTTAATCCAAAATCAAGATCCTATAAGATCCATTTGAGGCCAAATTTGCTATTTTGTTTCTAAAATAGGAATTTTTACTCCGAAAGCATTGTAAAATATTTGAAATACATATTTGAGAGCTTTTATAAAGATTTTCACAAATATTGGCCTTTTAAACGATATTTTTTTTTGACTTTTTGACTAAAGAGGCTCATATAAAGGATATGCATGCATATGGTTTTCAACATTATTCGAACAAGTATCAAATGAAGTCAAATGAGAAGATATTTGATTGCAATTAGTATGTATGAGTTTGAAATACTATTTTGAACCAAGATATGGCTAAGAATCCGGTCCAAACGAAGAAACTCACAATGTGCTAAAATGTGACCAATATAGGTCAAGTATAGTTTTTAGGCGAGTTTCAAAATCAAATATCTTTTGCTATGTTGGTCTTTCGAAAATCTTTTGAACACAAGAATTGTTAAGAATGACCAACTATAGGATTTTTGTTTTGGAATTACTTTCAAAATCATTTTACATTTAATTCTATGAAAATTATAAGTTTAAATCCAAAACAAGATACAACTATCTAGGTTTTGGGCATGAAACTCATTTTCTTTTCGAAATAGATTTTGTAAAGCCAAAACCTTTGAAAAATATTTCAAAAGCATTTGTATACATTTTGCAACTAGTTTTTCATAAGAATACTAATAGTATGCAAAATTTTGAGTTTTGGCTAAATGGCTTGATTTTGAAAATATATATTAGCACTTATATAAATATGGGCACATGTAGGGATGTAATATACATGGATATGAATTAACACTCCCCCTTAATGTGCCACTAACCCAAACTTGCTCAAAATTGCAATCAACACAACTAATAAGCATGAGCAAGAAAATGAACAAGTAATCTAAATTGATTTTCATGAATAATGCAATATAACCTCACGCAAGGCTATAAGCTATAAGAATCAATTTAAATACTTGTTACCGAGATGGCATTGACTCATGATGGACTTGATTATCTTTATGCTTGGTTCCAACTTGTAATTGATGAAGTCCTTATATTCTTGAAGAAGCCAAGCATCCAATCCATCCCATGTTACCTAAAAATCTTTTAGGTGGTTTTGGTACCCAATCCTTGTTGGGTCCAACAATGTTAGTCACAATAGATTTAGGAACCCAAATGCTCCTAATATTAGTAGTCTTAGGTGAACTAACATGACTAGGAATATGTTTGCGATAATTATTCCTCCTAGGCAATTGATTGGCATTTTTATAATAATGTTTAGGAGGACAATAATACTTTGCAAAACTATTTCTAGTTTGATCTCTTCTAAGCACATGATTATTAAAATTATGCATTGGCTTAGAAGATCTAGTATATCTAGCAAATGTTTTGCTATTGTTATTTCTCCTAAGCAATATATTTGAATTGCCTTGAGTAGGCTTAGGAGTCCTAACAATTTTAGCAAACCCATTTCTAGATTTACTCTTCCTATGCAAATGAGCATTATCATTTTGGCGAGCATAGGGGACTTGACAAGTTTGGCCAATGCATTACCATTCTTGTCCTTCCTAAGCAAATAATTATCATTAATAATAATAGGCTTAGGAATGATACCTTTAGGACAATCCTTACCGATATGCCCTTTTCCGACAATTGTAGCAAGTATGCTTTGAGCGTCTCCTTTTCTTGACTTGCTCTTTGTCGGTTTGCCTCATTGTTGATTGTTGTGGCTTGATCTCCACTTTGTTAGGGCACACGGAGGCTGAAGTGGCCCTTCTTGTTGCATCCAAAGCACACAATCGTCTTCATTCTTGCATTGTGCTTCTTCTTGCTCTTCTCCTCTCGGAGTTGTGGCGAGTCTCGCTTATCTTGAGGCGCCCTTGGCTTGCTCAAGATCTCATCGAGAATGGCTTTTCCTTTTACGCACTTCTTCAAGTCATTTTCTAATCTAATGACTTGCGCCTTGAGCTCTTTATTTTCCTCTACAAGATTAGCATCTAGAGACATAGAGGAACTAGAAGAAATTTTATTAGAGCAACAAGGTAAATCATCGTTAGAAGTGGATATGCATTTATTTGATGAAGTATTAGAGTTGACATTTAAGCATTGCATTTCATCAACTAAATTACATGAAATTCCTATATCCACCTTAGGCTTATGAATTTCTTTAAGAAGGAGGGATTCATGATTTTCTTGAAGCATATTAAAATCATTTTGAAGTAATTCATGTTCAAGCTTCAAAGTTTTATATTTCTTTTTCTCCCTCCCAAGACATTCATTTAGCTCCTTTAACATATTCATAAATTCTTCACAAGAGAGCTCATCATCATCATCATCATCACTTACCTCATTCTTACCTTTCGCCATGAAGCACCGGATTCGAGATGTGAGTGAATCTTCATCGTCACTTGAGGCGGAGGTTGAGATTGATGGAGATGTTGGTTCTTCATCACTTGAGCTTGAGATGGAGCTTGAGGTTTCATCTCCGACATCTCTTCCTTAATGCACTCCTCATTTGAAGACGTGGATGATTCAAATAGATCTTGAAGCTTTATCCACATCTCATGGCGCTCTTGAGTTCGCATATGCTATCAAAATTTCATCGCTCACAACCCAAAATAATATGTTAGTAGCTTGAGCGTCGAGATGTAGGCATTTCGTCTCTCCTTGATTGGATCAACCGTTCAATGGAGCGAAAAGCCAACATCTACAATCCACCATATTTGGGGGCTCATGGATTTAAAATGAATAGTCATAAGAGATTTCCATAAAGCATAATTTGAGCCATTTAATACAAGTAGATCATTTGAATGCTCTACTCCTCTAGTCGACATCTTTAACTCTCTAGACGGTTAAGTCTAATAAAATGAGAGACCTTGCTCTGATACCAATTGAAAGGACAGGTGATGTCGCCTAGAGGGGGGGTGAATAGGCGAATTACAATTTTACAATTTAACATGCGTGAAATAAAACACCCAAAGTTTTCATCCGAGTGTCCGGATTTTATCCGGATACTCGGTATAAATGTCCGGACTATCCGGGTTTTAGGTTCGGACACTCGGATTGGAGACTTTGAATGGCGAGGGCTTAGCAGGACTCTCCGGACTTTTACTCCGGATACTCGGTATAAATGTCCAGGACTATCCGGTAATTGTGCGGATACTCGGATTGGAGGCCTCGGGATGAAATTTGAAATTCCTCCAACTTTTAAACAATCTACTTGAACACAAAGATGATAAACACTAGCAGAACCTAGATCAAGTAGATGCCTAGCGAGAAACTCAATAATCAAATAGATCGGGCAATTTCAAGATTCAAAATCAAATACTAAAGCAAGAACAAAAGTAAGCAAACTTGGAGACAATGATTTTTCACCAAGTTCGGATCCTTGAGGATCCTCGTCTCCGTTGAGGCGGCTCCGTCACACTTGAGTTGGAGTCTCTTTCAACCCTCTTACTCCGGTGTTGCACAAATGCACTCGCGGTTTCAACTCCTTTGGCGCTTGAGCGGGGTCTCTTTCAACCCTCTTCCTCCGGTGTTGCACAAATGCACTCGCCGGTCTTCACTTCTTGATTCCTTCCCTTGCGGAGGCGGAATCCAACCTTCACAAACTTCCTCTGCCAACCACACGAAGAACCGGTGGCTCGTGGGTGACCTCCTAGCCGTCTAGGAGTCCTCAACCTCCAAGAGTAACAAATGCTCACGAAGAACAAACTTGGAGATGACCTCAAGTGCTCAAACAACTCAAATCTCACTCAATCTAACACCTCACTCCTCAAACTCTTCCCTACCCTTCTCACAAAGGGGATCACTTAGATCTAAGGGTAGAGGGGTGTTTAGGGGGCTCAAGAACAAGAGGAGAACACCTCAAACCACTGGAATAACGGCCACCTTTCAAATGGGGAGGATGGGGCTTTAAATAGAGGTCTCCAAGCAACTAGCCGTTGAAACTGCGCAAAGTCCGGACTATCCGGACATATAGTCCGGAGTATCCGGACTTAAGGTGATTTGGAGGCGAACCGAGAGGGTTAACCCGGAATGTCCGGACTAAATCCCGGATATTCGGACATTTACCCGGAGTGTCCGGACTAAATGTCCGGATACTCCGGATTGGACTAACGAATTGAGCAAAAACGAGCATAACTTTTGATTCGGACTCGATTTCAGTGATTTTGGACTCTATTGAAAGCTAAGAACAAGGGCTACACAACTAACAAGGTCTCACTACCCAAATCTCAAAGGATAAATCCAGATTTCACAAAGAATCCAAGGAGACCTACAATTCTCACTTTAGGAACCTCCAACACCACTCTCTCTTTAAGTTTCACAAGGATTGATCATTTGAGCACTTGACACATCTAAAAGTCATTCAAAGGAGCATCCTCTTAATAATCGGCAATCCTTAGACTCAAATTCAAACGAGAAATCTAAGTCTTACATTCAATCCGCATGCGTCTTCTTTCTCAATGCGGTGTATGACGACTTTCACCAAATGATTGATGACATCTTTACCTTGTCCAACTTGACTCGATTCACCTCATGAGACTCTCGTCCTATCAACCTTGACTTGATCATCCTCTCCCGCGATCTCACGCCAAGTCGATCTTGACTTAGTCCTCAACTCTTGGTGACACCGCCGTCTTGTTGACCTCGGCTTAACGATCATCCTCCACGATACATTGGTCATCATACACACGCGGGACCTAATTCTTTCCAAACCACTCATGAAAAGCATTAGTCCCAAAAGCTCAATAGATATGAAGAAATTGATATTTGTGAGTGGTTGAGCACAACAAGTGTTTCATACAAAAAAGCATAATATAAATGGAAACACTTGACATAAGAAAAGCTCTCTACTAAGTACATTTTTGATGAATATGTGATTGCTCTATATGTACTAGAGAAATAATTGCCAATATGATTAATCAATTAAATCATGGCAAGGATCACAATCTTTACTTAAATGAAGCACATGATAGAATATACACGAATTGTACATGTGCAACTAATATTTGGAACAAGAGTAGACATGTGATCCAAATCTAGATTAAACTTCACTAAAAGAAGTGCATGAGAAGATATACAACTAACACATACATGCACCAATTCAATTTATAGCAATGTGAAGTTTAACTCTAGTTAATACATGCATTCTAAAACAAAGCACATAATGAACTCAAATGAATATATATGCACAAATAAATATGACATGAACCAATGTGCATATATATAATCAACATGCTACTTGGAGTTCATTATGCATTTGCACAAAAGGAATGCAATATAAATAAAGAATGGATACCGAAATTGCATACCTTATTCTTTGCTTAACCATCCACTTGATTTTCCTCTAAATAGATGAGACTAATATTCAACTAGGCAATAATATGTTAGTCTCATAGCAATATAATCACATTAGAGGTTTGTCATTTGTTAAGCACTAAGTTAAGCAATTACTCAATTATTTAGATTGTCATTATATGCGTTTGTCATTAATCACCAAAATAACATAAGTGCCTAGATGCACTTTCAATCTCCCCCTTTTTGGTGATTTATGACAAACCTTTTATCAATTGCACCAAATGACAATATTAAGATATTTAGCATTAAAACAAACATGAATAAACAATAAGAGATCATACTTACAAATCATCTCTTTTTGGCAATCGATTAGGGGACAATTGGGGACAATTGATAAATCCATAAATTCTCCCCCTTTTGTCATTAATCCCAAAAAGGTGTTTAATAGATCCCTTTTTGATAGATGTTTAATAGATAAATCCAAAAAGGTGTTTAATAGATCCCAATAAAATCTGTCCTCCCCCTTGATTGCACACTCAATAAAAAGATTAGGGAGAACCAAATAAAATTAAGGAGCTAGGAATAAGGCAATGATATTAAGCTCCCCCTAAATCTAAGATATGATACCAATTATATTCAAGATTTAGGTAATGGGTCTTTCCAATGACACCAATTTAAATGTAGTCATAATGCACAGGATATAAGTGATGCTTAAACATGACACATGAATGTAATTTCACATATAGAAAATTTATTCTTTAAACATCAAGATCATATAGCAAATTTATAATTTAAGCACATGCTCATGATCAAATAGCAAATTTATACAATTGAAGCACATGCTCATGATCAAATTAAATTCTAACATCAAGATCATATAGAAAATTACACAATAAGGAATTGCTTATATGATCACAAGATGTATACAAGGTCATGAATCAAAATTGTATAAGTAAGATGCACTTTCATGATCAAGAATTTCATAAACTTATCAAGGGCATACCTCTTTGCAATGTGTCACCCATATGTACCTTTTAATTCTTGACAATGCCAAATGCAAGTTAGATGACACTTCAAAACAATTTAGAATTAGAGGATACCTCTCGAAAGATACCAATTAATGATACCAATTGAAACATACAATTGAAAGGTACAACACCATTTAGAATGACACAATTTAGCATAATGGTGTGCAAAGACATTATTGAATATGGTTAAAAATACGTCCCTTTGTCGGTTCTTGTCCACGCATGTTCAGTATCGGTCATAATCACGCGCTACCGCCTTAGATCCCTCGGACTATGGAGCTCATCTCCATTTCCTTCATCCCACCGTCGAAGATGACCCTTTTCCAATACCTTGAACATCAATAGACAAGCACACGATTTCGGGAACAAATATTTTTCAACTTGACCCAAGTTAGTTTGATAATGTCTAAGTACAACATGCATGATATAAAATGATAAGCATGATAATACTATTTGCATGATAGATACCAATTGAAGATATCATTATACCAAATGACAATAAGAATATTTGAAACTCATTCAAATTTGATCTTGACATCCACTTGTAAGAGAGATAATGGGTAAAACACATTCAAACTTACTCTTGAACTTACAAGGGACATTTTCTCTTTTTCATAATAAACTCCGAGTTATGCACGAGAGAAAACATTTTGAGGCTAAGATACAATTAAATCCAATTTCCAAAAGAACTTAGCCAAAAGATGCACTTTCAATGGAATGAAAACTTGAATAGATATGCTCCACTTTGAATCTTGGAGCAATGAATAAGTTCACTTAGTTTTCATCTTGAAAGGTTTGCCAAGATTCCAATTTGAATCTCTCAAGATCTCAAAAGATGCAAATAGCAGCACAAGATCGATTATAGCTTTTAAACCATTGCTCAAATGCAAAAATCATCAACGCGGAAAAGATCCATCTCGAAATTCTCTTCGAGGTCTATGAAGACCGAAAATTCATTTGAGCAAAGGAGAACCCCGAAAACTTGAAAATAGAGAATGTTGAACCGAAGGTTTCGGGAAAAGAAATCTCGATTTGAAATGGTCCTGATGATGAAAACAACAGCAAATGAGCTCTCAAATAATTTTCGATGAATCATGGAGCAAAGAATTGAGTTATCTTAGTTTTCATCACAAGGAATACTCAAATCAACTTAAGGTAGGCAAGATTTAGAATTTGCAATGTGCTGAAAAATTCAGTTTTGACATTCCATTTAAGCTTTTTGACAGGGCTGAAAGAAAGTCCAAACAAGGTTCATAAATTCTGAAAAAATTCGACAATGAAGTACAACTATAGGGGATCAATTCTTATAAAGGTGGTCCCCTCAAATTATGAACCCATTTGGAGAAACAAAAATCACAAAACAGCCCCACAATCAGCCGAAAACCTGAAATTTCAGCAACCTGAACATTTTGAATTTGGGTCAAATCTTGATCAAATGAAGTCCAATGAACATGAGATTTTGCAGAAATGATCCATGGACATCCAAGAAACTTCTCCAAAAAGAATTTCTCAAAAATCACCCTCCAATCAAAAATTAGGCCATTAAGAGCATTGGAGGTTTAGTTTTGACACTAAGTCAAATAAAGTCAATAATCTTTCAAAATGAGTTCAAATGAATTTGGAAATTTCCAGATCTGAACTTAGGATGCAAGAGAAGGTTTTCCAAAAAGAATTTCCTTAAAAGCAATTTTCTTTCAAAAGATATGGCAGATTAAGCTTTGAAGGCGAAAAGATAAGTTCAATTTGCGCGAATGCTCAAAACGCAATCGAATTGGATTTCATGGAGATTTGAACTTTCATGGCTTTGAATGAGTTAGAAATACTATTTCAAGCCAAGAAACATGAAGAAATCCAACTCGAATATCAAAACCCACAATATGCAAGAGTGGGTCATTTGGTCAAATGAAGAATTTTGGCCAAATTCAAATAGCTATAACTTTTGAGCGGTTGGTCGTTTGGAAAAACTTTGAACTAAAGAAATGCTTAAAATGACCAACCCTACGAGTTTTGTATTGACCACTTTTTCAAAAACTCAATAGATTTTAATTTATGAAAATATTTCATTTAATCCAAAATCAAGATCCTATAAGATCCATTTGAGGCCAAATTTGCTATTTTGTTTCTAAAATAGAATTTTTACTCAAAGCATTGTAAAATATTTGAAATACATATTTGAGAGCTTTTATAAAGATTTTCACAAATATTGGCCTTTTAAACGATATTTTTTTTTGACTTTTTGACTAAAGAGGCTCATATAAAGGATATGCATGCATATGGTTTTCAACATTATTCGAACAAGTATCAAATGAAGTCAAATGAGAAGATATTTGATTGCAATTAGTATGTATGAGTTTGAAATACTATTTTGAACCAAGATATGGCTAAGAATCCGGTCCAAACGAAGAAACTCACAATGTGCTAAAATGTGACCAATATAGGTCAAGTATAGTTTTTAGGCGAGTTTCAAAATCAAATATCTTTTGCTATGTTGGTCTTTGAAAATCTTTTGAACACAAGAATTGTTAAGAATGACCAACTATAGGATTTTTGTTTTGGAATTACTTTCAAAATCATTTTACATTTAATTCTATGAAAATTATAAGTTTAAATCCAAAACAAGATACAACTATCTAGGTTTTGGGCATGAAACTCATTTTCTTTTCGAAATAGATTTTGTAAAGCCAAAACCTTTGAAAAATATTTCAAAAGCATTTGTATACATTTTGCAACTAGTTTTTCATAAGAATACTAATAGTATGCAAAATTTTGAGTTTTGGCTAAATGGCTTGATTTTGAAAATATATATTAGCACTTATATAAATATGGGCACATGTAGGGATGTAATATACATGGATATGAATTAACACTCCCCTTAATGTGCCACTAACCAAACTTGCTCAAAATTGCAATCAACACAACTAATAAGCATGAGCAAGAAAATGAACAAGTAATCTAAATTGATTTTCATGAATAATGCAATATAACCTACGCAAGGCTATAAGCTATAAGAATCAATTTAAATACTTGTTACCCGAGATGGCATTGACTCATGATGGACTTGATTATCTTTATGCTTGGTTCCAACTTGTAATTGATGAAGTCCTTATATTCTTGAAGAAGCCAAGCATCCAATCCATCCCATGTTACCTAAAAATCTTTTAGGTGGTTTTTGGTACCCAATCCTTGTTGGGTCCAACAATGTTAGTCACAATAGATTTAGGAACCCAAATGCTCCTAATATTAGTAGTCTTAGGTGAACTAACATGACTAGGAATATGTTTGCGATAATTATTCCTCCTAGGCAATTGATTGGCATTTTTATAATAATGTTTAGGAGGACAATAATACTTTGCAAAACTATTTCTAGTTTGATCTCTTCTAAGCACATGATTATTAAAATTATGCATTGGCTTAGAAGATCTAGTATATCTAGCAAATGTTTTGCTATTGTTATTTCTCCTAAGCAATATATTTGAATTGCCTTGAGTAGGCTTAGGAGTCCTAACAATTTTAGCAAACCCATTTCTAGATTTACTCTTCCTATGCAAATGAGCATTATCATTTTGAGCGAGCATAGGGGACTTGACAAGTTTGGCCAATGCATTACCATTCTTGTCCTTCCTAAGCAAATAATTATCATTAATAATAATAGGCTTAGGAATGATACCTTTGGGACAATCCTTACCGATATGCCCTTTTCCGACAATTGTAGCAAGTATGCTTTGAGCGTCTCCTTTTCTTGACTTGCTCTTTGTCGGTTTGCCTCATTGTTGATTGTTGTGGCTTGATCTCCACTTTGTTAGGGCACACGGAGGATGAAGTGGCCCTTCTTGTTGCATCCAAAGCACACAATCGTCTTCATTCTTGCATTGTGCTTCTTCTTGCTCTTCTCCTCTCGGAGTTGTAGCGAGTCCTCGCTTATCTTGAGGCGCCCTTGGCTTGCTCAAGATCTCATCGAGAATGGCTTTTCCTTTACGCACTTCTTCAAGTCATTTTCTAATCTAATGACTTGCGCCTTGAGCTCTTTATTTTCCTCTACAAGATTAGCATCTAGAGACATAGAGGAACTAGAAGAAATTTTATTAGAGCAACAAGGTAAATCATCGTTAGAAGTGGATATGCATTTATTTGATGAAGTATTAGAGTTGACATTTAAGCATTGCATTTCATCAACTAAATTACATGAAATTCCTATATCCACCTTAGGCTTATGAATTTCTTTAAGAAGGAGGATTCATGATTTTCTTGAAGCATATTAAAATCATTTTGAAGTAATTCATGTTCAAGCTTCAAAGTTTTATATTTCTTTTCTCCTCCCAAGACATTCATTTAGCTCCTTTAACATATTCATAAATTCTTCACAAGAGAGCTCATCATCATCATCATCATCACTTACCTCATTCTTACCTTTCGCCATGAAGCAACGGATTCGAGATGTGAGTGAATCTTCATCGTCACTTGAGGCGGAGGTTGAGGTTGATGGAGATGTTGGTTCTTCATCACTTGAGCTTGAGATGGAGCTTGAGGTTTCATCTCCGACATCTCTTCCTTAATGCACTCCTCATTTGAAGACGTGGATGATTCAAATAGATCTTGAAGCTTTATCCACATCTCATGCGCTCTTGAGTTCGCATATGCTATCAAAAATTTCATCGCTCACAACCCAAAATAATATGTTAGTAGCTTGGCGTCGAGATGTAGGCATTTCGTCTCTCCTTGATTGGATCAACTTCGTTCAATGGAGCGAAAAGCCAACATCTACAATCCACCATATTTGGGGCTCATGGATTTAAAATGAATAGTCATAAGAGATTTCCATAAAGCATAATTTGAGCCATTTAATACAAGTAGATCATTTGAATGCTCTACTCCTCTAGTCGACATCTTTAACTCTCTAGGCGGTTAAGTCTAATAAAATGAGAGACCTTGCTCGATACCAATTGAAAGGACGGTGATGTCGCCTAGAGGGGGTGAATAAGCGAATTACAATTTTACAATTTAACATGCAGTGAAATAAAACACCCAAAGTTTTCATCCGAGTGTCCGGATTTTATCCGGATACTCGGTATAAATGTCCGGACTATCCGGGTTTTAGGTTCGGACACTCGGATTGGAGACTTTGAATGGCGAGGGCTTAGCAGGACTCTCCGGACTTTTACTCCGGATACTCGGTATAAATGTCAGGACTATCCGGTAATTGTGCGGATACTCGGATTGGAGGCCTCGGGATGAAATTTGAAATTCCTCCAACTTTTAAACAATCTACTTGAACACAAAGATGATAAACACTAGCAGAACCTAGATCAAGTAGATGCCTAGCGAGAAACTCAATAATCAAATAGATCGGGCAATTTCAAGATTCAAAATCAAATACTAAAGCAAGAACAAAAGTAAGCAAACTTGGAGACAATGATTTTTCACCCGGAGTTCGGATCCTTGAGGGGATCCTACGTCTCCGTTGAGGCGGCTCCGTCACACTTGAGTTGGAGTCTCTTTCAACCCTCTTACTCCCGGTGTTGCACAAATGCACTCGCCGGTTTCAACTCCTTTGACGCTTGAGCCGGGGTCTCTTTCAACCCTCTTCCTCCCGGTGTTGCACAAATGCACTCGCCGGTCTTCACTTCTTGATTCCTTCCCTTGCGGAGGCGGAATCCAACCTTCACAAACTTCCTACGGCCAACCACACGAAGAACCGGTGGCTCGTAGGTGACCTCCTAGCCGTCTAGGAGTCCTCAACCTCCAAGAGTAACAAATGCTCACGAAGAACAAACTTGGAGATGACCTCAAGTGCTCAAACAACTCAAATCTCACTCAATCTAACACCTCACTCCTCAAACTCTTCCCTACCCTTCTCACAAAGGGGATCACTTAGATCTAAGGGTAGAGGGGTGTTTAGGGGGCTCAAGAACAAGAGGAGAACACCTCAAACCACTGGAATAACGGCCACCTTTCAAATGGGGAGGATGGGGCTTTAAATAGAGGTCTCCAAGCAACTAGCCGTTGAAACTGCGCAAAGTCCGGACTATCCGGACATATAGTCCGAGTATCCGGACTTAAGGTGATTGGAGGCGAACCGAGAGGTTAACCGGAATGTCCGGACTAAATCCCGGATATTCGGACATTTACCCGGAGTGTCGGACTAAATGTCCGGATACTCCGGATTGACATGACAATGACGATTTAAAACGAGCATAACTTTTGATTCCGGACTCCGATTTCAGTGATTTTGGACTCTATTGAAAGCTAAGAACAAGGGCTACACAACTAACAAGGTCTCACTACCCAAATCTCAAAGGATAAATCCAGATTTCACAAAGAATCCAAGGGAGACCTACAATTCTCACTTTCCGGAACCTCCAACACCACTCTCTCTTTAAGTTTCACAAGGATTGATCATTTGAGCACTTGACACATCTAAAAGTCATTCAAAGGAGCATCCCTCTTAATAGTACGGCAATCCTTAGACTCAAATTCAAACGAGAAATCTAAGTCTTACATTCAATCCGCATGCCGTCTTCTTTCTCAATGCCGGTGTATGACGACTTTCACCAAATGATTGATGACATCTTTACCTTGTCCAACTTGACTCGATTCACCTCATGAGACTCTCGTCCTATCAACCTTGACTTGATCATCCTCTCCGACGATCTCCACGCCAAGTCGATCTTGACTTAGTCCTCAACTCTTGGTGACACCGCCGTCTTGTTGACCTCGGCTTAACGATCATCCTCCACGATACATTGGTCATCATACACACGCGGGACCTAATTCTTTCCAAACCACTCATGAAAAGCATTAGTCCCAAAAGCTCAATAGATATGAAGAAATTGATATTTGTGAGTGGTTGAGCACAACAAGTGTTTCATACAAAAAAGCATAATATAAATGGAAACACTTGACATAAGAAAAGCTCTCTACTAAGTACATTTTTGATGAATATGTGATTGCTCTATATGTACTAGAGAAATAATTGCCAATATGATTAATCAATTAAATCATGGCAAGGATCACAATCTTTACTTAAA
The DNA here is from genome assembly GCA_036346375.1 of Guadua angustifolia. NCBI lineage: Eukaryota > Viridiplantae > Streptophyta > Magnoliopsida > Poales > Poaceae > Guadua > Guadua angustifolia. Next base: position 2,794,069 of record CM070504.1, on the reverse strand, counting down.
TGAAGCACATGATAGAATATACACGAATTGTACATGTGCAACTAATATTTGGAACAAGAGTAGACATGTGATCCAAATCTAGATTAAACTTCACTAAAAGAAGTGCATGAGAAGATATACAACTAACACATACATGCACCAATTCAATTTATAGCAATGTGAAGTTTAACTCTAGTTAATACATGCATTCTAAAAACAAAGCACATAATGAACTCAAATGAATATATATGCACAAATAAATATGACATGAACCAATGTGCATATATATAATCAACATGCTACTTGGAGTTCATTATGCATTTGCACAAAAGGAATGCAATATAAATAAAGAATGGATACCGAAATTGCATACCTTATTCTTTGCTTAACCATCCACTTGATTTTCCTCTAAATAGATGAGACTAATATTCAACTAGGCAATAATATGTTAGTCTCATAGCAATATAATCACATTAGAGGTTTGTTATTTGTTAAGCACTAAGTTAAGCAATTACTCAATTATTTAGATTGTCATTATATGCGTTTGTCATTAATCACCAAAATAACATAAGTGCCTAGATGCACTTTCAATCGTTCTTTCTTTTCTCGGCAAGGACCGGTGTTGCTTCTTCCAATGGATCGACGGTAGAACGGCGTGACTCTGAATTTCTCTACAAGCGCCACGACGCCTACCCGCTTCGCCGAGAACTTCACCGGTGGAGAGGCGCCGGGATATCGCCCTTTTCTAGATCGACCGAGCTTAGGGCGGTGGGCAAGGGCCAACCAATCGGTGAGTTTCATGCGACATACTCATGTTAAACTCACAAAGTAGTAGTTCTAAACCAGTTCATCGCACAGGGAGTTCAAAAGGAAACTTGCGAATTTGCTCAAGTCAAAGGAGAAACCTCCTCCGGGGCCACCGAAAGCCCGGCGTTTGCGAACATGACCTCTGCGATGGTTGATACCTACCACGATGATCTAGCGGACCGGAGATTCTCTGGGTGCCCTTGGCCGAGGATGAGCGGTGCGATACTTCAACCGGTGGACCGGAGGCGTACCACCCACATCTCATGCTTCTGCATGGGATAAGCGGGGAACAACCATTTCCGTGGTGCCACTACCGCCCAAAAAGCGGACCCGAGTGCGCCTACGGTGTTATTCAACGACCAGCGGGCATCTTGCATTGACTACGGGCACGCTTAGGTTGTCAAGGATAAGCCCAACACACACCTCCGCACCATATAGTGGAGTGCGAGCGAAAGCAGAAAGAGCGTCTCGCATGCCTTCGCCAGCAGCAACACACTAGAGGTGCAAGAGGGTTCCTCCTCTCGAAGAAGGGACAAGGGGAAGCAGCCGGCCGAGGTCCGCAGCACGCAACAAATCCTTGACGTGTTGCGCAAACCAACCGGGAACCCGGGTGGTATTAACATAGGGGACGTCGGGAATCGGGATGACATGCCCATATGGGAGGCGAAATCCACATAAAAAAGACCAAAAATTTAAATGTTATACACGAGGCGTCGGCATAGGCCACCCATTCGGCGACAGCTGGGAGAACTGCGGATCCCCATGGAGTTCTTTCATAGTAGGGATCGGCGGTGTCCGAGGACGAATCGCACAATAAAAGCGGGACGGTAATATGCGAAAATGTTGGACATCATTCATTTGTACCAGATAAATTTGAACGATCATTTGTTCTACCATGACGAACATTGCTTTCGTTAGTTAGTTAAATCAAGCAATTTAAATCCTTGTTGTAATGCCCTTGTAATATCATCTAATCTATTGCTTATTTTATCATCCGAACTTTGATTGTATGTGCCCTTATATATGTTCAACAAATAATTTAAGTGTTCATAACATGAGTTGTTGTTGACTATAAAATTTTGAAAATTTTTGTCTATGATGTTCATAACAATAACAATGAAATTTTGAAATGTTCATAACAATCAAATTTTATTGTTTGAATTTAAAAACAATATTCAGATCTTCAAATCATTTGAAATTTTTATGGTAATATCACTGATTTATTAGAAACCTCCATAAAAAATTTCAAAATTTTTCGACATCGTGGTTGTCCAATTTTTTTTATACGTGCTCGCTGATTCTACATGAGTGCTTTTTCCGATTTTCGCAACAAATGGCGAGAACAGCGTCTGGCTATCTCGCATATCGTAAGTGGTAGCCGCATTGCGTAGGCCGCCCTTGATTTTTTCCGTATTTTTGGGACCGTGTCCGGCTTTGTCCATGGGACAACGAAAACCCCTTAGTGCCCACGATTTACGTGGTTTAAATGGCGTGAGTGTCTTTTCGATTTTCCCAACAAATTGCGAACAACGTCTCGCTATCTCGCCCATACGTAAGTGGTAGCCCGCCTGCGTGAGGCCGTCCTTCATTTATTTCGTATTTTTTAGACCGTGTCGCACTTTGTCATGAGGCTATGAAAATCTGAAGTGAGATTCATATCACTAACGAACTAAAATAATTCTTCCGTTTATTACATGACAAGAAATTTTTTAGTTCTTCCGGTTTAATACAACAATTATTGCACAAAAAGTTCTGTGAAATTTACCCAAAAATAAAAATATGTATAGTATTATCGCCAAACAGTTCAATGACTACTAGTGGTCGCCAAGCGGTTCGGCGACTCTTGTGGTCGCTAAGCGGTTTGGCGACTATACAATAATCGCCGAGCAGTAATGGCGACAACTACTGACACGGCTATTAACGGTTCAACACGCGGATTAGGCGGTTGTCGTCAAGCGGTGTGGCGACTACCTATTATCGCCAAACGGTTTGGCGACCGGATATTATTTCTGCAATTTTTAAAATACGTGTATTAATATCGCAATTTCGAAATAAAATAATATTATTTAAAAAAAATTCCAAATCTATGTATGCACTGAACTTCATTTGTTATATTATATTTCAAAAATCAAAAAGAGAAAAACATAAATGTACTGTGCCTTGTAAGAATTTTATAAATTCACTGGAGCGTGATCATGATTCAAAATTTTTGTGAGATATTAAGAATTTCCTTATAAACCTTCTTGAAAATTTTCAGAAATTTTAAAACTTTTTGATTACTAAAGCAAATCTATGTATTTATCATTGGGCTTTTATTAGGATGTAGCACTGTCAGAATTTTTAAAAATTATTTAAGCATGATCATCATCTAAAAGTCCTATATAACCATTAATGCTACATTAGGACCATCCACAAAAATTTTCAAAATTTTATAACGTGGTTTGGACAATTTTTCATTTCGTTCAAATTTGCTAGTAAGCCTTTTAACAGGACAATAGCACTGTTTGAATTTTTAAAAAATTCATGACACTTGATTATCATCTGAAATTTTATGAAAATATTATAGATATATCAAGACCATTCACAAAAAAATTTAAAATTTTATAACCTTGTTTGTTCCAATTTTTATTCGATTCAAACTTGTCGGTCGACGTTTTATTAGGACAGTAGCAATGTTTGAATTTTTTAAAATTTCTCATATTTGATAATTATTTGAAATTTTTATGGTAATATTATCAATGTGTTAGGGCTCTCCAGAAAAAAATTTCAAAATTCTTCGTTATCGTTTGACTCACTTTTCAGCCGATGCAAAACGACCAAAATTTCAGCAATTTTGTCTGAAATTTTGGTAAATTTCACCAAAATTCGGATTTTTTTGGTAGCAAACGGACCAAATTTAAATTCTAGTTTTTAAATTTCGACTGAAATTTATCCGAAATTTCGGATTCCAGCCATACTCGATATTTTTTTCCAAATGAAATTTGAATCCCTGAGAGAGTAACCACTGGCCTGTGCTGTGAAAAGCAAAAGGACAGCAAAGCTAGCGCGGTGGAAAGATCGACAGGCCATTCAACACATCCAGAGTATGGAATAACAGCAACAACATCAACAAATGTTTACTAACACATAATCATGTCAAGAAATGTTAACACAGGATCATATCAGGAGGCTCAGAGCAAGCTTTGACTGAGGTTGCCGCTCAACTCAACAGGGGAATCCAGCCATCGCAATCCATCCGCCAGTCTAGGACACTCGCACATATGGAACGGATCCTCTCAGGAAAGGGCACAACTATTCACCTGCCTTTCTGCTTGTATACTTCCTCTACTATAATGTTACACATTGAGTACCAGGCACTGCCCATCCGGAACACGTTATCATCTCCAATAAGATTAGAATCTGTACAGACTACCTACCCTTTTACAACAATTCACTGGGGGTCAAATGATTAAATAGCCCTAATTATTTCACTTCCCACAACCTCCTGTCCTTGTGTTATTCTTCGATGATAAATCTTTTGTCACCCTTCAAAGCTCCTGGGCACCACTCGGTGTACTAAAATATCTATCAGCGTATCAGAAGCCGGAGAATTAGGCCTGGAGAAGCTGGATTCTAGTTCAAATCTCGTTCCATCAGGGATGATACTAAGGTGAGCTATGTCAATGACTACTGCTGTCCTCAGAGTTGCAGAGCCAAGTCCGGATGCTTTGGATTTGCTACCTTCCCCCTTGGCGGGGAACCTGATGACCGGACACCAGCATTTAAGCTTGAAGGAGCAAAAGTATTCTCGTTTTGTGGCAACACACCATTTGGATCATGGTCTGCATCTTGCGAGGGACTGGTGGTTGCCTTTCCAACATCTCCATTCTGTGCTGTTTTAACAGTCTCAGCAGCCAGTGGGTGCCCGTGGATATATCCATTGGCTCTGCCATTGACTCCAGAAAACATCCCCAGCACTTGAGCATGCGTCATCTGCATGCTTGATCCAAAGAACCCTTGTGCAGCATACTGACTAATGGTGTTCGGCACAGAAGTGAAGCCATTGATGTTACATTGGATTTCTCGACTATGACTGTGCTGCTGTAATGGAGGTGCCGATCCAGTCTTACCCACACTATCACATGACATTTTAACTCCATTTTCATATTTGGGTACTTTACTGGCAAATTCAGAGCTCTTGTCAAAGCCTGCAGATGTGGACGCCACTGGCTGGTTTTTAGCTGGATGCTCTTCGCCAATGGCATCTCCATTTGAAGACAGTCCAGAACTTCGACGAAGTTCATCGCTTTTGGATGTCATATTGCAGGATGGAATACTGGACTCAGCAGACAGATCAGTGAATTGGGGAACTTGAGGCCACTGAGAGTTTTGAGGTGGCTCACCATCTACAACCCATCCTGGGCCAAAATTTGTCCCAGGAGGCAATACCCGTCTGATACCCTTTGCTGCCATATCCCAGCCAATGGGACCAAGTTTTGCAGCAAACCGTGCCAAGCTCCTAGCATATGCATGCTGTTGCTGAAGTCCAACCTGTTCCATTATGAAAGAATTCAGCCCAAAAATATTGACGTGGCAAGTAACCATTTTTATTATAATAAGCTCTAGTTTGAAACGATTTCATGTCAAGTAGTAGTTGCAAATGTTCAACTACAGGTAAGTTGGCAAGGTTTATAAATTATAAGTTAAGATTTAGAATTCAAAATTAGTAAATTGTTCGGGATGAAATATATCTGATCAGAATGTGCTTACTGGCACTAGTAGTTTCCTCTCACAATAAAGGGCAGAAAACAGAGGACTATTACGTGAGTACTGCTGATCATATGTATTCCGACGATCATCATCTAAACCAGTATTAGTAGTCTTCTTTCCATACTTCAAAGACCCTACACGATAGAAGCAACATAAGCCATGTCTATGCTCCATAAGTACAGCACTGAGTACATAAGCAAGTAGCAGTTAGAACTAAGAAAAACTAACCTGAGTAATCGCCAATTTTATCTGTTCTTTTACCACTAAAAGAACTGAGTGTGCCGTGGTGTAGGATGGATGCATCTCTCGTTGAGATGTTTGTATTTCGAGTTCTATCCCCAGTTGATCTTTTTCTTGTTTCAACATTATCTGCAGATTTGCTTTTTACATTGGATAAATCTGGTGACACATCACCGTCAGCCTTCTCAACTGTTTTCTTTGCGTTTTTTGGTGGCCTGCCTCTTCGAGGTACTGTCTTGGGTTGTTCTTCTTCTGCATCACTAGCTTGCCTCAAGTTCTCAAAATCCTTTTTGGCAAGAGCTTCAATAGATCGTGCCTAGGGAGATGAAGGTAAGTTAAGAAGACTATATAGGCAAAGTGTAAGTTAAGAAGACTATATAGGCAACTTACCATGCATAACAAAATAGTCTAACAAGAAAAGAACATAACATATTATTTATGTGGATGTATCAGTTTCTTTTGCATTGAAGTATATATGATGTATTATATTTATATAAATGTATCAGTTTCTTTTTGCATATGTACAATTGCTTCTATATTAAAATGTCCTCTTGGAGGAAATATGCTACAGAAATAGCAAACTTGATGTCCTGTTCGTACAGAAATTAACAGCAGAAGAAGATTGGTGAATTTCAATATCCAAGAGTCAAAAAGAATACCAAAATCAATATGTCAAAAGGATAAACATGCTAGAATTTAATAAAATCAATATGTCAAAAGGATAAACATGCTAGAAAGTAGTATTAAATAATCTTGTGTTTTGCTTAAAAAAATACCAATTATGTTCATAAACAAAGCCAACCACAACAAGTCAACAATACAATAAGAACAAAAGGTAGTACACGTGTTTTGCTTTAAAAAATACCAATTATGTTCATAAACAAAGCCAACTATAACAAGTCAACAATACAATAAGAACAAAAGGTAGTACACGCCATTTGTGAAACAATGCACAAGTTTACATGGCGGTTCCCAAAGAATTGCACCGAGCATAAGAAATTTGTGAGACTCATGTGTAACCTATATATTCCCAAGTACAGAACTACCAAACAACATATGTGATCCAGATAATACAGCAGAATATGTGACAAAACAGATTGCATAATTTTATTGCAAACAGCACATGCACTACAGCATAGTAAAACAAATACCTGCCGATAGTATATTGTGTCGTCTGAATTGTAGGACATGGCGTTTGATGTAAGCAGAAATACATCATTCTGCACAGAAAAAAGATAAGATATTAAGGGAAGATCCGTGCTACGGTAGCAAAGTATTACTCCATTATGATTTGCTGCATGCCTTACTACAACTAATTAATCACCCATTCCCATACAACAAATATAGGCATTAAAATTCTTACATATCAACTTTCAAAATACAAGGTCCAACACGAAATGAAAAAACATAGTAAAGCAGCCCCACTGCAGTAGCTATATCTCAAAGAAACACATATCTACAACATACCCAGAGATCTAATGCAGTATTTAGATTTTAGAAACTGGAATTCAACAAAGCAATACACCATTCAGTGGAACCTAAACAATGGATGGAATTGGAGTTTGCTCGAACAAAAAAAATTCATATCAGCTGAAAGGCAGATATCAGGATCCAGGGATGGATAAAATTAACATTGCAAAAGTACGGTGTCACTATGGAGTATGGATTGTAGACATTCTTGAGATACTGAGATTTTCAATTAAGTAGGCATAACCATCAGTTTTGGGATTATTCTTGATACAAATCTGGATAGACTTCCCCACGATACTTCAGCCTCTTGTGATCTAGTCTATGCTAGCACAACAGATAATCCCTTGTACTGAAAAAAATCAAATGAAGCTTTCACTGTGTTGAAAGGTAGATTGATCATGTACAAAAGACTATATCACTAGACACCACAAAGTATGGGCTTATTGAATCAGTACAACATTGGAGCTGAAATAGGGGTAAATCTTGAATAAGTTCACTGGATTTTTCTCTCAGCTACAGTACATGACAACCTAGGAAATCGCTAGATGCCAATCCAAAGAGTACCTCCCACTGAGGACATTAATAACTCATATAAAACAATCCCTATTTTGGTCCCATGTAGGAATAAGGATATATGCACAAGCAACATGCAGACCACTTCCTCATTTAATGTAGGAAAAGTCCATGTAAGATGTAACACCCCGAACTTTGCTTGAAAATCCGTCTAGCACCTTAAACTATAAAACCAGATATTTGACTCTCAAACTTTGCAATCTAGTTCAAACAACACCATGACCTAATTTTGCATGATGGTATTGCCCGCATGGCACGCTGAATGGGTAGTTTTGCTATGTAGGATGACACACTAGCCCAGTTTTAGATAAATGGCCTGGCACGGGGCGGGCGGGCGGGCGGGCGGGGGGGAAGGAAGGAAGGGAGCTAAGGGGCGGGGGCCATGGAAGCACGACTGGGAGCTCAATGGGTAAGAAGCCCCAGCCATTGACCCAACTTGGTCGACGTGTCATCCTACCTGCCAAAACTACCCACTCATTGCACTATGCGGCCAATACCACCCTACGAAACCGGATCAAGGTGTTATTTGAACCGGATTGCAAAATTCATGGGGTTACATGTTTCGTTTCATAGTTTAGGGGGCTAGATAGACTTTCGAGCAAGTTCGGGTGTAATATGGATTTCTTCCTTTAATGTATATCGCAATGTATCTCAAGCAAGAATTTCTTGGCCATTGCACCCAGAATGCAGAAAGCACACAAGTAAACAATACCAGCAAGCAATATCAAGCTTGTCACAAATGATGTCTGAAAGATAGACAGGTTAAACAGTAGGCCTGGAAATTCTCTACACACTGGTAGATTATAAGCAACAGGAAAGGGAAGAAAAAAACAAAGCTAGGCTCAAGGCCTTCGATTGTACAAGAAAACAACACAGCCACACTCTAAACATATGAAGTGGCCTGGAGGAAAAAAAAAATGCAATAGAGAACAGCAGGCAGAAGCAAACATCTATATTGGCAGAGAATCAAAAGAGAGCCAGTAACACAAACAAGAGGCAGAGAGGGAGTAACAGAAACTACAGGCAGCATACCTCGAACTGCTCTAAGTTGGCATACGAGTCGTTCAACAACTTGTCGCGGATCGTTGAGAAGTCCATAGGATGCTCGATAATCTCATGGTAATCCGGAAGCTGCAGGCACGCACAACATAAACAGCAACACGCCGGTTCAGCATCAGCACTACAATCTCAGAACACAGCAGAGCTAGAGCTAAACTGCTCACCTCCTCTGGGTCGACGGGCTCCGAGAAAACTCCATAAGTATCCTTCCTGGGAGTAGTGCAAGGTAGAGAAATACACACACAGAGAGAGACACATAGCTGAAGCAATCAGAGGCAAGGCCGACGCTCTTATTGGACGAAAACTACATCAGGATGGGGCCGAGGCACTCACTTCTGGAGCCTGTGGAGGATGAAGAGCAGCAACTTTTTGTCCGGGAGGGGCGTCCCCGTGGACCCGCCATCCGACGCAGCGCCCCCTGCTCCCACAAGCAGCACAAGGAACGTTAACGCAGGAAAAAAAAATTCAAATTCTCTAACCACTACAACACTTATGCTTGCTTCCCTCCAAGCCTCACCTTTCCCCGTCGCTTTCGCCGCACCCTTCTTCTCCTCCCCCGCCTCCTCCTGCAGCAGCAGCAGCAGCAAAGAGCAAACAATTAGGGCTGGAATTCGCCACAAAATCGCAATCTTGGGTGAAGATGTTCGCTTAAAAACGTCAGCTTTAACACAACCGAGTGGAGATTGTAGCAAAAATCTTGTCTTTGAACAATAAAAACGACGACTTTTCCCTGCTTTTCATACTCCCGACAGTGCTTGCAACCCGTTCACCAGAGAAAAAAGCGGTCAAATCCGTCAAAAACCTGTCAGATCCGCGCACTGTTCCCTTCAAAGGAAAGGATTAAAGCGCTGACGAGGTCCCGAGGTCAAGATCCCTAGACCCGGACAGACTCCAGAGGAAACCCGAAAGAAAAGAAGAAAAAAATCCAAAGCCGCCCAAAAAAGCAACGTTCTCCGAGAAGCTAAAAATCCCCAACAGCCACTCCCACAGTCGCACTGATCTCTCCTCCCGCCAGATTCCCCACCACGGGGCAAGCCGTACCGGGAGACCCCCCTAAAAAAATTCCAAACCCGCAGATCCAACCACACCGGTTTCGCATCGCCGCGTGTCCCGCGGACAAAACCCCGTGCCGGAGACCCCAAAACCTCGGGAATTTCGAAATTTTGGCGCGAGGGAGGAGGAACCCCGACCTCGGCGCTGCCGGAGAGGACGCTCTTGAGCCGCTTCTGCCGCCGCGGCCCGCTCCCGCCCCCATCGTCGTCTTCGTCGGAGGGTTGGGGTCCCGCCGGGAGGGGGAGGGGGTGGGGTTAGGGTTTTGGGCCTGGAGGCGGAGGCTGCGGCGCTGGAGGTCGAGGAGGGAGGGGCGGCCCTTCTTCTTGCGCCGCCGGGGCGATGATGGGGTTTCTGCGGGGGGTGGGGGTGGCGGAGGGGGCGGTGGCGCAGGCGCAGGCTTGCGGGTCTTCGCCATCGGAGGCCGCAACGGCGGCGGAGGCGGCGGCGGCGGCGAGGTGGGAAGGGAGGAGGAGGTGGTGTTGGCGGTATGATGGCCTACCTGGGACGGGTCAGGGTGCGTGTGTGGCTTCGCGTGCGTATGGTATTTTCTTGGGGCCTTTCGGTTGTGCCATGGTCGTTCGGCTCGGGGTCTATAGACCCATGACATGTGGGGCAGGAAAGGCCGGGTCCACATGGAAGCAAGATCGGCTGGAAGTTATCGGTTTCGGATCGGCCGGCCTCGGGCGCGTTTGGTGAGGATGGGGCCGGGCGCGTGTGTCGTGGGCGGAGCTGATTGGTGGGTATCGCATGTGTCGTGCGGGTTGTTGTTTTCTAGTTCCAACAGGATGCGCGGACCCAGATGTCAGTGACACATGTTTCCCGCATTCTTTTTTTTTGGGACGGCCGGCCCATCCAGCGTTTTAAGCATATTACCATTTTAAGAAGGTAATTAATCGAAAAGGACATAGTACCGGAATTGTACGTTTACGAGTATGGAGGTGTCTTGCGAGCACTTAGTATTTTTTTATTAATTAGCATTTAAATTTTGATATATAATCTTTTTTACATCAATTATATATTAGTTTTACACACTAGGTGTCTAGGGAGCACTTGAGTATTTTCTTATTAAATATCACTCAGATTTTGTGCATTCCATATATGACTTTTTTTACTTTTACACAAATTAAATTATATAAAAAATAATATGACAATTTGTAAAAAAAAGGAACAAATCAAACTATAAGAAACACAACAAACAAAAATGTGGATCACAAAGTTAGATATTGACAGTCAAAATGAGGAAGCGCAATACGGATCACAAAGTAATATCTAATAGACAAAAAAATTTGAGTACTCATAAACAAAAGAACACTCGAGTGATATTTAGCAATTCCCTATTATTATTGATTTTAATTTGATTTCATTTCTAATCTCTACTATATAAAGCAAGAGTTTCTTCCGTGTCACTTTATCAAAATTACTTACATTTGCTACTGCTCTTTAATTAACTACCTTTGCCACTGTTAGTACTCTTTGCAAATAAACTTTTTTATCGCAAATTGAGTTTCAACCATTTGTATATTCAGATTGAACAATATTATTCAGACAATGTTATTGTTTTTTGCAAATAAATTTTTGTCACAAATTGAGTTTTTGTTACAACGTACGGCACATGACTAGTCTATCTTAATTTGTTTGGGATAAAAGGTTTGATTGTTGTTGTATTAATTCAAAAGATCAACGAGTATTGTTTTGTGTCACTACTAGTACTCACTAGTACATCTTTTCGCGCATGAGATGGTGAGACTGACATGTATGCTTTTAAGTGTGTGTAATGGCTGGAGGAGTCATCAGTCAGCTACTTTCAGGGCTGGCCTTGTGGATTTTCTTCTGGGAGTTATCAGTACGGTATAGTCATATGTTGCTTCCAAACGTTGATAAAACACATATATTGTTATGAAGCCTTGTTTATACCAAATGAAATCTCTTTCCATTTCCATTTTAGTGATTTTTGAAAAGATGATGCTTCAACTGAACAAAAGAAGTAAAAATTGCTGCGGGCCAAGAAACACTTCTGCATAGGTGCGTGTGCTGGCCTGGCCAATTAAGGCAGTCCGGTCTATTACCTACACTTGCTTGCGCAGTAGTCCAGACCCATAATAATTGAGCCTACATAGCCCATATAAGGAAAAGCATCGTATTTACGCCTTCACAGGGTAGTTACGTAAATCCATGAAAGCACCTACATCGCTTCCGTCTCCTGTGCCTTCTGGCGTGTGGGACAGGTCACTCAGAACGGCACCACCCGCCTCGACGCGACGCCTGCGCCGCGACTGCCGTCGCCACCCGCGCCCGCTGCGGCAGACACCGCCGCCTGCCTCGCCGAACCGGTGAACCCGATGGCCGCCGCGCCGTCGAGGTGTCTCCTCGTCACCGGACCACCGGTAAGCAAGCCCCCAAACCCTGCACAAAACCCTCCTCCCCCAACAACCGCCTCACCACCACGACCTCGGGCGCCGCTGCTTGCAGGGCGTGGGGAAGACGACGCTGGTCACGCGGGTGTTCGAAGCCCTCAGGGAATCCCACCCGCACCTCACCATTCGCGGCTTCTACACCCGTACTGGCTTACCTTGCCTTGTCGAACTCTGATTCATTCTCCTGTGCAGTTCGCGACCGGAATTTTCACTCCTTTTCGTGTTATCTACTTATAGGGGAGGTGAAGGAGAGTGGGGAAAGGGTCGGGTTCGAGGTTGTCACGCTCGACGGGAGAAGCGGGCCGCTCGCCTCCTCCAAGATTTCCAGGTAGGGTTCGGTTTGCTACTATGATTGATTTAAACTTCTTATTTAGCATCTGTACAACGAGAGAATTTATGAAGTGCATTTCGCTGGATATATTGTGAAAAGATTAGCTGTTGAAACGTCTAAAATTGGGTGTGCCACGTCCTACTTGTGCTGCTGTACTATGGAAATTATCCGACTCTGTGAATAATTGAGCCATAGTTCAAACACTGCAGTACTGCATTGCTGCATTTCTTGCAAATAGCCTGCATACCAGATCATCGATTCAGGCAGCTTACCTGCAATTCTAGTTAAAATCCACGGCTGATGTTAATGGAGTTCCCTTTCCCAGTTATGGGCACAGTAAACTTTCTTAAACCAATCTATGTTGCACTTTTGTGACACTTGCGTATCTTCGAAGTGCCAATGAGCCGATATTCAGCTTATCAGGCCACTTGTCCATGTCTCTAATTTGTGATACACTTCTCAGGCTAGTTAACGTCACTATTGTTACTTTGAAGCATCAGGAATTCTTTTTCACACTTCTGCCCTACCAATTGGTTAGAATATGGCAGCTTAGCAAAGTATTTTTTCACCTTCTGTTGCGTTTTGCCTGTCTAGTGTTCTGCCATGTTACTGATCAAATTCGGTGAAAGGTTTGACTTATGGCCTCTGTTAGATAGCTCTTAGATTTGAACGTCTTGTTAATCCAATCTTAGTGTATCTTTATTGAATTATTTTGGCCTAGTCGATCATGCCATCTAAATTTGTGGTATATTGCAGCCCTGAGTCTGTTAGATGGCCTACTGTTGGGAAGTACAAAGTAGATGTAGCATCTTTGGAATCTTTAGCACTGCCTGAGTTGCAGGTAAGCAGTTCTGATCTCTCAAATCTCAAGGATCATATTTCAAGTATTAAGCTCCAAATGAGGGTTATGAATGTTAGTTGCATGATGATCAGAATAGTCTGTCAGATTACCGTTTACTACGTGACTTGGAGGCAATAACTTCATATTTCTTTTAATATATCAGGTCAAAGAACACATAGATCTCTTCATCATTGATGAAGTGGGTAAAATGGAGTTGTTCAGTTCAGCATTTTTCCCTGCTGTGATGAGAGTTATTGAATCCAACATCCCAGTGCTGGCTACCATACCAGTACCACGATATGGCCGAGACATTCCTGGAGGTACTATCTTTCCCTAATTTGCAGCTTGACAGAGGCTTGAGGCTACTGATTATTAAATTGTACATGTATTGTATAAAGTACCATTTCTTTCATTGCCTTTAAAAGTCAATTCAGTCATTGGTATTTGAGGAAGTTGCATTCCGGTACATTTTTGTAAGCTTGATACATTCTATCCATCTATTCTATGTTATAAATCCAAGAAATTAATGGATAGCCCCAGGATTAAAACAAGTCTTATTTTTACTATTCTGACCAAGCTTTATCTTTGAATCCTGACTAAATACTTTTGCCCCACAAAATGCAGTTGCAAGGTTGAGGAATCATCTTGGAGCAGTTGTCTTCACCTTAAATGCTGGTAATAGGGATACTATGAGAGAGGGCATCTACAATCAGTTGAGCAATTTGTTGCGGAAGAGGTGATTTACTATCCCCAAATTGTGTTGATTTTGTTAGTCTCACTTAACGCATAAAACTGCATCTTTCTTTTATGCAAAAAAGTAGAAGTTTGCTTTTAGTAATTGCCCCCATAAACCAGTAGCCTGTAACAGAGTGTCTGATCAAGTCTGCAAGTGTTGTAACTGAATTATCTTTCCAAAGTTCGTCAACAATGGAATGACAGTGGGCAAGTTATGTTCTTGCAGCTTCTCCTAATCAGAGTATGTAACCATGAATGGTAATGACTATTTGAACGTGGATCATGAGAGATAGTTTAGTTCAAAAGACATCATGTGGTCTTATGGGTGGAGGCACGTTTAATTCTTTTCAGACATGAATGGGATTAAGGACTAGCAAAATTAATATAACCCGCTAAAAGCCAGAAGTTTTAATTCACTACCAGAACAAATCTGATTCTAAATACAGAGATATCTTTTCTGATCCTGAAGTGCAGTACAAGCAGACCCCAGCCAATGCATCACAAAAATCAAAAGAGAATAACAAACCAGGTTCTATATCTCAAAGTCCATCAGCAGCAGCTATGCACAATGATCACACCTATTAAGAAAAAAATAGTACAAATAGGTTAGACTTCTCAATCTCATAATTAGATGCGTGTAAGGCTCTGTTTGGCAGAGCTCAGATCTCAGTTCCATCTCAGATCTGAATCTTGTAAGTTAAAATAAAGTAAATTAAATTTATATTTTTAGTCTAAAATATAAACAAGATGACCCACCTAAACACTCTTAATGTATCCACAGCTCCAACTCCACAAATTTCTAAAGCTATAAATACCCTGCTCCACCAACTCCATGGATTTTGGTGGAGCTGGAGCTGTCCCAAACACCCCCTAAAACTAATGTTACTTAGACACGGACACGGGAGTCGGGATCCAACTCGGATTCGGGGTGCCCGATTCGGCAAAAAATTTTGGACATGGAAAATGCTACTCGAAATTGGACACGGGTGTTAGAATCCGACTCGGGTTCGAGGTGTCCGATTCGGCAAAAAAATTTGGACACGAATGTCCAATTAGCACTGTAAAAGCCATGCATAGGTGACAGTCTGACAGGGCAAAGATGGTTCTCTCTCTTCCCTCTGCAATTCTTCCAGCATTTTGGACCACTGCTGCTAAGACACGTCCTAATTCAGTAGGGCTTAGCCCAGAAGGAAGCAGCAACTTCACATGACACATGTTTCTGTGGGGGCTCTTGATCTGAATGATCACAGGGGATTTTCACCCAAAGATGCACAAACTTTTCATTGAGATGAGCAAAGAATTAAAGTGCAGTGTAGTGATCATGGCACCCCTTTACAGCCCACTGAGCCAAAGTTCCCCTTAATTAAGCGGTTAAGCCCTTGCAGAAAGATGCCATTAAATGCGAATGCTCTGAGTTTTGGTTATATTAGCAAATGGCAAGTGAGTCAAGGGCCATCTAAGCAGAGTTTTTGAGTTTTAACAAGTGGAAGCTCCTTTACACTTGTTGACAATGTTTTTGAAGGCAGAAAGTGCAAGACAATCTCTGAAGAGATTCGGCGGTCCATTTTATCTGTAAGATATGTGCTTCAGCATGCAAAGTATGCATATGCAGAGCTGCAGACTGAATTTGTAACATGGAGCTGGAAGAAGTGAAGAATTGCAAGGACAAATGCATGCCGGTTTGTTGGCCCATTAGCCTATTTAATAGTTGGGAAATTCACATCTAGTAGCCGTGAATTTACTCTGAATAGTCATTTGAGATAGACAAACAATCCTCAACTGACAAACTCATAAATAGTTGCCTATTCTTTCTGCTCAAGTGTGTTTGGTCTGAAATGTTCATACTGATTTTGCTTTATTAGAAAACATTGTTGAACAATAAGTTTTGAGTAAATTTCACAAAACTACAAGTTTATTGTACAAATTGTAAAAAAAACTACAGATTTTAGCTTTAATTTTACAAAACTACAGATTTTAGGAGAACTTATATCACAAAATAAAACTACAGCTTTTAGAATTAACCGTTTCTTGTAGCAGGTCTGACAACTGGGCTGACATGGTAGCCTCATGCGCAAGTAAAACGGGAAATGAGAATATGTGAGACTGCGATGTAGGCCTATACTATCAGATTTGTTACAAGAAACAATTAATTCTAAAATATGTAGTTTTATGATACAAGTTCTCCTAAAATCTGTAGTTTTGTGAAATATAAAATAAAATCTGTAGTTTTTTTTATAGTTTGTACAAAACAACCTGTAGTTTGGTAAAATTTACTCATAAGTTTTCTGAGTGGGCACCCCAACGATTACCTTATTGCCCTTTGCTTTAGGCGGTGTGGGGAGGAACTGAATGGTATTGATTCGATGGGAGCCCCACCATGTGATCTCTTCGTCTAGACGGGTCACTGGCCGGTTAACTTGTTTAACTCCCAGACATGATTTTTCTTCTCCTTCGCGTGTTTAGTTTAGTAACGAGGAATGATGGTTGTGCATGCATGCACGCCATTTCATAAACCCCAACCAAACTTAAGAACAGAGAAGTTTGATCTCCCTACCGAAAGTACTCTGTGCTCTTTTGTGTGCTACAGGAATGATGTTTGGTTAATGTCCTTGAGAAATTCAACATAAACCAAGTTTTCCTTCAATAAGCTATGCTTCCCTCTACTGTTCATCTTGAAGCTTGCAAGTTGATTCATGCGTTACTACGTCTCCTATTCTGCATGCCATTTCCTAATTCCCTTTTCTGCAATATGCCATGGATGAAACACTGGAGACGATAAGGAAAACATGGGTCTGTCCAATAGCTGTTTCAGTTGGCAGTCTGGTGAGATATGTGGAGATAGAATGAAGAGGCAATGATACCGTGGCCAGTGCTGCTGCTGATGCATACTACAATGGACCATCCGAGCTACATGCTCTTTTGTAATGCCATTGCTGGTGGCTAGCGGCAACTACCCTCCAAGCAAGCAAGCCAGCCCCATCTGCACGACACTTAAAACAAGCAGTTGTTACCAGGTCAAGGCGAGCATGTGCATCCAGCTCCCCCGAGGACGTCACCAACATTCTGGTCACGCGAAATCCTTCACGTCACCCGTCGCTCTCGCGCGTGGATCTCTCTCTCCCAGTGCCGGTGGTGCACGGCACCGATCCGGCAAGGCAATCCACGCGAAGTGTACCCCGGGCGCCGTTGATATGGATGCTTCGTGGGCGGGGACACCAGCAAACAGCCGTGGTGAAGCTGCCCTTTCGGTTTGGATATTTCTCCTGCAAAGATATAGGTATCGAGCAAATAATACACTCGCATGGATACCATAGTATGTATACATGGCTTGCTTGTGGTTTAGAGTTGCTTTGCTGAGACCGACATTGGTGTACATGTACATATTTTTTAGAATATAAAAAATAGACAGTATTATTTTTAAGGTACGTATAAATTCGCTTTATATTTTTTTAGATAAGCCTCCATAGGCATCACATATATGGTACATTGATTTATAAGCAGATTACATGTGCTAACAATAAAAATAATTTGACTTTTCATTTCTGCACTGGTTTTCGTAAATTATGGTGCGCTTGGGGTACCCGAAGTGATTCTCCTGTTAAATATTTAAAGAGGGAACATCTCATCCGATTCCCACATGATGCTGACCAACACAGGAGGGAGAGAGAGAGAATTGCTGAGTCTCTCTGACTGCAACCCAAGCCCCTGGTACGGCCTGGACAGTTAACAAGATGGCGCCAAATGGAACTGCCTCGTGCGAGCAAGGAAACGGAAGAGATCAAAGCGTGTGGTACACCAGCTAGTGTCCTCGCATCCCTGAGCTGTCCTCCAAGCTAAAATACTGTTACACCAAAAGCTCCTCTTCCCCTTGTTTACTGGCCTTCTCATTTTACCTGCTGGTACGTGCGTGAGAATCCTCCATACAAGACCTCCTGGAAAGTTGCCATTTTGATCTGCAACCCCACAAAACCTTTTTTTTCTTTCCATTATCACTTTTCTGATGATAAGAGAAATTATTGCCTTTAAGTGGTTGATGATTTTTCACCAGGCTTGAGGAAGGGTCGCCACTGAAGAATCCGTCGTCTCATTTTAACCATCAGAATTAGAGAATAATTAACAATGTGATGTTTATGCTGGTTAAACTGTGGAACTCGCAGGAAATGCAGGGCAGGGCATGCATGCAAGAATGCAAACCCGTCATCTGTTAAAAATGTCCAAGAGGAAAAGCCTAAAAGGGTTGATATCATCAGGGACAATCGAAGTGGTAGAAGTGGCAAGGGGAAGATGGCGAGATGGAATAGTAAAGGCAAAGGGAAACCAAAAGGAGGGTAGGTGTGGGGAAAGAAAAGGAAAGGGAGAAGCTTTCGCTTTCCCGGCTATTGCTTTCCTTCCTGTTCATGGGATGTAATTATTATACTACCAGCATAAGCTCGTCAAGAAGAAGCTCGCGGCGTCTCTTCTCGCCCCTGCGAGAGACCCCGTTTCCTCGGCGGGAGAAGCAAGAGCAAGGCCTGCTTCTTCCTTCGCTGATCGGAGCTGATAGGCGGCGGACCGTCGCCGGGAGTTGCATGCTAATTGCAGAGAGCAGACGGAAGAAGATCCTTGAATGTAGCCTACTCTTCTTGCTTCGTCATTTTCTTGCTTTGTGTGTAGTTGTTCGCATGCAAGTTTATTTTGTTTCAATCCGTTTAGTTCTTGCTTCTGGTTCTTTTCTTGTTCTCGGAAGAATGCGGTTTCTTGTGATCTGCTTGCACGTGGTGGGGTTCAACTTCCCACCATGCTGACGTTTCTAGATCATCATTTGCTTCTGTTCATGTGCTGAGGTGTTTGGATGATTCCTTCAAAATGAATTCAAGAAAGCTCTGCTCAGATGGATCCTCCTCTGCTTCCTTTGATGATTTTGAGTTCATGATGATTAGAAATATGCATATTTTTCTAATAAAAAACAAATATGCATCTCTTTACATAATTGCGTTGGAATTTGGGTTATTGATTGGGGTTTTCTTTCATGGACTTCTTTGCGTGCTGATGCGTATTAGTTTGATTTCATTTACTGGAAAGAAATCATAATGCTAATGAGAGGTCGTGGTTACCACTGTTATGACTTATTTCTGCAGGATCTGACAAGATATCGTGCATAATTTTACAGGACGGTAAGGTCTATCTCATTCGGCCTAATCTCGCCATCGAAGCATACTGCTGGATCTCTGTGGCCGGTGCCATCATGCTGCAGTATATGGACTTCTCTCATGCCAGCACCTCAAGGAAGTGGACGCACAAGAGGCAGGGCGATGGTATGGTGATACATGGTGATTCATTTCTCTCTGTCCAACTTGATTTTGGCCTGAAATTCTGAATCATCAAGTCATCAGGGCAGGCGCACATTAACGTCTTTGATGGATGCTGCTAAATAGTTAACTTAAAATGAAAAGAGTTGATTAAGACTTTTTCTGATATTTCTCGGTTTTTTTGGTGATTCAATTTGGAGCATACTAATTCATCAGTGTATTCGTGCCTGGATTTTCAGGATTTGAAGCTCCAAGGAATAGCATGGAGTTCACCTTGGAGGCGAGCCACAGTTATGGCGTCTTCCAAGAGGATGCCCCGGTGAGTTTTGTATATTTCATTACTGCTCTGTCAGAGCAATTCTTTGCATATTTTGTCCGCCAATAGGCAACTGGTAAGTTCTTTTGTTTCCAGAAAAGAACCTGTCTTTTCAGTGATAAACAGTTCATTTTCCGGGGTCAAAAAACTGAAGTAGTTAGATCATTCTTGACAGATGAGATACCCACTTTTGCTCTCTGTATGTCTCGGTAACTTTGTTGCTAGGTGTACTTGATTGTTGTTGACGGAGAAGACAGCACAAAACATGCATTAATAATTGTGTCAAACAGTAGACCCTCATCTACTGTTGGGTACATCACTTATTTGCTTTACTGGCTAGTCTTTGACTCTTTGTATCGTTAGCATCTTTTTATGGGTGGATTTCTCATTAGGCATAGCAAGTATTTTTCTTGCACAGCAAGAGTTGTCTAAATCAATGTAGATTTTCTTTTGAGAAGAGGAAGCCATGTTGAGTTGTTGATATGTGAAAATCGTAGAACATAATCATTGTGCAAGAGCTAACTAGCTAGAACTTTTGCAATCATCTGATAAGTCCCTGCAATTTTGTGCAGTATTCTTGCAACATGAGGCAATACCCAAAAGCAGGCTCCAACCACAACTCAGCTCCGATCAAGAAGCTGATCCATGAGGACATATCCTTCAGAACAAGTGAAGGCCAGAAGAGACCCAGTGTCATCGCCAGATTGATGGGCATGGACTCGCCCCCACTGAACACAACCAATGGACTTATCGGTCATTCGGAGGGAAGAAGACAAGAGATCATCACAAGGTCAATACCAAGAAGAGATCCAACTGAAATTATATCAACCAAGCATGTCTCTTTTGTGCAACATAAGGACTCCAATAAGCATGCACCGAAACAAGAAATCCGCGCCTACGACGAGGAGAGGGAGCATTTTGGCCGGCTGAGCAAGAGGAGTAGCACTGAATGGAGTAAACCGCAGCCGCGAGAGCACCCGCAGGAGGAGGAGCTGCAGAAGTTCAAGAAGGAGTTCGAGGCGTGGCAATCTAGCAGGCTCTGGGAGCATTCAAGAACTCCGGAATTGGAAAGCCATCTCGACGACAAGTGCGAAGACATCATGCCGTACAGGTACCAGCACAGGGAGAAAGATACCAACAAACATATGCACTCCAAGGACGACGTGCATTGGAGAAGAAGCAAGGAGAGCGGCACATCCATCTCCGGAAGCCGTACATTCTCTGTGACAAGTGCAGACTCCAGTTCCACAAGGTTACCGCTCTCGAGGTTCTACCACGATGAGGAGAGGTCGTTGTCGCCGACGAAGATAGTCATTCTGAAGCCCTGTCCGGAGATGAGCACCGAGGACATCGAGGAGTCGTCGTTGCGGTCGCCTGAGCTGGTGAAGAAGGAGAACAACATGGAAGCCTTCCTTGAGGAGGTGAAGAAGAGGCTAAAGATGGAGCTCGAAGGGAGAATGGCCTCCGACGACAAGGCGGACCGGTGGGCGGGGGCCGACATCCCGGCTGACCCTAAGCAGATTGCACGGAACATTGCCAACCAGATCAGGGAGACTGTCACGAAGGATTTGCACCCGGCGCTTGTACGTTCGGAATCCACACGGTCGTACCGCAGCGACGTCCCGCTGAACGGGCAGAGCCAAATGGACTACATCTGCAGAGACGCCAGGAAGCAGCTGTCTGACAGACTGAAGAACGTGCTTAGAAGGGAGCCAGAAACTGAGCCCCCGTTCTCTCACCGGAGAAGGGCCGCCTCGATGTCGTTCGACGAAGAACCGAGACCGAAGCCGAGACAAGACATGGCAAGAAAGGGTATGATAAGGAGCCAAGAGGAAAAGAAGTGCGCAATCGAGTCCGACGTCAGGTCCTTCAGACATGGATACAAGACCTCAGCTCCGGTGGTAGACTCCGACCCGGTGTCACCGAGAAACCTCATCAGGTCGTTCTCGGCGCCGGTGTCGGGGACCACCTTCGTGAAGCTTCTCTCGGAGGAGCCACGGGTGCTCACCGGAGCACGGCTGCAGCGCAAGCACGAAGGCTACGGTAACAGGCCATCGTCGGAACAGAGAAAAGTGAGGAAGGACGCGTTCAACATCAAAGGCAGGGTGTCCAACCTGAGGCAGAACCTGGGGCTGAGAGGAAAACTGTTCGGCAAGAAGCTTCACTCGGCCGACGAGTCTTTCCCGGACGACCTCCCTCCGATCGGCACGCTGGTCACTGCCCCTTCAGTTCTCATACACCCCGGAGTCCTGCAGGTGAGGCAATGCTGCGAACACATGCTGTTTTAGGATTCTTGTTTTAGAGTGAGTGCAATCTGACATGGGACTGCTGCTTGCTTGATGGCAGGAAAACTCCACCGAGGTGCCGCCGAGCCCGGCGTCGTGGTGCAGCAGCCCTCCTGATGAGATGAGCAGGGGAGGTTACCCGAGCCCTGTGTCTCCATTGGAGGCTTCCTTTAGCGAGCACCGGTCTCCCTTGAAGGCGGCGGCGGCGGCTGACAAGGACATGAGCTCAAGTGCTTCTGGTAAGTAGCAACCGCTGCTCGTTTCTGAATATGAATGGATGGCACACGCAATGCACTGTTCAGCACTTACGTTTCAGTGTGATGGCACACTGAATACAGTGTTCAGCAGTTTTTTTCCTCTAGAGTTATAATCAAAGAACTTGTTGCAGAACCAGGAAACTTATCAGAACAAGTCCAAACTGAAGAACTCGCTGAGACAAGCCATGTTCAGGACGACGACGACACGACCGAGATGGATCACCCCATGAAATCTTTCATCAGAGCTGTTCTTGTCGTCGCCGGCCAGTACGGCCAGAGCCAGAACTCTGACCACTTCATCTCAGACTGCGAGGTGAAGCCGATCCCTAAGTGGGCGTTCGAGGAAGTTGACTCGTCATCCTCAGCTCCGGCTTCCGACTGGGACGCTGCAGCCACCGTCGACCACCGGCTCCTCTTCGACCTGGTAAACGAGGCACTGCCTCGAGTCGTTCATGACTCGACGATGCCGTGCACGTTCAGCAAGTGGTACGCAGCGCCGCGAAGAGCCCCCGGTGGCAAGAGGCTACTGGACAGGTTGTGGAAAGCCGTGCAGATGTGGCTGGAACCACCGAGAGACGCATCCAACTCCGTGGACGGGCTGATCGGCCGCGACCTGAGCGTGTCGTCGTGGAACGGCGTGTTCCATGAGGACGTCGACGCGGTGGGCGGGGAGATGGAAGCGGAGATACTGGACGAGCTGGTCGACGAGACGGTGTGGGACGTGCTCCTCGACGTAGGTGACTAATTGGAACTCTTCTTACTAGTATACCTGTACATTTTGGGGTATCCCCCCCCCCTCAACCACATTTCAGAGTGCTTACCGGATTTGTGACCAGGTGTTCGTGAAATGAGAAATGTACCTAAGTTTGTGTGTGGAAGGATAATGAATCTGTCCTAAGAAGATTAAGAAGCAAAAAAGAGTGAAGAAAAAAAAATCACAGGCCTTGTGTGGTTTTGGTGTGGATCTTATGCTCTGTGCTAGTCAGCTTGTGGCTGTAATTCAACAGCAGATCAAACTCCGTGAAGCCTGCGTATAACTCGCCCTACCTGGCAGTTTATTTTTTAAAAAAAAAATAGCACCTGTGCAACCGTAATTCTAAAAATAGACCCTCACCGATCATGAGAGTAGCTATAGGTACACATATTATCTACCGCGTTGCCTGTCTGTAGCTGGTGCATGGCGCCATGGCAACCCGCCGGTGTGGCAGGCCGTACGCAACAGCGGGTAGGTGGCAGACCCCACCAACCTGCCGCGGAGGAGGACCACAATAGGTGTTGTCGTGCCTCTCGATTGTAGTGGGCTCTGCTGTATTTCTGCTCCATGGCAAGTTGCCCTATGTTCGATTAGTTAATTTTTTCTTTTATTTTTTGTTAGTTCATTATTAATTTTAGGTAATTAAAACGTTTTGATGAAACCTTGGCCTATTTAGAGCAAGCCCAACCCACTCTCTAAACCTCTCCCTATCCTAAATTATAAGGAGAATTGAAAAAATATGATCTCCAACCCAACCCTTATAAGGAACCCTTATTTTAGGGAGACCCCTTCTCACCCCTACATCTAGAGGCTTTCACCTTCCCCCTACTATTTTCTTCAACATTTTTTTTATTTGTTATTTCTATTTTTAGTAAATGATTCATGGGTACAAAGTAATAATAATGTTTAGATAAATAATAGGAGTGAGTAATAGGGAGTGTGGGTTGGAGACAAATTTGATATAGGGTGCCCCTAATTTTTACACCACCCCTAAATGAGTGATTTAGGGGGAAAATATAAGGGTTTGGGTTGGAGTTGCTCTTAGCCCTCTTGCACTTTTTTTTGCTTGTTTGGGTCTCATTTGAACAAAATTACAAATCTGGCCTAGAAAGCAACGATAGACGACACGTGTCTCCTACCGCGCTCCCCTACTGCAGCGAGAAGCTAGCATTGCAGCACCATCGTCCATGTCAGCAACTTGCAAATGAGCATGGTAAATAGGGGGCTCACGTACCTACTACGGTATGAGACCACTGCAAGAATCATAGTTAAAAAATACATAAATAACCTTCTATCATTATTTGAAATGGTGATTGTACTATATCGTCATTTGAAATGACGATAATACGATGTGGAGTCCCGCCTTGCAGAAAATATGTCTCTATCATCATTTAAAATGATGATATAACCACTGTCGCCGTTTCAGACAATGATAGAACCTTTGTCACCAATTGAGACAACGAAAGGATTCTGTCGCCAATTGAAATAGCGACAAAGGTTCTGCCATTTTTTGAAATGGCGACAGAGTCCTTAGGTTGCATTTTTTGGTTTTGTGAGTTAGTAATTTTGAAATAATGGCTAACTATTAAAGAGATAATTTGAAGAGTTTGTTGTATGCACAAAGGGAAGTTAAATAATGTTTTTTTGTTTAAATAAACCATTTCAAGCACAAGATAATACTTCATAATAAAGGTGTGAATTACATGGCGCGTAGGTTTGATTAGTTGCATATATTTGCCTTACTTCTCCTACGATACAAATGGCAACATACACGAACACCCGAACTACAGCTAAGATTCATGTGTGCATTTTGGAATCCAAAACACTGGAGGATAGAAAGAAGTCAGGCTTGTGGTCATACATCCTATGCATCAGGGTCCATCTATGCCTTTCCCTTGTCTCCCTTACGAGCATAGGTTTTGGCCTTCCTCCATTGATTACCATGTAAGAAAGCCCAACGCTCGTCTCCTAGGTCTTGTTCAACATTGCCCTTGTATTCCCTCCTCTCAGCTCAACCATTTGCCATAGCCTCCTCATATTCATCTTTAAGGACATTATGGGGCTTCAACCACCACAATGTTTCCTTATGGACCATCGATGCCTTTCCCTTGTCTTACCTACTCTCTGCTGAATAAGATTTATGACGGGTGGAGTTCTCATGCGCATCTACGTAGTTCAACATGTATTTTTACTAGATAAATGCCATGTTGTACTTCTTCAGGCCGTCAATCCATTGGAAAAGGTAGCAACACTTTGATGGCTGGCATTATGCACGGATGAAGTTAGCACCATATGTAAACAATGTGAATTGTCAAAACATGACATTCACTTACAAAGTAATCCCCACACACCTAGTAGCCCAAGTAGTGGTGTCTGGATGTGTGGATTAAATGATCTTTATTGGATTCTCACAGTCGCATTGTGGGTGTGAAATCTTTGATGGTACATGTGCATCTTTGCAAAAAGAATCAGAGTAGGTTCCCACCTTCTTAGCAACCTACTTTCACTTCTAAATCATCTCTTTGAAGACTGATATCCCCAACTCCAATGGAGTGACCTCCTCTACCTCTCTTCTCCCCTCCCTCCCCTCTCTCTATTTTCAAAATTAGCTCGAGTGGGGTGTTGGCTATGGTGGTGGAGTGTGCCTCATTTTTATAAGTGGTTAGTGTGGCCTGTTCAAGGCTCTATTCACCGTGTTTGATTGGAAAAGTGTGTTGGAGATAAGTGGGTTGTTTGCGTGGGACAATTGATGCGGGTGACAGACTTGAGGTACATAAAGTGTGCTGCGTGATAGGTATGGTCATTTCAATTTGAAAATCAGGTGGCAATGTGTTGTCACCTCGATCTAAAAAAGAGCTAGTTAGATTGTTATCTCTTCAAACTGAAAAGGGTGTGGTGTGGTGTTGTCATTTCTAACTGAAAAAAACTATGAACTTGTCTTGCCACAATGTGTAGTGTTAGCATTAGTTGGTCTTCACGTTGCTAAGTAGGGGAGGCTATCTCGTAGTCATAACATTAATCATGTACCAATGGCAGGACAAATGAACCAACCAACCTAACTATAACTACATTGCATTTGTGCCTTTTGGAATGAAAACAATATGGTGGATGTAGATCTAGTGTCTTATAGGTAACAAAGTGCTAGTGTCTTATAACATACAATAAGTTTGACATGCGATGATATGTAATAACATAACAGACTACAAGAATGATATGCAACAACATAAAATCCACAATAAACTTCACAGAAGTGACAAAACACTTGCCACTACTAATGTCCCTATTCATCTCCTTCACCCTATCCATGCCCTTGTCCCAGGGCCCTCTTGTGTGGACGGCCCCTGGTTGTTGTTATCTACGGTGAAGGTGGTCCTCCGAGAAAGTAAACAAATCAAGGGAGTGTCTGGTGTTGTGGAGGTCGTAGTGCGTAGGCTGAGTGGCTGGTAGTGCATCATCAAGCTAGCTAGGGCCAATTTCATGTGCCCTGAACATGTTGTGCACCTAGTTGTATGTTGAAAGTTGGCATCTTGGCCCTAGTTTGTGTGCTCGTCCCACCAAAATCTGTGAAATTGTTAAGTTTTGCTAGCTTGATCAATAGTATGAGTAGAATGACAAATCATTTTGGAATTACATGTAGAAGTCCTATCTGATGCTCGAACGATGAGCCTCGCTCGCATGGAACATGGGCCTCCCTATATAGATGCATAGTGTATCTGTGGTACGTCTGCTCAAACCACTGGTCGTGCTATTGTAGATGTGTGTGATCTGTTGGTGCAAAGGTGCCCTACTGAGTGTCCGTTATGACTAAGTCCCCCAGGGTTTGCAAAACAGATGAAAACCGCGGTTTTTGACCTTGCCGAGTTGGTTCAAGATTTAAAATCAATCGATAAACCGGTCTAATTCAAAAACAAATTTGAAAAAATTGAAAAAATTTATGCAATGTAAACCGGTGAAAATCGCTCAAAAACGGCTCTAAGGAACATTCAATTGGTCAGCCGGTTTTTGACTGGTTTTTTATGAAAGTCAACCAGTTTTTGACTTTTTTGAATTTTTTCTCGAAAATTTTGATTTCTTAACTCTTTGATTTCTGATGATTTTCGACTCGATATTTCCTATTTTTGAATTTTGGTTTTTGAATAATTTTTTTAAAACGGTTTTGTGAACCCTAAAGTCCTCCTCTGTAGAATCGATGTCACTACCAGCAATGTCACATCTAACCGTGGGCGATGGAGATGGAGGGCGTGCCTTCGTCTACCATATGCAAGCATCATTTATAGCCCTGTAATTTGAACAAAGGTTTTGAATTTTTAAATTGGCATACTTGAGGAGTTGTGTCGTGCCCCGAATTTCCACGGATTCGGACACTCTGTGTATACCGTACTAGTCCAGGATCACGCTAGTACACACAGGATAAACAGGTTGAAGTACCACAATCATACACAGCGGAATTAAATAATAAAGTACTTCAAGCATAATATAGTCGAGTTACATGACCTTATGGTCGCCTTACAATAATTCGCCACGCAGGGCGATAAATATCATCAGTACCAAGTTCATTCAGCGAAAGCAAAATACGTTAATGGAACCATTCCTAACCACGAAGCTCTCGAGTGCGGCTCAACCCTTAATCCTCCTGGCCTTCGACGAACTCTTCATTCCAAGCTGGCACGGCTTCTTCTTCTTCTGAGGTTTTTGTTGGTGCAAGGGTGAGTATACAACATACTCAACAAGTCATGCACAATGCAGGTCTATTACTATATGCATGGCTTATTCCAAGGGAAGGCTTAATTGGCTATTTTGCACAAAGCAGTGTTTCTTTTAAACAGGTAATCATATTAGATTTAAAGCGGTAAAACCAATATTATTATTAATTAATTTCTCAATTCTTTTTCCAAGAGTTTTGGCACACAGCCGTAGTTTCATTCACACGGCTTTTTGGCACACAGCCACCCATTCCATGTTTTCATTTTGAAAATCTACCCCTTGACTGTAATCACCGAGCAATGTCCAGTACCGTGGACACGGCTATTCGAATAGATTCACACACACACTCTGCAGAGGCTGTACACTTTACCCACAGGATACAGTCGTTCACCACACAGGCGATTGATTGCAACAAAGTCTTTCAGAGACTAACATTTAACCGATGAACCCCTCCGTTACTTCCCTTCTAACACTCCCCTCACACAGAGCCGAAGTTTAGACAGGGCAAGTATCGTTGAATGGGTACCAAGCCGTATAGCAGTGCGCTTCCCTCTGATTGCCTTTGGTGTGCTTTGTCACCCCGAGGTTTCAAAGGAAAGAGGTTAGAAACCTACTTAACTAGGTCCGTCCCATTCCGGACAAGTGGTTGTACACGGAACTCAGCTCAAAGGCTCGCAAGGTTAAGTCCTTAATCGCCCCAGCAAGACAACCATAATTCTCGCACACTGACCATTCATGCTTTCATACAACCCGTTGCCACACAGGCCCACCAGGCACAAAGCCTTCCTGCCACTTGCCCCGGTCCAAATCCTTTCCCACCCAGGGTTTGCATTTATGCAACACATGCCAATGCACACATTATTTCATGAATAGCACCACACAGGCTACTATTCTAATTCCATCATATGGCATCATCGCACTTTTACAAAATGCGTTCCATAATTGTTTAGGCAATATTCATTTGCTATTCTGAAATTCATTCATCGCATACAAGCGGACTAAGCAACTATCACGGTCTAGCCTCCCGTGTTGGCGTCATATTAATAACCAACATATTAAACATCTTAGGGTGGACAAGGATTTCAGGGCATGTAAACATTATAATCAAGGTGGCATAACAAGTTTGGCTTTTAACTACCATTTCCCAATTTAATCAAAAGTGATTGTACTTAACATAGCATGCAATATGAAAATCAAAATACACTTTTAAAACTAGGCGCGAAATGATCAAAGCATGACTTGCCTTCGAAGAGGAGTTGGTTCTGGTCGAGGTTCTGCGACGGGTCTTCAAATTCTCCCTCGGCGAAACCCGGCGACTCGGAGTCTACTAAATTGACAAGTAAACACACAATAAATATATATTACAGACAGCAAACAATTCACTAAAATCAAATAAAAATCACCAATAAATAGTTTACATTTTTACAAATTTTTGGGCACTGGAATCACTCAAATCCGAGTTAAAATGCAAAAGTTATAGCCTTTACAATATTCTGAAAATTCATAAAAGAATAAACCGAATTAATCCTCTATTTTCCACTGATTTTCCGGCTGATTTTTCCTCCGCGCGACACGTGTCGGCACCAGAGCTAACCACGTCGCTCTCGGCCACTGACAGGTGGGCCCGAATGACGTCACGCTGACGCCAGCACGACCGGCGGCTCTCCCACTGACAAGTGGGCATGGCTGATGCTTTCGACCCACATGTCAGCGACTGACACGCGTCGAGGAAGCATCAAGCCACGTCTACGCGTTTTCCCGACCGTCGGATTTGGATCAGACGGCGCAAGAGCTACCCGAGCAGTTCACTGTTACTATGCCCTACGTGGCGTTACCTTGGGCGTCGGATGAAGATCAGACGGCTGCTGGAGCTCGCGAGGCGTCGAAGGGGAAGCGGCGGAGCTGGTCGCCGGACTTGAAGAAGACGACACGGGCGACGGCGTTTCCGAGCTTCTCCGGTGGAATGAAGTGACCCGGCGGGTGTGTCTCGGCTTGGGGAACTCAGGGAAGGTCTTAGGTGCGGCGGGGAACGGCGAACGGCGGCGCAAATGGCGAAGAACCGAGGCGGAAGAGAGCGGCTACTACTGGCGAGCTAAGCTGCGTGCTACGAGGGCGAGAGTGAATGGGAGTTGAGGCGAAATGAGCGGGTGAAGTGCTGAGCACGGGATGTACTTCACTGGCGGACACGCCTCGAGCGCGCATAATATCTCGACAAAATCCACCGAGGCTAGCGGCGGCGATCTTCTTGATCGCGCTCTCCCGAGGCTGAGCGGTCACGTCGACCGTTCGATCAAGATCCAACGGTCCAGGATCGGCGGCGATTTAGGGTTTTTCATCCATGAAACAGTGTTGGGCCGGCCCAACACTGTAGCAAGGATTTTCCGGGTTTTACGAATAAAAATAAATACCGAAATTCAAAGTAATTATTTGGGGCACTAAAAATACCCGAAAAATTCTAGAAAAATTCTAGAAAATATTTCAGAGCATTTTGAGCCTAAATAAAATATTAGTTTTAATTTTTGATAATTATATTTTCTGATATTTAATTACTCAAAGAAAAAATGATATAAATAAATTCCAATTAAATCCAATAAATCCCAGAAAAATTAGATAAATTCCATTAAATGCAATTAAATGCAAATAAGGGTTGATTAATTCACAAAAATTCAAATAACTCTAAAATTTAAAATCTGGCCAAAATTCGGGATGTTACAAGTTGTCACCTGATTACCGCTCGTGCCCACTCGTTGCCGCCTGCCAGCTAAAGGTGCTAGGGGGTTTACCTATGGTGCCACCGATAGTAGGGTGTACGCTAGGCTCCACTTGACCTAGCGTTGGGTCCATCCCTGGTTGAGGATCAACGTGCTATCCGTGAAAAGGATAATAACTTGCCTCATGGCATGCACATGCAAGTTTTATTTCGTCAAGTCCACGGTTTAACTCGATGTATTGGAGTTTTCCCCTCAACCAATTTTTGATTCTATGGCAGTTATTGACATACGATGACCACATCCATGGCTCAATTATGTGTAGAGGTTGAGGAGGAAATTTACCTAGTTTCTATGTTTTTATACAGTACCAATGCCTTCCAAAACATTGTTGATGTTGGTGTTTACAAACTGAAGTTTGCAAGACGAAGATGGTGCAGGATTCGCAGCATTGGTGATCAAGCCTTTTTGATATGCTCAAATTATTATGGAGGATGTTGCTCTACTAACGGCTCTGGATTAAGACTAAATAGTGTTTATTGAACGAGGTCAAATGACTCCTTTGTCTTCATGATGTATTTTTGAATTAGGAGGGAGTAGACCTTATTCTTCCCATGGATTCAAGTGATCGTGATATATAATTAACTTTTTGAATTTTGTACCTTTTGCATGGATTAGTTTTCTTGATATTGCATTATTTAGTTGACAATGCCATCAATTTGTTAGTTGCTAGATTGAAACATGGTGTTTGAATTTAGTTCATCGATATATATCAAGTAGTGCAAGTCTTGCCGTTTTATATTAGTCCTAGTACATGGCACGTGTGAAGGTAAAAAGAGTAGCATTTATCTATGCTTTGGGGAGGAATCGTTTAGACTTTGGTAAAACCTAGTTAATTTTGAGTTTCAGTATTAGTTGCTTTAATCTTTCATACATTATTCTATTAGTAGTGATAGCCTGCCTTAGTAGTGATCACACCTATTCCGTGTGACTTGACTCTAGGTAAAAAAACTACAATTGACATGTGCACTTGTAGTTACCATTGATTGCGCATAAATTGTGTCAACATGTATCATAGGTTGGGAACCGGGACATCAGGGAGAGGTGGATGTCGACTGTTCGACAGGTTGACATTTGTGAGAGTAAAGGATACATGGTCATTTATATAGGTTCGGGCACTAATGAAAGTTCTATACTCCTATTGGTGTGCCTTCTGGGCTCAAGGTTGTAGGATCAAGGATGATCGACTAGAGGGGGGTGAATAGGAGGTTTTTAATTTTTTACACACTAATATCAAATTTAAAGATTTCTAAGCGTGAATGACAATTTAGTACTTTTAATATCAAGTAATTCTAGTGATCACAAGATTATCTCTTCTACTCAAGTACTCCAATCACTTAACTAATCTAAGCAAGATAATCAATTGGCTAGAATTGAAGAATTACTCAAGAAAGTAAATAATGAAGACCACAAAGGATAAACACACGAATTTTTATCCCGTGGTCTCGGAGACTTGCCGGTCTCCCCTACTCCACGTTGAGGTAGCTTGAACTTCTTCAAACCAGCTCCACTTGCTTGAGCCTTCCTCGATCACTCGTGGTAGCTCTTCCCCACTCCGGGTAGGCGAGCTCCTTGCCTTCACAACCGTTCGGGCCTTCACACAAGCTTCTTCGTGAAGGTCACCGAAACCTTACGCCACCAAGCCGTCTAGGAGGCGGCAACCTCCAAGAGTAATAAACTTGATATTGGCTTGAAACCTTAGAGTGCTTCCAAGATGGCTCAACAAATTTCTATGCAATGCACTCAAATTTTCTCTCCAAACTCAAAAATCAAGAATTGAATGTACTTGTGAGAGGAGAGAGTTGCTAGTGCTCTAAATGTATTCAATGGAGTCACCAACCAGCCCTCAATGTAGGTGAGGGGGTATTTATAACCCCTCCACACTTAAACTAGCCGTTACAGTAATTTATCCAGAAAAAATCGCTTAGGCCGTCACTACCGCACTCTAAGGGCCGGAAGTGCCGCCCATGGAGCCAACGGCTAGTTGGGGCATTTAATGCACTAACACGTAACCGTTTTCTCAAAATTCCCTCCATATCCGGCACTACCGCAAATTTAACCTGTAGTGCCGCACTTCTTGATGGCCACAGACATCTGTTCTGTTAAATAACTACCGCAAGTGTTGGTGCGGTAGTACCGCAAGTGCGCCACTATCGCTCTAGAACATTGGTAGTGCCGGCCACGCTTTTTAAAATGAACACTCACCTCTGTTAAAAAGCTACCGCAGGTGCATGGTCGGTACTGCCGCAGGACCCGGCAGTACCACAAATAATTTTCGGTAGTGCTGGCCAATGCTACAAGGAAAAACTGCCCTCTGTTAAATAACTACCGCTATTGTTGGACCGATAGTGCCGCAAGTGCGGCACTACCGCCCTACTACTCCGGTAGTGCCGGATGCACAGAGAGGGTGTAGCCTTTAAAATAGAACTTTAATGCATGATTGAAATGATTTGACCTTGAGCCATATTGGATGCACTTTTGAGGTTCAAACTTACTGATCAAGTCCCCCTTTATAGTACGACATCTATCCTAACAATCCGATTTTTCCTTCAACACCAAAATCGGCAAAAACAGCTAAAAAATAACCCTAAGCTTTTATACCTTGATTGCTTGCTCATTTGATGCATACTCTTCCTTTTTCATTCTCTTGATGCTTCTATGGTCCTCAAAGAATTTGACTCACCTGTTTTCATTTTTCTCATACAAACACGGTCAGTCCTTTAGCCTTGATTGTCATTAATTACCAAAACCTTAATCACGTAGAGGCCTAGATGCTTTCAAAGGTAGAGAGGGTGCTTCCTCGCCTGCGAGTGACCCCTAGGGCGCACCAATTTGTGTATGTTTTTTTATTCCATAAGAGTTCAAGATATAAGTATAGATTAGAATGAGTTTTTATAGGTGCTCAGTTTGGTACATAAAGACTATCCTACCCTCAATGGGATGACTTATTTGTATGCATATCCATCCTTCCTGGGATGTGATAGTGCATTCCACGTCGCCGCTTGCTTGGGGCAAGCCTTTGACTCCAAGGGCCCCAAGGCCTAAGCCCTCAACTGTGGGTTGACCTTGCAAGGACCACGGAACTTGGTGGCCCTACTCACTAGTTGATATCGAGCAAGGCAGGAGTGCCCCTCTATCTACACAAGTAATTAGAGGGGCGCCCTATTGGGTCGGGAATTGAGCCATGTGTCCTGTTCAAGGATACGAGGCAAAGTGCCTTAGAGGGCCAAGTGTCACGCTATGTGCCCGATTGGATAGGGCACCTACCCTATCCACCATTACAATGCATAGTGCCCTATAGGACAGGGCATTGTAGCATGTGCCTGGTTATACAGGGCACTTTTTCATGCGTCCTATCCGTAGGCTAGAGGCGAAGCACTTGGGGCGAGGGGTGCACATACCCCCTTGCATAGGCTTGTTGGAGTATCGAGCACTTTAGACGGGAAGTGGTAGGATTCCTCCAACAACAAGGACCCGGTAATAATTGAAAATACATTATTTTACTTATATCTTATAGTTTTTCATATATGAGATATATTTTTTCAATTATATGTATACACTACTCTACAAGTGCATGTAGAATAGCCTATTATACTCCACAACCAGTTAATGCAGACCGATCGAGCCATGTATCCTAGTACTCAATGCAACTGAGTTGTCCCAATTAACTATTAGCTACGTGGCTAACCAACTAGTAAACGTGTTTTCTTGTTTGCACAAGAATCTTTTTTCTTTATTTTAGGCATAACTTTTTATTTACAGCTCTGATTGACGAACAGTTTTCACCAGTAACTTACTGATGATGAGAGGAATAGAATGATATAAGTCTTGCCAATAAACACCACATGAATAAGATTTTAATGCAAAATTACTGAATGTAACTTTTTATTTGCAGCTTTGATTGACGAACGGTTTTCACCAGTAGCTTACTGACTATGAGAGGAATAGAATGATATAAGTCTTGCCAATAAACACCATATGAATCAGATTTTAATGCAAAATTACTGAATGTGTTGTTATATAATACTATTGCATAGACACAGGCTGTTGAACCCTCTGCATGGTAGTAAAATTTATACATACGGATAGTAAAACCTAAATATCAGTAAAAAGTGGTTCGGACAAAACACTGGTGGAGTAGTACACAACTACATATGGATAACTTAGAGGTTCTGTTAAGTACATAGCCGATGGAGTAGCATGCATGATGAGCAAGAGCAACTAAGATAGACCATGATATAGGTTAGGTTGTGCAACCCAGAAGCAAATCTATTTACCATATCTTGTATTAACACATCCGGACACTACAGATGGAGACTAGCGTACATGTATGAGCAAAGCATATGTATGTTGTATCCAACTCGATCGATCGATCCTGAAATAGAATGGTTACCTGGCCATGGTGGTTGGCACTGGCTGCTTTGGAGGCATCCCTATAGAGCGAGTCTTGGCGCACTATCGGTGTCACATCCAGCGAAGTGGGATCGACGGGCATTATTTATTTCTCAGATAGGATGCAAATGCCCCTATAGGAATGATGGTGATAGCTTGATACATGCTACTGAACTCAATGATAGATTTTACTATTATACAGAGGGTTTAGCAGTCTGTGTGATCTGTACAGTAGTAAATTGATGTTCATTTGGTAGTAAAATCTGATTCATGTGACGTTTATTTGGCAATAAAATCTAATTTCAGTACCAACTAGTAAATGTGTTTCTACGTACACCCGTTTGTTGACTAAGCCAATCAGCTATGTGGCAAATCAACCAGTAAATGTGTTTCCTTATTTGCACTGAAATATGTTTTTCTTTGATTTAACCATAACTTTTATTGACAGCTCTGATTCATGAACGATTTCCATCAGTAACTTACTAATGACGAGAGCAACATAATGATATAAGTATCGCTAATAAACACCACATGAATGACATTTTACTACTATTTTATTGAATGTGTCGTAAGATTTTACTAATGTACAGGCTGCTGAACCCTTTGGCACAATAGTAAAATCTATGTATACAGATAGTATAATCTGATTCATGCAACGTTTATTAGCGAGTCTTATATCATTATTTTACTCTCATCGTTAGTAAGCTATTAGTGAAAACCTTTTATGAATCAGAGCTATTAATAAAAAGTTATGGCTAAATCAAAGAAAAGATATATTCCAAACAAGGAAATACATTTACTAGTTAGTTAACCACATTACCGATTAGCTTAGTCAACACATGAGGCGGACGTATGTGGATGGTTTGGACGCACTTCTTTGGGGGCTACAGCCAACGTGTACAATAGCCGACTCTGCGTGCACGCATAGAATAGTGCTACCGTGTACACACACTAGGTTATATATTTTGAAGATATAATTACTTATAAATTAATAAATAAAGTCACATTATTTATTATAAAACATATTTAACTCCTATGTCTTAATCCCTCGTGGGGATCCCCTTTGGGTTGGATCCCTGGGGGACAGGGGACATAGGAATCTCTCCCCATGAGAGACCTAGCGAGACCGAGAGGAGTCCATCCTAGCAGGGGTCAAGGCAAGGGGCAAAAGCGCCCCAGGACATTGCCCTCGTTACCATCGTAGTCACAGTGGTTGCACTAGCTAGAGAAGGATGTTAACAACTTGGAGCAGTGACGGATAAAGGGAAAGCGCCCTAGGACATTGCCCTCGTTACCATCGTAGTCACAGTGGTTGCACTAGCTAGAGAAGGATGTTAGCGACTTGGAGCAGTGACGGATAAAGGGACTAGAGGGTCATAGTAGCATGATTTGATCTAAACAGGGCTAAGAAAAGTGACCCAAAAGGCAAAATGGCCATGTCAAGTGGGAGAAAAGCTACAAACCAATGAAACTATTGAATAATGGAGATGACTACCATAAATCAATCTCAATGTTAATCCCCAATATTGAGAATACACGAAGAAAAATTACAATGACGAACAGAGAACATAGGAGATCTGAACTATTCTCTTTATTGTAGATTGATTCTCTTGTATAATAGGGTACTATATTTATAGCCAAAACCCTTCAGTGGTAGTTTTGAAATTCACCCACCAAACTTTAGAGTTCAGTTACATCGCAACACTCTCCGTTGGGTGAATACTACGTCATGCATATGCCTTACAAAAACTCCTCCCTAAACCCAGTAAGAAAAAAGGATGAAGAAAAGAGTACATTGTGTTCGTATATTTTATTATACTTGTTGCCTCGTTAAAAACCTTCACATGAGAGAACTTTAGAAAAACTCACTAAGAGAAAAAGAGTATAACTTATAATCTTGTGGATTAGGGTAGTAGCTTACGGATGATACTAAGGGTTATGGCTCAGGTGTTTACTTCTCCTGAATTTTGCATATCTCTAAGTCATCGCATTCCAATGCCACGAACACATCTTTGAAAACTAGATATTGGCAAAGACTTAGTAAATAAATTAGTTAAATTTTTGCATGACTTAGCTTATAGGATCTTTATCTCACCATTCTTTTGAAGTTCATGGGGATAGAAAAGCTTGTGGCTCTTAAGTATAATCCATTTGCATTTGTGCAACACAAGCAACCACATGACTTCTAGATATGGCTAATAACACATATTAGCCAAACACATTCATGTAAGGCTTCATATAGTTATATAATCTCTAAGTGGTTGGTAGAGGTAGATACCAAGGCCTGCTTAAAATACTACCAAGAAAGGCTATACCACCATAGAGAAATAAAAACTTAATATGAGATTTGTCACTGTGGGAATAAAACAGATATTCAGCATCTGTATATCCCACCAATGGTTAAGTATTAGCCCTTTCAGTAAAATAAACCAATATCTTATATACCTTGGAGATATTTAAGTAAAGTCTTGACACGAGCTCAATGCCTTCTAATTAGAGCAACACTGCGTCTAGCTAATAAATTTGTTGTGAATGCAATATTAGTCCTGATGCAGTTCGCAAGATACATAAGTGCCCCTATGACGCTTAAATATGGAACTTCAGGTCCTAGAATTTTCCCATTTTCTATCCCCGGTCTGAATGGTTCTCTACCCACATCAAGGGATCTTACTACTATAAGGGTCTTTAAAGGATGAGATTTATCCATATTGAATTTTTTTCAATACTTTATTTGTATAAGTAGACCGGTGTACAAAGATTCATTTGAGGAAATACTCTAGCTGTAGACCTAAGCAATATTTGATTTTACCCTAATCTATCATCTCAAAACTCCGTCATAAGGTAAGAACTTGATTCCTTTATGTCTTTTATGGCTCCAATGATATTCATATCATCAACGTAAAACTGAAGTGATCAGAATCCATTATGTGGCTTTTTTATGAACACACAAGAATAATCATCATTATTAGAGTAACTCTTCTTTAGAAAGAACTCATTAAGTCATTTGTACCATATTCTCCCTGACTGTTAACTCATACAATGACGTGGAGTTTGACATTATTCATGTTTCGAAGGTTTTATTATGATTCAAAATTTTAACTCCTTCAGGGACTCTAATATAAATATTTGTATATATAAATATCTTTATCAGTGGCCCGTATAAATATGCAGTTACTACATCCATCAACTGTATTGACAAATTCACATTAGCTACTATTGATATCAAATATAAGAACATTATTTCATTCACCACAGGAGAATAAGTCTCATTGTAATTGATTTAAGGTCTTTGCGTGAACCCTTGTTCTATAAGCCTCACTTTTATATCTCACCACCTGGTTTTTTCTTATTTCTCTTCCGAATGGAAACCCATTTGGATCCTATACGGAACACTTTAGGGGCATTCAGACAACAGAACTGAATACTTTTCTTTTGTTAAGCGACTACAATTATGCCTCAACTGTTTCTTTCCATTTTACCCAATCGAGCGCTTCTAGCACTTTGCCATGGACTTTGGTTTTAGATCCAAATCAAGAGTGTTAGCATTTTTTGAGGCAAAATATATGTGGATAGTTATAATCTTTCTTTTATATAACTATTTTGAATCCACATAATTACTGGATATTTCTTTATTAATTTCTTTAAGCTTCTCGTGATTTCCCCCAATGACGGAGTTTGAGTGTTCCGATCTCCTAGCGTCAGATTGTGCGCGCAAATATTTGCTAGGGTTATCATCATCAAGATAGCTTTAGGGATTTTCTCAATACCAGATTCATGTTGATAAACTATTAAATAACGGAGATGACTGTTGTAGATCAATCCCAATGTTGATCCCCAATATTGATAATACACAAAAACAAAACAATCACAAAAACGAAACATATAATATAGGAGATATGAATTCTTCTCTTTATATAGATTGATTATCTTGTACAATTGGGTGCTATATTTATAGACAAAACATCTCAAGGGTAGTTTCAAATTTCGCCCACCAAACTGTATAGTTCAGTTATATCTCAACAGAAGCAAGATAGAGGGATGAAAATGCATTCTTGAAGATGGAACACGAACTGAATAGCAAATCATCGAATTTAAACATTCCAAGGGTAGATTTTGAGACTCAAATATGTAGTTTTCTGATAATTTATAAAAAATATGTAATTTACTTTTAAAAATATTTTAAGCGGCAAGTACTAATTTCCTAAATATGAGGGGTCACTTGGGAAGTTTTCCCTCACCATCTGGACATCCGGAGGAGGAACCAACCACTGTCCTTGGCTCCTCGCAGACACAGAAGAGAGGCTCGTGCTCTGCAGCCCGCGACACGCTCCCGAGATCTCCACCGCTCGCCGCGGCAGATCCACCCAACCGCGCCCCAGCCGGCGAGGTCTCCATTCCGGATCCCGGCGATGGCGGGGATGGAGGCCTTTGAGGCCTACTTCCGCCGCGCGGATTTGAACCAGGACGGCCGCATCAGCGGCCAGGAGGCCGTCGCCTTCTTCCAGGGCGCCAACCTCCCGCAGCAAGTCCTCGCCCAGGTGAGACCTAAACCCTCCCCGCTGCATCCAATTCGCGCCCCTAATGGCCACTCTCCGATTCGAGCGCCTAAATTTTAGGTGTGATCTCCGTAAATGGTATTAGATCTCTCGCTCCGCGAATTCGAACTAGTTGAGGATTCTTGGTATCGAACCTTCTGCGTGCAGGTATGGATGCACGCCGATCAGAACAAAACCGGCTTCCTCGGCCGGCCGGAGTTCTTCAACGCGCTGCGCCTCGTCACCGTGGCGCAGAGCGGGCGTCAGCTCACGCCCGACATAGTGCAGTCTGCGCTGTATGGTCCTGCCGCAGCTAGAATTCCAGCTCCGAAGATAGCCACTGGGCCGTCTCCTCCGCAGATGGGTGCGACGGGTGCTCCTAGGCCCCAAGGGAATGCTGCGATGGCACCCGCTCCGGGGCAGGTTGGAGCAGCACAGATGAATCCGTCCGCCACCCCGAGGCCCCAGGGAAGTGCTATGATGCTGGCTTCCACTCAAATTGACGGTGCTACGCAGGTGAACACTGGAGCTGTTCCAAGACCGCAAGGGATCAGTTCTATGATGCCAGCTGCAAGTCAGGGTGGTGCTATGCAGCCAACTCAGTTTGCAGTGCCGAGGGGCATGCAATCACAGCATCCTAACATGGGCTTTAATCAGCAGCTCCCCCCTTCAAGTACTGGTTTCATGAGGCCACCTCAGCTGGGAACTCCGGCTACATCACTTCAAGCAACTGGAATGAATCAAGTTCCACTGGGTGGAGGTGGCATGGGTGGATCTGTTGGTTGGCAGGGAGGTAATGTTGGTTCAGCTGGAGGTGTCTCACAAGCTACTCCAGGAGCAGCTGCTCCCTCACAAGCAACACCAGGTGGATTTGGTATTGCATTGCCTAGCACAATGGGCATCGCTCCTGGACAGCAGGCACAAGCAATGTCGTCTTCATCATCGCCTCCACAGAGCAACAGTGCTGCATTGCCTCAAGATTCAAAAGCTTTGGTGCTGTCTGGAAATGGCCCTTCTAGTGGTTCAGGAGCAAGTGCTGACATCTTCTCCGCTCTTTCTCAGCCAAAGCCAGGTGTATCCACACCTGCACTTCCGACAAGCACGATGCCCAGCTCATCCAGTTTTATGTCCACGCCAACTGGCTCCCAGAACCTGACGAATCTAGCACAGCTTGGTTCTCTGCAAGGTACTCCAACAGTGAGTTCTGGTGGCAGCCAACCTCAACAGACTCAGCCCATCACAAAGCTGAGTGTTCCAGCACCAATTGCACCAGGTGTTTCTGCTGGGGTTTCTAATTTAACTTCTCAATGGCCAAAAGTTACTCAATCTGACATCCAGAAGTACACTAAAGTCTTTGGGGATGTGGATAGGGACAGAGATGGCAAAATAACTGGTGCAGAAGCTCGCACTCTGTTCCTCAGTTGGAGGCTTCCAAGAGGTGGGATCTCATCTCTGAATTTAAAATGCTCTAACTTCTAAACATTCACATGCTCATTTCTGTCTATAAGATATTCCAATTCATTTCAGTTATGGGGTTCTATATATACTTTATTGCTTGAGCTCCTTGTTTGATACTGATTTTCTGTCATTTCTTTGCCATAATGCTAGTATTGTAGTTTATCATTTCATTTATTTCTGTTCTTATGATGGTTTCCTTAGTATGTGCCATACCATTGCAGATGGCTAATGCAAGTGTTGTTCTTTTAAACTTTGTAGAGGTCCTGAAGCAAGTGTGGGACTTATCTGACCAAGACAACGATGGCATGCTTTCTCTGAGAGAGTTTTGCATTGCTCTTTATTTAATGGAGAGGCACCGAGCTGGAACTCCTCTACCTCCGGCGCTTCCTGACTCTCTTAAATATGATGAGACACTGTTACGGGCAACAGGCTTGCCTTCAACAGCATATAATGGTCCGTCATGGCAACAAAATCCAGGTGATAGTTATATTGGCTGCCAGATCTCAGCTATGTCATAAGTCATAACAATAACGCAACATGACATCCTGTGTTTAACTTTCATGGTCTGCTGCTCATAAGGTATTTTATGTTGGGATAGGGTTACCACATAGGGGCCCTGGAGCACCTGGTGTACCTGCTGGTGGAATGCGGCCACCCTTGCCACCGCATTTGCATTCACAGACTGATGGGGCCACCAGATCAGGGCAACCAAGATCCCACATGCCTGGTATGGATAATCATGCAGCAGATCAAGTAAGCAAGGATGACAAAAGTGGAGTGAACTCAGCTGCGCAGGAGGTAGCTGATGCTCCTAAGAAGGTATTGGACCCCTTCCTTAAATCATGAAGTGTCTGTGCTGATCATTTACCACTTGTGTTCCACTTTGACCAGGCTGGTTTTATAGTGTTCCATGCCAGTTTCTGTACATTTAGAATAGTTTTTAAGCTTCTCTTATTATTCATTTAAGCAAGTATGGCTGTATTTGTATGATATATTCATAGAATGCTGCATGCATGATCTAGCAAGCCAGTCGCTGGGGTTGCGTACATGCATGTATATGTGTATGTGTATGTTTTGGAGAGGAAGGATTGTTGATCTGTTGAATGCTTGAAGTAACCAATATGAGAGAAATTTTGGAATCATAATAGTTAACTTAAGAAGCATATGCCAACATCTCTTATTCTCTTATCTATGTCCTATTATGAGGTCATTATCAGTTCACACTAGTGTCACATGAATAGCAACTACTAAAGCATGCTGACTTTGTGCTGTACAAGTTTCCACTCCCCATGGTATCTACTTGATTAATATATCCTCGTACTTTAATTCAGTTTTTTTTTGTAAACTATATTTCTTGGCATTTATTTAATTGCATGGTCAGGGTAGCCTTTTTCAGTTACTCCATCATAACTGATGTTTCTCTTTTTATACCATTCCAAGCAATTTTCTATAATTGGCAGTAAGAGCTTGTTGTCCTTCTCTGTAGTTGCAAATGTTGCTTAGTCTATGTTATTTTCTCCTCTTTTATGAACTTTGAAAGTCTTGTCTTTTTTGTCTCTCTTGCATTGTGAAGGTTGAGGTGGAGAAGCAGATCCTAGATTCCAGAGAGAAACTAGAGTACTACCGCACAAAGATGCAAGATCTTGTAAGTACACTTGCACTTGTAATCTGTCACTATTTTTCATGTGTAAAATGATTAGATCAATGAAAATAAGATTCTGACTTGTATGCATGTTTCTAATCTATTAATTTCTTTTGTCAAAGGTCCTGTATAAAAGTCGGTGTGACAATAGGCTGAATGAGATTACAGAAAGGGCATCTTCTGATAAACGTGAGGTACAGAACACTGCTTATTAAATTGTGATGTAGGCCAGCACTGTAATCTCACCTTTAGAGCTGTTTTTTTAATGCTAAATGCTTGGAGGGATGCAAATTCAAGTTTAGTTATCTTTTGTTGTAAGATGTTCTTTGTTTCTCCCAACAAACTGATGGATAATGTTTATTTTAATTCAGGTGGAATCATTAGCTAAGAAATACGAAGAGAAATACAAGCAAGTAGCAGAGTTAGCTTCCAAACTGGCAGTTGAAGAAGCTGCATTTCGTGATGTTCAGGTTTTGTTGCACTACACCTTAGAAAAGTGTCATTTGGAGATCCTCATTGTGATCTCATCCTTAGATGTTCTTATTTTCATCCCACCTTTCCATTTGATTATGTTCTCTTCTCTCTTTTGAATTTCTGTATCTTGAATTGAAGTTGATTGATGTTGTTTAGGAGAGAAAAGTCGAGCTGCATGATGCAATGGTTAAAATGGTACAAGGTGGAAGCGTGGATGGTTTGCTTCAGGTATGTTCTATCTTTGTTAGGTATGCTTTCGTCTCTCTAAATAATACTGTGCACTGAATTCCTAGGTTCGAGCCGATCGAATCCAATATCAATTAGAGGAGATGGAAAAAGCTTTTAATGAACGGTGCAAGTACTTCGGACTGCAGTTGAAGTCATCTGTATCAGTCGAGCTTCCTTCTGGTACCCAACATTCTATCTTTCAATCCTTGTTTGATGACATGTTTATCTATGGAACAAAATATTGTCCTTGTTTCATTTCACTTCCTGCAGTCTTTGGATATAACCTGCAAATCTAGTAACCACTTCTGTGCTTGTTTATTAGGTTGGGAACCTGGGCCGCAAGAGGGAGCAATTGAGTGGGATGAAGACTGGGACAAATTTGAGGACGAAGGTTAAATACTTTCATGTCATCCTACTTTATGTCGTTACTTAAACATACTTGAAGTGAATTGATTTCTGTTTGACACTGGTCATCGTCTCTCTATATGTCAGAGTACTTTTGTATCTCATGCACATCATTTTTCTTTAATCCAAGAGTTTCATGCCGTTGCCTACAAAGTGTCTGTGCCTTTAGTATACACTCCAGATTAGTAATCAATCCATGAGAGAGATAAGAATATGTCTGGCATTTTCCTTCTCTCATAACTTGTCAATTACACCAGCTATTTTTTCCCTGAAAATAAGCAAAGCATGTCTGTATTTCCAAGCCTGGTCCATTCTATAGTGTGATATAATTTGTCAGTGTAAATTGTGTAGATAAAGTTTACTCATATTTCATCCAAAGCTTCATATATTGTGATA
Source organism: Guadua angustifolia (assembly GCA_036346375.1). Lineage (NCBI taxonomy): Eukaryota > Viridiplantae > Streptophyta > Magnoliopsida > Poales > Poaceae > Guadua > Guadua angustifolia. Next base: position 2,749,916 of record CM070504.1, on the reverse strand, counting down.
ACATGGGAGTCAGCTTCTTTTCTAGTGAACCATTGTATCTAGAATTTGCTAGTGTGGAACTATATGCATATCTTGAATTCTTGATCCCTTAAAGAGTTATTTGTTCAGATTTAGACATTTGAGTGTCTTCTACCTGGGCAACCTATTTCCTCCAATTTTAGTTCAATCTTATTGTATTCCTAATTAAATCATATGACATAACAGGGTTTGGTCTTGTAAAGGACAATGGTGCAATAGTTGAAAACCCAGTTTCTGTTGAAAATGCAAAATCGTCATCTCTTTGGAATGATGGCATCTCTATGGATGAGATATCGCCTGTTGCATCTTCTAATGGTCATGTCAAGGATGAGAGACATTATAGAGGTGGTGATCAAGTGGCTGAGAGTGAATTAGGGTATGATTTCGGTGAGGAATCTGTAAGGAACCCCGGCAGTGCTGGAAGAAGTGACTCAGGAAGTCCGTTTAAGTCTTCCCATTTTGCAATGCATGACTCATCTCCCAGCAAAAAAGAAAACCACAGGTACTTGTTTTTACGTCATGGTTCATGTAGAATCCTTATCCGTTAATGTTTTAGCTTGCTACTTACATGATCTCTCTCTCTCTCTCTCTCTCTCTCTCTATATATATATATATATATATGAGAGCTATATTCTGATGCTTGAAGTTGTTACTTTACAAACTCTCAAGTCAACATACTTCTTTGGCGTGCTATTTATGTCCCTTTTTAATTGTGAGCCTTCCTTGAAGTGATGGATCATCTCCAATTGATGGAGGCTTAGGTTCTGAGTACCATTGGGTGTGCCGTAACATAAGACATGGGTCAGCTTGCTGTATCACTGACTCACTGTTTTCTCCAGTAACAGCAGCTTATGGATTCCTTTGTACAATCGTCTTCTATTGTCTGAATTTTTGTGGATGATTTTTGTTGCTACGTTTTTGGTATTCATGGCATATTTATTGTACCTGCCATTGGAGAGAGCTCTTCAATTCCTTTTGTTTTTAAAACTAAGTAGGATGTTCAGCATTATTCCTACTTCCTAGTAATACGTTGACATAGTCTCTACAATGCGCACACTGACAGTTTTCTCAAAAAAATTTCTGAAGAATGCTCAATTTAAAGTATGCATAATATGGCCTTGAAGCATAGAGTTTTAGGTTTTGACATTAATCATTATTTTGTCACAGTGATCGTGGTGGTTCTGAATCCATTTTTGGTGGCAACTATGCTGATGAAACTTCCTGGAACTATGATGACCAAGATACTGAATCAGTTTGGGGATCTAGTGCCATGAACACTGTAAGCTATGCAGCTTCTTTCCAGTTTTGTTATTTGGCACATCGACCCCTTTTCTGTTTCTGATGATATCTTGATACAGGAGGCTGACCATCATGGAAGCACACATAACTCCCTCTTTGGGTCAGATGACTTTGGCGTAAATGCTGTTAGGGTGGGTTCTCCAAGTGGCGCTAGTGTGTATGGAAAGAAGAGAAGTTCATTCTTTGATGATTCTGTTCCAAGTTCCCCTGCATACACGTCTGGATTCTCACCAAAATTCAGTGAAAGTCGTGATGATAGCTCCGCTTACAACTTTGGGAGTTATGATTCCTTCAGATCCCAAGACAGTGGATTCTTCCCTCAGGAAAGTCGCTTTTCGAGGTTTGACTCCATAAGCAGCTCCAAAGGTGAGAATGTAACAGGATTTGATTCAGCGAACAGCTCAAGAAATTTTGGTCGGTTTGATTCTTTTGATGAAGCCGATCCATTTGGTTCAAGTGGACCTTTTAAAGCATCAGGAAGCCGGTCGCCCCCCAAGTTCTGATATGCATGTGTGCTGTTACAAGAGTTGTCTCTTCTTCTTTTTTTAATACAAGGCTCTCCAGATTCTTTTGAGGAAACTCCAGTGTATTCATGCAATAGATCTCTTTTTGATTGGCATGTTCGCCCATTTGCCTTGCGTGCATTTTTCCTGGCCATCACGTAGAAAGTGGACAGGTTTCGGTATATCCTTTGTATTTTGTATACCGCGAGTTTGTTTTTGTTTGTAGTTATTATATCTACGGTACAGCTACGCATCATTCCAGTTTGTTATTTGTTTCTTTTGTACAATACAAAATGCCGTTGGTTGAAGCATACTCCCATCATTGTGTAAGGAACTCGGAACAGCTTTAGCACTGTTTGTACTCTGTATGTGTAATTGTAACCATTTTGAGAACAGCGATTGTGGCGATCCACATAATTAACTTCCGGTAACAATTGTCATCTAGAGTTAATTATACGGATCTCAGTATAGTAACTAGCAAACATCAGATATTCCGATGCTTTCTTAGTTACTACATTGTAAACAGAGTATTGGAGCACAACAATAATTATAGACTCATAAATGGAAGCTTTATTTCATTTTATTAGCTACGTGGGCTATCTTACATATCTTACCTTTACATAAGGATATGTTACAACAAAAGACAACTAAACCTCCTATTTTCCGCTGGATGGCTAGCGGCTGACTGGCTAGCACGGGAATAAGGCCGGCTATTACTACTACTCCTCCTGATAGTAGTAGTAGTAGTAACTGTTCTCTGATAGGCTCTGCTCCTGCAAATAATCTTCTACCAGGCCTTGGAGAATGATCCATAAATTTCATCGTCTAAGCAAAGGGAGAGTGAACAAGGGTGAGTACAAGCATAATAATATGAATGCAATAGATGCTGATTAAAATATCCCCATTTTCATCCAACTCCAACTCCTAGCTCTCTCATCCCAAAATACCACTTTTTTAAGTAATAGATTTTAGTTAAAAGGGTTGCAATTTTAGATTTATCAAAGACACTACAAATATTGTGTATGACTTCTGTAGTCTTCAATCCAAGAGAGTGGCTTGAATTCAAGATTTTATCCTGTGCAGGTTTATACTACTTTACCCATAATGACATCCACAAGAGATGCTCCAGAACGGTTATCCTATTCCGGTGTTAGTCCTCCACCCTGCACTGATATGGGGCTCACCTCCCCAGGTTACCCTACCTCCGGATACAATTGTACTCTGGCATCCAGCCAGTAGTACCCACGGGATTCAGATATGCCGCCCCCAAACCAAATTTCTCTCACAGTCCCCTTGGGTCATACCGGTATTTTCCAGCATGACTATACATTCTTACCCATTGTGGAGAAACTAATACCAACCTAGGACAACCTTTTCTTACCGATTTCACATATCATGGTTGGCACCAAATTTACAACTCATTGCCCAATATTAGATTGTTATTAACCTTATATGCTAGTCTATTGTAGAGGACCCCACCGTCGAACACCTTCTCATCGGCATCATCTACCCACCTATATTAAACATACACTCGTGGCTCCATTCGTTGGATGAGCCAAAATTATACAGACATCATATTATCAATTTATTCATTATCCATACCCATTCCCATCAAACCATCCATCCATTCATTTCCAACCTTTACCAAATCATCTATTCACATTACCCACACCTTCCAATTTACATTTTTCATTTCTAAATATAAATTTTAATGCATTGATGGAAGTAATTCAGAAAGCAGTAAAACAGTTAATGAAATATGATCAAAGGAAAATATGCTTGCCTGGAATAGAATCTGAACGTTCGACCTCTCTCGAAAACGGTTTCGGGTCGATTTGAGGGTTCTGTTTGGGTCTTGAAAATCAAACTATATTAATCTATGGCAATTTTATTAAATATGAGTAGTACTTCCAATCTTTCCAATTAGCCAGTTTTATTATTTTAACAAATTTGACATTTATTTATTTATATGCATGCACTTCATTCTATTTGTATATCTTTTATATGTCTAATGCAAATACTAATGCTTATGATGTATGTATGCAGGTATGTGATCTATTTTCCATGTCCCACTTCTCTGTCTATCACTTTCTTTAGCCGAAGCCTCTGGCTTCCATTGCTTTCGGTGGCTTCTCTTACTACTGCCGATTACTGCTACTCTTCTCCCGCACTTCCTCTCTCTCTCTCTAGTGGATTCACTTAGTGGCTCTCTTTTCTCTCGGTTGCTTCACTAGCTAACTCTACTACTCCCTTCTCCCCACCAATTCCTTTGGTAGCGCTTGCTCTTCCTCCCTACTGCCGATCGTCTTCTACCCCTCTCCCCTTCTGATGCTGGTCTACCTTTCCTCTTCCCTCGGCCAACTGGAGCGAAGCTCCTCCTCTCCTGCGGCAGCTCTCTCCCTGGGCTCTCCCTCTATTCTTCTCCTTCTCTACCTCTCTCCCCACCTCGGCTACTCCATGCCGAAACTTGCTAGGTTCATGAGTTCTCCTAGCTCATGCAGAAATGGAGGTTTTACTTCTTTGATTTGGTGCTTTTTCTAATTTGGATCTATTGATTTTCTTGATGTTTGAGGTAAGATCAAAGATAAAGGTCTGTTATGATTTAGGGTTAAACTCTAGATTGGGTAAGCAATGATGATGACACCGATTCACTAGGACACATCCTTACGGGTCATCTAGAGTTTTCCCGCTAAAACCATGGTCTGTGATGAGCAACAATTGAGACTATTTCTTCCCCCTCTACTTGTTCTTCTTCTTCTATTACTAGCCTTTTGCTACTACTACTTCTAGCAACAGAAGCCTACTTGGAGTCCTTCGGTTTGATCTTGGAGTTGAGGGTTAGTGTTGCAGAAGATGAGGGCCAGTTAAGGTAGTAGAAGTAGAGGAAGCCGATCACCTTCTGGATTAGGCCTCCTCCTCCTAGCTCCCTGGTTCTCTTTTTCCTTCAGACGGTTCCCTTCTTCTTGCCTCCTGGTTCTTGGAGCTTGTGGTTCTTGGTTGCCTTGGTTCTTGCTTCCGCCGATGCTAGAAAAAGAGTAATGATGGCTTTTCTCTTTTATATAATTATCTCGAATTGACACGATTAGTGAAAATTCTTCATTTACATTCTCTAACTCCTTGTGATTTCCCATAACAATAGAGTCTAGGGGTTCCGATGTCCCAGCATCTAAATTTGTGAACACTTTGATACCGGTTTTACCATTCATTCGATGGTTCTCAACTTTATATTGAGTTTCTTTTATCGATTCAAGTATTGTATCTTTATCTTTAGAAGAGTTTCGTTTTTGCGGATGTCTCCGTGGAACTAAATCCTTTTTATCTGGAATTCTCCCACTTTTCTTCTCATTACATAAAGAGAATGATTATTAACTCAAATATAGAACAAGTACATCAATATATATATATAGGGTATGTTCGCTAGAGCTCCAGATTCCAGCTTCACCTGAGATCTGAAACTTGTAGGCTGAAATAAAGTGAATTAAGTTTATATTTTTGGTCTAAAATGTAAACAAAATGATCCATCTAAACACTCTTAATGTACTCACAACTCCAGCTCCACAGATCTGGTAGAGTTAGGAATACCCAGCTACACCAGATTTATGGATCTAGTGGAGCTGGAGCTCTACCAAACACACCCATATATTGTATATCTGCAAATATAATATGTGCTTATACAATACAATTATAATACCCATGTTCTTACAAAACTACAACAATATTATGTAGAACAATTAGAACTGACTATTTACATAGGGGATAACTAGGAGACTACACGGTGTCTGCAAACCGATCTTGGGAAGCGTATTCAACCAATATATCATCTATTTTCATAAAGTCGTCTTCCTTCAGCTGGACCATCTGATGGTGCTCAATATTTAGAGCAATATCCTATGATCCCATTGTCAGATCTTTATCTGCTGGTGAAGTGAAGTGAACTTCAACATTGTCTTTTTAGGCCTTTTGCCTTTGTTCACATATTGTTGATATAGCTCAATCAAATGTGGAGCAATGCAACATTCTTGTGCATAATGCCTTTTGCTGCGACATTTATGGTGAAGGCTTTATTTTTCCTTAGAAAAATTCTTCTTGAATTTTTCCTTGCTATATCCTTTGCCTTTGAATTTCTGCATATCATTGGTTACCACTTTCTCTTTCTCTTATGGCGCCTCTTACGCCCATAGCTCTTGCTAGCCCCGAGTATTAGCATATGCTTCAAGCACTACCATTGCCCTGTGGGGTGAGTGTGATGATTTTTCATAAGAATTTCATTATATTTCTCTACTTGAAGCGAAGTATAAATCAGCTCAGAGTAGTTTGTATCTTTTGGGGATATTGCTATTGAAGTATACACATAGAAGGATGGAAAGTGCACAATATTTATCTATTAGTTCGGCATCACCACTATGTGGTCACAAAATTTCACTTGAAATTTATTTTATGTATTTGAATTATATGCTACCACGGGCTTGAAATCCTAGAAACGTATGTAACCATTCTCGTTGAGCTTCGGTAACATGATGACCTCTGTTGGTCATACATCTCTTCTAAGGAGTTGCACAATTGAAGTGGTTGATCTTGGAGTTGAGGGTTAGTGTTGCGAAGATGAGGGCCAGTTAAGGTAGTAGAAGTAGAGGAAGCCGATCACCTTCTGGATTAGGCCTCCTCCTCCTAGCTCCCTGGTTCTCTTTTTCCTTCAGCCGGTTCCCTTCTTCTTGCCTCCTGGTTCTTGGAGCTTGTGGTTGCTGGTTGCCTTCGGTTCTTGCTTCTGGCTGATGCTAGAAAAAGAGTAATGATGGCTTTGCTACTAGGAATGAGAGGTGCTCTTGTGCTTTTTCGGTTCTGGGCTATGAGCACTGGGTAGGGGTGGGCATTCGGTTTTTTCGGTTTAATCGGTTCGGTTTTTTCGGTTTTAAAATAATTCGGTTTTGAAAACCGAAACCGAATTCTCGCCAAAATAAAAACCGAATCAATTAACCAAATATTTTGTTCGGTTAATTCGGTTTTTGGTTAACCAAATATGAATAGCATTAGGTAGATTAGATTTAGTCCTTCTTATATTGCAACACAAAGTATGGATAAACCCACACAATATTCATATGTCATTACAATATAAGCATAATAAAACATATGAATATACTAAACATATGCATAAATGTATTATAACATGAGAATTATTTAGTGACTTTAGGAAGAATATTATAAAAGTAGTATTATATATACGCTATTCGGTTATTCGGTTATTTCGGTTTTTGAAAGCGAAAAACCGAACCGAACACCGAAAACCGAATTATATCAAAACAAAAACCAAACCGAAAACCGAATAAACCAAAATAATCGGTTAATTCGGTTCGGTTCAGTTCGGTAATTCGGTTTCGGTTTAAAAATGCCCACCCCTAGCACTGGGTGCTTTTGGCTTTGGTTTGGCTTGTTAGTCGGACCGCCACACCTAGCGTCCGCCCTGTGTCGTTGGATGCAAAGACACTCGCAGCCCAACCAAGCAATGCCAAGGTCTTTGGGCCATCTCCCCAAAAGCTAACTTAATGAGGGGTGCTCCTCACCCTTATAAACCATGCTCAAGCCCTCTCCACAACCGATGTGGGACTATTCCCAACAATCTCCCCCTCACACATCGGGCCGAGATTATCTAGGAACCATCTGGGCTGTCTGGGCTCTGATACCAATTGTTAGCCGGACCGCCACACCTAGCACGTCCAGGCCCCAGGTCGTTGGACTGCAGTACACTCGCAGGCCCAACCAGAGCAGCGGGCCAAGGTCTTTTGGGCCATCTCCCACCAAAAAGCTAGCTTAATGAGGGGGTGCTCGCTCACCCTTATAAACCATGCTCAAGCCCTCTCCACAACCGATGTGGGACTATTCCCAACATGGCTATGAAGAAGGCTATGCCTGCTACTCCCTGTCTCCTGGCTTTTTGGCCGAAAGCAAGCTGGCAAGGACTGCCTTGAAGACCGGGCTTCTGTAAGGGGAGGTGAATCCTTCCCGGTGTTTGACTGGACTACCTAGCTCTTGTTACTGTTTTACTACTGCAGCTTTACTTCTTTACTGAGTTACCACACCATCCCACTCTCTCACTCATGCACTGTTACTCCAATTGCTTCCCAGGTATGAAAACCAGATATACATTTACTAAGGCTCACTAATACTCATGCTTAATGAATGTTTATGCTTGATTACTTCCTAATGCATAATTAGTATTAATGATAATGCTAATGCAATGCTTTGCTTGATTATGCATGATAATAGAGGGGATTAGGGGGAGGGTCCTCACAAGCGTTAAAAGCGTTCATATAGAGTGGAAGTTCCCGCTGTATCGTCTTCCTCATGATCCTTTTGTTCCATGCCTTTTCGTGGTTTGATTTTTAGGTAGGATTGTTGTCTTTTCATGTCAATTGCCCAGAGATTGATGGATGGTAATTTTCGCCCAACTCATCCGCAAAGCTCCAATAATTCAGCCAGTTAACCTACTCTGTAGGTAAGCATGCCACGGGGCAACCATAGCGAAAGAGGTCTATGTTCGCTTTTTTGTCGAAGGCAGAGTGGATCTGCAATTCTGCATGCCATCGTCCCTCCCTCACCACGGCACTGCCAAATCCACCGCTACTCATCTCAAGAAAGGAAAGAAAAAACCCTACCCCTACTACCTGTCACCGACGTGGAACCGAGCGAATCGCGCCGCGCGTCTTCGACTTCCTAGATCCGCAGGCAAAATGCACGTACACGGTACACGAGCGAAAGAGGCCTTGGAAGACGGTTTCCGCGAACACCAGCGTAGCATCGGTCGAGTCGGGGGCAAGCGGCGAGCCAGCAATCCGACCGCGACAAGAAGACGCCGCGCTCGTCATAGGTTGGCCCAAAAACCGAAGGCCAAGTGGGTGACGTTCGCCAGCCGCACAGAGCACCACCGCGTCCCACTCGGGGTGCGATGCTTACAGAAGAAATTTCTTCTTTCTTTAGATTGAAAAATCTACAGATTTGGAGTCAGTTTGGTAGAGCTCCACATTCCAACTTCACCTGAAATCTAAAACTTGTAAGCTAAAATAAAATAAATTAAGTTTATATTTTTAATCTAAAATATAAGCAAGATGAGCTATCTAAACATTTTTAATGTACCCACAACTTCAGCTTCACGAATCTGTTTAAGCTAGAATTTTCAGCTTCATTAAATTCATGAATCTAGAGAAGTTATATCTTGCAAACATACCCTTGATATATGTATAGCGAGCGCATCAGAACATGACCAACACACGACAACAAGCTTCTGTTCTGTATTCTCCTCATCACACGTGACACGACAGAGAATTTTCAAATAAGTCTACAGGGCAGTACACTAGGCATTACACGAGAGAGAAGCTGCTAAAGATCAATACGATGGTTACAGACTACCGGCTCGTCAAAACAACGGTGAAAAATTATATAAAAAAATTACTTCCACAAAGGCGCACACATTTATGTAATAAATTTGCTCTTTTCCATTATTCAAAATTGTAAGGTGTGGATTTTTTGGACCGTAAGCTCTGCCCCATAGGACCTATGCAGTGGCCAACTTCATCTCTTCTTGGTCCTCAAGGTTTAGAACATGGAGCAGCTTTGGCCAAGATTCAGGGATTCCTCCAGGTAAATCGAATTCTAAAAGCTTGCCCTGGTTCCGGTAGAAATCTTCGACAGGTTGACTCTGCAATGGTCAAGAAAACAAATGCCAGGTGAAATTATACAATTGTACAAAGTATGAAAGCAAAGCCAGATGTCACTGCTGTTAAACCATGAAGTATTTACAGCTTCAGCCTGTCCATTACAACAGTGCTCTTGTTGAGCACATAATCACAGTGCAAAAAATATATACCTTCCAGGAACCACATTTAAGTATTTAACTGGTTTAATAACAGGACAGTCGTGGATCTAGCGTATGCAGGTCCTAAGGACTAAAGAGTTTCGGTACAGGTTTGGAGCTCTCTGCCAACCGGAATGCTTTTGAAGTCGTGATATTTTATTTACATTAACATCATGATCCATCTACATAATGCAAACACTATAAATAACAACAAATTTAGACAACAATCTCATGGACCTAAATTGCATTAAAATCTCACAGAAACGAACCATTTTGATTAGAAATTGAAGTTCATTACATAAGAGAATTTTATGAATAATATTATGGAAATTTAGAGTGCCATACCATGTCACTATAAATCTGTAGCCGATTTCTCACGACCTCTTCAGTATCGTCAGCTCGGGTAATAAGCTTTGACATGCAGTTATTAGGGGGTAACAAAGGTGCCATGTAGATTGGTGGTAGCCCATTTTCACCTTTCACATCAATGCAGGCCAAATTGAAGTTCTTTCCACATTGGCTACAAATGCGTCTCCCAAGGCACTTCTCTACTAAGACATCTTCTCTCAACTTTAGGTTGACCACCATATCAATGTCTGTAACTCCATCAAGAATTTCCTGAGCAGATAGGATGTATAAAGAAATTATTAGTGTGGACCACCATGATCAAGTGGAAGTATTTGAGAGTATCCAATGACAGCATTTTTTATATGGCCAGTTAAATGGAAGGACAAAAGCTTGCTATCAACATATTACACTCAATATCGAAGAACACAAATGACAAAACAGGGAGAAAGTGACAAACGTTTAAATTCCAAGTAACAAGTAGGACAGTCCCCGTACTGTTGACAGCATTAGATAGTACAGTCAACGGCATTATACATCAGCCACACTAAGTAGGAATTATTCATGCAATCGTGCCTCTATATACTCCCTCCAGGTTTTTTTTTTGGGTTTAGGCGCATTTCCTCCCTGCCCTTTGTTGATATATATAAGGCGTACACAGGTTCCAAAGCATCTTCTTTTCATTTCTTCCCTTAATACCCCTAATAATCCTTGTATGGCATTAATTTGTTTGGAGCTAGCATGCAGCGGTAATTACTCTGCATGGCTGCATGCCACAGCGCTGCACTGCATCCAAAGCATAAAAGCATTAGTTGGTTAGCTAATTTTTCCTTGGATTATGCGTGGCACAAGTTTAGATGGAAAGCATGCATGTTGATTAGTATACTTTCACATCTAGTACTTATGATTATTGAGGGGTATATGAGTACATTTACACCTGTCCTTAGTATATGAGCTAGACCAAAATACGCCCTATATAAAAAAAACGGAGGGAGTAGATTCTTATAAATACTAACAGCACACCTTTTCCCAACAAAAAGGCTTACAGAATCAAAACCGTATTGGTACAATGGAATCAAAAAACATATGAACTATATGAATTGTATTGTATTTCGCTATGGCAAACATGAGTGGATGAAGTTTAATAAAAGCAAAAATGGTTCATGACATGTAAAAAATCCTCACCGCCTGTTTTACAGTACGTGGAAAACCATCAAGAACAAATCCTGATTCAGCGTTCTCTTCTCCTTTCTTAAGCCTTTTAGACAAAAGATTGATGATAATTTCATCAGAAACCAATTTCCCCTGATTAACGATTTCAGCAAGCTGCAAAAGAAAAACCCACTATATCACCAAATAAATAAAGGGATAATCAGATAACGAACCAAGCTAATATACCATATAGCAGGAAGCCAGGAACATGTAGTGCACAGGTAAAAAAAAGGCCTGTCAACAGATATAGGTGAGCTTAGGCAGTCCCATGCATGTTTGCCATCAATTAAATATGAATTATACATTTATGGTCAGTAAGCAGCTTAGCACTGGAGTCTGGCGAAAGTATTAGGACAAGTTTTTGCAATCTACAATTAGAATAGAAATAGCTCACTCTTCTAGTCTACGCACAATTGGAAGTATTAAGGCAAGTTATTAGTGAATAGCTACACTTTTCCAACTAGAAAAAAAAATAGTCAAACAGCAACATGTACGAATGGCAGAAACCATTCGCTAGAAACATAATCCCACCTAGGAATTTAAGACATATTATCAATGATCTAACTCCAAACCTTTTACATCTCTAACCAGGTATGTTGTTGTGCATGGATTGCACAATAACCTCCCTGCTGCTTAGCATTTTCTTTACCAATCTATAATTCTATATCTGAATTTCGCAGAGTCAAGTGAACCTTACAAAAGCCCCCCAAAATCCAACATTTCCACAACATTACAGCTCAAGCCTGTAATTGAAGTGAATTAGATCGCATTACCACGCTGAATTCAAACGACAAAATCCTGGCCAAGTCGAGTTCAAGCAGTCACAGTTTAGATTCTGACGACAGATTTCACACATCACCTCAATGTTCCTCAAAAGCTAAACCTCTGTACGTCAATCTACAGCTAACTCGCCCAAATGGGCATCCAAAAGCCCATTTCCCACCTGCTTCCCATCTTAAAACCTTCGTGGAATAAAAATCACTACAAAGGAGTAAGGCCACACCTACAATTAGACACCTCTGTACTGATCTGTGATCTAAACTCCTGAGCCCAAAAAAGCCCCAGATCCCCAATAAACATGTCAAGCTCTTGGCTGGTCTACTCGAACCAAAACGAAATCCAGATCAGCGAAATTTACAACAGTCGATCTGAACTCGGAGAGATGGAGAGGAGCCAGACCTGCACAGCGAGGGGCCCAGAGGAGGCCAGCTCGTCGCGGACGAGGTCACCGGTGGCAATGTGGGGCACTCCGAGGAGGCAGGAGAGGCGGCTCGCGTAGGTCCCCTTGCCCACGCCAGGGCATCCCAGGAACACCCACCGCACGTTCCTATCTTCCGCCGGCCGTCGCATCCTCTCCGCAGAAGCAAACGGGAAGGCCGCCGCCGCCGCCGAAGGCGTCTGCTCCGGCGCCAGCGACGTCATGCGCCTCCTCGCGGCCGCCGCTACCGCGCCACCGGAGGCGGCGGCGCGGAAGAGGCGTTGTACGGCCGCCATGGGAGGGAGAGGAGCGAGGCGAGGAGGATGATGGAGAGGCGCGTGGGAGGCGGCCGGGGTTTTAGGATTTTGGTCTTGGCAGTTTCGGTATTTGTAGTTGCGGCGGCTCGCTCGGGAGCGGAGCTTGAGATGCGACGAGGAAGAAAGGCTTGGAGAAAAAGATGGGAGGGAGAGGCGATGGAGGCGTGGAACCGGTCCATCCTGATTCCTGAACCTACGATCCGGTCCCACTTGGTACAGCGTGGCTAGGGATGGCAATGGCCAGATCCCTCGTTTTCCTGTATGGCCTGTTTGGCATGTTAGGAAATAAGAATAGGCAAGGGAATTAAGCGAGACTTCAATTCTCAGGGGAGGTAGGAAATTGAATTTCTTACATTTAAGTTGTAAACTCCCATTCCCTTCTTCAATTCCCACCAATCAATCAAAGGATTTTATAACCCATCTCTCTCAATTCCCATTCCCTTCCATCAATTCCCTCTAACCAAACAGGCCAGTAGGGAATTTCCTATTAGAAAACGGGACGGAGGCAATCTCTCTTTGCGAGAGATTTATTGGGAAAAATGTCGTTTTCATCAGGAATTGTGGGGACAGGGACGTTCCATCGTTTCTTGTCCCCGATCCTCGTTCCCATCCTCGCGTTATCATTAATAGATGGGAGTAAATGACCATTCTCAAAACAAAAAAGAATATATGTAAAGTCATTATTAATAAACTCATATTTCAATCACACATGCACTATTATTCTAGCGATTCATTCACGTAGCATGTGATCTTTTATATAGAATTTTCGGGAATTAGTCCCCGTCGGGCCCCGCAAACCCGTCAGGGATCGGAAAGGGGGGAATTAAGCCCCGTGTACGAGGACAGAGATGGTGATAGGGGAGTTTTTTTTATCAGGGATCGGAAAATGGAAGGACGATCCCCGTAGAGATTTTCTCTTTTGTCATCCCTAAGCATAGCTGGAGGCGTAAGGTAACGCTACATATTTCACAGTTCACTAGTCACTGCCTTTTTTTGCGAGGTACACTAATCACTAGGTTAGTAGAGGAAAAAGGTTATATATCGACGGGAAATGTTCATAATACTGTAGATATAATTGGAATCGGGATCCTCTCAAAAGGAAAATAGAAATCACGATAACTCAGCAAAAGTGGTTTCTAGCTTATCTTGAACGGTAAATGGAAGGAACTCTAAGATTCTACCATGCTCGTTTCTTACCACAGTAGCGTTTAGTAATACATACTCAAGTGGATTAAGATCATTAACACCCGACGTACTACTGGTCTCTCCTCTCCTTGACACAGTTTTTACTGGAGTAAGTTTTTAAGGGAGAAAGAGAAGATTACAGGGAAGGGAAATCTTTACGCCAATGAGGCAATGACCTAAACAACACGTTACCGTCATTGTACCTTTGCGTAAGCAGTAAAGTTCCCACTTAGGCTACCGGGCCCCCATGTAGAGCCCACTCCGATTCCAAAGTCCAGAAGAAAAAGGAGACCCATGACCACGCTACACCACGGCGCTCGTGTTTAGTACCACATCGATATCTTGAGGTGGTCGGGGTGAGAGAGGCAACTATATAAGAAGCGCTTTGGACCACCTAGCAACATACTTACCTGGACGGGGTCGACGGGCGATCAGCAAGGCTCGTGGCCTAGATCAACGGCTCACATTGCACTTGGTGGGAGTGTTGGTCTACCATCTCCCCAAGTGGGAGAGTGGACGTCATAATTTGTGGTAGAGGGGGTACGCGTTCGCGCGGCCCCTACCAATTCTTACAAATTAAATATTGGTCCCTAGAATCCATTCGATTGATGGCTCGGATGGGCAAGGGGTTGGACTTCTTGGTCGAATGCAAATACAAATTTGAGGTTACTTTAATGGGCTGCAAATACAAATTTGAGGTTGCTTTAATGGGCTGCGGAGGGAAACAGCTGCGTCAAGAGTACGGATGATAGGTGCTAGATCGAAGGATTTTAATCTTTAGGATTTTTGTCCAGAAGTCGATCTGAAATAGGAATGGAGCTATCAAATTCCTATGGAATGTATTCCTATACCCCTAATCCATTAAAAATATAAACATGAGTTAAAATTACAGTTTATCTTTTCCTTTTGAGAGGTTCAATGCATTCTCTCTCCCTAATCAAGTGACATGTCATATCAAGATTCATGTATTTTTCCTGTGTCATCCAAAAGCCTCTTAAATTCTTGTGATTTATTTCCTATAGTATTCAACAAGCTATGACAATTCCAATCCTAGTTTTTTCCCAGGAACCGTTGAACCAGAACTACGACAAGCATCACTAGCGCAACACATTGATTGTTCGCTATTTTTTATGACAAATTGTTCATTTTTTCACTTCTTTAAAAAAATCCACTTTTTTCCTATTCAATTGTTCTGAAGAGGCCCTACACGTGGGGGTGTCTCAGCCAAGCAAATCCACCGGTTAATGCATAGCATCGGGTGTCGGTAGCCGGCACGTACCTTCAATCACACGCATAGCGCATCATATCGATCACTAGACGGCACTATGCCGTGAGTCCATGACCCAATTTTAAGGACAGTTGTCTATCGGCAAAAGTCACTTCGGTGATGAACTATGGGCCGAGAAAAGTTTTCCCATAGAAAGATGCGAACTGTTCACTTATTAAACCTCCTCCACTCTTTTTTTTTTTTGGGTTTGAGGGGCGCAAAAATGACTCCCTCATACAAAAAATTATAAAAATAGCCTCCTATGCTATTATATCCACACTAAGTACTACGGAAGGACCCTCTGTGCTACAATGCTAGGAACGTGTCCTCTTATGCGGGCACGGCTGCTCCCATACACGCCACGCCTTCTTCCACGCGTCCCCTTCGCGACAACCCATCTTCCGCTCCTCCGAAGCACAACAAGCCGCTGGCTCCGCGTCGCTCGCTTCCAGCAGTACTATAGTGTGGCATCTCGAGTCCTATGGTATTGTAACGCGAAGAGAGGCAAGTGTCACTCCCCTGATATTTTTGCGGTGAGAAAGAAGTTCATTTTTATAATTTTTTTCGAGAGGAAATTATTTTTGAAAAAAAAAGACAGAGGCCAAATAAATGAACAATCGAAAGTAGCTAACGCTACAAGTCATGCCAGTAAAATTCTTCCATGATAGATGTGTCTTTTCCAACAGTCTGACCCTGATATTGTAGCTTTGCCGACAAAAAAAAAACATTTACCCACAGAAACACTTTTGCCGACGATAGTTTGACACTGTTCATATTACAAGTCCAAAATAAATAAATAATTGTAGAGAATCATATAGATCTAGCATACATCACAAATTCACACTCAGTGATTCTTACATCCACAATTCCGATGTACAATAACAAAGCATTCCACTGAACCAAAAAAATCATACAAATAACCCTACATGATATCTTCATTTGTCAATCCTACAGTACCAAATAACCCCAGAAAAGCTTTAACTCTTGAATCTCTTGAGGAAAGATAATCCTAAGATTCAAACCAAAGAACACTTGATTTTCACTGCAGTTAGAGACAGTAAAGCATGAGTGAATATCCATTTAAAAGTAAAGATTCAGCTAAGCTAAATGCAAATTTTTACATTTAGTTTCACATGGCCACTTAGAAGTAGCAAGAACACTCCCCAACATGTTCTTTTAAATATAAGACTAGCACATTGTAATAGCTACACATGACAGTGCACAAGTCCCATTGATGTATATTGCAGCCTAGAAAACATATTTTTGGTTAAGAACTAACCTGCAGACGAACAAGTCAAATTTGCTTCAAATTACAAGTTTGCAAGTCATGAAGCATGCTTTCATAAACAACTAATTATTCGGGTTTGGCATAGACAAATACAAATCAAGCAAATAGCTGATTCGGCCCTACCACACCCTAATATATGTTTTAGCTAATTGCTTTTGGTTTCTTCAGTAATTAAGTTGCACGAAATGCATTATTAACTCTGAAGGCAAGTATTATGGAAATGCAGTCCTTTTAGTTCTGATGGAAATTTACAGAAACATAAAAGGCAAAAGCACTACGTAATATGGAATACAATGATGAATACAACCTTAGTACCAGAGAGAGCAGAAATTCTCCCCAATCCTTGGAATCAAGATAACATCTGCAAGGTATAAGAAAATAGTCGATGGCAAGCTAACAGATAGAGATGGAGTGCATTGCATAAAAAGAGGGGAAAGTAAACCATATACACATTCAGGAAACAAAGCACAAGTAACAGGACAGCTCTTACCTCAATTCTAGGCTAGGCCCTCAGTTTAGCAAATAGCTAGTATGCCTAGGGCTGCCTGGAGCCCTGGACACCTCAAGATAAAAAAAAGTGGTAAGAAAACAATATCATTAAGAATTTTTATATATGTTTTCATCTATTTAATCCATTTGGCAATAATTTTTTTGCCAAACTTGCCTAAGGCTAGATCATACAAATCCAGTAATAACTATTGTGTAATTCGAGCTGTGTGCTTTGGCAGAGGCCGGAGTTGATTCCATTATCAAAAAAAAAAAACTATTGTGTAATTGACCTGCATATTTTACACGGACATCGAAAGTTTAACCAGAACCAATCAAGAATGGAGATATGTGCTAGTTAAGCACATTATCATGCAGCACTCAACACTACGCAAATACTTACGAGGCCAAAAAGGTCAAATTTTGCACAAACAATACTCTAGAATAAATGATATCATATTATCATGAGATCTATCTTGATACACTCCCTATCTCTTAGACAAGAACAATTTTAAACATGAGAAACGCAAAGTTGTTTATATCTAATTGGACATGGTGGTTTACAACTTTACATTGATATTTCGAAGCCATTCATCCACAACATAGATGTGCACAATGACTACGTTCCCGGAAGCAAGGAATAATGTAACTCTGATATAGAACTATATCTAATTCTTTTTTTAAAAAAAGAAAGGATGTATTCAAAAAAGAACTTGGAAGCATGGTTAGACCTATAATATCATACGAGCCACAAATTCAGTACCAAAACATCTTGAGTATAGCAGGCATTACAGATTCACCAAAGATATATCTCTTGTTCTTAACAATTTTCATAGAAATTCTACAAGGCATCAGTTAGTACAAATTTCAAAGAAACAGAAGCACAGAACAACCTGCTTGTGTGGCTGTGCCCATCAGATGAGATTGGGAAGTAAGGTCAACACAGCATCCCTACTATCATTGTGCATGGCAGCATCCATGGTTAGAAATCAGCATCCATCTAACGCAGTAAATAAAAACAGAGCTCCCCACAATTTCTACTAAATAATTCATCAAACACCTTGTTAAAGTATAAGTGAATTGCCCACCTTTCCTCATCAGCTTAAGCTTTTAGGTGAACTGGTTGATGCATACAACTAAATATGGTATCAGAGCTAAGAGGTCTTGAGTTCAAGACCCGGTTGGCGCAATTTTAAAAAAAATAATTGCAGCCCACTTCTATTCCACGTCCTAGGCCTGAGGGAGCCTGCACGTGAGGGAGAGTGTTATAAAGTATAAGTGAATTGCCCACATTTTCTCATCAGCTTAAGCTTTTGAGTGAACTGGCATGCAACTCAATACACCTAACTTGCACAAACAAGAACAAACCAACTACCACAGTATCTCAAGAAACTCTAGCGTTTCCTCCCCAAATTAAGTATCTACAACATTAATCCCATCATAGTGCAAGATGAGGTTTGGAATCTGGATCAAAGTTTTACCTGTGGATAGGATAGACCGGGGGCTAAAAATTGGGGGAATGGCACCTTCCCTCCTTTCTTCTTCACTTCCCCTTGCTCTTTCGTGGGCAGCACGTGGCATCAGTAGTGAGGTGGAGCCGTGGAGGGGTGGAGTTTATGGTGGGGATCTAGGAGAGGGGATGAATCAGGTGGTGGGAAAGGAAGATTTTTTTAAAATAATACATTGTTTAAATAATTTTATAAAAATAATACACCAAAAATCCATTACAAAAATATATCTTTGCCGCTATTTCAATTAGCGACATGTCAAACGAAATCACGAAAGCAACTGATAAACGGTATCAAATTTTTGACAATTAAATTGACAACAGAAGCTTCTATCGCCAACTCAATTGGCGATATATATCTATTTTTGTCACTGAATTGACCAATAGATTATTTACTCACGGATTCTTTTGGCCGACAAAGCTAAAACTTCTATTGTCATTCCAATTAGCGACAGTTTTAGCAATAGAAGACTTGTTACTAATTTATTTGGCGATAGAACTTTCATTGTCAATTAAAACAGAGTTTCTGTTGCTAATTAAAATGATAACAAAGGTATATTTTTATAATTATTTTTATAAAATTATTTAAATAGTATATTATTTTTTAAAAATTCAAAAACTGAGGCCTGCACGGCCTGCTAGCCCAACAAACCCCGACAGATGTCTACTGTCCCTAAGTTCTCCCGTCAGATAATTTGTTCCGCTAAATAAGAATAACCGACGGATACGTAGTCCCTGTATATCATAAAATTACCGACAGACATTTGAGAGTTGCTACTATGTTTTTTTTTCTTTTTTAAAGGTTATATAAATATTAAAATATGAATGAAGGACCTTTTTTTTTTAGATGAAGGAAGATTTTATTAATCTCAAGAACATTACATCAAGATGATACAAGTCCTTAAAATTTCTCCGACCTCTTAACAAGAAGCACACACCCTTAAACAAAACAAAAAAGGAAAAAAAGAACGCGCGTAAGCAATCCGTATACCTGATTTCCAACATTCAGGTGCCACAATCCGCAACCTGGATTTCCAACATTCAGGCGCCACCACCAAGAACACCGCGCTATTTGAATCATTGCGCTTCAAAAATCTTGAATGCGATCACGGACTCCATACCGTCTATGACCACCAACTTGAAATCTTGGGGACGAAGACCACCACGAGCAAGACAAATTGGACCACTATAGCTGCGACCATTAAATCGATCGCCACCGAATCCATTGCCGTTCACTGTCATGATGCTTTAAATTGATTCTTAAAGCATCGTCACCCAATATCCTGCACATCCGGTTGCACATCGTCGAGATTGGACTCAGAACAAGGCCCGACATTCTTTGCAAGAGGATCGAATTTGCCTCCGGCAAAGGGCCAAAATCTCGCGACAAATGCATCTTCTCCAAATTTGAAGAAGAAAGACAATACCTTGCACAATCCAACTCACCCTGCGAATTGCACCTCCTTTCATCCGAAACAGATTTCGCAAGGAAGGCCATCCGAAAGGAACGAGCGCGACCGCCATGGCGTCGCCTCATCCAGATCCTTCCCCTCTCCCCCCAATTGAAAGAAACTATCTGATCTTGTCCGATCCGCACGACCCGCCTAATAAGGAGCAGCCGCCTCCACCAATCATCGCACTGCGGCGGCGCGGACCACCAGTCGCAGCGCCCTCATAGAGAGAAAGATAGATCCGCCCACCGCCGATCGGTCATTGCGTCGGCCGGCCAGATCCATGGGCGAAAGATCGCCGAGGATATGTCGCGCGACTTTGGATCGAAGACCCGACGGAGCAGCCTCGGCGCACGCGAGGCGGACGATCGAGCAGCGCAAATCATCGACTCGAAAAGAACCGCACCGGTGAAGACGACATCCGTCGCTCGCGCCCTCGAGGATAATCACCTCCCGAACGCGGCCGCATCAAGATGGCGCACGCCTCACGGAAGCCAGCGCAGCAGCACGAGAAATTTCGCATGTTTGGTCGTCATCTCGACCCGGCCTGAGAGGAATCGAACCGAACAATCTCGGCTATCTCGGGAGGAGCGGACGAGAGGCTCAGCGAGAGATCGAGATCCGAGGCAGCGCCGCCGATGTCTTGCGAGATTTGGCTGAGGTGCGGTGGCGGCTAGGGAGGAAACCCTAGCCGCCCTCAGCCATGAATGAAGGACCTAAAACAAGATTTATATAATTTGTATTAAGAAAAGTAAAGTGAAATCACTCTTCAAGACATTTGGTCCTCCAATATAGCATTGCCGGATCTGTCACAAATTTTTACCCCCAGATAATTTATTGGTAGAAGTCTATTTTACCAACAGATGCCTGACAGTAATACCGGGTTAACAGTGTAATACAGAAGCAACTTGTCATCACAGTTTCAAATTTCAAGGACCATGCATGTAGCACTTTTCTCGGAAGAGACCATTCAAGCACTTGAACATCCGATTAATGAAATGAAGAACCGAATCTTCCTTTTTTAGATGGAACACTAGCGAAACACAACTAATGGATCTTTTTAAGAGCCACAGCTAAATCAATCTTACTTGATGAAGCACCCTATATTAGATCGAATTGGGACCACCTTATAACCCATTCTGACTGGGGCTCTAGCAATTGTACTACGTAGACCGATTGTCCAGATATTCTGTCCAGATATTCTGAAATACTGTTTAAAAAAATACTATATCGATTTTGATACTGTAGATGATACTGTTGAAAGATCGAACCATTCGCCGTCTCGATTGAACAATCGAAAGAGCTTGGATTGCCTAAATTGCGGTTCCAAATTCACGGCACAATAACCCTTTCCCCTGTATTAATACGACGGACCGAAGCTTACACAAGCCAAAAGATGGCACATACGACACACACCAATTGAACACCTCACGAATAATTAAATTGAAAGCTGAAAAGTTACCCAGACACACCATCACTTTTATTCATGGACACAACAACGGGAAGGGCACAATCGAGTGCACGGAACCACCGCACGCACGCATGCACGCGAAGCATCGATCGATCAACGCATCATCACCCGGCTCCCGGCCGGGGCGACGGATCGATTCCTCGATTCGGCCGAGGACAGGAGAGGCCAGCATGCATGCATTGAGCGAGCCTGTTAATGACGGCACTTCTTGACGCAGAAGCAGCGGCGGCGGAAGCCGCGGCACTTGCCGTCCGGGAAGCCCTCCGTCTTGCAGACGTTGGCGCAGTTGGACCTGCGCACGCACGGCCCCTTGAACCTGTGGCTCTGCGACTCGCACGTCCGCGCCTCCGCCACCACCACCGGACCACCCATCTCTGCGCCGAGCCGCCGACACACACACCGTCAGCAACAAACAAACAATCAGAATTCAGAAGCTTAGCCGGCCGGTGCAAACACGGGCGTACGTACGTACCTGTGGCCACAAGCAGCAACATGAGCACAAGGATGGCCGAAAGAACCTTGCGTGCAACCTCCATTGCTCACCTCTCCTGCTGCTTAATCTGTACCAGCTAACCTAGCTACTAGATCGATGTATGGGTCGACGGAATGAATGACGGAGACGGGCGCGCGAGCTGCCTTATATAGCGAGGGACGAATGAGAAACAGATCGATCTGAAAGAACGACAAACAAAATGGGATGCTTCCTGCTGCATGCACGGTACGTGGCGGCCTAGCTAGATCCACTGGCGTGCAGCAAGGTGTGGTACGTGTAAAGGTGCGGCCGTGCAGCTACTTTAGCTTTGCTGCAAGTTCAAGTTCCAACTCGCGTAGCACACGAGGACGCGAGTCTCGATTGTTCGATCGAGAACTAGTAAGTAGTAACACAGCAGGCTATGCGCTGCACGCAGCATGCAGGTTACTCACGTGTTACGTACTACTGTCTTGTCTTCAAGCTAGCTAGCTAGCTAGGTGGGGGACGCTTAGGGCATTTTCAGTGGGGTTTCTTACGCTTAAACCGCGCGGCAATATTGGTGATGTGGCAATGAGTTAATGAGGAGAGAGGGTAAAATCGTTTCTTAGCTAAGAAACTATTTCTTCACGTATTCCAAAGTTATGAAACGATGAAGAAACCCCATTGTAAGGTGTACTAGTTTCTTAAATAGGCCCAAGCAACAAAAACAACTAATCGTGAGGAGCATGCATTAAATACTTAAGATACATTGCACTGTATGTATAGTTTCTTTCATGGTTTCTTATTGACTCTCTCTCCTCTAAGAAACTATCTAAGATACTTTGCATTGGAAGTGCCCTTAACATGTGATTGCTTTAGGCTGTTTGAGGTGTGGTAAAGGTGAAAAGTCGTTTTAATTTGTTGAGTCAGGTTGTAGCTAGCGGCTATAGCTTTTCTTATTATGTTGTTTGGCAAACTAGTTGTTACACATTTGTAAAAGGTCAATGAGCAGAGAGATAACAACGATGGCGTCCGAGTGGGGAGGTGACGTAAAGACGACGAGGCGAGGTGGCGGAGGTCGAGAAAGCAGAACGACCAAGGTAGGAGGTAGTCAAGGTAAGCCACAGCTGAAAAGCTCCTCCTCAGCAGCTTCAGCTTTTGGGGTGCTTTTGCTGTGGCTTAGCTTCCCAGTTGCGTTGTAGCCATGCTGTTTGGAGAGCTTTTGGCCTAAAGCTAAAGCAAAGTTGAAGCACAGCTCCCCCAAACAGGACCTTAGGGCGTCGCCGTCTTGATGTAAGGTACATAGATCACAGTTCTAATCAAAATTATTTTTCTTTACCATTGCTATTTAATTAATTACCCATCTTTGCCGTTGCTCTTAAATTACCCACCTTTTACCACTATTAGTGCTCTTTACAAATAAAGTTTTTATCGCAAATTGAGTTTCAACCACTGTACATTCAAATTGTAGCCATGCTGTTTGGAGAGCTTTTTGCCCAAAGCTAAAGCAAAGCTGAACCACAGCTCCCCAAACAGGACCTTAGGGTGTCGCCGTCTTGATGTAAGGTACATAGATCATAGTTCTAATCAAAATTATTTTTCTTTATCACTACTATTTAATTAATTACCCATCTTTACCACTGCTCTTAAATTACCCACCTTTTACCACTGTTAGTGCTCATTACAAATAAAGTTTTTATCGCAAATTGAGTTTCAACCACTGTACATTCAAATTGTAGCCATGCTGTTTGGAGAGCTTTTGGCCCAAAACTAAAGCAAAGCTGAAGCACAGCTCCCCCAAACAGGACCTTAGGGCATCGCCGTCTTGATGTAAGGTACATAGATCACAATTCTAATCAAAATTATTTTTCTTTATCACTGCTATTTAATTAATTACCCATCTTTGCCATTGCTCTTAAATTACCCACTTTTTACCACTGTTAGTGCTCTTTACAAATAAAGTTTTTATCGCAAATTGAGTTTCAACCACTGTACATTCAAATTTAGCCATGTTGTTTGGAGAGCTTTTGGCCCAAAGCTAAAGCACAGCTCCCCCAAACAGGACCTTAGAGCGTCGCCGTCTTGATGTAAGAAACATAGATCACAGTTCTAATCAAAATTATTTTTCTTTATCACTGCTATTTAATTAATTACCCATCTTTGCTACTGCTCTTAAATTACCCACCTTTTACCATTGTTAGTGCTCTTTACAAATAAAGTTTTTATCGCAAATTTAGTTTCAACCACCGTACATTCAAATTGAATAGTATTACTCAGACAAGGTTAGTGCTTTTTGTACATAATTTTTTGTTATAAATTAAATTTTCGTTGCAACGCATGGCCATATGACTAATATAAGTTATGTAAATCTTTAAATAATTAAAGATAACTAGATGTAAATAATTACCATTGATATTTTATCTATACTTTAATATTTATATAGTTTTTAAATAGCGATGCATTGAAGCAGCCGCTTAATTTCAACGTGTGATTCGAGCCGCAACTTGTGAGCTGTTCGTCACCGTGAACGCCAGACGACTCCGGACATCTCTTGAACACGGAAAGGCGCAGAACCGAATAGATCAACTAGTAGCTTGCAAGTCTCTAAGAGAAAACAATTGCGCATTATGCATCAAGTCCATGCTATCTTTTTCTTGCAAGCATATATCAAAACTGTTACTTGTTCCGATGCTCACCCTAAAATTGTTAGTTATCGACAAAGTAAAAGAGCACCCCAAAAAAAAAGCCGATTATTCGTGTGTCGGTGCAATTTGTCAAAAGAGGACACTACGGCTCAGATCTTCAGAGCTCCAAGGATCAGTACGTGACTCAATTTAGAACGAGAAAGCGACACAAAGTGAATGATCATTAGAGATTTAAAGAACAAAGTAAGGATTCGTGCCAGCTTTCTTCTGCAAATTTGCATATTTTTCAAATCGCAGAAATCAGGCCTTTGCAAGTTTGCATGCCTCCATCCCTTTTACTTTTCTTCTCCTTTCTTGAACCCTCTTTAATTATTTTCCAAAACAATATTCTAGTATTAGCGACAGCACTATAGTGTGCTGCCTCGTGTTATTTTACCTCCTTTCCTCGCCAGAGCCCAGAAGCGTGTCATGTGTTCGGTCTGCAGTCTGAGGAGCATATGTGAAGATGGGCTGATGGTCTTCACATGCACACAGAATCTCACAAAAAAACTCAGAACAGACGAAGCCCAACAACTTAATTGGCCAATTTAACCAAGCCCAACTTACATGTCAAAAGGCAAACCAAATAGTCGTCAAGAAAAATGAATAAAAAAAAAGGCAAACATACTGACATCACATTATCAATCAAACTATACGAGGAAAATTCCTAGATATAAAATCTCGATTGACCTTGGTAATCTCCATGAAATTACAACAGTATTGCAACGTACAAGCAGTCAGTCAAGCACCTGCAAAATATGTCAATTCTACGCCACTTCACCATCAACTTCTGTTTTTTTTTCTTCTTCTTCTTTTCCTTCTGTTCTGAAGAATTCTGAATTACCTTGAACGCTTCCAATGCGCTGACTTGGCTCGTGGATCTGCTTCAGCTACGAATGTACGGCATTCAAATTGCCATACCCAAACCGGGGGTTTTTTACGGTGTAATCACGAGGCTGATGCTGTAGTGCAGTACTCGCCACACGACTATAGTTGGAGCCGATGCCTCCATGCTGTCAATGCTGGCCGAACACACGCATGACCAGGGTTTACTTACCGCACCGATGTCGGAAATCATTCATGCAACGGTAGCAATTTTCATTGAAAATCAGTAGAAACCAAATGAAATTTAAAGTCAAACTTTTTGAACTTGGCGGTCATACAACAACAAAATAATTCGAAAGCCTATCGTTTTTTACCTAGTTTCGACCGATTTACATCAAAAATCGGCACACTCAGCGGCAATTAAAAAATAATAAAAATTCATGGGGCATGTGCACTATTTGGTTGTCCACATGAATGATCAACGAAGAGGGTCTTGATATCAGGATTAGGCCTAGGATTTTTGCAAAGCTGGTGCTGCCAGTTTAAGCTATCATATATTATACAGTAATAAGGTTTTCTATTAAAAAGAGTCAAAGGTCTTAATTACACGATTTTTCTTCTCTGTCCCTCTACATTGAAAATACATATGATAAATCAAAGGATTCGTAGCGGGTGAATGTGAAAATAAATCCAGAATCACCTAACATTAACGCTGATAAACTAGAGAGTACCTAATCAAAATCTTATAGATAATAAATAATTGATAAGCAAATAGCAACATATCAAGAAAACAATAGAGCTAGTTGGCTCTGCAAAGATTTTAAGACATCAACACATGTATCAATTCCAAAAAGGTAAGTGGCATTCTCATGTTCAGAAATCTTGGTAGTACCAGTTATCCTAAAATTCTCTTCTATTTTGAACTTCAAGCCTATTTGACTATCAATTGTATGGAAAATGAAAATACAAACAAATAACTAGAAGATAAAGATTGATATTTCTATTATCTATATTTAGTTTTGCTCAAAAACGTCTCAAAAATTTGTATTTTCAAAAAAAATCATGATAGAGGTCAAAAAGCTATTAATACTAATTTTAGGGAACTTTTAGATAAATTTTATGAATTTTTTAATTTCAATTGGACTGGTTTATCAACTGGTTCTGTTTCTCGAGCCGGACCAATACAATCGAAAATCGCAAAAATCAATCAATTTTGTTGATATTTTGAACCCTGTGTCGCTGCCATGAAAGAGAAAGCCAACTATGTAATGGCTTAGAAATTCTACGATGCATTATACCATTATTATATGATAAGTAGTAGAAAATAGAATTAGTTATTGATTTTTTTAAGGTATTTCCACTACTCTACTACCGAAGAAAGTATAAATAAATAAATACAAGATAATCTTATTCAATGAAAAAACAATGAACGGTGCATATTATATTTAATGTACCATAAAAGAACTCTAATGCTATACATAAACGAGGCAACTTCTCTGGATATGTTTTGCTATACATATGATATTTTTTAGTACTCCCTCCGTCCAAGTTTATAAAGCGTATTTTTCTTCATGCATAGACCAATAAGATATAGAAAATAACTATATTACCCTTAGTTATTATCACTAAGCACTACACGCAATGCATGTATGTAGAGAATATAAAATAAATATGGATATTTATTGGGACGATAGAGTCATAGAGAAAACATCACACTAATTTTCTATTGAGATATAAAATACACTCTATATTTATAGACAAAACCACTAAAAATGTGTCTTATAAATTTGGACACAGAAGAAGAACATTCTGGACGGAAGAAGAACATTCTTTTTAAGATGCATGTGAGTTTGGGCATAAAAGCCAAGCATAGGCTCACAGCCTCCGAAATCCCATGCATCTAGATCCAATCATAGGCTCACAGCCTTCGATTTCCCATGCATCTAGGATCGTACATCAGTACATGGATCGTATGGGGGCAACGTTAGCAATTCCGCTCGCTAAGGGTATGTTTGGTTGCCTGAATTAGGTTGGATGGGATATGTGTAGGGTCGAGGATGCGCCTAGAGGGGGGGTGAATAGGTGTTTTACGAAATTAATCGCTCACTAAAATCGATCGTTCTAATCAACCCCTATGACAAAACTTAATCAAGATAAATGCGGAAGCGATAAATAGGTTTTGACAATTAAAACCTAAATCAACTAGGCTCACTAGTGCACTAACTAATTATGTCTCTAGACTAGAATTGCTAAATTGATCAAACAATTAATATTAAGCAATTCTACAATCAAGCAATTGATTAATATGCAAAAGATAAATACTTGAATGTAAAGAGACAAGAGACAAACGATGTTTTTCCGTGATGTTCGGAGACTTGCCGGTCTCCCCTAGTCCACGTTGAGGCAAGCCCACACTTGGACCGGCTCCCGTTCGAGCACCCGCCTCTTTCCACTAGTCGTGGTTTTTCACGCTTACGCATAGGCTCAACCCGAACCTTCACAAACTTCAGGGCTTCTCACAACCTTGAGAGCTCCGCACAAGACGACGCTCACGCCGTCTAGGAGTCGGCAACCTCCAAGAGTAATAAGCCGCTCCTCCGCTTGAACTTCACCGAGCACAACGAATGCGCTCCCGGTGATCACCAAGTGCAACACATGCACAAGACCTCACTCAAGTGCAACACATGCACAAGAGGCACTCAAATCACTTCCTAATTGCAACACATGCAATTAGTCTCACTCTTAAGCTTAAGAGGCAAATAGAGAAGAGCAACACATGCAAACAACTCCCACACACAGCCAACAATACCAGCAACTCATTTAAGCCCCCAAAGAGTATTTATAGCCCCCACAAGAAAACTAGCCGTTTGGGGGCAATATGGGCGAAACTTCAAAGCAGCGGTCCAACCGGACCTCCTCCGTCCGACAAGCCCTCACAGAAAGCAACGGTCGGATTTTTGGCCGATTGCCTGACGGTCAGATGCTCACGGGCAGTCGCACCGCACGGCCGGTCCGAACGCACCTCGGCCGGTCGCACCGCCTGTTCAAACTCGAAAAATAGCCGCTCTGGAAAACACGCACCCATACGGGGCGGTCCGGCCTTCGTCGGTCCGACCGGACTGGGCAGATCGTCCGCCCATGCTCACCATAAAACACAGACTCTGGAAGAAACGCTGGCGCCACCCGGTCCGACCAGAGGTCCGGTCTGCATCCTCCATCCGTTTGCAAGCCCATCGACAAAACTCGATTTCTTCGCAAACATTTTCTCCGAAAAACCAAATACTATTCTTTGAGCTTCTAGATGATCAACACATGATCATACACGTGCAAAACACTTTTGCACCACTTTAGCACATGCTCAAAGAATCTCGGACAAATTACGAAAACACATTTGGCAACAACTTAAGAACTGTTTTGCAAAACGTATTAAGCAAATCAAACTCGAGTTTATGAGATTAATCCCCTAGCCATGTGAAGGTCAACACAAGACCGGTCAACTTGCCAACACCGTTGCAAGCCCCACTCACATGCTCTCGGGCAACACCATTGCAAGCCCACTCACATGCTCTCGGGATTCGGACTCATAAACCTCGGTTTATTCGCAACGAACTTGCAAACAACACAATAAACACATTTCATGCTTGAGCACTACTCTTTGCAACACATGCAAAAGTCTAGCTCCAAGCAACATCAAATCAAGATGCATGAATTCTTCTAATTGCAACACATGCAATTCTCTAGTTCAATGCAACACCAAATCGAACTAACACCAAAACCAAATCAACTAAACCAAATCACACGTATGAGCTCTTTACTCGCAACACATGCAAGTCTCTAGCTCCATACAAACACACAAACACAAATTCGTGCTTGAGCTCTCTCCTTTTGCAACACATGCAAAACTTAGCTCCAAGCAACCACACGGTTTTAAGAAAGATTGTTTTGCGAAACCAAAACATGAAGCTTTAACTAATGCAACACATACAAAAGTGAACTTCACACAAAAGCCAACGCACTAGCTTATCACTTCTTGCAACACATGCAAATCAAAGCATTATGCGAAAACCAAATGCAACCAAGCATAAGTTTAACCCATTCGCAACACATGCCAAATGGTTAACCCATATGCAAAAACCAAATCAAATAAGATTTGAGCTTGAGTGAACGCGGAATGAGATCACCAACATATGATGAAGCTCAAGCAAAGGGAACGACCCCTCTTAATAGCACGGCGATAAAACCTTAGACTCAAAGACTATAAAGTCCTTAGCCTATCTAATTATACCTTCGCCGCCGCGCGCAAGCAATCCCCTTTGGGGTCTTTATGATCATTATTTTGATACTCCCCCGGGATCTCTACCCTTCTTTATCTTCGGGATCCATTCTTGACGCCCATCAACTCATGATGCCGTCCTTGTCCCGTTCTCATCATCTCATCAATCTTTGGACCTAACTTAATCACAACTCATACAAATAGTTAGTCCAAGATGCACGGTTGTCTCGATTATCTCTTGCACTCCATTAACACATAATGGATGCCTTTAGATCAATTGAGCACAACCCTAAATCAATAGAAATGATTTAAGTGTGCCTTAAGTACAATAATGCAACTCATGCTTTATTATACTTAAGAACTATTCATTTGTCCTCAAGTAATCACGGAACACCATCAACACATGATGAAGTGTTCTTTAATAATTAATTAAGACAAATGAACTCAATTTAAATTATCATTTAAATTGATATGAGTATATATTAACTACACAAGTTTTCATATACTCATGTTGATGAAAAGTAATGATCCATTATATGTAAATTGTATGGAAATGATCATTGCTCTAAATCATCAACTATAGAATACACCCCACATGTATATGTGCATAAGTATGATTGACTTGGATATAATATGCACATATTCAATTTGATTGTATTGGAGTATATCCCATATTACCATGAGTATACTTATAACTTAGGCAATTCAAATATATACTCAAGGATTTAGTTTCTTTGTCTTGATCCTTATGTGTGTCAATAACGAATCGATCAATACAAAGAGACTTTCAAGTTAAACTACAAACTCCCCCTAAATATGTGCATCCATGTAATATATGGATTGGGAAACATGATGCACATTTTGTGGTTAATATAATGGGGACATTCATATTTTAACTTGACTCCAAAGTATGCAACTAATACTCAGATAAATATGCATACATACCTTGGGTTTTCCATTTTTCAATGCAATGAGACTAAACAAAGATATTCTAAACAAACATGTTAGTCTCGATATAAGATTGTTATTTATAACAATATCGCAATAGGGGATAAACTTAATATTGGATTTGTCATTAACACAAGATTAGATTTGTCATTAACACCAAAACCATAACTAATAAAGGTTGAACTTACAATATGGCTATATAGCCATCCAATCTAAAGGTATATTTGGTTGCCTGAATTAGGTTGGATGTGATATGGCTATATGGCTATCCAGTCTAGATGGAATGAAATCATCTAGATGGCTATTTGGTTGGATGAATAAGGATGAGCCAATTTTTTTATTTAAATGGATGAGAATGAGTCAATTTTTTGTTTAATTGGATAGATGAGAATAGATGGGCTAGTTGTAATCAAGGTTTTGAATTTCAATTTAAAATTTTTGGACAAAATTTGATCAAAAATTGAATTTTTGGACAATTTTTGTTTAATTGGATAGATGAGAATGGATGGGCTAGTTGTAATCAAGGTTTTGAATTTTAATTTGAAAGTTTTGGACAAAATTTGATCAAAAATTGAATTTTTTGACAAATTTTGAACTTTTGTACAAGATCTGACCAAAATTTGATTTTTTAGACAAAATTTGACTAAAATTTGAATTTTTAGATAAAATTTGACCAAAATTTGACTGAATACACATCGGCGAAATTTGAATTTGACTGAGTACACCTCTTCATGCAATAAATTGGATGAGACCGTCTAGTCTTTTTTTGGGATGACTTTATCCCACGTTTTGGGAGAATATTCTAAAAAACTGGATGACCATACCCATCTAACCAAACAATTGGATGACTCTAAATTCACGGATGGTCATATCCTATTCATCCTCATCTACCTAACCAAACAGCACCTAAAATGAGAGGCGAGGGCATGCGTTGAGATCTGTGCCGTGGCATTAGCTGGCAAAATCTGAGAAAGGGCCTTAAGAGAATGGGTTCAAGGTACTTTTATCAGTTTTTTTGGTGAGGACATGTCCACATGTTGCCACATGGTGCTCCTCACTCTACCTTCTCTTTTCCTTCCCACATCTTCCTTCTCTAATACAAAAAATTTTGGTTCAAAACTTTAAGATGAATTCAATCAAAAACTTCCCATTAAAAAACCTTCAATTTGAAACTTCGATCTAAAGATTTTCAGATAGAAAAGTTTTGATTAAAAACTTTTAAAAATAGTTAAAATACGTCCTATTCAAAAACTTGAGGGATTCGAAAAACAAAACTTTTTTTGAGTTTGATGGGAAGAAAATGACAGAGGAAATGGGATGAAGGAGATGCCGCCAATTAAGTATCGTAACGAGAGAGCCTTTGAGGGAGAAGAGAAGTGGGGAAGAAAGGAGCTAGTGGCACATGTCACGACGAGAGAGTGTCCTCACAAAACATTTGTTAAGAGTGTACTCAAATTAGCAATTCCAATTTCTCCCTATTCCTTTTCTCAAAAAGTTAAAATGATTTATTTCTCCCCCTATAAGGATGCCATACCGGTTAGACTAGCTGTTGATGCATACCTTTGTACCATTGAAAAATCTTCAAACTTATACGTGCGTAAGAGAGTAAAACAATAGTCATTTCCAACATGACAAGAAGACGAGTCGTTTGGTAAGTCTGCGTGGAAGTGTCGACCGATTTTTTAGCTGGTTGCATGATTTCCCCAGGAAGATGCGCAAATTTGTTATTGTAGGGGGCATTTCTATTTGTTGGACTTTGTGGAAGATTAGGAACTTGTCCTGCTCCCAAAACAAAAGTCCAAGAGACCCTGCCGAAGTGACCTCCCAGTTGTGTCAATGGATTGATTATTATTGGCCTTTCTTGAAGGAAAAATAAACGACGCGACATGTTACGTGATGGCACTAGGAGGATTATTCGGCCAGTGGTTCAGAAGATCGTCGACATTTAGCAGTTGTCTTTCCTGGCTGATTGTTTCTGTGTTTTGTAAAGGTGATTCTAGCTGCCTTTAATCGACCCTAGTGTCTCGATGTGGTTGTTACGATAAGGGTGTCAAGTAGAAATAGTTGTCTTTTTTTTTTAATAAGACTATAGCATGGTTGGTGGTACATGATCACATTTCATTGTTAACGGCTTAAGGCCGAGGTTTGTGTGTGTCTGCGCTTCCAATTGCGGATTGCCACCATGTGGATTCAAGAGAGGGATACGCAAATCATAGCAATTCAGAAGAGTTTCATAAGAACTGTTTCCTTCACATTTTTTGCACTGGATATTTTACAATGTGCACATAATTGCCAAATTAGTGCAAACAGGAGAGAAAGTAAACTAAAGAACAATTGGGTGCCCAGTATTTCTTAGTTACTCCCTTCAGTCACAAATAGTTGTCGTTTTGGATATGTGTCCAGTCAAAATTTTGAAACTTTGACCATCAATATCCTTTTAAATATTTAAATTAGATATTTGAAAATCATATGTGTAGATTTGGCTCGAAAAATACTTTCATAGTATTATAATTTTATTGGATTTTATAAATATATTAAATAAAAATTATCGATTAAAGTTGTATTTTAACGACCATATCAATATGTAACATGATAACTATTTGTGACTGCATGGATTATGAGATCAAAAGTTGAAGAGCGCTCTATAAAGTACAAACGACGCCATGCTTATTTCTGCAACTTTGGCGCGCATAGTCCAAATTCCTACTTTTTACCGTTGCCTGGTCACCATGATGGCCGTAGTCGTCGTATGTATATGACGACATGACATGCCGCATCATCCTGCAGGCGTAATCTCCCGCATCATCCTGCAGGCGTAATCCTAATCTCGCGCTGAAGAAACGTTAAACCGTTTGGTATGGTGGTGCCCTATAGCCTTGACACGGCCATGACATGCGCCACCGCGTGCTCATCTCGGCGCCCACCGACCGTCATCGTCGTCGCCTTCCCCTTCGTCTTCTGCGCCGGCACGGTCAGCGGCGCCAACTTCCGGGCAGCCTCGCGGAGCTTAAGCTTCTCGACCTTCCCCAGCGCGTTCCTCGGGAGGGCGTCGTAGACTACCACCTTCTTAGGCACCATGAAGCGCGACATGCGCTTCCGGCAGAATGCGATGACGTCGTCTTCGCAGACCCCAGCCGCCTTGTCCTTGGCAACGACGAACGCGCACGGCGTCTCGCCCCAGTGCGGGTGCGGCATCGCGACCACCGCCGCGTCGGCCACGGCCTGGTGCCGGAACAGCACCTCCTCCACCTCCTTGCTGCAGATGTTCTCGCCGCCGCTTATGATCACGTCCTTGGACCTGTCCTTGATCTCGATGTACCCATCCGGGTGCACCACGCCGACGTCGCCCGTCAGAACCACCCGCCCTTGAAGGCCTTCTCGTTCGCCTCCGGGTTGTTGAGGTAGCCCTTCATGACGCTGGAGCCGCGGAGCACGATCTCTCCGACGGACTTCCCGTCGCGCGGCACGCTCACCATCGTGTCGGCGTTCTTGACGTCGGCGTCGGCGAGGGACAGGACGCTCACCCCCTGCCGGGCCTTGAGACGCGCGCGCTCCGTGAGCGGCAGGCGGTCCCACTGGTCGCGCCACTCGCACGCCAGCGCGGGGCCCGTGGCCTCGGTGAGGCCGTAGGCGTGCGTCACACGGAAGCCGATCCGCTCGACGCGCTCAAGCAGCGCGGCCGGCGGCGGGGCCCCGCCGGTGAGGACGTGGATCGGGGCCGTGAGCTGCGTGACTGCGTCGCCCTCGAGGAGGATGTTGAACACGACCGGCGCGCAGCACATGTGCGTGACCCCGTGGCGGGCGATGGCGCGGTAGATGTCCGCGGCGCGCGCTTCGCGGATGCAGACGTTGACGCCGCCGCGCGCCGCCACGCCCCACGTGAACGTCCAGCCGTTGCAGTGGAACATGGGGAGCGTCCACAGGTACACCGGCTCGGTGTCCATCCCCCACGACATCAGCAGGCTGGTCGTGCTGAGGTACGCTCCGCGGTGGCTGTAGAGCACGCCCTTGGGCGCCGACGTGGTGCCCGACGTGTAGTTCAGTGTGACCGCGTCCCACTCATCGGCGAGCGGCGGCAGCTCGACCGCCTGGTCACCGTGGTCGACCAGTCCCTCGTACTCGAGTTCGCCGAGGCGGACGCCGGTGGGCATTTCAATGTCGTCGATGACGGCCACGAGCGGGACAGGCGCGTCGGCGTCGGCGACGAGCTGGAGCGCGTCGCTGGCGAGGCGCACGTACTGGTAGTCGACGAAGAAGAGCTTGGCCTCGGAGTGCCGCAGGATGGCAGCCACAGCCTTGGCGTCGAGGCGCGTGTTGATGGTGTTGAGCACCGCGCCGGCCATGGGCACGGCGAAGTGCATCTCGTACATTGCCGGCACGTTTGGCGCGAGAACAGAAACCTGCACGTGTGTATTTGAACAACTTTAAGTAGTAACAAGGCAAACAGTACGCACGCCCTGTTGTTTATTATGTAGCTAGTGAACACAAGCGCATTAATTACTCCCTGCGCTCATAAATAGTTATTGTTTTAGATATAGATATAGCTAAATTTTCTAAATTTTGGCTGTTAATATTTTAAATATTTAAATTGGAAACATGAAAATCATATGGACATATTTACCTCAAATAGTACTTTAATAATATTATAATTTTATTAGATTTTATAAATATATTATAATAGAAATTAGTGAACACAGGTGTGTTTTGTAGAGACTATTCACAACCGGATGAAGTATATGCTAGGAGTATTTACCACGTCGTTCTTGCGGACGCCGAGGGCGAAGAGGGAGGAGGCGAGGCGGCGGCAGCGGCCGTAAGTCTGGCTCCACGTGAAGCGGACGCGGCCGTAGATGACCGACGTGCGGTCGCCGTAGACGGCATTGGCGCGCGGCAGGAAGCCGACCGGGCTGAGCGGCACGTAGTTGGCTGCACGCTTGGGGAGCTGGTCCATGTTTTCACTACAAGATCACGATGCACTACTAACGGCCACAAACGAGTACCGACTAATAAGGTGCGGTTTTTGTGATCCGACGTGTTCAAGCTTGGGCTGTGCTACAAGGATAATGTAGTGGTGAGTGATTCAGACGGACGGTCCATTTTGGGCTTTATATAGTGGTCGGGACTTGGGAGTTGGGAGGGCAATGTGATTTGCGTTTGATGGGGGCCCCGCCCAAACAGCGACGCAACGAAATGCGCGTAGTGTTCTGGAGAAAAGAATTGGTTTGGGTCGGGGGCATTCGGTAGCGGTTGCACGGAAAATGGAGTGAAAACACGGGCTCTTGAGTCTTGACCGCAGCTTTGGGTGCGGTGGCGTGGTGTTGTGGTGGTGGTGGCGCCCAGCTCTCGGAGTCCTCGGCTGATGATACGCTTCGTTGATACCAGCTTGTGGTGAGCACGCATCGGCCCGTTGATTTTTGGAGCGACCGGTTTCATGTACAACTTAGCACAATGTGCCTTTTCTTTGCTAAGCTAAGATCATGTTTGGATTGTAGTAGTAACTAGATACGTGGGCGCGCCGCGCGCCGCGCTACGATCATAGGCAATACAAGATGAGCAGTGAAAATTTTGTGAGTTCTAGAAGTTTAATAAAGAAAAAACAGACCAATATATAGTGTATAAAAGTATTGGACAGTTTTTGTTAAAGATGATGCGTTTTGAACAAAGCACGGAAGCAGCGAAATCACAAAGGAAAAAATTGAGTGTTTTTTTTTGTATACAACGATGTACTAAAAATAATTTTTGAAAGCTCTAGAGGGGACGCGAGAAATCTGAGTGTTTGTGGATAAAAAAGGGGAAATTTAAATAGTAGAAGCGATGAGAGTCTTTTTGGGGAAAACAAACTATTGTATAATCTTATAAAATCTTTGTTTTTTTTGGAAAAATGTTCACAAAAAAATTGGTTATTATGGAAAAAATAGTATTTGACACTTTCGGAGGGCATCCGTAAAATTTAGGTGGCTCTTCGTTAAAAATAGAGTGTTTAAGAGTAAGCAGTAAAAATTTCTAGGTAGAACATATGAGTTGTAGGGTGCGAGCAAAGAGCAAACACACGGAGCAGCACAAGCTGAAGCGCTCGACCGCTGCTCCACCGTCTCACGTCGCCTCAACGCGCTCGTCCCGCTCGTCGCTTGCTCCCACATCGACCGTGTAATCACAGATGGCGCTACCGATGCCGCCGACCGCCCGCGCGTTGCCCTCTCGCGACTCCTCGAAGCCATGCTCCTCGCCGTGGTCAAGCTCCCTCCGAGCACCGCGACACCGGGGCCGGATTCGCCAACACGAGCAACAAACACGCGCAGCACCACGAAGATCGCGCCGCGGAGAGCAGCAAGCGACCATGGCGACACGGACGAGACGGCAAGAGCACTGGCGCGACGGAGAAGCAGCTAAACCGGATGGACAAGCGCGCCAATACGGAAACTTCAAGGGGCCAATAGCAAATTCCGTGACGTGGCGCGTCGCCTGGCCGAGAAACTTGCGAACTTTAATTTAGGGGATGATTTTAGGGGGAAGACATATTCCCTATCTTAGCATGTTACCATATATATTTTCATGTTCTTTTCTCGTCTGTTGGGCATAAGTGCATCACAGGATAGCGTCCAGTGAATTAGACTGTACAGTTTTAAGGATAGAAGTTCTCTTGCAATTTACTAATCTAAAGCAAGATAAAACACTGTAGGTGGGCCCTAATGGCGTAATGCGTCGAAAGTTGATCGCACTTTGCGAACCTAATCCTGCTTTTTTTATTAGCTTTTGGGCAGCACGAAGGACCAGGGTCAAGTCTAGCAATTCGGAATGGCATTTTCCCAGCCATTTAATGTCCATTATCTACCTAGCTAACTGGGTTTTTTTTTAATGAAAAGGCAGGAGCTCTGCCATCATACATTAAGTGGAAAGAATCAAATAATAATAGCAGTCAAGATATGGATACGGATACATTGGTTTAAAAAAATAGAAGTAAGCAGGGGACAGGGGCAACAAAATAGCTAACTAGATAGGTTCCTATTGCTTAGAGATCCCCTGGCTCTAATCGAACGTTTTGCTTCGTGTCAAGCAATAGCTCGTTTGGCACGGGAGCCGGAGTGCTCTCGGACTGGGTCTAACCCTCGAGTTTTATCTTAATAAATATTTAAAATCAGGTATACGTTTGCATACGTTCAGTAAGTTAATTCTGGAGGTCTTAGTGTCTCCAACCACTTAAACATGTGTATGTGCATCTTTGTACCCTTAAAAAAACAGACTTGCTTATTGAGATGCTTCGGTCATATGCTACGTCCACCTCAATTTATTTATAACGTCATAAAATGGAATAAATTCTTTCACCGGTCAATTACATCCCTGGTCAATAAATCGGTAAACCATGTAGGGTAGTGTTGATAATGTTTACGCTCAACACGTACGTGGAGTTCTTCTTTTACATTTGACTAAGTGCAAACTACAGGCAGGTCTTAATCTTGACGAAAGCCCAGTGAGACTGTGAGACCGTGTGAACCTCGTTTCTTCGCAAGTTACCAGGCTATAGGACTGACCACCGGGCTAGTGCTTTTGTGGTCAAGTCGTGGCAGTGGAGCCCAAACTCGACCAGTGCAGGGCGGATGGAGATCAGGTGCAGTTTCATGTGACTTACACGTTCTTTGTGGGACCGTTTGATATAAAATTGACAGTCCAGATCTTCTTTAGTACTGTAGCAGTACTGTCCCGTTCTAGAAATCCGATTCCTCCGTTTGACGAACTACCTGCTTAGGTTACCGGATCTCCGTCCGTGCAGGCCAGACATGCTGCACGTGGACCGAGGTACTTGGCAACCTTGTCGAGACACTGTGCCCTCGTGCAGTCGTGCTGAAGGTTTAGACAGTTTGGCCAATGGAGGACATGCATGGATTTTGCATGGGATTTACAAGCCAGAGATGTTTAGCTCACGAAATAGTTGTAGTGCTGCGAAAGGCATGGTATACACACTATAGCCAGGTGGAGTATGCCCAGGATGAATTTCCCCGCAAACCTTGTGTGAAGTGCGCCCCGTAAATTCTTTAATTTGGCTCTTTCTTGGGACACCGCATTTGAGCCGACTGAATTTTGCAAGGAAGTGCTAGTAAATAGAAGGTCCAATTGATGGGTTAATAATAGAAGTAAAATTTAGGATATCATTTTGTCACTTCTACGTAATAATTTAACTCTGATCTCGGTTTGATTTTCAACTATAAACTTTGGAACTGTTAACCTTACAACCTCAAACTCTCGAAACCGCTAAAATACAACTCTCGCCCTAATCTACAGTGATTTTTTATTGTGAAATATTTATGTATGCAACTTTTGACTAACTTGGATGACACATCACCTAACACATCATCCAACAAATTCAACAAACCAAAAAAGGAAAAAGAGGCCCACATGTCAGTCCCCTCCATACCTTTTTCTTCTTCCTCCTCAGTCCTCACTCCCTCCTGCACGGCTGCACCTAGCTGCGTCCCACCACTTACTGGGCCTTGCCAGATTTGGGGACCGTGGATTAGGATGTGAACAGGAGGGCTAGGAAGGGAATGAGGCAAGCTATTATGGTAACATAGGAGAGTATGTACGTGACGGCGAGGCGCAACCACGCATGACGCACAAGAAGGGAAAGGTCAGCAGCAACTCGGGGCTTACTCGCTTATTCGCCACTGGCAATGGATCTATTGATCCCCGCCATCATCGACCTCATCAAGGTTGGATCCGTTGATCTCCATCACCGCTGACCATGGATCCGTCGATCCCCACCATCGTTAGCCTCGTCCCTCTTTGTATTCGAGCAATCCTAATCGCCACCTACCTCATCGTCTCCATCGGCTCTATCTTGTCTTCGACTCGATCCTAACCGAAAATTGTGAATTTGTTGCCTCAGACACTTGACCATCCAAATCAAACCGTGCCGTCATGTAGTACCCAGTAGCACCGCGGTAGTAAATTTGAACACCTTGGTAGATTGGCGCATAGACATATCATATCACACCACCACCACCATATCATCCCTGAAGGAAAGAAACAGAACAATAGGAGCTATGTATAGATTTATTAAGTAGGACCAGAAGACTTTGTACGTGTGGCCTTGCTTCAGAGTAGCTAGATATTTTTGAATGATCGTGCGAGAGAGCGCATAGTGGCACAGATGGCGCGAGAGGGGGCGACCGTCTTGGCCAATTATGAGCCGAGGACACGCGCTAGTGGGGGAGCCGAGCATATTGGGTCAGAAGGACGGCGACGATTGATATGGCCGGCTTTTGGCCCGAGTCGATCTTGCAATCGATTTTTTTCCGGGTTAATGGCGGCGCAGTCACTTCGCAGATCCCATCGATCACCGTCGACCGAAACCCACATCCGCTCCGCTCCGTCGTGGCGTCTGTCTCCCAATTGCGCGGTGAAATTGTATCATGCGTATGTACCACTCCTACGATCTGGAATCTGAACCTGACATGTCCTCCTCTGTTTCGCCGAGCTCCGGCATGGAAACTTTCACGGCTAGCTATATATATAAACGGATGACCCTCCTGAGCTCCTGTTCTGTGACTGCTAAGATAGTTCGTACCAAGATTCTTGGAATGACGGTTAGATATCCGATATTGTCCCGTCGAGGTTGAAATTTGTTTGATCTTACGTACAATTGTGGAGATATTTTTTTTAAGTAATTGCTAACTTAAGGGCATTTTCACCAAAGATTTGGTGAAAATATCTTTTCCTTACTATAAGTGATAATACCTCCTCCTTTCATCTTGTATTTTTTGTATTTTAAATTTTGCCCTCAAGTTTTTTAAAATGATTATTTTTAACCAATTCTAAAAAAATTTAAACGAACTTTTTGAAAAAAAAAATTGTTGACTAGAAGCTTTTCGATCTAAAAGTTTTCAAATTGAATATTTTCGGAGCTGAAACTTTTCGATTTAATTTTTTTTAGTTCAAATTTTCTAATTTGAAATTTTTTGATTTAATTTTTTTAGTTGAAACTTTCTAATTTAATTTTTTTTGAGTTGAAACATACTGATTTGAAATTTTCCTGAGTTGAATATTAAATCAAAACTGTCGGGGATTGGTTATTGCCCATAAACGACCATTGGAGCCCAACCGGCGTCAACCACGCTCGTGCTCGAGCGTTGTCCCTACATAGGGTCTCCCCGAGCATTCCGACCTTCGTCAAGCACCCCTCTCCCGAGCATGCTAGCTCGGGGTTCCTGTTTGGCGACGGTCCCGAAGATGCTTGAAGATCACCCAAAAGCCGGGCACGATCTATGAAGAAGACGTGGCATTAACTGCACAGCCGCCCGTGGTCTGCGCGCCTGCAATCTACGCTCACTGTACCCACGTCGCATGGTGCTCGGCGGGTGGCGCGGCAACAGTTCTACGCGTCGAGCGATGAGATCGCCCGTAATAACCGCCTTATGCTTTGTAATCCTCTATAAATACCTCCTCCCGCGAAGGGTTCGGGGTTCGCAGGCATCTACTTTCCACACTTGTACCCAGAGCATAACGCATTGTAAGAAATCTTCACACATAGTTCAAACACTGGACGTAGGGTTGTTATCTCCTCAGAGAGAGGCCCGAACCAGACCAAAAATAATCTCCCTGCTCGCTGCCATCATCTTCGTAGCTCGATAGGGCCTCGGACGCTATACCCCTCGCGGAAAAAGGGTTCTAGGTTGATCCCTCATTCAACAAGTAAACTCGGTGGGGGACCGGTTCCCGAATCGTCGACAAAAACTTTTCAAACCAAAAGTTTTTTGAATCAAAACTTTTAAAACTGAAAGCTTTTAAATTGAAACTTTTCCAGGTTGAAACTTTTCTATTTGAAATTTTTTGAGATGAAACTTTTTTAGTTGAAATTTTACGAGTTGATACTTTCTAATTTGAAACTTTCCGAGTTGAAACTTTTTGATTTAAAATTTTTTATTTTTAAATTTTAAGTTAATTTTATCGAGTTGAAACTTACTATTTAAAATTTTTAAGTTTAAATATTCTAATTTTAAAATTATGTGTTAGAGAGGGAAGAAGGGGGTGGAGAATTGAGTAGGGAAAATGAAGGGATGAAGTGGATGGAGAAGATGACATATGATTTTCTAGAATCTTAAATTTAGTTTTTTTCCCAGTGTCCAATTATGACGAGTACGACAATTTGGCTCACCGGCCCGTAATGCTCCGATTGTTTGTTCGGCCGAGCAACAGTGTGATAATTACTGTTTTGGCGGGTTGCTTGACATGACAATATCAAAAGTTGGAGGAAAAGGGCTTTTTTCCCCTCTGTTTGCGCACTATATGTATGATTATTGTGCTGATCTGGTTACGTCTATAAGCCTAGAACTGTTTACTAATAATACAAGAAGACGATGCATCTGTTAAGATATAATTAACTCTTAGCGTTTGTGAGCGAATCACGAATTTACTCTTAAGGGGTTTACCTATAAATATAGCCATCACTATATCTAAACTTATATAAAATAAAGTGAATTAAGTTTATATTTTTAGTCTAAAATGTAAACAAGATGATCCCACTCTTAATGTCTCTGTTTCCAGTTCACAAAAATTAGCTAGAAATCTCTGCTCCCAACTCTGATTTTTGGTGGATATCCAAACACTATATAAAGTGAGTTTTACCTCACTTCATCAAAATTACCCACCCTTGCCACTACTCTTTAGTTATCCAACTTTGCCTGCGTCATTTCATCAAAATTACCCACCTTTGCCACTGCTCTTTAATTACCCACCTTTGCCCGCGCTATTTCATCAAAATTACCTACCTTTACCATTACTCTTTAATTACTTACTTTTGACACTATTAGTACTCTTTGTAAATAAACTTTTTATCGTAAATTGAGTTTCCGTTGCAACGCACGGACACATAGCTAGTAAGAGAATAAATCAAGAGTAAAAAATAATCAGACTCTCTGTATCTTGTGCTCACCCGTTATAATTATTGGTCAGGTATTCTCTTTAGTTTTTGAAATTAATCTAAGGCGACCACCTATATTATTCAACAGCACCAAGCCACCAGCTACTCCGGGCTTCTAGACGTGCTGCATGTGCTCATACAGTCATACTATGGCATCGAGTGATGCTACTGTGAACCGAGGCCCCAGCCGGGATGGCCTGATCAGACACGGACGGTAGCACAGCAGAGACTAGCAGAGTGACTCAATGGCTGTCACGGGATTACGTCAACCGCTCGCGTCAGTCTCGGCCGTTTCCGGTCAGTCAGAGGAACAACCGTTGGAGCCACCTCTGACCTCGATACCGTAGCATCCAGGAAAAGAATAATCTCGATCTCCAAGATCGTTTCGTGCCTTGCGAGTGCTCTCTGTCTCTGCGAATGCGATTGCGCTGCGCATCTTTTGTTTTTTCTTCTTCCCTCTCTCTTCCTCTTGGGATATGATACGACCGGGGACCGATGGACTAGTCTACTACTGTGCTCATCTCTATGAATTAACCCTACAATTCCCTGGCTATTTCGCAGGAAAATTACTCGCAAGTGCTCGTGCATTTCAATGTTGCTACAGAAACTTCTTGACGCCGAAAAATATAATGAAGTATTAATCGGTTCAAATACAAATAAACACCGAGTTTAAGTTGATTCGTGACCTATATAATCGGCTTAACCGAAAATAAATGTGTTCCCGCCAATTAGATGGTATGATCGGCTAGATGAATCTAAACGACTATTGTAGTCGATTAGACGATAGATAAAGATATGTTTTCTCCCAAAAAGACGATGCGCTAAAAGATCGGTATGGAAACTGTCGACGATTCGGGACAGGGTCCCCCGCCGAGCTTACTTGTTGAATGAGGGATCAACGTGAGGCCCCTTTTCCGCAAGGGTTGTACGTCTGAGAGTATGCCGAGCAAGGAAACGAGGTATGCGGGACAATCGGAAGGCACAGGGGGTCAATTTTCGCTGGTTCGGACCTCTCACGGTGGAGATAACAACCCTACGTCCAGTAGATTTCACTAGTATGCAAGAGGGTGTTACAATGCGCTTGCTCGGGGCCCTAGAGGTCCTAAGGAACCTGCCAGCGAGCTCAGAGCGTGAGTGTGTGTATTACAGGAGGTTCCAACCCTCAATCCATCGTGGGAGGGGTATTTATAGGGAATTACAGAGACAAATCATTTATTACAGGCGCGCTCTTTGTAGAGGACGTCTGTGAGCGATGCCGCGCCACCCGCCGGGTACCACGCGACGTGGGCACAGTGGGCGTGGACCAAGTCAGCGCGGACCGTGGCGGCGCGGATCCCGGGCGCGCGATCCCTGAGCCGCCATGCATTTAATGCCACGTCGCCTTGTCGAGGACCCCCGAGCTGGCTTGCTCGGGGCCGGGGTGCACGAAGGTCGGTACTGCATGCGTTGTCCGGGCAAGGGCATGGTCGGTTGGCGCCGGGCTTCGATGGTCGTCTTGGTACAGTGTAGCCAATCCCCGACAGAAACAAACCTGAGATAACTGGCATAATTGAATATGACCAACAATTGACGATACGCAACTTGATTCATCAAAATCGAATTATAGAAAAGATTCTAAGTTACAAAAGATACTCCTAGTTGACGAGAAGATTTTAAGTTACAAAAGATATTCCTAGTTGACAAAAAGTAAATAAAAACTATATCCGAGTTACTTGATTAGCTTTTGGTACCTTTTCTTCTCACCTCTGGACCTCTTATATAGCACTTAGCCCTATCATATCCTCCTCTAGTTTTTGCAAACACATGATTCGTATCGGTCTCAACTTCCAAAAGATAAATTACTCTTTAAACCGATATCGGCTAAGACTCTCCATATTGAACTCCATATCGGCTATAATTCATATAACTTATTTTTTCCCTTTT
Organism: Guadua angustifolia; assembly: GCA_036346375.1. NCBI lineage: Eukaryota > Viridiplantae > Streptophyta > Magnoliopsida > Poales > Poaceae > Guadua > Guadua angustifolia. The sequence goes on along the minus strand of CM070504.1, from coordinate 2,705,505 downwards.
TAACCAATATCGGCCAGATATATTTAATTTCATCTTTAACCTAACAAATCAGTTATGCCTTGCCAAATTTAAGTGCTAACAAAACTCTTCTAACTTCTTGGCTCGTCAGGATTTGGTAAGGTATGGCCAATTTATTAGGCTAAAGATAAAAGAGATATTTTTAGCTGATATCAGTTAAGAAATGAAAAGTTAAAATTACAGATAGAATTATGATCGATATTGGTTCAAACTTGAGAATTTTGTCCGTGTAAAGGCCGGTACGAATCATGGTTGACAACGCATCGAAGGAGGATACAATCGGTCGATGCACTATAAAAGATTACCGATGGCAAGCAAAAAAGAACCAACCCTAATTAACCTCGCAACTATTTTTTATTTACTTTCATGTAAATTAGGAATAGCTTTGTAATTTAGGATCTCTCTTATAATCTGATTTTTGACCAATAATATTATGTATCACCGATTGTTGATCTTCATCGATTACGCTAGATTTGATTTTTTTTTCTGATCTGGTTGTGCATCGCCTTTTTCGAAAAAAAAATCTACCTTTCATCATTTTATCAGTTCTAATTGTTTTTTAGATTTATTGTTACTCTTGATTTCATCGGCTATTAATAGATGTTTAGATCTTTGCCAATTGTCATATTACATTGGTTTTGAGCGTATATTTTTCATCTGTCTTATTGATTGCAGGATTAAATCGGCTGGCACGTCTCAAACCTCACGTTCCTGTGTATTTAGACCGATTAATCCATCGTTACATTTTTTGGCACAACACTACTTTTGTTAGTTATTTCAATATTTTTCCCATACGGAAAGTTGATGATTACCTGAATAACTGAAGGGGATCTTAGCCACTTGTACGCAATACGCTCAACTTAGAAATTTTCTTATTTTCAATTAGAGAACTTTTAACACAGAAAATTCAACACGAAAAATTTCAGCTAGGGAAAATTCAAATCAAGAAATTTCAAATAAGAAAATTTTCAAATGTGGAAATTTTAGAACACAAAATTTCAAAAAACTTTCGATTCGAAAACTTTTAGGTCAAAAATATTCAGTTCGAAACTTTCAATTTTAAAAAGTTTTCAGTTCAAAAAGTTTTGACTCAAAAAGCAGTCGATTGGAAAAGTTTAGACTAAAAAACATTCGCTTTGAAATTTTTTGATTTACAAACTTTCAAAAATAATTAAAAATACTTCTTATTCAAAAACTTAGAAGAAAAGTTGAAAACAATTTTTTTAGCTTAAGGGTATAGGAATATGAGAGGGAAGTGGGATGAAAAGGATGCCACCATATATCGTAACAAGAGCCTTTGATGGGAAAAGAAAGCAATGAAGTGTTGTCACATGTCATGACGAGAGAGCATCCTCACAAAACATTTAATGAGTGCACCTTTAAATTAGCAATTCCATAGGATAGGACACCAAGTATTGACTAAGCCCTGTTTGTTCGAGTTTTTTCTTTAGCTTGAAAGTTGACAAGCTAAAATCTAAACAAAAGGAGGCTTTTAAGTGAGCTTTTTCAAAAGTTTTAAGTCTTTGTATAACTAATAGTCAAAAGTCACTAGAGAGGTGTATTTTTAAGCTTATTAAGGGTTGGTTTTAGATTAATACCACTGATTAAATTTAACCACCTCGATCACGTGTAAAAGCAGATTCGATTAAGCTACTTAAGCAAAAACGCTAACTTGAAGCTATAAGCCAAAAAGAAACCACCCTGCGTTGGTACATGAGCGACGAAGGCACGCGTTATGAAGCTTTGGATTTTCTAGCCTCATTGTGTATTGTTTTTTCAAATCTATCATTGATACGAACATTTTTGCAAAAAATAGACCTCTTATTGACCGTGCAAGGAGTGGCAGGCGACATGTGCCATGCTCGTGCACCGTCGAAGGTGCCTGACAATGAAAAAATCTGCGCTGTCGCACACCCCCGACTCGGCAGGAGCTTCTGTGGCCGAAGTGCTTAGCAAACCGATGTTGAGTCACGCTACCACGGCAAGTCACTTAAAGTGAGTAAGTAGCGATAACTACCGATTTAGTTAGTGATTAATTAGTGACTAATTAATTAAATCACTAATTAAACATCGACGTCAACCACCTATCGCGATAGTGTGGCTCAGCAGGGGCTTGCCGAGCGCTCTAGCCGCAGAAGCTCCTATCGAGCTGAGGGTGTGTGGCTTTTTTGTCGCTAGATACCTTCCACGATGCTTGAGCACAACAAGTGATACATGTTGCATACTCTCCTTCCATCATAAGAAAGAGAGCTATTTTTACAAAAATATTCAAATAAAAACTAGATTTGAAAAAAAAACATATGCAATAGTACCGAAAAAGCCTAAGAGCGTGTTTGGGGGGAGCTGTAGCTTTTCTAAAAAACTTTTTTTTTTTTTGCTTTCTGAGGTAAAAGCGGCTGTAATTTTTTTATAAGAGACTGTTTAATAAATAGCTAATTTTCCTTAGTAATAAGTTATAAAAGCAGATCCAAATCAGTTTTTAGTTTTTGGTTTTTGTTAGTTATATATAGCTTTTGACATATGTCAAAAGACACTTAAAAATATAGCTGTTTGAAAGGTTTATTAGTTTTTTTTCGAAACTAAAATTAGTATTAAACCCCTCAGATAATGCCTAAGATTCACGCTTTACATGTGAATGAGCTCTACTGTACACACGACATTTTCTATTCGATGCCCGTACAATCTGTTCTGCTCTCGTGACTCACGAGGGAGGGGAAACTCTCGGTCTAAGCCCTAACTAAGTGCAATAAAAAATCTCATCACCGTCTTATTAAAGTCATGTTTGAATCTAGTAGCACTAACAGTTAGTTACTAAAATTAGCTGAAATGGATTCAAACAACTCAACTAATAGCCCAGCTAATAGTTAGCCAATAATCGAGCTAATAGTTATCTCATTAGCTAGTTCTCCCCTACTAATTTAAGCTAATGGATGGTAAAAAAACCAATTTGCCCTCAGCCCCTTCACCACGGTACAATAGTCAAAAAAGATGCAAAAAGCTAATTAATGTAAGGGTACAATGGACATTTACACCCACAACTAAATTTTCAACCACCAATTAGCTAGTAGATCCAAACAGTCTCAGCTAATAGCTAACTATTAGAGTTAATGGATCCAAACAAACCCTAACAAATCTGAAAATGATTTTTTCTATAAAAAATCTGAGAAAGAATTGAGCGGTATGCGGCACAACCTGTTGACCATGTTCTCTTCATTGCAACATGCGAATGAGCTATTCAACTGACTAGTGTTTCTATGCATCACGCTTCTTATACAAATTATATAAATTTTAAAGTAAATAAAATGGTAAATAATTATCATCTAGACATCTACCCTTTATTACTACCTTAATATTTATACAATTTTTATCCCGTTTTCTTTTCGCTGCGGCTTTAGAACAGAGAGGTCAAGTGGTGCACATCTTTTTGGGAGAGAAAGTCCTCAGGTTTTTTCTTCACGTGGGGGAGCGACAAGGTAGGTAAGCTCACGTGATTCGCCAATGTCCTGTTAGTATCGTAATAGTTTCGCGTATAGTATTTTCGCATGTGAACCATCGGCACATGGATGTCACGTTAATTAGTGGAAAAATTAGTCCAGTGATATTCAATTTATTGGTTTTTAATGATGTGTCTATGACATGTCGATCCATCTGAGTGTATAACAGTGAGTTAGGATGTCATAAAGTGAATCACGAATTTTAAAGAGTGTCGCTGGCGCCAATCTCCCGTTAATTAGTTGCCGATGCTCATCGATCGATCACATGTGCTTGATCGGCTAATTAATGGGTGATATTCGATATCGATCGGTCTAATAGAAAACGATCAGGTGGGAACATTCTAATGCAATACCACCAACGGCCGCCATGCCGACGGCGATACTTGCCGGCTTGGCAGGCAAGGAGACTGCGTCGACATGAACGGGGTTATATCTTGAGAAATTTTACGGTCGATAACACATGGAGTAAGTAGTAGTAGAAATCAAATCTAACTATCTATTTCTTAAGGGTATTTTAGAATTTGCCTATCCATTTATCGAGGGTATTTTAGACTTTTCTTAATTCGTTCACAGTTTTAGATTCACCGAATACATGATAATCTTCAGATATTTCTTATCCATTCATCCATCATTCATCTGGATCACAAGACGTATTTTACTGTAGAGGAAAAAAATAGTATGATGAAATTTTTTACCCTTTAACCTCTCTTTGAATTTTTACTACCAATACTACAGGTGCTAATATAACTAGATCTAAATTGATTTCAACCATTAGATTTAATAGAATAGATGGTTTATATTGATTTTAATTCACCGTAAAAGAGCTCTATATCTTATTTGTACCCTAGTCATGCTCTGCTCGTTTATGTTTAGATAATCCGGATGCATGTCTCATGTTTTCAGTGCGTTGCAATCACATTATACTATGCTCTATATTTTTATTACCTCTGTTTATTTTTACTTGTTATTTTAGACATCGACACAATCTCTAATACATACATTTAATCATTATTTTTTCTATTTGTATGTTAGTAAAAACTAGTATTAAAAATAATGATTTGATGATACTTTTACGTCAATCTAATGACATCATTTCTATACGAAGAACCCAAATATATATATATATTTTTTGTGTATATTAGCAGTCAAAACCGAGGGAGTAGTACTTTGTGGGGGCGTCCGCATGTACGCACGTGTCACTGTTTACCGGAACTAAACGTGCGTATTGCCATTTCCAGTGGGAGTTTCAACTGAGTTTCATTTTCATTAAATGACATGACACATCATCATGTTTGGTGACATGACAAGGTAATTATGAAGAGAGAGATAGAGAGAGTTTCATAGGAGCTGAGAGAGTTTCATCTAGATGAAATATAAAATACACGGTTACCTAGATAAAAACTGATATGGCACTCTTGGAAACTGGGAAAAGAAACTATGCACTAGAAATGGCCTTAATAAGTTGATCAGTACGTGTAGATCGATAGTAGATGCGCAGTAGTTAATTTTTTTAAGATAACGAAAGATTATATCTTTCTATCTTTGCATCAGTTTAGTAGTTAATTAGTGTGGATATATGGACACATCAAGCTTGCATTACGGATTTTTTTACTGTTCTAGTATTGTGGACGTTTTTTTTCCGTAAATAACCGTTGTTACGACAAAATCACATAAGTAGCCTCTACACAGTAAAAAAACAGCGGACAGGGACAGCTAGATTTTTGTTAATCATTTTTAGCGGTTCCAGTCCGCTGGAATTTTTTTATTTTTCCAGCGGAATTTTTTTAAAAAAAATTCCAACGATCTCCCACCGTTGGATTCAATCAATTTCTAGCGGTTGGAGACCGCTTGAATGGCCGGCCATTTTGTAGCGCCATTCAAGGGTTGAGGGCCGAGAGCAAGATTTAAAATCTCGTCAAGATTTCGAAAATTTCGGATATTAGCTGAGGTCGAGATTCTAGATCTCGGTGAGATAAAAAATTTAAAAACTTTCTAAAAAATATACCGTCTGTAATAACACATCATAGACGGTTTTAATAAAAAACCATCTGCGATATAAGCTTATCACAAACGGTTCTTGTGATTAGCTCATGTGATAAGTCTCGGATTTGAATTTTGCTTTTCAAGTTTTATTCAGATTTTGTCTAAAATTTTAAAATCTCATCGAAATTTTAGATTTCAACCGCCTCTAAATTATATTTTGAAAAAAAAATTAAAACCTTGGCTAGAAGAGCAAGGGCAACTAACGGTGGTCAAACTCAAAAGTAGACGAAAGCTGGGAGCCACAGGACGCATGCTAACTACTTCGAAGGTACCGGAGCCGGCCATGACTGCGATCGTCACGGCAGGTAAGGTAGACTTGGACTAGCTAAGCTAGCTAGTCAAGCCATGTGAACAGTTACATCGTAGTACGTATGTAAATGGCGTAGCCCCATATTATTTTTTTTTTGGTTGCGATGCACCGATAATCTACAGGGGCGGAATCCTGTGGCCAAGATGATCCCTATTTTTAATTCCTCTCGATGGTTGTCTTAACTAATGCTGTATGTTTCTTCTTCTCGGGAAGAAGCAGAAGCAGACATTATCGCAGAGTATTAGTTAGACTATTTTCGGTCATGGTTTCCATGAGAGTGTCTGAAGAGAGAAAATATCATGAGAGCAATAAACTATTTATCTAGTTTCTTGAGTCTTGAGTCCGCGTCGGCATAAGTATTTTTGATGATGTTGGCGTAAGAGATTTAAGTTAAGTGAGAGGGAGAAGAAGTTATCTATTTTATCTTGAGGAAGATATCACTTGGATGCCACATAAATCATGAGACATTGAAACTTGAATAATCTAAGTGGCCCACAATTCATACTCTCATACACATCTAGCATTTAATTATCTTGTGGGGACTAAGAAACAATCCATGATACCATGTATTGGGATAGTTGTATCTTGTGGGGATTAAGAAACAACCCAGTATGAATATCTCATATAACATGGCAATTTTAGATATTATGACAAGATACAATACATTATGAATAGCCTTAGTGCATCGGAAGCCATGGCCTTGGATATTCATACTGGCGCGGCAGCATCTAGTGGCACTGCAGGGCCCTGTCGATCTGGCACAGGCACAGGCACAGCTCCATGGTCTACTGTGTTCATACGCTTTACGTTCAAACTGACCAACAGGGAACAACTCTTTAACGTACGTGCTGGTCAACAGTCTAACAGCTTGCTGGCTAGCCTGGTCCGGTGTTCTTCCAAGTCCGGTCGTCCTTACCACGGTACGCATCGGCATCACCCTCGCCCGTCGCGGTCTGCGGCGACTGCCCAACTCAGGTCGCCGTCGCACATGACATGTGCCGCCGTGAGACCAGTCGCAGGCTTCTCTCTGTCTCTCTCTGCGGTCGGTTTTGAGATAGGGTACAAGTTACGACTAGTATGAGGTAACCTCAAATTTAACACATTTAAGAACAACATCTTAGAATGTTTTGCGTCTTCTTCCACATCCATATTCTCCCTTTCCTTTTTCCTACTCGCATCCCACCTCCTTTCTTTCCTCTCTAACAAAAAAAAAATTAGAAAATTTTAAATAGGAAGTTTCAACTCAAAAAATATAAATCAAATATATCAACTTAGAAAGTTTCAACATGAAAAAAAATCAAATTAAAACGTTTCTACTCAAAAAGATTTAACATGAAAAAAAATCAAATTAGAAAGCTTCAACTCAAAGCATTTTATATCATAAAATTTCAACTCGATAAATTTTAAATTGAAAATTCTCAAATTAGAAAGTTTCAATTTGAAAATTTTCAAATCGAAAAGTTTCAACTCAAAATGTTTTCAATAGAAAATTTTCAAATCGAAAAGTTTCAACTCAAAATGTTTTCAATAGAAAATTTTCAAATTAGAAAGTTTCAACTCTAAAAACTTTCAATTCATAAACTTTTGGTTTGAAAAGTTTTGATTAAAATTCAAGTCAATTTTCTTTTCAAGTTTCTAATTTAAAATTTGAGTAAATTTCACAAAACTACAGGTTTCTTGTACAAACTATCAGCAAACTACAGATTTTAGCTTCTATTTCACAAAACTACATATTTTAGAAAAACTTGTTTTACAAAACTACATGTTTCTTGTACAAATTATCAAAAAACTACAGATTATAGCTTCTATTTTAGAAAATTACAGATTTTAGAAGAACTTGTGTAACAAAACTACATGTTTTAGAATTTATCATTTCTTACAGCGGGTCTGACAGTTTGAGCCTACATGAGAGCCTCACGTGTGAGTGAAACAAGAAATGAGATTATGTGAGACCGCCATATGGACTCACACTACCAGACCTGTTACAAGAACCGGCAATTCTAAAATCTACAGTTTTATGAAACAAGTTCTTCAAAAACTTGTACTATTGTAATATAAGGTCTTCTAAAATATATTGTTTTGTGACATAAAAGTTAAAATCTGTAGTTTTGTGAAATAGAAGTTAAAATATATAGTTTTCTAATAGTTTATACAAGAAACCTGTAGTTTTATGAAATTTACTCTTGAAATTTTAAATAAAAAATTCATGTCGGAAAGTTTCACCTCAAAAAAATTTAAATTGAAAAATTTCAAATTAAAAAGTTTCAACTAAAAAAATTGAAATTGACAAGTTTCAACTGTGAAAACTCTCAAATCAAAAAACTTTCGGTTAAAAAGGTTTGATTTGATATTCAACTCAAAAAATTTCAAATCAGAAAGTTTCAACTAAAAAAATAAAAAAAATCAAATTAGAAATTTTCAACTCAAAAATTCAAATCGAAAAGTTTTAATTTTGAAAACTTTCAATTTGAAAAGTTTCAATTAAATAACTATCGAAAGTGGGTAAAAAAATACTTGCTTTCAAAAACTTGCGGAAAAATTTTTAAATACAAAAACTATTTTGAATTTGAGAGCAATGAAATGGGGGAGGGGGAGGAAAGGGGATGAAAGAGCTGCTGTGAGAAGAAGAGGGCTTTTGAGAGATAAGAAAGCAGGTGCTGCGAGCCCACAAGCTCAAATCAGCTATTCGCCTTGAATCTGGGGGCACAAGCACAACTATGTGGTACCAAATTATGGGCTGTTTAATGGCCCTGATTGCAAAACCTGAACACCTCGTTCTGAAGGGCCCTTTAGGTGTACTAGACAGTGGATAATGTCTCTTTTTTTTTGGCAAGGAAATAGTGGACATATACAATTATTTCGACGTCGTTCTCTTTCTGTGAGAAGCCACCTGCTAGCTTCATTTCCAAGTTAAGTGGCATATTCGCAACATGTTTGACCACGCTTGAAAGGTACCACCACGAATGAGGCATTTCGCAGTTCGTCATGTGGTCATGTCGATCGGAACCAGAAGTCCTATGCACAGAAGAAAATGGAGGCATATCTGATAGACCACTGAACGAAGATGAGGCCGTCTTGGAGCGGGCCAGCCCAGTTAAGATTTGGTCTGCGCAGAATTAGTGATCTACTCGCAATGGATACTCTACAGCACCAGTTAAAAAAGGCACACACAGTATGCATCTTGCAGTACAAGCGCTGTGTAATATATGCTAGATATGGTAGTGTGCTATTGCACGTCGTGCTATGTGGGCGTGAAAATAGGGACGGGATGTAGGTAAGATAGTAAAGATGTATATAAGTGTTAAGGCAAGTATACGCATAGGTGAAGCATTGACTGTGTGGAGAAGGTGATACAAAAATCTGACCCAAATTTTTACGCAAAAAATACGCAATTCCAGTCTATTATGTCGAAAGAACCGGTGCCTGTGCCGAATTTGCGGAATTACGGGGTATTTTTTGCAAAATAACTGGCGAAAGGACTTGTTCGTGATCTGTACAAATATCTCTTTCAACGAATTACTTGGAAAATATTGGAGAAAATGTTGGAGATCGAGCTGGGAAACCGAGGTGGGAAAATAGTTCAGAGGAAAAATGGCGAAGAATTATCAGAGACGACAACCTCCTTTTGTCGAGCCTAACACTCTACGCGTTCACCGAGTAATAATACATGTTTAAAAAAATATCAAAGATCGAGATGGAAAATCGAGCCGAGGAAAGAGTCTAGAGATAAAGCTGCACACATATTTCTAGTGATGAAAACATTTTTTCCGAAAAAAACAGAGAAAGGACCTAGACGTAAGGAGCAAGGGCCTGTTTGTTACGTTTTTGAACCTATCTGTTATCCTGAATAATTAGAAAAGGGTTTACTTGCGATTTGAATATAATGAGACCCCTTTTCCGTAAAACAGCGCACGAGGGACCCAAACGCAATTCAGAAAAAATCTTCCTCTCACAAAAAAATCGCGAATGACCTATTTGTAATTTATAGGGACCTATCCGTAATTAAAAGAAACGGAGGGGCTTTTTCACAAATATGGCTAGAGGAATAGCTAGCAAGCTAGCACCAATCTCCTTCTGGCGAACCCAGGCGACATTATAGGTGTAATATTCACCGAAGCCCACCGACTTGGAGCAAATCACACGTCCCGCCTCCCTCTCAAAAAAGAAAGAAAGGAAAAAAAAGCAGATCACACATTATTCACAGTTCACGTTGCATGCCTGCATGCTCAATGATCATATTTCGCAGAAAATAGTAGCTGTTGGTAGGGCCGGCCCCGCGGGGGGGGGGGGTGCCTCGGGCCTCCAAAGTCAGGGGTCTCAGGTATACAACTTGACAAATACCCAGGGCATAGGTACCCCCAGCGGCCCAGGAGAAGCATACGGGCCACCGCCGCGCGTGGGCCTCAAGCAGGAAGCCCAGCTCGGAGGCCCACGACCTCCGACCAAGCCAACCCCAGAGAACGGTCCGACCAGGCGCTACAGGACCGGCGCCCCGCCCTATAGCAACGACGACCCAGGGTCGACCCAACCAATGGGTCGGACCGATCGGCACCCCCGAACGAGCTCGGCTCGTCCTCACCGAGAAGCGACGCCGATCATCGGAGCAAGCCCCTCTTGGTCGCTTAGATCGGCCGACGCTACGATTCGTCTGTCGCGTAGGGTCTGTAAGCGCGCCTTCCCAAGACACTCCCCGAAAGCTGACACCCTCGACGCCAAGACTGGCGCAATATAGCAAAGAGTCTGCCGCTTCGGAGAAACGGACCGAGCCGTCTCCCTGCGTCTTCACCAACTCGACACGGGACGTGCAACCACCCATCAGAAGGCCAGTCTAGCGATCAGACACCGAGGCAAAGGGCTGGACTCCGAGGCATAGGGAGCCTCTTTCATTTTTTTTCCTTTTGCACGCCCCCGTGTAACCTCCATGTGACTTGCCTCCCCAGGCTATATAAGGGGAGGCTTGGCCCTCCGGGGCGGGGGGACGAAAAAAACAGCCTAGACGATCTGGGCAGTCGAACAAAGCGCCCCAAGCCACCCTCGTAGCCATTCCGAGTAACCCCTGTACACGAGGCGCCCCGAGCCCGAGCTCAGCCCTCGCTTGTAACCCGACGAATACACCGGAGTGAATAACATCCGACCATCACACAGACTGGAGTAGGGACGTTCAGCCCGAACCAGTATAACCCCTGGACCTCTTCTCTTTTGGTCCAACCATTCAAGGAGCGGGAGAGCGTAGCCCCTCTAAACCTACAAATTTACTTGCCGGTTCTCGAACACCCAAGCGGTTGGCGCGCGGTAGGGGCTCAGGCCAACAAAGCATCTCCGGATTCCCATTTGTCTCCTTGATGGCTTCCACTACCGACAACGCTTTCGCGCCGGAGCCGAATCCGTTTGGTTCGCCGACCGTACCACACAGCGGAGAGCTCGAGCTCGCTCCGCCGCATCGATCCCGAGCCCCGTGGCGCTGGACCTCGCCGCTTTCGCCGCCGACAACCTTCGACTCGAGGACCTCTGCGTCGTCTTGGCGCCCGCGCGCCGCCGTGCTGCTGCGCCCGCTCGCTTGGGAGGCCAGCGATACTGTCTGGCAGCGACACCACCGCCTCCTACGATCGCGTTTACGTGGCGATGGCGGCTTCACGCCGACCTCCTTCCACGAGATCTTGGAGACCTCCTCCGACATCGACTCCGGCCCGACACCGCGAACAAGCGGCCGGAGGGCGTACTTCGCCAATGCAACGTGGCGACATAGCTAACGGCTTGCCGCCACCTCCGAGCTAAGAAGCCCGCATCGCGCCCCGAGGTGCTAAGGGGGGCATCAACCGAAAAGCTGGATCTCCCCGCCTCGTCACGACAGCTTCCAAAGAACGAGCCGGAGTTGCGTAGCCCAGACTTGGCAAGGCGGTCGACCCGTCGGGGCGAAGCCACTCACGCCCCAGGCGCCAGTGGCCTTGGGCCAAATGCAAGCGCCCAGATCTGAATGATGGCGGAAGAACCGGTCTTTGCTCGTGCTTCCCCTTCTAGCCAAAATTCGCCACGGCCATAATCTTTGCTCATGGCGTCCGGTGAGTTTAACGAGGCGAGGTTGTATACCTACGGCACCTCCGGGCCTGATAGAGCATGCCGCCGTACAAAATGTCTGCGCCCGGACACTCAAAGACTCGAGGTCCCACTCAGTCGCCAAAGTTTGGCTTTGCGAACCCCCAAGACCGCCCCAGCTGGGCGGCCCCAGCCTCCTACACTCTGCCATAGCGCCTCGAAGCACTACGATCGCCGCGACACCCTCGGCGTGGAAAAGACCGCCGCCCTTGGGGCGCTCGCAGAGTTCTGCGAGATACGGCGGCCGCGATCAGTAATCCGAGCCCGGAGGCGGACCCAGCGTTCTCTCGGGAGATCCGTCGGCGGATTTTCTGCCCGCTTCGGCGGCTGTCAACATAGCCAAGTACACGGGCGGCGAACCCGGTGTTTGGCTCGAAGATTACCGACTTCGCGCTGAAATGGCGTGAGCTACCGATGATCTCTTTATCATTCAGTACCTCCCCATTTACCTAGCGGACTCGGCCCAAGCCTGGCTCGAGTACTTGCCCGCTGGGACCATCAGGAACTGGGCTGACCTCAAGAACGTCTTCGTCGGAAACTTCCAGGGCACTTACAAGCGCCCTGGGAACTCCTGGGACCTAAAAAGCTGCAAGCAGCAGCCGGGAGAAGCGCTCCGGGACTATATCCGGCGCTTCTCCCAACAGTGCAATGAACTCCCCGACATCAGCGACGCCGACGTCGTGGGGGCCTTCATCTACGGCACGACGTGCAGAGCCTTGGTCTACAAGCTGGGCTGCATCAAGCCCAGGACCACCAAGGAGCTGCTCGACATCGCCACCAACCACGCCTCCGGCGAGGAGGCCGTGGGGGCCATCTTCGATAAAGGGAAGGCCAAGCGAGAGTCCGGCTCCGAGCCAGCCGCTCCGGGCCGTCGCTCAAACAAGCGGCGGAAGGAAAACAGCGGCGAGGACCAAGTGGTCGCCACCGACCGCCCGAGAAGCAAAGGCGGTCTAGTGACCACTTCGAGAAATTGATGGAGAGCCCGTGCCCGCATCACGAGTACCCCGTCAAGCACAAATATCGGGACTGCGAAGTCCTGAGGCGCTTCCTCTCCAGGAACCCCACGCAGCCGCCGGGTAAAGGAAAGAAGCGCGACCCGGTGCCGGAGGTCGGGGAAGAAAAGGCGATGGAGGTTCCGGAACGACGGATGCCTCATGATCTTCGGAGGCACGGAGAGCTATCTGCCAAACAAGCGGCGGCAAAAGCTCGCCCACCGCGAGGTACATACGGTGACCTGCGGTCCCAAAATACCTCCGGTGGTGAGTCTCCGATCACCTTTGATCAGACGGACCACCGACCACATCCCGCGCCCGGAAGATACCCGCTCGTCGTCGATCCCATCGTGGGGTCGACGCCCACGAAGGTGCTCATGGGCCGGCATGGCGCCTCAACATCATGTATCTTTGAGGCGCTCGACGCCTGGAGTGCCGCGCCGACCTGCGATCGAAAGCAAGGCACCTTTCCACGGTGTCATCCTGTGCCGTGAGCCTACCCCTTAGGCGAGTTGACTGCCGTCACCTTTGGGGGCAAAAAACTTCCGCACCGAAAACCTCACTTTCGAGGTTGTGGGGTTGTGAGGTCCTACCACGCAACTCGGGAGGCGTGTTCTACGCGAAGTTCATGGCGATCCCCAACTACACCCACAAGCTGAAGATTCCGGGGCCCCGGCATCATTACGTGGCCTCGCTTTTTCACTCGCCTTCAAGCTATGAGCTAGCGATTGCGAGTTGGCCGGCGGTCATCGCGTCCGCCGAGCTCGACAACCTCTTGAAGGAGGCCTCAAGATGCATCCCCGCCCGACAAGTCGGGCCGGATCCTTCGAGTCCGCTGAGGACACGAAGAGGGTCGCGATCGACCAGAGGACCTAGCTAAGGCCAGGCGGTAGGGTCCGCCTCCCGCCAAATAGGAAAGCTCGCCGACTTCCTCCGGCAAACCGAGGCGTCTTCGCATGGAAGACCTCCGACATGCCGGTATCCCAAGGAGGTCGCCGAGCACACCCTCAATATCCGACCCGGCCAAGAAGGCGGTTGGCCTAACGCCCGCCTGCTGGACGAAGAAAAGCGCAGCTCATAGGGGAGGAAGTAGCCAAACTTTTGGAGGCGGGGTTCATAAGAGGTGTGCCACCCGGTGGCTTGCCAACCCATCCTTGTAAAAAGAAGTCCCGCAATGGAGGATGTGTGTTGATTACGGGCACTGAATAAGGCGTGTCCCAATGTAGGAACGGATATGGCGACTAGAGGGGGTGAATAGACGTAGAATAAAATCAACTTCTTTTCTAAATTTAATTTGATTCAACCCTTCTATGCAATGGAAATAAATTCTACTAGCTTTATATGATCTCAAACAACTAGTATAAGTGCTAGAAAAGGTTAAACAAAGCGCTAATCAAAGAACCAAAATTTTCCGAAATTTTCAAGTGTTCTGGTGCTCTTCGAAGATACAAATCGTGGTGGCACCGCTTATGAACGATGTTTTTCGTGTGAACAATAAATTCAGCGCTATCTAAAGCGAAAACTCTTGTAACTTTTGATTCATTGATCCAATGAACCCCAAATTTTGAACACGACTTCTTGACACTATCTAGGTTCAATCCAAATCAATAATTACAGAGATTAGATCCAAAAGATCACGAATTTCAGTTTAATCTACTAAGAGGTAAAAACCGAAAAACCGAGGATTCAATCAATCTAGCCAATAGAAAAGGTTCAAATCAATCACGTGATGATCCTTGATGTTACGGCTATAAGATTAACCAATCAATCAAGCTAGAACACCTCAAATCACAAGATGAAAGAAATAGCCAAAAGCAAGGAAGAAAATCAAGTCGAATCAAGAGTAGACATGTGAATTGCTAAACCTTGATCTTTATTGCCTCGGATGGATTTTCTGACCACTCCCACGTGGAGGACACCACCAAACCCTAAATCCCAAGTTAGAACAAAAGCCTTTTAGTTTTCTCTAAAACCCCGCTTCTAAAGTCCTAGAGCATGTTTATATAGGGTGGCATCCCCACTGACCTCTATCACGAAAATAGAAGGCCCACACACGATAGACTTCAAGTCTAACTCAAACCCGACTCAACCGCCCAAGGCTTTATGCATCCGAACCCTATGGGACCATCTCTTGCTTGCGAACCACCTTGAGTCGTCATCCTCATTCATTGATCATGCACCTTGATCCTCGCAACACACCCACACGACGTCATGACCGCCACGGACCTCACCTCCTCCCCGAGCCTAGTCCCGATCGTCGTTGACTGCGTTGACCACGATCCTGCACATCAATAAACGAAGCAAAACCTTTTCCGAGCACAAGTCTCTCCCACTTGACTCACATTAGTCCACACAAAAACATTGTGCAATCCATATCATCAAAACTACAAATTTAATGATACCAATTTCCTGAAAAACCCAATCGTACCGGTGTCACCACTAAGTCCGCGGTGCCACCGCAGTACCAGTGCCCAAAACTTCTAATTCAAGTTATACACCATCAATAACTCATCACAACACTTTCACATGACAATATACTTATCACTTAACCTCGGGAGAACCACACATTGTCATTCACCCAAGGACCACTTTCCTTTGCCCCGGATCGACCAAGTCGTCGATTCCACCGCCGGGTGTGAATCGCTCTCCTTCCTGGACGCCTACTCGCTATCACCAGATCCCGATGAAAGAGTCCGACCACTCGCGACTTCTTTTATCACTCCTTCGGCTCGTTTTGTTCGTGAACGATGCCCTTTGGTCCAAGAACGCGGGTGCTACATACCAGCGGTGCATGTACACCTGTTTCGATGACCAGATCGGCCGTAACATCGAGGTCTACGTGGACGACATCGTCGTCAAAACCGGAAAGGCCGGCGATCTCGTTGCCGACCTCGAAGAAACCTTTTCGAACCTCCGACGGTTCCGCATAAAACTCAACCCCGAAAAATGTGTCTTCGGGGTCCCCAAGGGGAAGCTTCTCGGTTTCATGATATCCGAGCGCGGCATCGAGGCCAACCCGGTCAAGATCTCAGCAATCATGAAGATGGGCCCGATGCCGACACGAAGAGGGCGCCCAAAAGTCGACAGATGCCTCGCGACTTTAAAATTGCTTTCGTGTCTCGCCTCGAAGCGGCGAATCTTACGCTCTATAAACCGCTCCGGAAGTCCGACCACTTCACTTGGACCCAAGAAGCTCAGAAGCCTCGACCGATGAAGGCCTTCCCGACATCGCCCGGTCCGACCGCCCGGCGCCATGCGAAGCTCTGCTCCTTTACGTTGCCGCCACGACCGTGTCGTGGAGCGCGCACTCGTCGTCAGAAGTCGAAGAAGGCGCGCCCTCAAGGTGCAATGACCGGTCTACTTCATCGATGAAGTACTCTCGAGTCCAAAGCTCGT
Source organism: Guadua angustifolia (assembly GCA_036346375.1). NCBI lineage: Eukaryota > Viridiplantae > Streptophyta > Magnoliopsida > Poales > Poaceae > Guadua > Guadua angustifolia. Next base: position 2,689,159 of record CM070504.1, on the reverse strand, counting down.
TATCCGCAGTGCGTTACTACTCACGGTCCTAATCGCAAAGAGAAAACTGATCCACTACTTCGGCCAACACCCCGTCTCTGTCGTAACCTCTTCACCGCTGGGCGAGATCATCCGCAACCGCGACGCTTCGGGAAGAATAGCCAAGTGGGCACTCGAGCTCAACGGCCACGACATTTCGTTCGTCCCCAGGACGGCGATCAAGTCCCAAGCCCTTGCAGACTTCGTTGCAGAGTGGACCGAAGCCCAGGCCCCTCCGGTGCTCGAAGATCCCGAGTACTGGACGATGTACTTCGACGGCTCTTACACGAAGAATGGGGCCGGTGTTGGGGTCGTTATCATTTCCCTGCTTGGCAACAAAGTCAAATATGCCGTCCGGCTGCTCTTCGACGCTACGAACAACGTCGCCGAGTACGAAGCCCTCATCAACGGTCTCCGGATCACCGCCGACCTCGGCGTGTGACGGCTCTACATATACGGTGACTCCAAGCTGGTGGTTGATCAGGTCATGAAGGCCTCGGAGCCCCGAGATACACGCATGGCGGCATACTGTCGCGAAGTGCGCAAACTCGAAGAGAAGTTCAAGGGGTTCGAGCTCCACCACAGCTACCGACGCAATAACGGCGAGGCCGACTACCTGGCCAACCTCGCCTCCGCCAAGGGACCCATCCCGGCTGGGATCTTTGCCCACGACCTTCCAACTGTCCATCCGGCTGGAACCAGTGGTCGGGCAGGCGGCCGGACCACCTGGCTCGGCCGGGCCGACCACCCATCCACCGGATGCAGCGCCACCCGACTCAAGTCGGAGTGTGCTCGCGGCCGAACCAGACTGGAGGAAGCCCTACGTCGATCGCTTGACGGACGGGACCCTCCCCCCAGATCCGACCGAGGCCCGGCGCCTCGCCCGCCGAGCCAAGTCTTTCGTCCTGGTCGGAGAGGGCCTATACAAAAGGAGTCCCTCCGGGGTCCTCCAGAAGTGCATCCCGACTGACCAAGGCAAGGAATTGCTGCTCGACATCCATGGCGGGGTGTGCGGTCACCACGCAGCACCGCGATCTCTTGTCGGTAAGGCCTTTCGCCAAGGTTTCTACTGGCCGACCGCCGTGGCCGTTGCCGAGCAAATTGTTCGCACCTGCGAAGGGTGCCAATTTTTCGCTCGGCAGACACACCTTCCGGCTCAAGCCCTCCAAACGATTCCCCTCACATGGCCATTCACGATCTGGGGGCTCGATCTACTCGGACCTTTCAAAAAGGCGCCCGGGGGCTTCACGCACCTCTTCGTCGCGGTGGACAAGTTCACCAAATGGATAGAGGCGAAGCCAGTCGCCACTATTACGTCCACACAAGCGGCCAACTTCTTCCGCGACATCGTCTACCGATTTGGGGTCCCGAACTCCATCATCACCGACAACGGCACGCAATTTACGGGGAAAGAATTACTCGAGTTCTGCGACGACTTCAACATCCGCGTCGACTGGGCGTCCGTAGCCCACCCGCAGACCAATGGCCAGGCTGAGAGGGCGAACGGCATGATCCTGCAGGGGCTCAAGCAGCAAATCTTCAACCGATTAAAGAAGTCAGCAGGACGGTGGGCGACCGAGCTACCCTCCGTCCTTTGGAGCCTGCGGACCACTCCGACCCGGTCGACCGGGTTCACGCCATTCTTCCTGGTATTCGGCGCCGATGCTGTCCTGCCCACCGACCTCGAATACGGCGCTCCGAGGCTTCAAACCTTCGACCAGGCTCGGGGGCTCGACTTGTAGGATCGGATGGCGTCAATCAGAAGGGGGGTGAATGATTGAACGGAAGCTAAAATCAAATTTTTTTCCTTTTGAAACACCCCAGACAAACTCAGATTGCTTAATTTGTATTCAACAAGAACCTTATTGCATCAGACCAAATTTGCACATGTATGCTGGACCAAACTTCGCCTCGGACAGAGAATTGCACGTGTATGACGGACTAAATTTCTACTGTAGCAAAGGAGTTGCATGTGTATGACGGACTAAACTTCGCCTCTGATATGTGTATGACGGACAAAATGAAAATAGCCTAACACACGTTCACTAAAATAATAATTCCCGAAGATCCAACCGTTGGATTGATGTGAAACTTTAACTGCAGAAACTAGACTCTATTCCGAAGCTAACACAAAAAGAATCAACTCAATCGGAATTACAGATCTAAAGTTATGTCCCTCGCAAGACAGCCGAAACAAATCCCGAACTAATATCGACGGACCAAAAACAGACTAGCGACGGACAAAACATAAACAATAAGATTACCGGAGATTCAACCGTTAGATCGACATGAAATTTTAACTGTAGAAACTAGATTCAAATAAGAAACTAACGCAACAAAAATCAACTCGATCGGATCTACGAATCAAAAGATATTACCTTCGCAAGATGACTGAATCAGATGATGACGGAAATTGATTGCAAAGGCTATGACAGACCAAACTCCAGAGAAGACACCAACTGCCACGGACAAATCTTCAGTGATCAATCGCCAGACCAAAAGAACAACGTGAGGAGCAATCACGAGTAAATCTCTGGCAGCCCTGATGATCAAAAGATCTAATCTTCTAGTGCAAACCGCAAGCAAAATAAAGTTCTGGCCACAAAACACAGGATGCAAGAGATTTTGCCGCAAGAAGGATGTTTTCCTTTATGATCAGTTCTGAGATTCCAACACAAAGAGTACAACCCTAAAACCCAAAAACGCTCTCCATAATAAGCAGAGGACACCTCCTCTATTTATCTGAGAAAAAAACAGAGATAGAATACAACTCTACTCCCAACATGGAAAGAGTTCATATTTATCTCAACTTGGTCCAACATGACCAAAAACAACTCTTGCACGCATGCAAGAACAGAGAGATTGAATACAACTCCACTTCCAACATGGAAAGAGTTCAGTATCTATCTCAACTTGGCCCAACATGGCCAAAACCAAAACTTTGCACGCATGATCGGCCCACCTGCCACATACGTGACTAACCAAATTTCATGTGCATGTTCTCAGCCCGAACGCCCCGCATGACATCCTCGACCACCAAGACCTCGATTCCTCCACGAACCTAGTCCGAACCTCGGTTCCTCCATGAACCTAGTTCCATTCCGCCATCGACCACGTTCGCCCTCGAGCAACACGCACATGAATAAACACAAAAACGTGCACGAGCACAAGTCCACGACTTGACTCAAGGTCAATCCATGCAACCACTCACGAAAGTGCATTGCATCAGCGCGATGTATCTCAAATAACGATGCTATAACCAAAAACACTTTGCAATGCCGATTTCTTTCCTAAACCAATTTTTTCATCACATGATTTCACACTCGACGACAAAGAAGACGACCCATACCGATGAGGCACGCGACGTTCTTGTCCTCCGTCGGCGGATATCGCGAACGCTGCGGGCAGCTTATCGAGTCGCCAGATCATGGCCGAGCCTTCAACGAGGCGACTTGGTCTGCGCCAAGTTCACCAACGCTAGCGTGCACAAGCTTTCTCCTCCGTGGGAAGGTCCTTCACCGCTAGGAGGTGATCGGCAAGCACCTATCGACTAAGGGACGCCGACAACGCGTTGTTTGAACGCTTGAACATCGAAAAACTCAAAGCGTTTTTCACGAAATTAATTTTCTTGGCCGAGCGCCTTATCACCGACAAACCCAAGCGGGCGCGAACTCGCTCATGGCTTCTACCCTACGTGACCTCGTTGCGTAGACCCAAGTCGACCCAAGGCCCTCCCCACGAAGGACCCACTTCACCCGACCACTACGGTCTAAGTCTTGTGAAAACTCCGGTAGTTTTTCTCGACTACGACTACTAAAGTAGTGGCCCGCGGACCGGAGTGACCTTCACGTGAGCGATCAACGGACGATTGGCAAAGGAGTTCTCGCAGGCGGTTAGCAATGACCAAGCGTTCGGCACAGAAGAAATACGAAGAAAGCAAAACATTAAGCACGAAGAAGCTCCTGAAGGATAAGATACGATTCACCCAAAAACACGAAATGTCCATTACAAGAAAGGGAACATAAAACGAGATCGACTTATGTCGATCCCAAAGCAGAAAAGAGTGCAAAAATCATAGCAAGAAGCCGGGCCACGAAGACTAAGGAGCCGCCCAAGGTTGCGAGATGCCTCGCTTTGCACGACGAAGTTCGGGCGGCGCGACGCCCCCTAAGGATCGGGAGCAAAGAAGGCGTCGTCCCGTCACCTTCCCCGGAGACCTCGCTGCGTCGGTCTCTGCTGTCCGAGACCTCCAGTGCACCGCCAGCCCACCGAACCTGCCGCCTCCGCGCTCGACTGCGCAAGGCCGCGTCACACTGGATGGGAGAGCGGTGGCCGCTGCGTCAAAGGAGCCGTGCACGGGCGGGCGCAAAGACGCCAAGATCGTACTCGCGCCCAAGCGGCGACCGCCCCTCTGGCGGAAGCGTTCGGAGAGCCCGAGCGAGCCCTCCAGCCTCGGCGCCGGGTAAGCCCGAGCATCGTCGCGCCACGGTCGGCTCAACTGGCTCGTTGAGCTCCGCCCCCAATGGCCTCAGGCTCCTCCCCATGCTTTCATAAGCGGGGCGGAGCATGGAAAGGAGAACCCCGCGCGTGGAGTCGAAGTCCTCGTTCGCGCGAGCTATCTCCGCCTCGGCGGCCTCGGCGCCGCCATTGCTGCCGCCTCATCTTCGGCGGCACAGGCCGCGCCGCAGCAGCCACTGCGTCTCGAGGGCGCGGAGGCCCCCACTTGGGACACCAGTTGGCGTCACGACCGCACCAACAAGATCCACCATGCTCATGCCCGGTCCTCGAAAGCCCTCCCCGCCGAGGTGGCTTTGAGCCGCCGCCGCGCCTGCCGGGCGCCACGATGGGCCGGTCATTTCCATGAATCGAAAAACCGAAAACAAACGTCAACTTGGCAACCCTACCACGTCCAAAACAACCAGAAGAGCACTCACCCGCGACGGGGGTTCCAGATATAGAATCTCGACGAGGGCAGGTCAAGACCACCCCTCGCCGCCGCGTCGGAGGAGCCCCCCTCCGTCCGAGGTTTCTTGGAAGGAGAACCCCTGGGGTCCGCTTCCGCTACCCGTTTCCCCGACCTTCTTTCGCCGCCGCGCTTGCCATGCGTTCGCAAGAAATTCCTTGAGGGCGCTCGAAGACGAAGGAGATAAAGGCGAGTGTCAAAATTTGGTATGGGTTACCACCGCCCCAGAGTCCGTATTTATAAGAGCGGATTCACACGACTGAAAACCGCCGTCGCTTCGGACGCTCCGCAAACTCCCGCTGACACGCCCACCGCCCGATGCGCCGACGCGACGTGCATTAAAATCCCACTCGCGTTAAATGCGCGACGTTTACTCGCGCAGTATGACACCATTTCAGATCAAGCGCGCGCGACCCTTCGATCTTCGCGAGGAGTCAGACATACGGACAACCTTGGAGTCTGCGCCGGGCGCCAGCGAGCCGCCCGTCTACCGACCAAAGGAGATGAGTCTCTTACTCTTTATCTCCTTTACGATTATCTCGAAGAACCAAAGAACACGCCACGATCACGATTCGGCCGCCGCTGCTTTCGGGGCTCAAGGGCTATGTCATTCGCACTCATACGGGTCGGCGGCCCAACTGACCACTCGGCTTCCCTAGCGAGTAACCTATCCGACCAAAGGCTGCGACCTCGCCCGGTGGCTCACGGTTTGATGGCGCTTTGCGGTAAGAGGGCTGCCCGTGTGGCGTGAGCCGCAAGTCAGTCGGGGACGTTCCCCTCCTGTTTAAAGCGTTAGTGGGTGCCTTTGTTTCCCGACGTCGTTCACATTTATATGGGTCGGAGGCCCGACCGACCACTCGGCTTCCCTAGCGGGTAACCCGTCTGACCCAAGCGCTGCGACCTACGCCCCGGTGGCTATGGTTTCGAAGCAGCGCTTCGCGGTAAGAAGCTACCCGTATGGCGTGAACCACGGGTCAATCGGAGCCACTCATCCCCCACATGAAGCACGAATAGACGTCTTTTGACCTCGGGGTTCGTTAGCACTTCCTTCGCGTTTCCCTCGGAAAATCGAACACGCCTACGCCCGAAAAACCCCGGCGGTTTCTGGGGCTACGGTTTCCGAACGCGAAGGAACAGCTCATACTCGCAAACGAATACAAAGGCGAACCCCGATTCATTACGTGTTAAAGTTTTTTACATCTTTAAAAGGTAATGTCTAACATTATTCATAATCCCCGTGGAGGACGCTCTGCGGCGATATCCGATCTGCGATCACCCGGGCATGGGGCTCGGCTTGGAGCGCAAAGCGACGAACTTCCTCGTCGGTCCTATTCTGGCGATCCCGCCGCTAACATTGTCCAGATTAATACCATTGTAGAAGGACATGGCGTTAACAGTAGCAGTGGCTCCAGGCGCACTCGTCTTCACCGACTTCTCGGCGCCAAAGACACGAGCCACTTCGATCGCCAAAGCAAGCTCGTGCTCCGAGTGGTCCCGAAAGACTTCACAGAGACAACCCGCCGACCTTCCCTAAGGTCGCCACCAAGCGATCAATTCGGTCCGGTGGTCGACCGCCTCTGTCGCCGACCGAGCCTCGCCTCGCCGCCGCGATCAGCGCGTCCGCTCCTCCACCGCTAATCGCCCGCCCTGCAACTCGCCAAGATTCTTACGCACTCGAAGATCGGGCAAAAGGTCGAAAAAGGGCGCTCGATGACGCCACCCTCCAAATCAGCTCGAATAACAACACCTTACGGCCGACGATTGGTCATGGCGATGAGCTTGGTCCGAGTCTCCTCCTCGAGCTTTTCACGCCCTTTCGCTTAAGCCACAACCTTGGCGTTATTGGCCTCCGCCAGAGGGACTCGATTCGGCTACCCTCTCATGAGGATCGGCCCGACCGACGCCTCCCGCAAGACATCGGCCATCTCATTCATCGCCCCATGAGCCTCCTCTGCGGCGATCACGCTCACGCCGCAGCCTTCCTGCGCCTCTGCAGCTGGAGCCCGGTTGGCTGCGGTCCTCCTCATGGCCGCTCTTTGGCCGTCGCGAGCAGCGGAGAACCAGACTTACCCTCCGAAGCGCTCCCTTGACGCCTGAACGAGCCAGACATCAACACAAGGTCCTAAGAGATTTAAAAGGTCAAGAAATTTGGGCACAACTTACTACACTGTACCGGTCGACTCCACCGATGACCACGTCCAAAGACTTCTCTGGGAGGACTCGAGAGTCGACCAGGCTCGCCCACATCTTCTCCATCTCGGTCTTCACTCACGGAGCCCCTGCAGGATTCCCACTTCCAAGCTCCGCCGTCGTCCGGCGTGAATGACGCCCGTCAGTGGGTCGCGTTCTACCACACTAAGATGGACGGAGGCGATGGAGGGTTCTTCGTGATCGTCCCCAAGAGTTCGCGCAAGACGGCGGGGCCTCTGGCGCCATCGGCGGCAAATCAGCCACCACCACCACCACTGTGACTCCTCTCATTTGTTCCTCTGGCGGCAATGGCAGCAAGGCTTCAGCCAGATCGGCCGATTTCAAGAATCCGGCGGAGCGAGGCTCGCCCGCCATCATCGGCCCCGATCTGACAATGAGCCGACGGTCGCCTCAAGCCGTGGCGTGTCGACTCACGGCCGACTCGGCGTATGACAGCGCGAATCGCCGCTTCGTCGGCCATCGCGGCGCGACCAACGCCGCTGCTCTCCGCCATCTGCTCCGGCCCGGATGGCATTTCCCCAACCTCAGACGGCGGGAGTGGCGGCGTCGGTCTCGGTGGCAATTCCACCACCTCGGTCGAGCTCCCCACGAACTCCACAAGCACGGGCGGTCGAAGCGTACCAAGCAAAACCGACGAAATGACAAGAGAACAAAACTAACCGTGACGAAGCGGTGTCTTGAATAACGCGCTTCTTCACGGCCTCTCGGCGAGCGAGCCATCTCTCCCTCCCTGGGCGCGCCATGGCGTCCTTGCTTGGGGCACCCCAACGACGACTTCCGTATCGGCGCCCTCCAGATCGTCGCTCGACGACAACCCGAATCAGACGCTTTCAGACGGATCACCGGGATCCCCGCCGCCGGAGGATGACCCCCACGCCGAAGCGAAGAGAGGGATGGTCGACACCGACACGTCCTCACCGCAGCAGCCATGGCTGCTGAAGCTGCCCTCTTCTCCTTCCTCCCGCCTCCCTGCGCTCTTTTCGAAAGCAGACTCCTCGGCACGGCCTTTTGGCTCACGCGCCATCTCTTCCTTCGCCCATGACCATGCCGGAGGATGCCCCAAGCGAGCCATGAAAGGGTGGGAATTCTACTCGAGCTAAAAAGCAAGGAATTAAGACAAAGGACACCGGGAAAGTAAGAGAGCCACCCAATTACTGAGTTTGGGGGTTTTCACGAGAAGGGCTCGGGAACACCACCGGCCGCCACCGTGGCCTTCACGACCAAGACGGCCGTCACCCGAGCCTCGACCTCCGACGAAGGAAGGTCCGAACGCTCCATCCTCATAGGGTCAGATGCCCCCACGTACTCGAACATCGGATGAGGCACATCCATGAGGGTTGGACGCGTCTCGCCATGAACGTCTTGGCCGACGACACATACACCGCCTCGCCTCTTCGACCAAGAAGCCGCCGAGGATCACCTCCATTTTCCTCTTCTCCTTCGCGTCACGGCCGGTTCCATTCAGTAACGCCTCGGTCCTCTCAAGAAAGGCGGCACCGCCCCTGCTGCTTGGATGTAGAACCATTCGAGTGCCACCCTTTGCTCGACGAAGGCGCTTCATATCGATGTACTCGCCGCGGTTAGGACCGGTGGATAAGCGGCGCCGCGATCGGCGCCGATTAGCGCCCGCCGCAGACTTCTTCAATGCCGAGATATGGAAGAAGTACCTCCAGAGGGCCCAATGGGGCTCGATCCCAGAAGGCCGACTGGCGTGATGAAGATCGCAATGTGCGACGCCATGGGGATTCGTGGTGCGGCTCCACCTTGTAAAATGAAGAAGCCCGTGAACGAACGAGTTGAGGGGAGCCCAACCAGCGCCAAGAAGGACGCGGATACTAACGATCTCGCTGTCGCCGCTCGAGCCGCGGCTCCGTCGGCACCTCCACCGAGATACATCGCGGAGGAAGGAACCGCTCGCTTCGCCGGGCGAAGTCGCGAGCATCAGAATGGAGCACTCCGCCACGACATCTCCGAAGAGCAGACCGACGAGCGGAGAGGGGGTCAAGGGGAACCCTCTCCTAGGTTTTTTGGCTTCTCTCGAACCGCCTCGACTTTCCTCTTCTTTTGCAGCCAAGAATGGATGACAGACGGAGGAATCAATCGATGGCTCCCCTTTTTATATAAGGAGCAAGCGCCCATCGGTACGACAAAGGCCACCAACAGGCAATGATCGCAAAGAAAATCGGTGTGCGTTTCCTCCCCGTCGCGATGGTTCAGCGATCAGACGACGCTCGATCCTGTCGCTTTTAATTCGACTCGAGTAGGACAAGAGCAGCGAAAGGGCCACGATCGGGGCGAGTGGAGCTTGATTCCTCGGGCCTCGTTCCCGAATTCGAAAAGGCGCCCGGCAACAGAAGAGTGGCATGTCAAGGCCGCTACGGTCCCCGAAGCCACGAGGGGGCTCCCCAACTTATGTTCGGGGCTCGACCGAGTGTTGTGGGCTCCGAGTGCCCGACCACCAAGTGGGTGCACGCGTCACCCCGAACGAAAAATCGAGCAAGGGACGAGGATAAGGTGAGCTCGGTGGGGTTTCTCCAGTTAGGCATGGACGGCCCAATCACCTTTAATCGTGTTGAGACCATACTTCACACTCTCTGTGGAACCCGCCGACGGGTGGCGGCACAGCGCGCTACGGGTCGTGCGGACGACCTAGAGTCCGACACGGATCGAGTAAAGAAATGTTTCATGGATCGCCCCGAGTCGGGCCGACGCGACAGGATAACGCCCGCTTCGAAGCGGTCTCCTTTCGGAAGCCGCCAGGCCCACTCGGACAAACCCGCTATCACCGACGAGCAGCGTTCAAGCGGCGCGCATGGCAACGCTAGCGTTAGCTCACCTCCAGTCCCACACCGCGGACGGGCGATTGCGGAAGCGCCGCCACCACGCCGACGAAGGCGAGGCGGCGCCTTTATTTGTTTTTTTTGCGCAACGCTGACCTTACAGGTGCATCAAGATCACAACGCAAGGTGGGCGCCTCCGCACGCGAGGTAAACCCCCAACCGGCTCTCCGATCCGCTCGGGGGCTCGGGGGCTCCATCCACCGGATGCGCCTTCGCACTTGCACCGACGACCAACTTTGCTTTGGTTTCGGGCGCCAACACCGAGGAGGCCACCCCCATCCAACTGATGCACTTGCAGGTATTTAGACGACCTCGACCAGGAGCGCGAGGTCACCAACCGAAGCCGCCTCTACACGAAAGGCAAACCCCCGACCGGCTCTCCGATCCGCACGGGGGCTCGGGGGCTATTGACGAATACCCAGGGCATAGGTACCCCCAGCGGCCCAGGAGAAGCATACGGGCCACCGCCGCGCGTGGGCCTCAAGCAGGAAGCCCAGCTCGGAGGCCCACGACCTCCGACCAAGCCAACCCCAGAGAACGGTCCGACCAGGCGCTACAGGACCGGCGCCCCGCCCTATAGCAACGACGACCCAGGGTCGACCCAACCAATGGGTCGGACCGATCGGCACCCCCGAACGAGCTCGGCTCGTCCTCACCGAGAAGCAGACGTCGGATTATCGAACCGCCCCTCTTGGTCGCTTAGATCGGCCGACGCTACGATTCGTCTGTAATCGAAAAGGGCTGATACGCGCCTTCCCAAGACACTTCCCGAAACACGACACTCGACGCCAAGACTGGCGCAGCAAGTAGAAAAAGCGCCGCTTCCGAGAGAACGGATCGAGCCATCTCCTGCGTCTTCACCAACTCGACACGGACGGCAACCACCCATCAAGGCGATCTAGCGATCGAACCGAGGCAAAGGGCGGACTCGAGGCATAGGGAGCCTCTTTCATTTTTTTTTCTTTTGCGCCCGTGTAACCTCCATGTGACTTGCCTCCCGGGCTATATAAGGAGGCTTGCCCCTCCGGGGGGGGAAAAACAGCCCTAGACGATCCGGCAATGAACAAAGCGCCCCAAGCCACCTCGTAGCCATTCCGAGTAACCTCAGACACGAGGCGCCGAGCCCGAGCTCAGCCTCGCTTGTAACCCGACGAATACACGGAGTGAATAACATCCGACCATCACACGATCGAGTAGGGACGCTCACCAACCAAGATAACCCTGGACCTCTTCTTTTGGTCCAACCATTCAAGGAGCGGGAGCGCGTAGCCCCTCTAAACCTACAAATTTACTTGCCGGTTCTCGAAACACCGACACAACTATATCATGGGTTTTTAGTCCAATCGTGAGCAAACGTGTGCTGAGTTGATCTGATGAGGGTCCAGGTAGGAAATGAACCGTCCGACTGATCAGAACGCAGCACGCGGCGCGCCTCGAGCCCCCGGCGCCCTCGTGCCTAGTTGTTGCGACGCCGCCCTTCCGAGTTCCGGATCCGCCGATCGCCTCGCCTGATCCTGATCGCGAGTTCGTCAATCGTCAGTTGCCGCGACCCCGAGGCAATTTTCTCTCATTCAGTCGTTCCCGTAGTGACGTAGTGTATGTGTATTCAGTATTCTGTTTCCCTTTTCATTTTCACGGACTGAATATTCTGAATGTGAATATGTTATTGACATCATCGGTAAAGGAGTCTCCATTGCACTATTCAATCTTTGATGTATTTATTTTTATTTTTTAAGATAATGCCAAGTGCTAAGTAAGTGTTTATGATTACAATTTATATTTGTCATTTCACAAACTTTAAATTGTTCTGTAGAAGTATTTTTTGTATGGGCCGGCCCTGCTGTTGGTTGTTGTAAGCTATTGCCAGAACTGTTTTTCTCGAAACCTATTCGGCTCCCATGCATACAACTATACAAGCTGTTGGCTGCTTGATGGACGGCTTGGATTAGGAGAATCCCCTCAGTTGATACTGTCATGCTGCATGCATGGCCCAGGTTGGCCGTAGGCCGAAAAATATCCGGGCCCGGAAGGCTGGAATTGCGTAGCATGGATAGACAACCTGGGAATTTTTTACTTTATCAGTCCCCTCGCCTTTTTTTTTTTTTTTTACAGAAGTAGCATCCGTATATGCGATTTGGAAATTTAGCCCCCCACACGAGCACAAAAGACCTGACAACCGTAGTAGAACAGCTTGGTAGGGAGACGACAATGTGGCAGGCTTACTGACAAAGACAGCAGGTTAGGCTAAGCTCATTGCTGCGCTCCCGGAACTCGAATTTAGTTTCCGGGCCTTCGGTCCTTCTGCTTTGCCCGAGCTAGGTAGGCATGGATCTCAGTAGGTGCTGCTACTCTGTTGCAGCTAGACAGGAACCAGTAGCACCTGCCGCTTTGCTCTACTGCGGCAACCTCCTCCCATGGTCTGGTGATTTGCTATGGTAAGTTGGTAACGATGGCCCGCTGAGCGGTCTGGCACGATAGAAAATGTATGTCATGTGTCGTACATTCCGTGCTCAATAATAGGGCTAATTTCCTAAATATGAACAAAAGAAGACCGACTTTGTAACGAATGAATTTTAGGGCTGCAAAACCGACCAATTCACGACCTGGTCGTGTTAGAATCTGCAACGGCGGTTGGACGCAGGACACGTGCACTGCACGATCGCGTTGCGGTGCCCGTGCTCGTAGAGGGCGGTCACGTGCCACAGGAGAGGGAGTGGTAATGGCGGTTACACAGATTGAGGGAGAGGTGGGGCCTGCGGGAGCTATATTTAGGGGATTTTTAACTGCTTAGGAGAATCCAAGACAACAATTAGTACCAAAAAAAAAACTTTAAATGAACAAAATGGAAAAGGAGGGGCAAATTAGCGCGCTCGATGAAGCACTGCAGCCGTTCATCTGCCCTCGCAAACCATTCATATCCACACCTACAAATATTTGCACAAGTAGTAACAGTTTTCTCAGTTCTCACCTCCTTCAGCACAGACTGCAACATGAACACGTACATGACGCCCAATTCGACATAGTGGGGACATTTACACTACTGGTTTTCCGCGAAATGGTGTAATGGAAAGAAAAAGTTCTTCGGATCATTTATATCTGACTCGTATTTGTTCGTTACAAAGAACAAAGTAAGAGAAAATCTCTTAAAAGAATATACACATTGAACCACACGTCTTTGTTGCGAGGCCTGAATAGATTTGTGAAAGAGAACTACTGAAGGGTAGAAACTTATTCTACCTCCGAGATATCTAAATGTGAGTCTCGTTTTCTTAAGATTGAAAGTGAATACCTTAAAGGGAGAAATATGATTGTGGGAGGGCCGTGCTTGCTCGGTTGGTGAGGCGCCAGCTGCGCGTCCTGTCCACTTCCGTTCGAGCCTCGTTCGATGTGTGCTTGCGTGGCCGGGTGCAAGCGCATGGGTGCGTGCATGAGGTGTGTGTAGGGGGTATATGTGCGCGGTTGTAGCCCAGCTGTTGTTCTCTATCTTTAAGGAATGCTAGAATTTTGACCAATTTTTATTTAAAAAAAGAAATATGATCATGGTAATGGAAAAGGCACCGAAGTTTGGGAAGATTGTTGGTGTGGTTCTGTCCCTTTTATGTGAGCAATTTAATAATTTTTTTGCTGTTAGTAATGACATTGGTCTATCAGTTCATAAATTGACTAAAAATGGTAGAACACATCTTTTAGAAGATGGTTAAATGAAGACAGACAAACCGAACTAAATCAGCTCAAAAACTCTTTGACTATACCTTTGGGTGTAGACGACAATAAACCTGGATGTAAGTTGAATGGATTTGGGAGGTTTACGGTTCAATCTGTACGTAAACAACTTCATAATCATCTCACTAATAATAATCTGAAAGTGCTTTCGAATGAGACTATAAATCATCTTTTCTTTGAATGTGCGGCTGCTAAATATGTATGGGGGTGTCATTGGATTATTTCAGGGAGCCAATTGTAGGCCTGGATCTTTTGACCAATACCTGTGGTGGGCTAGACATTATCTACCTGTAAAATCAAGTTTTCATATGGTTGGTTTGTCGACTGTATGCTGGGCTATGTGGAAACTAAGGAACAAGGCAAGTTTTGAGAACAAACTGATTAGATCTCCAACTGAGGTCATTTGTTATATATGCACCTTTCTGCAATTTTAGGTAAGGCTTCAGAAGGAAGAGGAGAAAGATGTCTTGGTGACGCCAATATGCTGCAGAGTGAAGCCCTCAGGATACACGCTGTTGTTACAGGGGCTGCCCAGAGGAATGGCGGGCGGGATGAATGACGAGGTCTGCTGCGCATTCAAGTGGATGAAGTCCCGCTGGTATGGTCGAAGATTGGGAGCAAATGAAGATGACAAAGATACAAAAAGAACCTGAATCCAAGGAGAAAATCTGGAGAGGAAAATTAGAAAACGCTGCTGTGAATGTTTTGCTGATGCAGATGTGATATGACTTCTAAACAAATCATAGCGGTAGTTTGGTATTCATTTTGCGCCTTCTTCCTTCGAGTTATTTTCAGAGAGCTTGGTGCTCTTCTGAAAGTAACAATAGAATCACGAGCTTCTTTTTTCTGATTGTAATAAGGATACTCTGAAACGCTGGAGGTGTTCGCTCGGTTATTTGGTGATAACGGCGGGAGAGAATGCCGTGGCGGTAAATTAGGAAGGAGTGGGGCGCCGTCTCCCCGTTTTAAGGGGAAGTTACTGCCAAGCAACTGTTAAGACCACCACTAATCACTGCGCTTGCCTTTGTTAAGACCTTAATTACCAAGTTAGCCTCCTCCTCCTCCTCCTCCTCCTCCTCCTACAACTCCTCTTAACTCTCTCTCGTGCCCAAGGCGGTTGAGCTCTGCAGCGAGACACCAGCAGCGCGCAGGGGCGCAGCATTAGGGTTTAGCAAAACGCGAGCGGCCAAGCACACCCAAATATCCATGGTGCTAAGCATCAACCCGACAACCGCCCCGTTGTTCCACCTTGACGCCGACCCGGGCATGAGCTTCCTCCAGGACGTCCACCCCGAGGTCACCGACGCGCTCCTCGGCTTCGTCTACGACCCGCTCGATCCCGCCGTTAACGCCGGCCTCGACGACTTCCTCAATCCCCTCCCCGGCGACGACGACCAGCACTGCGCCAAGAGGCCGCGCTCCGGCTGCGGCGATGACGCGCGGTTCGACTTTACAGCCGCGGACAGCTGCAGCCTCGGCCAGCCGTGGAACATTGATGGCGGTAGCCAGATGCAGGTGCCGGTGCTGCCGGAGCTCCTGACCGAACTCGTCCTGCCACTGCCGCCGCCGGTGCAGCAGGAGCAGCTGCCTCCGGCGTTCGTCCGCGGAGCTTGCGCAAAGAAGGCGGCGGGTAACGGGTGCCAGTCCGTGCAGAGCGCCGCGGCGAGGGAGCGGCGGAAACGGATCAGCGAGAAGACGGCGGAGTTGTCGCGGCTGATCCCCGGCGGGCACAAGCTGAACACCGCCGAGATGCTGCAGGAGGCCGGCCGCCACGTGAAGCTCCTCCAGGCCCAGGTCAGCATGCTCGCGCTCATGCACACCATCAAGGTAATTATTAACGAGGAACGCCGCAGAACCACTGCATTTCTCAAGCTTGATCGATGCCTCATTGGTAAAATGCAATACACTTTCACGTACGTACGTCCTGAGTCCTGACCAATGTGTCTTCTTGCATGCTTGCAGAATGACAAGATACCGTCCATGGTGCAAGCTCAAATGCACGCGCTGCTCGTCTGCGGCAGCGTGCAGGAGCGGCTGGCCGCCGAGGGCAAGTGCCTGGTGCCGAGGAAGCTGGTCGATACCATGGCCAAGGACAATGCCATCAAGTCCAACGCGCTGTTGATCAGAGACCTGAACCGCTTCATGGAGTCGCTGCAGCAGTAGCCAGACACGGAGTTGGTCATGGCTGCCGCGCGCATCCGTGCGTGCATGGTTGTCCTTTTTTGAGAACACCACCGTGGATGCATGCGCGCGCTCCCTGTTGTTGTCGTGTGTTCCTGACCCCTGACAACGACGCCTGGTTATAACTAATCGATACTCCTAAATTAGGTGTAGGCATCCGGATTGAGTTAGATCGCTTTAACTTTAGTTAATCTAGTTTTGATTGGTGGCTTTCAGCTGGAATTTATTCTCTAAATAAAAATAGTTTCCCAAGGTAGACCCTGTTCTCCCAATAAGCTGGAATTTATAGATTCTGTTCTCTCAAAATTCGATAGAGTATTTCCCTCCTGTGTGCTTTTGCATAAAATTACCTGTGCGTTTAATTTACACGATTACAATGCTCCATTCCTCTTTCTTCGTTTAGATCAGGACATACAGTTTAGCGCAACCTATCCAATTTTTCACTGCTCTGTATTGAATTGTGCACAAATGCAAGGCTCGAAGGTTGTAACTGAGAATAATAGCGGTGTTTCATTACATCACCCTTTCAATACAAGTTACTAAAAACTTGAAATAAATGAAGAGACAAGTAATTATAATATATTTTTTATTCATGCTTCTATATTTGTGCAGCTTTACACTACATATGAAAAACTGTAGATGTACTTTATAAATTACTCCACCTATGTATGAAGTTTCAAGACCTACAATTTTATACATAAGTAGAGTAATATATGAAGTACATCTGCAATTTTTTTCAAAAATTTTCATAATTTTTATTAGTTGGTGTGCACGATGTGTATACGGGAAGCCCTATGTGTATAGGATATGTTGCCTTCGAGATGATGTATAAAAGCACCTGCCATAAAATAATCGCTTATATCTGCTGAATGAAAAAAGGAATGTAAGAGTATGGATGATATAGCGATGGGCCTAAAATGTAGAATGGGTCGAGCGACCTGATGCTCAGTACTCGGAGGGTTTGGTCGAGCGCCAGCCTGCATAAGGCCGCCGCCTCCACGTGGAATGGGGGCCCTATCCGCAGGGACGTAGCCGACTCGAACCCATCCACGTGGCGCTTTCTCCTCCGTCCATCACAATCCTGTGCAACCTAGCGCTAGTTTTGCGCATGTCATGCTTGTTTCTTCTCTCTCTCGCTTAGATCTGTTTCGTTCAAAGTAGAGTTGTGCTTACCAACTTCGTTTGGATCTGTTTCGTTCGCTGTTTTGATGTTTCGACTTCGCCCTAACCGATCTGATGCTCTTTTGAGGTGATGATCCTTTCCCCAAATTATCGACCATGATTATATTGTGCCATTTCGCAAGCCCTTCTTCTCTTTTGATCAGAAAACGTACGTCCGCTTTGCGTTCGATTTCCTTCCTGCTTTTTGTTCATTTTAATCCAGCGATTAGATTTGTTTCTGTGGTCTGTAGCGTAATGTGCTAGTGTTGAGCGTTTGTCTCCTGTGATTTTTTAGCTTCTTCCCTCTTTCCCTGTCCTTTCTGTTTCATAGATTGCATTCTTGGTTAGCATGGAGCTGAGGATCCTTTCCTCGAATGATCGACTATGATTGTACTGTGCGCAAGTGTGATCACTTCTCTTCGGAGGATGATTCCAAGCCAGAAATCTGGTCCATCTAGCTTTGTCAACACTGCGTTTCTGTATAACTGTTTTTTTTCTTGCGTTGATTTGTACTGTCCTTTTCTGGTTTGGATAGTTTTGGTGAGAAGAATTTGAATGGAAGTGGGGATCCTTTCCCCTAATGATCGACTATGATTTACTCTGCGCAACTGTGATACCTTCTCTCCGGAGGAGGATTCCAACCGAGAAATCTGATCTAGGTTCTAAACTCATAGCGGCAACTAAACTTGAGCTCTGTTCTCGTTACCAGACTTAACCCAATGAGCTGAGCTGATGACAACCATGCACCTCCTGCGTGCGTGTTTCAGAGGGCACCCCTCTCTTTATCAAACTTTGTACTTTGTTTTCTCCCAAAATTTTCGGTGAACCCACAATTTATAAACCAGAACGAAAATAGTGAATTCTCGTTTAAATGATAAGTTTTAATCCGGACGATCATAAGTTAATGAAGTAAATATATTTGTCAAGTAATTCTCATTTCAGTGCTTAGATAAGCGCGCAATCACTCAAACGGACAGTAATCCAATTCAGGTACGATAATGTTGGTTTATTTTGCTGCAGATTAAATTCATGTGGGCTGGAAGTCGTCAACTACATCTGTAATTTGAAAAAACTGGCAAGCATTGTTGTATTTGCAAATTGCTGTACTAATTGCTGCTTAAATGTAAAACTTGCGCGCTACCGTCCTTCAGATATTCTTGTATCTTACCATGCTTACAAGGGGTTAAAATGTTTAATAGTTGCATTTCGCACACAAGCGGTTGACAAACTATTATTGAACTTGAATTTCATCACCTTTTTGGCGGCGATTAGGAACGCTAGTTCATGCACACCCGCGCGTCGTGCATAAACACACACGCGGATAATGTTCAAGACGCCGATGGCCACGGCGCTCGCCTCACGCACGCGGTCACATCACATCCGTGGATGCTGGCGGCGCCGGTCGCCGTGGTCGTAAGATTGCCATCGATCCGTGCCTCCCTTCCATGGCGTGATCGATCGAAACCCCGGGATAAGGCGATCACTGCAACGCCGTTGCCGCCGCCCCTCAGCGACCAATTCCGATTAATTTTTACCTACGTACGCGCCTGCTTAAGCTTTGAATATGGAGAATTTTGGCGTTTTTGGCTTAATTTTGAATGTGATTTCTGTTCCTAGAATGCTTAGCGCGGTTGATTAGAAGCTCTGCATATGTAGTGTGGAATTTTTGTTTAAAATAATATATATTTAATGAAAAATTACAGAAATAATATGCCGAAAATAAAAATGACAGTTCTACACACCTGTCAGCCTGTCGCTAATCGTTGGGGCGAGATACAATACGTTTCCAAATTGCGACAGGCTCTCTGTCGCTAAGAGCCTGTCGCAATTAGCATGTCGCAATTTGGAATTGCGATAGGTGTGCAGATCTGTTATTTTTATTTTTGGTATATTATTTCTGTAATTTTTTATTAAATATATATTATTTTAAACAAAAATTCATGTAGTTTGTGTGCTCGTGTTCTCGGAGGAGACAGGAAATCCTTCAAAACTCAACAGTTGAGGATGCAATAGCTAAACGCCTAAAGTGAACTAAAGGGAAGTTCTAAAAATCAAGAGATCTTTTTTTTTTCCTCTGGAAATAGGTGATATTGTTAATAGTCAAGAGGTAGCGCTAAGATGTCATTGGAGAAAAACCTTTGTGTCACACGAAGCACAACAATCAACATAGAAGCACAGCACCGTGATCCTAAACAGATTTTAGGCAACAAATAAAAACATATATGCAAACGTAATTGTTTATCAGTGTTTGCAAATAAACAGATGACAATAAACATTTCCATGTACTATCTCCGTTCTCGAATGCATGCCAGTTCACCTTTCAAATTTTATTTTTAAATACATGTCATTCTACAATTTTAATTGCAATTTTATCACATTTTCCTTCTATACCCTTTTAGCTATTTTCGATATTATTTACTAACATGAGCTTAGATAAGATATAACTATGGATGGCAATGGGTACCCGAAACCCGATACCTGATGGGTATTTACTCCATTAGGGTACAAATCTGGTCCAATAATCATACCCATGGGTACCTTAATGGGGGAAAACCTTCACCCGTCGGGTATGACGGGTACGGGTACGAGGGTACCTGTTCACCCGTGGGTATGATCCACCCGCTTCTCGCTTAATGAGGTGAGTGTTATCAAGTTTAACTTGTTCATCATGCATCTATCAAATTTCTTCATTTCTCCAACACCATACAAAAGTACATAATCATCAACCATTAATGAGAAACATATCATCAAGTTGACATGCTAAAAAAATTGAAAAACTTGAATTAGCTACACATTAATGCGGGTACGGGTTACCCGTCGGGTCTCAGATTACGCATTCGCACCGCACGGCACAGTGCGGGTAAATTTTGTACCGCATGCGTATGGGTATTAGAAGCGGTGAATTTTATTAACACGGCACAGATGCGGTACGGGTAGGTGATACCCGCCAGGTATATACCCATTGCCATCCCTAGATATAACATCTAAACATATAATAAATAGGGGTAATGCAGTATTTTATAGATATATCTTAATGGAAGTGCAATAACATATAATAACGTATATTCTGAAACTGAATGAGTAATACATATGCCAACGATGTAAATTAATCCAAGGAAAACAGTTCTCTTTAAAAAAAATGACATGAGGAAAACAACCAAACGAAAACACAAGCAACCGTTTAAACAATTGCGGTCTAGGCAGAACGGCGAGAAACTCCCAGTCCCAACTCGAGCCCAAACCCATAGCTCGAACCGACCGATCCCACCCCACGCCTCGCCCAACCACGGACAGCACCAACCAAACTCCGCACCACCCACCGACGACCTCGCCGAGAGAGAGAGAGAGAGAGAGAGAGAGATGGAGGCGGCGGCGGCGGCGGCGGCCGGCGTGCAGCTGGGCTCCTCGAAGCCGCAGATTGCAACCCAGGCGGAGATGGCGGAGGCGCGCGTGCCGCTGCCCTACCGCGACCAGTGCGCCCACCTCCTCATCCCCCTCAACAAGTGCCGCGTCTCCGAGTTGTATCTCCCATGGAAGTGCGAGCCCGAGCGCCACGCCTACGAGAAGTGCCAATACGAGCTCGTCATGGAGCGGATGCTCCAGATGCAGAAGATCCGCGAGGCTCAGGAGGCCGCCAAGGCCAAGGGCGGCGCCACCATTGGCGCCCCCCTCATCCCGTCCACCGCCAAGCTCGCCTGATCCGGTCCGATCCGATGGCTGACTCAGGTGATCTCTTACTCCGTCTCGAGATTTCTGTTTTGCCCTAGATTTTGCTCGGTTGTTTTGATCGAATTCGTGATTAGGACGTGAACACAAATTTTGCCTCTCGAAGTTCGAATTGCGCGAGTGGCGCCCTTTTGTCAGGGGGAGCAACATTGAGTGGCCAATTCGTCCGTTTTGGCGTAGATATTTGGCCAGTAAATTAATTATTAATTGGCTGGAGTTTTGATACTGGGCGGTTCAATGAATTACTAGGGTTTCAGTAGTAGGTTCAATGAATTACAAGGCCGACACTAATTCATGGGAGTGTGATGCACGTTAGCAGCCTAGATCAGTAAACCAATGTATGTGGCGATCTGGGATCAGTTTTTATGTCATCTCCTTGCTGTTCCTTATAGCTCCAACCATTTCTATTGTTTTTCCGGAGGTGGATACATGTTGAGTTGTGATTTGTAAAGGGTCCGTGCTTATAGTGGAGCTGAAGTACCCAGAAAAGGATTTAGAGAGGTGATTAGCTTAATGTGAACTCCTGCTGTTTGGCCTGGGGCATTTTGTGGAGATTCTAAACTAGTCATGATCTGGAGTTTATTTTAATACATGTTTGTATCAGTGGAGCTTTTAGATTTTAGACCGGTCTTAGCCAGTGTTACTAGGACCTATGTATCACCGATACGCGATACCGTACGGCGATACGGCCATACGCAATTTTCCAAAAACGTGAATCCGGCGAAACAGTGAGTATATATGTATTAAAAAAAATTTAAATGTAAATAGGTCAATAATTAGGCTATTTGTGGCGCTGGAAGCTGGATGTTGTGCGAGAGTTCGTGTTGCACGACGAGAAGGGGGCTACAAGGGAGAGATAGATTTTTAGAGTTAGGATTGATGAGCTAGAATGGGCTTTTCCTTTGTTTGGGCTTTGTGTTATGGGATTGAAGGTATTGGAGAGGATCGCGGAGTATCGGAGAAGGATCGGGACTTTTTTAATTAATTTTTATGCTCAATTTCACGGATCCTTATCGATCCGGGATCGGAGAGGATCGCGGTATCCGATAAGTATCCGATACCGATACGACACCTTCGTGAAGGATCGATGATTCATAGACTAGGACACCTGTGTCCAAATTTTTTTGCCGAATCGGACACCTCGAATCTGACTTAGATTCTGACACCCGTGTCCGATTCTAAGTAGCATTTTCTATGTTCAAGAAATTTTGCCGAAGCGGACACCCTGAACTTGAGTCGGATTACAACTCCCGTGTCTATGTCCAAGTAACACTAGTCTTAGCAGAAGAGGCTGTTTTGACTTCTCTGTTTGTCCTTGGAACAATAGTTTATTATTGGCTAGCTTTTGATTGTATAGAATCTGTTTTGGAAGCGGAAGTTCTTCTTTGATTAAAAAGTATCTGGTAAATATGTCATGTGAACCTAGGAGGCAGAAGGTTGTCTAGGGTCATGCTACCAGTCACTGCAAAAGATGTCAAATTCAGAGGAATTAGCCCTAGTTTTGTTTGTAAAATACAGTGGTGTCGTGTCCCATTGGAAAATAAATAAATAAATAAATGAAGATTATCATTTACCTTGTATGTGGCAAATGTCAATTCTATGTTCCTCGGTAGTACCTGCACCTCAGTAGGTCCATTATCTGTTCTTTTTGTAGTGGTGAGAGTAACCGCGATGAGCATATTGAGCATGGAGATACTTTTTCGTACCTTCTCTAACTGTAGTGTTATACTCTTGGATCAACCAGGGGCTTGGCAGCCGTTCTGGGGTATATTTGGCATTTGGAAAGAAAACTATTTCTTAGCTTAATTGATGACCTTAAACTTGACGGAGGCAATGGTTAGGTTCTAGGGCTGGCATCTATAGCCCCTCTGATTTCAAGTCTTCAACAGGTGGAAGATGTTCCAGTAGCCCACTTATATCAACTTACTAGATTATCCTCTTGGTTTCTTTGTAGGATACCTTTTTCGCTTTGGCGTGCCCTTTACCTGATTTAGCTGCCTGTATCTTGTGGTGTTTGATCTCACGTATAGTGTTTGCCGGTGACTGAGCAATGTATCACATTTCTGGAGTGAGTCCTTGTTCTTTCAGTTTAATCAGGTTAAGAACATCTGTCTGCATGAAATGTATCTCAAATTCTCTTGGTTGTTTTAAGTTAAAATATTATAACATAGCTCTTAAATGTTAATTGAACCAGTTTGGTGACTACTGACTAGGTTAAGGTGTATCTTTGCATCTATTGTTTTATGGTTAGATCCAGGCCATTCTCACACTCTTTTTATTCTTGCTTTAAGTAGTGGTGAGCCATTTCCATTAAAGCTTACATTTTTTTTGGCTACTACTTCTACATTATATTTTATCTGTTATTTGTCAACTGTCTTTACATGAATTCAAAACAACCAATCCTTTGCTGTACTCTTACATTACATTCTGTATCCTCTTTTACTTAGAAGTTTGTCTGCAATTAACTGCTAGATTTGATATGAATGAGACCCCCCCTCCCCTCTCTTCTAAATGCAGCCTAGATATTGAAACCGAGCAAACCACACAATGCTAAATTTTACTGTGTGCCTCAACAGGCCTACATAAAAGTCCTATTCTTTCGCGTATCATATCCACACAATCAATTAGGCACATCCATTTGCTGTATTCTATGGTTTTTCCCTGTTTCTACTTGCTTTTATCTAACAGCCTTGCCTTGACAACTGACAGTTGTTCCTCTAGTTGTAAAATGTAAACGGTAAACCTGCTACCGGATGGCATTGGAATTACTGACCTAGCAATGGAGATACAGAAAATTGCCCCTCAACTCTAGATTTGGTATCCTTGGTACAAATATGGCATCATATCCAATTTACAATTCTTTTGCACTACAAAAGCTAAGCACCAAAAGTTAAGTACCACACGACTGCCATTTGAACTTGTTAATAAAAAACAAGGGCAGTGCGCCTAGTCATTGGCATGTATAGTACAGTCTGGGAGATGAGCTAATGCTGCTGAATGATGATATCATATTGTGGCGAATAATTAGTTATTACTTATGTTTCTTTGCTTTCCTGTTCAGTTGCTTGCTTTGGTATAGAAGTTCACTGAACACAAGTAACCATCTGATTCATGTAAGCAACAATCATGAAATCTAGTGCAGAAGGATTGTAAATATGTGAAGCCCTTTGCTCATCCATGATACATTTGAAAACATATGGGATGTGATATTTAAGGAATCCTTTGGATCTGATCTGGGCCATATGGCTACAAACCGTCCACTGTAAATCATGTTTTTTAGCTGTTCTGCAATCCTGTCTGATAATTCTGTTTGTAGCCTGTGACAGCAAGAAACAAAGGACATTCAAGTGTACAATAATGATGGAAGTTCAACTAGTCTCTATTGGCTGGTCAAGGTTCATTTCTGTAAGCAGTAACTGCGAGGGATTCCCTGCATTACTGTGTATGGGGTACTTTTTCTTCAGAGTTATGCATTATGACATTGTGACGTGAACCTTTTTGGCATTTGCAAGCTTTTCAACGCTGCCCATTAAGTGGTGGAATCATTTTGTACCTTTAGGCCTTGTTTGGAAGCATAATTTTTCAAAACTATGATTTTGATATACTATAGTTTACAATTGTTTTGTCATAAATACTATAGTTTCACTAAACCCTCTTGAAACCATGGTATTCTTTAGAACTGTCAACTGTTTGGATGTAACATCACAAACTATGGTATTTGAGTGAAAATAGACAAGAAGCTAGCCAAACCATGAAAACTTTAAGTTGGAGTGGAGTTTCAAATACTCCAAAAATACCATAGTATGTACCAAACCATAGTTTTTATGAGAGTAAAATATTATGAGGTTTGGTTACTATGCCAAAAACTCAGATAAAAACTATGGTTTGGTACATACTATGGTATTTTTGGAGTATTTGAAACTCCACTCCAACTTAAAGTGCATACATGGTGCAATTCCAAAATGTTTACGGCAGGATGAAGTTTGACCCGATTTGAAGGCGAAAGTGAACCTAAATGTCGATTCTTCGCTTGGACGCTTATCCACAACAAAATTTTAACAATGACAATCTTCAAGAAGGGTGGTCAGTGTAATGCCACTTGCAGTCTTTGCAACACGTCGCAGGAAACTCCAGCTCATATCTGCAAAGATTGTTCTTTCGCTAGACAGGTTTGGAGCCTTCTCTTACGATGGGGGAAGCTGGATCGGTGTCGGCACATAAACCACAACGGAACATTATACAAGTGGTGGACAAGGATGAAAGCCCAATTTGATAAATCAAGAAGAAGGGACTTCGACGGTCTTCTAATTTACTTCTGGTGGAACCTTTGGCTAGAGAGAAACTAACGCATTTTCCAGGGGACCAGCAGAACGCCAGAGCAAGTGGCCACAGTGATCAAGGATGCAGTGCTCAACAGAATCTTTGCGTTCTCCTCAAAGCCGAGAGAGTAGTCCTTTTTCCTTCATTGTTGTTTGCGGCGCTCGTTATCAGTGGTCCTTTTTCCTTCTCTTCCTTTTTCTCTGCGTTTTTTAGCTTGATGGTTTGCTTAGGTGTCGTCTATTTCATCGGAGTGGGTGGTTTACTGATACAGGTCGAGTAGTGTTGCTTGGTTGTAAGGTTTTTTCATGGGTACGGTTTTTTTCATAAAAAACAGGACCCAAAACTGCTTTCTCTCTTCTTAATATTAAAAGTTCGCAGCAATTCTCTTGCTGCTCCTTCTAAAAAAATTAGTATAAAATACCATAGTATTCTTAGAAACCATAGTATTGCCTAGAAACTGTGAAAATACATTGCTTCCAAACAGGCTGTTCATTTCTGGCATATTGGATCAGTCGCTACAGTCTAGTCTTGGGGAAAAAATGGTGTTTCTGTGTTATGTCGGATTTTTAGTTATTTCAAAGTGGAGCTCAGTCCCTTGTTTGTGAGCTACAACTTGAGTAGCCACAGAATTTTATCGTAACTTGGATGCTGCAACTATATAGTCTTCACCACTTTTATGATCAGGACCCTTTTGGAGGTTTGTCTCCCATGTGAATCCATCACTACGACCTTTGACGGCTCTTCCATAGGGATGTGTCAGGTGGTTAAGTTTGGGGACAGCGAATTCTTCGCTACTCAATTGGCGTGAGGCTCACATGGTTTTTGCTCTATGCAATTGTTTGTTTTGGCCTCAAGTAGGGTCAGAAATTGAGATGCTGTTTTATTCTGTTTCCTCCGGTACAATTTGGTTCTCTTTTATTCCATCTGCGATGACACTTTCTGTCTGGAAGCTCAGCTTGGTTTTACTTTTTCTGTAGCCCATGTTTATCGTTCAGCTGCATTGACCAATTGGGTTGCTTTTGGATGCACAGGACGTTACTACAGGAAGAATGGCGTTGTGCTTGGATCATGAATGTTGTTCTATGAACAAAACATCTGTTTGAATTTGGCATAAAGTTAACTGTTGTCTTCTTCCTCTCCGCTTTTTTCTCCTTTGGTGAGCATCTTCAAGTTTGAACTTGATGGAATAAGGAACTAGCTGTCTATACTCGATGACTGAAATGACACCTTGAAGTTTTGAATGCGAGACCCTGCACATATGTAGACGTACTTTTATGCGGTGGAGTTAAGTTATAACGAATCCGTGTCTAAGCTACAGAACTTTGCGGAGATTACTGTTTGTTGTGGACAAGGGTTCGCTGAGACGTCGTGGTGGTACTGCGCCCTAGCGGGGGAATTGTGGTCGATATTTGTACCTGTGTTCATGGATCTAGGAGCTTTGCCCTATTTGGTCTTTTGCATATTTTTTTTCACTTTTGTCTCTCTTTATGAATGAAATTCTAAATCTAGTTTTTTTTTTCTTGACGTGTCATCTACCGTACTCGCTAACAGCGGTCGGTCATCGACACTACAACCACCGCGGCAAATGAGTTACTGTGGTTCCTGAGCTCGACAATATGAGGTAGTAGCGCCTGAGCTTGTGTATCAAATGTGGAAAAAAAGTGTGTAAGCGGTCAAATATACCTAGGTTTCGTGGATCTATTGCTTCATCTGTGGCCATTCTCTAGGCTGGATGTGTGTACTTAGTGACCTCAAGTAGCCGGCTAAATATGTGGTGTTTTACCGCTTTGGCCACACTTTGGGATTTGAACAAATTCTGGCCATAGCCATGGATCTGACTAATTTTTCATAACCAGTCTTGGCCTAGGGGTTAGTTTTTGTACCAAGGTCGCAATCCGAACGATCTTTGATTTACGGAGCTTTTTGTTATGCCCATGTTTAACTATAGATTATGACAATCTTTTCGTTAACTTGGATCACCAACTAAAAACGAACATACCCTTGACGCCAGCGGCACCTGTGACTTTCGGTTCTAGATGCCTATTTGCTTAGGCTTATATAGCTTAAAACTAGTCTTTTTTTTCCTTAAGTAATTTAAAAGCAGTCTGTTTTTATATTTCGTGGAGATGAGTAATTTTGTCGTAACTTCAGTGGTATTAGTTTAAAACCAACCCTTAATAATCCAAAAAACACTTCTTTAGTTGCTTTTAACTTTTAGTTATATGGAATCTTAAAGCTTTTAAAAAGGACGGTGCTATAGAACAGTACAACGTTAGGTGAGTTTCACTATGTTCATAAGAGTTTTGTATAATTCACAAGTTTCATTAATGTTTTTGGAAAGTTCAAGCAAAATCTATTCGTGCATCGACAAGTTTCAAAGAAGTTTCATCAAGTTTCATGCATATTTTCGGATTTTAGAACTCAAGTTTAATCAAGCTTCAATCGAAGAGTTTCAGTCAAAGAGTTTCAAAAAGTTGCATTAAGTTTCAACTAAAAGTTTCAATAGATTTCAAAAACATTCAACCAAAAGTTTCAAGAAGTTCACCAAAGATTCAACACGTTGTAGCAAGTTTAATCTTTCAAGGATTCAACAATTTTTTTTTCAAAAATATCAACTCGTTTAAAGTTTAAGAAGTGATGTTTCATGAAAGTTTCAGATAATAAATTTAAAGATTCAAAACGAGTTTTACCTGTTTCAAGAAGAAAAAAAGATGAAAGACAGGGGTCATGGATCTTGAGGCTTAAGTGGAGT
This sequence comes from Guadua angustifolia, assembly GCA_036346375.1. Classification (NCBI taxonomy): domain Eukaryota; kingdom Viridiplantae; phylum Streptophyta; class Magnoliopsida; order Poales; family Poaceae; genus Guadua; species Guadua angustifolia. The sequence goes on along the minus strand of CM070504.1, from coordinate 2,661,264 downwards.
AGAAGCACGTTACTCGCACTAGCCTTTGTGTGCTCACCCGTTTGCCAAACCCGCTAGCTTGCCATATGCACAGTGGTAGGCGCCATTCAGGAGTATCTCATCGGAAGAGAAATTGACGGTTTAGCATTTCATAGTATTTTACATTTGAAAAAAAAAATATTTTAAAAACAACTTTTTATTTAGTCTTTAGCGTTTTGCCTTTTAAACAAGAGAAAAAGAACAATCAGACAAGGCCTAAAAGAAGGCAGATCACCTCTGACTTGTGGCTTCGAAGGAGCGAAAATAGAGACAGAACGAGCCCTTCAACTATTCTTTGATGCTCTTGGTACTTAGATGCCTACCATGTTCAGGAATTTCAACCAGCTTCTTGTGCGGAGTTAGAACTACAACTGATCCTTCTAGTTCAATGCACGGTAAAATTCAGCTTTCTCTTCTCTCTGTCTGTGTTGCTACTGTTGGCGACATTGGATTCTTCTGTTTGGCAGTATAAACTGCCCATCTCAACTCCGTTACTATCCCGAGGAACAATTACTTTGCGTGATGCAGCAGTGGTCGATCACAGCCTTAACGACGGTGGTTGGGGCGTCGCATTATCAATCAGATGACACGTATGTTGCTTGTGGCGAGGAGGCAATCTAGGGGGTAGGAAAAGATTTGGGTTGGGGCAGCACAGCTACAAACTAGAGCGAGCGAGCGTTGTATTGAGCTGTGCTTTGTACTGGCTAGCGAGAGCGGCGGTGACTGGTGAGAAAGGACAAGGGCAGCTAGCTAGCAGGCATGGAATGCAATATAGAGAATCACGTAGTAGCATTGTAGCGAGGAGCTATGGTCGGGCCGGCAGGGCAAGGCAACGCAGGGGAATGATGATGGCATGGAGAAAACACGCACGCACATGCTACTATATTCCATTCCAGGCTTTAGCTAGCGAGCTAGTGAAGCAACGGTTACAGCTTGGCCGGTCGTCCCACCGTGTGCGACCAACGTAGGGCAAGACAGAATCATGCTCCTAAGGGACGGGACAAGATAGCATACAAATTGGTGTGTTAAACACACCCCTCTGCCCCCACCACCCTACAATGATGCTCCTTCCCTGTCCTGCCCGCCTTGCCACTATTCCACATCTCATCTCATCTCCTCATTCCAAGCCAGGCCCTCTCCTCTCCCCCTCCCCTCCGCATGTGTGTGTGACATCGTTCCTCGATAGATTGTCACTTAATATATATACATCTTTTGTGAAAATATTGTTCTAGCTTTTTCGTAATCATGCACGTGTTAGAATCACTAACTATGAGTAGTTTACTTTCCTCATAGATTAACTCTTTTATCTCTTTGAGAATTAGTTATTTCTTTTATCAATTGTCTCCCAAATGTCCAGCGCTAGATGTGCCCGGGATACGGTGGAGGCAAAGGGGGGCATGGTCGAATGGGATCGGATGTCCGACGAGCTAGATGATGAAGTAAGGGTGATTCCCTTCAGAGTCGTGTTCATGTGATAATTGGAGCATCCAATCTATCCAACAGTAAAAAAAATGGATTTGATAATTTGAGGCTACCCTAAAACTAGCTCACATGCCAGGTCAGGCCCACATGGTGAATGGTGGCGCTATTGTCTTGTTCACCGATTGCTCTCGTTGGTTGACATGTATTCTCAGGGGCATGCACCACGAGTTGACGCATGAAAGCACCAAAACCTTACATATCTTATCCCTGAAGGCATCCTCTCTTTCTCTCGGCTCCTCTCAAGCTCTTGTCTCCTCTGCTCACCTCCTCTCTCTCTCTCGGCTCCTCTCAAGCTCTTGTCTCCTCTGCTCACCTCCTCTCCCCCTCTCTCTCTCTCGCCTCAACCGCTTCCTCTCGCTCTGCTCATGGCTACACCATCGTTCTCACCTCGGTGTCGTTGTTCATCCACATTAGGGATGGCAATCGGGTGGGTACCTCCAGGTACGACTGCCGCCCACCCAAACCTGAACCCGAAACCATGTTGCCCACCTAAACCAACTAGACTTATCGGGCACAGATTTGTGTCCATACCTAAACCCGATGGGTACTTAAAACCCAATGAGTACCTATGGGTAGCATGTTGTGTTGAAAACAGAGAGTTAACGAGGGCTATATGTGACCAATGATACTCCAATTTAATTCATTTAATCAGCACATCATAATGGCCTATAGGTGACCAATGATACTTCAAATTCAAGTGAACACATATAAGTTATTTGATGGCAAATACTATACCATTCTATAGTGTTTTTATAGAAACAAATGTGTTTTCATAGATATTGTATTTGATTTCGATGAACAAGATGATAAGCATTAGAGTAAAATGCGGGATAGTGATATGTAAGCTTATTCAATGATTAAGATAAGATAGGAAACTTAATTGACCTGTATGTAAGTTCAACCTTCATTAGTTATGGTTTTGGTGTTAATGACAAATCTAATCTTGTGTTAATGACAAATCCAATATTGAGTTTATCCCCTAATGCGATAGTGTTATTAATAACAATCTTATATCGAGACTAACTTGTTTATTTAGAATATCTTTGATTAGTCTCATCGCATTGAAGAATGGAAAACCCAAGGTATGTTTGCATATTCATTCTAATATTAGTTGCATACTTTGGATTCAAGTTAAAGTATGAATGTCCCCATTATATTAACCACAAACGTGCATCAAGTTTCCCAATCCACACATTACATGGATGCACATACTTAGGGGGAGTTTGTAGTTTAACTTGAAAGTCTCTTTGTATTGATCGATTCGTTATTGACACATATAAGGATCAAGACAAAGAAACTAAATCTTTGAGTATATATTCGAATTGCCTAGTTATAAGTATACTCATGGTAATATAGGATATACCCAATACGATCAATTTGAATATGTGCATATTATCTCCAAGTCAATCATATTTATGCACATATACATGTGGGTGTATTCTATAGTTGATGATCTAGAGTAATGATCATTTCCATACAATTTACATATAATGGATCATTACTTTCCATCAACATGAGTATATGAAAACTTGTGTAGTTAATATATGCTCATATCAATTTAAATGATAATTTAAATTGAGTTCATTTGTCTTAATTAATTATTAACGAACACTTCATCATGTGTTGATGGTGTTCCGTGATTAATTGAGGACAGATGAATAGTTCTTAAGTATAATAAAGCATGAGTTGCATTATTGTACTTAAGACACACTTAAATCATTTCTATTGATTTAGGGTTGTGCTCAATTGATCTAGAGGCATCCATTATATGTTAATGGAGTGCAAGAGATAATTGAGACAACCATGCATCTTGGACTAACTATTTTATGAGTTGAGTTTGAGTTAGGTCCAAAGATGGATGAGATGGTGAGAACGGGACAAGGACGGCATCATGAGTTGATGGGCGTCAAGAGTGGATCCTGAAGTGGAGTCGAGTGGATATCCCGGGGGAATATCAAAGTGAAGATCATAAAGACCCCAAAGGGGATTGCTTGTGCGCGGCGGCGAAGGTATAATTAGATAGGCTAAGGACTTTATAGTCTTTGAGTCTGAGGCTTTTATCGCCGTGCTATTAAGAGGGGTCGTTTCCTAGCTTGATCTTCATCATGTGTTGATGATCTCAATCCCACGTTCACTCGAGCTCAAATCATTTGGATTTGATTTTTGCATGAGGGTTAACCATTTGGCATGTGCTGCGAATGGGTTAAGCTTATGCTTGGTTGTTATTGGTTTATGCTCTGATTTGCATGTGTTGCAAAGAGGAAGAGCATATGCATTTGGTTTTCGTATTTTGCTTTGATTTGCATGTGTTGCAAATAGGATAAGCTATTGCGTTGGCTTTTGCGTGAAGTTCATTTTTGCATGTGTTGCAAATGTTGAAGCTTCATGTTTTGTTCTCAAAACAATCTTTCAAAAACCGTGCGGTTGCTTGGAGCTAAGTTTTGCATGTGTTGCAAAAGGAGAGAGCTCAAGCACGATTTGGTGTTTGTGTGTTTTGTATGGAGCTAGAGGCTTGCATGTATTGCGAGTAAAGAGCTCATACATGTGATTTGGTGTTAAGTTTGGAGTTTGATTTGGTGTTGTATGGAACTAAAGAATTGCATGTGTTGCAATTAGAGAGTTCATGCATCTTGATTTGGTGTTGCTTGGAGCTAGACTTTTGCATGAGTTGCAAAGAGTAGTGCTCAAGCATGAAATGTGCTTTGCAAATGAGCCTTAAAGTTATGTGTTTCGATCCTAGAGCATGTGTTGGCATTTGCAAATGTGTTTTGCAAAGTGTCGGGGTCATGTGTTGATCCTTACATGGCTAGAGGGTTGATTGCATAAGTTTGCGGTTTATTTGCGAAATGTGTTTTTGCATGTTGGTTTTGGTGATATTTAAAAATATCTATGGGTGCTTAAATCATGAAAATGGGTGGAGATTGTAGCCCAAGTGATAAGCTTCGCATAGAATCAAAAATCACCCAAATCGGAGTTCGGAGTAAAAAGTTATGAGTGTTTTTCTGTTGCTGAATTTTGTATGGGCGGTTGGACCGGCCCGGGTCCGGTCGGACCGGCCGGGCGGTTGGACCGCCCCCGTATGTGCGATTTTTCCGAGACGCGTGTTTCTCGGTTGGTTGGCGGTCGACCGGTCGGGTGCGGTGCGACCGAGATGTGCGGTCCAATCAGCCATGTAATCGGTCGAAAATCGACTCGTTGGTTTAGGAGGGCTTGGCCGACGGCCGAGGTCCGGTCGGACCGGGAATTTGCTGATTTCGCCCATTTTGCCTCCAAACGGCTAGTTTTCTTGTGGGAGTTATAAATAGACCCCATGGGGGGCTTGGGCTGGTGGTTGTTGCTATGTTTGAGGTTTTGGGTGAGGTGTTGCATGTGTTGCACACTCACATTTGATTCTTGAGCAAAGAGTGAACTAATTGCATGTGTTGCAATTAGGAGTGGGTTTGAGAGGCTCTTGTGCATGTGTTGCACTTGAGTGAGGTCCTTGTGCATGTGTTGCACTTGGTGATCACCGGGAGCGCATTCGTTGTGCTCGGTGAAGTTCAAGCGGAGGAGCGGCTTGTTGCTCTTGGAGGTTGCCGACTCCTAGACGGCGTAGGCGTCGTGCGCGGGAGCTCTCGAGGTGTGAGAAGCCCCGGCAAGTTTGTGAAGGTTCGGGTTGAGCCTACGCGCGAGCGTGAAAAACCACGACTAGTGGAAAGAGGCGGGTGCTCGAGCGGGAGCCGGTTCAAGTGTGGGCTTGCCTCAACGTGGACTAGGGGAGACCGGCAAGTCTCCGAACACCACGGAAAAACATCGGTTGTCCCTTGTCTCTTTACTTTCAAGTATTTACATTTATTGTATATTGTTCAATTGCTTGATTGTAATTAGAATTGCTTAGTATTAATTGATTGTTCAAATTAGCAATTCTAGTGTAGAGACATAATTTAGTTAGTGCACATAGTAAGCCTAGTTGATTTAGGCTTTAATTGTCAAAACCTATTTATCGCTTCCGCATATATATTTGATTAGGTTTTGACATAGGGTTTGATTAGAGCGAATCGTTTAGTGAGCGATCGAATTTCATAAAACGCCTATTCACCCCCGCTAGGCGCATCCTCGACCCTACAAGTGGTATCAGAGCCACGGTCACTCTCATTTTAGGCTTAACCGTCTAGAGAGTAAAAAGAATGGCGACTAGCGGATTAGTGCACTCCACCGATTCACAAATATTTGATGGCTCTAATTATTCTTCATGGAAATTATTTATGATCGATCATTTTAAATCCATGAGCCCACAAATTTGGTGGATCGTAGATGTCGGCTTTTCTTCTCCACTAAATGATATTGCTCCAACTAAAGGAGAGGAGAAATGCCTACATCTCGACGCTCAAGCTACTAACATTTTATTTAGTGTTGTGAGCGTAGAAATATTTAATCTCATATGCAATCTCAAGAGCGCTCATGCTATGTGGATCAAGCTTCAAGAATTATTTGAATCATCCACATCAACAAGTGAGGATTGCATTGAGGAAAAGATGTCGGTCGATGATTTTTCAATCTCAACATCAAGCGTTGAAGAACCCAGCATCTCCATCAACCTCAATCTCCGCCTCAAGCGACGCATTTAATTTTCACTCCCATCAAAAATTCGTTGCTTCATGGCAAAAGGTAAAATGAGGTAAGTGACGCCAAGATGAGCCCTCTTATGACTTAATTAATGAATATGCTAGAGGAGCTTAATGAATTTCTTGGAAAGGAGAAAAGAAATATAAAATTTTGAAGTTAGAACATGACTCACTTCAAAATGAATATAATGTTCTAAAAGAAAATCATGAGAAAATCCTTTTCAAGGAATTCACCAAGTCTAGTGTGGATATTGCCATTCAATGTAATTTAGAAGATGAATTGCCTCACTTAATTCCTATCACAAATAATTCATCCAATAAATGCATATCCACCACTAGCGATGATATACCTTGTTGCTCTAATTCAATTGCTAGTGTTTCCTCTATGCTTGTTGAGACTAACCTTGTAGAGGAAAACAAAGAGCTCAAGGCCCAAGTTATTAGGTTAGAAAATGACTTGAAGAAGTGCTACAAAGGAAAAGCTGTCCTCGACGAGATCTTGAGCAAGCCAAGGGCGTCTCAAGATAAGAGTGGACTCGGCTACAACTCCAAGAGGGAGAATAGCAAGATAAGGCACAACGCAAGACATTCAAAGACCATCAAGTGCTTCGCTTGCAACAAGAAGGGCCACCTCGCCTCCGTGTGCCCAAACCAAGTGGATAACAAGGCCACACCATCAACAATGAGGCATACCGGCAAGGAGCACAACAAGAAGGTCAAAAGAGGACCAAACGGTGTGACGTGCTTCAATTGCCGGGAAAAGGGACATTTCGGTAAGGATTGTCCCAAAGGTACTACCCCTAAGCCTATTCTTATTAATGAAAATTATTTGCTTAGGAAGGACAAGAATGGCAATGTGTTTGCCAAGCTTGTCAAATCCCCTATGCCGGTTCAAAATGATATTCATTTGCATAGGAAGAGCAATTCTAGAAATGTGTTTGCTCAAAATACTAGATTTCCTAAGAATAAGAAAATTCATGATAATCACATGCTTAGGAAAAATAATTATAGCAAAACATTTGCTAGAAATACTAGATCCTCTAAGCCGATGCATAATTTCAATAATCATATGCTTAGAAGAGATCAAACTAGAAATAATTTTGCAAAGTATCATTGCCCTCCTAAGCCATTTCATAAAAATGCAAATTATTTGCCTAGGAGGAATAATTATTGCAATTCTATTTCTAGTCATGTTAGTCAAGTTAAAAATGCTAAAATTAAGACCATTTGGGTTCCTAAATCTATTATGACTAACATTGGTGGACCCAACAAAGATTGGGTACCAAAAACCGCCTAAAAGATTTTTTAGGCAATATTGAGATGGATTGGACGCTTGCTCACTCAAGAGGAGAAGAATTATATTTGTCTACAAGTGGTGTCAAGCATGAAGAACAACATGTCCACTATGAGCCAATGCCATCTCGGGTAACAAGTATTTAAATTGATCCTTATGTCTTATAGCCTTGTGTAGGTTATATTGAAATATTAATGAAAATCAATTTAGATCACTTGTTGTAAGAACTTGCTCTCGCCTCTTATCTATTCTCTTATTGCAAATCTTGAGTAAGTTAGGACGTGGCACATTTAGGGGGAGTGTTAATTCATATTCATGTGTATCACATCCCTACATGTGCCCATATTAATATAAGTGCATATATATTTTCAAAATCAAGCCATTTAGCCAAAACTCAAAATTTGTATACTCTATTACTAATCTTGTGAAAAACTAGTTTAAAATGTATACAAATGCTTTTGAAATGTTTTTCAAAGGTTTTGGCTTCACAAAATCTATTTTAAAAGGAAAATGAGTTTTAACATCAAAAACTAGTTACTAGTATCTTGATTTTGATTTAAACTTATAATTTTCATAGAAATAAAAGTAAAAGGATTTTGAAAATAATTCCAAAATGAAAATCCTAGGGTTGGTCATTCTCAACAACTTTCGTGTTCAAAAGATTTTTAAAAGACCAACCTAGCTAAAGTTATTTGATTTTGAAACTCGCCGAAAAACTATACTTGACCCATAATGGTCATATTCTAGCACTTAGTGAGTTTCTCCATTTGTATCAATTCTTGTGTAGAATTGTGATTCAAAATGGTATTTTAGACTCATACACAAAATTCAAATATCTATATCTTACCCCATGCTTAATTTGAATTCTTTGTGTTGATTTGAATTTGACCTTGTTCTCTATTGCTTCTTAAATTGGACTATTTAGGTCAAAAGTCAAAAATCATATTTAAAAGGCCCAAATTTATGAAAAGCTTTGTAAAATTATTCTACTATATATTTCAAATATTTTACAAGCTTTCAAAATGAAAAACTATATGTTGAAATCAAATTTGGCTCAAAAACGATTCGATTTAATCCAAAAGGCCTATTTAAGCAATATACTCAAATCATGGCTTTGAGTTGATTTCATCATAAATCTTGGCTAGAAACAATCTTGATACACCAATCTAAGCCATGAAAATTGAAATTGCATGAAATCCAAATTGAATTGCATTTTGAGGCTTTTTCGTGAAAATCAATTTCCTTTTATGCCTCAAAGCGCAAATTGCCATATCTTTCAAAATAAAATTGATTTTGATAAAATTCTTTTTGCAAAACCTTCTAATTAGTCCAAAGTTCATCTCTGCAAATTTTCAAATTTTTTGGACTTCATTTGAGCTAATTTTGACAAAATTTACAAAAATTCTATTATTTTCAGTCATGGCGGTTGCACCGCCTCGAGGGTGGTTGGATGCCAACTGGTCGGACCGCCCTAGGGTGGTCGGACGGCCATGGCAAACTTGGTTCTGAATTTTCAGATTTTCAAAGTTTGCTTTTGGGATATCTTTTGATTGGAACTTCCTTTTTCAAGAATTCTTTTTGTAAAAGTTTCTTATGATCCCAAAGTTCATTTTTGCAAAATTTCAAAAGCTCGGGAATTTATTTGATCGCGTTTTCAAGTGGTATCAGTTATGAGCATTAAATTGACTTAAAGAGTGATTTTCACTTGATCTTTTGAAAATACAAAACTTGTGCAATTCAAATGCAAATAACTCCATGATTCATTCATTGAATATCTTGGGAGTTTATTTATACTAAGTTTTGGACACTTAACTCGCTTCCAAGTGATATCATGTCTTTGTTTTGCTCTGATACTAAATCTTTTGGATTTTATTGATCCTTCTTGAGCTTTTGATACCCGTGAGTATATTGTTCTGAGAATATTGCTCTGATACTCATCGATATCATCGATAATCCTTTCAAGTGGTATCAATTCTGTGTGAGTTGATCCTAAGTGGTATCAAATCGAGCTTTTATTCATTTCATATGCTTACAAAGTGGTATCTTTGAGTCTCTCATTTCTCCAAGTGGTATCATGGTTATTATTGATCTTCTCTCATGTGATATCATTGATTATGTGGATTTCTTTTTAAGTGGTATCATTGAATTCAATTTTTTCCTACAAGTGGTATTTCATTACCTCTTTGTAGAATTATTGCGATACCCACATTCTTGATTAAGATTTTTCCTCTCAAGCTAGAATTGTAAGTTCAACCGCTTAAGAACTCTCTGTGTGAGATTCTTTATGAGTTGAGATATATTAAAGAGGAAATCTCCTGTTGAGCATTTTTCTTCATGCAAATTTGAAAATGCTCATTTTCTTTTGGATCTTCAAGCAAGCCCTTGAGATTAATTTTACAAGTGGTATCTATTTTCTCAAGTGGTATTCTTTTGGGTTCCTCGTTTAACCCTATTAGGCAAAGTATTGGATTCTTTAAAAGAATCATATTGAAAATTTGCAAAGCCTAATAAAATGAGGAGTGAGTTATTTGAATGTGTTTCAAATAACCCGTGATACCCTTTACTTCGCTTTTTCATGCTTATCTTTACAAGTGGTATTTTTACAAGTGGTATCCAAAACCAAATATGGTCTCTTTTCGAGTTTTTCCTTCTTTTAAGACCATGTTTAAAATAAAACAAGTTTTCATGTTCAAATCCTTGGCAATGAATTGAAAGAGTGTATGTCACTTTTCCCAAGGTCATAAGTGTTTATTTCAATTCTTGTAAGACCTTCATTAAAAGGAGATAATTAAATAGGGAGAATTAGGAGCTTAAAAGAGATAATTAAAAAGGGAGAATATTTAAAAGGAAAAATGTTTGCCAAAGGGAGAATATTTAAATAGAGAAATCATCTTAGAATTCCATTTTGGTGTTTAATGCCAAAAGGGGAGAGTTAGGAGCTTAATATCATTTGGCTTAAAAAGGAGCGTAATATGATTAAGGGGAGAATTGATTCTCATATGCATTCAAAATTGTCAATGCTTATATTGTTTAAAATGTGCATATGCATTCAAATAGCTTAAATTCTCTCAATATGTTAGTTTTAATCCAAATGTGTTTATTAAGCTTGGATTTGTCATTAATCACCAAAAAGGGGAGATTGTAAGTTCAACCTTCATTAGTTATGGTTTTGGTGTTAATGACAAATCTAATCTTGTGTTAATGACAAATCCAATATTGAGTTTATCCCCTAATGCGATAGTGTTATTAATGACAATCTTATATCGAGACTAACTTGTTTATTTAGAATATCTTTGATTAGTCTCATCGCATTGAAGAATGGAAAACCCAAGGTATGTTTGCATATTCATTCTAATATTAGTTGCATACTTTGGATTCAAGTTAAAGTATGAATGTCCCCATTATATTAACCACAAACGTGCATCAAGTTTCCCAATCCACACATTACATGGATGCACATACTTAGGGGGAGTTTGTAGTTTAACTTGAAAGTCTCTTTGTATTGATCGATTCGTTATTGACACATATAAGGATCAAGACAAAGAAACTAAATCTTTGAGTATATATTCGAATTGCCTAGTTATAAGTATACTCATGGTAATATAGGATATACTCCAATACGATCAATTTGAATATGTGCATATTATCTCCAAGTCAATCATATTTATGCACATATACATGTGGAGTGTATTCTATAGTTGATGATCTAGAGTAATGATCATTTCCATACAATTTACATATAATGGATCATTACTTTCCATCAACATGAGTATATGAAAACTTGTGTAGTTAATATATGCTCATATCAATTTAAATGATAATTTAAATTGAGTTCATTTGTCTTAATTAATTATTAACGAACACTTCATCATGTGTTGATGGTGTTCCGTGATTAATTGAGGACAGATGAATAGTTCTTAAGTATAATAAAGCATGAGTTGCATTATTGTACTTAAGACACACTTAAATCATTTCTATTGATTTAGGGTTGTGCTCAATTGATCTAGAGGCATCCATTATGTGTTAATGGAGTGCAAGAGATAATTGAGACAACCATGCATCTTGGACTAACTATTTTATGAGTTGAGTTTGAGTTAGGTCCAAAGATGGATGAGATGGTGAGAACGGGACAAGGACGGCATCATGAGTTGATGGGCGTCAAGAGTGGATCCCGAAGTGGAGTCGAGTGGATATCCCGGGGGAATATCAAAGTGAAGATCATAAAGACCCCAAAGGGGATTGCTTGTGCGCGGCGGCGAAGGTATAATTAGATAGGCTAAGGACTTTATAGTCTTTGAGTCTAAGGTTTTTATCGCCGTGCTATTAAGAGGGGTCGTTTCCTAGCTTGAGCTTCATCATGTGTTGATGATCTCAATCCCACGTTCACTCGAGCTCAAATCATTTGGATTTGATTTTTGCATGAGGGTTAACCATTTGGCATGTGCTGCGAATGGGTTAAGTTTATGCTTGGTTGTTATTGGTTTATGCTCTGATTTGCATGTGTTGCAAAGAGGAAGAGCATATGCATTTGGTTTTCGTATTTTGCTTTGATTTGCATGTGTTGCAAATAGGATAAGCTATTGCGTTGGCTTTTGCGTGAAGTTCATTTTTGCATGTGTTGCAAATGTTGAAGCTTCATGTTTTGTTCTCAAAACAATCTTTCAAAAACCGTGTGGTTGCTTGGAGCTAAGTTTTGCATGTGTTGCAAAAGGAGAGAGCTCAAGCACGATTTGGTGTTTGTGTGTTTTGTATGGAGCTAGAGGCTTGCATGTGTTGCGAGTAAAGAGCTCATACATGTGATTTGGTGTTAAGTTTGGAGTTTGATTTGGTGTTGTATGGAACTAAAGAATTGCATGTGTTGCAATTAGAGAGTTCATGCATCTTGATTTGGTGTTGCTTGGAACTAGACTTTTGCATGAGTTGCAGAGAGTAGTGCTCAAGCATGAAATGTGCTTTGCAAATGAGCCTTGAAGTTATGTGTTTCGATCCTAGAGCATGTGTTGGCATTTGCAAATGTGTTTTGCAAAGTGTCGGGGTCATGTGTTGATCCTTACATGGCTAGAGGGTTGATTGCATAAGTTTGCGGTTTATTTGCGAAATGTGTTTTTGCATGTTGGTTTTGGTGATATTTAAAAATATCTATGGGTGCTTAAATCATGAAAATGGGTGGAGATTGTAGCCCTAGTGATAAGCTTCGCATAGAATCAAAAATCACCCAAATCGGAGTTCGGAGTAAAAAGTTATGAGTGTTTTTCTGTTGCTGAATTTTGTATGGGCGGTTGGACCGGCCCGGGTCCGGTCGGACCGGCCGGGCGGTTGGACCGGCCCCCGTGCGGTGCGATTTTTCCAGAACGCGTGTTTCTCGGTTGGTTGGGCGGTCGGACCGGTCGGGTCTTGGTGCGACCGGCCGCTGCGGTGCGATCGAGATGTGCGGTCCAATCGGCCATGTAATCTTTGAAAATCGACTGCTGGCTTAGGAGGGCCTTGGCCGGATCCGGGCCGAGGTCCCCGGACCGGAATTTGTTGATTCGCCATTTTGCCCCCAAACGGCTAGTTTTCTTGTGGGAGTTATAAATAGACCCCATGGGGGGCTTGGGCTGGTGGTTGTTGCTATGTTTGAGGTTTTGGGTGAGGTGTTGCATGTGTTGCACACTCACATTTGATTCTTGAGCAAAGAGTGAACTAATTGCATGTGTTGCAATTAGGAGTGGGTTTGAGAGGCTCTTGTGCATGTGTTGCACTTGAGTGAGGTCCTTGTGCATGTGTTGCACTTGGTGATCACCGGGAGCGCATTCGTTGTGCTCGGTGAAGTTCAAGCGGAGGAGCGGCTTGTTGCTCTTGGAGGTTGCCGACTCCTAGACGGCGAGGCGTCGGCGCGGAGCTCTCGAGGTGAGAAGCCCGGCAAGTTTGTGAAGGTTCGGGTTGAGCCTACGCGAGCGTGAAAAACCACGACTAGTGGAAAGAGGCGGTGCTCGAGCGGGAGCCGGTCCAAGTGTGGGCTTGCCTCAACGTGGACTAGGGAGACCAAGAAGTCTCCGAACACCACGGAAAAACATCGGTTGTCCCTTGTCTCTTTACTTTCAAGTATTTACATTTATTGTATATTGTTCAATTGCTTGATTGTAATTAGAATTGCTTAGTATTAATTGATTGTTCAAATTAGCAATTCTAGTGTAGAGACATAATTTAGTTAGTGCACATAGTAAGTCTAGTTGATTTAGGCTTTAATTGTCAAAACCTATTTATCGCTTCCGCATATATATTTGATTAGGTTTTGACATAGGGTTTGATTAGAGCGAATCGTTTAGTGAGCGATCGAATTTCATAAAACGCCTATTCACCCCCCCTCTAGGCGCATCCTCGACCCTACACTGTATTTAACTCAGTTACGTAGTATACACTTAATACTTAGACTGCAGTAATAGTAGAGATATCAACACATAATAGAGCATCGTCTAAAAGAAAGAGCATGATATATGCACAATAAATTGACATCATGATATGTGTAAAACAAATTTAGAGCATGATATATGCTTAACAAGTTTTTGAACATAATTTTGCCTTTTAAAGCCTTATGTGTGTCTCAGTCTCTAATTTAGGTTGTTACGTTTTCAATTTTCTAATATACATCTTATAAAAAATAGGGCCCACATATCATAGGATACCCATCGAGTACCCATGGGTACAAATTGACACCCGCACCTATCCTGTGTTCTTATCGGGTATCCAAACCCGAAAACTTAAGGATCTGAAGTGCTACCCGTGCCTATACTTACTGGGTCGAGTATTCACAGGTACCCAAACTAATAGGTAAAACTGTCATCCGTGGTCCACATTGCCATCCCAAGGAGACTGTGCCGTCGGAGCTTCTCTCTTCATTTGAAATTTTCTCCAGTTCCCTCGCCCAAAAAAAAAAGAAATTCTCTAGATAGTTGATTTTTTTTATGTTAAAGGAGAACAAAAGGGGTAGGAAGAAGGGGGTACTGAAGGGGTGAGGAGGAGGGGAGCGTCTGTGAGGAACTCACGGTGAAGTTGACATCAAATTAGAGGTCTAAACATAATCAGTTGAACATAATCAGTTGATTTCGTAAATCCAGTTGAGCTATAAATGGAAAGTCCCTGTGCACATCGGATGACTATACGCGCATGTACCCGTGCATACAATGTGCTAATTGTTACACTACTGGTAATATACGTGTGCGTACAGTCAACAGCCTTGTGATGCTCCTTGTCACGGACTGCCGCAGCACCCAACGACGTCTTCCCCACCGATATGTTTGTCAAGAGGCATACAGCATTGTTAATGGCATGCCGATCGAGCTGGCCGTACAGAGAGAGACAGAGAGACGCAAATTATGTGCTCATCCATGGCATGCGCCGGTCGATCCCAGCCAGGGATCCAAAAACCGGCGAATTTCGGCGAAATTTCGCCGAAATTTCGGTTTTCGGCCCCCCCGAATTTATATATGCCAGCCAAATTCAAAAAATTTAAAAAAAATTTGATTTTGCTACAGTGCTGCTACAGTAATTTCGGAAATTTCGCCGATTGGAGTCCGGATTTTCAATTTTTTTGGCCGGATTTGAACGGAATGGGTCCAATAACCCTTAAGAAAGCCTTGTTCCATGAAAATTTGATGAAAAACTATTTTTTTGAGATTTTTTAAAATTTGGGCAGAAACCTTGTCAGATTTTTAAGAATTTTTAAAAGATTGATAATGATGTGAAAAAATTATGGTACCATTCTTAGTAGTTTGGGATCATACATAAAAATTTTCAAAATAATTTAACATCATTTGTTATCTTTAAAAAATAAAAAACCGAATGGACATAATTGGGACAGTAAACTTATTATATTTTTACAAATTTTCTCCGGTGTGATCATGATCTGAAATTTTTATGAAATATTAATAATTTGCTCAGTACCATTCTATAAAATTTTCAAAAAATGTAAATTTTCTTTGTTTGCTCAATAAAATCTATCAATGCAGTAAGCACTGAACTTATATGATTGCAATCTGCTCTGCACAGTTTTCAGATTTCGGATTTTGATTTATCAGACAATTCAAATATTTTTTAAACTTTTTAAAATTTGTTTTTCGAGTTTATTTCAGGTAATGATCCTTATTTAAAATTTTCAGCTCCATATATTGTTCCAGGAATTTATAAAATTCTGACAATGTACTGTGTACATATTTCTGTTTTCTGTTTTGGATTTATCAGGCAACTCAAATATTTTTATAAATTTTTGAAATTTTGTTTTTCAAATTTATTTGAGCTAAGGATTCTCATGTAAAATTTTTAGCTCAAAATATTTCTCCAGGAATTTATAAAAATTCTGACATTCAAAGTACTAGTTTTCAACTCTCTCTGTGTTTGAATTTTTAAAATTGCTCACATTTGATCATCATCTGAAATTTTTCCAGATATATCATAAGTATGTCAGAATCTCCACAAAAATTTCAAAACTTTCTAACATCGTTTGTACTATTTTTCATCCGGTTCAAACTTGCCAATCAACGTTTCATCTACATAGTATCAGTATTTGAATTTTTTAAAATTGCACAGATCTGATAATCACCTGAAATTTTTATGAGAACATCTCTAATGTGGAAGGAACCTACAAAAAAAAATTCAAAATTTTTCAGCGTCGTTTGAACCGATTTTCAGTCAGTCCAATTTGGGCGAATTTCGGGCAAATTTCGGCGAATTTCGGGGTATTTTCGGCGAATTTCGGAAAATTTCGGTGGAAATCGAACCGGATTTGAATTTTGAAATTTGAATTTTGAATCTTGTCCGGCCGAAATTACCGAATTTCGGCCGAAATTTCGGATTTCGGCCTGTCTCGAATTTTTTTCTCAAACGAAAAGTTCATCCCTGATCCCAGCTCTATTTGCATCACCTCCCAAGCAGCTGCCCCAACGCTGCACTCTCTCTCGCTCCTTTTCCGTCTATCTCAGATTCTCTACATAGATATACAACACACATACACACATGCGTGCTATGCAACCCAACCATCCATGCACATATCGCATATGTACACACGTTTGCAAGTTTGTTTGCGCTTTTACTTTGCATGCATGCTAGATATATACGCCGGACCGTACGTGCTTCCTGTCTAGCTTCCACTATATATATATATATATAACTTCTAATTAGAAGTTGGTGGTGATACGTCCGTTCTTTATCACTAACCTACGTTTAAACCGTGAAAAAAACGGTGATGAAAAAAACCGAACCGACCGACGGAAAAAAAACCTAAACCGTTTTTCGCTCCATTCCTCAAGATATGATCACCTTCCGACTTCTCCATGAACACGACAGCCGTCCCATCTGCGAGTCTAGATGCCTTCCTCAGTGCGTCCCCGCTCTTATGTAATCGGGAGAAATAGATGTTTGATCTTGTAGCACAATTTTCTTTTATTGTTTGACCGTTATGTTCCGTTATTAATTTTATTTTTCGTAGCAATACACGGATATTGAACTAGTATATATATACAGTGTAAGACGGTCGGCGAGATGCAAGCATCCGCGCATATTTACAGCTGAGCTGATCGATGGGCGTTGGTTGGCATGCATGCAGATGCAGGCATAAAGGATCAGGGGCCCTGAGTTTGGAGGGCATCATGAGCCGTATGATCCGCTTGATTTGCCCTGCGTGCAATGATGGTGGCGCTGGGCAACTTCAGCTCCATCAGCTCCTGTTCGGCTGTTCCCTCCTCTCCTCTCTCTCTCTCTCTCTCTCCGTGTGTATGCGCGTTTGGAACATACATGAGGCGAGCAGTGCCACTGGCCCAGTCCCACTGCTCTCTCTCTCATCGTTGGGAAGGGTAGATGTAGATCGATCGATCGATCGTATCTTTCTCTCATCGTTGGGAAGGGTAGATGTGTCGGATCGATCAGCTGCTCTTGCTCTTGTGCGTGTCGTGCGTGCATGGCCCCTTGAAAGATTTTAATAAGTTTATATGCTTGCTTCCATGGTTCCTCTTTCTAATTGTTCCTAGACTTGCTCTGTCGATTGCATGATCATCACCAATAAGTTGATCCCTTTGAAACTTTTCGAGCGAGCCCGAGCTCGACCGACCGATCTGTCCATCTCTTTGGATCCGCATGAATGCGTCATCTGCCATTCTGATCTCGATCTCTGTTTGATTATTAAGTTCGCTTTAACTAGTACGTACGTAGAACGAGAGATCCCGTCAGAGCCCTGAAAGAAATATAAGAACAGTAGTATATCAATGCATGTACCAGATGCATCAGGCATTATTGCAGGTTAATTGCATCTTTGAGCGATACTGATACTACCTGATCTCCATCATGTTGTTGTTGAGAGCTACTACATATTTTTCTTTCTAGAGATCAGATTACCAGCTATATGTGATAGCTAGCCTTTTGGTTTTCCCGAGACGAAAAAGAAAATCCGCCCTAGCTTTTCTTGCATTAGATTGATACCAGTACTTTTCAATCCAAATTCAAAGCTCAAATCCTTGAAGGCACACACTGCGCAGGCTCCTAGCTACAACCAGCTTTATTTTAGTAGGGTCTGTGGAATTCTGCAGGGATAAGTGGTGCTGCAGGGAGCTAGCCAGGAATTTTCTCGACCAGGCATGCATGATGCAAATATGCAAAGCAACCAAAGTTACCAAACCACATCAACTCACACACATGCAACTCATATCTCGTACATACACCGGACGGCCGGTGACAAGATTGTGCTTTTATTGATTGTTTTGATTGGACACATGCTTTCTATTTATATATGCTAGCTAGCTACCTAGCTCTCATTTGATTTTTGAGCAAGCCATTTGCATATTCACACTAGCTAGTTTTTTTTTTGAAAGGGCAGCAAGAGCATTACTGCGTTACTTATATTAAGAAGAAAATAGAAGATAAAGGTGAGTTCTGTTTTTTAAGAAAAAAATCGGACCCGAAAAAAAATCTCACAAATTACTGCCACTGACAACCTTACAAGTACACCACACCTGACCGTAAGCAACTACTAAAAACGAAAAAACACAATAAGAAAAAGGCCTTCCACAAGATGCACTACTCCGAAGGCTTAGGTGACAATTGTTCAGTTTCAGTCATTTTTGAATGAGCTGGAAATCAATCGAGAAGGGGAAAAAAATATAATGCAAGGGCTGCCTGAAAAACTAAAAGAAACCACGAATTGAAGTGAATTCAAGTTGCTCATGTCTACAGGTAGCAAGCAGAGGGCCGGGGGAGGAGGACAAGGCAGGTGCATGTCAGTGGTAATACTGGCGGAAAACTCGGCATGCTTTGCTTGCCGCTGTCTTCATCTCGCTCGGGTCAACAGCTCTGCTCCCATCTCATAATTATACCCCCCTCCTCCCCTCCTACCGCAGGGCAGGCATATGCCATGACCGCATCTGATCACTCCTTTGTCTCCAACCTTTTGTCTCTTCCTGTTCTCTCTCCCCTCCCACCCTGCGCTCCTGCACACCAAGATTAAACACTTCCATCTCACTGCTCACCTCCCTCCTCTCTGTCCTCTCCTTAGTAGGTGTTAACTGGCAGCGTTATATAAGCCCATGTATGCGTGTGAATTGTGAAGTTGCTGGCTGGCTGCTTATAGCTGTATAGTTGGTTGCAGACTTTTCCTGGCTTTTGCAACTTAGATTCATACATCCATACATACATACTTCATAGCTAGCTGCAGCAGGTTGATTTCTTGCTGGTTGTTAGTTGGTGTCCTATGCTGAAGCTGAGATGACCATGGTGAGAACGATGGTGGGCAGGGAGAGGAATGGAGGCGTGAGGCAGTACAACAGATCCAAGGTGCCCCGCCTCAGGTGGACGCCTGATCTGCACCACTGCTTTGTCCACGCCATTCACAAGCTCGGAGGCCACGAAAGTATGTGCATGCATGGGGGTTTTTTTTCTTGCACTGATCATGCTATTCATCACTGCTCTCTCTCTCTCTCTCTCGTCTTTGACCGATCTCTGTTCTCTGAACTGCACAGCTGCTTTTCTCGCGCCATTCTGATGTGTATGTGCGTGTGTGGTGTGTAGAGGCTACGCCGAAGCGAGTTCTGGAGCTGATGGGAGTGGGAGGACTCACCATATCTCATGTCAAAAGCCATCTGCAGGTTTAGTTCATTAGCCTTTATTATTGAGCAATTTTACGGTAGATAATATGGGTAATACCAATACTATCAACGAAAGTATAACTAAATCCTAATTTACTTGATCCGTTAGATCAAATAGAATGAACGACTAATATTCAATATTATGTGTCGTAAAAGTGCTCTTGTTATATATCTCTGATCATTGTAACATGTATTCCTCCGTTGCTTCTCCCGATTCCCTGTGTTGATGAAGTTAATTTGCATGCTAACTGATTAATGTTCTGGTCTTTTATTTGAAGCAGATGTACAGGAACATGAGGAATGATCTTGGAATGCAAGGTATATTGGTTGTTGTGCATGACTAGTGTACATTTTGTCAACCCCCCTTCCCCGAGGCGGGTATTAACGTTTGGTACCAAATCCATGAAAATTCCGTGCTCTAGATAATCACGTTTCTAATTAGCCAAAAAAAACACAGTAAAGGAAAAGTGTTTTTTTTTCTTGACAATGTTATTAGCCGCATGAAAGGCAGAGTGGAAAGTGTAAACTCCTTGCATATGTGTGCATGGATGGCACACTTCTCAACAACTATCAATCTCTTTGTGTTTGCTTTATGCAACTTCCAATGGGGTAGCTAGATAGTGATCCTTTAGCCTGTATGCATGCAGCTACTCCACTCCATGAGAGAGGGAGCAAAGGAAAAGCCTAAATCCATTCTTCTTTTGGCCAATCCTGTGATCAGGGGCGATGCAGGCGCAACAGGTGGATCAGGAACACACATATGGAGGAGGAGGAGGCATGGAAGTTTGTATTGATATGCAGCAGTGTGATCATGAGTGCGATGTCCCCTGCTGCAGCTGCCACTCCCCAAAGCACAGCAAGGAGCCACTGCTTCACCCCCAACTGAAAAGGTCACTGCCTTTTTATTTAACTCACTTATTTCTCGATCTGTTTACAAAACCATTCAATCTATGGATGTATCCCATCAAATATTCCAGCAGGCTGCACCTGCAGCTTGATCTCAAAATACGAGTACGCGAAAGTATATTCTTTTTGACAGCAAATACACGTACTGCCCGATGACATGTCTCTCGATTTATACTACACAGTCAATCAACTGTTCATAATATAATTAAGTAGCAGTTTATGTTTGTGTAGTCTCTAAAACGCGACCACTATTTTTTTTATGTTCTATCTGTTAACACCTGTGTCAAGTCTTACCTTTAAATATTTTTTTTTCCTTGTCTCTCCCAAGCATCAAGCATGGCATGAATGACAGATGAACCACGCATATGTTGCAGATTGCATTCAACAAACAATGGGGCAGTGGTATCGGAGATGGAGACTGGACGCCGAGGGGAGGAGGAGGCGAGCGCGAGCCCCAAAAGCCTGCTCAGAGGCCACGGAATATGTGAGAGGGACATGTCGTCGAGCCCGTACTGTAGCTTCGCAGAGGCAGGTGGCTACTATGTCCATATGCGGATGCAGATGCAAGCGGCCATGGCTCATGTGGAGCCCGGCGCGCCGGGAATAAAGCAGCAGCAGCAGCAGCAGCGAGAGCCGTGGCCGCCTGCAGGCGGTGATGGCGATGGCGAACACGCCGCCTCCAAGCTCAAATTCTTGGGCTTCGTGGTCACTTCGGGGCCGCCTCCTGCCTGCTGCCATGACCACCCTTTTGAGGTATATACTGCTGCTGCTCCGCTTACTACTGCTAGTATATCTTCTTAGTCTCGGCTATCGACGACGGATCCTACTGATCAGAGGGACAAAGCGTATGGATGAATGGATCATCTCAGTCTGCCAAGTGCCTCCCCTCTGCAATGTCATTGTGCAAACACTGTTTGTGTGTGACCTGGGCATCGTGCCACCCGACTGGCTGGCACACGGTATGGCACGGCACGGATATGATAGGTCATAGGTTAGACTGTGCCATCACAGCCCAGTTCGCCAGCCATGCCAGCACAAATCACTTCTAGTGAGCCTAGCACGCGACTCATTGGCCTTGCTGTACCGGTCTAAGTCTGATAATTTATATTATTGCGAGGGGAGGGAAGATAGTGGATACAAATATTCAGAAAAAATGAACAAAATTTTATCTATTTTACACAAAAGATGTGTTAATATAGTGGTTAATCTCTACTCGTAGATTCCATTGCGACCTGTTCAGCGTTTCGGAGATAAACCAGACGTCTTACCTTTTAACTTTTTCCACACGCTTAAAGTATTCAAAGCTTCTCATGCATATTGCATTATTGATATAATTCTTCTTGCTTCATTTTGCTATCAAACTTTTTATATTATTTATCAAAAACTAAAAAAAACTCGTGCCAAAATTATATCGTACATGTGTCGTGGCCGTCGGCCCAGTAGCATTCCGCGCCATACCAACCAACGGTCGTTAAGCCTAGCACGATCTTAATAATTGTACCATGCGTCGTACGTATACATGTCATGCTATGTCTTAGGCTGGCATTTTTTTTGGCCAGCCGGATGCCTGCATCTAGTACTGTCAATAGGAGACTAGCTCACTAGCTACTTGAGTGCCTGCTCGATCTCACACGCACACCAGAGAGAGATACAGATTGGTCAGTAGGTTGCATATTTCTCGTCTAGTAAAAGGCAACAGTTTGAAGGGACTGGCTGGTATACCTTTCCCTTCTTGTCTGGTAAAATAACATTTTTAAACTTACTGTAGTTTTCACGTGATTATAATCAGATACGACAAGTACTCTAGTAGCACACGTTTAGTTGCTGCTTCCGTAATCAGTATGATTAGTACAACTACATTACTACAACAGTATATAACGAAGGAGAATGAACCTATGCCATGCATGCAGGTCGGCGCATTTCCTACCCACGGCGTCGCGCCCACGGCGAGCCGCACCGACGGTGGCCGCGAAGACTCACGCCCCCCGTGCAGGCTCCAACCGGCAAGCCACGTCGCTGGAAGCGCGAAGCCGTCGTCACTGGGTGGCGGACACCGCGACGGCTGCTCGCCCGCGCTGTCACTCGCGTTGGCGTTGGGTCCGGCTGGGAGTGGCAGCGACGGCAGCCTGCTCTCTCCGACGACGACGTCGTCATCGGGGAGCCGGATCAGCCTCGACCTGTCGCTGTCCAGCCTCGACTCGTAAAACCAGCGTGCCATGGAGAGTTGTTGGGCTGGGCCTTTTGTGGGCATTGTTTTGACAGTTTTCGCCTGGTTTGGTTGTAACTTTCGGCCCAGCAGCTTGCCTCCTGGCCTACATGAAAATGAAATAGCGCCTCTTAGCTCTGTTTACAAGCTTGCTATTATTACTAAGTATTATATCTAATACATATATGTATGTATAGAATATAAAGTAAGGATGGATATTTATTAGAAGTATATAAGAAACGTCACGTTAATTTTGTATTCGAGTAAAATACGTCCTATATTTGCAAAGGTGCCCAAAAGTAGAAAGAGAAGATTACGAAAGTAAACAGAACGAACCGTGTGGCCATGTGCATATACATACTCCTAACTCCTAAGCTGGCTCATACTACTTGTGATTTCCTGCATGCTTCCTGGACATGACGAGCATTCGAAGTCAGATCCACAGCTAACGTTGCCAATATATATATTTTTAAAAAAATCCCACGTTATACCCCTGCGTAATTTGTCGGAAGCAAACCGATCGGCTGTTTAGTCAGAAACACCGTACAAGTTGCAGGAGGGAAACAAAGACATGGCTTAGAATTTTATCACGGCGGCCAAAGGAGGAATTTGTGAGTTGTGATGCAGATAATTGACCAAGATTAATCGTTGGTGGTGAAAGTCGCTTTTGATCAGCAAATCAGAAACTTGGAGTGGATTTATCCTTGGACGGAATCCAGTATCGATTAGTACTCACTCAGTTCATAAATACGAGGTCTATAGTTTGGAATAGTCCTCTTAAGAAATATATATAAGACTTGTATATAGATTTAATGAAGATTTTCCTAATTTATCTCTATTTATTCTTTCTTAACTATATGCATTTGTTCATGAGTCATGACACCACACATAAAATATTGTCTCTCATCTTCCAAGATAATTAAGTAGGGAGAGGTGTTTCCGTGCTTTTCTTTTTGATAGTTACATAAATATTAAAATATGAATGGATGGTAGATGGTGATTATTTACCTCTTCACTTGCTTCAAGATTTGTGCAATTTGTATTAGGAGGGCATGCTTTGAAGCACTGCTCTTAAGTGGGCTATCTAAGTCATTTTCATTTATACCTTTCTCAATTTCACTCAAACATTAGTCCTCATACAAAATCAAAATACATCTTATATTTTCTAAACAGATGAATTAGGTCGCAAGAAAAGTTCCATGGGCTGAATCAGAAAGGGCTTTTGCCGTAATGGCTTGTACTTACATATTTTTCGTAATCTAGATAAGCCTTACTACCTCGCCGAGGTCGGCGTCAGGATCAAGTTCCTCAGCACCGAGTTCGTCGGCGGCCTCTGCGAGCCCAGCCGGAATCTGGGCAGGGTCTGCACCATGCATGCCAACTGCTACATCGGCCTGCGCCGAAAGATCGACGATCTCAATGTCATGCTCCAGGACTGGAGGAAGTTCATGTCGCTGCCTCACATAATACCACAAATGTGTGATTCATTTGGTATTAGGTATTTTAGTTAAATAGCTATTCTGAAAGAAATTAAGCTCCTTCAAGACTTCTGCATTGTTCTGAATCTCGCTTGCTATGACACCTGATAACAGAAGTCACTCAGAAAAATCAAGTAAAATTAGTATAAACAGAAAAGTTCAGAAATTAAGAGAGTTCGCTCATGGCTTAAAGATCAAGCCAGTGAAATGGGCATAAACCAAAAAAAAAAAAAAAGGTTCAGAAATTAAGAGAGCTTGAGCAATGAGATGGGGTTCAGGGTTGTCGCCACACACGTCAGTTTCTTCTGCTGCTGATGCCATGGCATTGGCCGAACTTACCCATTCTACACACACTGCAAAGCTGCAACACAGCCTAGCAGCAGAAATGGAAGAGGCAAGCACAGGAGAGAGAGAGAGAGAGGGAAGCATAGGCCGGCTTCCAACGAAAACATCCTGCTCCTCTGCATGCCCCTTCCACTGCTGCTGCTACAGCCAGAAACTGATCCTAATCCCCAACTCCAAACGACATTGCCGTAGCTTGCTGCATCCATTGGTGAACGGTGGCATATTTGTACCCCGCCGTGGTGCACAAGGAGGCAGACGAAGTAGTACACGTAAGTTGCAGTACATGGGGAAATAGCTAGGCTAGGTGGCTTGTACTTCAGACTTGCGAGGCTTCTCGGAGTGTACTGGCTTTCAGTTGTACACATGTACTGCACAAGTGGGGGAGCACACGCGCTTACGGCGATGACCCCTTCCTTCGCCGTTGTCTTAATGCAGCGAGAGGTTTTCTTCTTCGTTGTGTCATGTTTTGTTGAGTTGCTAGTACCTGTAAGTGATTAATCCTATGCAGAATTTTGCACTGCAAGCGAATGACAAAGGGTAAAAAAAGGCCTCCATGTTCTGCAATTATCGAGCTATTACTGATTTATTCGACAGGTCGATCAAGCAGCATGTATTAAGTAACATGCGAAGTACTAGTATCATGTCAATAACGTAACCATGATAGAAATTGGTTGGATCTTTTCATGTCAGGAATCATGAATTCGTGATTTGCAAGCAGTAAAGCACAATGATACGAGCTTTACAGAAAAGTATTCCAGAAATGTGACGGTGGGTTTGAGAGACTCACAATTCAGAAACGAAAGGGATTGATTATTCATTTACCAGACATGATGGCGAAACTTTCGTCCAATCAGATGTGTGCAGAGTTACAGTAATTGCATAATTGCGCAGCCGACAATGTTGAAGTCGTCTGGTCTTGCAGACATCTGATTGGACGAAAGGTCGTCATGCTGTCTTGAGTTTTTTTTTTGGAAAGATATGCTGTGTTGAGTTGATTTGTCATCTCAGAAAGCAACAGATACTCATTCACTCACTAAATTAGACAATCAACTACTATTTTGCGTCATTTGCGAAAAAGCCCCTCCGTTCCTTTAAATTACGGATAGGTCCCTGCAGATTACGGATAGGTCCTTCGTAATTTTTTGTGAGACAAAGATAAATTTTTTCTTCGCGTTTGGGTCCCTGGCATGGTGCTTTTACGGAAAAGCCTCCCGTTAGATTTGAATCGCGAACAAACCCTTTTCTAATTTTTCAGGATAGCGAACAGGTCCAAAAAAAATAACAAATAGGTCCCTGCTTCTTACGTTCAGGTCCTTACAACTCGATTTTCCATCTCTATCTCTGATATTTTTTTAGATATGTATTATTATTCGGTGAACGTGTAGAGTGTTAGGCTCGATAAAAGAAGTTTGTCGTCTCTAATAATTTTTCGCCCTTTTTCGTCTAGACTATTCTTAACCGGTGGGTGGTTTTGCGGAAATAAAAAAATACATCCAGGCCCTTCGATCGGTGGTTTTGCAAAGAGGGCCCTATCGTTTCGTATATTCACGTACGGGTCATTCGCCTTTATTTTTTGGTTCCAAAAAAAACCGTAGTTTTTTTATTCGCGGTTGTGTTATCCGTTTTTCCCAGAAAAAAGTTTTCTCCAAGTACTATTTTTTGTGAGTCTGCAAGTCTCCAAGTCTTTCAGCCGGTTCTCTTGACTCGGGAGATTTAAAATGCGGGTTCTTTTGATCCGAAAGATTCCAAAATCGTGAACAAGTCCTTTCGCCAGTTATTTTGTGTAGGATCGAGGCGCACCAAGAGGGGGGTGAATTGGTGCAAATTAACACCTAAAACTATTTTTTATGTTTTTATTAATTCTGAGAATTAGCAAAATAATGACTAAACTGAACAAATCAATCTAAAATAATTGATCTAATACTATGGAAGGGAAACTAGATTAAACATGCATATATAATTACCGAAGCATAAGTAATTGAGCACTAAATAAAAACTTCACTGATTAATCTCAACTGAACGCAAGCTTGCCTGAGATTGATATCAAGAAAATACCAAATATGTTGCTACCGATCAGTACATGTAGTGAATCCTTGTAGCAACGAGCACTGTATCTTCCTTTGCAACTACCGCACGGTTCCTTCTGTCATTGCCGCATAATTTCCTTTCCTGTGTGCCGCTCGGCTATAGCCCCTTGTGTCTGGACGTTGCCACGCCGTCGTCTCGAGACTTCTTTTCTTCTTCGTATGGCGCTGCAACTCCCAGCCGCCAGCCTCAACGCTTCCTTGCCGCTCGCCCCGCTTTTATCACGCGCGCGCCGCTGCTCTGTTTTTCTACTCGGACACGGAATCCTTTCTCCCCTCTAACAGGAGATCTCCTCCCTCTCTTTTATACTCATACAACTCTAATTTCTTAACCCTAATTGCCTGGCCCAATTACATAAGACCCAATACACGCACACAGCCCAAAACTCATACATACATACGTACGGCCCACCTGCCGCACTCACGTGACTCACTCGCATGCACGGCCTCACTGGCCGCCACACTGCGTCGACCATCTGCGTAGACCTCTACGCATCCCGACTCGCTACACCACCCGCGATTTCGCAGGCTGCGCCTCCGCACTGCGATTTCAGTACACTGTGACCTCTGCGACCTCAAGGTGCTGCCTGACCTCTCCGACCTTCGCGTGTGCTTCTCTGACTACACGCCACCGCTGATTCTCCTCGACCAGCAGTACATCCGCTTACGCCTCGTCACATACGCAACGCATCTCGCGTTCCTGCGTTGCACTTACTATTGCCTGCGCTGCATCTCCTGTCACAAATAAAACAAACTCTCGCAGTACCTTGTTTCATAACAAATATTGTTGTCAAATTAATCATCACAATATAAATTTCGCAAATGGAACTAACAATCTCCCCCTTGATGAGTGATTTGACAACACACAAACAATCCATAAATTTTATCAACAATTTTCCCTTTGATTATCATTCAATAACTCCCCCTTAATAATCTCAGTTTAAGCACATTATTTCTCCCCCTTTGGCAAAACACACATCAAGGATGAATGAAAAATGCTATTGGAGCAATGGATAGTTGAAATAAATCCATACATTTAGAATATATCATGAGCAATCGAGTTAAATAAAAAATTACAAATACCCATGCAACATCTATTCCAATAGAGAGTAGTAGAAAGAAATATTTAAACATCTAGAAACCTTCCACTAGGAACATTCCTCGTTTCAACTCACAAAACAAAGTAAGCATTTCATTCATACATAAGCAAATGTCAGGACTGCATAATAAATTTTTGTGGAGCATAAGCAAGAACCTTTCTTCAAGATTTTAGAAGGCTATACACAATCATTTTACTCCACCCAGTCACTCACACCACAGGTATTTGTCTAGTATGCCTATAACATTTGTTCACTTTGTACCACTTTGAGGTACTTTTTTTCTTTTTCTTTTTTTTTCGCATCCACTTTGAGGAAGCTTCTTTTTCCTTTTTTTTTTGAATATGACTACCCCGATTTTTCGAGTTTATAGTCATGTGCTTGACATAGGAACATGTTTTCTTGGGCATACGTCTACTACCATGGTATTAGAAAGTAATGGAAGTAACTTACATTTAGCATAACCCACTAAATCTTGAGAACTAGAGAACACTCATGGTATCATTAGATGTGATTTTAGCAAGTCTCCAATACTGCTCAGTGAGGAATAAAAATGCCCAACATTGAATAAGTAAGGAACTTGGTCATGAACCAATGGGGGCTAGATAGTCTAAAGTAACTTGCTACATACCACTATCAAGAACCGATGTCGACAGATATTAACAAATAAATAGATTTTTAAAAGATATTGCTCACAATACTTCTAAATAAATGTATCTATTTCAACACAAATGAATATGCTCCCCCTCAATTGTTGCGTCTACAGAACATTATTTGAATGAATGATAACCAATTCTCATCTTAAACTTGCATACTCAGAATATGCCAAAGGTTTAGCAAAAGTATCAGCTAATTGATTTTCAGTTTTCACAAAGACCATTTTAATTGTGCCTTTCTCCATATGATAAAAAATGATGTCATATATCAACTTTTATCACAAACAATATCAGCACAAGAATAGCCAATAAGTTATAAATAAGAGTCACAAGAGTATCTTAGGCCAAAAGCATGTGTACCTTATTGATTCATGGTTCTCCATTCACATTTGAATCACGTTCAAAATTTGTTGTTTTGTGTAGGCTCATCATCTCTTTTTGTCATCTACAAATCTGCACTTTGCAAAATAGTTCTAGCATAGGGGCTAGACTCATCAAAAGCAATATCATACGATCTCTCGAGTCAGATAGTCTCAACATTAAACACATTATCACCATCCTTCACAATTTCTAGACTTGGAAACAATTTTTTAATCTTGGGACATGTGTCATGAACAATCCAAATCAATTAGCCACAAGTTTCCAAGTCGTTTATCTTTATTCTAAATGTGTTTAGGTACCCAAACTCTATGTGACCCTTTGCTGTTTTTAAAAGAATTTGTTGGAACCCACATTGTTTTAGCGCTATTTGACTCAATCGGGCTTCTAGTTCGATATGTACAATATATAGAAGAAATGCCCAAAGATGCTTGCTGTTTTTGAGGAAGTTTAGAATCAAAATGAACATTTTTTCTTTGCTGGTAATTAATTTTATTAGCTTCAAAACAATGTGTAGGATGCGCAAAACAATTTCTAGCAATATGACCGTTCCTACCACAATTGCAGCACTTCACATTATGAAAATTGTTCCAAAATTTTGGACCTAAATTAGCATAGCAATTGGTTTTAATATGTCCAAGTTTTCCACAATTAAAACATTTTTTCACAATTCTATTTTCAGATTTAGCTTTTGAGGTAGTAACATGCAAATTGAAATTCTCCTTAGCTAACGGACTTTGAAAGCAAGAATTTTTAATGTATCCTAGACCTTCTTTCATGAAAGAGCATTTTGATGTATCTAGGATCATATTCAAGTTTTTCTCACCATTTATCATTTTTTCCAAAGACATTTTCAAGTAATTGTTTTCTTTAGCAAGATCCGGACATCTATTGCATAAAAATGTGTAAGGACGCTTTTCAAGTTCAATTAATTTTCTCCTAATTCCAGCAAGGTCCTCACAAGAAAATTATTTTGCTAAATTATTTACATCATTCTCTAAATTTGAGCAATTTTTTACCAAAGAATTTTTCAAGGTATCTACCTCTTTTTGCAAGATAGAACAATTGTCACATGTTGAAGAACTAGATTTCAGCAAAGCATTCTCACTCCTATAAAATTCACATGACTCACAAGAAGCATTCTCAATATCAAAAATTTTGTTTTTCAAAATTTCACATGATTTACAAGGTATATCAATTTTCTTTTTCAATTCTACACACGAGTTACAGTTATCATCTTTTTTACTAGTGGTAAAAAGAAGCTTATCATAGTCCAATTTTAATGCTTTAAATTTCTTAATCAATGCATTTGAAATTCTTTCTTGTGCGCGAAAAGCTTTAAAAATTTCAGACTTAGTTACCTTATTGTCATTTTCGATATCCTCATCGTCGTCCCCTTCATTGTCCATGTTCCTTCCCACGAGACATAGATCAACAATATCGCCCTCCTTCCTAAGAGATGTCGATGAATCATCCTCATCACTGTTATGTAGAAGATCGAGCTCCTCCTCCATGTTCAAGAATGTCTTCTGAAGAACCTGTTTTATCTTCTTACCTGAAAATTTACTTTTTGAAAAAGAACTTGGTTTCTTGTTAGTAAGCTTGGGACAATCATTTATAAAATGACCAAAGGCATCACACTCAAGACATTGCATGTCACTACGATCACTTCTTCTTTTTCGAAAGCCATTTTTATTATTTTTTAAAAATTTTGTTCTTAAGGTTTTGTTTACTCTTTTAAACAAGAGTGAAAGTTCATCGAAATCCATATCATCAATATCCTTTTCTTTTTCAACAGTGGCTAAAGTAATGGAACTATCATTACCAACATCATTATTAAGAGTAAGAGGATTAATCAAACGAAAAGATGCAACATGCGCCATGCTTTTTAATTGTTAAATTAAATCTAAAGCAAACCCTGCTCTGATACCAATTGTAGGATCGAGGCGCACCAAGAGGGGGGGTGAATTGGTGCAAATTAACACCTAAAACTATTTTTTATGTTTTTATTAATTCTGAGAATTAGCAAAATAATGACTAAACTGAACAAATCAATCTAAAATAATTGATCTAATACTATGGAAGGGAAACTAGATTAAACATGCATATATAATTACGAAGCATAAGTAATTGAGCACTAAATAAAAACTTCACTGATTAATCTCAACTGAACGCAAGCTTGCCTGAGATTGATATCAAGAAAATACCAAATATGTTGCTACCGATCAGTACATGTAGTGAATCCTTGTAGCAACGAGCACTGTATCTTCCTTTGCAACTACCGCACGGTTCCTTCTGTCATTGCCGCATAATTTCCTTTCCTGTGTGCCGCTCGGCTATAGCCCCTTGTGTCTGGACGTTGCCACGCCGTCGTCTCGAGACTTCTTTTCTTCTTCGTATGGCGCTGCAACTCCCAGCCGCCAGCCTCAACGCTTCCTTGCCGCTCGCCCTGCTTTTATCACGCGCGCCGCTGCTCTGTTTTTCTACTCGGACACGGAATCCTTTCTCCTCTAACAGGAGATCTCCTCCTCTCTTTATACTCATACAACTCTAATTTCTTAACCCTAATTGCCTCGCCCAATTACATAAGACCCAATACACGACACAGCCCAAAACTCATACATACATACGACGCCCACCGCCGACTCACGTGACTCACTCGCATGCACGGCCTCATCGCCGCCACATGCGTCGACCATCTGCGCAGAGACCTCACGCATCCCGACTCGCTACACCACCGCGACTTTCAGGTCGCGCCTCAGACTGCGATTTCGCGTGCCACTGTGACCTCTGCGACCTCAAGGCTGCGCAGACCTCTCCGACCTTCGCGGTGCTTCTCTGACTACACGCCACCGCTGATTCTCCTCGACTGCAGTGTACATCCGCTTACGCTCGTCATGCTACAGAACGTGCATCTGCGTTCTGCGCATACACTTACTATTGCTCGCACAGATCTCCTGTCACAAATAAAACAAACTCTCGCAGTACCTTGTTTCATAACAAATATTGTTGTCAAATTAATCATCACAATATAAATTTCGCAAATGGAACTAACATTTTGCAAAAAATACCCCGTAATTCCGCAAATTCAGCACGGGCGCCGGTTATTTTGACACAAAAGATTGGAATTACGTTACGCAAATTCACCGATAGTTTCTAGCCAGCCAATATTTTTTAAAAAAACACCCCCGAGAAAAATAGAATTTCATTTTTTGTAGCAGAAATTTGGGTCAGATTTTTTCGCCGGACGCGGCATCGCGCGCCATTCTACCTAGTAACTAGTAACATGCAAACCTTCCAAGGAAATGCTTCTTCGTACCCGGGATCTTGGAATCTCAATTTGAGGAGGGGATTGGATGAGAAACATATAACCGCAACTGTTAAGTTTGAGTGCCTCCTGGACTATCTCGCTTGAGCACCTTTCTGGGATCATTATGCAACATCAGCTCTTTCCTTATCATCGCGGCACACTGGCCGCCCCTGCCCATCACATCCGAAAGCCATCACAGCCATAATTAAGACAAGCTCGAGCAGCTCAGGACCTCAGGTTCTGCACATATAGGGGCTTATTGGGCCTTTGGAGCCTTTCATGTGCCAATCTCCGAGTGCCCTCGCTACAGCTAGGCAGCTAGCTGACCGTTAGGATAGCCATCAAAAACAGTGCCACCTAGATTTTCAATTCCAATCCTCTCACTCTTGCAGTTGGGTTTGTGGTCTCTTGAAAGCTCCACAGCTCAATCTCGCTTCCCTAAAACAGCTCGACAAACCTGGACTGGCAAAACAGTTTCCTGCATCACACAGGATGTGAGTTAGTTTGCTGAAGATGCAAAAGTACAGGACCAATATGTAAAGATTTCAGGTTTCGTGAGTTTCACACATTTCTAGAAGATTTTAAAAAGTTTCAAGACCAAATTTTAACAAGTTTCAGATTTTTAAAATCAATTTTCAATAAAATTCATCCAAAGAGTTTCAAACAGTTTTAGGAAGTTTCAAAAGGTTTCAGTAAATTTCAACCCAAAAGTTTCAAGAAATTTCAGTAAATTCAATAGATTTTATGAAATTTTAACCTAAAGGTTTCAAGAAGTTTCAGTAGGTTTTATCAAGTATAACCCAAAACATCAAGAAGTTTTAGCAGATTCAACACAATTTCCAAAGATTTGAATGAGTTTTAGAAGAGTTTCTTGCAAGTTTCATCAGAAATCACATAAATTTCAGGAAAAATCATCAACACCAAAGAATTTATAGGGGTGGTGAAGGACCAACATTGCATAGGAGCTTGACGTGCTCATCTTCAAGGTCACCAACCAAGACGACAAACCAGCCGAGGAGCACGTCGTCCACGAGATACTCTACCTCACATTTAAATCTCGTGCCCATTATGCCACCGGCGTGGTGGGGTCCTCCTGCATGTTCTCTCGCACCTGCAGCTATGTCACGACACTCAAGTCGTTCATGCTCATGCACCGTCTCTTGGTCGACGGCGACTCTCCTCCATGGCAAGCTCCTCAATGCCACGTGTCATGGCACCCACCTCAGCCTCTCCAAATTCCGTGACGAGGACCACTCCACTTTTGTGCGCTTTGAATTCTTCCTCCATCTAGACAACAGCGGGGCTCAGGGATGTTGGTGTGGGAGAAAAAGAAGTCGTCGCTATGGACAAGTGAGAAGAGGTGGAGGAAGAGGTGGGAGGAGGAATGGATGTGTGGTGGGGTGAAGGAGATGACTTATACGAATGAGTTGGCTTCAGGTGAGAAAAAGGTGGAGGAGGTAGGGGAAAGAGTGAATGTGTTGTGGGAAGAAGGAACGGCTTATCCAAATGAGTTGGCCTGTGATGTGTTGGTGAGAAAAAGGTGGAGGAGGTGGGGGAAAGAGTGAATGTGTTGTGGGAAGAAGGAACGACTTATCCAAATGAGTTGGCCTGTGATGTGTTGGGTTGGATCGAATGGGTTTGCCCTATATCATTAGAACATTGTAGAGTTCTATCATTTTTCTGAAATTTCCCACCCTACTGAATACTAACACAGATATTGGAGCAGTATCTAACGATAATCAACTTCGGAGGATATCCTACTAGGTGGAGAATTTCCACCTCCAGGCAGAAACTTGCATTGGCTTGCATTGGATAGCAGCTGAAGTATCACGTTAACTGTTCTTCATTTCTTCTCAGTGTGTGACTGTGCGTCTTTTCATTGCTTTGTGCCGAGGTTGCTTCCAATAGCACCAGCTGTCGGATTTAGGTTGTCGTGATTGGATACCTGTAAGATTTCCTTTCCTTTTGAGGGCAAGCAAGTTGCAAGCAAAGTGCCTTAACCCCGCATCAAAATAGTGTGTACCAAGTTGACATGACGACTTCTCTTAATTATTTTTTTGGGAGAGAACTCGTAGGTTTTTTAACTGGACGTGATACTAAGACATTACATCGAGATAGTGGAAACTGCAAGTTTTAGAGTTCAGAGGAAAAAACACTGAAAAATTGATGATTTGTCGTTATTTACTTGTGCTATTGATGATTTGTTCCGTGATGTAATTAAAGCGTGGCAAATCATCAAATCTCCCTCCTAGCTAAATGTATTTTTTTTCCTCCTAAGGATGGTAAAGGTACTACCAAATTATACTTAAACTATTGTATCTCTTAACATATCCACCTTTAAAACTTTTGATACCTCTTGGTACTATTCTAATATATTTTTTAGTACCTTCCAATAATAGTAAAAAGCCACTTATGCTTCGTTCCTTTCTTTTCTTCAACAAACATGGGTTTATCTGTTAAAAGAACACTGGGCAGAGAATCCAAGAACAGTAAAATTATTCTACCTAATCGTGATAAATAATCATGTTTCTAGCTCCCTATACCTCGTTTTTTTTTTCAAATCTGGTCTCACAATGCATTTACAGATTTAACCTCTCTTCCACCGTGTAAGATGCGATAGTTGAAACATGTCCCCTGCGGGGTCTAAAGAGCACGGTCGCGCAAGCTGGCAAGCATGGGAGCATGGGCGCACGAGCTAGTGTGTGCGAGAGCACGTGCAGCCATGGCTAGGTAGTACAGAAGGTGTGCTGTCATGATCATGGACTCCAATGACCTTCAGCAGTAGGGGGTGCGGAAGGTGACACGTGTTAACTTTCGATGTTTTTGTGGTTGGGGATTGGGTTATTTTTATAATTACGTTCGTAAGGGATCAAGTTAAAACAAATGCGGTACAGATGACTAGAAAATTGAAGATTTCCAACCGTGATCAAGGATAATATACGTGCATCGTTGCAAGTTCTGAGCAGAACAGCCGCTGGCCTACAACAACCTGATCTTAATTTTCGTACACTTTGCATTCGTCGGTCTCGGGGTTGGCCTTGCAGTAGTCTTCCAGTGGGTCGCCGCTGCCCTGCGCCGCCGCCCCCGGCCACTTGGTCGCCACCAGATGCGCCAAATCAACCACGCGTTGGCTGCATGAACCAAACAACTCCACCTTAGTTGTAGTAATTGTCGCAGCTCGAAATGATGAATGTGTCGTTCTTATTTGCAGTTGCAGATCATGTATTAGTTTCTTCCTCACCTGTAGCCCCACTCGTTGTCGTACCAGGCGACCACCTTGACCATGTCGTCTCCCATGACCATGGTCAGTGACGCGTCGATGGTGGAGGACACGTCGGAGCACCTGAAGTCGACGGACACGAGCGGCGCGTCGCAGACGTCGAGGATTCCCTTGAGCGGGTCCGCGGCGGACTTCCGGAACGCCGCGTTCACGTCGTCAGCCGTGATGCCCTTCTTCACAGTGTTGATCACGAGGTCCACCACCGAGACGTTCGGGGTCGGCACGCGGAGCGCGATGCCATTGAGCTTGCCCTTGAGCTGCGGCAGCACCAGCGAGACGGCCTTGGCGGCGCCGGTGCTCGTCGGCACGATGTTCAGCGCGGCGGCCCTGGCCCTCCTCAGGTCACGGTGCGACGCGTCCAGCAACCTCTGTTAAACAAAGAGCATGCATGGAGTGACCAATTTGTACAAGATGCTGCGGTGATCAATTCACTCGTTTCAGAAACTGACCTGGTCACCGGTGTAGGAGTGTGTTGTGGTCATGGTTCCCTTCACAATCCCTGCATCGTAAACAGTCAGGTAAAATGTGAGTAATGTCCTGTATATACATTTCCATATCTTCAGATTAAGGTAAAATAAAATTAAAATTATTACCGAACTCTTCGTCCAAGATCTTGACGAATGGGGCGAGGCAGTTGGTTGTGCAAGATGCGTTGCTGCGAACAGGAAAGTTCGACCGATGCACGTTACGGACTTGTAATGCGACGTCTTCTGAATGAAATGACTTGAATGCACAACGTATATGGCTGGAAAATGCTGATGCTTACCTGACAATGTTGGCAACTTCATGGGAATAGTCTCCCTCGTTGACACCGAGGACATATGTCGGGATGTCAGCCCCCTTCGCCGGAGCAGTGATGATGACCTTCTTCGCACCGGCCTGGATGTGCTTCCCGGCGCCTGGGCCGTCCACGAAGACTCCAGTACCCTTCATGACATAGTGCATGTGTGCTGTCAGTTTTGCTTTCTCGTAAAACGCGTGCAAAGCTGTCACATTCGGGGACCCATTACATATACCTCAATGACGATGTCGATGCCAAGCTCAGCCCATGGCAGCTTGAGAGGGTCCCTGTTCGAGACGACCTTGATCTGTTTGCCGTCGACGCTAATGGTCTGGTCGTCGACGATCTTGACGTCGGCCTTGAAGGTGCCGAGCATCGAGTCGTACTTGAGAAGGTGAGATGCCTGAAATTATCGGGAAAAGAAGTTTTCTTTCAGAAATAGGTCTTAATTGGTTTGTACATGTGTTTACCTGCCTGAAATTACGTTCGTCACTTACATTCCTGACTCCTCCACTGTCATTGACGACGATGACCTCGAGCGGGGAGTTCTCACGGCCGTGCCAGCACCGGAGGAAGTTCCGGCCAATGCGGCCGAAACCGTTGATCGCCACCTTGAGCTTCGCCTCAGCTGGCGCCCTCACGGCGTTCTCTCCAGTCGCCTAGCGCAAATTAACCAATTTAGGATGCCATGTACAAACGCATCCATGCGTGACTGATTATGAGCTGAAACTGTCAACCACTAAAATCTTTCACCAGTCAAGACCGGAAAAGGGATCTCTTGGCTGCATGATAAGCAAGCATGCATCTATAGATGTTACGAACAGATTGTGGTTGCCGTACATAATACTAGTTCTTGCGTTATATAGGAAAAGAAATGATCCACTCCATTAATTCTTCCAGCGGAGATACATGAAAAGCTAGCTTAACTAAGACCTGTTCAGATGCCTTAAGGTACTTCTTGCAGAAATACTGTGTATAAGAATGTATGTGGATACAATTCTTGACAGTAGCGTGTCAGACTGTTTAGAAGAAAAAAAGTATTGATATGGTAAAAAAAGAAGTTTTTGTATTGATGTACAGCCATTGCTACTGTTGGCCAGTATTACCACAATGAATATCTTGTGCTACTCATCTGGTCTGTAACTTGCAATATATTAACAGACGTCGGGAAAATTAATATGCACGATTAATTAGCACATCCATGAAATGGACCAAGCAGAATTAACTTGCTTTTGGATCAACTCGCTCGCAGCGAGAGAAATGAGCTCACCGAATCAAACTCCACACGGAAAGAGAGTTTCTAATGGTTTTGTGGGAATCAAAATCAATAGCTGGAACGGTTCATTAATTTCTAGTACGATCTCTGTTGTTTAATTTCTTCAGGGTGCTCGCACAAACACTTCGCTACGCGTACAAAATGCACACGCTCTGAAATTGTACAGATTAAAGACGACGCGGGCTTTCTTAGCAGTAAGTACGTACCCTGGCGACGAGCTGCACGCCGAGGACATCGGAGAAGGACGCCTCCCTCGCCGCGACGCTCACGGAGCATGATCCCGGCCTGAGCCCGGAGAAGTCGGCGAAGTCGACCCTCTGCACGCGCAAGCCATCGTCAGATGCCCCGTGCGTCAGCTCTGCACAAAAGCATCACAACCTCACGCACGCACGCACGTACCTGCTTGGAGGCCGCCTTGCTGTGCAGCCGGGCGCTTGTCGGGATGCGCGAGGCGGCGAGAGCTGCATGGGCGGCCATTGCTGCTGCTGCTGCTCCTACCTGCTAAGGCGAAACGGAGACGACGGTACACTTGTATATTTATGCCCTCGATCTCTCGAGCTCGAGGAGACGCCGCAATCACTGCTTGGGCTTGTGGAGTTGAGGCGGCCGGAGGCGTGGGGCGTCGGATAAGGCGATTGCATGCGCCGCTGCCACCCGTTCGGTCAGGCGATATCCGGTGTGCGGTGGCGGTCGGAGAAATGCAAATATCTCGACGTTATGTGTCGCTGTTTCCACTGTTTGCTATCTTGTTTTTGTGCTTGCTGTCAGCCTGTGAGCCTGTAATTACTAGTGTGAGTCATGGAGCGTGCGGCTAATCTTATTTTCTACTTTTGATTGGGATAGTGTTTCTTTTTCTGTGTTCTGTGTGACTCCAATATTTGGAGCCATCAGTAGCATGTAGCTTTGATCGAGTGATCAAGAATTGTTTGGAACAAATAAAATGGCAGAATGACTTCAGCTCGGACGTTTGATATTTTGGACGCGTTGCAACACTTTTTTTCTACGTGTGCAATATTTTTTTCAACGCATACAATATTTTTCTTCGGCAACAGTAGAAATGTGGTGCGAAACAGATGTTGCATCCGTGGGAAAAAAATGTTGCATACGTTGAAAAAATGTTACAAGAGGCGTCCAATAGAATGAACAGTGATCGGACGTCCGATTGCTAGTAATCTCCATAAAATGGAGGACATATCTGATGTAAATCATCTTTATTGTGTAAACTATGTAAAAATCATATGTACAAGTTCTAAAAAATTACCATATATAGGAGAGGTTAGTTTCTATAACTCTGTAAAATTTAAAGAACAAACTCAATCATATTTGAAATATATGAAAAAGTCAAATTCAGTCTACATAGTGTTTTTTCACTCTTTATTACTATGCAGCTCGCTGCTTGTCAATTTCAGATCTTTCAAATGCGATTGAGTTTAGTTTTTAAATTTTATAGGGTTATAGATGCTAACCTCCCTTATATATGGTAATTTTTGAATTTTTTTACAAATGGTTTTCACCGAGTTTACATGATAAGAATGGTGTATATCTGATATATCTCCGATAAAATGAGGTACGGCGTGATCGTTGAGCCCCTCAAATGTTGGTTTGTAATATGGTGGGGAAATTTGATTTCTCTAATACATGGATTCAAAGTTTTGGTAAAGTAGAGGTAAAATCCATTTGGATTTGCCGTCTTCTACTTCGTGTTATTTCATTTTCACACCACTGTGATATCGTTTGCCATTTCACTCGAAATCACTATGATATACGGTCATATCGTGTGGTAATCGATGACATATAGGTACCACAGCAGTTCTGAATAATCTCTTGTAGTTACAGCAATATATTACTATGCTGTGCACCTGAATCTAACAATACTGAATAATTTTCAAGTTTTATTTATTATCGCTACAGAGAAATATTCACAAGTCAGAAATCGAAACGAAACGTCCAAACCCAAACCCGCGTCTAACCCGAACGGACTCGAACCCGAACCCAAACCTAGCTAACTCAAACCAGTAAGTAGCCAACCGGCTCGACACGCACCGAACCTACTAAACCTCTGTACCCCTTGCCGCCGCCGCCACTTCGTCGCCGACGGTGTGTGCCCGTGTCCTTCACGCTCCCCGCCGCCGCTGGCTTGCACGCTGTCGACGACGCCAACATGCTGCAGAGCAAGTCCTTCGTGAAGAAGACGAAGCAAGGCCGCGTCGTCAAGGTCACTACTCGGTGACACCACCATCTCGCGAATCCTGCAAACCCTAGCTAACCCCATCCTCCCTTCTCCGCAGGTTGTTAGGGAGCACTACCTCCGCGATGACATACCCTGCGGCGCTGCCTCCTGCTCCTCCTGTGACGCGGCCTCCCGCCGTCTCGGCGTCGACGCGGCCGCCATCCTCGTCGTCGACACCAACGTTGTGCTCCACCAGGTGGCCCTGTTCTCCCACTCCCCTTCTCCTATTTAGCGTGCTTGTAGAGTAGGGTTGGGGGTTCCGAAGGCTGATGCGTTGAGAGGTTGTTGCAGATTGATTTGTTAGAGAATCCAGCGATTGACGATGTTGTAGTGCTGTCGGTGGTGCTGGAGGAGGTGAAGAACAAGAACCTTTCCGTGTACAACAGGATCAAGGCATTGTGCACCAACACGGCACGGAGGTTCTTTGTGTTCACCAATGAGCACCACAGGTGCGCCCGGATTCTACCTTGGATCCGCTCAATGGTTTTTTGATTAGTTGGACGTGAGTTTAGCCTCCGGTGCTTTTTCCCAGTTCTTATCTGAGGAAAAACGGGTCCAAATTCGGTGGAATGGTGCAGAAAAACCACTGAAGTATGGGAAAATCGAGGAAAACTCAAGGATTGAGCTACTAAGCTCACTCATGCATCTGATTTGATACTACGGGCACATTTCTTTTAGAGTTATAAACCTAATGCGGAGTAAATTCTATAAATTGGGCTAAGTTGATTTTGTCTTTCCTAAAACTGTGTTCAAGTGGTGTCCCTCCAAATGGCATAGTTCTTTGCATTCATGACAATTAGACATTTAGACCTCAATTTTAGCAGTATCTGCATGATTGTGTTCGCAAAAATTTCCGTTAGATGTGTAAGCTTTTTATATCAGAACTTACATCTGCTTAGCATCAGAGCAACCTTCTTTTTTCCTGGTTACAAGCTTGAGATTTCTCATGTACTGAAAAAAACAGGGATACTTATGTCAAAGAGATGGTTGGGGAGAGCCCAAATGATCGTAATGATAGAGGTACCATATTAGTTTTGTTATCTTGTTTTATGTGGTGATGTCTGATTCCCACTTATTCCATAGATATTCATAGTTACACTGCACACAGGATGTTTTTATGTGTGCTCTGCGCTTTACTGGCTTTGTTTTTCCTATCAGCAATTCGTGTTGCTGTTCGTTGGTACCAAAGTCATCTGGGTGAGAATGCCAAAGTTTTGCTGATTACAAATGATAGAGATAACAAACGAAAAGCTACTGAAGAAGGCCTTAATGCAGAGACAGGTGCTATTTGGATATTATGTTAAAATAAATAAACTGATAGCTGAAGCTTTTACAATACTCATAAATGATTTTATGGTCATCTCAACAAAATATTTCTGGTTCCAGTCGAGTCATATGTACGATCGCTTGCGCAGCCTGGTTTGCTCGATTTGGTGGTTGTTCCAACTAGTGGAGATGTTACAATGGAAGATGTAGAAGATCTTAGACCATCCAAAAAGAAAGTAATTTACAGTGAGGTATACTGAGTTACTAACTATAGATTTGTCATTTGTGCATTCTGTATGGCATTTACCATCTAGTGTCTAATATACATCTTTTCTGTCTTGATATTATTGCAGCATAAACCTATGTCAGAAATCACATCTGGTCTGCGTTGTGGAATTTACCATCAAGGGAAGCTTCGAGTTAATCGTTACAATCCATTTGAAGCTTATGTTGGAAGTGAGAGCATTGGTGATGAGATTGTTATCCATGGCCGTTCAAATATGAACAGGGCCTTCGATGGAGATATAGTTGCTGTTGAGCTGTTGCCGCAAGATCAGTGGCATGAGT
The DNA here is from genome assembly GCA_036346375.1 of Guadua angustifolia. Taxonomy (NCBI): domain Eukaryota; kingdom Viridiplantae; phylum Streptophyta; class Magnoliopsida; order Poales; family Poaceae; genus Guadua; species Guadua angustifolia. The sequence goes on along the minus strand of CM070504.1, from coordinate 2,619,899 downwards.
CAAAGTCATTTATCGCAGATGATGATGGTACGTTCTCCAATCTTCAACCTGTCTCATTTTTCTTATTTTGATGGATGTTTCTGTTCCTTCAGAAGATGATGATGAAGAGGATGTCCATTTGGTTCCAAATAGTGCCGATGATGCTCCACGGAACACCAATGCCGCGCAGCCAACTGTTGGATCATCAGCTGCTTCTGTCTCCAGCCGTCCAGTTGGACGTGTTGTCGGTATCATCAAGCGTAACTGGAATTCGTGAGTTTTTAGAAGCTCCGAATGTGATTTCCTAATTATGATACATACTTCTTTTCTGAAAATGGCCTGAGAGGCCACACAATTCATGTAATCTTGTTAGACTAACTTAGAAGGATCTTCTCTGCATGTATTTGACATGCCTAAATGATGGATGGGTTTAACTAATGAATCTTGACATAATCTCTTTCCTGGTACTTCACACATGTTTTATTTATTCATTTTGTCATGCATTTTTTACAATCTTTGCTTAGTTAGACATGGCATCGCTATCTGTATGATGCCAGATTGGTTTGTGTTGGGACTTATATTGTCATCTACCAAGCTATTCAGTTTTTAAGAATAACTTTCTGTTGTTTTATGTACCTTGATGCATGAAATGCTTGTGTACTGCAGGTATTGTGGGTCCTTGGAGCCAATGCCCCTTCCTGCTGGCAGTGGGGGCATTGCTCATGCTTTATTTGTCTCAAAAGATCGAAGAATTCCTAAGATTCGGATTCAAACTAGACAGCTTGAGAATATTCTGAAGAAAAGGATTGTCGTTGCAGTTGATTCATGGGATGTCTTGTCTCGATATCCATCAGGACACTATGTACGGACTATAGGAGATATTGGTGACAAAGATACTGAAACAGAGGCAAGTTTTCATACTTCAAACTCACAGCTGCATCGAGTGCTATCAGCACAACATTTACAATTACTATATAGGAGCTGAAATTGTAACTTACCTTTTCAACACTTTCATGAAGGAGTATGTGCTTGACGTGAGCATTTTAAGTGATGTTTATGCATGCAACAGGTTGTCTTACTAGAGAATGATATCAACACAAGACCTTTCTCTGGACAAGTCCTTGCTTGTTTGCCACCTTTGCCTTGGACATTATCACCTGAAGATTTGGCTAATAGAGAAGATTTGCGACATGTGAGAGTCTTTAGTGTGGATCCACCTGGTAAGTTAATCATGATGCATGTGTTCTATTGCCGTTTCTGTAGTTGGATTGAGTTCTCACGGTTCAGCTGCTGTTTAGGTTGTAGGGATATTGATGATGCGCTACATTGCACAGCACTTCCAAATGGGAATTTTGAAGTTGGAGTTCGTATCCTTTCCCATTTTAATTTATATCTGTGTAGCTCAAAGTAGAATGCAAGTTAATCTTATGAGGTTTTGAACTTTGACTTATTTACCTCTGAGTTAAATTTACATTGTTGACTTTCTTTTAGTTGATGTTAGCTTCATTCTTGCAAATTATGAGTAGGCTCTGCTGCATATACTTGGCTTCGAGCTTATCTCATATTCACATAAGATCAATTCAATTACAAATGGAAGCAATGAATATGCAAAGAATGTGATGTTGGATGTAGCATATAGTTATATCTGTATGATTGAGGATGCCGACTAGAGAGGGGGGGGGGGGGGGGGTGAATAGGCGGCTTTAAAAATTATTTACTTTTCTACGATTAATTAAAATCTCGCCTAAGTACCCTTATGTCAAAACCTATATGATAATAAATGCGGAAGTGATAAACTAAGGTTTTGACAATTAAGATTAAGTCAACTAGACTCACTAAGTGCACTAGCTAATTATGTCTCTAACAAGAATATGCAAGAATAAAGACAATCAAACAATTTAATTCTAGGTATGTAAATTGCAACAATATGAATAAGAATTGCAAGCAAATATAAAGAGACACCGATATTTTACCGTGGTGTTCGGAGACTTGCCGGTCTCCCCTAATCCACGTTGAGGCTAGCCCAACTCTTGGACCGGCTCCGCAATGAGCACCTGCCTCGATTCCACTAGTGGGAGTTTTTCACCCCTTCGAGTAGGCTTAACTCAAACCTTCACAAACTCGCTGGGGCTTCTCACAATTCCTTCGAGAGCTCCCGCGCCATGCTTATCACTTGCGCGCCAGGCGACGCTTAGGCGCCCCGGGGCCGGGCAGACTGCCAGGTGGTTTCGCCTCGCCTAGAGATGAGCGCCAGAGAGGAGACGACGACGACGAAGTTTACCCGTCGCTTCCACCGCGGCGACTAGATCCCAGAATTCGTCGCTTAACTTCGCTTCCGCCTCTGCCGCCGCCATTTGCCGCTTCCACCTCCATCGCCGCCACTTCCATCGCCTCCATGCCGCCTGGAATCCGCTCGAGGGGCTCGATGTCGACAAGATGGAGTCTTCGACGGCGTGAGGCGGATCTGGTTGGCGCTGCCGCCTGGATGTGAGGAGAGAAACGGAGGAGGAGGCGGAGGCGATGGCGAAAGATCGGGATTTAGGGTTAGCGACGCCGAGGTCGGGTCTCTACTTGGCCGCGAGAGAGGAGGAGGGAGGAAGCCGGGCCGATTGGGCGGGCGAGAGAGAGAGAGGAGGGAGGCTGAGGCTAGGCTAGGTTAGCGGGCCGAGGATTTAATAAATTTTTAGTCATCTAATCCTCGCCTAGGTGCCCGCCTAGGCGTCCAGGCGCCCCGGAGGCGACTCGCCTCGCCGGGGCGCCGTGATAACCTTGTCCCGCGCACGACGCTCTACGCTGTGTAGGAGGCGGCAACCTCCAAGAGTAATAAGCCGATTCTCCGCTCGAGCTTCACCTAGTGCAACACATGCGCTTCCGGTGATCACCTAGTGCAACACATGCACCTAGGCTCCTCCTCAAGTGCAACACATGCACAAGAGGTCACTCAATCCACTTCTAATTGCAACACATGCAATTAGTCTCACTCTTTGCTCAAGAATCAAATGTGAGTGTGAAACACATGCACCACCTCATCCAAAATGCTCAATCAACCAGCAAATGCCCCCCCAAGACCTTTTTTTATAGCCTCACAAAGAAAACTAGTCGTTGGGGCAAACGACATTAAAAGCATCAAACTAGCCGTTGTTATAAGACCCCAAGACTACCGACCATGAGGAGCGGTAGTACCAGCCTAAAAACTCAAAAGAACCTCCTCTGGCAAATAACTACCGCAAAATTGAGCGGTAGTGCCGACTTGGGTGGTAGTGCCGCTTTTGCGGTACTACCGCTACTACAGCCACTAAAACGCTTATAACTTTTTACTCCGAACTCCGATTTAGGTGATCTTGGACTCTATGCGAAGCTTATCACGAGGGCTACAATCTTCACTCATTTTCAAGATTTAAGCAACCATAGATATTTTTCAAAATCACAAAAACAAAGACTCTAATGTAGTCATTCAAATCTAACTTTGATTTTCTCGAAATCCCTCACATAGACATGATCAAAAGCATAACTACAAGCTAGCAAGGGTCAACAAGATTAAAACTTGAGCCATGTGATGATCAACTCATGATCAAAACAATTTGCAAAACACATTTGCAAATACTATTCACATGCTTCAAAGAACCATACGTAAACTCCAAATCCAACTTGCTTGAGCATCCTCGTTTTGTAACACATGCAAACTTAGCTCCAAGCAAAACCAAACAAACTTAAATGCATGAGCTCACTATTTGCAATACATGCAAATCTTAGCTCCATGCATACCCCATAAACACAAATTGCTTGAGGCTTCTCCTTTTGCAACACATGCAAAACTTAGCTCCAAACAATTACTTCAAATAAGAAATTGAATTAAAGCAAGTATGAGCTATTTTCTTTGCAACACATGCAAGTACATAGCTCATGCAAGAACCAAGCATGAATTCAACATTCGCAACACATGCAAAATATGAACTTCATGCAAAAGCCAACACATACTCTTATCCCACTTGCAACACATGCAAATCAAAGCCATATGCAAAAACCAAAGCACGAGCTTCACCCATTCGCAATACATGCCAAATGGTTAGCTCCATGCAAAAACCAAACGGCTTGAGCTTGAGTGAAACGCGGGTTGAGATCACCAACACATGATGAAGCTCAAACTAGAAAACTCGACCCCTCTTAATAGTACGATGATAAAAACTAGACTCAAAGACTAGCAAGTCCTTAGCCTATCTAGTTATACCTTCGCCGCCGCACGCGATCCCCTTTGGGGCTTTTAAGATCTTTGATCTTTTTGTATCTCCCCAGGATCGTCACCCTTCTTCTCTTCTTTGTCTATTATCTCTTGATGAATTTCTTCTCTTCTTTTCTTTGGGATCTCCTCTTGACGCCCATCTTCACTTGATGCGTCATTGTCCCGTTTTCTCATCTCAACTATTTGGACTTAACCTATCTCATTCACAACTCATAAGAATAGTTAGTCCAAGACACATAGTTGTCTCAATAATATATTCATTCCATTAACACATAATGGAAGCCTCTAATATCGATTGAGCACAACCTAAATCAAATTAAATGATATAAATGTGTCTTGAGTACACCGATACAACTAATGCTTCGTTATACTCAAGAACTATCGATTATCCTTAATCAATCCAAAAGAACACCATCAACACATGATGAAATATCCTTTGATAATTAAAAGACAACCAACCTCAATTTAAATTTTCATTTAAATTGATATGAGTATATATGAACTACACAAGTTTTCATATACTTATGTTGATGAAAAGTAATGATCCATAATATGTGGACTATATGGAAATGACCATTACTTTAAGCCATCAACTATAGAATAAACCCCACATGTATATGTGCATAGATATAATTTATTTGGAGACAATATGCACATATTCAATTTTGATTACATTGGAGCTTATTCTATATTACTATGAGTGTACTACAACTAGGCAATTCAAATATATACTCAAGGATTTAGTTTAAATGTCTTGATCCTTATATGTGTCAATAAAGAATAGATCAATACGATGAAACCTTCAAGTTAAATGATGAACTTCCCCTAGATATGTGCATCTATGTAAATATGGAATTGAAAACATTATGCACATCTTGAGGTCTGAATAATGGTAGAGTTCATCCTTTAATCTTGAATCCAAAATATGCATTAAGATATCATAAAATGAATACGAGTGCATATCTTGGGTTTTCCATTTTTCAATGAGATGAGACTAAACAAAGATATACTCAATAACTCTCAATAAAAGAGTTAGTCTCATATTTGGATTTGTTAATATAATCATGGGTATTGTATCCAAGGAATGCAACAAGATATATAACATGAGCTCGACTGCATACCTTTGATATTTTCATCTTTTTCATCCAAAAGAGACTAATAAGAGTTAAGCTCAACAAAAGAGTTAGTCTCATAAAAAGATTTGTCATTAATTAACAATTGAGACTAATCAATATATGATTATCAAAAGAGTTAGTCTCAATATTAGATTTGTCATTAACACCAAAACCAAATGAATGGAGCTTGAACTTTCAATATCTCCACAGGCATATGTCAGACAGGAAGAAAAGTGTAATGCTGGAGGTTTGCAATTAGTTTTATTTGCTCTCAGCTAACTCAATTTAGAAATTCTTTTGGCAGATATATCAATTGTCTCAATGGGAATTACTCATTTTCAATAGGTTCCAGGAATAAAAAACCTTAACGATATAAAAAGTCCGACTGAATTTCCATATTGAAAATGGGTTTTGGGCATTGCTGATGTACAATAATCAAGTATCATGCGGTACTTGTGATGCTTGAAAGTCCTTATGTTCGGCTGAAACCAATTCTGTTTCTGACCTTGGGTCAAGAAAGCTATCTGTCATTAATAGCAAATATGTATGTTTCACATTCTATTCCATGCATCTTTCATTCTGTTGCTATTGATATGGAGATTGCAGTTCTTGACTTGAGCTGACCAGATATTGCTGATGTCACTAAGTTTGTTCATCCTGGTACTCCTCTTGATGAGGAGGCCGCACAAAGGGGCACTTCTGTTTATCTTGTGGGACAAAGGATTGACATGCTTCCAAAGCCTTTAACTGAAGGTATTGCTGTTACTTATGCATATTTAATCAACCGAAGTGTAGTATTGCTATTTCAATTTAAGAATACTCCCTGTAATGTTAATATGTGCTTGCATTGGTGACTGATGGTTTCTCTGAATTTTGTTGGTTTCCAGATGTTTGTTCTCTTCGTGCTGATGTTGAGAGGATGGCGTTCTCTGTCATTTGGGTGAGTCTAGTCCGTGACATTTTGTTGTTGTAATGTTACCTTGTCTGATATATAAGGGTATCTAAATTTGGTCACTACCTTTTCTGCCTTTACGGAAGCTGATGTCCACATTGCCCTCTTTCTACTAACTCTATGCACTCAGATTGTCCATATTGTACACAAACTCAGAGACTACTGCATGATTTTGCACATATCTTTTCTGTTTCAGCCTTCACTATGCTTGTTCGTTAGTGTGTCATGTGGTAATTTGGGCTATTTACTAAGGCACCTTTGCCTTTTAGTTTTTATAATATTTATGTTCTTATGCTTGCTGCCTCATGACTACTATTGAATTTGTGGTCCTTATCCCCAAAGAAAGACATCTCCAAGGCTGTCTTGTGCTGGATTTGTTAGGTCCGAGTCATACAAGAGTTCCTACATTTTGTAATCGACAGCGGCCTCTCATTTCTGATGCTCTGGTATTACGGACAGAGTACTCATTGTCATCTGCACTTTGGCATTTCTAAATTTTGATGCACCTGTGGCGTAAAGTAACTACATCCATCCTTAGAAGCGTACTAATACTTGCTTCTTGGTGTTTTGGTATTTTTTTGGAATATTCTATCTACAGGAAATGACACCTAATGCTAATATCATATCCACAAGATACACAAAGAGTGTTATCAGGTCTTGTGCTGCAATGTCTTATGTGGAAGCACAAGCAAGAATGGATGACAGGTGCCTTTTGTCTTCGCACCTTCTCAGCTTGAACACACTTATATGTGCAAGTAGAATTTTAAGTTGGTCTAGCAGGTCAAAAACATTATCATAAACTTTGTTGCTTCTCCCCCTGAATTTGCAGCCGTTTGGTTGATCCACTAACTGTAGACTTGCGGAACTTAAATTCATTAGCAAAGGTTTGCTTTTTTGTAACCCATCTCGTACTGTAATAAATGTTCTTGTCTATTACTATGTACTACTGCAATATCATTTTTTGACTTATGTTTTCAATGCATATGCAGATCATGAGGCATGGACGTTGTGAAAGAGGGGCTCTAACTCTTGCTTCAGCAGAAGTCAAATTCGAAATTGATAGTGAAACTCATGATCCTCTTGACATAGGTATATGGTTTTGTAAACCTAATAGGTGTGCTATTTCTAAAAGTACTTACACACAAGTTCAACAGGAATCTATCAAATTCGTGAGGCAAATCAAATGATTGAGGAGTTTATGTTGGCTGCAAATGTTTCTGTTGCTGAGAAGATTTTGAAGCACTTCCCCTTATGTTCATTGCTAAGGTACAATTTTGTTATGTTTTTGATGCTATCATATTCAGGTCATGTTATCATTCTGGCATTGTATACAGCCAAATATACCTGAAGTTCTAGGAAAAGCCCCTGAAAATGTTGACCACCTCTTAACCATAGTTGAATATACTTTGTGAAATGTGCATTCAAGCCTAAAGAGCTGGAGTTGTTGGATACAACCAGGCAGTAACCAACAACACAGAAAGTTCAAACTAAATATTGGCAGGTGAAGAAACCATGTGGTCAGTGGCCGTTGGCCATCGTTTATCTGCATGCTTATTCTGAAACTATTTTGTTGATCTCAGTTATCTTGCAAATTAATTGTTAACAGCAATGTTCTCCTAGTCCAAGGAATTGTTCCAGTATTTTTTAGTGACTGCTTCTTTAGGTTTTTTTTACAAGATATATGTAATGCTTTTAAATTATTTGTTTACCAGATATTTGTAATGCTTTTAAATTATTTAGTTCAATTCAATAGCTCTACATCATTTTAACTTGCTGACTTTTTCTGAGCCTTCTATTTTTTTTATTGGTACCAGGTGTCATCCTAGCCCAACAAAGGAGATGCTTGAGCCATTACTCCGTACTGCCTCTTCTGTTGGCCTAAATCTGGATGTGTCATCCTCAAAAGCATTAGCTGAATCACTTGATAATGCAAAGGTGAGAATGCGATGTATTATTTTACTCTCTGGAGTACACAGTACTGCACTCTAGCTGGTAATGTACTGTAGCAGGGTAATATTTGAGTGTTATACTGACCCCTTGTTACTGCCTGACATACAGACTGATGACCCATACTTCAATAAGCTTATCAGGATTTTGGCAACTAGATGCATGACACAAGTAAGATAACTATACTGAAGTTCGCCCTATTCTAAGTTACTGCTTGCAACTATATCCATATAACTTTCCCTGTTGCGATACACAGGCAGTTTATTTTTGCAGTGGAGATTTGAGCTTGTCGGAGTATTACCATTATGGTCTGGCAGCTCCTCTTTACACTCATTTCACTTCTCCTATTCGCAGATATGCAGGTTAGTTTCCATTGCTCTTAGACGCTTTGATGCTCAAGATATTACTTGAATTTGATTGATGGACATGCAAGGACATTTAAGGCCCTCTGTTTTAGTTTATTATTTCTTTGTCCTGCTTTTGAACTAATTAGCTTAGTGTGAAAGTTTAGTTGGACTTTTTTTTAGGTGAACCTTTTACGCAAAATGAATGTTTCTGTAATGCAGTTTAGAGTGCTAGAGTCTATAGACACAGTTAAAGGTGAAAGATAGAAGGTTTGGGAGAATTGAATGAATATCCATTGATTGAATCTGTTACATATATAGATACAACAGGTGCTACTCTTTCTATAGTAGCGAGAGTCTATCTATAGGAAGAGATCTTGTAATATGGTAAGACTACGTCTAATATAGAAGGACATCAGTCAGCACAGATTATGATCATGCTGGCTAGATATGGGAAGATTCTAACAGCCCCCCGCAGTCTTAGCCAGGAGCGTCGTGGACGTTGAGACTGGAGCGAAACTCCTTGAAGATCGAAGTCGGGAGGCCCTTGGTGAAGATATCAGCATACTGCTGAGATGTCGGCACGTGTAAAACACGCACTTCTCCCAGAGCGACACGCTCGCGGACGAAGTGGAGGTCGATCTCCACATGTTTGGTTCGCTGGTGCTGAATGGGGTTGGTGGAGAGATAAACCGCATTGATGTTGTCGCAGTAGACGACGGTGGCCTTTCGAAGAGGATGATGAAGCTCAAGTAGGAGCTGGCGCAACCAACAGGCTTTAGCCACTCCATGGCTACCCCACGATACTCATCCTCGGCGCTAGAGCGAGACACAGTGTGTTGTCGCTTGGATGACCAAGAGATGAGATTATCGCTGAGGAAGACACAATAACCGGAGGTAGACCTGCGCGTGTCAGGACAACCAGCCCAATCAGCATCGGTGTAGATGGTGAGGTCGGGAGACGCCCCACGTGTGAGTTGAAGGCCGCAGTTGAGGGTGCCCTTGACATAGCGCAAGATCCGTTTGACCAACTGAAGATGCTGGTCACGCGGATCGTGCATGTGAAGACAGGCCTGTTGCACAGCATTTGTGATGTCGGAGCGGGTAAAGGTGAGGTATTGTAGAGCTCCAACGAGACTGCGGTACAAAGTCGGGTTGGAGACTGATTCGCCAACGTCAGCAGATAGTTTGGAGCGGGTCTCGATTGGAGTAGCGCAGGGATTGGAGTTCAGCATGTCAGCTCGTTGTAGAATTTCCGCGGCGTACTTCCTTTGAGACAGGAAGAGATCGTCAGCAGAGCAAGAAGCCGTGATGCCGAGGAAATAACGAAGAGGGCCGAGGTCGCTCATGGCGAGCTCGCGCTTGAGTGTCGATGATGTGTTGTAAGAGCGATGACGTTGATGCGGTGATGATGATGTCGTCGACGTACAACAACAGGAAGGCGATGACGGAGTCGTTCTTGTAGACGAACAGAGACGAGTCTGTCTTGGAGTTGGAGAAGCCGACAGAGGTGATGAAGGCATGAAATCGACTGTACCAGGCGTGAGCCTGTTTGAGGCCGTACAATGATTTATTGAGGCAGCAACCGTTCTTGTAGACGAACAGAGACGAGTCCGTCTTGGAGTTGGAGAAGCCGACAGGTGATGAAGGCATGAAATCGACTGTACCAGGCGTGAGCCTGTTTGAGGCCGTACAATGATTTATTGAGGTGGCACATGTGATGGGGCCGCGCGGGGTCGACAAAGCCTGGCGGTTGCTGAGCATAGACTGGTTCCGTTGAGGAAGGCATTCTTGACGTCCAGCTGATGGATGGGCCAGGTTTTGTTGATAGCAATAGAGAGTACAGTCCGGATGGTAGTTGGCTTTACCACTGGACTGAACGTCTCATCATAGTCGATGCCTGGCTGCTGGGAGAAGCCTCTTAGAACCCAGTGAGCCTTGTATCAAGAGAGAGAGAGCCGTCAAAATTGAACTTATGCTTGTATATCCATTTGCCGGAGACAATGTTCACATGGGGTGGCGATGGCACCAAATCCCATGTCTTATTGTTGACAAGGGCTGTGTATCCATCAATCATTGCCGCCCGCCAGTTTGGATCTTTGAGGGCGCCACGGTATGTCTTTGGCTTTAGAGAAACTTCGCCAGAGGTAGTGGTATGCAGCTGATAAAGAGGTGGTAGAGTACCATCCTTGCTCCGCGTTATGGGATGAGTAGAGGCACTTGGTGCTGCAGAGAATGGCGCGAATGGGAAGACGGCGGTGTGGTTGGCAGGGGCGCTATATTGTGACGGCGACGGGAGAACACCCGCAGGATGCATGATTCTCGCAAAGATGGTCATGTTGCCAGAGGCGAGCCACTAGCGGCCTGTGAGGAAGAGCGGCTGGCTAGGGCTACCGGCGCTGATTCGGCTAGGTCAGTGGCAGAGGCAGCAGGGGCAAGTTCGGTGGAGCCGGGAGCAGCAGCAGGGGCGACAGTGGCTGTACCAGGAAGAGCAGCAGCTGTGCTAGCGCCTGAAACAGAGGCGCTAGTGTTGCTAAATGAGGCAGGGCCAAGACTAGGTCCTATGGGAGGCGATTCATCTGCATCCAAGAAAGAATAGGAGCCAGGGAGTGGAGCAGATTTACTGGCAAAAGGAAAAATTAGTTCGCCAAACACGACATGGCGCGAATAGATGATGCGATTTGTTCGGAGATCTAAACACCGATAGCCTTTGTGGTGGTCCGGATAACCAAGAAACACACACTCAGTAGATCGAGGAGCGAGTTTGTGGGGCATTGTAGCAGAGAGGTTGGGGTAACATCGACAACCGAAAACCCGAAGATGATCATATGTGGGTGGAGGGCCGAAGAATGCCTCATATAGTGTGAGATGATTCTGGGTTTTGGTGCGTAGGCGATTGAGGAGATAGGTGGTGGTGCGGAGAGCTTCAACCCAATATGGAGGCATGGAGGTTTGGAACAGAAGGGTTCGGATGACGGTGGTGGTGGAGTGGATAATGCGTTCAGCTTTAACAGTGGCAGTGACAGGAAGGGAAGTGCCATTACCGACGACGACTTTGGTGGAGAGGCGAGGGGTGGGATGAATGAGAGAGAGGTTACCTGGGGCTGCGACAAGATGGGACGAAGCGCCAAAATCCATGTACCATATAGATGGATCTGGTTGTTGCAAAGTCATGGCGTTCATTGCTTGAAGGAGGGATGCCTGATCCCACATTGGGGCGCTAGGAGTAGCAGGTGCGGTAGGGGGTGTTGGTGTGAAGAACGCTTGCTGAGGATGCCCGGGTCAGAGATGGTCGGCCATATTTGAAAAGTGCCGGTCCAAGGGTTGAACCCCGTGCGTGCACCACTCATGGGAAGGGTAGGAGGTTGCACGCGCATGGTGTTGGTGCCGCCGTTGTTTCCACCGTAGTTGTTTCCATGGCCCTTGCCTTTCCCCTTATTCTTATAACGAGAGTGAGATGCGCCGTTGCCGTTGCTAGATGATGACAACGATTTAGTCGTGTGTTGAAGTTGCCGGAGGGCGGGAATGGTTTGCCTGAGGTGTTGGAGAAGAGAACTGTTATGGGTTACGATAATGTGTATTATCGAAAACGGAAGAGTTCCGATGGCAAGCAAGGGAAGAATGGACTAGGCGCAGGATGACCGGAAGGCTCCTAGGCCACGGTAGTGATTAGTTACTTATTAGTATATTTGGGTTATTGCTTTCCAAGTATTAGTTATTGCTGTCCAAGTATTAGTTTAGATTCCATTGTTAGGATTTGGAAACTTTACTTCTATAAGGGCCTGTTTGGTAGAACTTCAGATTCTAGCTTCACCTGAGATCTGAAACTTGTAGACTAAAATAAAGTAAATTAAGTTTATATTTTTGATCTAAAATGTAAACAAGATGATCCATCTAAACACTTTTAATGTACACATAGCTCCAGCTCCACGGATCTAGTAGAGTTAGGAATACCTAGCTTCACCAGATCCACGAATCTGGTGGAGCTGGAGCTCTACCAAACACACCCTAAGTATGAAGGAAATCAATGAAAACGGCAATACGTATTTTGCCACAAATTACCTGGTGGTGCCTTCTGATTAACAAGGCCGGTAGCTCCATTCGCTAGTTATCCGTCGAGTCGCCGCGATGGCCTCGACGTCCACCACTTGCGCCGGTCTTCGGCCGGGTACTCGTCTCTACAACCAGACTCATAACAAGAACCGTGGCACCTTCTGTCTTGTTAATCTTGAGGCCTGCCTCCAGAAGCAGCATGGAGCGGGCTTCCAAGAAGGTTGGGAGGGGTACCCGCGCCTTGATGATGGTGGCGATGTTGCGGAAGTTCTCGGATAGACCGCAGAGAAGGGTGAGGACGAGGGTGTCATCACGAACGGGTTGCCCGATGTCGGCGAGGGCATCGGCGTAGGATTTTAGCCGCTGGGAGTAGGCGAGGATGGAGAGGTCCCCTTGAGCCATGTTGCGGAACTTAGCTTCGAGGGACAGGGTGCGCGACGTCCTGTTGTTGCAGAAAAGGCCCTCTAGGCTGAGCTTGATGGTGTGAGCCAAGGCCACGGGTGAGGACGATGCCGAGGATCTCCTCCGAGAGAGATGTATAGATCAAGGACTTGACAGCCAAGTCCGTAGTCGTCCAACCCAACCCGCGGCGGGAGCAACCGGGGCGTCATTGAAGAGATGGGTCATGGTGCCGAACTTGCCGATGAGAATCTCGAAAAGTTCACGCCACCTGGAGTAGTTTGGGGTGTCAAACTCTAGGGAGAAAGGAATCTGCGAGCGCACGTTGATGGTGGAGTGGGCGGAAGCAGGGTGGAAAGGCTGGATAGCATGGGCTTCGGCAGGAGCAGCCATGGCTGAGGTTGGCGGCTGGCCGGTGCAGAGGGGGAGACCAGAGGGCTGCAATGGTCGGCAGGAAGACAGAGCACGGGAGATGAAGGCTGGCACTCAGGAAGAAACAGATTGGCGCTGCGCCAGGGGCAAGGCGCAGGAGGAGGACTGGACTTGTGATACCATGAAAGATAGAAGGTTTGGGGGAATTGAATGAATATCTATTGATTGAATCTGTTACATATATAGATACAACAGGTGCTACTATTTCTACTATCAGAGTCTATCTATAGGATGAGATCTTGTAATATGGTATGACTACGTCTAATATAGAAGGACATCAGTCAGCACAGATTATGATCATGCTGACCAGATATGGGAAGATTCTAACAAAAGGATGGGAAATAACATTACGTTCACAAATAATTTTTACCCATGGATGTTCTAGCACTCCAGCAAAGGAAGCCTGCAATCAATTAATTATGCAGTTCTATGCTGTAGAAGCATTAGAAGAACCTATAAATTGTGAGGTTGGTGTTTAATTCTATATCCTTTTGTTGCAGATATTGTTGTGCATAGGTTGCTAGCTGCTGCTCTAGGTATTGCGAAACTTCCACCTGTCTTTCAGGATGGCCCGCAGCTTACAGGCGTCACTGACAGTAAGAAATCAAATGTGCCACTGATGTAGGTCTCTTTATATGTCTCGCTACATGGTACTAATATTATTATCATGCAGACTTGAACTATAGGCACCGAAATGCCCAGATGGCAAGCAGAGCATCGGTTGAGCTCCACACCCTCATATATTTCAGGACAAGGTACAAATCTGATTGTCAATGGCATAAGTGTGATACAGTGATAGGCTAGCAGTAGATGGTATATGAAATTGTGATTAGGATGAGGGCAGATAGTAATGGGTTTTAGGACTCTGTGCGTCAGTATTTTCTGAATGGTGCATCTATTTATTATCATTAGGATTGCTATTTTTTTTGTACTTGCAGGCCAACTGACACTGAAGCTAGAATTGTTAAGATCAAGGCAAATGGTTTTATAGTCTTCGTTCCAAAGTATGTATCCCCCCCCCCCCCCCCCCTCTCCTCTCCCTGTGCACGTGGCTCGTGGCCCTAGCATTAATTTTTCAATGCATCAACATGTAAGCTGATAAGGTTAAGTTGATGCAACCGTGCTACTTTGTGGAGTACTGTTCCAGCTCATGTACTTGGGAAGCTAGCCCTATTATGTTGCTCACAAGGCTAACAAAAAGCAGTGCCCCCAGCCCCCCCAGTGAAACCGTGTCAATCCTCGTTTTTAGTCAATATTGATGACCTGAACCTAAAGTAATCCAAGTAGGATACGCTCTTGCATGGATTTGGAACTCGAATCTTGTGGTCATTTAGCAGGTTTCTTTGAAATCAGATGTGGTATGTGTTCTTTGACGTATTATTTGGCTGTCCTTTTTTTCCAAATATATAATAAATATTGAGGTATTGTACCATTTTGCTGGCAATGTGTGTTTTTCTTTCTCGTTCTCAACCAGGGAATGCGTCATTTTTTTTTTCCAAATGCTTATGAGCAAGAATAGTCACCTCGACATGTAATGCAATATTTTGTGCTGTGGAACTAAATGGTATCTCAACATGTTTTGCAATATTTTGTGCTGTGGAGCACAATGGCTTCTTTTGATCGTCTGTTTCTTTTCTGAACAGATTTGGCATAGAAGGGCCCATCTACCTTACTCCAAAGGGAGACAAGGGGGGTGATTGGGTAGTAGACGAGGTGCACCAGAGAGTAACCAAGCCCGGAACAAACAAAACCTATGCTGTCCTGCAGACTGTTATGATTCATATGGAAGTAGTTGAGCCTCAACCTCACCGCCCAAAGCTTCAGCTCACCCTCATATGAAAATGTAAAAGTGAACTGTAACATTAGTGCATTTTGTATCTTTTTCCCACATTGCATTTTACCAGGGCCAATTCTTTAATTCAACATTGTTGATATATGATACGTAACATTAGTCGCATGGATAGGCTGAGTCACATGAATAGGCTGACAGGATAATATATTACTCTCTTTGTTTAGAAATATAAGGTGTATTTTGACTTTACACAAGGATTAAGGTTAGGGTGAAATTGAGAAAGGTATGAGTGAAAATGACTTAGCTACCCCTCTTAATTGTCTTAGAAGATGAGAGATAATATTTTGTGTGTGGTGGTAATGAAAAAATATATGTAGTCGAGAGAGAATAAATAGGGGTATAGTAGGGAAAGTTTTATTAAATCTACATATAAACTTTATATTTTTGAAAAAGATCATTCAAAATATAGATATTATATTTCTAAACGGAGGCAGTATCAAATCAGCATATGGAAATGCCCTTTGAGTCCAGTTTGTCCCTCTTGATTCCCGACATGCTATGATACCCCAGGGTCCCCAGGGTGGGTAGGAGCGGATACAGTAAATCTCTCCTTATTGGAGTGAAAGAGCAGTTATGCCATGTTTCATTTCGTTTATTTCCTTTTTTTTTTCGGTCAATGTGCCAGATCTTATTGATCTTAGCATTGCTTAAAACACGTTACATAAATGTGACTGTGCAATGTTTCGCTGACATGCTTAATGGACTTGTAAGAGACTTTGAGCACCATTACTAAAGAGGGTTCTGGCATGCTTCGACTTAGCCCTGTGATCCGCTAATTCATCTCTTGATCTGGTATTCCGCAAAAGAGGTGGATAGGGTCAGCGAAAGAAGTGGCGAGGGTAGAAAAAAGGTTTGAAATTCCAGGTTCCTTGCTGTCATATTTCCATTCAGCTGGGTGTTGAGGCCCAGGGCACGAGCGACATGAAGCCACCTCTTTTACCCTGGCAACTCGTAACTATGCAGCCTGAATCATCTAGCCTGGATCATCTAGCCTGTAACTATGCAGCCTGAATCATCTAGCCTGTTAATAATTTTTCACATTATTTTTTACATAATTTAATTTGTGTAAAACTAGTTTATAATTGATTAAAAGATACCATAGAGAAAAGAATTATGTGCTCCTTTTTTTCTTCAAATTATCACATTATTTTTATATAATTTAATTATGTAAAACAAGTATATAATTGTTGTAAAAATGGCATGTAGAAAAAAATAATGTTCCTCATCTAATACTAAAAAATTGATCACTCCTTGAAAAAATAGTACTCAAAGGGTGAGGAGATGAGCCAAATTGATTTCATCCATTAGAACTAGATTTGAAGGCTCAAAATTTTAGTGCTATTTAGCAATAAAACACTCAGATTCTCCCTAGACATCCCCAAAAAAACTTATCTGAAAATGAAAAAAAAAAGTCATCATGTCTATGTGACTGGCATCTTGCCTGCTGAGCTGCAAACAATGACTAGTCCCTGAAGATCTCTCCTGGCCTAAAAGTCTTCACAGCCAGCCATCCTAGAGCTGCTCTGATTAGGAATATGATACCCATATTATTTACTGGCATGACCACCTTAACCCATCAAGTTCAGTAACGACCATTTAAATATCAAACTATTCGTTGAAGTTTGTAAATCTTTGTAGTAGCTAAGTCGAACCAGGAGATGATGTCCTCGAGCGTGACAGTGCTTGCCAAGTTTGAGAAGACGAGCCCTGCAACGAAGTCCAAGTTTGAGAAAACGAGCTGGAACGAAGACAATATACAATGTGCAAATTAAAAAATCGAGGCCAGGCTTGCCATCCCTTGGGTTGAAATGCGCGTCACGCGCATCACCCGAGGACTTCATGGCCTGGTTCGACTTCCCAGCGCAGCGAAACTCGGCCATTCGTGCCAGGCATATAGAGCACAACGGCTGTGGCTATGACATCACTCCTTTTTTTTTAAAAAAGGAAGAATTTTATTAATCTCAAGAAACTTACATCGAGACAATACAAGTCTTAAAATTGCTTCCGCCTCTGCTTACATAAGCACACAGCCAAACAAGAAGAAAAAATAAACACGCACACACTAGTGACTAGCAATCCGAAGATTAGACCGCCACCCATATGCCTGGGAGAAAAATTCCGTGGCCACTCGAACCAAACAATGAGTAGCCATCGCCAAAGTAGTTCGCGCCTCTACCTTCTGCAACGTAACCCACGAACGGAGCCAACGGGTAATAGCAAAAATAACCTGCAACGGAGAAGAAATATTTTTCTGTTGAAATACTCTATCATTCCTGCTTAACCATAGAGACCAACACGTAGCTGCAGTACCAAGAAGAGCGAGGTTTCTACCATTACTATCAAAACCCTCTAGCCAACTTCCAAACATATTAGCTACACCTGTTGGACGAGATATTTCAAAAGCCAAATATATTAAAAACCAAACTATTTGCGCAAAGCGACAATTAAAAAACAGATGCTGAATTGTTTCAGATTCATTACAATAGCAACATGTTCTGCTCCCTTGACATCACTCCTTGGGTGGCTGACAACAATGCTTCTCAGTCCTCGCTGCTGTTCAGGGCACGCATTGGTCTTGAGGGCCTTCCTCTCAATGCTTGGAACCAAAGTGCTGCTTCTGAGGTCTTGCGGGGTTGGTGCTGCTTTGATTGCATTGCCCGACAGTCTCGAAGACGCGAAGCCACCAACATCTTCTGGGTGTGGGTCTGGGTTTCCAGTCCAGATGTCATCCCAAAATCTATCTCTTGCTCGATCTTTTCTGAAGATCGCTGCGGGAGAGCGCCTCGGACTTGGCATGGCGCTCCGGATGCTTCGCCGCCACGTTCGAATCCTCCGGAGGGGTCCACCTTCGACATCCTGGTGCACCTTGACACTACTGAAGACTTCTCGCCATCCCTGCGTACAACTGAGCAGGAATGGCCGAGGACCCGCTCCTTCGACTGGGCTCTCGGCGTCGTTGATGGCACGACAGCACCGCCTCCTCCTCGTCAGGCTGGTGTTGGTTGTCGTTTAAGGGACCGCCTCGGTGCTTGCCTCCCGGACGACGACGAAGATAGGGATGATGCTGACCGCGGCGCTCGGGATCGTCGTGACCATCAGGATCGTCGCTCCTGGCTTGGCCGAACCTTTCGCCGGAGTCGCTCTCGAGACCGAGCGCCGCAGCAAAGGCGTTCCAGCAGGCGGTCGCGCTCTCCGCGCCACCGTGGCAGAGCTTCTTCTGGGTCCAGTCTGTTGTTGGAGGACGTCCGCGGCCAATCAAGCCCTTCGCCATGCTGCCATGCGGCTGGCCGTCGTGGCGCCAACGCTCCAGGTCTCCAGCTTTTGTGCAAAAAGTGCAGTCCAAGGTAGCTGCTGATGATCCTGTCCCCATGGATATCTCATCTCCCTGATGCTCAGTCCGCTGTGGCCGCTTGGCCTGACTGCGTTGCTGCTGATCAGGTCCTCATGCATTCCATTTGGCTCGGTCATTCGGCACTGCCTGAGGACTCCGCTAGGTGGGATCCCATGCTGGACGAAGCGCTTTTTCTTCCTGCTGCTTCTTGCATGGCAGTTGGCCAATCCTTGACGTCGGATGATGCCCCTCAGCCCATCGGGCTCCCGATGGTGGTGCCGGGGTCCCCTGCCGCTTCTATTCTCCTGCTAGACAATTCCATGGGTCAAGATCAACACTCAGACAGCCCTACCTTGCCGGTCCATCAGCTCCTTCAGAAGTTGTTCCTCCAGCCGCAGCAGCCGTTACTTCCCCCACCAGTGCAGCGCCAAGCTTCCCTAAGGGCGGGCATGCCGACGGCCGGCCACTCAGTCAACTCGACCAGGGCTTCAGAACTGCGAGTTGCTGATCGTCCGCGTCGCAGTGAGCGCCTCGCGGCCAAGCCAAAAGCCATCCCGGCGGTAAAAATGGCGCAGGAGCTTTTGGCGCGCCGCCTTGGTTTCTGCTCGCCAAAGGCAAAACAGGTGCCTGCTGAAGCTGTGCAGCGCTTCATCAACCTCTTCGACAGGCCGCTTGCGGAAGAGACAATTGCGGCCCTCAAAGACATTTGCCGCATTGACGACTAGAGCCAGCGCGTCATGCAGGCCCTTGGCAGTGCAGCTGACACAGTGGAAGCAGTTCGTAGCGAGTGAAGGCTGTGGGTTCAAGCCAAGCTAGTGCATTGCGATGTTGTCTCCGGTTCAAATGACTTTTGCTTCTCTGTCTGTTACTCAGTTAGCTTTTGCTTCTCTGGTTCTAGCTAGTATGCTAGCTGTTAGAAATTATCTAGCGCCGATGTATGACCTTCTGGCTGTCTTCTTACAAATTTGTGGTAATCCTTTTGCTACGTTTAGATGGTCCTTTAATGTATGCTTGCCATGCCATGACCAAGTTCGGCCGGCAGTAATGGATTTGGCAGTGAATGGGACTTCCTTTCAGCACCTGCGTCCATGCATGTCTCCCAGTTGTGCATCTCTAACCTCCTCAGGTCTCCACTCCCAATATGAAGTTCATGTTTGCATGTCTGATCGCATCAGTCGGCTCCTGGTGCGGGAATTTCACTTTTTAAGTGGTGACCCTTCCAACAAATGTGGGCCTGTACCATTCTGACCTAGAATGTTCGTGGCCTTAATGGACCGGCACGCCGTGCTTCGGTGAGGCAAACTCTGCAAGATACCCGACTGGCGATCGCTTGCCTTCAGGAATCAAAACTGCAAATGGTTGACCGGAATATAGCCCAGCAATTAGGTGGTCAAAGCCTAGCTTCTTTCTATTTTTTGCCAGCGCATCAAACCAGGGGAGGCATTTTAATACTTTGGGATGACGGCATGGTGCATCTGACAGACCAGGTTGTCCGCGCCTGCTCTCTGACAATGCATGTCTCCCTCCATTCTGATGGCACCTCCTTTTGGCTTACTATGGTTTACGGTCCGACAGAGGACTGTGACAAGCCGGCCTTCTTGCAGGAGATTTCTTCCTCTAGGCCGCCCCTTAACCAGCTGTGGTTGGTGTTCGGCGATTTCAACATGATATACAGAGCTGGGGACAAAAATAATGCCAACCTTAATCACCGACTAATGGCGAGGTTCCGAGCTACAATTAATCGATGTGTGCTTCGGGAAGTGTCCTGCAAAACCGAAGGTTCACCTGGAGCAATGAGCGGCAGAACCCAACAATGGTCAAGCTTGATCATGTTTTCTGCAATCATGACTGGGACGCCCTGTTCTCAACCCATCTGTTGCAGGCCTTATCATCCTCTGTATCTGACCATTGCCCGCTGCTACTATCAAGTGAACATGGACGTGGC
The DNA here is from genome assembly GCA_036346375.1 of Guadua angustifolia. Taxonomy (NCBI): domain Eukaryota; kingdom Viridiplantae; phylum Streptophyta; class Magnoliopsida; order Poales; family Poaceae; genus Guadua; species Guadua angustifolia. The sequence goes on along the minus strand of CM070504.1, from coordinate 2,599,310 downwards.
AGACCTCCAGCCTTCAAATTTGAGAATTTTTGGCCCCGACTGCCGGGTTTCCACCAGGTCGTCCAGCAAGCATGGAATAGCTCACCTTCATTCGTGATCCCATCTATGCGGCTTGCGCAAAAGCTCTCTGTGACTGCAAAGGCATTACGTCGCTGGAGCAACTCTTTCTTCAGTGATGCTAAGAAGCAATTCCATTTGGCAAATGCGGTCATTCTGCGCCTTGTTGTTGCTCAAGAATCAAGGATTCTCTCCCAGCTCGAGCACCAATTGCGGAAAGCGTTCAAGATTAAGATCCTTGGCCTGGCCGCGGTTGAAAAGGCGTGGAAGCGACAGGCTTCCCGGATAACTTGGCTAAAGGAAGGAGATGCGAACACTCGATTCTTCCATCTCAAGGCCAACGGACGTCGTCGAAAAAATTTCATCCAATCCCTCCAGGTTAACCACACCATCGCCACGCTCCACAGAGACAAGGAACTCATTCTCTTCCACCATTTCTCATCGTTACTGGGGGAGAAGAAGTCATGCTCCCTTCGTGTCAATTGGCACTGTCTAGATATTCTCAGCTACGATGTGCGACAGTTGGATGCAGACTTCACTGAAAGTGAGGTCTTCAATGCGATCTGCCGATTACCTGTAGAGAAGGCCCCAGGACCAGATGGCTTCACCGGAACTTTCTACAGACAGTGCTGGGAGATCATCAAGGAGGATGTCATGGCCATTTTCTATGACATTCACAATTGCTCAGCTCAGGCATTCTCAAGGCTCAACACTGCTTCCATTGCATTGATTCCTAAGAAGGATGGCTCCCTTGCGCCTGCTGACTTCCGGCCGATCAGTCTCATCCACTCCGTATCGAAGCTCTTATCCAAAGTGCTGGCCTTGCGCCTGTCCAGCCATTTACATTCACTCATCTCATCATCGCAGAGTGCTTTCATTACAGGGCGATGCATCCAGGACAATTTTCTGTTCGTCCAAAATCAGGCCAGGGCGTACCACCGATCGCGCTCCCCTGTTCTCATGTTAAAGCTGGACATTCGGAAAGCCTTTGATTCTGTATCGTGGGAGTACCTCCTAGACCTTTTACGAGCACGTGGGTTCGGGAACTGATGGAGACAATGGCTTTCCACCCTTTTTGCATCATCAACCTCATCTGTCCTCCTCAATGGGGCTCCAGGTCCTCAGATTTTGCATCGGCGTGGCCTACGCCAAGGGGATCCGCTATCACCTTACCTCTTCATCCTGGCTATAGACCCGCTTCACTACATCCTCAAAAAAGCAACGACCGACGGTATCCTCTCCCCACTCTCAGGATCTGCGAGCTCCTCCTGGCTGTCCATGTATGCAGATGATGTCGTAATCTTCCTAAACCCAGTTAAGGAAGAGCGCAAGCGTCTTGGATATTCTTCACGGCTTTGTCCAGCCTCGCCTCCGTGTCAACTCCGCAAAAAGCACGATAGCTACAATCCAGTGCCGCCACCTCGACATTCAGACCATCCTTCAGCCGTTCCAAGGTGCAATCTCCGAATTCCCCATTTCATACCTAGGAATGCCACTCGTACTTGGCCGGCTGCGATGCATCCACCTCCAGCCTGTTCAGGACAAAGTTGCCCGTCGCCTGGCCGCCTGGCAAGCAGAGTATCTCACAATGGGAGGACGTTTGATTCTAGTCAAATCTGTCCTATCATCGATTCCGATCTATCTATTGACCGCACTGAAGGTGCCAAAGAAATTTATTGCGGGCATTGACAAGATTCGAAGGAAATTCCTATAGGCAGGCAATGCGGCTTTGCATGGAGGGAACTGTAAGGTCAGATGGACAACCGTCTGCAGACCGCTCAGATATGGGGGCCTTGGTGTCTTGGAGCTTGAAAGCTTCGCAAGGGCCCTTCGCCTCCGATGGTTGTGGCTCAAATATACAGACCCGGATAAACCATGGAAAGGACTGCCAACTCCGTGTGACCAAAATGACCAGCAACTCTTCATGGCTGCCACTAAAGTCATCATAGGAAATGGGCAAAGAGCCGACTTCGAATTCCAGATGGTTGCATGGTCGAGCTCCGTCCCAAATTGCTCCAAGACTTCACAAACTCTCCAGAGGAAAAACATATCGGTTGCCAATGCCTGCGCAACAATAATTGGATGCGAGACATTCGGCGTCACCTAACCTCCCAGTTGCTATCACAATTTGTCGATCTATGGTTCAAAGTGCACTCCATGCCGCTCAGCCCAGACAGAGAGGATGGTTTCATATGGACGCAAACCTCGCAGGGTGCCTACTCGGCCTCATCGGCATATAACATCCAATTCAGCGGGTGCACTCAGAAGTCATTCCTATCAACAATCTGGACTGTATGGGCGCCGTTACGCTCTAAGATCTTTCTATGGCTAGCAATGCAGAATCAATTATGGACAACGCAAATATTGCAACTTAGAGGATGGCCAAACCAATATTTTTGCCAAATGTACAATCGGAATCTAGAAACAATCTTCCACCTCTTTGTTGAATGCGCTCAGCTACGGTTGCTATGGTCATCCATTGTTCAATGGGTCCGCATTCCGGCGCTACACCTGGACCAATGGGGGCCGGCGGCGTGCCTTGAACAATGGAATCTTCAGCTCATTAACTGCCAGCCGGCTCTCCGAAAAGGCATTAAAACTCTGATCATCCTAACTTGCTGGGAATGGTGGAAAGAGCGAAATAATAGAGTATTCCAAAGAAAATGGGCTTCTCAGGACCAAATCTTCCAGACAATCAAAGATGAAGGTGCCACCTGGATCCTAGCTGGAGCTAAGCACCTAACGAGCATTCTACACCGCCAGCATTAATCCATATGTGTATCTTTAGAGCTTCTATTCCTCTAGCTACTTAGGTTGGGTTCGCGCCCTCTGCGGCCTTCTTATTGTTGTTTCCGGCCTCTTCCTCTCTTTTCCAAACAGTGTAATTTCACCCATTCCTTCTAATCTAATATAAACACAGCTTCTGCTGTTTTAAAAAAAAACTGACATTATTATACGAAAGAGCTTACAACTGATTCAAACTGGAAAATCAAAAAGAGGTCGGCAGCGATTTTCATCGATTTTTACTCCAAAATCGCTAGAAATTGAACGGTTTCGAAGTCAACTTTTTTTAATTCGGCAGAAAAAAAATCGACTGACCAAGCAAAATTATTCGACAGCCGATTTTTTAGCGATTTCATCGAAAATCGAGCGACTTTCATCGATTTTTTATCAGTTTACGTCACATAAAATTTTTTTTTGAATTGTACGGGTTTACTGATTGGTATAGTTTATCGAGCCAGCTTGACACGGTAAAAAATCACGATTTTTGTCGATTTTTGAAACCCTGTTATACGCCATTCTCCAATTAATGTGTGCACGTGTGATGTTAGATTATTGGACCTTATTTATGTGCCCTTGAGCATCAGATGTGAGAAGGTTGAAATGACTGGATGCAAGAAAAGCTCCAAGCAGGCGTATAAGGACCTGCAGAACAGGCATCCATGAGCAGAGACCAGAACCTCATCTTGTTGCCCTCAAGATTTACCTGCCCGAAACATGCATCGGGCATTCACAATCTCTTCTCCGATCCCTTGAAGAAATACACAATATACTTAAGCGATACATGTAACAGAAGTGAGGAAAATAAGAGAAGAAGAAAAAAAGTACCTGTCACTGTACTCTCAGTGGGCACTGGAATTGTGTTTTTTAAATGCTTCTTGCAGGAAAGCAGCGAGAAAGAAATGCAAATGCCTGCAGCTCCTGGAGAGAACTGGAAGAAGAAGCCAGCCAAAGTTGCTGCCGATATGGGAGAAAAGGAGATTTTTTTATTATTTCTCCATCACAGCAGGCGACTAGTCGATTATTCCCCAGTTACGAGTGCACACAGACACAGCTCTCCCAATCACGCCCCTAGCACGCTACGTTAGAAATTCAACGCCGGGATTAGAGCAGGAGTGCAGGACAGCGACGCGAAAGTGATTCCTAGTAATGTCTACTTCAAATATTCGACAGAATTACAAATCACTATATATAGCAAGCACCGCCCAGCACTGTGCAGAGATTACTGTAGCTGCTCGCACCACTGTAGCATCAGATCTAGGCGGCTATGTTCTGATCAGACGGCTGAGGATGATCCAAAGCCATGGCACCGTTCACCTCTGACTTCCTCTTGCAAGTCGAAATCAAATCCGAACGACTAACCCCAGGTCTCATGGACGTACGCCAACAGAAATATCTTCTCTGCCAACTGAACTCCACACATAGATTTGCTATAGATGTCTCCCGTGTCGAAATATCCTCCCTGTTTTCCTCCTCTCCTGCGCTTTGGAATTGATGTCGCGCTCGATGCAGGGAAGGGCGACAGTGCAACACCGGCGGCGTCCCAACGTCGTGTTGGGAAATCAGGGTGGAAAGACCCAGTAAATTTCAAAAATTTATTCCTTCTCAGACCGATCGTATGCATTAGAACCAATATTTAAAAAACACCAAAAGCAATGAATGCGTCTTGTGATCCTGAGAGCGCAAATACAAGGCTTTTGCAGAAGCTCTCCATGAAGCTCACAGCTTCAACGCCTGGACATATCAGCGAAAATGGACTTGTTGACTTGCATGTTAGTCGGACATCTTGATTTATGCTACTTGTATCTTAAGCTTGCCTGCCTTTTTATTTATTTATTTATTTATTTTGGTTCTTTGCTTGTCAAAGGCATGTTTGGTATAACATTTGCTTGGTGTAGCCTGCCTGATATCCTTTAATAATAGCTTATCTTGCTTTTGAGATTTTGTAATCTAATAATTGTATTATTTATCTTTTGGATGAAGGCTGTAATATGGTGTTTCTTGTGCTTCGGAAAGAGCATATCTATCTTTCATATATATATATATCCCCTTAAGCTTTAGACTAGAGGAATTGACATGGTCGCCAGAGTGCTACATTGCCCTCACTTGACCTATTGAGGACAATCTGGGGTAATTGTTCAGCCATTCTAGAAGAGGAATGGATGTCTGAAGTTAAATTATATATGCATTTCCTATAACGTTAATTGTTGAATACAATGACGTTAAATCATATACACATTTCCAGATTTCATGTAGTGTGGATTCTTGAAGGTATTTTTGGTATGAGCAGCATGTGGTTGACATGGTATATACAATTACATGTTTTTAGTCTCTCCTACTGGCTATTGTCGTATGGCTACTTGAAGTCCAGAACAAGGCAACAATTAATTAGCCTTACCAGTACTCAGTAGGATCAAGTAGGTGAATTAGCAGGATAAGTAGGTGAATTAGCAAGTTTAGGATGACCAGCTAGCTAGCTAGCTTATAAATTTGGCTTTGGCATTTTGCCTCTAGCAATTTACTTTTGCGCTTTGCCTCTAGTAATTTAGGAGGTATGATACTCTGTGTTGTAAACTTGACGGAAGTTGTGGACTTTGTAGATGTCATGTTGCCCGCATAAAAATTTTGTGGACTACCGTGTTAACTCACTTAAAAAATGTGACTAAGCCGGCAAATTGCGACCGGCCCGCGATGCTTCCCACTTTCATCCCGAGAGAAAATATAGGCCACCAACCTGAAACTCATTTATTTCGTTAATGGACAGGAGGGTTTGCAAGCATCGCGCATCAACCTGAGCCTTTACAACTCGCAAGTCAAACAGTCTAACAAGTGATCTCGAAAGGAGAGGTTATCATCGTTGGTGCGCTCATAATAAAAACGCCCGGGCGTGTGTACGCCGTTGCCACCGCACTCGATCGGATACCGCCGTGACGTGCGTGCGTGCGTGCGTTAGCTACTTAGCTAGCTAGTTCGCTCGATTGTTCGTTAATTTGCTCAACACCAAGGATCGAGAGGTTATCATCGTTGATGGCAGGGGCCGCGGGAGGGCGGGGGCTGCAGGACACGCCGACGTGGGCGGTGGCGCTCGTCTGCACCGTCATGGTGCTCGTCTCCGTCGCCATGGAGCACGGCCTCCACAAGCTCGGCCATGTACGTACCGACCGTACCTGCCCTGCCTCGTGCGGTGATCATTCACAAGCGCTTTGATTTCTATTACCTCAATCGACTGGGCAGTTGATTTGTGTAATCTTGCGCGCATGCAGTGGTTCCAGAAGCGGCAGAAGAAGGCCATGGCCGAGGCGCTCGAGAAGATCAAAGCAGGTGAGCTGCTCGATCTAATCACTTTCCTTAATAATTGCCTTGTTGCGGACGATTTTCTTTCAGCTAGCTCTCAGGTTCCTCATAAATTTTTTTTACTGATAACCCACAATCAAATTTGCAAGATGTCAGTCAAAACATATCAACAGATAACTAACACTTCCACAATTCCACATATACAAAGACTGTAGCTGTCCATTACTAGAAAACTGTGTTGCATAGTACATACTTCCATCCTCGTGATGGGATCCTGATGGGCTCTGGGTGATTCTTCTTTATTCTTTCCCCCTATATGTAATCACTTGCAGAGTTGATGCTGTTGGGTTTCATATCACTATTACTCAGTGTGGGGCAAACGCCCATCTCCAAGATATGTATCTCTAAAAAGGCTGGCAGTATCATGCTGCCGTGCAAGGCACACGATAGGGCTGGCGGACAGGACAAATGCACAAAGGAGGTGAGCTGCGTTTCAACGTCAGACAGAAGCTGCTCTGAGAGTTGGGCCCAACAGACCGAGCATTTTTGTGCCCGGTATATACGAAGATGTAAGCAATAACTTTCCCTATTCGTTTTGCTCGATTTTGCAGGACAAGGTGGCGCTCATGTCGTCAAGCAGTATGCACCAGCTGCATATATTCGTCTTTGTGCTCGCGGTGTTCCATGTTCTTTACAGTGTCATCACGATGGCTTTAGGGCGTCTGAAAGTGAGTGGTTAACCGCATGTCAGGCATGCATGTTTGTTTAGTGCTCCCATTTGTTCCAGCAAATTTGAATTGCGATGAGAGGATATGTTCTTTCGTGTAGATGAGAAAATGGAAGAAATGGGAAACAGAGGCCAGGTCGTTGGAGTATCAGTTCACAACCGGTAAGGGTCAGAACCTAATGCAAGTTCCTGAAGGCAGGCATGACCAGAGTGAAACTTATAAGTTAGAATATTGCAGATACTTCACGATTCCGATTGACACATCAGACATCGTTCGTGAGCCGGCATCTAGGTCTGTCAAGCACCCCTGGAGTCAGATGGATTGTGAGTTCGTGCACCTGATCTCTGTCTGCATGGTTAATTACTGCTGCAACCTTTGTTATTTACCTGCATGCTTCTTCATGTTTGTCTGTTAGGTGGCATTCTTCAGGCAGTTCTTCGGGTCAGTCACCAAGGTGGACTACCTGACCATGCGGCAAGGCTTCATCAATGTACTGAACCTCTCTTCTTCGCCGGCCATTGTTACAACGGAGCAAGCTTTTGAGGTTACCTTTTTGCAATTGTTACAGTAAAAGTATTAACGAACTCTGTTTTATGCAGGCGCATTTTTCGCAAAATAGCAAGTACAACTTTCAGAAGTACATCAAGAGGTCGCTGGAGGACGACTTCAAAGTCGTCGTTGGGATCAGGTTCAGCCCTCTCTATAGTCACATCAGCCAATTTGTAAAAAAAGTCTCTCGCAAAATTCGAAATTACGTTTAAGTTCTTCTACCGGCTCTTTTGCAAAAAACCCACAGTTCTGGAAAATCGCGTATGGCTTCGAAAATTACATTTGGGTCCTTTTGCAAGAAAATCCCGTGTTCACGCATTTGCATATAGCTTCGAACCCCTTTCGCAAAAAAACCTCATGATTTTAGAAAAATACATCTAGACTTGGACCACACCTTTTTTGCAAAAAAAAAAACCTTTGTGGTTTGCCCAACACGGTGTAGCGCACGACTGCACCTAGTATCTTATACTAGTGGGAAGAATCCGCGCGACGGTAGGGTGTCCACGTCACACGTTTTGCGAAAGTGTCCCCCGACCTTTTGCAAAAAAGATTATATGGTTCCACAAATTTGCCTACGGCCCATAACCAACACATTTTACAAAAAAGATCCCTATGGTTTCATAGATTCGCCAATAGCTCCTAATAAGCCCATTTTGCAAAGAGACTCTCGTGCTTCTAAAAAATTACATCTAGCCCTAAACCATACTCTTTTTGTAAAAAGATCATATTCTTCCAAAAAAAAGTGTCTAGTCTCAGACCTAGCGCTCTGTCAAATCGTCCAGCGCAATATAGCGTGTATCTCTACCTAGTATATATATACATACTCCATATTCATCGGTCCAGTGTAGCGCATATCTCTAACTAACTCCATAGGTTTTTAATTATTATCAGTATGTTCCCTGTGCTATATTGCTACGTCATGGTCTCGGTTAGGGCTGTAAACGAGTCGAGCTCGAGCGAGCCTGGCCCTCCAGGCTCGAGCTCGAGTTTGGGTTCGAGTCTGGACTCAGGCTCGAGCTCGGCTCGGTCCAGGCTCGAGCAGGCTCGAGCTCGGCTCGACTAAGCTCGATAAGCTCGGGAAGCTCGGTAAACTTGAGTAAGCTCGGTTATTTTGTAAGCTCGGTAGGCTCGGTAACAAGCTCGAGTAAGCTCGGCTCGAGAAAGCTCGGTAACAAGATCGAGAAAGCTCGATTTAAGCAAGCTCGATCCAGGCTCAAGTAGGCTCACGAACTATTCGAACTCGACTCGGTTAGACTCGCAACGAGCCGAACTCGAGTAACTCGCGAGCCTCGAGCTCTTTTTACAGCCCTAGTCTCGGTGCTAGGATCTTGACACATTTGGCTGGTTTTTGCAGCCTCCCATTGTGGTTCGTGGCAATTCTTACACTCTTCCTCGATATCCATGGTATGGCTCGTCCTATCACATTATCTTGTCGCGCTCCATCCTTGCTTTGAATTTGTCTCGTAATCACCATCATCTTGCAACTTTTTCTCTGCGTAGGAATCGGCACACTCATCTGGATTTCTTCTGTCCCACTCATCGTAAGTGTGATTTTCTTTGCCAAAAGGGCCAACCAACCCTATCGCGACTTGATAATATAAATAATAAACAAATAAACAAGCATGTCTATGGTTTTCAGATCCTCTTGCTAATTGGAACCAAGCTACAGATGGTCATTATGGAGATGGCCCAAGAGATACAAAACCGGACAACTGTAATCAAGGGCGCTCCTGTTGTTGAACCAAGCAACAAGTTCTTTTGGTTCAACCGACCTGATTGGGTCCTGTTTCTCATACACCTAACAGTATTCCAGGTACATGTGTGATCTTATTCAGCTGCTACTGCATCTTTATAATTAGGACAACAAACAAATCCCTTACTAACATTCATTTGTGACTGAACCATATGCTGCCAATAACTAGAATGCATTCCAGATGGCACATTTTGTATGGGCACTGGTATGTGATTTGCTTATTGACCTAAGTCCTGAAGTGTTGTTATGCACTAACTATGAACTCGCACATTAACAAACTTCTTTTGGTTGTTCTCTCACAGGCCACCCCTGGCTTGAAAGAATGCTTCCACGAAAACATTGGCCTGAGCATCATGAAAGTCGTAGTGGGGATAGCTCTTCAGATCCTATGCAGCTACATCACCTTCCCACTCTATGCACTCGTCACACAGGTAAAATTATTGATAAAAATCGTTTCCATACAAACGCTATTGTGACGGGGAAAAAAAATAGGAGCATATATAGGACCACAATATCACATCCAACCTTGTGTGTGCGGTCGCTTGCAGATGGGGTCAAACATGAAGAAGACCATCTTCCAGGAGCAGACGGTCAAGGCCCTGATGAATTGGCGGAAGGTGGCGATGGAGAAGAAGAAACGGGAGGAAGTCGAATTCCTGGCGGCTGGCGCAGATGAGCAGCGACACCACTCCGAACTGTGGGACGTCGCCGAGCCGAGGCACGCCGCCGGTGCACCTGCTCCACAAGCACCGGGAGAGGTCGGAAGATCCCCAGATCGCACCGGCCTCGCCAAGGTTCCACGAGGAGGCCACGGACATACAACCGGTGGCACAGCCGAATCAGCTGTACAGGCTAGACCCTGAGAGGAGGGCGGCCTCGCCGTCGGCACGGCAACAGATACTGGCATCGCGGACGCTGATTTTTCCTTCAGCATGCATCGGTGATGGGACGAGTTTTCTGTATGATGTTGTGAAGTTGTCTTTTGTATAGCATACATAGGGGTTAAATATGTGATGATTAATACAATACGGATTAGGTACGTCTAACCGATTCAAAGAATGCATGTTAGAAAATTTTTGGTACTAATATAACGTAAAGAGAGAAGATAAAGGATATATGTTATTAATATTAAATAGTTTGACGGAATATTTCCATATGACAAATAAAATAATAACAGCAACAAAAGAAGTAATACAACAAAAGCCTTTATATTGTTGTAAAACGTCGAAGAACGCCAACGAACAATCACCAATAGTAGATGCAATCACGAGAGCAAGAACAATAGACACACAATATAGGGGTGGAATTCTATCTCGCTTTATTGATTCGATCGTTTACAATGAGGGGGCACCCGATATATATAGCGGTGTGAGAGAGAGTTCGGATTCGACCACATAAGGAAGAGATAGAGTCCTAACCATATTTGGTTTAGGTTTCCTTATCTCACAACACTCCCCTTTGGTCGAATACCGCGTAATGCATATGTCTCGTTAAAAACTTCACTCAAAAACCCAGTGGGAAAAAAGAGATGGAGAAAAAGAGAACATTGCACTCGCATGCTATGTTGCACTAGTTGCCTCATTAAAAACCTTTATGTGAGAAAACTTCAGGAAAACTCACAAAGGGAAAAAGAGTACAACTTATAACCTTCAGGGTAATTTTATTAGGATCTTCAGAATCACAATAAGGGTTATGATTCAAGGGTTTTCTTCCCCTGAACTATGTATCTCTCTAAGTCTTCTCATTCTAATGCCTTTAACATATTTTTTGAAATGTGGATTTAGGCAAGGATTTAGTGAATAAATCTGCGAGATTTTCACATGACGTAGTTTGCAAGATTTTTATCTCAGCGCTCTTCTGGAGTTCGTGAGGATAGAATAACTTAGAAGCAATATGCTTCGTGATGTATAACCCAATTGCATTTGTGCAACACAAGCAGAATTATCTTCATAGATAATTGTGGGGGTATAGACGGCGTTAAGGCCACATGACTTCTGGATATGGTCCATCACACGTCGCAGCCAAACACATTCACGTGAGGCTTCATATAGGGCTATAATCTCGAGTAGTTGGTAGAAGTTGCTACGGCGTCATTTACAAGACCGCCTTGAAGCAATTTGTACCACAGCAGAGAAACACAAAACCGATCTGAGATTTGGCATCGTGGGGATCAGACAGATAGCCAGCATCCGTATATCCCACCATGGTCAAGTCTTGGTTCTTCTGGAAAAATAACCAAAGATCTTGAGTACCTTGGAGATATCTGAGTACAGTTTTTACACCAGCCCAATGTCTTCTGGTTGGAGCTGAACTATATCTTGCTATCAAATTTACTGCGAATGCAATATCGTGCCTTGTGCGATTAGAAGGTACATGAGTACTCAATAGCACTTAAATATGGGACTTGGTCCTAAGACTTCCTCATTTTCCATCCTCGGTCTAAAAGGGTCTTTATCCACTTCAAGGGATCTTACGACCATAGGGTTTTCAAGGGATGTGATTTATCCATATTAAACATTTCCAATACCTTCCGGGTATAGGACGACTGGTGTACAAGAATTCCTTCTGGGAGATGCTCTAGCTGCAGGCCTAAGCAAAATTTGGTTTTACCCAAATCTTTCATCTCAAACTCCGACGTGAGGTAAGCACTCGCTTCCTTTTATCTCCTCTGTGGTTCCGATGATATTCAGATCATCAACATACACTGAGATGATCTGAGAATCCGTTCAGGATTTCTTTATGAACACACAGGACAATCATCATTATTGGAGTATCCTTTCTTGAGAGGAACTCACTAAGCGGTTATACCACATTCTTCCCATTGTTTTAATTCAGTATAGCGATCTCTGCGGTTTGATGCTATACATGTTGCGATTATTAGGATCCAGGACTCTTACTCCTTCAGGGACTTTCATATAAATTTTCGAATCCAGTGACCCATATAAATATGCGGTCACCACATCCATCAACTGCATTTCTAAATTTAAGCCAGCTGCCATTAATATTAGATATCAGAACGTTATTCCACTCAACACAGGAGAATAGGTTTCATCGTAATCGATGTTGGGTCTCTACGTGAACCCTTGTGCTACAAGCCTCGCTTTTTGTATCTCACCACCTGGGTATTTTCATTTCTCTTCTGGATGAAAAACCCATTTGATCCTGCAGGGAATCACTTTAGGAAATATTCATCAATGAACCGAAACTTTCCTTTTATTAGCGGTAGCTTGCCTCAATTGCTTCTTTTGTTTGACCCTATCTGAAATGCGGCACTCGCCATGGACTTTGGATCCGGATCGATTTTTAGCAATTTTAGAGGCTAATATATGTCGACAATTGTAGTCTTTCTTTTATTCATTTCTCCTGCATCACTTCGGGGATATATCTATATAAATTTCTTCCATCTCCTAGTGATTTCCCACAACGACGGAGTCTGGGTGTTCCAACTTCCCAGCGTGGAATTGTGCGCGCAAATATACGCTGGGTTATCATCTTCAGGATGAATCACTTCAGGAATATTACCATCTCTAGGATGGCTCACTTTAGGGATTTTCTCAACATCAGGTTGAGTTTCTTCCACTGTTATGGGTAGTGTTCTCATTTGTTCGGTTCTCTACTTCTGCGGACGTCTCCGTGAAATTGAGTCCCGTACACCTGGAGGCCTCCCCCTCTTCTTATCATGAGGGTCAAGAGTAGGTTCAATATCCTTCTAGGGTATCTCCACTCTTTCAGGTGCATATACTTCAGGTATATGAAATCTTTCACTCCCTTATGACCAATGAAGGTATTTGGCAGATTATTAGCTTATTTATTGCAGATTTATTATCCTTGAACTTCAAGTTCGGTCTTTCTAGTGCGTGGGTCTAAGGACCAGGCATTCTGTAATGTGGTACTTATCTCCCCCTAATACCAAAAAATGTCCTTAGTATAATCAGCGTACCGAGCCATGTACAGATCCCCTGTCATAGGCTCTAGGTATTTTAATACATGATGGAGATTCATAACCTACCTGGATCCTCAACTGCTGGTGAGGTCCTATGGTTGTACGCTGTGGTGGAGAGATTGGCATGTATACAGCACAGCCAGATTTTCGCAGATGAGAAATACTTAATTCTTTTCCATGCACTATCTGCAACGGGGAAATTTCGTAATATGCAGTTGGTCTAAGTTGAATTATTACCGCAGTATGCAGCACTGCGTGGCCCCAACAACTGGTGGGAAGCCAATTATTCTGCAAGAGCGGCCAAGCAATAAGTTTTTATTCTCTTAATTAATGACTCTTCAAGGCCATTTTTTTATTATGGCCAGCAGAATTATTTATTATTCTTCTCATCATATTCAACCTAGGATGACTCAGATGATCATGCCAGATCTTAAATATTTCTGGGGTTTTAACTATGGTTTTCATCACAACATAAACTTCTGGTTTTCATTGCAACATAAACTTCTGGTTTTTATTGCAACATAAATATCATAGCATGATTAAATAAATTTCTTGGGAAAATCACACTTTATTAAATTTGACTGATAATCGCTCAATAGGAGCGTAGACCATTGTTCATCCAGGAACACAAAGACTAAGCTGATAAATGAGGCTCTTAAGGAGTCTCTAAAGCATAATATGACATCGACTCTAAAAGAAAACTGGGAGACTACTCCATGTCTCCATATAAATCATTTATATCGTTCTTCTGGGACTTGTCTTTATTCTTCTGGAATTCTTTCAACTCATCCCCAATGAGATCATCCTCTTCCATAGGAGTATCACCATAACCAAGGAGACCCTTCTTGAATTCTTCTGTGGGGTCGGAGGCTTGATTATCATCCCACTCCATTTTATTGTCAACAACAGGTTGAGAAGTGAAGTGCGCCTCCACCTTATTCCATTGATTCTTCTGGAATTTCCCAGTGGATTTCATGTACAATTCTACCAAATGCTTTGGGGTGCGACATGTACGTGACCAATGACCAGTACATCCACACCTATAGCATGGTTGTTTAGGATCAGTAGCATTATTTGTTAGTCCTTTCTTCTGGAAGTGATCTGATCCATTTTCTTTTGTTTTCCACTGAGATTTACCTCTTCCTTTATGATTTTTGTCATTCTTCCATTTATCCCCTTTCTGTCTTTGACCCTTTCTGCGGCCTCGGCTATTGCTAGCTTGCTGATCATTTGCGTATGCTTCGAGCAATGCATGACTCCACTAGGTAGGACGATGATTCTTCATTAGAAGTTCATCATGCTTTTCGCTTCTAGCGAGAATGCATATCACTCGAGTATACGGTACTTTGCATGACGATCTTTATTCTTTGCAATATCCTCGTGTTGGGGTGGAATGTGCACAAAGTCTTGTCAATCTTTTCAGCTTCTGTGATCTTTTGGTCACAAAAAGCTAGTTTGGCAACAATCTTGTGCATGGCAGAGTTGTATGTTGTCACTGACTTAAAATCTTGGAAGCGTAGGAGTGTCCATTCACGTTGTGCTTCTGGCAGCAGAACGGATCTTTGCTGATTATATCTTTCCTTCAGGGAATTCCATAAAACCAGCGGGTCCTCCTCCATTATATATTCGGCCTTCAGGTCCGTATGGAGATGGTGTCTCAGGAAGTGCAAAGCTGCGCACTTAGCAGTTTCAGGGAGAGCTGGAGCACCAACTTCAGGCTGGAAAATTGTGACTCCAAGAGATCGGGCTGTCAAGTTAATCTTGGCATCCATTGCCCAAGTGAGATAATTGCTGCCATTCAAGGCAAGCTCAGCAAATTCTTTCTTTGCGATGTCAGACATATCCTATATGCAAACAAACAGGATTTTACTTCAGGTAAAATATTGTTTTGCATGATTAATATTGAATCAGTAAAGTATGGTCATATCTATTCAATAGATAACTATCATGGATTTTCCTAGCATTTTTCATAATTTCCTGCTAATTATTAAGCAATTTCTAGAATTACCAATTAACAGGTGAATAAATTTTAACATGAAATAAATCTGGCATAATGCTAATTACATCTTATGTAGCACTTGTTGGTTGGGTATGAAATCATGTAATGAATGCTTCCGTCAACATGACTCTTGGCAGTCAACCATGCAGGGCTCACATGAGGGAGGGAGCACTTCCCGATTTCGAACGCCAATTAAGAAACCTAGCATCATGTGTGTTTTCCTTAGACACCAATTGTCATGTATCCGTTACCCAACCACTTATGCCGTTTTGAGAGCTCGATTATTTCAATAATTTTTTTTAACTACTAAGTAATTTTTTGGAATTACTTAATAGCAGGAAATAAATATTCACCACATATTAAATCATGGCTTGAGGCTAGAAAATAAAAAAAAACTAGAGCATGGAATTTTCAATGTGGGCTCAATACCAATTATTTTAGATTTTACAGAAACCCATAACCTAGAGAAATTAATTTCTAGAGTTCATCATTATTATTGCGCGGGTCATCAGATAATTTCGACCTTCAAGGCCAGCCGGTCCATATGGGTTGTTCATCAGCCGGCCATGGGCGCTCAACTTGAGGCCGGCGGCTAGGGTTCCCAATCCCTAGCCGCCAAGCGCATCTGCCCCTAGCGCAGCCGAGCGCATCAGTCGCTGCCGCCACCGCTTAATTTCCATCGAGGGGGACCGCTCTGGGCGAGGCAAGGCGCAGGCCTGGCGGGAAGGTGCGCTGCGGGCACATTGCTGCCGCCAGCGTTCGCGTCAGTTGAGGAAGCCGAAGCGCCGTGCCGCCGCTCGCGTCGGGCGAGGAATCCTAAGTGCCATGCCGCCGCTCGCGTCGGGCAAGGAAAACGAAGCGCTGCGCCTCCGTCGCGCGATCTTCCGGGCGCGGGCGAGGGAGCACCACCGGCGCTACGCCGCCGGCTTAAGCATCGCGTGTGCATCGCCACCTTCGGGGCAGATGCCAAGGGGACCTCTGCCTCCCGCACAGGACGCTGATGTCGGGGCGGATGCCGCCAGACCGAGCTCTGCGGGAGTTGCGGGAAACCAAGGTGATGGCGCTTGGCGCGGCTCCAGGTGCGGAAGCCGAGGAGTTTCCGTCGGGCGCAGCTACCGGGATCTATGGCGGTGAGGCTGGCTGCTGCGGGCGACACGGCTGCGGGTTCAACGGCGGCGGGCCAAGGCAGCGCTTCGAGCGCAAGAGCCGGCAGCAGTGCCAGGGAAAGCACGGCAGGAGCCAAAGCGACTTGGCCAGCGCGGTGGCGTCTCCAGGCTTCACGGTGGGCGTCACGACGTCACTGCTGGTGACGCGGCCGGAAATCACATTAGGTGGTGGTTCAGCATCGGCCAGCACGGTGCGAGAGGATGGGGCGAAAACGATCTACTGGATCGATCGGAAAATCCCCAAAATTTTCTTTTCATGTGTAGAATTTCTGATCTACTATTCATGTAATACCTTGATTTGATTTGTAAAGGAGAAACTGTAGGCTATCGCGTAGGACTTTTCGGCAATCCGAGCGGGTGTCGGCGTGATGGCGAGTTGTTGCAGATCGGATCGGGCGATCAATCGCCGGTAGTAGTCGTTCGTTCGTCGTCGACGATCCTCCTCCTTGCGGTAGAGACTCGTGCTGATAACGTGTTGTAAAACATCGAAGAACGCCAACGGCGATCACCAATAGTAGATGCAATCACGAGAGAAGAACAATAGACACATAATATAAGAGTGGAATTCTCTCGCTTTTATTGATTCGATCGTTTACAATGAGAGGCACCGATATATATAGCGAGTGTGAGAGTTTAGATTCGACCACATAAGGAAGAGATAGAGTTCTAACTATATTTGGTTTAGATTTCCTTATCTCACAACATATATGTTATTTTTGAAGGACCAAGGCAGCAATATATATATATATATATATATATATATATATATATATATATATATATATATATATATATATATATATATATATATATATATATATATATGAAAAATATCTTTTACTCACAGGGAGTAGTTACTCCCATCTCATCTTATATACTCGTATACTACTGCGTACATATCCTTCGTCGCACAAAATACCTCATACATTGTGAGATCGACATAAGGAGTAATATAGGAAAAATATCTTTTACTCCTAGGAGTAGTTACTCCCACCTTTGAAATACCACATAAACGAATTTGAAATACTCCTTTATTACTTTAGGTATACTCATACACTAATTATAAGATACTTCAATGTGAGCCACATGACAAAATTGCAAGGGAGTCTATGATTTTTGGTATATTTTGCAAATACCTTCATATATGCACATAAAAATGAGCATGTTAAAAAAATGTATATACCACCTAGATGATCTTATATACTCGTATACTATGCGTTCATGCCCTCCGTTGTATGAGATACCTCATACGTTGTGAGATCTGACATAGAGAGTAATTACTCCAGAGTACAAAAGAGACTTCCTATATATATATATATATATATATATATATATATATATATATATATATATATATATATATATATATATATATATATCATTCGAATAAGTGGTAAGTGCCAAAATAGACTCGAAATTATGGGGACAATATCTTAGAGAAATTGAAGAAGTATTAAAAATGCTAGAAAAATATTAGGTCCAAATTATTATGTAGAGCCATTAGCTAGAGAATATCTGACAAATTATAGAAGAGCCAAGAATAAGAAAGCAACATCAATGGCTCCAATATTAGACATAAATGAAGATGAAATAGCAAAAAAAAGAAACCAATATGCAAAGAATATCTAATGAAAGATGTTAAACTTATTAGATAGGGAATATATAGATTGGAAGTTGGAAGAAATTTTTCGATATAATAGCACCACAACTAAAAAAAAGGAATTAAAAATGAAAACATAGAAGAATTGAAAAAAGAAATAGAGAAAAAATTTGAAGAGGTGAAGAAGATAATTGATGATAAATTGAAAATCCATCTCACCAAAGAAGAAGATATAGATGTCGTCAGACACGGACAAAGATAGACATGAATAATTATTCCTAAAAAAATATATATGATGAAAGATATAAAGATGAAAGGCTACTCTATAGGGAGAATCTAGATACAACTTTCTCCCGTGAATAAAGGAATCACACAGGAAAATACTTAGTATCAAACAAGAGAAGCACATGCCAGAAGACAGCGGAAGATCAACAGTAAAACATAATAATTGAAGCTCTCTCCAAAAGAAAAATAGGAACAACAATACCAGGCTTGGTGACTACTAGCTAAAGGGGGAGGACCTCACCATTCGAAAGATACACAAGCAAAAACACCTTAGGAAGAGAAGAAAAAACCATTCTACCACCATTTCCACACCAGCATAGTGTAAGCACTAGCATTAAGTATATCTCCATTAAGTGTGTAAGAAGGCGATTAAGCCTTAAGATATTATAACGTATTTCCTCTCTATACTAAGTTGAGGTCGGGGTTCCGAAAGGAAAAACCAAACGTAAATTATTTTGTAGATTAAAGTAGTTTTTTCTCTACAAACTCAATCTTTTAATCTTGATTATTCGAATTTTATCACAATATTTTTATGCCATGGACCCTAAAGGAGAAACCTTGCGGGTGTTTCTCACCAAAGTATCTAGTATGCTTCGAAGCAACAATAGGGAAAGAGAGCCTTGAACCTGAGATAAGTGTTCCCTTTAGGCGGAACTAACTGAGGGAGATGGTAAAATTTTTACCATAAAATTATAATAAAAATGGTTTAAAGACTGATAGGACGGATTAGCTACTTGAGAAACAAAATAATGAGAAATATGGTGAGTACTGATTAGGATAATTAAAACCATTGTCATCCAATTAGGCTGATTGTTTGTCTTGTCAACAGCTAAATATCCCGGTTAGCAAAATCACAAAATTAAGAATTGTTAATAAGAATCACTTAAGAGTATTATCATTATCATCCATAATATTTAAGCACTATTATATATTGTTTAACTAGCCATGTGCTCGTGCGGTGTAACAGAAACTCAATTTGCGATAAAAAATTTATTTGCAAAGAGCACTAATCTTATCTGAATAATAATGTTCACTCTGAATGTGTAATGGTTAAATGTTTAAATCAATTCATTGAAGCATACAAATTCCAAGTACCTGTTTACAAACTCGAGCTTCAAATTATCTTTAATTTCAAAATTTAAATAATAATATCACATCATTTGGGATTGTAAATTTGTAATGCCATAATTCGAGATTGATCGATCGACCGAGAGAAACATCACCTGCTGCCCCATGGTCGCAAATGCGTTGAAGAGGTAGGTGTCATCTGTATGTGGCTGCTACCATCAGCGGCGTGCATGGCTCATACGCCTTATTCTGGTTATACCATAGCCCCACCCTATGAACCAGCTCCGCCGCCTCCTCGCCTCCCCCCACGAGCGCCTCCCTCAACCTATTGACATCATCTACTGCAGCAAGCTCCAGCAGCATCGCCAGCCTATCTCGCCACTCACCACTGGCGACCTGCCCTTGCACTGTATCGACAAGATCAGGAAGGTCGTCTATTACCCCCGCTCAACAGATAAGCTCAACACATCTGCAGGAGAGGCAAGAAGCGGTGGGGTTATATAAATTTAGTAACCGAGGAGATATCTATAAAATCTAGATTAAGAAATCGTCGAATAAGGAAGGCAACAAAAGGGAAAGAGGCGATAAGAGACCCAACTCTATAAATCGGAGCTTTGCTTCCTTCAGAAGAGAATCAATCAATCCAATCCGAAAAGCACCGGTAGCAATCGCCACCGATTCGAATGCCAGATCAATGAGAGAAAGGAAAGCAATAAATGAGTTATGCATATTCATTTACCTCCTACGACGGGATGATCCAATCCAATCTACCGGGGTGGCCACTGCCCGCTTCCCACTCAGCCATATGGGTGCACACACGCGTTGGGGTGAGGGTGGAGAACGGACATACCACCACCAACTCCTAATTAGAATTAGTAGAGATAAAGATAACAAATTTATCTAGTCGCGTCATGCATAGCCGTGCAAATGGTTATGGTCAGCCGGAATCAAGTCCATACGTGATTAGATAAAAAGAAAAGATAATCTTATCTACACATGCAAGTAAATATTTAATGGAAAAGATGTATATAGTAACTCAAAGGCACATGGTAACTCAGAAGTTATATGCGTGCAGTATATGGAAAAAGAATTGGCCGTGCAGTATTTGGAAATAGAATCGGCTGATTGAGATAAGGGTTTGATACGCTGCAGATCACGCATGCATGCATATCCAACCGAATTAAAACTCTTCGTTTCGTAGGTATGCCTCGGGGGTAGAGCCAACTCGTAATTAGAAGTAGTAGAGATACCATTCATCTAAGTACTCCAAAGCTCAATCGTGCGAATGCACCGAATATGGCTATCAAAAGTATTCAATATTCATTAGTATTCAAAATCAAAGTAACCCGTGCTTGCCATACAAGTGGTATCATCATCCATAAGTCAGCTTTGGCACGAACTCTTCTCTTGTGAGCAACCAACCATCAGGATCAGTGATACTACCATGCCAATCAAATGCCCAGCAGTCTCACCGTGACACATATTGGCCATTCCTAAGGAAGATCAAAGGATAGAGAAGCATGAGTGGCAAAAGCGAGGTGGGGACAATAAGAGCAGACAAATCAGTTGTAAGGCTCAGAAAAGGAAGCCTCATCTATGTGCCACTAAACATTTCACGGAAAATAAGATGCATGCTGAAACATGGAAATATTTCAAATAAGTAATGTGACAACATATTTTTTAAGACAAGGTGATAATCTCGAGTAGTTCCAACAGCAGCAATGCACAACAGAACATCAGACAGACTGGTGGATTTTTTTGTCACAACTCTGAAAAGTTAGTTCATGAGCTAGTGTTTTAAGTTTTTATATTACCTACTGATCATGCATAAACATCTCTATGTGATCATGTTCTTGCATGATGCTTGCGCCTTTCCGTTCTATGAAGTTCAGAACATACTACATGAGATTCACAAGCAGTCAGTATCTTAATTTACCTGACAAGGTCTCTCCCAGTCAAGGGGCATAGGCCAAGCATCAAGCCATGCTCTCCTATTAGCTCCATGAGAAGGCGCAGAGATCATGTAGCCTACAACATCAGTCGATCTGCAATAACTAACGTGCAAAAACATAAAATCAACTACAATGTTAGGTAACCACTGCACAGTTCAAAACAAAGCTCTCCATGGTTAAATTTATTTAGAAATCAGGAACGTACATGGAATGAGAAAGCACATTCTGCCAATGGCCTTTGGATGCTCCGAAGACATGCTGCGGGGACACACCGCAAGGTCATGCAGTTAGTTTGTGCCTCGATTTGCCGCAGTTATACAAGTATAAAGTGGTAAATCATGACTGTCCAGAGTATCAGCACAAGACCAGCAACACTGCCTGTTGTCCAGTTGTCAATCTTGTTCTGCTCAAGTGCTCAGTCCAGTGTAAGTAAAGAAGGGCAAATGCCACTTACCGTGAACAGGAACATGAGAAGCGACCAATAGGTTGCTGTACAGTACCTGCAAATGTGCAACCCCAACAGAACATTTTTGGACTGGTACGCATGAATTGAAATATCCTTGTGAATTCTAATAAAATCATATATATATATATATATATATATATATATATATATATATATATATATATATATATATATATATATGAACTGGGTCGTTTTGGGTTGCAGTTTTGCAACATTGCAAGCTGCAGCTGATGGAATCCAAGTTTACGCGCACATACCACATTACTATTAACTAACCAATAATAAACCATAAATCTAGCTACAAGCAACTGGGGAAAATAAGAAGCGCAAAACTGCAGACCCGTCAGCAACAGCACGAGGGGTACGTACGTAGCGAGTCGAGTTCCATCGGGGAAAGCCCAAAATTGGACAGGCAAATAATAGACCTCAACTGCTGAGTAAAAACAGTGCTCCGAGCCGCTCATCCTCCCTTCCCTTGTATGTCGAAGTCCCTGCTTTGGTTGGTGGTGCTCCAAATTCCTAAGGTGCCAACATTTACGCTTCAATAGGCCTGTAGCCGTTGCCGCCCCCGTAGGACCCGAGCTGCATCATGATTAAAGAGAACGTTTCTCATGCAGTTGTCGAGGGAATATAGCAGCGCAGCAGGATGGGGAGAAGCAAATCTGTTTTGAATAAGGGGACTGAAGCAACAGAGCGTAGATGGAAACAACACACAAGGCTGCGTGCATAACGGGGCATTTGAAGAAACCATTTGCCATCTTCTTCAAATCAGCTAACGAATGAAGGGACATTGGATGAATAAACACTAACAGAATATTGGAGGGAGGAGGAGGCCCAGCGACTTTACACCAAGCAATGCATAGGCATGACTAACCATTTTCTATATGACCACCATAAATCTTGATATACGAGAAAAGCTTATGGATACAAACAAATTACTCCGTATGCTTCAGCTGACAAATGCTGATTGGAGACGACATCATTACTTTAAGAACTACTGAATATGCAAACTTAAGCCATTGCATTGGTGTCATTGCTCTCGTTATATATGGAGGCCCCTTATGCACATGAGCAAGCCCAGTTACTATAGCAAGGCAACTATTATGAGACTCAGTTAAGTAATACCAGAAGCCAGAGTGCGTAAAAGCGGAACCAACCTGACGCAGAGCAAAAGCTGCACAAGCACGAAGAACTGATGAAGGATTCCGAAGCATGGCAACAACCCTACCAATTAATGTGTGCACGTGTGATGTTAGATTATTGGACCTTATTTATGTGCCTCTGAGCATCAGATGTGACAAGGTTGAAATGACTGGATGCAAGAAAAGCTCCAAGCAGGCGTACAAGGACCTGCAGAACAGGCATCCATGAGCAGAGACCAGAACCTCATCTTGTTGCCCTCAAGATTTACCTGCCCGAAACATGCATCGGGCATTCACAATCTCTTCTCCGATCCCTTGAAGAAATACACAATATACTTAAGCGATACATGTAACAGAAGTGAGGAAAATAAGAGAAGAAAAAAAAAAGTACCTGTCAGTGTACTCTCAGTGGGCACTGGAATTGTGTTTTTTAAATGCTTCTTGGAGGAAAGCAGCGAGAAAGAAATGCAAATGCCTGCAGCTCCTGGAGAGCACTGGAAGAAGAAGCCAGCCAAAGCTACTGTCGATATGGGAGAAAAGGAGATTCTTTTTATCTCTTTTACAGTAGATTAAAATCAATATAAGCTATGCATTCTTTCAAATCTAATAGTTAAAATCAATTTAGATCTAGATATACCACTTATAGTATTGATAGTAAAATTTAGAGAGGTAAAAAAGTAAAATTCTATCGTACTATTTGTCCTTTACATTAAAACTCGTTCTATAATTCTAATGAATGGTGGATAAATGGGTAAGAGTCCTCTAAAGATTATCTGGTATTCAGTAAATCCAAAACTGTAAACAAATTAGGAAAAGTCTAAAATATCCTTGATAAATGAATAGAGAAAATCTAAAATAACCTTAAAGAATGGACGGTTAATTTTGATTTCTACTGTCACTATTTTACTATCTATGTTAACTACAGTAAAATTTCTCTTTTTTTCATTATTTCTCCGTCACAGCAGGCGACTAGGGATGGCAATGGGGACCCGTTCCCCGATCCCCGGCGGGGAATTCCTCTATTAGGGGACGGGTATGGAAAGAAATCGTCTCATGAGATGGAAGCAGGAAAATTATTCCCCGTCGAGGATGGTGGGGGACGGGGACGGGAATTTTTTTCTGAGGACCGATTGGGGATCCAAATTTAGTTTAGTCCAATTTAGTTATTAGATTGCAAACATATTCTCTAACCCATCATATTCACATTTTCATAAATGGGACTACATAATCTTCAATGAATGCATGTATTCTTTTTTTCCTTGTCTATTGATATGATTTAGAGTTAAAATGGCTATAAGAGCTCTTTTCTTGTGTGAAATTTTCGCGGGGATGGGTCCTCGGCAGGCCCGATCACCGACAGGGATGGGGACGGGATTTTCTCCCGAGGCGAAACGGAGGCGGGAAAATTTTGGATCGCGGGGACGGGGACGTGGAGGTACTCCCCGGCAGGGAATGACCCCGTTGCCACCCCTAGCGACTAGTCGATTATCCCCTAGTTACGAGCGCACACAGCCGTCCCAATCACGCCCCTAGCACGCTACGTAAGAATTTCAACGCCGGGATTAGAGCAGGAGTGCAGGACACCGACGCGAAAGTTATTGCTAGTAATGTCTACTTCAAATATTGACAGAATTACAAATCACTATATATAGCAAACACCGCCCAGCATTGTGCAGATATTACTGTAGCTTCTCGCACCGCTGTAGCATCAGATCTAGATGGCTATGTTCTGACTACCTGTTGCAAATCGAAATCAAATCCGAGCAACTAACCCCAGGTCTCTTGGACGCCAGCAGAAATATCTTCTCTGCCGAACAGAACTCCACACATAGATTTGCTATAGATGTCTCCCGTGTCTCATGCACGCGCACATACATAGACCTGTGAGTGCGTCCAATATGTTTGAGAATTGGCTTGCTTCTTTTGAGAAGGATCTTAAAAATAGTGTGCTTTTAGGGGCTGTAACATTGTGTTGGTCTCTTTGGTTACATAGGAATGAGGTGGTCTTTGAACGGAAATCAAACACATCCCTTTGCGGTTATCTTTGCTATGTCTCATTGGATCGTGCTTAGGTTTGTCTTTGCGAAGCGGATTTGCGAGCTATTCAGTACGGAGCTATCTGACGATTGGTGCAAGTGGCTATGGATTTCTTCTCTGGGCGTCTGGATGGTGGTCGAGCTTAGGATTGATAGCTCTTAGAGTGTATCGTCTTTTCTTTTTTTTTTTTTTTTTTTTGGTGTGTGCTTCTTGATAAGCGAGTAGGGAGTTATTCAAGAACTTGTATCTACTCGATGTAATGTTTCTTGAAATCAATAAAAGCTTCCTTTATCTAAAAAACATAGACCCAACTCCCACACGAACGTGTATGTGTTCATAGCACACGTCTAATCTAAAATAGAGATCAGAACGTTACAGAGTAGGAGCATGCACTTTCACCGCTAACCATACCCACATGTGATTGCATAATTTTTTTATCTAAAACTTAAGCCCGAGAGAAAAGTAGGCATGAAAGCGGACGCGGGTTGTCCGCGAACCCGCTTAAATTAGCCTACAAAAAGTTTTACGTGGGCACCCACATCTTATTTGATAAATTAAGTGGCCCAAACCGTAGCCCGCAAAACCCACGTTCTGCCCGTGGCCTTAACACTGTCGATACCCCCACAATTATCTATGAAGATAATTCTGCTTGTGTTGCACAAATGCAATTGGGTTATGTAAAGAGCAACATCACGAAGCATATTGCTCCTAAGTTATTCTATCCTCACGAACTCCAAAAGAGTGGTAAGATAAAGATCTTACAAACCAAGTCATGTGAAAATCTCGTAGATTTATTTACCAAGTCCTTGCCTAAATCCATATTTCAAAGATATGTTAAAGGCATTGGAATGAAAAGACTTAGAGAGATGCAAAGTTCAGAGAGAGGAAACCCTTGAACAATAACCCTTATTGCGATCCTAAAAGTCCTAATAAAACTCTGAAGGTTATAAGTTGTACTCTTTTCCCTTTGTGAGTTTTCCTAAAGTTTTCTCACATAAAGGTTTTTAATAAGGCAACTAGTGCAACATAGCGTGCGAGTGCAATGTACTTTTTTCTCCATCTCTTTTTTTCCCACTGGATTTTTGAGTGGAGTTTTTAACGAGACATATGCATTACGCGGTATTCGACCAAGGGGGAGTGTTGTGAGATAAGAAAACCTAAACCAAATATGGTTAGGATTCTATCTCTTCCTAATGTGGTTGAATCCGAACTCTCTCTCACACCGCTATATATATCGGGTGCCCCCTCATTGTAAACCATGGAATCAATAAAGCGAGAGATAATTCCACCCTACATTGTGTGCCTATTGTTCTTGTTTTTGGATTGCATCTACGAATTCGGGATTTGATCGTTGGCGTTCGATAACGTTTTACAACAGATCTTATATTTCTAAACGGAGGCAGTATCAAATCAGCATATGGAAATGCCCTTTTGAGTCCAGTTTGTCCCTCTTGATTCCCGACATGCTATGATACCCCAGGGTCCCCAGGGTGGGTAGGAGCGGATGCAGTAAATCTCTCCTTATTGGAGTGAAAGAGCAGTTATGCCATGTTTCATTTCGTTTCTTTCCTTTTTTTTCGGTCAATGTGCCAGATCTTATTGATCTTAGCATTCCTTAAAACACGTTACATAAATGTGACTGCAATGTTTCGCTGACATGCTTAATGGACTTGTAAGAGGCTTTGAGCACCATTACTAAAGAGGGTTCTGGCATGCTTCGACTTAGCCCTGTGATCCGCTAATTCATCTCTTGATCTGGTATTCCGCAAAGGAGGTGGATAGGGTCAGCGAAAGAAGTGGCGAGGGTAGAAAAAAGGTTTGAAATTCCAGGTTCCGTGCTGTTATATTTCCATTCAGCTGGGTGTTGAGGCCCAGGGCACGAGCGACATGAAGCCACCTCTTTTACCCTGGCAACTTGTAACTATGCAGCCTGAATCATCTAGCCTGGATCATCTAGCCTGTAACTATGCAGCCTGAATCATCTAGCCTGTTAATAATTTGTCACATTATTTTTTACATAATTTAATTTATGTAAAACTAGTGTATAATTGATTAAAAGTTACCATAGAGAAAAGAATTATGTGCTCCTTTTTTTTTTCAAATTATCACATTATTTTTATATAATTTAATTATGTAAAACAAGTATATAATTGTTGTAAAAATGGCATGCAGAAAAAAATAATGTTCCTCATCTAATACTAAAAAATTGATCACTCCTTGAAAAAATAGTACTCAAAGGGGGAGGAGATGAGCCAAATTGATTTCATCCATTGGATTTAGATCTGAAGGCTCAAAATTTCGGTGCTATTTAGCAATAAAACACTCAGATTCTCCCTAGACACAAAAAAAAAAACTTATCTGAAAATGAAAAAAAAAGGTCATCTTGTCTATGTGATTGGCATCTTGCCTGCTGAGCTGCAAAATTGGGGGTGTTTGGGACAGCTCCAGCTCCATTAAAATTCGTGGAGTTGGTGGAGTAGGGTATTCTTAACTCCAGAAATTTATGGAGCTGGAGTTGTGGGTACGTTAAGAGTGTTTAGGTGAATCATCTTGTTTATATTTTAGACTAAGAATTATCTTGTTTATATTTTAGACTAAAAATATAAACTTAATTCACTTTATTATAGTATACAAGTTTCAGATCTGAGCTGAAGCTGAGATCTGGAGCTCTGCCAAATAGAGCCAATGACTAGTCCCTGAAGATCTCTCCTGGCCTTAAAAGTCTTCACAGCCAGCCATCCTAGAGCTGCTCCGATTAGGAATATGATACCCGTATTTATTGGCATGAACCACCTTAACCCATCAAATTCAGTAACGACCATTTAAATATCAAACTATTCGTTGAAGTTTGTAAATCTTTGTAGTTGCTAAGTCGAACCAGGAGATGATGTTCTCGAGCATGACAGTGCTTGCCAAGTTTGAGAAGACGAGCCCTGGAACGAAGTCCAAGTTTGAGAAAACGAGCTGGAACGAAGACAATATACAATCTGCGAATTTAAAAAAAAAACTGACATTAGTATACGACAGAGTTTACGATACCGATTCAAACTGGAAAATCAAAAAGAGGTCGGCAGCTATTTTCATCGATTTTTACTCCAAAATAGCTAGAAATTGAACCGTTTCGAAGTCAACTTTTTTTAATTAGGTAGTAAAAAATCGACTGGCCAAGCGAAATTATTTGACAGCCGATTTTGAGTAATTTCATCGAAAATCAAGCGACTTTCACCGATTTTCGACTAGTTTACGTCACATAAAACTTTTTGAATTTTTTTGAATTGTACTGATTTACTGATTGGTATAGTTTATCGAGCCAGCTCGATACGATCAAAAATCACGATTTTTAAAACCCTGTTATACGCCATTCTCCAATTAATGTGTGCACGTGCGATGTTAGATTATTGGACCTTATTTATGCCCTTGACTCCTTGAGCATCAGATATGACAAGGTTGAAATGACTGGATGCAAGAATAGCTCCAAGCAGGCGTACGAGGACCTGCAGAACAGGCATCCATGAGCAGAGACCAGAACCTCATCTTGTTGCCCCCAAAAGATTTACCTGCCCGAAACATGCATCGGGCATTCACAATCTCTTCTCCGATCCCTTGAAGAAATACACAATATACTTAAGCGATACATGTAACAGAAGTGAGGAAAATAAGAGAAGAAAAAAAAGTACCTGTCAGTGTACTCTCAGTGGGCACTGGAATTGTGTTTTTTAAATGCTTCTTGCAGGAAAGCAGCGAGAAAGAAAAGCAAATGCCTGCAGCTCCCGGAGAGCACTGGAAGAAGAAGCCAGCCAAAGCTACTGTCGATATGGGAGACAAGGAGATTCTTTTTAGCCATTCCTTCGAATCTAATGGTTAAAATCAATTTAAATCTAGTTATACTCCCACTTATAGTATTAGTAGTAAAATTTAGAGAGAGATAAAAAAGTAAAAAAATCGTTGTACTATTTGTCCTCTACGTTAAAACGTGTCCTATAATTCTGATAAATGGCGGATGAATGGATAAAAGTCCTCTAAAGATCACTAGGTATTCGGTGAATCCAAAACTGTGAACACATTAGAAAAAGTTTAAAATATCCCTGATGAATGAATAGAGAAAGTCTAAAATACCCTTAAAGAATGGACGGTTAGTTTTGATTTCTACTACTACTATTTACTATCTATGTTATTCACCGTAAAACTCCTATTTTTTCATTATTTCTGCATCACAGCAGGCGACTAGTCGATTATCCTAGGGATGGCAATGGGGACCGTTCCCGATCCCGGCGGAATTCTCTATTAGGGACGGGTATGGGAAGAAATCGTCCCATGAGGATGGAAACAGAAAATTATTCCCCGTTGGGGATGGCGGGATGGGGACGGGAGTTTTTTCCGTGGGGATCCGGTTGGGGATCCAAATTTAGTTTAGTCCAATTTAGTTATTAGATTGCAAACATATTCTCTAGCCCATCATATTCATATTTACATAAATGGGACAACATAATCTTCAATGAATACATGCATTCTTTTTTTCTTGTCTGTTGATATGATTTTAGAGTTAAAATGGCTATAAGAGCTCTTCTCTTGTGTGAAATTTTCGCAGAGATGGGTACCCGACGGGCCCCGATACCCGAACGGGGATGGGGACGGGGGGATTTTCTCCCCCGAGACAGGGAACAGGGACAGGGACGGGAAAAATTTTGGATCGCAGGGACGGGGACGGGGAGGCACTCCCCGACGGGGAATGGCCCCATTGCCACCCCTAATTATCCCCTAGTTACGAGCGCACACAGCTCTCCCAATCACGCCCCTAGCACGCTACGTAAGAAATTCAACGCCGGGAGGAGTGCAGGAGTGCAGGACAGTGACGCGAACGTGATTCCTAGTAATGTCTACTTCAAATAGTGGCAGAATTACAAATCACTATATATAGCAAGCACATGGCACCGTTCACCTCTGACTTCCTCTTGCAAGCCGAAATCAAATCCGAACGACTAGCCCCAGGTCTCATGGACGCCAACAGAAATATCTTCTCTGCCAACTGAACTCCACACATAGATTTGCTATAGATGTCTCCCGTGTCTCATGCACGGTGTGTATTTTTTTTTCTATTACAAGAAAAGAGAAGCATACGCATGCATACATAGACACAACTCCTACACGAACAGGTATGTGTTCATAGCACATGTCTAATCTAAAGTAGAGATCAAAACGTTACAGAGCAGGAGCACACACTTTCACCGCTAAACCATACCCACATGTGATTGCATAATTTTTTATCTAAAACTTAAGCCTGAGAGAAAAGTAGGCATGAAAGTGGACGCAAGTTGTCCGCGAACCCGTTTAAATTAGCCTACCAAAAATTTTACGTGGACACTCACATCTCATTTGATAAATTAGGTGGCCCAAACCGTAGCCCGCAAAGCTCACGTTGTGCCCGTATATAGCCTGCATTGGCATCGCTCAGACGCTCATGGTCATCTCATGTCCTCCTGGCTCCTGAAGTCCTGAGTCTCCTCTCGACACCACCTCTCCGCTCAACGCCGGCACGCCACCCTACAACTGTGAGCTTCTCCTCTCCACACGACCCCTGCCGTCTGTCTCTTCTCTCACACCAGCTTGGATAAACAGAAAGTGCCGCCTCTCCTTCCCTATTCCCTCCCTGTTTTCCTCCTCTCCCGCGCTTTGGAACTAACGTTGCACTCGATGCAGGGAAGGGCAACAGTGCAACACCGGTGGCGTCCCAACGTCGTGTTGGGAAATTGGGGTGGAAAGATTCAGTAGATTTCAAAAATTTATTCTCTTCTCAGACCGATTGTATGCATTAGAACCAACATTTAAAAAACACCAAAAGTAATGAATGCATCCTATGATCTTGAGAGCGCAAATACAAAGCTTTTGCATAAGCTCTCCGTGAAGCTCACAGCTTCAACGCCTGGACGTATCAGCGGAAATGGATTCGTCGGATCTTCGTGGCAGCAGCAGCCACGACCTTCAGGTATCCACACAAACAGGCGGACGACATCGTATGGTTGTATACTAGTACCACGCAATACAACTCTCGTGACTTTTTTTGATTCAAGTGAAAGTTTTTCACATTCCTTATTTTTCTCTCAATTTTTTTCTCCTGATTTTTTTGAACCTAGATAATATGCAATTTTTTTCTCCTGATTTTTTTGAACCCAGATAATATGATCAAAGAAACCAACTTTACTGATTTTCACTTTTGTTACATTTGCAGTTACTAAACTACCCTTAAACTGCAAATTACTTTTAGCAACTAGTAAACTTATTTTTAATTATTTCTAACTTGTTAATTTACTCGGTAATAATTGTACGTTAATTTCTGACTTTCCTATGTTTCAAGCTCTTCTCACCAAAAGAACACATCAGCAGAGGATATGGATGATGGTGATGACCGATGAGATGCATCTATAATCAATATGAGACATAGTTTTCTATGGCTGCAATGAAGCACTTCAAGTGCTTATGTAATACTTTAAGCATATTTTGATCATGCGATAGATTTCTTGGCGGTAGCTTGCGCTGAACTGCAACTGTGGTTTTGGTGGTTACCAGATCTTTTTCTAGACTAGTCTGGTGGACTAGGTATCGTGTTTAGGAGAACTTGTGCTCTGTTGTCTTAATTACTGGTGTTCTAAAATATCTGATAGAGGAGATGTCACTGCTACTGTATGCACTTGTTGACTTGCATGTTAGTCGAGATCTTGATTTATGCTACTTGTATCTTAAACTTGCCTGCCTTTTTATTTATTTATTTATTTTGGTTCTTTGCTTGTCAAAGGCATGTCTGGTATAACATTTGCTTAGTGTAGCCTGCCTGATATCCTTTAATAATAGCTTATATGCATTTCCTATAACGTGGATTGTTGAATACGATGACATTAAATCCAGGGGCGGAATCAAATTCATTAGCAAGTAATTATATGTATACTTGAATTTTCAAGTTTTGGTTGGTCCCCGTAGCCCCCTCTAACCAAGTTTTGGTTGGTCGTGTGACTTGAATTTATTAGCTAGTAATTAGTAATTGTGTTTATAGTTGAATTTCCAAGTTTTGTATACTTGAAGAGTAATTGTGTGCTATGATAATTTTTTGTTGGTTCACGTGGCCCCTCTAACTCGAAATCCTGACTCCGCCCCTGATTAAATCATATACACATTTCCAGATTTCCTGTAGTGTCGATTCTTGAATGTATTTTTGGGATGAGCAGCATGTGGTTGACATGGTATATATAATTACAAGTTTTTGGTCTCTCGTACTGGCTATTTGTCGTTCATGCACCTGATGGCTACTTGAAGACCTGAACAAGGCAACAATCAAGTAGGTGAATTAGGCTCTTGTCAGTAGGGTGATGATGTGAGGTTTTTTCCCAGTTTTTTCCTTAAAAAACTGGGCCCATCAGCCTCTCGTTCTTCTTAATAAAATTTGCAGTAATTCTCTTGCTGCTCTTTCCAAAAAAAAAAAAAAAAGCAGGATAAGTAGGTGAATTAACATGTTTAGGATGACCAGCTTGCTAGCTAGCTTATAAACTTGGCTTTGGCATTTTGCCTCTGGTAATTCAGGAGGCATGATACTCTGACTGTAAACTTGATGAAAGTTAGGGACTTTGTAGATGTTATGTTGCCCGCATAAAAATTTTCTGGACTACTGCGTTAACCCACGTAAAAATATGTGACTAAGCGGGCAAATTGCGACCAGCCCGCGATGCTTCCCACTTTCATCCGAGAGAAAAGATAGGCCACCAACCTGAAACTCGCTTGGAAAGCTAGTGTGCAGCTCGCACACGGCATAGAGCTTGCTGAGCGACGAGTGCAGTTAATGCTAACGAGCATGGAATTGGTCGGAAGTGGCTAGCGACTCGATCCCGTCAGTTTTTAACGAACACATTAACGTTCTCTCGTCAAGTGATCAGACCGCGGCCAATAAGAATAGCCAGTGAGCGGAGCCAAAAATTTCTAAAGGGTTTAAGAATAAAGTGAATATCTACTAATAATTGATATTCAAAGTTTAATATATAGTAAGTACAATATATAACACTTATAACTTACCGAAATTTCAAAATTATATATATATATATTCCTATAATGGAATATATATTTATATATATATAGGAATACATACTCCCACCTTTCCAATATACCACTATAATATACCACTTAAATAAACGCTTTATACTCCTTTATCACTTTTGGTATACTCCAATAATAATTCTAAGATACTCCAATACAACATGATTAAAAATTTTTATCAGACCCTTTATTTTTTTACTACATACCTTTTTCCATATATATAAGGAATGTGTAAACAAATTATGCTATCAAGGGTGGATTTTAATGAAATTTTTCATGGAACTCAATTTAGAGTATCTTATAATCAGTATTAGAGTATACTCAAAATAATAAAGAGATATAATAATATCATTTAAATAGTATATTATAGGTGAGAGTACATACACCAGGTGTATGGAATCATTTTCCTGTAAGCATTTTCATGAGCCGCCGGGAGGCCAGGCCCCACCACCCCCGCGGCGCCGCCGCTGAGAATTCTCCCGCGGTAATGTTTCACTTGATCTGACTCGCTCCGGTCCAGTCTAAGCTTACTACTGTTCTACAACGTACTGTTTGACGTACGTACTCCCTGTTCCATTGCACGACCGGAATGATCGCCCTGAATAGTCAAATAGTAGACGGCACATGGACTTTTATGTCCTAACCAGAATACATGCCATCGCAGCTTAGGTAGTACTCACCCCTTTAGTTGCTGTTTAGGAAAGCTGTATTCGAATTTTTAAAACTTTAACCGTTAATATTTTTAAAATATTTAAATTAGATATATAAAAATCATATGTATATATCTGTCTCAAAAGTACTTTCATGATATTATAATTCTATTTAGTTTTATAAACATATTATAATAGAAATTAACGGCTAGAGTTGTGTTTTAAAGACCGAATCGATATTCAAAATAATGCTATTTGTGATCAGAGAGAGTACAGTATACCGTTAGTATCTGTGTATGTTCTTACCTTACATTTAAAGAAACAAACAAACGTGGGAACACATCACCGTCGCACGATTCTCTTTGGAAACGCAAGTGTGTTTACAAGCATCATCAACCTGATGAGCTGTGCGAATTCGCAAGTCTCGCACAGTTTGACAAGCCATCGCAACTTAATTACGTCGTAGTATGGTGTACCGTTAGTAACCGTGTCGGCTTTTACTTTCCAGCGCCTGCAGCAGGGAACACATCACCGTGACACACTCTCTTTCTTTGGAAAAGGCTGTGCCTCATTTATTTCGTTAATGGACAGGGGAGTTTACAAGCATCGTGCATCAACCTGAGCCTTTAATTAGAACTCACAAGTCAAACAGTCTAAAAGGTGATCTTGGAAACGTCGTTGCTCACGGTGCTTCCGGGCTGGTCGATCAGGCTCCGCTGCCACCCCGCCGTTGGCCGGGACGCGCACACACCTTGAGTTGACGCGGCCGCCGATCCGCTATAATAAAAACGCCCGGGCGCGTACGCCGTTGCCACCGCACTCCACCGGATGCCGCCGTGATGACGTGCGTGCATGCGTGCGTTAGCTACTTACCTAGCTAGTTCGCTCGATTGTTCGTTAATTTGCTCCACACAAATTAGGGAGAGAGAGGTTATAATCATCGTTGGTGCGCTCATAATAAAAACGCCCCGGCGTGTGTACGCCGTTGCCACCGCACTCGATCGGATACCGCCGTGACGTGCGTGCGTGCGTTAGCTAGCTACTTGGCTAGATAGTTCGCTCGTTGGTTGGTTTGCTCAACACCAAGGATCGAGAGGTTATCATCGTTGGTGGTTAATTCGGCTCGGCGACGAGGAGGAGGAGAGAGATGGCAGGGGGCGCAGGAGGGCGGGGGCTGCAGGACACGCCGACGTGGGCGGTGGCGCTCGTCTGCACCGTCATGGTGCTCGTCTCCGTCGCCATGGAGCACGGCCTCCACAAGCTCGGCCATGTACGTACCGACCGTACCTGCCCTCGTGCCGTGATCATTCACAAGCGCTTTGATTTCTATTACCTCAATCGACTGGACGTACAGTTGATTTGTGTAATCTTGCGCGCATGCAGTGGTTCCAGAAGCGGCAGAAGAAGGCCATGGCCGAGGCGCTCGAGAAGATCAAAGCAGGTGAGCTGCTCGATCTAATCACTTTCCTTAATTATTGCCTTGTCGCAGACGATTTTCTTTCAGCTACCTCTCAGATTCCTCATAATTTTTTTTTACTGATAACCGAAAATCAAATTTGCAAGATGTCAATCAGTGAAAACATATCAACAGATAACTAACACATCTACAATTCCGCATATACAAAGGCTGTAGCTGTTCATTACTAGAAAACTGTGTTGCATAGTACAAACTTCCACCCTCGTGATGGGATCCTGATTGGCTCTGGGTGATTCTTCTTTATTCTTTCCCCCTATATGTAATCACTTGCAGAGTTGATGCTGTTGGGATTCATATCACTACTACTCTTTCCCCCTATATGTAATCACTTGCAGAGTTGATGCTGTTGGGATTCATATCACTACTACTCACTGTGGGGCAAACGCCCATCTCCAAGATATGTATCCCTAAAAAGGCTGGCAATATCATGCTGCCATGCAAAGCACCCGATGTGGCCGGCGGGGGCAAGAACAATGGCCGGAGGCTACTTTGGTACCCCGGAGAAGAAGTGAATCCTCGTCGGTTCTTGGCCGGTGGAGGCGGAGAGGACAAATGTGCAAACGAGGTGAGCGGCGTTTCTACGTCAGACAGAAGCTGTTCTGAGAGTTGGGCCCAACAGACCGAGCGTTTTGGTGCCCGGCATATACGAAAATGTAAGCAATAACTTTGCTTCTTCGTTTTGCTCGATTTTGCAGGGCAAGGTGGCGCTCATGTCGCCAGGCAGTATGCACCAGCTGCATATATTCATCTTTGTGCTCGCGGTGGTCCATGTTCTTTACAGTGTCATCACGATGGCTTTAGGGCGTCTGAAAGTGAGTGGTTAACCGCATGTCAGGCATGCATGTTTGTTTAGTGCTCCCATTTGTTCCAGCAAAACCGTGAATCCATAATTTGAATTGCAATGAGAGGATATGTTCTTTCGTGTAGATGAGAAAATGGAAGAAATGGGAAAAGAGACCAGCTCGTTGGAGTATCGATTCATAGCCGTGAGATTAGAACCTAATGCAAGTTCTGGCGGGCATGACCGAGTGAAACCGATAAGTTCGAATATTGCGAGATACTTCACGATTCCGATTCACACATCGGACATCGTTCGTGAGCGGCATCTAGGTCATCAAGCACCCTGAGTCGAGATGGATTGTGAGTTCGTACACGATCTCTGTCTCGCATGGTTAATTACTCTGCGCCTTTGTTTTTACCTTCATCCTTCTTCATGTTTGTGCTGTCGGTGGCATTCTTGAGCGAGTTCTTGGTCAGTCACCAAGGTGGACTACGACCATGCGGCAAGGCTTCATCAATGTACTGAACCTCTCTTCTTGCCGCCATTGTTACAACGAACAAGCTTTTGAGGTTACCTTTTGGCAATTGTTACAGTAAAAGTATTAACGAACTCTGTTTTATGTAGGCGCATTTTTCACAAAATAGCAAGTTCAACTTCCAGAAGTACATCAAGAGGTCGCTGGAGGACGACTTCAAAGTCGTCGTTGGGATCAGGTTCAGCCCTCTCTATAGTCAAATCCATATCTAAAGCTGATAGAATCTCAGCGCCACGTCAGCCAATTTGTAAGAAAGTCTCTCGCAAAATCCAAAATTACGTTTAAGTTCTTCCATCGGCTCTTTTGCAAAAGAACCTTGTGGTTCTGTAAAATCGCGTATGGCTTCGAAAATTACATTTGGGCCCTCCCTTGTCTCTTTTGCAAGAAAACCCTTTGGTTTCGCGCATTTGCATATGGCTTTGAACCCCTTTCGCAAAAAAACCTCACGATTTTAGAACAATACATTTAGACCCGGAGCACACCTTTTTTGCAAAAAAAAAAAAAATCCTCGTGGTTTGCCCAGCACGGCATAGCTCACGACTACACCTAGTATCTTATACTAGCAGGAAGAATCCATGCAAGGGTAGGGCGTCCACATCACGCGTTTTGCGAAAGCATCACCCAACCCTTTGCAAAAAAAGATTCTATGCTTCCGCAAATTTGCCTACGGCTCATAACCAACTCATGTTACAAAAAGAACCCTATAGTTTCACAAATTCACCAATAGCTCCTAATCAGCCTATTTTGCAAAGAGGCTCTCGTGCTTCTAAAAAATTGCATCTAGCCTCAAACCAAGCTCTTTTTGTAAAAAGACCCTATTCTTCCCAAAAAAAAATGTGTCTAGTCTCAGACCTAGCGCTCTATCAAAATCGTCTGGTGCAATATAGCGCGTATCTCTACCTAATATATATATATATATACTCCATATTCGTTTGATGCAGCGCAGCGCGTATCTCTAACTAACTCCACAGGTTTTTAATTATAATCAGTATGTTCCCTGTGCTATTGCTACGTCGTGGTCTTTGTGCTAGGATCTTGACACATTTGGCTGGTTTTTGCAGCCTCCCATTGTGGTTCGTGGCAATTTTTACACTCCTCCTCGATATCCACGGTACGGCTCGTCCTATCACATTATCTTGTCGCGCTCCATCCTTGCCTTGAATTTGTCTCGTAATCACCATCATTTTGCAACTTTTTCTCTGCGTAGGAATCGGCACACTCATCTGGATTTCTTTTGTCCCACTCATCGTAAGTGTGATTTTCTTTGCCGAAAGGGCCAACCAACCCTATCGCGACTTGATAATATAATATAATAAACAAATAAACAAACATGTCTATGGTTTTCAGAGCCTCTTGCTAATTGGAACCAAGCTACAGATGGTCATTATGGAGATGGCCCAAGAGATACAAGACCGGGCAACTGTAATCAAGGGGGCTCCTGTTGTTGAACCAAGCAACAAGTTCTTTTGGTTCAACCGGCCTGATTGGGTCCTGTTTCTCATACACCTAACACTATTCCAGGTACATGTGTGATCTTATTCAGCTGCTGCTGCATCTTTACAATTAGGACAAGAAACAAATCCCTTGCTAACATTCATTTGTGACTGAACCATGCTGCCGATGGAATAACCAGAATGCATTTCAGATGGCACATTTTGTATGGACACTGGTATGTGATTTGCTTATTGACCTAAGTCCTGAAGTGTTGTTATGCACTAACTATGAACTCGTGCATTAACAAACTTCTTTTGGTTGTTCTCTCACAGGCCACCCCTGGCTTGAAAGAATGCTTCCACGAAAACATAGGCCTGAGCATCATGAAAGTCGTAGTGGGGATAGCTCTTCAGGTCCTATGCAGCTACATCACCTTCCCACTCTATGCACTCGTCACACAGGTAAAATTATTGATAAAAATCGTTTCCATACAAACGCTATTGTGACGGGGGAAAAAAATAGGAGCATATATAGGACCACAATGTCACATCCAACCTTGTGCGTGCTGTCGCTTGCAGATGGGGTCAAACATGAAGAAGACCATCTTCCAGGAGCAGACGATCAAGGCCCTGATGAATTGGCGGAAGGTGGCGAGGGAGAGGAAGAAGAAACGGGAGGAAGAAGAATTCCTGGCGCAGATGAGCGGCTACACCACACCGAGCCGTGGGACGTCGCCGAGCCGAGGCACGTCGCCGGTGCACCTGCTCCACAAGCACAGGGTGAGGCCGGAAGATCCCCAGATCGCACCGGCCTCGCCGAGGTTCCACGAGGAGGCCACGGACATACAACCGGTGGCGCAGCCGCATCAGCTGTACAGTCTAGACCCTGAGAGGAGGGCGGCCTCGCCGTCGGCAACTGATACTGATATCGCGGACGCTGATTTTTCCTTCAGAATGCAGCGGTGATGGGACGAGTTTTCTGTATGATGTTGTGAAGTTGTATTTTTGTATAGCATACATAGGGGTTAGATATGTGATGATTAAACAATACGGATTAGGGACGTCTAAGGGTGCGTTTGGTTGGGTATACGAGGATGAATAAGATAGAATGGTACAAGATGGATGGAATGATCCTGGATGAGATGGTACAACGAAGGTAAAGACAAGACCAAATACTGTACGGGATGGTTCGGTTCACCCTCATACACCCAACCAAACGCACCCTAACTGATCCAAAAAAAATATACTAGCTAGCTTCCTGCAATAAATCCTTTCTGAAGAAACACGGAGGCAGCATTCCGGAACACCTTAACCTCGCTCTTTCCTCTATATAAAAAACTAGTACTAACTGCAAGGCATTACATTCAAGAAAATAATCTATAGCTGCAAAAAAGGCTAACTGCAAGGCATGCATCAGCACTTACACTCAACAAGAAATCTAATCAACAAATACATAGCTTTGTGGAAAGATTGTTGTACAGTATAATCCGGATAGATCATCAGCAATATACTTGTATGGCGAACGCGGGTAATTTTGATTTTTGCACAGTAATGAATAGTAGTTTTAATAGCGATATTTCGGTGGATTCACTTAATTAGTTGTGTGAATAAACTAAGTGATTAGAATAACCAAGATGGAGAGAATAAACTAAGAATATTCCCTCCTAATACCTTCAAATTCAAACCAAAAGACCATATAGATATTGATGAATTGAAAGAATGCATATTAGAAAATTTTTGGTACTAATATAACGTAAAGAGAGAAGATAAAGGATATATGTTATCAATATTAAATAGTTTGGCAGAATATTTCCATACGACAGATAAATTAATAATGCCAACAACAAAAATAACAGAAGTAATACAGCAAAAGCCTGTATATGTTATTTTTGAAGGACTAAGACAGGTATATATATATATATATAGGAAGCCTCTTTTCTACTCCCGGGAGTAATTACTCCCTATGCCGTATCTCACAACGTATGGGGTATCTCATGCGCCGGAGGGTATGTACGCGTAGTATACGAGTATATAAGATCATCTAGGTGGTATGTACATTTTTTTAGAGGTGGTGTGTATATTTTTTGGACATACTCCTTTTTATGTGCGTATATAAAGGTATTTGCAAAATACGCTAAAAATCATGGACTCTCTTGCAATTTTTTCATGTAGCTCACATTGGAGTATCTTATAATTAGTGTATGAGTGTATCCAAAATGATAAAGGAGTATTTCAAGTTTATTTAGGTAGTATTTCAGAGGTGGGAGTAACTACACCCGGGAGTAAAAGATATTTTTCATATATATATATATATATATGAAGCCTTTTCCATTCTCTCGGGAGTACATACTCGCACCTCTAATATACCACTTAAATGAATACTTTATACTCTTTTATCACTTTTGGTACACTCCAATAATAATTCTAAGATACTCCAATACAACATGACTAAAAATTAAAAAATTTCATCAGAGCCCTTTATTTTTTGCTACATACCCTTTTCCATATGTAAAAAGAAATATATAAACAAATTATGCTATAAAGGGTGGACTTTAATGAAATTTTTCGTGGAACTCAATTTAGAGTATCTTATAGTCAGTATTAGAGTATACTCAAAAGGATAAAGAGGTATAACAACATCATTTAAATCATTTAAGCGGTAAAGCTGGAGGTGGGAGTACATACACCTGGAGTATGGAATCATATATATATATATATATATATATATATATATATATATATATATATATATAGGAAGCTTTTTGTCTTCTTTGAGTACATACTCCCACCTCTAATATACCACTTAAATAAACGTTTTATACTCTTTTATCACTTTCGATATACTCAATAATAATTCTAAGATACTCCAATACAATATGATTAAAAAAATTTCATCAGACCCTCTATTTTTTGCTACATACCCTTTTCCATATGTATAAGGAATGTGTAAACAAATTATGCTATAAAGGGTGGATTTTAATGAAATTTTTATGAAACTCACTTTGGAGTATCTTATAATCGATGATAGAGTATACTCAAATGGATAAAGAGGTATAACAACATCATTTAAACGGTATATTAGAGGTGGAAGTACATACACCCAGGAGTATGGAATCATTTTCCCCATATATATATATACCATTTGAATAAGTGGTAAGTGCCGAAATAGACTCGAAATTATGGGGGGCAATATCTTAGAGAAATTGAAGAAGTATTAAAAACTGCTAGAAAATATTAGGTCCAAATTATTATGTAAAGCTATTAGCTATAGAATATATGATAAATTATAGAAGAGCCAAGGATAAGAAAGCAACATCAATGGCTCCAATAGTAGACACAAATGAAGATGAAATAGGAAAAAAAACCAATATACAAAGAATGCCTAATGAAA
Source organism: Guadua angustifolia (assembly GCA_036346375.1). Lineage (NCBI taxonomy): Eukaryota > Viridiplantae > Streptophyta > Magnoliopsida > Poales > Poaceae > Guadua > Guadua angustifolia. The sequence goes on along the minus strand of CM070504.1, from coordinate 2,558,147 downwards.
GATGTTAAACTTATTAGATAGGGAATATATAGATTGGAAGTCATGTGAATCCACAGAATATCGCTATCAAAATTATTCAATATTCATTACTACTCAAAATCAAAGTTACCCGTGCTTGCCATACCAGTGGTATCATCATCCATATGCTAGTCAGCTTTGGCACGAACTCTTCTCTTGTGAACAACCATCAGGATCAGTGATACTACCATGCCAATCAAATGCCCAGCAGTCTCACCGTGACACATATTGGCCATTCCTAAGGAAGATCAAAGGATAGAGAAGCATGAGTAGCAAAAGCGAGGTGGAGACAATAAGAGCAGACAAATCAGTTGTAAGGCTCAGAAAAGGAAGCCTCATCTATGTGCCACTAAACATTTCACGGAAAATAAGATGCATGCTGAAACATGGAAATATTTCAAATAAGTAACGTGACAACATTTTTTTAAGACAAGGTGATAATCTCGAGTAGTTCCAACGGCAGCAATGCACAATAGAACATCAGACAGACTGGTGGATTTTTTTGTCACAACTCTGAAAAGTTAGTTCATGAGCTAGTGTTTTAAGTTTTTTTTATTATCTACTGATCATGCATAAACATCTCTATGTGATCATGTTCTTTCATGATGCTTGTGCCTTTCCGTGCCTATGAAGTTAAGAACATACTACATGAGATTACCTGCCAAGGTCTCTCCCAGTCAGGGGCATAGGCCAAGCATCAAGCCATGCTCTCGTATTAGCTCCATGAGAAGGCGCAGAGATCATGTAGCCTACAACATTAGTCGATCTGCAATAACTGACGTGCGAAAACATAAAATCAACTAGAATGTTAGGTAACCACTGCACAGTTCAAAACAAAGCTCTCCATGGTTAAGTTTATTTAGAAATCAGGAACATACATAAAGAGGTGTGTGTGTGTGTGTGTATATATATATAAGGACAAATTCACAACAAGTAGCGTAAATGTTGATTCTAGTCATGAGTCCTAATTAGTAGCATGTAGCATAGAGACTAACAACGATCATAAACGTCCTTGTAACTCCACTACACTTATTTGATTCCAAGAGGTGCACCAAGAACAATCGTCCAAATGTGTTTAGGAATGCTCCTGCCAGACAGCAGTGTGTATCATAAGAATGAAGAAATGAAAGGGTGAAAGATAAGCAGATCATAAAAAAGTTAACTTATGTGACTGTCATTACAAAAGAGTAAATCGGCTATGTTACTAAGTAGTGTGAGTACTGGCTATTGACCAAGATCTCCAGCATGGAGCTTTTTTCTTTGGTAATGCAATGACACATGCTATCCTAGAGTTTTAGCATTCTGCACGGTAGCTAGAAGCGTCCCCAACTATGGATCAAAGTGCATATGCGGTAAAGAAGAGAGCTAACCCACGGGCAAGGCAAGCAATCCTCGCGCAGCCGCCTTAAGAAACTGCAATTCAAGAAGCCCAATCACCCCATCACTGAACAGAACATAAACTTTGGTATCGAAATCGGAAGAAACAATTGATCCAACAGGTTGCGCGCGCGCCGCACCGAGCAGCGTTTGGGATCTCGCCGGAGCTAACTGAACACCGCGATGACAAGCGCCGCCTCACAGATCTAGAGAAAAGCGTAGTCCGGGTCAGAGGATGGAAGAGGAAAGGGAGCAGAAGGTACGCAGGAGGCGGTGGTGAGGTAAGGAGAGGGGAAGGGATCGTACGTACCACGAGGAGGCGGAGGGCGAGGGCGCCGCGGCCAGCGAGGGCGTGGGCAGGAGCGAGGCCAGCGAGGCAGAGCGCGTTGGCAGCCGCGGCGGTGAAAGCGCTGATGTGGGTGGCCTCGGCGCCCATGGCGGGGCCGCGCGTGGGGAATAGGGACGAAAACGGAGCGGATTCGGTCCGATAGTGATATTTCCATATCCGCTCATATTTTTTTCATCCGGATGCGGATACGGATACGGATAATTTAAAAACGGATCGGATATTAAATCGATATCGGATAATAATAAAACGGATAGTAATCGAAATCGGATCGAAAACGGAAACGAAACCGAATATTTAGTCGGATAATATGCAAACGTGAAAAGACAATTTTCAACACAGAATATTAGGATTTAGAGTACATAATCCACAAACATAACAAAACTTGTAGAATAGTATTCAAAACAAACATAAGGTAATGAAATCTTAACATAGGAGCGCGTTTCTTGGCGGAGCAGTGGAGGTCGGGAGTCGGGACTCGGATTGGGGAATCGGGCGTGGCGCGAAGAGGCGACCACTAGGGTTTCTTGTTGCACTCGCTAGAAGTGTTGGGCCTCAGGCCCACCCCGGCCTCCGCTCTGAAGGCCCGCTGGAGGCGGAGATCTGGCGACTATCTGAATATCCAGGATCTGGGATATCCGTATCCGCTCCGTATTCGTCGGATATCACCTCCCCCATATCCGCTCCGTATCCGTTTGCCCCAATCAGGATAATTATCCGTATCCATATCCGTATCCATGGGATATCGATTCTTTGTCATTTCCTAAAAGCGGATCACGGATACGGATACGATATTATCCGGATCTACGGCTGGGCGCCGCGGGGGCGTCTTTCCGGCTGCAGCAGTGTTGGGTCTCGAGCGGAGGCCGGTTCAGCCGGTTTGGGTCGTTTTGGGTTGGACGAGAGACCGGACCGGGCAGGATCGCATTCGCACCCAAAATCACCCGGCAAAACGGGGCTGACCCGGGCTCACTCGGCCGCTCGGTCTCCTCCCACCAGGCAGGCAGGCACACACTCGCGACTCGCGAGCCCGAGTGTCTCGCCGCGGAATCAACACCACGCGACGCGATCTGGCCGCCGAAGATGGCGACGCCGCTGCTGCCCCTCCGCCCCGCCGCTCTCCTCCTCCTCCTACTCGTCGGCGTCTTCGCCTCCACCGCGCGCTCCGATCTCGTCATCTCCAGGACAGATCGGAAGGTCAGTGGCCTCCCTGCCCCCCACTTCTCGCTCTCCGGATCTCCGAACCCACCCACCTCGTCTCTCACGCCGCACATGTCTCGGATCTGACGGTGTATGGGTCTTCTCTCTCGTTGCAGGTTGATCTGACTTCCCATATTGTTCGCGTCCTCACTTCGCTGAAGGTACGTTGCTGCGCTCCAGTTCTCTAGTGTTAGTCGTTTCTCTGTTAACTGCTGCAACATGGTTGTATGCGCAATCCTGTCTCACCACCCTAATAAAAAATGCTGCGATGTGTTCACGAAGTTAGCATTTCGTGGATCGAATCTTTTGTTAGTTCATGCCAATTCTTATTCTCAGAATTGAGATATGCGCACTTCAGAGTCTCACGAAATTTTGGTAGCTTTTTTTTACCGTTATATAGTAGATGCTCGTGGAATCTCTGGTTGATCTATAGGTGTCACTGTATCGGCAATAAGGTTCTATATTGTACCTGCCATTTCCATCAGTTCTAAAATTCTTAAGTAGCACTCTTTAAAACCATTCTGTGATATAATGCACATGTTTCTTGCAAGTGCTCTCCTATGGATAGAATTCTGGGCCTCATGCATATGTGCTTTGTTGGAATTCTGCTATTACTTATATATTCCCCATTATTTTTAGGTTGAAAATGTGGGACCGGAACCTGTCTCTCAAGTTTTACTGGCTTTTCCCAATGCCCAAGCAAAGAGCTTGGCAGCTATAAGAGCATTCGGTACTGAGGGAAAAGTGAAGGGTCCAAGTACTGTTCTTCCGATTGAAGTTGTTCAGCCTTCTGGAATGCCCCCAGAACTTTCTTTCTTTTCAGCATCTTTACCCAAAGCTCTGGAAAAGGGGAAGATTCTTCACTTAGATGTATTGACTGTACTTACGCACTCTCTCCAACCATTCCCAGAAGAAATCACTCAAGCAGAATCACAGCTTGTTGTCTATCAGGATAGCGCTCACTATGTGTCACCTTACCCTGTTAAGGTACAGACACTTAGTATCAGATTGCCTGGTGGAAGGATTGAATCATATACAAAGTATCCAAACACAAAACTTGTGGATTCAGAGCTGAAATATGGACCATTTGAAGATCTTCCCCCATTTTCGTACTCCCCTGTTGTTGTGCACTTTGAGAATAACAACCCATTTGCAGTTGCAAAGGAAGTTATAAGGGAGATAGAGATATCTCACTGGGGGAACATACAGATTACGGAACATTACAACGTTGCTCATGGTGGTGCCAGACTTAAGGGTGAATTTTCTAGGTTTGTCTCCTCTATAACTTGTGTTATAAGTAGCTCAACTTGTAACTAGAGAGACGAGAGAGAAATTATGTCCAGAAATAACAGAATCTATGTTATTATTTACAGGATTGATTACCAGTCTAGACCTTACATAAGAGGGGTCTCATCTTTTAGGCATCTTATTGCTAGATTGCCTCCAAGGGCTCACTCTATTTATTACAGAGATGAAATCGGTAACATTTCAACATCACATTTATGGAGTGATTATAAGAAGGTACTGTTTCTATTTATCTCAACTATCAAGTCTTAATATTCCCAGCAAAAGTGCAAAGCTGAGTATACATGCCGAATAGCTTTACATGTCGAACTATGTTATTGCAGACCCAACTGGAAATTGAACCGAGATTTCCATTGTTTGGTGGGTGGCAAACAACCTTTACCATTGGTTATGGTTTACCTCTTCAAGACTTTGTTTTCAATTCTGATGGAAAGAGGTTTCTCAATATCACATTTGGTTCTCCAATGGAGGAGATTCTCATAGAAAAGCTTATTGTAAAGGTATGTCATCAATGTGCATCACACCAGTATTCTCAAGCATATAAAGCTTTTCAATTTTTCCCCACTTGTGTTCTATGCTTTGATCTATCGAGTCCCACTGTTCCAGAATTTCAGGCCCTACACATAATTTCCATACGGGTTAGACTATTTCTTTGGTATTCAAGTAAAATCTGCTCCTTTTTTTGTCGTGGGGTGGGAGTGGGGTGTGTGTGTGTGCGTGCCCGGGAAAAATGATGTGAATATAGTATCACAGTTAGCTATGACATGTGAGAAACATGATTTTGCCAATGTTTCCATGAATTTGATATTGCACTGTTAATTTTATTTGCACCATTACTTCCAGGAATGTGAATAATTTCACATTAATTTCCCCTTTCCCTTGTAAATATATTTCTTTTTGGACAGGTTGTTCTACCTGAAGGTTCAAAGGTTATTGAAGTTCAAGTTCCATTTCCAACAAAGCAATGGCAAGAGGTGGCTATTAATCCTCACTGTATGATGTACTGAACAACTAACTCGTCCTATTTGATTGTTGTAACAGCAGTGATGTGTGGTGCAGGTGAAGTATTCACACCTTGACATTGCTGGAAGGCCTGTGGTTATCTTAGAGAAGCCTGATGTTATTCCGGAGCATAATTTATATTTCCAGGTATGTCTTCATATTTATTTGAGCAATTAATTTGGGCACTTGTTTGATGACAAGTTTGAACTGCGTAAACTGTTAACCTAACTGAAGAATATGTAAAATTATAATAGTGGTTCTCATCACATATAACAATAGTAAAAGCTGCTAAGGGAAAGGCTGTAAAAACCAATACTTTCCATGAGTTGTTTATGTATTAATACTCAAGTGGTGTTTAATGTGAACCATAGCAAACTTATTTTTTTATTCCTTTGCAATATGCAGGTGTACTACAAATTCAATAGCATCTCGCTGCTCAGAGAGCCGATGATGTTAATTACTGGCTTCTTCCTCCTGTTCGTGGCCTGTATTGTCTACATGCACACTGACATGTCAATCTCTAAGAACTCTCCTTCATATCTGGCAAAGCTGCAATGGGATGAGGTATGATGATTGCATTGGGATTTGGAAGGCCAGGCTAAGAATTATTTATAGAAGTGACAAGACTACTTGTCACTTTCTATATCAGTAATGCTGAACCTTCTGCTTCTACTAAAGCTAGGCTTTTTGGGACTTTGGTCTAGTAATGAGAAGTGACAAGAAAGGGGGCTTAGCCATGGTAGCATCTGTAAAATAGACAGTAAATAAGACTGGAGAAAACAAAAGCTCAGGTTGAGCTAGAAGGGTAAGGCGAGTTTGATAAATTGACTAGGTTAGGTACGTGACAGCGAGTTCTCCACTAAAAAAAGAGCTTAACATCAAGTTGAATATCCATGAAAAATCCTACAATATTACAGTTCAAACTTCAAACGCTAGAAGTTAAGGATGTACCATTGGTTTAAGCTGAAACAACACTGATTACAGAAAGTTTATGGGATTGAAGAATGCCTTTTTTCCTTGTAAATAAAGAGTTTGTGGCCATCCTTGTGCAGTTCCCTCTTTTATGTTTTGGTCTCGTGGAATCTGCTTTAATTTTCTGCGGTGCTAATTTCTACCTTGGCTGTTTCATACTTTCGGTGCAGGTGCAAGCCACTGTCCAGCAAATCCAGGGTATCTTTGACCAATGCTTGGCAGTTCATGATAAACTGGAGTCCTCACTGCGCGATTTGTCTAGGACGGGTGACATTCAATCTTGCAAAGCAGCTCGTAAAGCTGCTGATGCACAGTTTAAGGAATTAGCGAAAGAGCTGAAGCCATTCTTGACATCTCTACAGTCATCCCCTCAGTCTTATCAGATATGGCCAAAGGTTTGCTCGACATACTTCTGTTATTATTAACCGAACACATTTATGTTATGTGTTGGCAATTTGGCATACCTAGAAGTAGAATTGAGAAACCAGTTGTGATACTAGTGCATTTTACCTTGTCATGCAATCTGAATCTGAACTGGCTTTCCACATCCATCTGATTGCAAATGTTCAATTGTGGTTACTGTTTGCTTTGCGACGCAGGTAGATGACTTGGTTGCTAAAGAGAGAGAGATGCAGGAGAAGCTCATGACAAGGCACTCCACTGTGGTTGACAGCTTCGAGAAGAAGCTGCGTGGGCAAGATGTAGAAAACAGGATTGCTTCCCAGCAACAGAAAATTGCTGCCCTGAGGCAAGAGGTCGAATTTCTTTTAGAGTACATTAGTGAGATCTGAGCAAACCCGGTGCCATCATCATATATCATTAGTGATTAGACTGAACATTGTTTTGGCGGTTTCGTATTGTCTGAATTTTATATGTTGAAATCAAATACTCCTAGATGATGTGTTGGTAACCCATCTTCCCAGTTATTGAGGATGTGAATTTCAAAGGACCGTGTAACATGGTAAGAACTGTAATCATTCTGGAACTGATTAAAATTTTTCATTTGATTAAAAAAAATCATGGGGAACCTTCACCTTTCGACTTCTTTTTGCTTAGTGGGAAATTGCTCTAGATTAGAGGTGCATTTGCATTTCTGTGTTTCCCATCAAAGCGGCGGCCAAAAAGTGCTCCGCATGAATGAAATTCCTCGGTTCCTTTTGAACCAAGGCACGCTTTTTGGCAGGATCACACCCCTTCCCTTCTAAGCCTTTCGGGTGCACTCCCTATGGGGAGTTCCTGTATGTGGGAACCGTCCAATTGAGACATCAGACGGTCTGGATCAACCAAATATGGAATTAACGACGTTTGCTACAATATCATGAATTAACGACTTTTGCACAATAAAAGATCTGGGCAGCTTTTTTGCCGATCTAGACTATCCAAATTTGATCGGATGGCCTTTTAAAGACTACTTAAGTAGCCGTCCCCAAAAGACTGGGACCATTGAAAAGTGTATGTGGTTGGTAGTTTGTAGATTCTCTGTGTGACTTATAACAAAGGCTTGTGACATGGGATCTCGATTTGGTGAATACACTTTTGCTTTCCATGTGCCTAGGATATTATGACTATGGATCCGCTGCTTGATTTATGCTCATCGCTTAGTATAACCCGTTGTCCCAACAAATTTGTCAGCGAAGGTTACAAAAAGTTGCAAGTCCGTTTCATTGCGAGAAGTCTCGCCCTAGAACGAGTGGTGCTTGCTTCTATGACTATCAGCTGCGTCATGTAACCATGAAACTATAATTGGGGGCACCCCTTTTCTAGTAGTTTCTGTCCACTGTACCATTATTGCTGAATTCGACGAGCGTATGCAGAGCAGGTTTTGGTTGTATTCTGAACCGGGCCTTTTATATCACGCTACATGAGGACAGTTCCCATGAATTGGTTGGTCACTGGATGGAAACTTTGCTCTTGTGCTCAGTCTCTGGGGAAGTGAGGTGCAAGCCAACGACCCCCCCCCTTTACCTGTTCTCGAACTTTTCTCTTTCACCGCCTTGGATCGAACAGTGCTTACGAAAGCCATTCGTTCCTTTTCCCGATGCACGCTATGCGAACACAGGCGAGGCAGAAGCCACCAACTTTGCTACTGTACCACGGAGCAGCTTCATCGGCAGCTACATGCACCTGGACGTTTTCTCGCCCTAACGCACGCATTGGGGGTGTCGGTTTGGCTAAGTTTGTGTCGGAGTTGATCAGAAAGCGCTGGATTTGTCCCAAGTAGAATCATCTCGTGCGAGTGTGCGCCTCCTAAAAGCCGAAGAACACCATCATTGTCATCCTCGTGCCAGCCTTCCGAAAGGAAAATAAAAAGGGAAAGAAGCAACGGAGAGGGGGGGCAGGAGGCATCCGATGGAGATACCTTTCACTCGCTCCATTTTTCTTGTTTTATTCTGCAAATAGTCGAGAATAGTTGCTGCTGGTTACTGGAATGGCCACACTAAGCTGTTTTCGTGTGTAAATAGTTGCCCTAATAATTCCGCCTCGATCATTGTCATAGAGAGGCGGCAAAGTGGCAATCGGATAATTGGTGCATCGAGTTCGTGGTTGATTGATGCAACTGCCAACTATCTACGTTCATCATGGCAATGACTCCACCCGACGACTTGTTCAAGCTCTACTGCTCTACCCAGTGGCGGAATAAAACTTTTTACAATGAGCACGTTTCACGAGCAATTGCGTAGTTTTATACAATATTTTATAACATCATAAATTCAACACATATATTTGAAATTTGCTAAGAGTACAATATAAATAGTTTTAAGGTCTAAAAACTAAGAATAAGTCTATTTTACACCCTTTAACTTTCAAAAAATCCATTTAACATCATCAACTATAAAACTGAGTATTTATCACCCCAAACTTAAAAAACTAGGTCAATTTATGATGTAAGGCGGTTTTCATGATAGGGATCCAACTTAGAGTGATTTTTATGGTTTTTTGCTATGTTGATAGTCATGTCATCAATTTTCACTAATATAGATCCAAATGAGAGAAAGAACGAGAATAAGAAGAAGAAAGATAATGTATTTAGAGAGAATGAGTGAGAAAGAGATCGATGATGTTGACATCAGTACCTTCAATTGGATCATCATGACCAAAACTCGATGACATAGTTGCCAATATGGCAAAAACCAACTTGAGTATGATCCAAATCATCAAAATCACTCTCCAAAACCATCTTAGGGTGTAAATTGACTGGTTTTATAAGTTCAGGGGTTAAATACCCGGTTTTGTAATTGAGGATGTAAATTGACTTATTCAAAAATCTTAAACCATTGAAATCGAAGCCAAATTAATCAACAAATTTAAATTTAACATATTAAAGAGATGATCATATAATATTTTTCAAATTTGTGGCACGCGCAGACACATACTAACTCTAGGGGTGGGCATTTGGTTTTTTTGTCAAATCGGTTTGGTTTAAAAATATTTTGGTTTTTGGAAACTGGCTATCGAAATTCTCAGTTCAAATTAGAAAAACCAAACTGAATTAATCGAAAAAAATTGGTTCAGTTATTTCAATTTTTTGCTAAACCGAAACTTGTTAGGCACAGAGTGCTATCTCATAGTTAATTCATCATATGGTTGTACAATTCAAGCAGTTCACTACCCCTTTACAATTTGTCTTCGACCAGTAAGCAAATCACATTGATCCAGGGACGAGATCAGATGGAATTGAATCTACTAGAAAATGAAAAATGTACCTGGTATCCATTCCAGGTGCAAGAAGGCAGGAACACTAAGAAGCCACCGAACATGTTGAACTATTGAAGCCCAGCACAAAGACGGCGTCGGCGCCATGCTTCTCGACGACGGAGATGACAATCCTATGCTCCTTCTCAGCGATGGGCTTGATGATGAAGGACAGTAGGTGGAAGGAGTGGATGAAAGTGCATCTAGGCCTCTAATTGTGTTTTGGATGATTAATGACAAACGATTAAGGGACTAATGGCTTATGTGAGTATACAAGCAGGTGTTAGTCCCAAAAGGAACGCATCTACGGGCATTGACGACCCTCAAAAGTGAAAAGAAGAACGGCGTCGACTAGGCGTAGGTTTTTCGTTTAATTGAGTCGATAGGTTTGCCGTACTATCAAGAGGGATGGGATGTTGATGCCTTAGAAATGATCCTAGTGCTCAGATGAACATCTTTTATAAAACGAGTTTTGGAAGTCACCTAGCACGACACTCACTTTGTTGTCTTTTGTGTGCTGATATCATCGGATAGTCCGATGTTTATATCGGATAGTCCGATGGTATCGGAGTCTCCGGTGTGAGTGTAGTTGCTGCATTTGGATCTCTCGGGAAACATCGGACTGTCCGATGGTTTATATCGGAACATCCGATGTTGTCTGTAAATTTTTCTAAGTCCTTGAGCTGGAACTCTCGGGATTTATCGGATAGTCCGATGTCAAGTATCGGATAGTCCGATGTGGACTTAGAAAGTTTTTTGAAAGTTGTTCTCGCTCTGAAACTCTCTGGAATTATCGGAATGTCCGATGTCTCATATCGGACAGTCCGATATATACTTAGCGTATTTTTTCAAAGTTGGTGCGATTGTTGAAAACTCTCTGGAATCATCGGAACATCCGATGTGTGAAATCGGATAGTCCGATGTGTGCTTTTTTCTCAGTGGAATTTGAATTTTCGAGTGGAGTTGATCTGGGAGTTTCTACATATCGGATAGTCCGATGTCTGGCATCGGATAGTCCGATGTGGGGTCTGACACAGGGCAGAACGGCTATATTTTGTGTCTTGACTATAAATACCCCACTCTCTTCCTCATTTACTCCCACCTACCTGAGTGTTGAGCATTAACTCTCTTCTTGCTATTTTTCTTGCTCTCTCTCTCTTGAGTTCATCTTTGAGAAATTAGTTGAGGGATTGGAGCAAGTGTCCTTAGTGCTTTGTTGAAAACCGAGAAAATCCACTTGAGCACTAGGGTAATTTTCAAGAGCGGGTCTACTCTCCATTTATTACTCTTGGAGATTGAGGTCTCCTAGACGTCTAGGAGTCACCGGTGAGCTCCGATCTTCGTGTGGGAAGCCGCGGAGTTTGTGAAGGTTCGATTCCACCTCCGCATGGGAAGGAATCAAGAAGTGAAACCGAGTGCTTGGTGCAACACCGGAGGAAAGTGGTCAAGAGGGACCCGGGCTTTGTGCCTCCTCAAGCGGAGACGAGGATCTCCTCAAAGATCCGAACTTGGAAAAATCGCTGCATACCTTTGGTTTGTGAGTGTTCTATTTGTTTCCCCCTTTTTTGCTTAGCCTAATCTTGTGGGGATTCAAGTTTTGGTAGCTTCTAGCAGTAGATATTGGTGTGATCCAATATTCGAAGTTGTCTTAACTCGATATTTCATTTGGTAGAAATCTAGCCTCCAATTTACTCGGATCTACTTTTTAGGGTTTTCTTGCGCTCGATTGGATAGTCCGGCTTCTCATATCGGATAGTCCGATATATATCGACGATCCGATATCAAGGTCGGATATTCCGGTGTTTCCGCTGCAAATTTAGTTTTAATTTTATAAACGCCTATTCACCCCCCCTCTAAGCGACTTTATCGATCCTTTAGTGGAGGAGTAGCTCCTCGTGCAACTGCGGTATATCGCCCACCTTCTGCGTGGACATGATCTGCAGGCCCAACCACACATCGAGGATGTAGAAGCCGAGCCAATCCAAGAGCACATCGGCCACAGGGTCAACACCGACGAGCGCTTTGCAGATCTGTCACCGCCAGACTGGATCCAAGAAGGTGAGAACCCCTAGATCCACCACCCCCAAACCATCTATGCTACCCACGCCCTTTACCTCTTCGCCCTCATTGCGCGCCAACTCCCGATGTGGCACTCCACCACATCCGCCTCCTCACCCCGCCCTGGCTCCCCCTTGTGCGTCCTCGTGACGACTAGGGTCTAGCCGTATGGGGCCTGGGAGGATGGGCCGTTTGCAGCAAGCAACGACGGCGGCACCAGTTCGAGTAGCAGGGTTGGCCAGTTGGGATTGGGGAATGGGGAAGAAGACGATACCATGATTTGTTCGGTGAAAGTGGACGCGCGCTTGTTCCAAATGGGGAGTGAGGAAAGGGACGGGGATGAGTATGGGATATCAAAACAGGAGAGATTGGTTTTGGTTATGGCTTATGCGCACCACAATGGCTACACGCCTTCTCCTTATATAGAATGATGTTCAACAGTTTACAGGTTGCAATCCCTATATCAAGAGATGGTTGTTACTATGTATACAAGATATTCTATCTATACAATAGATCCTATATATATGGAGAGGATATTCTATTAACAGCCCCCTCAATCACAACTCTTGGAGATTGAGATAGCGCTTGAATTCCTCTTGTTGCCGTACTTTGTAATGGTTTGGTGAAACTATCCGCCACTTGATCTTGTGAAGGGATGAATCACATATCAAGAACCTTACGTGAAACTCGATCTCAAACAAAGTGAAAGTCTACCTCAATATGCTTAATCCTAGCATAGAACATAGGGTTTGCTGACAGGTACGTAGCACCGAGGTTGTCACACCATAAGCATGCCATCCGAGACTGAAAAATGCCAAGCTCGCCAAGTATTGATTGCACTCAAACAATTTCTGTTGTAGCATTAGCAAGGGCCTTATATTATGCCTCGGTGATTGAGAGAGAGACCGACGCCTGCTTGCAAGCACTCTACAAGATCAAATTGGATCCAAAAAAATACTACAAAGCCACCTGTAGACTTTTGATCATCCGGGCATCCTACCCAATCAGCATCAAAGAAGGCACTCACCAAGGTGGAAGATGACTTGCTAATTTTCATACCAGTCATTGCAGTGTGATGAAGATAGCGAAGTATCCATTTCACCGCCGTCCAGTGCACGCTGGTAGGAGCATGCAAGAATTGACACACCCTGTTAACAAAAGTAAGCAATGTTGGGCCGAGTAAGCACAAGATACTGAAGAGCACCAACAGTGCTTCTATAATTAGTCGCCTCATTTGGAGTCAACGGTTTTCCAACCGAGATGGAGAGCTTCTCACCAGTAGACATTAGAGTAGAGGCCCCTTTACAAGATGTCATGCCCACACGACGAAGGAGATCGGCCACGTATTTGGATTGAGAAAGTGTTATACCATCATCTTGTTTCTGTACTTCTATGCCGAGAAAATAATTAAGGTCTCCAAGGTCCTTGATAGCAAAGTCATGCTGCAAAGCTCGAATAAGGGTCTGCACCGTCGAGGATGAGGAGGTAGTGACTACAATGTCATCGACATAGATGAGGAGATACACTGTAGTGGCTCCATAGATGTAGATAAAAAGTGATGTATTAGCCCAGGATGGTCGAAACTCGAGTTCTTGTAGCTTGGAGCTTAATCAAGCATACCATGCTCGAGGTGCTTGTTTTAGGCCATAAAGGGCCTTTGAAGCTTGCACACCATATGAGGCTGATGAGGATCAACATACCCAGGAGTTTGATGCATAAAACTTTCTCTTCCAGAACACCATGCAAAAATGCATTCTGAACATCCAATTATTGCAATTCCCAGCCACGCGAAACAGCAACAGAGAGAACCAACCGAATAGTAGCTGGCTTGACAATGGGACTAAATGTATCCTCATAATCAAGGCCATATCACTGTCGGAATCCTTTTGCCGCAAGATGTGCTTTGTATCGATCAATGGTGCCATCAACCTTATGTTTGACCTTGTATACCCACTTGCAATCGATGATATTCTACCTTGTATACCCACTTGCAATCGATGATGTTCTGATCGCAAGTTGGAGATACAAGACTCCATGTGCCATTGCGCTAGAGAGCTTGAAATTCCTAATCCATGGCAGCCTTCCAGTTTGGATCATTAAGTTGATGTGTCCAGTGAGTCAGGCTCACGTACAGCACTATTCGCATATCGCACCATGCCGTCGGTGAAGATGCTTGGTTGCCTGATGCCATCACGGAGCCGTGTGATCATCTGATGAGGTTGATCAACAGGTGCTTGACCGGTAGTTGAAGGCACAGGCGATGGTGCTGGGGAAGGTCCTGAAACCAACGCATTGTTGGTGGAAGCTGTAGGCACGCTTGTGTCTGCTCCCTGCGGCAGTCCCGTGCCAGCAGGAGTGGAGGGGGCATCGAGCGACGCAACAGGGCCTGAGTGAGCCGTGTCATCTGTAGGGCCAGAAGGAGTAGCAGTGCTAGGAGCGCTCGATCCTAATTCTTGTGTGGAGTGAACAGAGCCATGCACGCCATGCATGTGAGAGGCTCCAAAATCTTGGGACGTCTGCATAGATAGGTTAGGCTGCACAAAAGCAGTAGGATTGGGTGCATCATTAGTCATATGCCAGGCGTGATTTCTAGGAAGTAAAGAAGGATATTTTCAAATAGAATGCAAGGTCTTGTCATGGGAGATGAGGTAGCAAAAGGAAAGATATCCTCATCAATGATAACATCACGAGAAATGTATATGCGATCGGATGATGTATTGAGACATTTGTATCCTTTGTGAAGAGAACTATATCCCAAGAAACACACATCGATGAGAATGAAAGTCGAGTTTTCGGGAATTATAGGCTCAGAGATGAGGCCAATATGCACAACCGAAAATCTTTAGGAAAGAGTAATCAGGTGCAATGTGGAACAAAGTTTCAAGAGGTGTAGAATGATTCAGGACTTTCATAGGAAGGCGATTGATAAGGTAGCTAGCGGTGCTAAATGCCTCATCCCAATATTTGAGAGGAACACCAGAAAAAGCTAAGAGAGCCAACCCGGTTTCAACTATGTGGCGGTGTTTACGTTCTACAGCACCATTTTGTTGGGGTGTGTGGGGGCAGGAGACATGATAAGCTATGCCAACTTGATTAAAGAAAGTAGATAATTTTTTATAATCACTCCCCCAATCAGTTTGCATACAAAGGATTTTCTTGTTGAGTTGTCGTTCAACAAGAGCTTGAAATTGCATAAAAACACGCAATACATCGGACTCGCTTTTGAGAGGATAAAACCAAACAAATTTGCTAAAACCATTAATAAAGCTTACGTAATATTTGAATCCTCCAGCAGAGGTGATGGAAGGACCCCAAACATCAGAATAAATGAGTTCCAACGGAGATAATGATGGTTCATGTGAAGTAGTGTAAGGCAATTGATGACTCTTTGCCTGTTGACACGCATCACAGACTTACATATTATTGGGATTACTAGAATGTGGGAGATTATTGTGACACAACACATAACAGACTATGGGAGATGACGGATGACCAAAACGATGATGCCAACGTTCTTGAGTGGGGTGGACGGTAGAGAAGGCAAGCTTGGACAAAGAGTTGTTTGGTACGGATGGTGAATGCACTATGAGAGGGTAGAGACCACCCCTACATTCCCCGGAAAGAACTGTTCTCTTCATGGCCTGATCCTTGATAAGAAAATGGTCAGGATGATATTCAAGAAAAACATTATTATCACTAGATCAATGTCCGTGCGTTGCTATGAAAAATAAAATTGGTAACAAAACATAAAGGTCAAGCAATAAAAGAAAATTATGCTACAAAATGAATTAAAATCAAATATATTGTACGTAGCAATATATATTACCAATCTAAAAAATGAATCAATCATTTTTATCCCTTTTTGCAATTTATATTATCAACTCGCGTTCCTCGTTCTCTCGCCATGCCCGCAGCGCACGCTCCTCGGCGCCGTCGACCTCGTCTTCCTCATCGCCTCGCTCGTCCTCGTCATCCACCGCCTTCGCAGGGGTGACACGGGGGCTTCCCCCGAGCACGAGGCGTTGCTGCCGAAGCCACCGCCATTCCGGACCACTGGCTGCTACGCGATCGCGCTCGGGGCATCCACCGTCTTTGCCGCGGCGTCCGCCGTCCTCCTCGCGCTCAAGTTCTTCCTCCTGCCGAGCACGCCATGGCGCGTTGTGGAGTCTGCCTTTCTCACCGCCCACTTCGTCGCACACGCCATGGCCGCGTAATCAGTCGCCTTGGAGAAAGGAGCCACCGCCGCCACCGCGTTCTTTTCCGCTTTGGCGGTGGTCTGCTGCGCCGACGATTCGTTGCTCTTCCCAAATGACCCTCTCGCCTTTGCCGGCCTATTCATCTCCATGCCTCTGGCATACCTAGCCATCAGTGGCTTCACCGGCCATGACGCCGGAGCCCGTGAAGGTGAACCAGAAAACACCAGCGCCGAGGCGCCCGCCACGCCGTGCGCCGCTACGTTGTTCCTCTCTCTCGCGACGTTCAGCTGGATCAACCCGTTTATCTCCAAGGGGTATACCAAGGACTCTATCACCGTCGACGACATCCCACCGGTGTCACCGGCAACCGCGTCAAAGCGTCGTACGCTATGTTCACGTCCAACTGGCCGGCGCTAGGATTATGGTACCTAGTGGGCGTCGCGCTCTGGCTGTCCTTCTGGCCGCATTTTCTATTGACCGCGGTGCTCGCTTTCCTGTGCCTCGCGGCCATGTACGTCGGTCCGTCACTTATTGATCAGTTTGTCGAGTTCATTCGCCGCGGCGACACGATATGGGAGATCTTGAATGAATTCTCTTGATTGATTTTGTGAAAAATGTATAGCATATATAGAGTACAAAAGGAATGATTGGCCACTATTAATTACAAAGAATAATCGGGATTTTGCTATAATAATCACCATATTTAGAGAGATATGGTGGTCAGAATCGAGAAAGAATAATTAGTTATAATGACCGGTTATTATTGGAGATATAGCCCGAAGGGATTAGAAAGAACGGACCGCTGCCACCAACTGCAAATTTATATTAGTAGAGATTAGTTAGATGATGAATGGAGATAAGATTTTTTTTGGCATGTGGCACGTGGAGAACGTTTCGCAAGGATAGATCTTGGACAAAAGTTTTAATCGAGGAATGGCCAACATGACTAATGAGCATACCTACATCACTTGCAGTGTGCACCTGATCACATCCATTGTACTTGTCACGGACCATCAACTTGTCGAGTTCGCTGGTGATGTGGTCGGTAGCGCCGGTGTCGGTGTACCAATTGGTGTCAACGTTGTAGGAGGCAGAGTTGGTGTAGTTTGTTGTGTGCTCGTCGCTAGCCTAGTAGGAGTGATTGAAGCGATGGTAGCACTGAAGTGCTACGTGACACGCCTTGCCGCAAATTTGACAAGTGGAACATGACCTGCCTCCTCCCTTCTTGTTTCTTCCACCACGGCCTCTCGGCTGTGACCCGTGGCCATTGCTGCCAGAGCCACGGCCTCCTTGATAGCCTTGTCCAGCTTGTCCATTATTGCCGCCAGTGGCGGAGCCAAGGCCCGGCCAGGCCGGGCCCATTCCCGGGCTATGGCCCACTAAGTCTTCATCATGCTTCCTTTCATTTAGTTAATTTGATGTTAAATATAAGTACTAGAATTAAAATTTTATTTCAGTGACTTCAACTATTGTGTGTCTTTAGAAAAATGGTTGTGTCCATTATATATTGTTTCAATGAATTTTAGTAGTATGTAATTGCGCCCAGGCTGTTCATTTGTGCTGGCTCCGCCACTGATTGCCGCCACCCGAATTGCCACCGTAGCCACCATCCGAATTACGGGAGGCGACATTTATGGTTGAACCAATCTGAACTGACTGATTTTGCAGCTCCAACCGACTTTCATAGGAGAGAACACAGGAGTAAAATTCGGGCAAAGTGTAGGAGTTAGACCTCGCCATAATTGCGGTGATGGCGCAGACAAGGGGGTTATAGTCAACATCAAGACCGGTCATGATGTAGCCGATCAGATCCTCGTCGGTCATTAGATGGCCACTGGAAGCCATCTGATCTGCAAGGGACTTCATGCGGTTGTAGTACTCCGTCGTTGTCAAGTCGTTCTTGCGCGTTGTGGAGAGTTGAGTCCGAATTTGCATGACTCGCCTTGGCCTTGAGGCGTAACGAACAGCCTTCAGTGCGAACGCAGACACGCCGCCAAGGTTAGCCTGACGACTTGTGCCAGTACTTTCGGTTCGAGCGACACAAGGAGTGCGCGCAGAACCTGCTGGTCTTTGGTGAACTAGGTGGTGTACTCTGGATTGAGTTCTTGCACCTGGACAATGTTGCCGTCGACGTTCTTGCTCACTTGGATGGTTTCCGGCGGAGTAGCCATAGATCCATCCGCATGGCCAAGGAGACGCTGGCCACGAAGGAGAGGGACCTGCTACGCCTTCCACAACAGGTAATTGTCCCTTGAAAGCTTCACATTACCGATGTTAGGGAGGCCACCAAAGGAGGCCATTGTGTCGAACGAAGAGCTGGTAGACATCTTTGGATGTTTGTGGAGTTAGGCTGCACCACAATGGCTGCACGCCTTCTCTTTATATAGAATGATGTTCAATAGTTTACCTGTGGCAAACCCTATATCAAATGGAAGATTGTTACTATGTATAAAAGATATTCTATTATACAATAGATCCTATATATATATATATATATGGAGAGGATATTATATTAACATGGAGAGATCTCATATCGCGCCACTAGAGATATGGAATAGTGGAGAATCCTGATCTAACTAATCGGTGAACAGTTTGTTCAGTTTCTGACACAAAAAAAAAAGAAAAACCGAGCCGAAAAACCGTTTTTCGGTTTGGGATAAAAAATGCCGACGCCTAACCAACTCGGCCTCACGCGCGCGAAAGAAAAGAACGTGACATGATTGCACTGCCGTATTCGTGGGCACCCACACATCGTAATGCGTGCCGTCTGCATCACCAGCCGTCCACGTGCACATCGCCACCTCCTCGCGGCGCCTACGGCAACGGGTTTCGCCCTGCGGTACGCCGGTACTGCACCCACCGGCAGTTGCGACTAGCACGCCAGCCCCACAGCGGACGGCAGAAATCTCCCACGGATTCTCCACTCCGTCACCGCCGCCTGCGGCTGCTGTGCGTGACTCTGCAAGACGGAAGCCAGTCCGGATTTGCCTCTCTTGGCGTCGTTTTTGCCGGATTTGGTCCTCTTTTATACATATCTTGTGTATACACACTTTTCATATATACATCATACACACTAACTAACAAAAGTCATAAAAAATTCTGAAAAAAATTGTAGATGTACTTCATAGATTACTCTACCTATGTATGAAGTTTCAAGATCAAATTCATTATATATCAAAAATTAAAAAAAAGAGAAATTTCTGACAAGTTTAAACTCCGTAAATTTGTCAGAATTTTTTTTTTTTGAAACTCTTGATATATAATGAATTTGAATCTACAATTTTATACATAGGTAGAGTAATCTATGAAGTATATCTATAATTTTTTAAATTTTTCATAACTTTTATTAATTGATGTGCACGATGTATACACGAGAAAATCTATGTGTATAAAATATGTTGCCTTGTTTTTTTTTGGCAGATCGGGTCCTTTCTTGGCCGCGATTCCCACCCTACGGTCCAAGACATCCTCCCACACTTCTGCTTAGGGCATCTCCAATGGTACCAGCTATAAGAAATATCCATATCATCTATAGATAGTATATATAGACAATGCTATAGCTAATCTACAACCTCTTCAATAGATTAGCTATAGCATTGTCTATAAAATTAAATATTAGCCTACATATAATAGATAATAAGTGCTTTGGAATCAGCTATAGTCTGACTATACATTAGTAGCCAATCTATATCTCTCTCCTCATTTTTTCTCTTCCACCTAAATAAAATGCTGAGATGGCACGCTTATAATTAACTGATGTGGCACCATTGAAGATATCCTTAGGGCATCTCCAATGGTACTAGCTATAAGAAATGTCCATGTCATCTATAGATAGCATATAGACAATCTCTCCAATGGATTAGCTATAGCATTGTCTATAAAATTAAATATTGGCCCACATGTAATAGATAATAAGTGTCTTGGAATCAGTTATAGCCTAACTATACATTAGTAGCTAGTCTATATCTCTCTCCTCATTTTTTCTCTTCCATCTAAATAAAATACTAAGATAGCACGTTTATAACTAACTAAAATAACATCATTGAAGATGCCCTTACACAGTGGCACCGGTCTGCAGATGGGCGCTCACGAAGGCCATTAACACCGAGCCTTGGTGGAAGACGCAACGCGGGCAAGCGGCGTACGGTGGGCCTGCGCAAGTCCTGTCGCTTGACACGTGCTTTTGCCTTCCCTTCCGGCCATGTCGCATGCTCTCTCTCTCTCTCTCTCTCTCTCTCTCTCTGTGTGTGTGTGTGGCTGAAATGGATGCATAGCCTGTTGGAAAGGTAACTGCTGCTAACTAAAGAGACGCTTTTGTCTAAGTGGTAGTGGGCATAGCTGTGGCCTTTTGCAAAACCAGATCATGTCGCTGAGTCCATCATTTTTGCATAGGAAATGTTGTGCTGCACTGCTGGCCATATCAGCATTACTAGAAAAACACCCCAAAATTGGCAACGACCTAGTTTAATGCTACCTCTATTTCTGAACATATGTCCTTGTAGCTTTTAAATTTTATTTTTAAATATATATTATTCTAAATTTCGAAGTAACTATTTACTAATTTTTTCTTTTATACACCCCACTTTATCTATTTTCAATA
Organism: Guadua angustifolia; assembly: GCA_036346375.1. NCBI lineage: Eukaryota > Viridiplantae > Streptophyta > Magnoliopsida > Poales > Poaceae > Guadua > Guadua angustifolia. Next base: position 2,537,380 of record CM070504.1, on the reverse strand, counting down.
CCATTTACTACTATAGACTAGACTAAAACATATCATCTAAAGTACAATAAATGATCCGATGAATATGGATAATACAATCTCTTTTATATATATATATATATATATATATATATATATATATATATATGTCACATGATGAACGTGAAATTTTCTAGAATAACATCTATTTAGTAACCGGGAGTACGTTTTACCAAACATCACGTACTAAGACGAAATAACAAATTTAGTGCAGGTCCCATGCGCAAAAGCTCCAATTAATATCAGCAGTAATAAATCCGAGCCTCCCACTGCCCCGACCCCTTTCGATTTCCCCTTCCAACCCGCCAATCCGCCATTGCCATACCACCCCTCCTGATCCGGACAGGAGCCGACCGGCTCGGGCAATTAATGGCGTCGGCGCGGCGCCTCCTGCAGACCAATTCCGGCCAGTTCCCCACTCCCATCCCCGCCGCCGACCCTCCTGACCCCCTCGCCGTCGACTCCGACGTCGTCGTCATCCTCGCCGCGCTGCTCTGCGCGCTCATCTGCGTCGTCGGCCTCGCTGCCGTCGCCCGCTGCGCGCGTTCCCGCCGCAGCGGTGGCAGCAGGAGCAGTAGCCCCGGCGCCTCAGCCTCTGGCCCGGACGCCGCTGCGACGAACAAGGGGCTCAAGAAGAAGGCGCTCAAGGCGCTGCCGAAGCTGGCGTACGAGGACGCCGTGGCGGCGGCGGTCGCGGCGCGCGGGGGCTCTGTGGCGGGGGACGAGAAGATTCTGGCGGAGTGCGCCATCTGCCTGTCGGACTTCGGGGAGAAGGAGGAGATCCGCGTCCTGCCGCAGTGTGGCCATGGATTCCACGTCGCTTGCGTCGACACCTGGCTCGGCGCCCACTCCTCGTGCCCCTCCTGCCGCCGCGTCCTCGTGGTCGACATGCCCGCCAAGCTGCCGCCCGAGCCCAAGCGATGCCGAAAGTGCGAGGCCATGGAGGAGGCCTCCTCCTCCTACGTCGCCGGCGGCGACTTGCCCACCGGCTTAACATGTTAACATGTCAGTGAGTTCGGTTGAGACGAGTAATTTTTAGCTGCCACCCTGCTGCCAATTTACCCTCTACGGCCCATAATCCACATGTCAGTGAGCCACAGCTACTTCCGTTCCACTCAAGCGAACGTCATTGGAAAGTGGAGAATAATTTACTAGTTAATGGTGGGAATTTTGCCCACTTGTTCAATCTTTGTTAGTTTCAAAGATTTCGATTCCTATGGAGTTCGAGAGATGTTAGTAGCTTAGCGGGGCAGTGAGATTGGTGTCGAACCGTCGATTATGTAAAATTATTGTTTGGGTTGAGATCGAAGGTTAAAAACGTCTGTACATATTTGTTCAGGAAGTGGTAAAAAACTGTAGGGAGTGGTGAAATGGAAAAGGATTTTTACTGCTGAAATTTCTAGTGCAGATTTGCTTGTTAGGCATCTGACAGGTGCGCCTAATGTGTCTCTGTTCTGAAATTCTTAAAGCCTTTCTTAAGGTTCTCTGACATGTGTTCTGCATACATGCTCTCATTTTGTCTAAGCGACATCTTTGCTCAAAGCTATGCTCCTAGTACCAAGTGATCTGTGATGACCTCAACAGGCATGCCCTTCGTTTCAGACACCTTTGTGCACACAAATACGAGTGATACTATGCAAGCAAGGGCATATATTCCAAAAACACCAGCAAGTCCAATGGTGCTCAACATAATAGGAAAGGTGTAAGTGACAATACTGTCAACAATCCAGATTGTTAGGAGACAAATGGACATGCAACTACCACGGACACTGGTAGGAAAAATCTCTGAGCAAAAGACATTCAAGATTGGGCCAAAACCCATGACAAAGACACAAACATAGGCAATGACACTAAACACGGAGATACCAGCATGCAACATTGCACCCAAGTCAACAATATTGACAAAAACCAACATAACAAGTGATTCTATTAATACTGGTATTGTGGAAAGAAGAAGAAACCTGCATAATTTCAACAGCAAAGTTAATACCGCATTCGTTCACAAAAAAAAAATCCAAATACTATATTAATTTATTAAAAGTGATGCTAAGGTGCGCAAAAATATCATACTAACCTTCTTCCAAAAAGATCCATGAGCGACGTGGCAACACCAGTTGAGGGGAGTATCAATGACGTTAGAGCACTAATAAGAATAGATGTGAAGATAAACTAAAACCAAAATTTGAAAAAATAACTATGACTCCAACTTGCTCAAGTATCTGAGGAGTGTAGTAGAGAATGCCATTGATGTCAGGAAACTTCATAAGATTGAAACAAATAAAGATCAAAAGCTCATAATTTAGCGTCACCAAATGAATTACCATAGTAAAACATTTATTTCTAGACTATCTTTTTACCTGTTGAACAATTTGTATTATAACACCCACAATCAATGCATGCCTTACCCTAGATTCCAATAAATCAGTCCAACTTGGGACTTTAGCAGATATCTTGGATGGATGAAACATTACAGGACGAGTAGGATGAACGAGAGAAGTTTCACGAACCAAAGCTATTGTTTGAACAACCTTGACCTACACGAAGGATGTCACCTTGTAAGAAAAATCGTTGGTACTCACCTTGTGTTTGCCCAACTTCACTCTCTTTTCCATTGAGTTTCCAAGCCACGTGCCATTTTCCACTACTAAATGTCGTACTAGTAGTCTTCCCTCCTTGCATAGAGTTGATGTCGTGTTGATGACAAAGGAGTGGACACTGGAGGCCATCTTCATAATCATTTGCAGCATGGTTCGATATATGCTCTTCACCCTCAACTTGGCTCTCCAAGTCCTAGACTATTTTAGGCTGTTGATGTACATCACTAGACATCTTTTCAAATTTGGTGAATAATGGTACCTCAGGTGTATTCTCATGCATACTGCCCAAATTAGTGACAATAAGATCTAGGTGACTAAGGACTGTACTAAGGGCATGTTTAACAACACTTCGTCTCTCCAATGGATGTGCAAACCAAGCCATGCCTTCTTCATGTTCGTGCAATGTGGTTATTTCTGCATTCGATGTCAATTCATCATCGACTGCTCCATCATCAAAGCCAATCATGCAGTCTTTAATACACTTATTTTGGTCAACTTCCGAGCCTTGAACAAGAAATTCCATTTCACCTACATGACAATATAGTAAATATCAGTTCTTCATCTCAAAATTTGGCTTCATAAAAAATAGAATAAAAATGTATGACCCAAATTTTAGTAGTGTTATACATACTTGAGACTACATTCCTTCCAAGTAGTCTTTGTAGTATATTCTTAGCTTCTATTGTCCTTCTTTTGCTGACAAAGAATCCTAGATACTCAAGCAGGTAGAAGACACACAATAAAAACTGGATAAAAGAAGGGATCAATATGGATCCAAGCATTATCTTCCAATTAGGATTTAGTGTAAGCGATAACCAAAACACCATACAATAAGATAACAACATTCCAAAAGGCCCGCTAAATTGTGGTAAGGTATTCAACAACCCTCGTCTGTTTGTAGAAGCAGTCTTCGTGATGTACAGTGGGACATGTGTCACCACCAAACCAACACCAAAGCCATTAATAACACTCACCAACAGTAGGATGAACTCATTTGAAGTGAACAACGATATCAATCCACTAATAAGATATAGAAGTGATGCAGTACAAAGCATTAGCCTCCTACCAATTGCGCCAATCAGTGAGATTGCAAGGATAAGACCCTCCATCATTGGCTCATTTTGTAGGTTGAAGTTCTCCTTTGTGTATGTCATAGCACCTGGAGAGATCATTCAACAAGTTAAGAAAAATATATAATATTCTAAAAATATATACATAAGATGGTAGATGCATTGATACAATAATGTATGAGCAAAAAAGCGCACTTCTGATATGTTTGTCATTGTGTAATCTGTATATAAAAATTGTAGTTTTTATTTCAGTGAGACAACAAAATCAAAATTGAACTAGAGATAAAATTAAGCTTCTTATGTCTTGACAGGACTATCTTATTGCTAATTTATATTCATATACTATAAAGCCATGAGATGCCATGCATCAGTAATCCATGACGAACATGACCAAAATAGAGAAGACAAATAATGTAAATATGAAAAACTTTACATACTAAAACTAGCTAAAAATAAGTTACCAATTAGTTATACAATATTATTGGATGTATATGTACTAAAAAATCAATTTTCTATCGGCTAACTAATTAAATGTTTTAGGGAGGAATGGAAATATATGAAACTAATGAATGGATGAACAATTTAAAATATCAACATAAATAGATTGAATGAACAATTTTAAGTATCAACATAAATATTCATACATGGCTATTGTGCATAAAAATGCACCTCCAATGTTCATTGCCTTTGCAACATTCACCATGTGAAGCAGCTATAAGATTAAAAAATATATATGATTCAAGTATATTACTAGAAAAAAAATCTAATTCCTTTTACAGATTTTCAATCAATACACCAGTGTAGTAAACAATGAAATGTAACATAAGGTGTATTATGGGCCACAATTACATGCCATAAATGTAAGACATTATTGTAAAGAAAATGTATGCACTCACCAAGTGAATAACCATCATGTGACTGGTTAACCAAAATTTAATAGAAAATTATGTTCATAATAACCATAATAATAATAGAAAACATAGTTTACTTATTAAGGAAAACATAGTTTACTCATTAAGGTATGTTATTACTCCATCAAATATGATATCATATATTTGTATTCCGTAGTTTATGCTTCATATATATGTCATCTATGGTGTAGACCATTGCATCAAGATTAAAAGCTACTAATTTCCAAACTTGGGTATAAAAGATAACAAACTAGTCAACATGTTACAATGGATATAATATAATGCATGTTTTTAGAGTTGTGTAGGGTCGAGGATGCGCCTAGAGGGGGGGTGAATAGGCGTTTTACAAAATTCGATCGCTCACTAAACAATCGCTCTAATCAACCCCTATGTCAAAACCTAATCAAAGATATATGCGGAAGCGATAAACTAGGCTTTGACAATTAAGGCCTAAATTAACTAGGCTCACTAGTGCACTAACTAAATTATGTCTCTACACAAGAATTGCTATATTGAACAAATAATTAATACTAAGCAATTCTAATTACAATCAAATAATTGAACAATACACAATAAATATAAATACTTGAAAGTAAAGGAGACAAGAGGCAAACGATGTTTTTCCGTGGTGTTCGGAGACTTGCTGGTCTCTCCTAGTCCACGTTGAGGCAAGCCCAACCACTTGGACCGGCTCCCGCTCGAGCACCCGCCTCTTTTCACTAGACGTGGTTTTTCACGCTTTCGCGTAGGCTCAACCCGAACCTTCACAAACTTTGCCGGGGCTTCTCACAACCTTGAGAGCTCCTCGCACACGACGCCTACGCCGTCTAGGAGTCGGCAACCTCCAAGAGTAATAAGCCGCTCCTCCGCTTGAACTTCACCGAGCACAACACATGTGCTCCTGGTGATCACCAAGTGCAACACATGCACAATACCTCCCTCAAGTGCAACACATGCACAAGAGGCTCTCAAACCACTTACTAATTGCAACACATGCAATTAGTCTCACTCTTTAGCTTAAGAATCAAATTGAGCAGTGCAACACATGCAACCACCTCCCATAAAACTCACAAGAACACCAGCACCTTGCCACTGGCCCCCAAGGTCCCTTTTATAGCCCATAAAGGAAAACTAGCCGTTTGGGGGCAAAGCAGAAAAACTCGACAAGCCCGGTCCGACCGGACTCAGGCCGGTCCGACCGGCCCTCACAGGGCAATGGTCGAAAAATCGACCATTACATGGCCGGTGTGACCGCAAAAATCTCGGTCCGACCGCTCATCCGGTGTGACCGGAGGTCCTCGCCGCACCGCCTCAAATGAGCAAGAAAACACATGTTCTGGAAATTTCACACCGCTTGAGGTCCGGTCACACCGATTGGGGCGGTCGGACCAACCTTAGGGCGGTCAGACCGCTGCCACAGGACTAAAACGACCGTAACTTTTTACTCCGAACTCCGATTTAGGTGATCTTTGATTCTATGCGAAACTTATCACGAGGGCTACAATCTCCACCCATTTTTAAGATTTAAGCAACTACAGATATTTTTAAACATCACCAAAACAAAACTCTAATGTAGTCTTTCAAGTCTAAAAACTGATTTTCCGAAATCCCTCGCATAGACTTGATGAAGGGCATGACTACAAGCTAGAAAGAGGTCAACAAGATTAAAACTTGAATCAAGTGATGATCAACTCATGATCAAAACAATTTGCAAAACATATTTGCAAATTCTATTCACATACTTCAAAGAACCACACGAAAACTCCAAATCCAACTTTCTCGAGCATCCTCGTTTTGCAACACATGCAAAAACCTAGCTCCAAGCAAAACCAAAACTCACTCAAATGCATGAGCTCTCTATTTGCAACACATGCAAGCCTCTAGCTCCATACAAACACAAAAACACCAAATCGTGCTTGAGCTCTCTCCTTTTGCAACTCATGCAAAACTTAGCTCCAAGCAACCACAAGTTTTGAAAGGATTTGTTTTGTAAATAAAACATAAAGCTTCAACATTTGCAACACATGCAAAAGTGAACTTCACGTAAGAGTCAACGCATATTGCTTATCCTATTTGCAACACATGCAAATTAAAGCTCTATGCGAAAACCAAATGCATATGCTCTTCTTTCTTGCAACACATGCAAATCCGAGCATAAAGCAATCAACAACCAAGCATAAGCTTAACCCATTCGCAACACATGCCAAATGGTTAACTCTTATACAAAAACCAAATCCAAATGGTTTGAGCTCGAGGAACGCAGGATTGAGATCATCAACACATGATGAAGCTCAAGCTAGGACACAACCCTCTTAATAGGGCGGCGATAAAACTAGACTCAAAGACTACAAAGTCCTTAGCCTATCTAGTTATACCTTTGTGCCAAGACGCAAGCAATCCCTTTGGGGTCTTTATGATCTTCACTTCATATGCTCCCCGGGATCATCACTCGACTCCTCTTTTAACCGGGATCCACTCTTGACGCCCATCACCTCATGATGCCGTCTTTGTCCCGTTCTCATCATCTCATTCATCTTTGGACCTAACTCAATCACAACTCATACAAATAGTTAGTCCAAGATGCATGGTTGTCTCAATTATCTCTTGCACTCCATTAACACATAATGGATGCCTTTAGATCAATTGAGCACAACCTAAATCAATTTGAATGATTAAATGTGTCTTAAGTACAATAATGCAACACATGCTTCATTATACTTAAGAACTATTCATTTGTCCTTAATTAATCAAGGAACACCATCAACACATGATGAAATGTTCTTTAATGATTAACAAAACAAATGAACTCAATTTAAATTTTTATTTAAATTGATATGAGTATATATTAACTACACAAGTTTTCATATACTCATGTTGATGAAAAATAATGATCCATAATGTGTAGGCTATATGGAATTGATCGTTACTCTAAGTCATCAACTATAGAATAAACCCCACATGTATATGTGCATAAATATGATTGACTTGGATATAATATACACATATTCAATTTGATCCCATTGGAGTATATCCTATATTACCATGAGTATACTAAAACTAGGCAATTCAAATATATACTCAAGGATTTAGTTTCTATATCTTGATCTTTATATGTGTCAATAAGGAATGGATCAATACATTGAAACTTTCGAGTTAAATCATAAACTCCCTCTAAGTATGTGCATCCATATCATATTGAGAAACATGATGCACGTTTGTGGTTAATATAATGGGGACATTTATACTTTAACTCGAATCCAAAGTATGCAATTAAATACTAGAAGGAATACGAGTACATACCTTGGGTTTTTCATTTTTCATCTAAATATGAGACTGCTAAATATATATGCTCAATAAAATATGTTAGTCTCATAAAGATTAGGTTTGTCATTAAACATAGATTAAATATTAATTAACATCAATCACCAAAACCAAAGGCTCTTGAACTTACAATCTCCCCCTTTTTGGTGATTGATGACAAACCCACTATTTCACTCTATTATAACTTTATTTGGATGAAAACAATGCTCTAAGCCACTTGTAATATCATTTATTATCAATTACTTACATTGAGCATACTCCCCCTTTTGGTATGAACATCCAAATAATGCAAGCGGGAATTCCAAATAACAAAGAGGGAATTAGTCAAATATTCTCCCCCTTTTGGCATTAAACACCAAAAATGGGAAAACCAACTTAGAAAATATCTTGAAAACATTTCCCCCTTTTAATTTAGCATTCTCCCCCTTTTTTAGAAAATATCTTGAAAACATTTCCCCCTTTTAATTTAGCATTCTCCCCCTTTTTTTGAAGAAGGTCATACAAAGATTGAAATGAACACATATGACCTTGGCAAAGAATTAAAAGATTTTATGCCAAATGAAAACTTGTTTTAATTGAAATATGGCCTAAAAGAAGGAAAACTTGAAAAGAAACCATATTCGGAGTTTTTGGATACCACTTGTAAAGATATGCATAAAAAGCAACGAATGAAGGGTATTACACGTGTTATTTGAAACACATTCAAATAACTCACTCCTCATTTTATTAGGCTTTGCAAATTTTTAATATGATTCTCTTGAAGAATCCAATAATTTGCCTAATAGGGTTAAATGAGGAAACCAAAAGAATAAATACTACTTGAGAAAATAGATATCACTTTTAAATCTATCTCAAGGGCTTTTCTTGAAGACTGAAAAAGAAATGAGCATTTTCAGATTTTTGTTGAAGAACAATGCTCAACTAGAGATTTTTCTCTTTTATGTATTTCAATTCATAAAGAATCTCACACAGAGAATTATTAGGCGATTGAACTTACAATGTTAGTTTAGGAGAAAAAATCTTAATCAAGAATGTGGGTATCGGAGTAATGCTACAAATAGGCAATGAAATACCACTTGTAGGAAATAATTGAATTCAATGATACCACTTAAAAAGGAATTCAAATAATCAAGTATATCATATAAGAGATGAGCAATAAAGTCCAAGATACCACTTATAAAGATCATTTTGCACAAGGATACCACTTTTGAAAAAGACAATGATATTTGTTTCAAAACAAGCTCATTTTCTAGAAAACCAACACTATATGTCAATTTAGGATCAACTTTCTACAATGACATACCCTAAAAGAGAGCATCTTCCAAATATACAAAACTTGAATAAACAAGCTCCAAAAAGATTCTAAGATAGATCATGGAGCAAACGCATTTATATATCCTTAAGTTTTGTTTTGAGAGGTTCTTTCAACTTAAAACTACTTTGAAGATATGAAAACCACAAGGATTACACAAACTGAAATTTCAGGTTTTCAGATTTTGACATTTCATTTAGACTTCAAAAGATAGCTGCAAAACTATTCATATGATGTCTAAAAAATCTGATAAAATTTTTTATTATAGACTAACTATTAAGGATGAATTCTTGCAAAGATGGTCCCCTCAAATTATGCTCTAATTTGGAGATACAAAAATCACAAATCAGCTCAAAACCATGCAAAAGTCTGAATTTTCAGCATTTGATCAAAGTGAGAAAAAGCCATAACTTTTGCAAATTAAGTTGAAATTATTTGAAATTGTGCAGAAATATACTTTGGACTCCTAAGAAACTTTTCCAAAAAGAATTTTCCAAAAAGGAGTCTCCAATCAAAAGATATGCCAAATTTTGCTTTGTAGGCATGATTTTTGATCAAAGAGAAGAAAAGTCAAAACTTTTTCAAATAAAGTCAAAATGATTTGAAACTTTCCAGAAATGAACTTTGAACTATTTAGAAGGTTTCTCAAAAATAATTTCCTTAAAATCACATTTCGTTCAAAAGATATGGCAGATTGTGCATTGTAGGTATGAAAAGGAGTCGAATTTGCATCAAAAGCTCAAAATGCAATCCGATTAGAAATTTATGGAGATTTGAACTTTCATAGCTTTGAATGAGTTGGAAATACTATTTCAAGCATTCATACACGAAGAAATCCAATCGAATTAGTAAAACTCACAATATGCAAGAATAGGTCATTTTGGGTCAAATGAAAGATTTTAGCCAAATTCAAATGACTATAACTTTTGAACGGTTGGTCGTTTGGAAAAACTTTGAACTAGGGAAATACTTGAAATGACCAAATCTACAAGTTTTGTATTGACCACTTTTTCAAAAACTAAATATATTTTAATTTGTGAAAATGTTTCATTTAATTCAAAAACAAGATCATATAAGATCCATTTTTGGCCAATTTGCTATTTTGTTTCTAAAATGGGAATTTTTCACTCCAAAAGCATTGTAAAACATTTGAAATACATATTTGAGAACTTTTATAAAGATTTTCACAAATATTGGCCTTTTGAATACATTTTTGCCTTTTTGGCCAAAGAAACCCATACGAAGGATATGAATGTATATGATTTTCAAATCATTTCAAAAAGTATCAAACGAAGCACATAAGAAGATATTTGATTGGAGTTGGTATGTATGAGTTTGAAATACCGCTTTGAACCAAGATATGACTAAGAATCCGGTCCAAGAGGTAAAACTCACAAAGTGCTAGAATATGATCAATATAAGTCAATTATAGTTTTAAGGTGAGTTTCAAAATCAAATAACTTTTGATAGATTGGTCTTTTGGAAATCTTTTGAATACGAGAATTGTTAAGAAAGACCAATTCTATGTTTTTCGTTTTGGAGCTATATTCAAAATCATTTTACAATTAATTCTATGAAAATTATAAATTTAAAACCAAAACAAGATACTGGTAACTTGTTTTTGGGCTAAAAACTTATTTTCTTTTGAAATTAGTTTTTGTAAAGCCAAAACCATTGGAAAACCTTTTGAAAGCATTTGTATACATTTTTCAACTAGTTTTTCACAAGATTAGTAATAGTTACTAAGATTTTTCACTTTTGGCTAAAGGGCTTGATTTTGAAATTATATATATATGCACTTATATAAATATGGTCACACGTAGGGATGTGATACACATAGATATGAATTAACACTCCCCCTTAATGTGCCACTTTCTAAACTTGCTCAAGATTTGCAATAAGAGAATAAATAAGAGGCGAGAGCAAGTGTCCATACCAAGCAATCTAAATTGATTCTAGCATGAATATTACAATATAACCTACACAAGGCTATACAATATGAGAATCAATTTAAATACTTGTTACCCGAGATGGCATTAGCTCATGATGGACTTGATTATCTTCATGCTTGGCTCCATTTTGCAATTGATGAAGACTTGGTCCTTGAAGAAACTAAGCGTCCAATCCATCTCATTTCACCTAAAAATCTTTTAGGCGATTTTTGGTACCCAATCCTTGTTGGGTCCAACAACGTTAGTCACAATTGATTTAGGAACCCAAATGGTCCTAACATTAATAGTCTTAGGTGAACTAACATTACTAGCAATGGATTTGCGATAGTTATTGCTCCTAAGCGATTTATTGGCATTGAAATGAGTATACTTAGGAGTTTTAGCATTCTTAGCAAATCCATTCCTAGTTTGATCCTTTCTAAGCACATGATAATCATTATAGTAAGAACGCTTAGAGGATCTAGCAAAACTAGCAAATACTTTGCTATTGTTATTTCTTCTAAGCAATATATTTGAATTGAATTGAATTGAGTGGGCTTAGGAGTCATAACAAATTTAGCAAATCCATTTCTAGATTTACTCTTCCTATGCAAATGAATATCGTTTTGAGCCGGTATAGGGGACTTGACAAGCTTGGCAAACACATTGCCATTCTTGTCCTTCCTAAGCATATAATTGTCATTAATAATAATAGGCTTAGGAGTGATACCTTTGGGACAATCCTTACCGAAATGTCCCTTTTCCCGGCAATTGAAGCACGTTACACCGTTTGGTCCTCTCTTGACCTTCTTGTTGTGCTCAATGCCGGTATGCCTCATGGTTGATGCTTGTGGCTTGTCATCCACTTTGTTAGGGCACACGGAGGCGAGGTGGCCCTTCTTATTGCAAGCGAAGCACTTGATAGTCTTCGAATGTCTCGCATTGTGCCTCATCTTGCTATTCTCCCTCTTGGAGTTGTAGCCAAGTCCTTGCTTGTCTTGAGGCGCCCTTGGCTTGCTCAAGATTTCGTCGAGGAGGGATTTTCCTTTAACGCACCTCTTTAAGTCATTTTCCAACTTAATGACTTGAGCCTTGAGCTCATTGTTTTCCTCTACAATATTAGCATCTAAAGACATAGAGGAACTAGAAGCTATTGAATTAGAGCTACAAGGCAAATCATCGCTAGAGGTGGATATGCATTTAATCGATGAATTGTTTGTAATTGGAATTGAGTGAGGCAATTCATCCACTAAATTGCATTGAGTGGCAATATCCACACTAGCTTTACTAAATTCCTTGAAAAGGAGTTTCTCATGATTTTCTTTTAGAACATCATAATCATTTTGAAGTGATTCATGTTCTAACTTCAAAATTTTATATTTCTTTTTCTCCTTTCCAAGAAATTCATTGAGCTCCTCTAGCATATTCATTAATTCGTCATAAGAGGGCTCACCTTCATCATCACTTACCTCATTCTTACCTTTCGCCATAAAGCAACGAATTTTGATGGAATTGAAAAATCGTCTGCCGCTGAGGCGGAGGTTGAGGTTGATGGAGTTGTCGGTTCATCATTTGATGTAGAAGATAAAGGATCATCAGCCGACACTTCTTCCTCAATGCAATCCTCATTTGATGTGGACATTTCATATAATTCTTGAATCTTGGTCCACATTGCATGAGCGCTCGAGAGGTTGCATATGAGATTGAAAATTTCTACTCTCACAACGCTAAATAAAATGTTAGTAGCTTGAGCGTCGAGATGTAGACATTTCTCCTCTCCTTTAGTTGGAGCAATATTATTTAGTGGAGAAGAAATACCGACATCTACGATCCACCATATTTGTGGGCTCATGGATTTAAAATGACTAATCATAAATATTTTCCATGAAGCATAATTAGAGCCATCAAATATATATGAATCGGTGGAGTGCACTAAACCTCTATTTGCCATCCTTTTTACTCTCTAGACGGTTAAACCTAAAATGAGAGTGATCGTGGCTCTGATACCACTTGTAGGGTCGAGGATGCGCCTAGAGGGGGGGTGAATAGGCGTTTTACAAAATTCGATCGCTCACTAAACAATTGCTCTAATCAACCCTATGTCAAAACCTAATCAAAGATATATGCGGAAGCGATAAACTAGGTTTTGACAATTAAGGCCTAAATTAACTAGGCTCACTAGTGCACGAACTAAATTATGTCTCTACACAAGGATTGCTATATTGAATAAATAATTAATACTAAGCAATTCTAATTACAATCAAATAATTGAACAATACACAATAAATGTAAATACTTGAAAGTAAATGTAAATACAAGACACAGTATCCCCACAAGCGATTGCTAAATTGAATAAATGGGGACGGTCCGAAAACTAACAGCAATTCTAATTACAATCAAGCCTCAATCAAACTCGAACCCAATACAAGCCAACATCAAATCATCAAGTAAATACTACCCCCTCGATCACGGCGTTCAAGTATGACCAAACAGGGAGGGGAGGCCGCGCGCCTTCCCTAGGCAATCCCCAAGGTCGACACCCGACGTCAAGACTGACAGCCACAGAGAGCAAAGGCTTGTTGCTTCCGGAGGAGCGGATCAGGCTCGCTCGGCCGCCTCACCAACCCGACGCAGGCCAACCACTATCCATCGAGGTCAAGTCCGAGACCAGACGCCGAGGCGAAAGGCCAGACTCCGGGCGTAGGGAGCCCCATCATTTTTTTCCTTTTACACGCTCTATGTAACCGACTTCCCCGGCTATATAAGGGGAGGTTCGGCCCTCCAACAGGGGGGCACGCACACTAGGACAAACATACAAACAGAGGCAAGACTTTGAACGATCGAGCGCCCACACACCCTAAGCTCAGAGTCCTCCGCTCAATGTTTCTCGCTCACCTGTACGAGGCGCTCACAGAGTAGCCCTCGCTTGTAATCCGACGGGTTCATCAAGATCAATACAAACACGCACCACCGCATTTAACCGGAGTAGGGACATTCAGCCGAACCAAGATATATCCCGACCTCCTTTCTCTCTCTTGGGGGTCTAACCATTCAAGGAGCGGAGACGCGGCCCTCTAGACTTACAAATTTCACTTGCCGTTCTCAAACCTGCTTGGCGCGTTGCCAGTAGGGGGCCAGCAGCGTCACCATTGTCTCCGGATTTCCACTCGGCTTCCTTGATGGATTTTCGTCAATCCATAACGCCATACCGGAGCCGAATCCGCTTTCCCTCGACTTCATCGTCAATATGGCGGAGAGCTCAACCTTGCTCCCGCCACGCCCAGACCAAGCCCCAGTGGGTGCTGCGCCACGCCATCCACGCCTCGGCGACCTTCGGCTCGAGGCCTTTGCTCGGCGGTGCCGCCGTCTGCCAGCGCCACCGCCCGGCCTTTCGCGCCTTTGAGGGCGGCGCTTGCGCCTCTCAAGGCCCGCCAGAGCAATGACAAGCCACGCCGCGGTCTCCATCCATGAGATCTTGAGGGTTTCCACCGATGGCGACTCCTGCCCGACACCGAGTCGACCTCGAGGAGCCGACACTCGCGAAGTGCAATGTGGCCGGTGTAAACGATCACGGCCGCGACCGCTAAGTCAGAGGATCGCCACCGGCGCCTTCGAAGACCGAGGTGGCCCGCACTCGACTCAGGCGGATCATCCCAAGGTTACCACCCGACCAGCTCCCCGAGCAATGAGGCGCCAGAGCTGGCGGCAGACTGCAGGCATCGCAAAACGCGCGATTGACAGGCGAAGGCGATCAACGAGCCACCGCGAGCGCAAAAGCGGCCTGCTGCATACACTAACAACAGGAGAGCGATTAGCGCCCATGCTTCTCTCCCGAGCTAAAAACTTCGCTGCGGCCGCGTCTTGCTCCGCGGCATCCCGAACCTAACGAGCCCGAGGTTGTGGCCACCTACCAAAGACCTCCGGAATCAGAGCACGCCGCTGCAAGATGTACCGCCTCGACGCCCACAGGGTCTCGCTTCGGCCGTCACAAATGCATTCGCCATAATCGGAACACAGAATCGAGCGCCCTGTGCCCGAGCCTCTACCCTTTGCCATCGCTTTGGCAAGGCTACGCTTCCGCCGCGACACTCTCGACGCCGAAGAGCGGCCGACGTCGCCGCTTTCACAAAGTCGCCGACAATGGTCGCCGCCAAGAGCCGAAGCTCGACCACGAGGGCCCAGTGGCCCTGTGCTTTCACGGAGATCCGCCAGCGGATTTTCCCGCCCGTTCGGCACCACCAACATCGCCAAGTACACGGGCGATTTAACCCGTGTTCGGTTAGAAGATTACCGGCCGCATTGTCGGGTCGGGGGCCTCTAGTGACCTCTTCATCATTCAAGACCTCTTCTATCTGGCGGACTCGCCGAGCTCGCTCGAGTACCGCCACGACTATCAGAGGCGGGCCGACTTGAAGAGCGCTTCGTCGGAACTTGTGGCACGCATAAGCGCCTCGGGAACTCTGGGACTCGAAGGCTGCATAGCAGCAAGAACTGGGAGACGCCCGGACTACATCCGGCGCTTCTCCCAACAGTGCAACGAACTCCCCGACATCGGCGACGCCGACGTCGTTAGGCGTTTCATATACGGCACCACATGCAGGCCCTCGTCCACAAACTGGCCGCTCAAGCCTAGGACCACCAGGACGCCGACATCGCCATTTCAACCACGCCCGGCGAGGAGGCGAGGTGCCATCTTCAGAAAGCGGCGACAGCGAGAACCCGGCCCGAAGCCGACGCGCCTCGACCCCACGCCGACGGGCGAAGGAGGGGAAGAAGGCCGCGAGACCACAGTCGCGGCGCCGAGCGCCCCGACAAACAAGAAGTGGCAGCCACCCGACCACTTTAAAAGCTAATGGATAGCCCGCGGTTCAACCACGCGTACCCTGTCAGCACAAATACCGGATCAAGGAAGTCCGAGGCGCTTTCCCGAAACCCCACGCCATCACGGGCAAAGGAAAGAAGCGCGACTTCGACGCCGAGGCCGGGAGGACAAAGTTGGCGCTGGTACCGGAACCCGACGGTGCCTTATGATCTTGGCGGACCAGAGAGCTACGCCGACAAACGCCGCAGCAGGCTCGCCACCGAGAGGTGCACACGGTGACCCTGTGGTCCCAAAGTACCTTCGCTGGTCGGAAACCCCGATCACCTTCGACGGGCGGACCACCCCGAACCGCCCCGCACTTCTAAGGTACCCACTGCCGTCGACCCCATCGTGAGGATCGAACGCCTCACCAAAGTCCTCATGGACGGCGGCAATGGTCTCAACATCTCCCGAGTCGAGACGCCGACGCCTGGCGCCCCCTCGACCCTACGACCGAAAGCAAGGCGCCTTCCACGGCCATCCCGCCATCAAGTTTACCCGCTGAAGGCAGGTCGACTGCCCATACCTTTGAGGACCCAAACTTCGCAGACCAAATCCTCGCATTCGAGGTGGTGGGGTTCGCGGGTTCCTACCACGCCATTCTGGGAGGCCGTGCTACGCTAAGTTCATGGCGGTCCCCAACTACACCTACCGGTGAAGATCCCGGCCACGGGCATCATCACGTGTCCTCATCCTTCCAGCCTTGCTTTCAGCTCGCGAGCGAAGCGATTCGCGCGAGCTAGCCTCGGCGGTCATCGCGTCGCCGAGCTCGGCTACCTGAGGGCCTCCGACTCCATCCCCGCCCAAAGAAGTCGGGACTAGGTCCTTCGAGTCCGCGAGGACACGAAGGATCGCAATCGATCCCAAGACCCGCCAAGATCTTGGTAGGGTCCGCCCCCGCCAAATAGGAAGGCGCTCGTCGACTTCTCCGGCAAATCGGGATGTTCGCCGAAGACCTCCGACATGCCGCATCCCAAAGGAGGTCGCCGAGCACACCCTCGAACATCGACTGGCGCCAAAGTTTGCCGCCCAACGCCGTTCGCTGCTCGACGAGGAAAAGCGCAGCTCATAGGGAAGAAGTAGCCAAGCTTTTGGAGGCGGGATTCATAAAAGAGGTACGCCACCCCGAGTGGCTCGCCAATCCTGTCCTTGTAAAAAAGAAATCTGGGCAATGGAGAATGTGTGTCGACTACACAGGCCTGAACAAGGCATGTCCCAAGGACCATTTTCCCTTGCCTCGGATTGACCAAGTCATTGATTCTACCGCTGGGTGCGAGTCGCTCTCGTTCCTAGACGCCTACTCGGGCTACCACCAGATTCTGATGAAAGAGTCCGACCAGCTCGCCACCTCTTTCATCACTCCGTTCGGCTCGTTTTGTTACGTAACCATGCCCTTCGGTCTGAAGAACGCAGGCGCGACATACCAACGCTAGATGTACACTGCTTCAAGACCAGATCGGCCAGAACATCGAGGTGTACGTGGACGACATCGTCAGAATCAGAAAGGCCGACCTCATCACCGACCTAGAAGAGACTTTTTAACCTCCGCCGGTTCGCGATAAAACTCAACCCCGAGAAGTGTGTTTCGGGGTCCCCAAGGAAAACTCCTGATTCATCATATCCGAGCGGCATCGGCTAACGGTGAAGGTCTCCGCGATCATGAAGATGGGGCTGCCATTAACCTAAAGGGCGCCCGTAGTCGACTGGTGCCTAGCACCTTTGAGCTGCTTGTCTCGCCTCGCATGAAGCGGATGCCGCTTACAAACCGCCAGAAATCCGACCACTTCGCTGGACACACGAGGCTCGAGGAGGCCCTTGACCGATTGAAGGCCTTCGACGTCACCCCTTTGCTCGACGCGCCGTGTGAACCTTCGCTCTTACATAGCCGCCACGACCCGTGTCGAAGCGCAGCACTCGTCGTCGAAGCGGACGGAGGAGGGCCATGCCTCAAAGTGCAATGACGATCTACTTCATCACGAGGTACTCTCGCATCCAAGGCTCTCCCGCAAGTGCAGAAGCTGCTCTCTTACGGTGCTAATCGCCAAGAGAAAATCGATCCACTACTTCACCAAGACCCATCTCAAGGTGACATCTTCGCCGCTAAGCGAGATTACCCTGAACCGCGGACGCCGGGAGGATAGCCAAGTGGGCGCTCGAACTTAACGCCCACGACATCTCGTTCGTTCCCAAAACCGCGATCAAGTCCCAAGCCCTTGCCGACTTCGTTGCTGAGTGGACCGAAGCCCAGGCGCCACCAGCACTCGAAGACCCTGAATATTGGACAATGTACTTCGATGGGTCCTACACCAAGAACGGAGCGGGCGCCGGAATCGTCATTGTCTCCCCACTCGGCAGCAGACTCCGGTACGCTGTCCGACTTCTCTTCGACGCCACCAACAACGTCGCCGAGTACGAAGCCCTCGTCAACGGCCTCCGGATCGCCACGACCTCGGCAGACGACGGCTTTTACATATACTGGCGACCTAAGTCGGTGGTCGACCAGTCATGAAGACCTCCGAGCCCCGAGATTCCACGATGGCAAAGATATCGCCGCGAGGTGCGTAAACTTGAAGAGAAATTCAAGGGTTTCGAGCTCCATCACAGCCATCGACGATACAACAACAGGCCGACCACTCGCCAACATCGCCGCAAGGGACCGGTTCCCGCCGAGTCTTTGCCCACGACCTTCAACGATCGTCGTCTGAACGGACTCGGCGGTCGATCGCGTCGGCTTGCCAGACCTTCGCCAACCAGCGCCGATCGCCTGTCGCCGCCCCCGGTCGCCAAGACGTGTTGATGACCGAATCCGACCGAGGAAGCCTTACGCCGATCACCGACGAGATGGGACTCTCCCCAAGACCCGACCGAGGCTCGACGCCGCCGCCACAAGAAAGTCTTTTGCCCTAGTCGGTGAAGACCTTTACAAGAGGAGTCCTCCGGGTTCTCAGTGGCGCGCCCTACCCACCGGGGCAAGGAGTTGTCGCGCGACATCCATGCCGAATATGCGACACCACGCAGCTTCGCGGTCCCTCGTGGGAAAGGCTTTTCATCAAGGTTTCTCTTGGCCGATCGCCGTGGCCGATGCCGAGCAGTCGTTCGCTCAGACGCTGGAAGGGTGCCAATTCTTCGCCGGGAGACACACCTCCCGGCTCAAGCCCTCCAGACGATTCCCATCACCGCCGTTCGCAGCCTGGGACTCGACCTGGTCGGCCCTTCAAGAAAGCGCCCGGCTTCACCCACCTCTTTGTCGCGGTGAGACAAGTTTACCAAGTGGATAGAGGCTAAGCTGTCGCTACCATCACGTCATGTGCAGCGCCGGCTTCTTCCATGCAGCATCGCCATCGGGTTTGGAGTCCCGAACTCCATCATCACCGGATAATGGTACGCAGTTCACGGAGGGAATTTCTCGACTCTGCGACGACTTCAACATCCGTGGTCGATCGGGCGCCGCCGCCCACCGCGAAACCAACGGCGGCCGAAGGGCGAACGGCATGATCCTTCAAGGGCTCAAGCCGCGAATCTTCACCGATCGGGAAGCGGTCAAGGGCGCTGGCCGAAGCCGCCCAGTCCTTTGAGTCTACGGACTACTCCAACCAGTCAACCGGTTCACACCATTCTTCTTGGTGTTCGCGCCGAGGTCCTGCCCGCCGACCGATTCGAGTACGGCGCCCTAGGCTTCAGGTCTTCGACCGAGCCCGGGCTCGATTCGCAAAGAAGACGCCGCCGACCCAATTTCGACGAGCGCTACGACATCGCCGATCCTCCGATCGCCAAATACCAACAAACGCCGCGGCGTTATCGAGTCGCCAGTCCGCGTCAACCTTCAACGTGGGCGACTTGGTCCTACGCCAAGTTCAATCCAACGCCGCAAACACAAGCTTCGCCCGTGGAAGGCCCTTCACCGTCGTGGAGGTAATCCGCCCGCACTTACCGACTCAAAGATGCCAAGGGCGACACTGCTTCAAACGCTCGAACATCGAAAAACTCGACGGTTCTTCCCTAAACGATCCGCCTTTGTGAACACGATTATCTACTCGACCTCCCGAAGCGGGCGCGAACTCCGCCGGGCTTGTAAATCTACGAGCCTTGCTACGTAGCGCCTCTAGTCGACCGCAAGCCTTCCCTGAAGAAACCGCCGTCCCGACTATCACGGTTCACGCCTCGTGAAAACCGGTGGTTTTCTTGACTACGGCTAAAGTGATGGCTCGCGACGCGAGCAATCTTCATACGGTAACCCACGGGCGTCAAGAAGGTTTTTTTCGCAAGCATCCCACAACCATCGACGCTCAAAGAACAAAACAAATATGAAAACGCAGATTACGAAAACTTCGGACGAAGCATATCTATTATGCACGTATGTAAGAGGGTGCAAAATCAGCAAAATAACAAAGACCGCCGGGCGTCCGAGATACTCGTCAAGACGACAAAGTCCAGCGGAACCGCTGGCGGCTACCTAAGGGTCGGGGCCAATGAAGCGCGCCCCCCTGTCTTCCGGAGACCTCACTGGCGTCCGTCTCGTCATCCGAGACCTCCGTGTGCGCCTCCGCCATCGCCTCGCCGCCTCCCAGACGGGCCAGCAGGCTTGGGTTGCCTCGGATATGGGAGACGGTGTCCTCCGGTCGAAGGAGCCGCACCGCCGGGCGCAAAGACGCCAACACATACTCCGCCAACGCTGCAACCTCGCCGCTTCATGGGCGGAGGCGCCCGCAGGCTCAAGCAGTTCTCCAACGCCTGCCGCCGGTGAGGCCGAAGGCATATCGCGCCACGGTGGGACGAATCGCCTGCCGAGCTCCGCCCCCTGGCTCAGCTCCTACCCATGCTTTGTGGCGGGCGGAGCATGGAGAGGAGGACCCCAGCGGCGCTGGAAGTCCTCGCTCATGGGCCACCTCCGCCTCGGCTGGCCTCTAGCCGAGCCGAGCCGCCCGTCTCGGCGCCAGACCCGCGCCCACACACACCAGCGCCCTAGGGCAGCGGAAGAGCCCGCCGAGACACCAGTCGGCATGGGATCGCACGGTAGCGCCCACTATGCTTGCCGCCCGATCCTCAAGAAGTCGATTCCACCATTGCTGGGCGCTGAGCCACCTCGACGTCTTCGCCGGCACCGCTGCTTAGGCGGTCGGACCATGAGAAGCAAGGCCGTAAAACAACGCCAACCGACACTCCTAGCAACCCCGCCACGCCCGGAATAACGAAAGAGCACCTACCCATGACGGGGCTCCAGATGAAGAACCTTGGCGACGGTAGGTCCGGTCCGCCGGCCGCTGGCTTGAGGGGCCCCTCCGTCCGACGCTTCTTGGGGTGAGCCCTCAGACTCCCCACCACTCGCTTGCTGCCCCTTCTCTCTCGCCACGCTTGCCATAACACCGACGAGCTTCTCCCGAGAACGGGCTTGAAGGCAAAGGGTCTAAGGCAACATCGGCGTTAGGGCTGAAAGTGGTTTACCACCTCTCCCACGCCCAGATGATAAGGGCGGATTCACCGAAGCCGCAACCGCCGACGCCTACAAGGCCTCGTGGCGTCTCCGGGCGCGCTCGCCCGGCCTTCTGATGCGACGACGCGATTAAAATCGCGACTGACATTTAATGCGCCCGGCGACACGAAGCGGTTACCGCCTCCCTGCTCCAAGTGATGCGACGCCGGTCTTCCGCCTGCACCTAATTATACGGACATCCTCGAATCCGCCAAGATCCCCGCGGCCAAGACGGCGACGACCCAAAAGAGATAAGTCACCCGACTCTCCTTCATAATTCTATCGAACGACATCACGATACGCGTCGACCACACCTGTGTCGCCACGCATCGCCGGGGTTTCAGGGCAAGATCGATACAGATCGGCGATCCGACCGACCGCTGCTCCCTAACCAAATTAGTTGTTCGACCAAGCGCCACGACCCACGCCGCAATGCACATTCACGGTCTCGGTAGCGCCAGGAAGGGGTAACTCAGACGGCGAGCCATGGGCCAAACGAAAACGTCCCTTCGTTTCAAGATCACGAAATCGATTTCTCCGCCGCCAAGCGACATCCACATTCACCATGATGATCGTGAGCCCTCGGCCCCTAATGGGTAACCCGTCCGACCCATGAACATGAATGACGGGGAGCGAGAGCACACGGCCAGACTTTTGGTCGGGAAAGGAAGTTACCTATCGACCGCCCATGGCTCAGGTCGGTCGAGATAGGTAACTTGTTACCACGAGGTGCAACTCAAACCGTATTCATGAATGACCGGGCGAGAGGTCGAGTCGCAGTGGGAAAAGGACGCTCCGACCGCCCGCTTGCGCCGATAGGTAACTGGACGGTTACTGAACCATTCGCAACCGGGGCCGAGGGGGCCGAGTCGGATCATCGACCAGTATGAATGTGGATGTCGCTTACGAAGCGGAGTACGCGCCGGCCGGAGACGCCCTTTTCCCGACCAAAGTACGAAAGGTGTGCTCGCCCCCACGCCATTCATGTTCATACAGTCGGCGCCCCGACCGACTACTGCCCTCTAGTGGGTACCCCGCTTGACCTAAACGCCGCGACTCCACGCCACTACGCAAGCACGGTCTCAAGTAGCGCTTACGGCAAGGATACCCATACGGCGAGCCTCAAGTCGATCCGGGCTACTTCTTCCCTGCGAAGGCTTGAATGAACGAATCCGACCTCGGGGTCTCTCTCTTTAGCCCCTTCTTCGCTTCCTTCCAGAAATCAAAAGCGCCACGCTCAAGAAACCTCCGGTGGTTTCGTGGTCACATTTTTGAGCGCAAAGAAGAGCTTAAAATTCGCAAGCAAGCACAAAACGAAACCGTTCATTATGCATCAAGTTCTTTACATTCGCATAAATATCTAACGCTATTCAGAAACCCCGTGGAGGACGCTCAAGGGATATTCTGATCGGCGATCGCCGGGCATAGGGCTCGCACGAGACCAAGCGCCGACCTCGCCGGTCCGATTCCGGCGATCCACGCCGACTTTTGGCCAAGTCAAGACCATTGTAGAAGGACATGGCGTTAACGAAGCGGAAGTGGCCCCTGGGCAGCGCTGCCTTCACCGACTTTCGACATGTTCCCAAGACACGGCTAACTTTGATCGCGAAAGTGCACTCGTGTTCTCGGCGCCCCGGAAAATGGGCGCAGACGGTCCTACCGACCTTCCCTAAGGTCCCCTAACTCGGCGATCGCTTGACCCGCCATCCTCCATTCTTCCGGTCGCTCGAGCGCTTTAGCGACCACGGCGGCCAAGGCGCTCTTCCGCCGCTAAACGCCGTGGCTCCGCGACTTCTCAATCTTTTGCAGCTCAAGATCAAGGCAAAAGTTAGAACGCGCCCACCTTCCGAACCAACCCAGACAAAGAACAACCTCACCTGGACGTGGCGCTTCCATGGCTTGAAGTCTCCCGGTCTCTCGCCGACTTCACCGCCACGGGCCGCCTCGAGGGCGACGCCCGGCAAGCATGAGCCTCCTCCCGAAAGCCAGGCCAAGAAGATCCGCCTCGGGGCGGCCTGGCTCGCTATTGGCCTCCGCCAGAGGGACTCAAGCTCGATACTCGCCTCGTGGACTCACCCAACCGGCGCCTTCCCGCAGGCGGCGCCCTTCACCCACCATCCGGGCGAGCTCTTCCGCCGACCGCCACACACGGCTTCCCGAGCCTCCTGCAAAGACGGAGTCCCGTTGGTCGCGATCCTCCTCCGCGGCCCTCCGGCAGGCAGCGACGGAGGAGTTCGGATTTGCCTCCGAACGCACTCAGAAGACGCCGACCACCACCGCCAACTTCAGAATCCGTCCGGAAACAAGAAAGTTCCGAGCATAACTTATCAAGACCACTGGTCGATCCCCTACGATCGCATCCAACGCCTCCCGGAAGACTTCAAGAAGGAGATTCAGACCTACCGACCGCTAACGCGATCCGCCGGTTGGGAACCCTCCGCAGGACTCCCATTCGCAAGCTCGCCCATTATCCAATGAGAACGATGTCTCACGGAGGGGTCATCGCCGCCGGATCGGGGTGGTCGGCGACCGAGGAGTTCCCGGCGGTCGCCCCGGTGGCCCGCCCGACGGCCGATCCCCATCACCTCCGCCTGGTCCGCTGCCTCCGCCACCACCGATCGCAAAGACGCTTCACCTGCTCCATCGGCGACGATGGCAAAGACCGCCTCCGCCAGAGATTCTCGGAGTCAAGACGCGCACGGGGCGGCGGCGAGGATCGGTCCGCCTCCTCGGCCCTCGTTGCGGGCGGCGAAGCTCCTCGACGGCCGCCGGACATCGTGGGACGCTAACTCCACGGACGCCCGTGATCACCACCGGCGATCTCCACTGCTGCCGCGCCGGCGGGCGCGATCGCCACCGCCCCCGACGCTTGCCTCTGCCGACCGGTGTAGCCTGACTTCACGGCGGAGCGCTGGCGCTGTCCCGGGCGGCAGCTTCCGCCACCGCCGCACAAGCCTTCGCAAGAAAATCCCTAAAAACGAGGTCGGTGAGGGACATTTTAACAAAATCGACATGCACGGTGAGGGGGGAGTATAACCACGCCGAAAGGGTGTTGAACAACCGCGCTTCTTCGGCGGTCTTCCGGGCGAGGGATGGCCATCACCCCCTCCTCCAGGCACCCCTGGTGTCCTCGCCGAGACGCCGACGACGACCTCTCAGATCAACATCCTCCATTGGGTCGCCGTCGTGGCGGCAATAAGTCATACTCTCAGATATGACGCCGGGACTTTCGGTTGTCTGTGGGCGACGACCCTTATCCGCCAAGAAAGCGCCACGATTCGACGCTTTTCTTGCAGGCGATGTCGCGCGGCCGCGCCGCTTTTCCTTCTTCTTGCTCTCCAGCGCTCCTTCCGAGCGGACTTCGAACTTCGCTCGCTGGCGGATCGCCGCTTATCATCTCCTTCTCCCGGCAAAGAACGCCCGAAGACGCCCGAAAGGCCTCGAAGTGGCGGAACTCGTCCGAAGCCTCGGGGCGGAAATCAAGGTACGCAAGAAGGATAGGAGAGCTTCCCACTCACCAAGTTCGGAGGGTTTTCCGCCGAAAGGTTCGGGACGCCACCCGCCACCGTGGTTTTCAATGTCGACGGCGGCCACCCGAGCCTCCTCCTCCGACGAGGGGAGGTCCGAACCTCCATCCTCATGGGCCTGGACGCCCAGATCGGAACATCGGGTGGGGCTCGCCCATGAGGGGTTGCACGCTACCGCCATGAACGCCGCGACGACAACAGACTTCGCCAAGCTCGCTCTTTCGAGCCGTAAGCCGCTCAAGAATCACCACCATCTTCCGCTTCTCCTCTCGTCGCACGGGCGACCCTATTCGGCACCGCCACGGCGCCGCCCTCGCGGAAGGCCGAGCGCCGCCCCGGCTCAATGTAAACCACTGTGGTGCCATCCCCGCTCAAGTAGGCGACTTCATGTCAAGGTACTCGACCGATTGGACCGAGTCGGATGGCGGCACCGATTAGCGCTAACGACGCTACCCGACTTGCCCTTCATTTCGCAGACATGGAAGAAGTACTCCAGAGGGCCCAATGGGGCTCGATCCTCAGAAAGCCTCGCACAACAGGATGAAGATCGCGATAGCAAAGACTGCTGGGGTTCAGATGGTGCACCTCCACCTTGTAGAAGTGGAGAAGCTCATGACGAATGTATGCGGGGAGGCCGAACTCCGCCGAAGAAGGACGTGGCTATAACGACATGGGCTGCTGGGGCCCGAGCTACGTTTCGCTTTAAGACTCTCCACCGAGCCACCACAAGGCGGCAGAACTGCTTTTCAAAGCCGAGCACCGAAGGCCGAGAATCGCGACTCCGCCACGCCATTCCAAAGGGCAGGACCATGGTGAAGAAAGGGCTAAGACGAAGAATCCTTCTCGAAGTTCTCTTTGATTTCTCACTTGCCGCCTCGCCTTCTTCCTTTCGCAGTGAAGAACAGACAACGCAGGGAACCCGCCCCTACGGCCCCTTTTTTTTTCCGCTTATAAAGAACGCAACGGTCGCCAACCGGACAAGGCCAACCAAACAGAAGGCCGCGAACGGAACGGCGCCCATTCCGCTCCCCGACTGGTCAAGACGGTTCAACGCAGACGCCTTAAACTCTTGATCGCCTCGATTTAATCCTTGACAGACCGCAGCCAGCGAAAGGGCATCGGCAGAGGCGACGGGCCTCGGCCTCGCCGATTCCAAAGGTCGCCTCATGACGGGGAAGACGTGCGAAGAACGCCACGGTCCCGTAAACCACGAAAGGTTTACCGACTTATGCTCAGGGCTCGACCAAGCTGTGGGCCCCGAGCGCCCCGGCCCCGACCGGACGCACGCGTCGCCCTTCGCAAAAGAAGAAAAAATCGAGCGAGGGACGAGGATAAGGCGAGCTCCCAGTGGGCCCTTGTTGGGTCGGCGGACGACCCAATCGCCTTGAATCGTGTTCGAGGTCATACGTCACACTCTCTTCATGGAGTCTGCCGACGGTGGCGGCCAATGCGCCCAGTCGGCGGACGACTGGGTCCGACTCGATCGAGTAACGAAGGCTCTCATGGGTCGCCTTCTGGCTTGACGCCGCGACGGATAACGCCCGCCGGAAATGGCTTTCCTCGAAACCACCAGGCCCACTCGAACCACCCGCTATCACTGTCACGAGCACGGGCGTCGAGCCAACGCGATGGCAACGCGCTTTCGCTCACCCTCCAGTCCCACACCGCGACGGGCGATTGTGGGAAACGCGCCGCCTCGCTTTCGAAATATGGGGATCGACGCTTATCACTTCTCGCAAACGGGCCTTACTATGCGATAAACCCCGACCGCCCGACCGCCGGGGCTCGGGCTCCATCTGACCGGATGCGCTACAAGACCAGACGGCCGGCCGACCCATTCGATCGACGCCGAACCGAAGCCGCCGCCCGACCAACACGACAGAAGCATTCGCGGGTTTCGCCGGGTTCGAGCCCGACGTTACAAAGAATCGCTACGCCTCGGATAAACCCCGACCAGCCCGACCGCCGGGGCTCGGGGTTTATCTGACCGGATAGGCCATACAAGACCGGCAAATCGATTAAACACAGGTTGTCATGCCCGCCAACATCCGGCCATCTCAGTGCTACGCCGACCAACATCCACCGATCAAACAAACCCCGACCGGCTTCCCAACCCGCTCAGGCTCGGGGTTATTGACGGATACTCCGCACACAGTATCCCTACTGCCCAGAAAAGCGAGGGCTGGCCACGGTTTAAAACCCGGGGCCCAAGGCCTCGGCCAAGCCGATCAGGACGGTCCGACCAAACACAACAGGCGGACTCTACCTGCTACGGCGAAGCAGCTGGATGCCCGACCGATTTAGCCTGACGGACCGAGAGCCTCAATCAAACTCGAACCCCTTCACAACAAGCCAACATCAAATCATCGGAAGTCGGCGCCGGACCCGCCACCTACCCCATCGATGCGCGCTTCAAGATGACCAAACAGGAGGGAGGCCGCCTTCCCTAGGTAATCCCCAAGGTCGACACCCGACACAAGACTGACAGCCACAGAGAGCAAAGGCCGCTCTTGAGGAGCCGGATCAAGGCTGGCCAGCTGCCTCACCAACCCGACGCAGGCCAACCACTATCCATCGAGGTCAAGTCCGAGACCAGACGCCGAGGCGAAGGCAGACTCCGGCGAGGGAGCCCCATCATTTTTTTCCTTTTACACGCTCTATGTAACCGACTTCCGGCTATATAAGGGAGGTTCGCCCTCCAACAGGGGGCACGACACTAGGACAAACATACAAACAGCGCGCAGACTGAACGACTGAAGGCCCACACACCCCAAGCTCCGAGTCCTCCGCGCTGCTTTCTCGCCACCTCCGTGTACGAGGCGCTCACAGAGCCCTCGCTTGTAATCCGCCAGGTTCATCAAGATCAATACAAACACGCACTCACCGCATTTAATCGGAGTAGGACATTCAAACCAACCAAGATATATCCCGGACCTCCTTTCTCTCTCTTGGGGTCTAACCATTCAAGGAGCGAGACGCTGCCCCTCTAGACTTACAATTTCACTTGCCGGTTCTCAAACATGCACAAGGCTCTCAAACCACTTACTAATTGCAACACATGCAATTAGTCTCACTCTTTAGCTCAAGAATCAAATTGAGCGAAGGCAACACATGCAACCACCTCCCATAAAACTCACAAGAACACCAAAGACCTTGCCATCGCCCCTAAGGTCCCTTTTATAGCCCATAAAGGAAAAGTAGCCGTTTGGGGGCAAAACAGAAAAAACTCGACAAGCCGGTCCGACGGACTCGGCCGATCCGACCGCCCTCACAGGCAATCGGTCGAAAAATCGATTACATGGCCGGTGTGACCGCAAAAATCCCGATCCGATCGCTCATCCGGTGTGACCGAGGTCCTCGGCCGCACCGCCTCAAATGAGCAAGAAAACACATGTTCTGGAAATTTCACACACCGAGGTCCGGTCACACCGGATGGGGGCGGTCGGACTGGCCTTAGGGCGGTCGACCCTGCCACAAAGACTAAAACGGCCAGTAACTTTTACTCCGAACTCCGATTTAGGTGATCTTTGATTCTATGCGAAGCTTATCATGAGGGCTACAATCTCCACCTATTTTTAAGATTTAAGCAACTATAGATATTTTTAAACATCACCAAAACAAAACTCTAATGTAGTCTTTCAAGTCTAAAAACTGATTTTCCGAAATCCCTCACATAGACTTGATGAAGGGCATGACTACAAGCTAGAAAGAGGTCAACAAGATTAAAACTTGAATCAAGTGATGATCAACTCATGATCAAAACAATTTGCAAAACATATTTGCAAATTCTATTCACATACTTCAAAGAACCACACGAAAACTCCAAATCCAACTTTCTCGAGCATCCTCGTTTTGCAACACATGCAAAAACCTAGCTCCAAGCAAAACCAAAACTCACTCAAATGCATGAGCTCTCTATTTGCAACACATGCAAGCCTCTAGCTCCATACAAACACAAAACACCAAATCGTGCTTGAGCTCTCCTTTTGCAACTCATGCAAAACTTAGCTCCAAGCAACCACAAGTTTTGGAAGGATTTGTTTTGTAAATAAAACATGAAGTTTCAACATTTGCAACACATGCAAAAGTGAACTTCACGTAAGAGTCAACGCATATTGCTTATCCTATTTGCAACACATGCAAATTAAAGCTCTATGCGAAAACCAAATGCATATGCTCTTCTTCTTTGCAACACATGCAAATCCGAGCATAAAGCAATCAACAACCAAGCATAAGCTTAACCCATTCGCAACACATGCCAAATGGTTAACTCTTATACAAAAAACCAAATCCAAATGGTTTGAGCTCGAGTGAATGCGGATTGAGATCATCAACACATGATGAAGCTCAAGCTAGGACACAACCCTCTTAATAGTACGGCGATAAAACTAGACTCAAAGACTACAAAGTCCTTAGCCTATCTAGTTATACCTTTACCACAAGACGCATGCAATCCCTTTGGGGTCTTTATGATCTTCACTTCATATGCTCCCGGGATCATCACTCGACTCCTCTTTTAACTTCGGGATCCACTCTTGACGCCCATCACCTCATGATGCCGTCTTTGTCCCGTTCTCATCATCTCATTCATCTTTGGACCTAACTCAATCACAACTCATACAAATAGTTAGTCCAAGATGCATGGTTGTCTCAATTATCTCTTGCACTCCATTAACACATAATGGATGCCTTTAGATCAATTGAGCACAACCTAAATCAATTTGAATGATTAAATGTGTCTTAAGTACAATAATGCAACACATGCTTCATTATACTTAAGAACTATTCATTTGTCCTTAATTAATCAAGGAACACCATCAACACATGATGAAATGTTCTTTAATGATTAACAAAACAAATGAACTCAATTTAAATTTTATTTAAATTGATATGAGTATATATTAACTACACAAGTTTTCATATACTCATGTTGATGAAAAATAATGATCCATAATGTGTAGGCTATATGGAATTGATCGTTACTCTAAGTCATCAACTATAGAATAAACCCCACATGTATATGTGCATAAATATGATTGACTTGGATATAATATATGCATATTCAATTTGATCCCATTGGAGTATATCCTATATTACCATGAGTATACTAAAACTAGGCAATTCAAATATATACTCAAGGATTTAGTTTCTATGTCTTGATCTTTATATGTGTCAATAAGGAATGGATCAATACATTGAAACTTTCGAGTTAAATCATAAACTCCCTAAGTATGTGCATCCATATCATATTGAGAAACATGATGCACGTTTGTGGTTAATATAATGGGGACATTTATACTTTAACTCGAATCCAAAGTATGCAATTAAATACTAGAAGGAATACGCGTACATACCTTGGGTTTTCCATTTTTCATCCAAATATGAGACTGCTAAATATATATGCTCAATAAAATATGTTAGTCTCATAAAGATTAGGTTTGTCATTAAACATAGATTAAACATTAATTAACATCAATCACCAAAACCAAAGGCTCTTGAACTTACAAGTTGCAAGAGAGAATTTGTAAATTCTTGAAGTTTGTTGCGTGTATGTCATGAAATCGGGGCCTTAAGTATGCATGTAGGCCTAAGTATAAAACAAGGCACGACAGTGACATTTAAAAATCATCCATAACACCAATAGTTCTAAAAAAGTTGAAATTACACTATTTGTTGAACTGTGTGGGCATAAAATTTCTACAGCTTCTAAGTAGACCCAATAAGATTTATAATTGGGGATATGCCACTCTTAAACACATTGATCTAGCCTTTGCACTTTTAAGTTTCTTCTTAATAATTTGCCACTCATAAGCACCAAATACTTGAGATTTGCCACTATGGTCATATTCATGTGTGTGTTTTCTTTGCACAAATCTAGTGTGAGATGACCCTTATGCCCCTCTCTATGAATCAATCAAGCCAAACTTATTCTCCTGCTCCAGACCCGACAGTCGACGGCACAAACTATATGCTCCTGACACGACCCTATAAATTCCCATCTGCTCCTCTCCTCTAGCTCTAATCTCCTAACCCTAGTGTATGGTCTCCGTTGGCTTACTAATCCCCCGAGCCATCCACCATGGTCTTGTCCCCTTCTAATGAACTAAACCTAGTTGTATTCTTGAAGCTTTTTTTCCATGAACATTACTCCCAAAGCTTGTAGTTGTTCGAATGTCATGCACGATGCATTAGAAATTTATAAGTGTTTTTTAGCACATTAGGCTGTATTGTTATGGATCTGTACTTATTTTTGGTTTTCTATCACTCAACTAGGACAGTCCATTTTTTTGTTACACTAGATTTACTTTTTTTAGTGGCTTTGTTTGAGGTAAGTTGTTGCAAAATCATTTAAGCCTCTTGTTGATGGACTGAATGGATTTCTATGTGCTCTTTCCTGCCAAAGCTAGCATTGCAATTCTTGAGGATTAGATAACTGAATAATGTGAAGCAATTTTCATATGCCTGCACTGATCACTTAGAAACATTTGGACGTACTCCTTTTTTTTTATAAAGGAAGCAAAATTTTATTAATACCAAGTACAATACATCAAGAAGATATAAAGCCTTGGCACACTTTTGATTTCTGTTTGAAACACACAGCCATGAAAAGAAAGAAAAAAGAAAAAAATAAGAGACAGACACACTCTAGTGATCCGCAATCTGAAGACTAGACCGCCACCCATATACCTGGGAGAAAGAAGCCTTGGCCACTTGCACCAAAAGTTGCGACCCCTAAATAACCCACACCTGCAAGTCCTCCCGCTGTAGAATAGCCCAACTAGAGAGCCAGTAAGCTGCCGAGTGGATAACCTGTAAAGGAGAAAACAAAGGCTTCTTTTTAAAAACCACATCATTTCTGCATATCCAAAGTGACCAGCACAAAACCGCCGCTCCAAGCAGAGGTAGAGGTTTTGAATCCTTGTTGAAACCATGAAGCCAATTCTCAAACAAATGTTCCACACTGTCAGATTGTTTTAGCCCGATTGCTAAATGAAGGACACTCCAAACACACCGAGCGAAGCGACATTCAAAGAACAAATGATTGATTGTCTCGTTTTTATGGCAGAAGACACATGACAAATTACCCTTCCAATTTCTTTTAGCTAAATTATCTTTTGTAAGCACTACACCCTGTCGTAAGTACCACAAGAAAATTTTAATCTTCAAAGGAGCTTTTAGCTTCCACAATTTTCTATTCTTATTGGGGATGTTTTTAATCATTAAGGCAGCATAGTGAGATTTTACCGAGAATTGACCGTTAGAGGTTAAGTTCCAGTACAAACTATCCTGATCTTGCAATAGAACAACTCCTTCAATGCGAGCCAATAAATCATTCCAAGCAGCCAGCTTTGGACCAATGAGAAGTCTTCGCCAAGAGAAACTTGGAGGTGAAGAGCTCAACGCATCTGAAATCGTTATAAATTTTGGTCTGGCAATGTTATATAGGGAAGGATATTGATCTCTAAAAGGTGATCCATCCATCCAGTTGTCTTCCCAAAAGCGAACTTGTGATCCATCCTTTATAATAAAGGTTCCAAAACGAAGAAAGTCTCGTTTTACCTTCATTAGACAGGACCAAAAGTGATAATCCCCAATTTTCCATTCCACTTGGGCCAAAGGCTTCGAACCCAAGTACTTGTTTCGGAGAATTTGTTGCCATAACCCATCTGAAGTAAGCAATTTATACAACCATTTGCTAAGAAGGGCAATATTTTTTATATTTAGATCATGAATCCCGAGACCTCCTTGTTCTTTTGGTTGGCACAACATACTCCATTTGGTAAGTCTATATTTTTTCTTATGTTCGTCTCCTTGCCAGTAAAATCTAGAGCGAAAATAATCCAGTTTTTTAAGGACTCCTTTGGGTAAAGAGAAGAAGGACATCATGTACATCGCAAGGCTACTGAGCACCGAGTTAATCAAAACTAGGCGCCCCCGATAGAGAGATTCTTCCCTTTCCAACTACTGAGTCTTTTTTCAACACGCTCTTCGACCTTCTTCCAATCGTAATTTCTTAGCTTCCTATAGTGAATTGGAATGCCAAGGTAGCAGATCAGAAAGTTACCAGCTTTGCACCCAAACAAGTTAGTGTAGTATCCTAGATGCTCTTGGACTCTCCCAAAGCAGAAAACCTCACTCTTATGAAAGTTGATCTTAAGACCCGATGCCTGCTCGAACGCATACAGAAGTACCTTCATGTTACAAGCTTTATCCGGGTTATGATCCAAAAATAGTATAGTGTCATCTGCGTACTGAAGGATCGAAAGTCCTCCATCAACTAGGTGGGGAATTATTCCATCAAATTGCCCATCCAGTTTAGCTCTACTTATAAGCATTTTTAACATATCTGCTATGATGTTAAACAACAAAGGAGATAATGGATCTCCTTGTCGAAGGCCTTTTCTAGTCTGAAAATAGTGCCCGACATCATCATTAACATTCACAGCTACATTTCCCCCCGAAATGAAAGTCTTAACCCAAGAGATCCATTTGGGCGAGAAACCTTTCATTCGGAGGGATTTGGACGTACTCCTGAAACACTCGTTAAAGGAATGTGGTTTGGCTTGAGTACTAATTGGTAGAGAAGGGCATAAAGGTCATTTCATGCTAGATTCGGTGCAAACTAAAAATAAAAATATAGGAATACGCCCAAAATAGCAAATCCTAGGCATTTGATATTTAAGTGTGGCAAATTGTAAAGAAGAAACTTAAAAGTAGCAAATGCTAAATCAATTAGGTGCTTAGGAGTGGTAAATCCTCTCATTATATTCTTAACTAGCATTTTGGGATGTTGGAGCATTTGAAAACCAGAGTATTTGAAGTATGACATATGAAATACTATAGTACAATATCTAGAAAAACTATGATATAGTTTGTTTTTTGTTAGGCTAATTATGATTATTAAGAAAAATTAAACAGGCTAGATACATGCTTGCATGGAAACATCTATCCGATGCACATTTTTATTGTAGTTATATTAGTCTTTTACAAGCAACAATACAATATGTGATTCTATATACCGATTATCACATATCACAACTTATCAACAAGCCTGAGTTTAGAAAAAGGTGGTTAGAGTATATTTTTAAAACTCCAAATTATCATAGTATTCAAGATACTATGATTTATAATACGCACAAAATATATTCCATCCAAAACACCACAAAATTGTGATACTATTATTTTTTTAATATTTCTTAAGAACTATCCAAAAAGGCCATAAACGGTAGATGCTCTTGTTGCCTTCATAATCTGATCATGGCAAAATCAAAACATATTTACTAAATCGGTCCCGTTAAGGAATTCTGAAACTCTACTTAGCGCAACACGCAACAAAATATTTACCTCCAATGGTCGCGTTGTCCCATCCCTGTAGCGAGTTAACAATGGATGCCACGATGGCGACAAGCATAGCATTGGTCGACGAGCCATCCACTGCACATAGAACATTATGATCATGTATGGCTTTTGACTTGTATAAATAATGATAGGTATGTTTCAGTTCATAGCGTGACAATATTCTTTGGATGTCTACTTGCTTAACATTCTCTTTTGCCGTAAATTATGGAATCATCAGAATGCAAGTATTGACGGCCATGTTAGACCAAAGCTTTTTCTGGTGTTCGATTTATTTTCTTTGACCAGAGACAAGCCATTGCAGATTGGGCAAAATTCTCAAGCAAAGAATAGAAATGAAGAAGCGATGCATATCTGATGTGTCGGCCTGCGAAGTTAAGATATTGAACTTTCTGTCTTTTCCTCATATTGTCCCTGGTAATTAAGCAAGTTGTTACTATTACTTATGAGGAAGGAGCCAGAGTGCTAACTCCTCTGAAACTAATTACAACATAGAAAGATTTTTATGTCCCGCGTTTCATCCATCTATTTGACTCTAGACACGGCCGAGGACCTCCACGAGTCCTTGGTGTTGACCATTCATCTCCATCGTAAGGCCGATAGCCAGAGTATTTGTTTGGGAAAGAAGAACTGAAGAAGAAGAAGAAGAAGAAGAAGAAGAAGAGCGCAGGTCAGGCAAAGCTAGCTACGCGTGCATAAAATTTACACGAAATTTTTTTCGCAATAAACCTCCCGTGGAGAAAAAAACATGAAGACAAGAGCGTCGAAAGGAGGACGACAGATTGATAGGTAGTTGCGTGTGTTGGACTGGACAGATGCATTCATCCTATATACGGACTTGAATCATTCATGTTTTTCTTTTCTTTTGCCATATATCCAAGCCCGTTCATGGCGCAAACATTTGAACAAGTGGCTCACGCGCGGCCGGTCCGTGGTGACCACGAACGTGGTGATCCTAATCACGCCCACACATCTTCTATCGCCCAGCGGGTCGGTCTAGAGCCACCAGACTTGAGGAGAGTCCGGGCCACAAAGAAAGGATCGGCCGAAAATAACGTGAAAAGGAAGGGGAAACAGAAGGAGAGAGGGTGGTGACAATGCATATCATCATCTCCACGCAACTGCCGTCCCTGATCCCCAGCGCCAACTGCCGCGCGCTTCTCCCGCCGCCCGCAGCCGCAACGTCCTCCTCGCCGTCGCCTCCGCCTCCGCCTCCGCTACGGCCGTGCACCAAGTCCTTGGCGAGATCGGCTCTGCTCGCCGTGTCTCCGGCAACTTTCACCACCGTTGCCACGGACGGTTCGTCCGCCGGCGTGCAGTCAGGTTATAACTTACAGCCACCTAGAGCTTGCAGTTCAACTCGTCTCATGTTTCTTTCTTGCCTTCTTTGCTGCTAGTGCCCCTGGTATGTGGGTCCCACGGGTGGAAAGCACCGAATTATCGAATTATAAAAGTTGTTAAAGTGTTTGGTGCGACTGTACCAATCCTAGTGTTTGGTGTGACTGTACCAATCCTAACACTATTTTTTTAAAAAATAAAGCCTAAATCGATTGGATTGGATTGGCCTTTTCAAATGTCTAAGTACACGAAAAACATAAAAACATAACAGAAACAAAGTTTCTTCCTTATGCCCTTATCAAGTATTGGCATTAACATCTCACATTTTAACGCAATACTAATACCTACTTCCTTCGGCCACAAATAATTATCATTTTAGATATGAGTATAGCCTAACTTTTAAAACTTTGACTGTCAATATCTTTTAAAATATTTAAGTTTGATACATGAAAATCACATATGTTGATTTGTTTCAAAAGGTATTTTCATAATATTATAATTTTATTAGATTTTATAAATATGTTATAATAGAAATTAGTGGTTAAAACTGTATTTTAAAAACCATCTCGACATCTAAAACATAACTCTTGTGATGAGAGAGAGAGTAGGTATTAGTATTGAACTGCAGGACAATAGCATGTTAGCATCGGCACACGCTCCAATGGGAAAGGTTCTGCCTTAACTAACTTGAAGCACCCAGCAACGCAGATAAGTGGGCAGAGTTTGCTGCGCGGGTGTCCGGCGAGTGGGACGGCTTCGGCGCGGAGTTCACCGCGGCCGGCGACCCCGTGGAGCTCCCCGAGAATGTCGTACCGGAGGCCTACCGCGACTGGGGCGTGCAGGTCTTCGACTGGCAGACGCAGTGCCCGACCCTCGCCGACCCGGCCGCCCCGTGCGCCCTCCACTACAGGCTCATCCGCCTGCTCCCCACCGTCGGCTGCGAGGCCGACGCCGCCACCGTGCACACCTCCCACCAGCGCCACGCGTCCTCCGCCACGGCGTTCGCGTACGGCGCCACGGGTTCCTACGTGGCCGCGTGGCCCAAGGGCCCGGCGCCGGTTCTCGAGGTGGAGCACTGCATCGTGCACCCGGACAACAGGGAAGCAAGGGTCAGGCTGGTGCAGACGGTGGCGCTGGCCAAGGAGTCCCGGCTGCGCGGGGTCAAGGTGTTCTCCGAGCAGTGGTACGGCCCGTTCCGCAACGGCGAGCAGCTCGGTGGCTGCGCCGTCCGCGAGACCGGGTTCGCCGCCGGAGAGAAGCTCCGTCTGTCGGAGGTTCTAGGGCAGTGGGAGAGCAACGACGCCTCGGCCGCGAGATTCTCGGACCAGTTGGATCCCGAGACGGTGAGTGTTAGTTCCACGGTTGTTACGTGATGGTTTATGATGAGACGCGTAACATGCACAGATCTGTGATGGGCAGGGTAAGTTCGCCGGGTTGTCGCCAGATGAACCGCGGAGGTTG
This sequence comes from Guadua angustifolia, assembly GCA_036346375.1. NCBI lineage: Eukaryota > Viridiplantae > Streptophyta > Magnoliopsida > Poales > Poaceae > Guadua > Guadua angustifolia. The sequence goes on along the minus strand of CM070504.1, from coordinate 2,500,206 downwards.
GTCAGAGACGAGGCTGGCGTCGTGACACTGCCGAAGCAGCTGTGGAGCTTGTTCAAGGAGAACGGCGACGACGGGTTCCTCTGCGAGGTCGGGTGGCTTCTGGGTCATGGCAGTGCAGTGACATCGAGGTGTGTTCTGTCGAAAGATGGAGACATCAAGGCAAGTGTTCCGACACAATATTACTCCAATACACTAGTCATCGCTCCAATCTTTATGCAGAGCTAGAGGCAGCAGCAGATTCTTATTTGCAGAGCTTGCTCGTTTCGTTTGCAGGAGATAGCCGCTGCTTACGAGACCCGGGTGTCGGAGTGCACTTGAGACAGCCAAGCCCAAGAGCTTCATTCAGGTTTCATCAGGTTTTTCATGCAGAACACATCTAGGACAGTTGTGCTGTCTGAATTTCTGCAACGGCATATATAGTGCTTTCACGTTGGCTAGTTTGGGTCCTCAAGTGAGCAAGTTGGTACACAGCAAAGCATACTGTCTAGCGCGTTATCCACGGTTTTTTCTTTTGTTTTGGTACGCGAATCGTGATTTGATTCTTCTACTGCAGGCAGCTGTTTCTTCGTACCTGTGCTTTTGTTGCTCTGGTTTTGCTTATGGAGCCAACCAGAACAGGCGACTATAGTTTCTGACCGTGTCTCGAAGGAAAATGTTTCTGACCGTCAGCGAAGACGTGTAAACGACCGCCCTAGGATTAAGGTGGCTGTTTAATTACGACACAAATGGAGTAATAAATTTCAGGGTTTTAAGATTTTTTTTAAAATAAAATGCAAACTTGAAGAGTTTGTTATCTCAGGAGACGGGACTTCCTTGCATACAACTGAGTAACTGACAAAGAACAAACAACAGACCGAAAGCATCTCGTTTGGTATCTTTCTTTAATCGCTAGCCAGCCCTGCAACTACATGAACCAATACACCACCACTATATAGTACCCATACTGTTGCCTTTCATGACAATTATACTACTAACCAGCCCACATTTATTTGAAATAAATATTACTAAACGAATCGATCTGCTCTCTTCTCGTACAAGTCACAACCCAAATTGAGCCGTGAAGAAATAATGAACAAGAGAACAAAATCTATACATGGCATGTGCATCAATGTACTTGAGGTGCATCTCTTAAGGTTACATTCATACTGCTTTCCATTGTTTGCCGCCCAAGTCCAACATTGTTGCCTTGCATCATGGATACAAATTCGTCATAATCAATTTGACCATCCTGAAAAACAAAAGACAAAACACAGTGCATTAGATTCAGCTGGGAAGAACTTCTCAGATGCACTGTTGGCAATCAAGAATACTACCACTAGATTTTCTCACAATATTATCCAGGTAAGATCACTCTTACTAGCTTTTTTTCTTACATACTAATGGTTTGTCAAGGCAAAAGGAAAGTTTGCCTTTCTTACAAGTTTCATTATTCAGATATGAGAATCTCTGTAATCCAAGACAAATGGGTCTGCCAAGGGACTGACAGTCATGCTGGCACCATGTATTCTTTTTCAATTGTTGAGAAAGACTGTCGCTATTAGGTATGACAGTACGGAAGATGCCCAAAACCACCAAAGGTGACATTTTACTAGTAAAATGCCATTTAAGACTAAGACCCATCGCAATATCTTTCAAAGATGAAACCACACACAACACAAAATATAACATGAGCATAATATTTAGCTATTCCAAAAGTGTAAACTGAAATTCTTACTGAGTTAGCATTGTGGTTACATGGCAATAGTCATTAACAGAGACATCTTGGATCATAGAGTGGGATGATCAACTTACATTGTTTTGATCAACCTCTAAAATAATCTCTTCAAGGAAGGTGTCCTCCATGTTATGTTCTCCACAAGCTCGTTGAAGCTTGTCAACTGTGATATAACCACTTCCATCTTTGTCGAAATATGTAAAGGCTGCCATCAAGTGTTCTTCACGTTCTATCTTGTTAAGAGGTACAGTTGCAGCAATAAATTCTTCATAATTGATGGTTACATTATTGTCTTTATCAGCCTGAAAAGACTTAAGAGAGTTTAGATAAAGCACTACAATAAGGCAGAAAGTCTTGCCAGCAAATGCATGTTACACAATATTACTGCAATGATGCCAGAGAGATATGGTTCCATCCAATATATATTGCTTAAGCATTTTCCAATGGAAGATATCTCAGAACCTCATAATCATTGAAAACGAAATGACAAGTTGACAGCAAGCAGTGTGTGAAGTAGACAAACCGTGCCAGTTACACATTTAATATAAATGCATATGCCTTCGTAATCGTGAAAAAAGGTATCTACTTACCACTTCCATTATATCGCTAATATCTGTACCCTCAAATTCAGTGCCATATCTTCTTAAACCTTCTCTAAGCTCACCAAAAGTAATTACACCTCTATTTTTTGTATCCACTGCCTTAAACATTTCTCTTAACCCAGCAATCTCCTCCTCTGAAAGACGCTCAACTATCACCTGGAAGCATATAAAGTGTCAGAAGAAGCGTTGCCATATTGCTGTAGTACATACAATGAAAAGTGAAACGAATTGAATTCCAGCATGTTAGTGCCTATCCCACACGGAATGCCAAAACCTAAAAGCTTGTGTTTTCTATTGCAAGAAAATCAGGTGATCAACCTAGAGAAGCAGCTTAAATGAAGCCGTTCACATGGCAGAAACCGAGTGCATACATGACCAATAGTCTATGAATCACCGATCCTTCGCAAAAGTGTTGTACTGGTACCAAATACGTACACGATACGGTGATCCTCCACGATCCTTCGCGATACGGTATCAATGAAGTTAAGATGCTACCAAAAATTAAACTATTTCCTCATTGTAAGGACCCATAGAGGAAAAATATCATGACATATCGATAGATTCTGATGATGTTCAATCACCATGCTTGACCATGATGATAAAACGACGGCAAATGTTATAGCAGACATGTGAAAGGGTAAAAGTAGATAAAGCACTCACTCTCAGAGCCAACTTCTTTAACTTGTTCATTGCAGAGAACTGTTTGAGCCGAGAGATAACACTGGGATCCAGAGCTTGATCAGTGGCCACTCCATTTTCACAGATCCAGGGATGCCCTGACATAACATACAGTTCAGTAAACAAATACAAAAAAAATCATGAATACTAAATAATTTGAGGGATTAAAGGTAAAACTATGCTGGAAACTAGTTTATGAATCAACATAGAGCTACAAAAATATGCAATAAAACAAGAGGGCAACCAACATTAGTGAAAAAATATATTAAATATACTTACTTAGCACTTCATGGGCTTTAAAACGCTCTGAAGGGCAATGGCGGAGCATCTTTCTTATAAGATCCTTTGCACTGCCAGAAATCTTAGGCCAAGGGTCCGATTCAAAATCAATGTGCCCCTTCAGAACTGCATCAAATATTCCTTGCTGTGTCTCTGGTAAAGATCAATATTGATAATTTTAGCAATTCCATAAAGACAGTGGACTCAAATTTAACACCTGAGGTTAGAAAACTCACCTGCCCAAAATGGTGGTACCCCACTCAGCAATACATAGAGCATCACTCCAGCTGACCACACATCAGATTCTGGTCCATAATGTTTGTACAATACCTCAGGAGCAACATAATATGGGCTCCCAACCAGCTCGGTGAAAACCTGACCTGAAATTTGTAAGTTACTAAAGTTAGATAAAAAGAAAAAAAATCAAGAATTGATTCATAAATCCACATGACTTCACACATGTTCAGATGCCTGATGCATACAATGCAAATACAGACAAAGATGAACGAGGTGGATAAACAGAATATAGTGGTGATGATCCAGGGCATAGATTTTCTGTTATCAATTTACTCTATCCTCAGAATAAGCAGCAACAACAGACTAATAATTTGTATGAATTGCTGAATCGGTGAGACATTCAATGTATTGCTCATGCCATACTGTTATAGAGTAGTTTGAGTGTTAAAGTGGTCGCTCATATAGTCAGTCTTAAGGATGCTAGCAGAAGTGTAATTGAATGCGACTACAATCTAGCTACAAGAAAATCTCAAACAGCAAAACAGACAAATATAATATCATTTATAGCATTCAATTGTTGACTAAAAAAGGAATTCCTTGGGATGCATCAAAATTTGATATCATACCTGGTTTGAAGAACACTGATAGACCAAAATCAATTGCCTTTATTGACAGGTCATCATCTTTATCTAAAAGGAGGAAATTTTCTGGCTTGAGATCACGGTGCATCACCCCAAGTGAATGGCACATAGATACAATGCTAATAATAATTCTTATAAGCTCTGCAGCCTTCCGCTCACTGTAACGCCCCTTCTCCAGAATTTGGTCAAAGAGCTCCCCACCAGCGCAGAGCTCCATCACAATGTGCACTGCCTGCCCATCCTCGTAGACATCCTTGATTGCAACAACATTCTTGTGGACCGACAGGTGGTGCATTATCTGGATCTCACGGCGCACATCCTCAATATCCTCCTTGGTGATGAGCTTGCGCTTTGGGATGGTCTTGCATGCATACTCACACCCTGTACTGATCTCAGTGCAGTGGTATGTCGTGCCAAACTGGCCCTGCCCAAGCTTCCGACCAAGGATATAATGCTCCCTTAGGTCTGGCGTCTTCCGCCCAAGGACAGAGATAGACGTCGGATCCAAGCCCCGCCTCAGAATACCAGCAGCAGTTGGCTTAAATGAGTTCACCTCAGGCCAAGGCTTCTCAAACTTCTTCAAGTCCGAGTAGCCATCCTCATCAAGGTACCCATCGGAAACGGTATGCTCCCTGGGGAACTGATTGCGGTAATCACTCCCAAGAGTGCCATTCTGGCATTGATTCCCCATTCCAAGAACACCTAATGCAAACTAGCTCCAAAGTTCCCAGTCTCACAGAATTGTATCCCTCAGATGCAAATGCCGCTTAAATAGCCGGAATAACACGTGCAAACCCGGTGAATCGGAAGAGCTTCTCGCGAAGGCAGCCCTTGCTTGGCTTCCTGGGAGGGACGAAATCCTCAACCTGACATTTCACAATACAAGACTTGATCAGCAACCCATACTTATCACTGCAAGGCAAGATAATCGGGGCAAATTTTAACTTAGCAAAGGGAGGAAGTGGAAACCTCGGGGATGGAAAGAAATTCCTTCCAAAGGCGGCTCCTTTCGTCGTCTACAGGGAGGAAATCTCCAGCCTGTGGGCTTCCACCACCAGACTAGACACCCCAAAAGCACCCAAACTTGCTATCCACCACACGTAACCTAACTACAACCCACGCTAAAAACGGGATTTCCAGGCTCCTTGTTAAGCCCGTCGTACAACGAAACCCTCAGAACTGGAAGAGTTCCTCCCAAAGGCAGCTCCTTTGGAAACTTCCTCCGGCAGGAAATCCCCAATCTGAGGGTTTCCAACGCTAAAATCTGAGCGCAGAGATCCAAGCTTCGCAGACCCAAACAACCAAATCCAGCCACAAATCGGCCGAACCAAAGCCGAAACCCACGAGAAACGCCTAGATAGCTGCCCGCAAGCAAATCTAGGCCAAAAAACACGAAATTTGCGCCGAAAGAAACTAAATCGAGCGCAGATTCACGACCAGCACAACAAGAGGCCTAGGAGGGATCTTACAACAGGAGGCGCGCTCAATCGTAGCAAGCACACGCGGGGTCGAGCCGAGGGGCCGAATACGAAATCCAAGCTTCCTGAAGGGCTAAAATGCAAAAACAAGGGGAGGAAAAATATAGAGAAGGGAGAAGAGAAGAGCAGGAGGGGAGGAGTCCCAATTTATAGCCCCGGAGAGGGTTAGGTGGGACTTTGCTGTGGGGGACAGGTTTTTTCTGTTGAGCCCCCGCATTTCCTGAAAATTGCACGCCGGTAGAAACCAGTCGTGGTTTAACTTGGTGCGCAAGAGTGGTTTGGGGAATTTTGAGACGATGGATTCCGACTTCCGAGTCAAAAACGATTTGTCATGCCTTGGCTTCTAACCGGCACTGTTTTATACAATCCTCTTGAATTATTCAGTCACAAGTACATATAATAGTTTTGTACTAAAGGATTTTGATTTCTTTATCCAATACAAATCAATGTTAGACTATCCTCTTTGGGGTTATTTGGAGGCAGCGATATCATATGCATCTGGTCACAGATGTCTGCAAGACATTAACTAACAAAAGTCACAAAAATTCTGAAAAAATTGTAGATGTACTTCATAGATTGCCCTACCTATGTATGAAATTTCAAGATCTTATCAGAATTTTCTCTTTTTTGTAACTCTCGATATATAATGAATTTGAACCTACAACTTTATACATAGGTAAAGCAATCTATGAAGTACATCTACAATTTTTTCAGAATTTCTCGTGACTTTTGTTAGTTAGTGTGCACGGTGTGTACACGGAAAGACCTGTGTGCACAGGATATGTTGCCTATTTGGAGAGCTGTGCTTCAGCTTTAAGCTAAGAGCTCTAAAACAGTATAGCTGCAAAACAGCTGATAAACTAAATCACAGTAAAAGTATCCCAAAAACTGCAGCCGTTGGGAGGAGTTTTTCAGTTGTGGCTTCGCTCGACCCCCTCCTACCTCCCGACCTCCGTCGCCCCGCCTCGCCACATCTACATCACCTTCCTGCTCGGTCGCTATTGTGCTTTACTAGGTTGCTGCCTCTCCACTCAGTTGCCTCCTAAAAGCTACAAAGAATAAGAGCTGATTTGCCAAACAAAGATAACAAGAAAAACCATCAACTGCATTGCTTATATCAAAGAAGCCAAAAACAACTTTTCAACCCAATCGTAGCCTCCTCAAACAAACCTTTAATTACAGATAGTACTAGTTTTGTACTAAAGAATTAATTTGATTCCACAATGTTAATTTTATGAACTTTTTCTAAAAAGTGATACCTCAGCTGATCGTATATGCTCAGTGATTTTTTATTTTTTTTTGGTATGCGATGTGTCAAACCTTTTTTTTCCCCTTAAACATGGGGAGGGCAACATATTCTCTTTTGCAAATTGGAACAGGATAGCATGCAGAAAATTGATACAAGGTTTACTTTGGGCCATTCAATGAAACTTTTTGTTTCTCCCTTTTGAAGGAAACAATTTTGCTTTTAGCAGCATGCTGTATTGGATTTACAGATGTCAGCCGAGAATACCGAGTGAGGTTTCCATGCAACTCGAATCAAATCTGTTGGTCTTTCGAATCAAATCTGCGCGGTCGGTGCCGCTCACATTTGTGTTCTTAGAAACTTGGAGTGTCTTCGGATGATGATAAAACACATAAGCTTTGACCTTAAGCCTTCTTTGTAGGTTAAAACGGGTTGAATATGCGCTGATATTGTTTTTTTTTTCATTTTAACCTATTTTATCTTAGATTTATAATCGGATACGGATTTTTCGAGATATAGATACATGACACATGCAGATCAGATTCAAATCCGTCATAGATAATTTGACGAAAATATAAGATTAACTTTAGCAACGAAAATATCAAATTGTAGTAGCTATTAGAGAATTATTTATTCTACTTAACAACATAAATATAATTAATGTAAAATTCATATTATAATTTAGTTAGTGACTAGAAAAATCACAGAGAATATTAATATTTTATCAGATAGCCATTTTATTGATATGTCGAATATCTTTCGGATATCCTACTAAATACGGATACAGAGCGGACATTGTTCTTCTCGTATCTTAACACATATCTCTCAATTTGGATACAAGTAATATTGGATATGGGTCAAGACTAAAAAATAGTATTCTGTGTGGATTTTTTGGATACAATGTTGGATCGGGTGAAAATTATCCTTCACGTTTTTCACACTTGTTGTTTAATTGTGTACATTGGTATGTTGTTGATCTGTTGATCCCCGGGATCCCTCGAGGGAGAGTCATTAGGGTGTCCGATCGCGAAGACGCCCTCTACCGAACCTTATTCTCCATCCTGGGAGAAACCCTGTCCGCTGACAGGGTCCTGTCCGGCGAAATACGCCGACAGGTATGTTATGTGTTATCATTCTCACCTCACACATATACAACTATACTTGCCAATTTGGAAGACTCGTTAAACTCGTAAGTTGGCTCATTTAACTCGTTATATAAACAAGTTCAAATCATAGCTCGACTCGACTCATTAAGAAACGAGTTCAAGCCAAATCGAATCAAGTTTGTGAGTTGACTCATTAAACTCGATATTGCTATCTAAGAGGAGAATTGATGTTAAGACTATACGGTATGTTATGTATTATCATTCTCACCTCACACATATACAACTATACTTGCCGACTTGAAGGACTCGTTAAACTCACGAGTTGGCTCGTTTAACTCGCGAGTTGGCTCATTTAACTCGTTATATAAACTAGTTCAAATTATGACTCGACTCATTAAAGAATGAGTTCAAGCCAAGTCAAACCGAGTTTACGAGTACTCATTTAACTCACGAGTTTCGAGTTTTTTTTTTCACCCCTACATGGCAGTCTCAAGGTGCACCATATGTGCCATGAAGACTCGAGAACTTGTTTTAAAACGTGAGAATAAAGTAAATATACAATACGAGCTTAAGGTTTGCAATGTTAGGTTTTTCTTGTAGTAGCTGGAGTGGTATGATTTTTTAAAGGATAAAATCCCTTGCTTATATTAAGATGAAGAAAAGTGAACACTCCCAAGTTACAAAGAGGTGCAGCAAAGAAACAAAATTACAGCCAGGTTCAACTGGACTAAACGGCAAACTACACTCATAAGTCATAACACAAGAAAATACGCCGAGGAAGTCGAAGATGGCCGACGCTGACCACAGAGTGGTGAAGTCGCCGATGATGAAATTGACGGCCGGCAAAAACCTTCCGAATCTTCTATTGGATGGGAGGCATTGTTCGAGACGAGGCCGCCGAACAACCGCCCACGGCCAACGCCGGTTGAAAAACCAGCGCCCGCCATGTGTCTCCACATCGGTACAATGCCCAACTGAGGGAAAATTAGGGTCACTTTTGTTTTAGTTTTTGATTCTAGATTCTAGCCTTAAAAACAGAATAAAAAATAAACAGTCTGATTCTAAAATCTAATTCTCATAATCCAGCCAACCATATACACTAGAATCTACAATTCACTTCATATGTACTTTTGAAGAATCAGCTTCTCTACAACCATAATTTAGGCCCTGTTTGTTTTAGCTTTTGATTCTGTATTCTGTCTCTAAAATCAGAATTAGAAACAAACAACCTGATTCTAGAATCCGATTCTCACAATCCAGCTCACTCATATATACTAGAATCCACAATCCACTTTATATGTGCTTTTGGATTTCAACTTTTGGAGAATCAGCTTCTCTACAACCACAATTCAGAATCAGCTTTTAGAGAATTCAATATTAAAACAAACAGGCCCTTAGACAGTGGCTCCGGTGTGAAAGAAGCGTTGTTGAGCCAAACCGAAACACCAATTTCAAACTAGTATGCCCTGAGAAGGCCAGATCGATGTATGATCTTGTAGGATTTGATCCTAAATCATGGGTATTCTCCCCTCACTTTGTCCAATAAGGTGTTTTCCCATAAGGGCATTTACAATAGTATATATGTTTTACTACGTAAGATTTTTGACAGTGTATATGATAAAAACTAGCACATGATGAAATGATAAAAATAGGTAAATAAGGGCGGTGGATCTGTCTCGAATAGTCCATATCTAGACGGAATCCCACCTCTTCCGCTTAAACATTGTCCACAATAACGTGTTTTCATAACATAATTAAAATATTACGGGATATCATAGAAACAACATTAAGATATCATCCATCGTAGAAATTATCTTTAATTTTGTCTTTAGATGATATGAAAGAGTATATAGACAGTAGTCGTCTCAACTACCATACGTACTCTTATGCCTAACATGAGTATTCTTTTTTATTTCCATCTAAGTGATTTATTTGCAGAAGAATCAGAACCAACCGTTCGCTTGAAACACCAAGAATCCTTTTTGTTTTTTTTTTTTAAGGAAGGAACCTTGAAGTTTTTTTTAGTAGACGTACTCACAAGAATTTTTTTTAAACAAAAACTAGTCAAAGAAGTTATGAACTCGATTTTATTGTTAAACGAAATGGAGCTTTCCTGTTTTATGACAAAGTATGGTTGCAAACATACTGCAGAACAATTCAACGGGTCCTACACATCCAGTAGTTAACCTCTCCACCTTAACTCGTATCTGACCGCCCCGCCCGATCATATCATACTTTTGTTGGTTATTACTTGATACAATAAGTAGACGTAACTTAATTGTTGTTATTAACTTCTCATGGAGTCATGGGCAGCGTTCAGACTCTTGGTTCCTCTTAGCTCTACGGTTTTTCTTAATTCTACAGTTTTTTTTAATGCTCTTTTACAGTACACTAAATTCAATACGAACCGTTCATATTTTTCAATTTAATGGATCAGATTACTTAGAAATTTTTTATATTCTCTCTGATAATAGATTAGTAAATATACTCTCAACAAATTAACGACTAGATCTGATTTTTATTACTCACCATATACTGTCAATATGATGCACTATAAAAATTTCTCTTTTCTAGTGGTCTTTAAGACACCGGACTAATCGTTCGTCATGAACGCAAAAAAACATAGCAGCACTGAGCCACTGAGCACCTTCTCTATTTTTCTCCTTCGCACTCAACAAGACACAGGATCAACCAACAGCCCCAATCGAGAGACACGCTTACACACGCACACAGAAAAAGAAAGAAATGAAGCAGATAGCCCCCCAATGACCTGTCCGGTTGGCCCCGGCCGTTGCCGTATGACGTTGCGCTACATGGAGGAAGAACAGAGAGGTTTTGCTGGGTTTGGCGATGCAATTGCACGGCCGGTGCAGCCTCACGGGTCGGTTTCCTGGGCCTGTCGCGAAAGCTAGGGACAGCCAGATCCGGTCGACGGTCGTGGTGGTGGGACGGCCGGGGTAGCGGAATCGGGTGAAGTGTCCGTCCTCCCAGCCCTAAAAGGAACTCCTCTCCGGCCATCTATTGGTGTGATTCGGTGTGCTCTGTTGGGTTTGGGGGTAGACAGGTGGGTAGGTGCGGTGTTATCCTGTCAATGTGAACAGTTCTACCGTCTGTGTATGATAAAATCAGAGAAAGTAGTGCATCAATAATTTTCTTCCTAATATAAGATTATAAATCTTGAAGTAAATAAAAAGACAAGTAATCAGTATCTAACCTTCACTCATATTTTAATATTTGTCTAATTGTAAAGAAAAAGAGTATGGAAACACATCTCGAAAAAGTATACTATTGCTTGGATATTTCTTTAATACATAACCCAAAGGTTTTGGGAGATACTTCCATGCACCACTATTCCAGAGCTGCACAACTATTTAAGTATACATAAATGGTACACGATGATTTTTTTATTAACTTTAAAATAGAATTGATCGTTACTTGTAACAGGTATAATGGTATGGATCCACATGACAGCGTCGCGCGTCTCAATTCCCTGTGTCACTAGCACATGAGGTTAACATATATATCCACACTATCAGACCTGTTATAAGAAACTATCAATTATAAAATATATAGTTTTGTGATAAAGATTTTTCTAAACTTTATGAAATAAAAGTTAAAATTAGTAGTTTTCTGATAATTTATAAAAAAACAAACTATTTATATAGTTTGCACCAGAAACGTATAGTTTGATGAAATTGACTAGATAATGACCCGCGCTACGCCGTGGCATATGTAATTTGTTTGCTGCGTCACGCGAAATTTTGATCGCTTGATACCTATGAGGAAAACTGTGTAATCCCGGCTTTTCTGTTTTTTTAAGGAAAAACGTGTCAAAAATAGTCTAGAGGAAAAAGTACAAAAAATTATTAGAGATGACAACCTTCTTTTGTCGAGTCGAATACTCTATACGTTTACCGAGTAATAATACATGTTCGCAAAACCATCCACCGGTGAAAAATAGTCTAGAGGAAAAAAGGCGAAAAATTATTAGAGATAACAATCATTCTTTTGTCAAGCCTAATACTTTACGCGTCCACCGAGTAATAATACATGTTTTAAAAAATATCAGAGATCAAGATGGAAAATCGAGTTGGGGAAAAAATCTAGAGATAGAGCTGCACACATATCTCTGGTGACGAAAACTTTTTTCCCGGGAAAAACGGAGAACACAACCGTGAATAAAAAAATACGGTTTTTTTTTAAACGGAAAAATAAAGATGAATGACCCGTACGCGAACATGAGGAAAAAGGGCGAAAAATTATTAGAGATGACAATCTTCTTTTGTCGAGCCTAATACTCTACGCATCCACCGAGTAATAGTACATGTTCGCAAAACCACCCACCGGTGAAAAATAGTCTAGAGGAAAAAAGGCGAAAAATTATTAGAGATAACAATCATTCTTTTGTCAAGCCTAATACTTTACGCGTCCACCGAGTAATAATACATGTTTTAAAAAATATCAGAGATCAAGATGGAAAATCGAGTTGGGGAAAAAATCTAGAGATAGAGCTGCACACATATCTCTGGTGACGAAAACTTTTTTCTCGGGAAAAACGGAGAACACAACCGTGAATAAAAAAATACGGTTTTTTTTAAACGGAAAAATAAAGATGAATGACCCGTACACGAACATGAGGAAAAAGGGCGAAAAATTATTAGAGATGACAATCTTCTTTTGTCGAGTCTAATACTCTACGCATCCACCGAGTAATAGTACATATTCGCAAAACCACCCACCGGTGAAAAATAGTCTAGAGGAAAAAGGGCAAAAATTATTAGAGGCGACAACCTTCTTTTGTCGAGTCTAATACTCTACGTGTTCACCGAGTAATAATACATGTTTAAAAAAAACTGCGGTTATGACCCGTTGGCAAATCCCTAAGTTGCTATAAACCTTCGGCGAATCTGTATTTTTTTGGTGACGAAAATATTTTTTCCGGTTTTTTTGGGTGGTGAAAATATTTTTTTCGGGTTTTTTTCGGCGGCAGAAACATTTTTTCCGGTTTTTTTTGTGGCGAAAATATTTTTTTTCGGTTTTTTTGGGTGGCGAAAATATTTTTTTCGGGTTTTTTTTTGTGGCGGAAACATTTTTTCCGGTTTTTTTCGGTGACGAAAATATTTTTCCCGGGAAAAACGGAGAAAGGACCTGAACGTAAGAAGTAGGGACCTGTTTGTTATTTTTTTGGACCTGTTCGCTATCCTGAAAAATTAGAAAAGGGCTTGTTCGCGATTTGAAACTAACGGGAGGCTTTTCTGTAAAATACCGCGCCAGGGACCCAAACGCGAAGGAAAAAAAAATCTTCGTCTCACAGAAAATTGCACAGGGACCTATCCGTAATTTCGAAGAAATAGAGGGGCTTTTTCGCAAAATCGCCAAACAACACGTGGATAGCCCGGTTGCTCTGGAAATCCTTCGGCTTTAATAGGTTAGATAGCCAAACGACACGTGAATGACCCGGTTGCTCTGAAAATCCTTCGGATAGGTTAGATATTCGGCCCCACCGACATCTTACAGGAAAGCTCCCAGAGATAGCATGTTTTGCATGCACGACTGGAGAAACGCTGGGCCATGCAGTGGACACAGGGCGCCATGCCTCCTGCTCGCCAGATTGCGTCAGCGGCCCACACCCGAGGACAAAGCAGCATGACTGTTTCCTTTGATTTACTTATCATTTTCCGCCGCGGCTTTATCCATCCACGTAAGCACCAGCAACGCAGAGCATATGCCGTATCTTATGCCCCAACGCCAAGAAAGTACACATGCATCCAAGGACAAGCTGCATCCGGTTAACACACAACAGTACAATAACTGGCTAAAGAGTGTTTGGTTATCTGCACCATTTTATTTTGTTTTGTATGATCTATTTAGTTAGCGTTGGTCTATATAAGTGATTGCAAATTAACTTATTTGATTGCTTGATTATGTATCTCATGGGTCTACATTAGAGAGAAGCTTAATTTCTATGTTTTATCTATCCTGCATGGAATAATGTTATCGAATTTTCATGCAGAATATTTTCACAATATATGTTTTTTAATTTTTACAATATTTAAAGTCTTGTATTCAATACTGTAGAAAAATCAAGAACAACCAAAATTTATGGACAGAAAGAGTATTGACGAAGCATGCAAGTGACGCGATGGTGTGATGTTATTGTTACGGCAGCATGCACGCTGTAACTAGCTATAGTCTTAACTGGATTAATTGGGTGGGTTGCTGAGTTACTTGGTCACGGTTAACACTGCTGTTACGTCGCTAATTGCAATTACTTATCTGCGTCCATTGGATGAATACGACGTGACCAAAAGTATTTCATTTGTTAACCTGTCGTGATCAGCCTATGGACTTCGCTCGCCTGCAGCCAGTGAGCGAGCCATCCAGCTCGGCCTGTAATCAGGCAAACGCCTATATTTAATCTCAGCGATGAACAAACGAATGAACAATCAAATCGCTGCACGAAATCTTCATGTGCGTCATGGATGACTCTCCTAAAAATTTTAAAAGTACTACGAGCATTACAGGAATCGACACTATTTTTATTGACCAAAAACCAACGAAAATATCTATTTTCATGGGAAAACCGATAAAAATATCTATTTTCTATGAAAATAGGCTGACAAAAATACGGATATCGGCGACCGATGAAAATAAAAGTATTTTCGTTGGTCACGTTGACCAACGAAAATAGTGCCCGTCAACCAGCCCGACACGTGCCTACTGACGTAGCAGGGCTATTTTCGTCATAGCCCTGCCACGTCTGTAGCTGTCCATATGGCGCCATGTGGTGTTCTATTTTCATTGGCCAAGGCTGACGAAAATGCTATTTTAAATTGAAAAAAATACAAAAAATTATAAAAATCTTTGAAAATTCACTGCATACATGTAATTCATAGAAAAATTCCACAAAATTGTAGAAAATTCTAACAACCATAGAGTCTTCATCACAAGTTCATTACAAACATTCATCACAAACATTCATCTTACAAATTCACCACAGTAGTGTCCAAATTCACAAATCCATATCACACAACCATAGTCTCCATCACAAATTCACAAAATCCACATCACAACCTAACAAGTTCATCATATCACAACCTAATTAGGTTCATCGTATCTCACATCACAAGTTCAATAGCTCAAAACTTGATGCTGCAAGTTGACAATCACACACACATACCACAAGTTTACCTCACAAATTCAAATTTAACTTGGTAGAGTGTGGAAATCATAGCCGCCACCCACATCGCCGCCTAAGTTCAAATATTGACCATTGATGGTGACCCTGAATTACTACCAATATCGCCTCCGGCATCAGGAGGCGGTGGCGGCCCCTGTATGATATATCCAAAAGTTTGTAAAAAAAATGCCACTATTAATGTAAATAACCAGATATTTGGAATGAAATATATCATATTTGTAGGTAGGAAAAAAGCCAGGAGGTGGAGGAGATTGAAATGGTGGAAGTGACACAGCCGATCCCAAGTAAGTAGATAAAATATCCTGAAAAGTAAGAATATCAATTTCATGTGCAAATTTTAAAATCTAGTAACATTAAACAATTCTAAGTGTAAATGGCTATATCTAAACATTGCATATTAGAGAAAAACTTCACAATTGGATGGAGTTGAATTCATAAACTTCACAACTAGCTAACAACTACGGTTCATCGAGCACAATTCAAGATATTTCTTTTAACTTAAAGCATTTGAATTCATAAAAGATCAAATCTATATATTTATTTCTATTTACAGCTTGGTGTACTTACTTGAAGGTGTTGATGTTGTGATCTCTGCCATTCAATCATGTACTGCTCACGTTGCTTCATCCTTTTCCTCTACTTGTCTCAACAGTTCTTCTTATTGCCTCATTGTTACCTAGTGTCGTCTCAGCATCTCTTCCTCCTGGCTAGCATCATGAGAACTTCGTGAGCTACTCTAAGAAGAATGAGACAACCTCGCCTCTGCTAAGGCTTCACTAGACTTGACGATCCCGTTGAACATAGGAAATTTGCCATGTTTTCTGCCACCACCACTCGAATACAAAGCAACCATGTCGATCTCCTCTTTCCTCCGATCATAGTCTTCCCCGTGACGTTCGACCATCAATTCTCCATACCGAGCCCACAACATATACAGTTTAGGAGAAATTTTAAAAATGCATTGAGTTAGTACTTTGGAAATTATACTGACCAAATTTTGTGAAATTGTAGCACTACAAAGCTGATCAGGCTGTGTAGGATCAGCTCCGTAGTGGCCCCGAAGATACGCCTCAATAGAGTTTGACGCAACTCCACTTTGAGCCTCCTGTAATTCAATGTTCACTTGTGTTAGTGAGTATAATTATAAGATATAACCTAAAGAGCTAACAACTATGATATAACAAACATACCATTCGCTTAGCGAGATGAAGATGTCCATCGGCGCCATACCACTGAGTTACCCTAGGGCCTGCCTGGCGATTGCCCCTCTTCATCCTAGACTGCTCCATGAAGGCAGACGAGGCCCAATAGGCACAAAGTGCTCGCCAAGCATCAGGACACTTCCTGAGCCAAGACAGGTCCACCCGAAGTTACTCGTCTTCTCGAAGGTAGATTTGCGAAGCACCTAACTTCTTACTCGTTACAGGGAGTAGCCTTTCTATTATAATATGGTAATCATGACTCTTCAGGCTATTTAACTTTCCAGTTACAATGCTCACCGCACGCCTTAGGTTTGATGTGCAACCATCAAGAAATTTGATATTCTTCAACCACACAAGTATCTCTTTCTTTTCTGCCAGTTTAAGGCGATATGGAGCTCGTGGTTTCCCTCTACGTCCTTCTTTATCTTCTCTCACCTCTAGGGTTGGTCGATCACATATCTCGGCCATATCTTTACGTGCCTTCATATTGTCTTTTGTCTTATCTTTGAAGTCAAAACAAATGCTGACGATGCTCTCCGCAATATTTCGTTCTTGGTGCATAACATCAGTATTATGCAAGAGAATCAAAGATTTAGCATATGGAAGATTCCAAATAGAAGATACGTGAGTCCAATTGTGTGTTTCTTTAACCCCTTCAAACCCATCATCTGTTCAGACTAGCTGATTATGCCAAGCAACGACCTCATGGTCGGTACAACGCTTCGATGGACCCTTCGTAATGATTGTGTCTTTAAAAATGCATTTCTCTACGTTCTAAATGGGTGATCACGAGGCGTGAAACGCCTATAGCAAACAAAGAAGCAGAACCTGCCATCATTTTTCAAACGAAATGCATCAGTATCATCCATGCATATTGGACAATATAACCGACCGTGTGTGCTCCATCCCGAGAACATGCCGTATGCAGGAAAATTATGTATGGACCAAAGATATGCAATACGCATGGTAAAATACTCTTTTCTACTATTGTCGCATGTCCTCGCCCCATTCCACAAACTGCTTCAGCTCATCAACTAAAGACTGCATGAACATATCTAAGTGCTTTCCAAGATGATCAGGCCCTGGTATGATAAGGGTTAGAAATACAAACTCATCCTTCATGCATAGCGAGGGAGGAAGATTGTGTGGAATTGCAAAGACAGGCTAGCAAGAGTATGAGACTGCACTTGTGTTGAAAGGTGTGAAACCGTCACTGGCCAACTCAATCCGCACATTCTGAGGTTCTTTGGCGAAGTCTGGGTCATATCTATCTAATGCCCTCCACGCCTCTCTATCCGATGGATGACCCATAGTACCCTTATTAACACAGACACCTTCTTTATACCACCTCATATGCTGAGCAGTCGACTTTGATAAGTACGACCGTTGGAGTCTTGGTGTGAGAAGCAGGTATTGTAACACCTTGACTGATACTCTTGTTGGCGGCACAATTCCCTCTTCGTTCACTAGCTCCACATATCTAGATTTCTTGCAAGATGTACAATGATTTGCATTTGCATTTTCTTTCCAGAACAACATACAATTATCGATGCAGACATCAATCTTCTTATAAGGCATTCTAAGGCCGGAAAGATGTTTTTTGGAGTTATAGAAGTCCTTGGGCATCTTATAACGCTTTGGTAGAATTGCAGATATCAAATTAATTAGATCATTGTAACAACCTATAGAGAAATTGTACTTTAATTTGATAGCCATTAGTCGTATCACGGCAGCAAGCTGCGTAACACTCGTGGATTCATGCAAAGGTTCTTCTGAAACGGAAAGAAGACTAAACAATTCCTTAATCTCTGGTCCGGGCTGATCCTCAAGCTGCCAAACAAAATCACCCTTCATTTCATCCCGCCGATCCTCTGGGTCATCGAAAGCATCGACTAAATTGGACATATGTCCTTGCGGGGCCTCATCATGCTCATACCATGTCTGATAATTCGGCATGAAACCATATTTGCAGAGGTGGTGCTCCATATCAGACTTAACATGCCGAACATAATTCCGGCACCTAAAGCACGAACACTTTGCCAAACCACCACCTGGAGATGAGGAGTAGACAAGATCCACAAAAGCTTATATATTCACTATCCACTCTTTTGTGGGCATCTCATTACTTCTCCAATCACTTTACAACCATGCACGGTCATCTCCTATTTTCTATGCACTAGGTTATGCTGACGAAATTTCACTCAGATGCTAAGATATGTCATAAAACCCATGCTTCGTCGTCCATCCCTAGGCTGTCCAAAAATATGGACAATTCCGGACCGACACAATTCACAATTTAATGTGAAATGTGTCGCTCCCGAATGGGTGACATATAGGTTGGGTGACTCGTGTTGGAGAGATAATTAAAACTTCACATCTTTGAGATGACATTGTCTAGTCTTTAAAACCATACGACATAATAGCACCATCTAGTTTCAATTAGAAAGCCACTAGAGAATATTCCAAGTGATGAAATTAAATTTCAAACATAGATACAACAATTAAATCGATATTCCACATTGGTCAACAATACTAAACTATAATTGATTTTCACCACTCCACACTAAACATGAATTAATTTATCTCAATGCACTAATATTTAGTAAACTAGAGTACAATTTAGATACACTATGCTATAGCATAATTATCTATCATTCACTAAATACATACTAACAATTACTAAATATATACTAGACCGAAAACATGAATTAATTATCTACCATATACTAACATTGACTATGCTAGGGTATATTTTTTAGCAATCAAATTCACTAAACATATTATCTATCATTTTTTACTATTCACAATACAAATTACAAGAGAAATAACATTCACAAAATTAGAGCACAATTAGAATTCACTATGTAAGAGCATAATTTAATACCAACAAAATTCACCAACTTATATATCACTCATTATCATTCACAATGCAAATAAAAATTGATGCTAGCAAAATACAAATTTTTCCGTCTACAAAGATATTGAACTCACTGCTTCACCTGATGGGGCAGTGGGTAGGTGGCCTAACTTGGCGAGGTGGCTAGGCTTGGCGGCGGCTTGTGGCGGCGCGCCATGCCGGCGAGGTGTGGGGACGAGTGGCGATAGCAGCAGGCTGCTAGGATCAAGGATGCGCCTAGAGGGGGGTGAATAGGCGTTTTACAAAATTAATCGCTCTTCTAAAATAATCGCTCTAAGCAACCCCTATGTCAAAACCTAATCAAAGATAATGCGGAAGCGATAAATTAGGTTTTGACAATTAAGGCCTAAATCAACTAGGCTTACTAGTGCACTAACTAAATTATGTCTCTATACTAGAATTGCTAAATTGAACAAACAATCGATACTAAACAATTCTAATTACAATCAAGCAATTGATAAATATACAATAAAGTAGATGCTTGAAGGTAAAAGAGACAACCGATATTTTTCCGTGGTGTTAGGAGACTTGCTTGTCTCCCTAGTCCACGTTGAGGCTAGCCCAAACCCTTGGACCGGCTCCGCAATGAGCACCGCCCGATTCCACTAGATGTGGTTTTTCACGCTTCAGTAGCCTCAACCCAAACCTTCACAAACTTTCTTGGGGCTTTTCACAACCTTGAGAGCTCGCAAGACGACGCCTACACCGTCTAGGAGTCGGCAACCTCCAAGAGTAACAAGCCGAGTCCGCTCGAGCTTCACCGAGCACAACACATACGCTCGCAGTGATCACCAAGTGCAACACATGCACCAAGACCTTCCTCAAGTGCAACACATGCATAAGAGGTCACTCAACCACTCCTAATTGCAACACATGCAATTAGTCTCACTCTTAGCTCAAAATCAACTTGTGGGAATGCAACACATACAAACCATCTCCCAAAAACTCACACAAGAGCCAATACACAAATGAGAGCTTCAACACATGAACCACCTCACTCAAAATGTTCAATCAACCAGCAAATGCCCCCCATGACCTCCTTTTATAGCCTCACAAAGAAAACTAACCGTTGGGGGGGCAAAACGGACATTAAAAGTCTTTGAAACTAGTTGTTGCTCAAGATCACCAGCAGATTATCAAGGCCATGAGGAGCGGTAGTACCAGCCTAGGAGCTCAAAAGAACCTCCTCGGCAAATAACTATCAAGAGGGCGGCACTCACTGCCCTACGGGCGGTAGTACCGTTGTCGGCGATTCCGCCGACAGCCCGGCTCACAGACCGGGTTTGGTTCGAAGGAGGCGTCTTCGCGGCTGGCTAAACCTAGAGGGTGAAAACCCTAGAGACTCCCACGCGAGGGATTCCGGCGTCTATGAACTAGGGATAACACCAAGATTTTACCCAGGTTCAGGCCCCCTTTTGTCTTGGGTAATAGCCTTACTTCCCGCTCGATTGGTTTATAGAGTGTGCAAAGCTAGTACCAAGCTCTCAGGTTACAAGTTCTCTCTTAGACTATGCTACGGAGCTCTTGCTTGCTCGTTCTTCCACCTTCGACCCCCTTTTCCGCATGCACCCGAGGGCCCTTATATAGGCAGGCACCGTAGGCAGGTGTACCAAGGAGGGTCATCATGCTTATCTTCATACATTTATTACCCCTTCCCGTGCTGTCCCGTTCCTCCAGCCTCATTAAATGCCGACGCATGGCTTCGCCTGGTCCGCCCGGGATGTGACCCCTTCTTGATGGGTTGGTGAGAGGTGTCAGAGGAATGGGCTTGTAGCAGAAATCCTTGCAGTTGATGTGTCGACACGCTGTCCCCGCCGCCTAATCGATGACGACAGGAAAGGAGCCTTCGAGGTGAAGCCACCTCGCACCACCTTTTTGTCTTGCGGTGGGGCGAGTAGGGCGTGCTCGCCCACCTGCTCGCCGGGCGCCACGTGGACTGACCGCCGGGCGAGCAGGGCGTGCTCGCCCACCTGCTCGCCGGGCGCCACGTGGACTTGTCAGGTTGACCGCTTTTGTGCGGCGGAGAGGGTACCCCAGCGTAGAGTACGCTGACAGTAGCCCCCGGGCCCGCCCTGGAGCGCGTACCAATGCTTCCTTTAGAACCTTCATTAAATGTTTAGCGTGCTCCTGGGTGGGGCCATCACTCATGAGGATACGACCGCCTCGGTCCCCCCCGCGTATCCGCAGATTTTTCTCGGGACCCGAGGCGACGCACGATTTTTGTCCCTTCGCGAACCGTCGGTGTGGGGGCGCATATATAGGTTCATCTGAATCAAGTGGTTTTACGCCTTCTTCTTCCTTGCGCACCCCTAACTTTCGCTTCTTCAACCTTCTTGCTTTAAGTCCCTTTGGCCTTTTGCCCCTTTCGCTCTCATGGCTTCTTCGGGCTCGCCTTCCTTTCCTGCTTCCACGGTGGACTCCTACACGGTGGGGAGACTCCACACCATCGTGCCGGAGGGCCCTCTCCATTTCCGGGCCGGGACCCCCACACCACAGTGCCCCGCCGACGAGATCATCATCTTCGTGTGGGGCATCATGGCGGGTCTGGTGCCGCCTTTCTCCGACTTTTTCCTCACCGTCCTCCACTTCTACGAAATTCATCACCTTCATCTCACCCCCAACTCCATTCTTTTCCTCGCTGTCTTCGCACACCTCTGTGAAATGTTCATGGGGGTGATGCCGAACCTTCCACTCTTTTCGCTATTTCTTCTCTTCCGCGCCTCCGACGGCGATGACTGCTGAGCCGCCACTTCCGCCCCGGATGGGATGGCACTCGCTACATTCCTTCCAAATTTCGCTCAAACTAGAAGGCTCGGCGCAATAATGGTCAGACGCCAATGATGACAATGAGTCGAGTCTTTGGAGGTGCCCGTCGAGCCAATGGCGGCCACCGAGAATCGAACTCGCCGTCAAGAGACGGCGGAGCTTCGCAATGGCGGCCGCATCAACAACTCGCGGACGCCGTTAACAGGGCGCTGATCGTCCGGATTTCAGATCCGAAGATTGAGCCCTTCGTCGCCAGATTCGCCGGCGTGGCAATACACGGACGACAACGACATCACCCGTGACTTTCCTACCGTAAGTCTTCACCGCTACCTTTTGGCTTTTTCTCAGATTCGCGCCTTTTGAGTCGCTTACCAACCAAAGATTCGATACGTGTTGCTTTTTAATCTTTGCCAGCGCGAAACTCGGATGGGCCACGACGCCAGTGGCTCTCCGGCTTATGCCGCCGATTCCGTCGGCTCGACTTCCTCATCGCCCGCCACTCGCCGACGGAACTGCGGAGCGCCGAGATCGCCAGTTGCCGCCGCCATGGACTCCACCGCCTCGCCGTAGTGCCACGCGCTACCGATGATCGGGACGATCTCCTCTGCTGATCGGGCGCGGCAGCGGCCACTCATCCCGACACCTCAAGCCCGGCGAAGAAGGTTCCGCCATGCGGCGAAACTGCGCCGCCACCGGCCAAGGGCTGCGGTGACCTCACATGGGCGCCACACGGCCGCCTAATCGCAGAGCCGATCAAGACCGCACCGCTGCCGCTGGGCGCCAAGATCTCCACCTCCGGCCCCGGCACCATCGCCGCCGGCGTTAATGCAAGCAGACGTCGGCTCGGACGACGGCGCGCAACCGCCAAGGCGCCTGCTTTCACCACCCACGCAGACCGACCGCCATGGCGCCGGCCTCATCATCTTCCCTTCACGACTCCTCTGTGGTGCCGATTCACCTTCTACTGGCGCCACCACCTTCGCCACGGGACCCATGCCGCCACTCGACAAGGCGGCTCGAGGTTCCGGGCGGCGTTCATTTAAGGGCGCGCCAGGCGGCCCTCGAGATGCTTCAAGGGGACGACGCCACTCGCGACTCGCAGAGGCGGCGGAGACTCCCGCCAGCGCGCCGACGGCCGCCACCGCAGATCCGGCGGCCGCCCCGACACCGACGCTTCGCTTACCGCCTACTTCACACCGCCGCCACGCCGCTGTTTCGCCATGCCGAGCTTTACGAGCTCGCAATCTACACAAAGACACTTGGCGACTTCGCCATGGCCGCCGGACACGGAGCCCGGACGGCGAGGCAGCTGACGGGGGCGATCGACGAGTTGACGCGGGAGCGGGTGAGGGCGGACGCGATGATGGCGCAAGAAAGGGCCACCGCGACGCTCGCCGCCATGCAAAGAATGGCGGAGAGGGCCGAGGCGCGCAGAGGGCTCAGAGTACGAGGCCGACCGCCTCAAGCGCAACCTCACCACCATGCTCAAGGAGCTTTCTGCGCATCGAAGATGCTCGAACCTTTGGGCGTGGGCCGAGACGCCCTCCAGACACCGCCTGCGAAGACGCCTACGCGACCAACCAGGCCGCGGAGGCACTCCGGGGATTGCCCGCCGCCCTAGCCGCACGCTCCACCAGGGAGGGGCAAGAGGTTGCGGCGGTGACTGCAAGTTTCGTGCTGGCGTGCTGGGCCAGCCGCGACGCCTCCCTGGACCCGATGGCGGCAATGGAGACCGGCATCGTGGGGGACGCCGCCAAAGTGAGGCACGCAGCAAGCGCCGCCGAACACTTGGCCGGACAACTGCATGTGCAGGAGCCGGTCATGAATGTCTCCACCCCGGTGGCGGAGGAAGAAGACGTCGGCGACATCGACGTGGGCGGCGAGTGAAGGGCCGGGCCTCCGCCTCACTTCTTTTGTTTTTTATTTCTTTTGTTGACCACCGCTCTCTGCAGATAAACATTTTAATCAATTTTAGCTGTAATGGATGTTTCTTGGTTTTATTTTCATGCGTGTTTGCTGTGCTTATTTGATATTGCGTGCTGGAACCGCTAGGCGACCAACTTGAAACTCAGTTGAGGCGCCAGTTAGGCTTTTAAGTTCAGGCAATGTCCCTGAATTCTCAGAAGGTTGTATGCAACTAACCACAAATGTAAGCACAACGCGCATAAGTCGCATAGAACTTAGGCAAAGACGGCTTTAGGGCGCAATAGCCCGTGCTTAGGCACAAAATAATTTGCCGTTAGGGTTTTATGCAGGGTTGTCACTGGCTCAAACCTTCTCGAACTTAAATCCTTGTGATCTCTTAGAACTGTACCCCATGTGGCGATAAGATGATAAGGTCGAGGAGTGGTCTTGGACCGTGACATTCAATCGGTGACAACCAACGGTGCTTCCGAGAGCCAACCCGAGGCGCACGAGCCGTGTTTGAATACCGTGCAAGCTTACACTCGTCACTTAACCTTACTAGATGCTCACATCAAGACTTTCCTTTTTATCACCAAGGAGTCGTCGGGTTTATGATGTCTATGATAACCATGCATAATTTAATCAATTTCGACATACGATAAGCAAACAAATAGAAGTGTCACTTAAAACACTTATCGGCTTGGCGCTAGCCGGTGCCCAACCCAGCAGATGGGCGATCAGAAGCATCTCGGCGATCAATTTCAAGCTGACTGGCGATCAACATGAGCCTGGGCGACCAGCCCCAAGCGTCTGGCGGCCACGAAGAAGATTCGGCGACCACGAAGGAGCTTAGGCGACCGGCCCCGAGCTCTGGCGACCACGAAGAGGCTTGAGATCTCATGCAATAAGGCGGTGACTCCATGCCTTGGTGCATGACTACTAACAAAATGAGTAAGCATATGCAAAATAAAATCGAACGATATAGGGTCCCGCATGGAATGAGCCCGGTCCCTTCTTGATTCCTAAGTCCTTGCGATTTTTTGGAGGTCGAACCATGGTGTTTGGCGTCAAGGTCATGCGGGCTTCGTGAGGGATACTAGACTAACGATGCTCACGGTGGCAACCGGTGCTTCAGGAGCCAACCCGAGGCGCGCGAGCCGCGTTTGAGCATCGCATCTAGCCCGTCCCCCGGTCGCCCGTCCTTGTTGGACACAAGCACCAGGCGACTCTATAGATCACCAAGGAATTAGCAGGCGTACGGAACCAGCGGCATTCATGCAAAAAACTCGCCGCTAAGGGCACAGAAAGGGACAACAATGGTAAATTGGAAGCCTTCTAGGCAACAACTTTACTATCCGCCAGAAGCCACCAACCAGCCAAGGGAGAATCTTACCTCATGGCTGACCGGGGCGAGCAGCGGGGCACTTACAACTTCTTCAAGGATAGAATTTCCGCAACAACTCTATGTTATAGGAATTAAATCGGTTCTTCATTGTCCTTAGTGGCTAACCGACCGCCTGCCGAGATATCAAACCACCTTAAAGGCCCTCCCATCGGGAGACAGTTTATGCAACCCAAGATGCGTCTGAATCTCGCAAGAAGACCGTGTCGCCATCGCCGTTGTTCTTCAAAGACCGGGTGGCGTGGTACCGCTGAGACTTTGTCAGAAGCGGCGGCGGAGAGCAAGCGATCCCGCACCTCCTCCAAAAGGTTGACATCTTTTCGCCAGAGATCCTCTTGGTCTTCTTCGTTGAACACCGAGAGCGGGGAACCGAAAGCGATTTCGAGGGGAGAAACGACCCGCCCCATACACAGGAAGAAAGGCGTTTCGCCCGTGGCCCGGCTAGGTGTGGTACGGAGCGACCACAACACTGCCGGGAGCTCTTCCGTCCACCGCGCGCCCCTTTTGTGAAGTCGATCAATCGCTCTTGTCTTGAGGCCCTTCAAAGACTAGCGTTGCGCTGCGTTCGCTGTTCGTTGTTTCATGGGATGGGCCACCCAGCAAAACATACCTTGGTGCCCATTTCATCGAAATTCCGTGAAAGCCGTCATCGTGAATCGGGTCCGTTGTCGGTAATGATGCGATCGGCGACTCCAAAGCGCGAAGATCCCGCATAAACTTGGCGGCGGCGGCGGCCGTGATGGCACGCACCGCCGGCCTCAACCCACTTTGTAAACTTATCGATGGCGACGAAGAGGTGGGTGAAGCCCTCGCGGGCCCGAGAACGGACCAGATATCCAAATTTCTGCATCGCAAACGCCAAGAGAGCGGGATGGTTTGCAGAGTCTGGGCTGGTCGGTGGATTTGCTTGGCGAAGAACTGACAGGCTTCGCAAGTCCTCACCAGCTCGCAAGCATCCTGGAGGGCAGTAGGCCAATAAAATCCCTAGCGGAACGCTTTACCGACAAGCGTTCGACCGGACATATGGCTCCCGCACACGCCTCCATGGATATCAGAGAGCAGGTTGCTCCCCTCTTCCCGAGTGATGCACTTCAGTAGAACTCCATTTCTGCCCTGGCGATATAGGTCCCCACCTACCAGGGTATAGCACTTGGCCTTACGTGCAATCTTCTCAGCTGAGGCATCATCGTCAGGGATTACTTGGTCACGCAGGAAGGCTAGGATAGGATCCATCCACCGATCTTCTCGCTGCGTGGCGACCACTCGGTGCTCGCCGGGTACTCTGCACTGGCCAAGCTTTTCCCTGGCGCCGCTTTCGGCGGAAGACCGCCATCTTCCTCCCGGACTGGGGTCGAGGCGCACGCTTATCTTTCCCGAATTGGGGGCTATGACAAATCACCGCCCTCTCCGCCGAGCGAGGTCAGAACGGCCTTTGCCGCCCCTCTCGAATCGGGGTCAGGATACGGCACCATCGTCCCCACCTGAATCGGGGGCCGCGATGGATGGTCGCGATAGCCTTTCTTCGAAGACTCCGACCGGAACAGGAGCCTTTGAGGACACAAGCTGCGAAAGCCCGTCCGCGAGGTGATTGTCGCGCCGGGGGACATGGATATATCCCAAACCTTCAAAATGACGCTCCATTTTTCGGACCTCCGCCAGGTACGCCGCCATGGTGGGGTCGGAGCACTGAAACTCCTTCCGCGCTTGATTGATGACCTGCAGGGAGTCTCCCTTGACTTGGAGACGCCGAATGCCCAACGCCGAAGCGATAAGCAATCCCGCCAGCAGGCCCTCGTACTCGGCTACGTTGTTTGTGGCTTTGAACTCGAGGGCGACCACGTACTGGAGGATGTCGCCGGTCGGGGAGACCAGGACAACTCCAGCCCCCGCGCCCTCCAACCTGAAGGAACCATCAAAGAACAAGGTCCAGGGAGAGTGTGCGGGAGCTTCTTCAGCTTCCGGAGTGGCGGGAGTCCATTCGACGACGAAATCCGCCAGCTTCTGACTTTTGATGGCGGTGCGGGGTACGAATTTGAGGTTGAATTCCCCCAGTTCCACCGCCCATTTTGCAATCCAGCCCTCTCGCTTCTCGGTTGTGGAGGATCTCGCAGAGGGTAGGCCGTGACCACGGTAATTTCCGTCCTTGGAAATAATGGCGCGGCTTCTGGACGCCACCAGACAGCGTCAGACAAGATTTTCTCGAGCTGCGGGTATCGGGTCTCGCCGTGCAACACTTTGTCGATGTAGTACACCGCCTCTGGACACCTTCTCTCTCATAATCAAGACAGCGCCACCACCTCGGGGTGGCAGCTATGTCAGAGCAACGGCTCACCCGGGCGGGGAAACCAAAGACCGGGAGAGGAGAGGTACTGCTTCAACTCTTCAAACGCCTTCTGGGCTTCTTCAGTCCACTCAAAGTGGTTTGTCTTCTTCAGCAGCTTAAACAGAGGCAAGCTTTTTTCTCCCAGCCGGGCAATGAATCGTCCCAAGGAGGCCAGGCGATCGGCCAGGCATTGAACTTGCTTGAGTCGTGCCGGCGGCTTCATATGCTCGATGGCTGATATCTTGTCAGGGTTGGCTTCAATGCCCCGGCTGGACACCAGGAAGCCCAATAGCTTGCCGGAGGGCACACCGAACACGCATTTCTCGGGTTGAGCTTCAGGCAATTCTTCCGGAGGTTAGCAAAGGTTTCCTCCAGGTCTTGGATCAGTTCTTCACTCTTTTTGATCTTCACAACTAAATCATCAACATAAACCTCAAGATTTCACCCTATCTGGGGGCGGAAGGTAATGTACATGGCACGTTGGTAAGTGGAACCAGCAATTTTTAAACCAAAAGCCATTCTTACATAACAAGAGACACCGTAGGGGTTACAAAGCGGTCTTTTCTTCATCTTCAAGTGCCATGCTAACGGTGGTATCCCGAGTACGCATCCAGAAGCACAAGAAGCTAAGATTCCTACCGTGGAGTCGACAATGAGATCGACCCCGGCGGGGTAAGGGTCCCAGGCAGGCCTTGTTGAGGTCGGTGAAGTCGACACATGCGCCATTTCCGTTGGACTTCTTGGACGAGCACGTGGTTGGCGAGCCACTCAGATGAGAGACCTCCGGACAATCCTCGCGCCAACGGCTTCTCTACCTCCTCTCGAATGGCATCTTGGCGCTCGGGCGCCGCCTCGGACCTTCACGGACCAGACGCCTCGGGGAGCATCGCTAATCGATGCTCGATCACCTCGGGGACCCGGTCATGTCGGACGGTTGCCAGGCGAACACGTCGGAGTTAGACTGGAGGAAGGTGACGAGCGCGTCTTCCTATTTGGCGCTGAGGTTGGCGCCAATGTTGATGGTCTTTCGGGGTTCGCCCGTGCTCAGGGCGACCACCTTAACCTCACCGGTGAGCCAGAGAGGCGCTGGTCCGGCTCGAGGGCTCCCGAGGAAGTGGCGTCGAGCGCCCGATGTGGTGCTTGGCAGTCTGCGTGACCTTGAAACAGCGCAAGGCCTCGGCCCTATCCACCCTGATCACAATGGGGCCAGCGGGCCCCAGCATCTTCACCACCATGTACGCGTAGTGGGTGGCCACCATGAACTGGGCCAACGCGGTCGGCCGAGTATGGCATTATAGGGGAGGTCGAAGTCGGCGACCTCGAAATCCACCAACTCGGTGCGATAGTTATCCCTCTCCCCGAAGGTGACAGGAGGCGACCGACCGGGGCATCAAACCAGCCTCTGGGGCTACCCCGAAAAAGGGCAGAGCTGGGCGCAGATCCTGCCGCGGGATCTGAAGCGCCAGGAACACTGAGGAGGACAGAGGTTGATAGAACTCCCTCCGTCCACCAAAGACGCGGCGAGCCGCACGTTCGAATTGGGCGACACTACGACCGGAGATGCCCCAGCCGTTGGCGCTCGGGATGGTCAACTCGACTAAAGGTGAGCGCTTGCTCGCACCACTTCAAAGATCCGACCCGCCCGAGCTTGATGTGGTGGCACACACTTCCTCTTCACCGCTTGTGGCGGCGTTGGAGGGGAAGGTGGACGAACCACCATGGATATAGGCCACCACGTGATCGGCCTGTTGGAAGGCCAGCGGGGGATCTTCATCTTGATCATCGTCGGGGCGGCGTTCCTTGAGCCGCTTCTCCACCATCTTGTCCACGACCCGACAATTGTCCAGGTCATGGGTATTGGTTTTATGTATCGGGCAGTAGGGCTCGCCCTCCTTTTGGTCGCGGCGGTCGTTCCAACGACCGCGGCGGTCATCGCGCCGATCACGACGATCGTTACGCCGGTCACGACGGTCGTCACGCCGCTCACGGCGATCATCACGCCGATCGTGACGGTTGCGCTTCCGAGGCGCGGGATCTTCTTCGTCGTCGCGCTCGGCGGCCAGGACCTGCCTGGTTTCTCCCGCCTCGCGCTTCCGCGCCTTCTTGCCCGCACGGCCGGAACCCTTCGAGGTCCCGGCCTCGTCCTTGCCTTGGCCACCCTTGGGGGGCCAGCGCCGCCCTCGCCTCATGCTGCCGCGCACACTTATGTGCGAGGGAGAAGAGCTCGGAGGTGGAGCTGATGGTACGGGTGGCTATCTTCTCCTTCATCTTGCGGTCGCGTACGCCCCTCCTGAAGGCGATGACGACCGATTGCTCGGAGATGTGGGGGATTGTGTTGCGGCAGTGGCAGAACCGCCGGATGAAGTCACGAAGCGACTCCCCCTTCTCTTGCTCCAGAGCGTGGAGGTCGTCCTCCACGCCGGGCTGCGCAAAGGAGCCCTGAAAGTTGGCGACGAAGAGGTCGCACAACTTACCCCACGAGTGCACCGATCCTCGGGGGAGATTTAGCAGCCAGGAGCGGGCAGAGCCTGTTAAGGCTGTTGGGAGGTAGTTGGCCATGACCTTTTCAGATCCGCCAGCTGCCCGCACCATCGTTGTGTAGATTTGGAGGAACTCCTCCGGGTTGGTGGTGCCGTCATATTTTTCTATGGCCGCCGGGCGGAACCTGTCCGGCCACGCCACACGGCGCAGCCGCCGGGAGAAGGCCTGGCACCCGACGCCGTAGAGGGAGCCGAGCCGCTCATCGGGAGCCTGGTCCGGAGACCGTTCATGGGAGCGCGAGGCCCGGCTCCTTGGAGAGTCGGAGGAGTGAACCTCCTCCTTGGCCCGAGAATGAGAGCCACGGGGACTTCATCGTCAACCGCTACCCGCCATCGCAAAGCGTTCTTGGTGCAGGTGGCGCGGCGAAGCGCGAAAAGGTCATCACCGCCGCCGGCGGCTCTCGTCAAGATGAGAGCGAGGTCCCCATGGTTCCTCGAGGAACCGGACCGTCTTCTTGTAGCGCCCTTTCCTTGACCCCGCCCACCGGCCAGGCCTTTCGTTAGGGCGGTGGAGGCCTGAGAGCGCCCTGCATGCGCCTTAGGCGTCAAGGTACAACCGATACCTGACCGGCCGGGAGGCCCTACCTTGCCGGGCGCGTCCACGAGGCGGCGATGTTCGCAGACCACGGAGTGGCCGGAGTCTCCGCGAACTCCATGGAGGGTGGTCGAGAAAAGCACGCTGCGTGCAAGTTACGGGGCAGTGGCGCCTCCATGGCGACTGCGGACGCGACGGCCGCTTCCCCACTTCCAAGGGAGCAAGCGGCGCTTTGTGGGCGGGTGAGACGGTCCCTCAAGCTGTGCGATGACTGGAGGCGCCTTGGTCGCCGCCGCCCGCGATATTACGATCTTGAGAATCCGCCATCTTCAGATGCACGGCTTACTTCTAAATCACGGACGCCAAGTCCGCCGGGAGTTAGCTGGGAAACCAACCACTAGCCCCTACTACGGCGCGCCTGCCGGCGATTCCGCTCGACAGCCCAAGCGCCTATAGACCGGGTTTGGTTGGAAGGAGGCGTCTTGGCGGCTGGCTAAACCTAGAGGGTGAAAACCCTAGAGACTCCCACGCGAGGGATTCCGGCGTCTATGAACTAGGGATAACACCAAGATTTTACCCAGATTCAGGCCCCCTTTTGTCTTGGGTAATAGCCTTACTTTCTGCTCGATTGGTTTATAGAGTGTGCAAAGCTAGTACCAAGCTCTCAGGTTACAAGTTCTCTCTTAGACTATGCTACGAAGCTCTTGCTTGCTCGTTCTTCCACCTTCGACCCCCTTTTCCCCATGCACCCGAGGGCCCTTATATAGGCCAGGCCAGCCGGGGCAGGTACCAAGGAGGGTCATCATGCTTATCTTCATACATTTATTACCCCTTCCCGTACTGTCCCGTTCCTCCAGCCTCATTAAATGTCAACGCATGGCTTCGCTGGTCCGCCCGGATGTGACCCTTCTTGACGGGTTGGTGAGGCGTCGAGGAATGGGATTGTAGCGTAAATCCTTGCGGTTGATGTGTCGACATCATTGCCTGCCGCCCGTAGCAGACGACAGGAAGGAGCCTTCGAGGTGAAGCCACCTCGCACCACCTTTTTTGTCTTCTGCGGCGGGCGGCAGGCGTGCTCGCCCACCGCTCGTCGGGCGCCACGTGGACTGACCGCCGGGCGAGCAGGGCGTGCTCGCCCACCTGCTCGCCGGGCGCCACGTGGACTTGTCAGGTTGACCGCTTTTGTGTGGCGGAGAGGGTACCCCAGCGTAGAGTACGCTGACAACCGTTTTTGCGGTACTACCGCAGTACAAAATGCGGTACTACCGCACCTGCTGTTTCAGCACAGACGACACTCAGAAAAACGGTCATAACTTTTGACTCCGAACTCCGATTTAGGTGATCTTGGACTCTATGCGAAGCTTATCACGAGGGCTAAAATCTCCACTCATTTTCATGATTTAAGCAACCATAGATATTTTCTAAAATCATAAAAACAAAGACTCTAATGTAGTCATTCAAGTCCAATTTTGATTTTCTCGAAATCCCTCACATAGACTTGATCAAAAGCATGACTACGAGCTAGCAAGGGTCAACAAACTTGAACCATGTGATGGTCATCTCTTGATCAAAATATTTTGCAAAACACATTTGCAAATACTATTCACATGTTTTCAAAGAACTGCATGTAAACTCCAAATCCAACTTGCTTAAGCATCCTCGTTTTGCAACACATACAAAACCTAGTTCCATGCAAAACCAAAACAAACTCAAATGCATGAGCTCACTATTTGCAACACATGCAAATCTTAGCTCCATGCATAACCCATAAATACAAATTGCTTAAGCCCTCTCCTTTTGCAACACATGCAAAACTTAGCTCCAAGCAATCACTTCAAATAAGAAATTGAATTAAAACAAGCATAAGCTATTTTTCTTTGCAACACATGCAAGTACATAGCTCATGTGAGCACCAAGCATGAATTCAATATTCGCAACACATGCAAAATACGAACTTCATGCAAAAACCAACGCATACGCTTATCCCACTTGCAACACATGCAAATCAAAGCGATATGCAAAACCAAAGTACGAGCTTCACCCATTCGCAACACATGCCAAATGGTTAGCTCCATACAAAAACCAAACAAGTTGAGCTTGAGTGAAACGCGGGTTGAGCTCACCGACACATGATGAAGCTCAAACTAGAAAACTCGACCCCTCTTAATAGTACGGCGATAAAAACTAGACTCAAAGACTAGAAAGTCCTTAGCCTATCTAGTTATACCTTCGCCGCCGCACGCGATCCCCTTTGGGGCTTTTAAGATCTTTGATCTTTTTGCATCTCCCCGGGATCGTCACCCTTCTTCTCTTCTTTGTCCATCATCTCTTGATGAATTTCTTCTCTTCTTTTCTTCGGGATCTCTTTTTGACGCCCATCTTCACTTGATGCGTCACTGTCCCGTTTTCTTATCTCAACCATTTTTGGACTTAACCTAACTCAATCATAACTCATGAAAATAGTTAGTCCAAGATGCATGGTTGTCTCAATTACCTCTTACACTCCATTAACACATAATGGATGCCTTTAGGTCAATTGAGCACAACCTAAATCAATTTGAATGATTAATATGTGTCTTAAGTACAATAATGCAACACATGCTTCATTATACTTAAGAACTATTCATTTGTCCTTAATTAATCAAGTAACACCATCAACACATGATGAAATGTTCTTTAGTGATTATTAAGACAAATGAACTTAATTTAAATTTTTATTTAAATTGATATGAGTATAT
The DNA here is from genome assembly GCA_036346375.1 of Guadua angustifolia. NCBI lineage: Eukaryota > Viridiplantae > Streptophyta > Magnoliopsida > Poales > Poaceae > Guadua > Guadua angustifolia. The sequence goes on along the minus strand of CM070504.1, from coordinate 2,466,696 downwards.
ATTAACTACTCAAGTTTTCATATACTCATGTTGATGCAAAATAATGATCCATAATGTGTGAACTATATGGAAATGATCATTACTCTAAATCATCAACTATAGAATATGCCCCGCATGTATATGTGCATAGATATGATTGACTTGGATATAATATGCACATATTCAATTTGATCACATTGGAGTATATCCTACATTATCATGCGTATACTTATAACTAGGCAATTCAAATATATACTTAAGGATTTAGTTTCTTTGTCTTGATCCTTATATGTGTTAATAAAGAATAGATCAATACAATGAAACTTTCAAGTTAAATTACAAACTCCCCCTAAGTATGTGCATCCATGTAATATATGGATTGAGAAACATGATGCACGTTTTGTGGTTAATTTAATAGGGATGTTTATACTTTAACTTGAATCCAAAGTATGCAATTTATACTATAAAGAATATGCATACATACCTTGGGTTTTCCATTTTTCATCCAAATATGAGACTGCTAAACATATGCTCAATAAAACATGTTAGTCTCATAAAGATTAGGTTTGTCATTAAACACAAATTAAACATTAATTAACATCAATCACCAAAACCAAAGGCTCTTGAACTTACAATGAGGCGTGGCGCGGTCATGGAGGCGTGGGTCATGAGGCGACAGTGTGCGGTGTGTGACGGCAGCGTGGACTGCGTGGGGGCGGCGATGTGCGGGCCGCAGCGATAGTGGCGAGGGTTGTGGGGCGGCGGCGTGCAGTACTCGGGGCGCAAGGTACAAACTAGGGCGGCACTCGTGCGGGCCAGCTGGGCCTTTTTGGGGGGCAAGCATTTTCATCGGTCTAGGTTGATGAAAATAGCTAAGCGCCGTCACGTGTTCTATTTTCGTCGTCGGCTTAGGCTGACGAAAATAGCTGGGCCATGCCACGTGTCCTAGTTTCGTTGGTCTAGACCGACGAAAATAGTCTAAAAAATTTGAAACCCCTAGGCGCAATGACTCAAATATTTTCGTCAGCCTTGTCACGAATATCGACGAAAATAAATATAATTTCGTCGGTTCCTACCAGAGCGACAAAATCACTCAGTTATTTACGTCGGCCTTTTTTCGGCCGACGCAAATACTTCATTTTCCTGTAGCAGAGTCGCCTCTTCAACTGACCAAATTTGTTAATTGAATTAGTTCAGCAGTTTAAGATTTTTAAGATATTAGAACTATTTGTATTATATTTTTAGTAAATTTTAAATATATATGTTGAATTTATGATCTTACAAAATTATTGTATAAAACTGTAGAGTGGTACGTAAAAGGTATGCATCAAACAAAAATTTTAAGGGGCTGTTTGGTTGTCTGGTTCTACACGGTCAAACTCACGTGAGCTAGAGAACCAGTGTTTGGTTGCTCGTTGTATTGCGTGAGCTTGCATCCACGCATGCAAGATGACTGTTTGGTTGCCTACGCGTAGTGCAAAACTAGATCAGCACGATGCGCAAAGCACTCGCAACCAAACTCGTAGGAAACAAGCTCTAAACTCGTAGGAAACAAGCTCCATGACCATTTCTCCGAAGCTAGACTAAAACGATACAGACTTCCGCAATTAGATTTGTACGAAATGACAATTAAACAGCCTCTACAGTGTCGACGCCATTGATGATTCATACCATCGGGCCTCATGAGGAGCCGACAAAGAAAAAGCACAAAAAGATATGTGGCAGCCTAAAACACACGTGCGTCACGCAAAGAATATATCCATGGTAAGCTCGTCTCTATGAGTTGTACTGCACTACTGCTACGCGTCTCATTTTAGCTTTATCTAAAAAATGGATGGATAAGATCACCTACAATTGTTTAACGTATCGTTGCAGCAGCAACCGTAGGTGATCCGATCCCTCGTTTAAGAGTGAGCAGCGGTGCTGTAATGACGGACTAACTACTTGTACTGTACAACGATGTACACATAACACTGACAATTGATGCTTGCATTGACCCGTTAGCTGTTAAGTACTTACAGGCATTATCATTCAACTCATACAATCTTTTTTCTACAATTCAGAATTCCACCGAATTACAGTTTTACAAATAATCCAATTCAAAATCTTTTCTGTGAGTGAACTTAAGCTACCTTTTTCTCTAGTGATCTGTGCAACTAAACAAGCACAAGAATTGGTCTTGCATGCAGAGCAAGCATGTTAGGCCTTGTACGTGCATGAGACCGATTTTTTTTTTCTATATAGAAGATTAGCAAAGAACAATATATAATCTTCTGCATGGAGTCCAGCGATTTCATATTGAAGGAAGGTTCCCAAGATAATGGTGTGCTTGATCGGGTGATCTCCTGTTCATCAAGACACGTGAACTTCTTTGTCTACTAGCTAGCTACCGGATCATTCCTAGACATTAGCAAGGAAAAATAGTAAAGCACGACCAGATGCAGCCAAATCTTGATTGTAATTTCATATGTGAAAAAAAAACATGGATAAAGGATTGTGTTGAGCCTAGCTATAGCTAGCTTGTTAACTTAACTAGATGGCTATAAATTGGCAAGCTAGTAAAGCCATTTCCAGTGGGAGTTTCAACTGAGTTTCATTCTTATTAAATGACATGACACATCATTATGTTTGGTGATATGACAAGGTAATTATGAAGAGAGAGATAGAGAGAGTTTCATAGGATGTGAGAGAGTTTCATCTAGATGAAACCTGAGATACACGGTTATCTAGACAAAAACGGTTATCTAGACAAAAACTGATGAAACCTGAGATACACGGTTGTCTAGGTAACCGTGTATCTCAGGTTTCATCTAGATGAAACTCTCTCACCTTCCATGACTGCATAGTTTCATTTCCCAGCTTTCAAGAGTGCCACATCAGTTTTTGTCTAGATAACCGTATATCTCAGGTTTTATCTAGATGAAACTCTCTCACCTCCTATAAAACTCTCTCTATTTCTCTCTTTATAATTATCTTATCATATCACCAAACATAATGGAATATCCTCGTACCCATTTCCCTCGATAGGGATAAAATTCCCCCGTTAATAGCCTCGTGAGAGAAAAACTCTCCTATCCCGGTCCACTAATAGTCGGGCTGGGCCGACTAGTATTTCCATGGACAGCTTTGCTGGGCCGCAAAAAAAATGATCGAGGCGAAGGCTTACTCGATTCAGGCAACTGCCCGTGCCACCGTCTCATCGATCGCAAGGGAACGCGACGCCGGCGCGCGCTGCTCGCGAACGCTTTTGGCGGATAAATTTGGGCGCAGGCGGGAGAGAAATCGCCAAAACCACTCCAAAGTCCAAGCTAGGCTCCCAAACTTCCCGCCGCGGCCGCCGCCCACCATGGAGAGGAAGCAAGCCGGCTACAGCAACCTCGTAAGAACCGCCGTCTCTTCCATCCCGCCCCTGCGTTCTGCTCCACTTTTGCTGTTCCCCTTCGATTCGGTTCGTTGCGGGTCGATTTCGATTTGGACTGAGCGAGCAATGGCAATGGCGCTGTCAATTGCAGGACGAGAGGTACGCGATCCAGGGAGAGAAGTACCAGGGGCAGCAGTACAGCCACATCTACTTCACGCGGCTCCACCACATGCGCAACCGCCTCCACGCCCTCGTCCCCTCCTGGAAGCCGCACCTCCCTGGTCCGAACCCTCGCTTTTCCACACACTGTTTGCTTTAGCTCGTTCGTAATGCTTCCAGTTATGGCAGATAGGGTTGAGGGTGAGCAGTTTGGGGGCATTTTGGCCTGAAATTAGGGGATCCTCTGCTTTGTTTTCGGTATTGACCTGATTTCGTAGTTGATTGTGATATAATATGATCTGTGAATTAGGGTTTCTCTGCTGATCTGCGGCCCTCTAATTCCGTAAAGTGGTTCTAGAAAATTTGGCCAGCCCAGTTGGGAAATTTTAGGTCCTTTGAGCTCACGTTAGGGTTTTAGTAGCAGCTTGGCACATTGACTAGTGTTTTAATTGGTGTAATGGTGAAGTCGGAATGAAAAAAAATCATCTGAGCTTTGTCAAATGCTTACTTTGCACTGGAGCTACTAATTCCAAGTACTCCACCAACATTATGATATTAAGAAACGTGCCTCCTTGTTACGAAGATTGAACAATTGAATCCAGTTAATGGGTTTACTAATTTATACCTTGTGTAGTTATACTTTGTTCATGTCCGTGGGTCATGCAACAGGTGCATGTCTCCTTGCTTATGCATCGAGGGTGTTTACTAGCGTAACTTTTTCCTATCTGGCAGTCACTACAGTGTTGGGACTTGAAGAAGGAAAGGGTTGCGTAATTGTTGGAACTTTATACAAGCGCATGAAACTGAAGCCTTCCATTCTTGACGAATACTCAAAGGAGGTAGTATGATATGACAATTAGTTCTTTCAGGACTTCATATACGGTCTGTATCCCTAATAACTTCAGGGGCCACTGCGTTAACTCTCTGTGCTACAGAGGTCTGCAATTCCTCTTGTTAAACCACACAATTTCATGCATCCTGACGATCATCTCATTCTGGAAGATGAAAGTGGACGAGTTACACTTGCAGGAGCCATACCTCCAGCAGCATATGTGACTGGTAAGTCTTTTTTTTCACTGCCAACTTCTGCTTGGGAATAATACTCGATCATCGATCATCTATAGGAGTTGTAGTAGCTCTCCATGGGAAGGAAACAAGTGCTGGCAACTTTCTTGTTGAAGATGTCCTTGAGGCTGGTCTTCCTCCTCAAACTGCATTGCCTATCATAAGTAATGTTCTCCGTATCCTGCTGTAGTCATCTTTTGACATTTTTTTTCCTTGTTGCTACCAAAATTTTAATGTTGAGAACATTGATCTGAAATTGCCTTTACTTCTTTTAACAGATGAGGACAAGTACGTGGTATTTGTGTCGGGGTTAAGTGTTGGGAGCAGCACATTCAATCCTCTGCAGTTCCAACTTCTTATTGACCATATCACGGGGCATTTGGGTGATGAGAATGTATGCTACTTATCTTAAAATGAGAATTATTCTACTTAGGAGGCATATTAATTTGGAGTATCTCCTTTGGAATTAATTAGGAGCAAACCATAGCATCAAAAATAGTACGTGTTGTGGTGGCTGGAAATTCAGTACATATTTCATCGAGATTCTTCAATGGTCAGGTAATGGCATTGCCTTTCACATGTTTTTGGTGCCACTTTGCATATTGCGTTAGTCCATTGTACTGGTGGTGTCTTCTGATATTTCAGACAGTAGCATCGAAAGATCAATCCAGGATTGCTGAGCCAATCAAAGAACTGGATATAATGCTGACCCAGGTTGCAATTGTTTTTCTCCTCAAATTTTGTCAGTGCCACTGTTCTTGTCTCTGACATTGATCTTGATGTAATCCATGTCCTCTGCAGCTCGTGGCATCATTGCCTGTAGATATGATGCCGGGATGTAATGATCCAGCAAATTTTTCTTTGCCTCAGCAGGTGTGCCTTAAAGTGGATAAATAATTATTGATTTGTACTAGAGCATCCGAGTGCATTTTTTTTATGCATGCATGATTTACTCATGTCTTTCTTTCCTGCAGCCTTTGCATAGATGCCTTTTCTCTGGAGCATCCACCTATAATACTTTTTCATCATGTTCGAATCCACATCAATTCAAGCTTGACAGTGTCCAGTGAGTGTCAGTGTTTTTTTTTTAACTTTCCACAATTGAAGCAACTTGAGATTTTGATGCAAGAAAGCTCTGTATGTAGGTTTATTGGAACATCTGGTCAGAACATAGATGACCTCTACAAGTACTCTGACGCCAAAGACAAACTGGAATTCATGGAAAGAACTCTGAGATGGTGTCATCTTGCTCCGACAGCTCCAAACAGCCTAGGTAATTCTTCAGTCTTCAGACATTTCAGCTGTATTGTGGTGTGTTGAGATTGTATCTGTATGTGAATTTCATAATTGATTTGATGATCATTTATGGTAATTGTATTATCAAAAGCTAGAAGACTCTTCTCAGTTCTCACATATGTATCTGTTTCATTCAGGATGTTATCCATACACAGACAAGGACCCTTTCCTCATTGAAAGTTGCCCCCATGTTTACTTTGTTGGGAATCAAGATAAATATGAAACTCGGTTGTTGCAAGGTAGTACTTCATGTAAGCTTCCTATATTGTTTCAGCACCCAACTTAACATCCTTGTTATGCAGGACCGGAAAAACAAAGTGTGAGGTTAATCTGCATTCCAAGATTCTGTGATAGTGGAGTTGCTGTCCTGGTATGTATCAATAACCACTCACAGTGGTAATTCTATTTTGGTTATCTTGGAAATCTAGTAAGGACTAAGGTGATCAAGTCATCAAGTGGTGCATTTGTTACTTTTACACAATAGCTGTATACAAGTTCCCCACACAAAGAAAAAAGTACACAAGTTAACAAATGACAAACTGTTACTTAGAACATCTCCCTATTTTCGTTTCATTGAAGGTTTAGACTGTTTAGTCATCTTGGCATAAAATAGGAAGAAGCCACTTTTGAAGCACAAAAGCTTTGCTTTCCTTTGGTCTTATTGCATGTATAATGTGGTACGTTGCTAACAAATATACCTATATGTTAATACAGCTCAATTTGAGGAACTTGGAATGCAGTATTTTGAGTTTCTCAACAAGCTTTGACTCCTGACTTGGATCTAATTGCATGGATTGCAAGTGGGCCTGGTTTAGCATGTACTACGGACAGCTTAATCTTGCACTTGCGCAGGGTTTTAAGCTTTCACGAGAAAACAAACTATTGGAACCTGTAGGGGCTCATGTAAAGAGTTACCTCAGAAGTATGTACTTGTAGCTCAGCAGTTCTTTGTTAGATGTGTTATGCCCTAGGTTTCTCCAATTAGATCTTTTGATATAATTGCTCTACACTTCGATGTAGCAAAAGCTGAAACTGAGGCTGCACGGTCTGTACCAAGCAAATAGAAGCTCATGCTTTTCCCAGTCTCCGCTCACCTGATTCATCTGTCAGATGTATTTTTGTCATTAGTCTTAGCAAAATGTACCAGTCTTTTCCAGACAGCTTGTGTTCTTGTGTAGTGTATTATCAGCAGAAATGAGAAGATTCAAGAGTATTTTCTAATTCTAGATGGTGTAAAAATCAACATATTCTCTATTGTCTGATTTTATTTTTGGGCGAAACAAACACGATTGTTTCCTATTAAAAGAGACAAGCTATTGGAAGCTTTTCATTTCTGCATCTCCAAGAAAAAGCTTTGAAAACACCAGAATCATTTGACGGCTCGGAGTTTGGTCTTGATGATCATCAAACTGTCTGGTTGCTAACAAGCTACTACATGTCCTAATCTGAAAACCCCTCATATGTGGATTACCACTCATATTGGGCTGCAGGCCATCACAGCAAAGTGACAAAAGCAGTGCAGTAGATCTACTCCCTCTGGTCTGGTCACAAATAGTTGTTTCGGGCATTTTGACTACTAATTTCTATTATAATTTATTTATAGAACCTAATAAAATTATAATATATGAAAGTACTTTTCAAGGCAAATCTATACATATAATTTTCATATATCAAGTTTAAATATTTTAAAAATATTAACAGCCAAAATTTCAAAAATTTGATCGTATCTATGTTTAAAAACAATTATTATTTATGATCAGAGAGAGTAAATAGGGAAAAAAATCTAATTTGTTTCCCATCCTATTTCCCCACATTTAAGGTCTATTTGGTTTGATGATAAATTTGACTCACTAAATTTTATTAAAATTTGGTATTGCTAAAATTTGATCGCCAGATAAGGCATGCATCAATAAAAATCGCAAACAAACCAAACAAACCCTTGATTTCTGTTTTCTAGTGCCCGAGCCCGACTGTTCGAGTCTGTTCTCAATCTCCCATCTAGTTGTTGCATCCCCTTGCCTCGGACTGCTCCAGAGATGTGAGAACTCCGCTCCACCGCAATCAAACGGGAAAGAAATGAAGAACAGAGAAAGAACAAAAGGAACAGGAAAGAGGAACTCAGATAGAAGTTTCGTGTTTCACAAGACAAATCATATTCCCCTTGTGCTTACAAGCTTTTTCTGCTTATATACCCGACCGAACTCCTTTGATTTCCTACAAGAAGTTACCCGCTACAGTAATTACCGATTCAGTTTACAGCACGTTTTTGAAATTACTATAGCTCCTCATCTACGCTTCTCAACTCCCACTACCAGACCAAGTAATCTTCACCGTTCATTGTCACTTAGCAAAGCCGATGAAGCAATACCCAAGTCACCGATTACGCCCTGTTTTTCGTCTTCTCCCAACCGAGTTGTGACACCACCCCGCTCTACAGGCGTTGCTTGTCCCCAAGCAATCGAGGATGGAAAGCGCTTCCGCACGACATCCAGATCTTCCCAGGTAGCGGATTCCTTTGGTATGCCAGTCCACTTAATGAGCACTTGCACCTGTGCCGAATTACCTTTTTTGACCAACCGCCTGTCTAAAATCACTTCGGGTTCAGTCGTTGTGCTATCCAAGCCAACCAGTTTGGGCAATTCTGAAAAGACTGGACCATAATTGGGATTGAAGGCCTTCAACTGAGATACATGAAATACCGGATGAAGTTGATTTGAGGACGGAAGATCCAATTTGTATGCAACTTGTCCAATCTTATCGACAATTTCAAATGGGCCATAAAACTTATACGCCAGTTTGGGGTACGGACAGTTTACCAACGATGATTGTGCATATGGTTGCAATTTCAGCAAAACTTTTTCCCCAACTTGAAATTGTCGTTCCTGCCGATTTCTGTCAGCTTGACACTTCATGCGATTTTGTGCTACTGCCAATTGCTATCTCACCATTTCGGTAAGCTTGTGTCGTTCCAACATTGCTTCCTGAACTTCAGCACAACCATCTGACAAAGTTGGAGGCAGAGCACCACAATTAGGTTCGCAACCATACAATATCTTGAATGGTGAGCAACCGAGAGATGTGTGGAAACTGGTATTATACCAAAATTCAGCCAACGCGAGCCATCTCCTCCATTTCCCCGGCACCGCCTGAACAAAGCACCGCAAATACATTTCCACACATTGATTAACTCGTTCACTCTGTCCATCTGTTTGGGGATGATATGCCGTGCTGAACTGCAATTTTGTATCGAGAGCTGTGAATAATTCTCTCCAAAAGGTGCTGGTGAAGATCTTGTCGCGATCGGAAGTAATGGACGTTGGCATATCGTGTAACCGAACAACTTGGTCCAAGAACAACTGAGCTACTTTTTGTGCCATGTAGGGATGCTTCAACCCCAGAAAGTGAGCATATTTGGAGAATCGATCCACGACTACCAGGATGACATTACAACCTTCGAACAAGGGCAAACCTTCAATGAAATCCATTGTAAGTTCCTGCCAAGTTGATTCCGGCACAGGCAATGGCTGTAATAAGCCTGCTGGTTTGGTGTTCTCGCCTTTGGCTTGTTGGCAAATGAGACACTGCTTCACAAAATCTGTGGTATCTTGCTTCAATCCTTTCCAGCAAAATACTTTTTTAATTCGTTGATATGTGGCCTGCATCCCAAAATGACCACCAATTGCACTTGAGTGAAAAGCTGAAATTAAGCGAGTACGCAATGCTGAATTGGAGCCAATCCAAATTCGACCATGTTGCCGAATAATTCCTTGCTGCAGGGTGAATCCATTCTCATCAGGGCTATGAAGTGCTAGCTGAGCCAATGTTTGTTGCACGTCGACATCTGTATTATATGAGTTGAGCACTTCTTGAATCCAAGCCGTACCAACACCCATGTCACAAGCATCTATCTCAATTTCAAAAGTGTGATCAAAATTTGGCAACTTCAGAACTGGAGTAGAAGACATTGCAGTTTTCAACTGAACAAATGCATGTTCGGCCTCCAGATCCCAATGAAAAGCCTTTTTGTTCAACAGCTTTGTGAGTGCTTTGGCTATCACCCCATAATTCTTGACGAACTTGCAATAATATCCAGTAAGGCCTAAAAATCCCCTTAATTCAGATACATTGACAGGTCTCGGCCAATTAAGTATCACCTGTGTCTTCTTTGGACGCCTTCACTGGAAATGATGTGGCCAAAGTATTCCAGCCTGGTTTGAGCAAAAGTATATTTAGTTCGCTTGACAAACAACTGATGATCCTGGAGTGTACTGAGTACAGATGCCAAATGCTGTGAGTGAGACTACAAGTCTGGGCTATACACCAAAATATCATCAATAAAAACAAGGACAAATCTTCGTAAATATGGTGCAAGTATGAAGTTCATTACACATTGAAATGTGGCAGGGGTGTTAGTGAGACCAAATGGCATCACTCGAAATTGATAATGACCCTGATGAGTTTTAAATGCGGTCTTAAAATTCATCTTCTTCTTGCATTCGTATCTGGTGATAGCCTGCTCGGAGATCAAGTTTAGAGAAATATTGTGTTCCTGCCAACTCATCCAGTAATTCGTCAATAACAGGCATGGGAAATTTGTTTTTAATAGTCAAATCATTGAGCCGACGATAATCAACGCAAAAATGCCACAACCCATCTTTTTCTTAACCAATAGGATCGGAGAGGCAAATGGACTGACACTTGGTTTGATGATACCCGTAGCCAACATGTGAGCAACTTGCTTTTCTATTTCATCCTTGTATAAAGGAGAGTACCTATATGGTTGGCAATTGACAGGACCTGAGCCAGGTAGTAAGGGAATAGTATGATCATATGATTGTTGTGGAGGTAATCCCTGCGGTTCGTGAAATACCGAGGCATATAGCTAGAGGACTGCTGTAATCTCTACCGGAACCAGCATGTCTTGTTCTTCCATTGGATGTTCCACTATCGCCAATGCCAAAATATTGCCGCTCTTCCTCCACTTGTCCAACTGTTGACTTGATACTGAGTGTAGTTCAGTTTTGGATGAATTCCGAATGCCTTGCAAAGAGATTTGTTGTCCCCTGTACTCAAACATCAACGTTTTATCCTGCCAATTGCACAATAGGGCCATATGCTTTAAGCCAATCCATCCCAAGAACTACATCAAAGCCACTTAATTCTAACACCTTCAAGTCGGTTCTGAATGTATACCCTTGAGCCCACCACTCCAGTTGAGGAATCCAACGATCACAAGTCAAAAGCTTCCCATTCGCTACCTTGACTTGGACTGGTGTGGTGTGTTGGGCTACATAACCAATGCGTTGCAAAAAATTTGAATTAATGAAACTATGGGAATTGCCGGAATCTATCAACACTAACATAATCTGATTCTTAACCAATGCCAAAAATTTAACCGTGGCTGTATCTTCAATGCTTGCTAACGCATGAATGGGCACCTGAAGCATGTCACCAGTACTCTGATCTGCATTCTCCAGAGCATCCAACACTTCGTCCGACAAGAGCTCCCCTGACTCTTCCACCGTCATAGCATGTGCTTATGCTGGAAGTTTCTTTTTACAGTGTAAGGCATGAGCTGGTTCATATTTTTCCTCGCATTGGTAGCCCAAACCATTAGCTCAACGATATTCCTTTAATTGTTGGGCTCTCCATAACTCGCCTTGTGCAACTTTCAGGCTATTTTGAGAATCATCATGCTTGTTATTTGTGGCTAGTCTGGTTTTCCAGAATTTGCCCCGTTGATGGATGTTTTGCTGCACTCGAGCTAAAACTACAACCTGATCAACGGAATTTGGAATGTGTGCTTGAACCTTATCCCTGATCTCTGGTTTCAGTCCATTAACGAAATAAGACACAAATAACTGTTCATCATAATACAGATTATGCATAGAGATGTCATACATGAATTCCTCAAATTGTGTTTTATACTCCTCGATCGTGCCGGTCTGTTTAATTTCCAACAACTCCTGCAACAACCTACGACGATCATCAGCACCGAATTTCTGCTCCACATCATGGATAAACTATTCCCAATTTCCCAGTTCATGCCTGACCTTATAAATTTGCAACCAACAACTCCTGCAACAACCTACGACGATCATCAGCACCGAATTTCTGCTCCACATCATGGATAAACTATTCCCAATTTCCCAGTTCATGCCTGACCTTATAAATTTGCAACCACCTCGCGGCATTGCCCTCCATATGCATGGTTGCTGTCATCACCCAAAGTGCATATGGTATATTGAAAATAGTGAAGTAATCGGTGCACTTATCCCGCCATATCTGAGGATTGGTCCCGTCAAATTTAGGAAAAGACAATTTCGGCAAGGGATTTTTTAGAAATCCACCCAGCTCCCGTGTTGTCCTCGAATGCACTCCAGCAGTATCATGTGTTCTACTATGAGAAGTATTAGTATGTGTATCAGAGGATGGTGGACTGATGCCATCGTCAACTCGGACGCGATTACCCGGAACCGTTGGGGGTAAAGAGGGCTTTACCTCGACCTTGACCCATCGCGGAACTCTCTCCAGATCAATGCGATTCGAGCAAACGATCCACTGTAAGACATGCCACCACCTGCCCGGTTGCCTCTAATTGTTTAGAGAACAACTGTTGATCTTTCGCCTGTTGCTCCACAGCCCGCGCCGTCAAATCTGTTTGGGCTAGAAGTTGCTGCTGTGTTGCATCAATTGTTCCCACTTGAGCAAATAACAGTCGGAGATTCTCCTGAATCGCATCCAACTTTTCCTCCATACGTCACTAGGCTTCTCCCATGGCGTCGAGGATGAACCTGGTCTGTACCAAAGGCTTGGGGGGTGCCGTTGTGATTGATCTGCGGTCAAGCCAACCAGATATCCCGGAATCACAGAGATCAACAGACTCAAACGCGAATCTGTGTTCTCCAACCTTCTTCTAGGATTTTATAGCTCAAGACCCGATCGAACCCAAATTTGATACCATGTGTTGCATCCCCTTGCCTCAGACTGCTCCAGAGACGTGAGAACTCCGCTTCGCAGCAATCAAACGGGAAAGAAATGAAGAACAAAGAAAGAACAAGAAGAACAGGAAAGAGGAACTCAGATAGAAGTTTCGTGTTTCATAAGACAAATCATATTCCCCTTGCGCTTACAGGCTTTTTTTGCTTATATACCCGACCGAACTCCTTTGATTTTCTACAAGAAGTTACCCGCTACAGTAATTACCGATTCAGTTTACAGCGCACTTTTTGAAATTACTACAGCTCCTCATCTACGCTTCTCAACTCCCGCTACCAGACCAAGTAATCTTCACTGTTCATTGTCACTTAGCAAAGCCGACGAAGCGGTACCCAAGTCACTGACTACGCCCTGTTCTTCGTCTTCTCCCAGCCGAGTTGTGACACTAGTGTCAGGACCCCTGAGGAATCCGAACTCAAAACTGATCGAAAATATCTCCAGGACAATCAAAGACCAAACGGTAAAGGAAGAACAACAAAGATATACTACGGCTAAGAACTAAAGAGACTTAATATAAGCGGACTTCTGCACTTTTCTCATTTCTTCAAGTCTTTTATACTCCCTCAGATTACAGAGTTCACCCATAACAGAAAAGATTCGCCGCCATTTACCCATATCAGTAAAAAGAACAAAACGACAATAGTTACAGATGGTTAATTTTCGGTAATTACTATTCAACTTCATTAGCCGTCCGATGCCGTTTACTCTCTTCGCCTTTTTTTCCGGACCGTTGATCCTCACTGGTCGTCCACATGTTCCCGCAGACGCCGAATTCCCCTGTGCTTCTTCCTCCTAGGGACTCCCCTGACAACTAGTGCCCGAGACCCCGTCTTCGCCATGGCCGCCCTCTCTCGCCACCTCACCACGACCCTTCGATTCCCCCGGACTCTTCGATCCCCTCCTCGCTGGCTTCCCCCCGCCGCCTTCACAGCCCCCGTCGTCCCATCCCGAGGCGCCCGCATCGTCCTCCGCAGGTTCAGGTGCGTACCTTATACATGTTGAAGTATAAGTGAATTGCCGGGTCGGATCTCATCCGAGCAATTGGCTCGTAGTATCCTCCTCCCTCACCTCCGTTCCTCGTTCCCCTCTACCCGATCGGCCCCGACCCCTACCTCCGCCGCCGCCGCAGATCAGAGAAGATGGCCGCAGTCGAGACCTTCCTCTTCGCTTCGGAGTCCGTGAATGAGGGCCACCCAGACAAGCTCTGCGACCAAGTCTCTGATGCTGTGCTTGATGCTTGCCTTGCTGAGGACCCCGACAGCAAGGTTGCTTGTGAGACCTGCACCTATGCTAACGAGGTCACGGTCTTTGGCGAGATCACCACCAAGGCCAATGTCGACTACGAGAAGATTGTCAGGGAGACCTGCCGTAACATCGGTTTTGTGTCCAATGATGTTGGGCTTGACGCTGACCACTGCAAGGTGACCGTGAAAATTAAGCAGCAGTCCCCTGACATCGCCCAGGGTGTGCATGGCCACTTCACCAAGCGCCCTGAGGAGATCGGCGCTGGTGATCAGGGACTCATGTTTGGATATGCAACTGATGAGACCCCTGAGTTGATGCCCCTCAGCCACGTCCTTGCCTCCAAGCTTGCTGCTCGTCTCACCGAGGTCCGCAAGAATGGGACCTGCCCTTGGCTGCGGCCTGATGGAAAGACCCAAGTGACTGTTGAGTACCGCAATGAGAGTGGTGCCATGGTCCCTGTCCGCGTCCACACCGTCCTCATCTCTACCCAGCATGATGAGACAGTCACCAACGATGAGATCGCTGCTGACCTGAAGGAACATGTCATAAAGCCTGTCATCCCTGAGCAGTACCTTGATGAGAAGACAATCTTCCATCTTAACCCATCTGGTCGCTTTGTCATTGGTGGACCTCGTGCTGATTCTGGTCTCACTGGCCGGAAAATCATCATCGACACTTATGGCAGTTGGGGAGCACATGGTGGTGGTGCTTTCTCTGGCAAGGACCCAACCAAGGTTGACCGCAGTGGAGCATACATCGCAAGGCAGGCTGCCAAGAGCATCGTTGCTAATGGCCTTGCCCGCCGCTGCATTGTCCAAGTCTCATATGCCATTGGTGTCCCTGAGCCACTTTCCGTGTTTGTTGATACTTGTGGCACCGGCACTATCCCTGACAAGGAGATCCTGAAGATTGTGAAGGAAAACTTCGACTTCAGGCCTGGCATGATCATAATCAACCTTGACCTCAAGAAAGGCGGCAATGGGCGCTACCTCAAGACAGCGGCTTACGGTCACTTCGGAAGGGACGACCCGGACTTCACCTGGGAGGTGGTGAAGCTCCTCAAGTGGGAGAAGCCTTCTGCCTAGGCACCATTCTGAAAGCTTTTGCTCTATCTCATTATGATGTTTTGTGGCTTTTCCGCTCTTCATTGTGATTCTTAGTATGCCCCTTCTACCATTTACCCCTCTGCTAATAATGAGTACGTATAAGGTGTTGTGTTTGGTTATTTACCTAGAGGAGGATTTATCGTCTGTTATTGCTGGTTTTGCTGCTTATGTAATGGTTAAAGAAAGAAAGAAGGAAAGAAGCTACAGCTCTGTTGTCAATTAAAAATAAAATTGCAATCTACTTTTATTCTATGTTTAGGCTTTGAGGGAGCCTATACGTGAAGGGGAGTGTTGAAGTATAAGTGAATTGTCTATCTTTCCTTATCAGCTTAAGTTTTTAGGTGAACTAGCTTGTCCATGCAACTCAATAATACACTCCCCTTCCCCTTCTAACCTTAGCGTTTTATTGGGCATTGGCTGGAAAAAATTTCACACCTTGATTAGTTATGCAGTTATGCTGTTGTCTTCTGCTTTTTTAATCCAATTGGATCCGTGCGGGGTTCCATTTTACCACTAAGGATGTAGAGAAAAAAAAGGGATCGATTTGTGATGTATAAATGCATAATGTTGCAGACATGAACTGAAAGAATCAATGACACAGGTTTTCCCTTTTTTTTGCCAATTCGCTACTCGGTACTAATCTGTTTCAAAGTTCTACCTAACAGCTAAACTGTTGTCTGAGAGCCACTTTTTTCTCAGGTTAGTATCCTTGGTTGGGAACTGCGTAGAAAGCTAGAAATACTTACATATAGTGATATATCCCATGCTTCATGAATAAATCATGATGTATTGATGTCAGACGGGGGCCAAATTTTAGGTCTAACATTAGTTGGTTAGTCTGTCTGATGCACCCGTTCCAAATCCCCACTGTGGATTTGTGGCTTTGCAAAAGTGGCGTAACTAGAAAAAGAAGCATCTCGGTGCTTACGGTTTACGTGGTATCTGAAATGTCATGGTGCCTGTCTAGTGTCTAGGTTAGGCAGTGCAGTCTGAAGTTCATTGGGACATGCATCCAGTTTTATTGGAGTGGTTTCTCATGTTACTGCTACTACCTCTAAGGCAGAGGAAGTTTTTGTTAACAGCTTAAGGGCATAGCCACTCCACTTTCATGCTCAACCGCATGTAGGGATACTGTGCAGTTTTCAAGAGGATTGCAACTTAAGCTGTCCCCATCCGTTTGGACCATTGGATTGAGACGACGAATGGTCTGGATCAACCAATAGTTCTATGATATAGTGTTTTGCTACAATAGAAAATCGGCATAGTGTTTTGAAAGATTTAGACCGTCGCTTTTTAATCCAACGATCTACATGTAATTGCCAAACTTGTAGTGACCAGAGGGACTGCATTTGATCTCTCTTCCATATACAGATATTTGAGCTAGCTATTTGACTCGTGACAAGGTCATTCAGTGTGCCCATATGTGCATAAATTGTCTTTGTATGGAATATCAGAATAGTCCTTGTGCACTGAACTTGTCTGTTCGTCTTAAATGACTTGGCTAGTATACATACTGTATCCTCAGTGGTATCACTCGCTGTTTTGCACCGCAGGAGTCCTTACCCTTTGGCAAGAAATTTTCTGTGGTTTGAGAATGCAATAAGCTTGCGGGTGGAGCACCAAAGCAAGCTCTATTTGCTTCAGAGACAGATTCTCCTAACACTGGCAAAACAGAGCAGCTCAAGAGATGACAACTCGAGTTCTTCAGATGGCCCACCTGTCCTAACTATTGCAGCTGGTGTCGTTGTGTTCCTTCTAGTCTTCTGGGTAACTGGATCGATCATCACCTGGATTGTTGGTTTGGTCCTTGGTGCTGCGAAATCCTAGAAATTCAATTTTCGGGCAGCCCTTCACCTTTTTCAGTTATGTATAGTTGTTGACGACTGTAACAGTTTTGAATACTTGCATTTCATGTTGTTATTTCTAGCTGAAGTCTTGAATAATTGTATATCATGCTGTTGTTTCTGGCTGATGTTTTTAATAATTGCATTTCATGCTGTTATTTCTAGCTGAAGTCTTGAATAATTGCATATCATGCTGTTATTTCTGGCTGAAGTCTTGAATAATTGCATATCATGCTGTTATTTCTGGCGAAGTCTTGAATAATTGCATTTCATGCTGTTATTTCTAGATGAAGACAGTGCTTGGGTTCCATTTCTTTGTCTGAACTTCTGAATGACTGCATTTGCTAGGGAAATTATCTTATATGGAAATTTGTTAAGTCGGCAACAGATGGACCTCCTAAAAAATGCAAGTCTGCCCTGGCCCGTCCATCAGTTTCTGGTAATAAAAATCGCAACAGAAATCTGGCCTGTCGTTTCTTCCCTACTAATGTACAAGCTGCACTCAATCAAATCGAAACTCTCTCACAGAAGAAAAAAAGGAGGAAAAGAAAAAGAAACTCCATCTGAGTTGATACTGAGACTCAGGCTGATCTGAACTCTTGAGCTTGTTATTTCACTGCAGTGTCTGTGCTTATGTAGCTCATTTAATTTCGCCAGTGCAACGGTACAGGCATTCGTTCAGTCTTCTGAATATAGAATAATATCATGAAGCATTCGTCTTGGTTTGCTCCCAGGCATTGACGATGATTAACGACTGATGAGGTCCCGTGGGACTTTGCCGGCGGCTCAGCGGGGCACATCATTGATGTTTCAGCATCATCTACAAAAGTTTTTAAAATTTTATAACATGATTTGTTCTATTTTTCATTTGATTCAAATTTGTCGGTCAACCTTTTATCAAGACAGTACCGCTGTTAGAATTTTTAAAATCTTCTTACACTTGATCATCATCTGAAATTTGTATGGAAACATCAGTGATGTGTCACGATCATCCGGATTTGAATTTTGTTTTATTCAAAATTTGTCTAAACTTCCGAGATCTCGATGAACCTGGATCCCGAGTCAGTGAGAGATTTCCTGCCGTTTCATGCACGACAGCGACGGCACGAGCCAGGAAAAAGCGCTCCCTGGAGTGTGCTGCATCCGGCGGCCTCACTCGCCGGCGCCAGCGTTGCAAAGCGGCGGGTGGGAGCCCACCCCGCCCGCGCTCCCCAACGGCTTTATTCGCATTCCCCACCAAAACCTCCCTCATTTAAATCCCCCGGTCTCCCGCTCCACTCGATACCATCTCCCCAATCAACGGCTACTGTGCCGCTCTCCCCTCCTATCGCCTCTGCCTGATCCGGTGGATTTCTGACTAATGGCGACGCCGGCGCCGCAGTCGCAGACCTGCGGCACGGCGGTGTCCGTGCAGCACGTGGCGAAGGCGTCCTCGGACGAGCTCCTCCGCAAGTTCGCCGACCCGGACGCCGCCCACCACCTCACGCCACCCCACCGCAGCCTCGCGCTGCGACGCAAGCGCTCGTCCCGCCGGGTGGCGTCGGGGCTCTCTGCGAGGGACTCCGACGCGGCCGCGGCGGGGATAGAGCTGGCCGCGCCCAAGCGGCGGCGGAGCATCGGCGGCTCGACCGAGTGGAGGACAGGGCTGCTGCTGCCGACGACCACGTCGTCCGTGCGCAAGGGCGGCCTAGTGAGCCACTTCCACCGGGGTGGGGTCGCGGGCCTCGATCCCGGCCTCCTCCTCGCCGCATTGGAGCGGGTAAGCTAGCTAGCTCTCAAGTCTTTAATTTCCTGTGCTTTTCCGACCGCATTGTTTGATGTTGGGTTGGTTAATTTGTGTGTGGTGCTTAGGCGTGGAGGAAGACGGTGGCGGGGGCGTCGAAGCTGTTCGTCGAGAGGCACCGGACCAACCACGTGCTGCTCATCAGCGACATGGTCTAAGCCACCCAAGCTGGCCTTCTTCTCATCGATCGAGTTCTTCTGCTCAGGTTGGTGTTTTCTACAAATTGCATTCGTTTCATTGGTTTTTTCTAGAATTTATAGCGGAATAAAATGGCATAGAAGAATGAGGCGAAAAAACGAACTAGCTATATATGTATGTAGCTTTGGGTAGTGAGTTCGGGTTCTTCCTTGCCATTGTATGTCTGCTTGTGTTCATTCGTTTACGCTCTGATGAATATCATCTGTCTCGGCGACCACATTGTAAATTGAAGTTTGCAAAATTCCTACTAGTGCTATGCTAAATGGATCCCCATCATCCCGTGTACCGTTCTGTACTTCTAAGCTTATGCATTGTCTTGTCTGCACAATGTGAATGAACAAGTAAAATAACGGGAGATGCTTATCTGTTTTCTTATTTAAAAGTTGCATAAATTTTAAAGTATGAATGGAAGGTATACGGTGATTACATACTCATTCGTTTGGTTCAAGATTTGTACAATTTGTATTAAGAGGTGATGCATAAAATCACTAATCTAGAATAGCTAGAATCTTCGATGTATAAGTTTGGTACCTTAACATGTACTTTATCCTTGAGTTTTAACACGAATATGGGGATATTTCTAAAAAATGAGAATGAATAACTAGGATAAGGTCAGAATGCAGCTGCGGATGACAGGTGGTGCTGTGGTGGTAGTGGTAATAGTGCTGTGTAATTAAGGCCTTTAGCCTTAGTGATTGGGCTATATATAGACTTGAAATTGAATGAGCCTCATGGGCTGCTCAGTCCACACAATGTTCTTGTTTTCTTGCGTATTCGCCTTGTCTAGATCACTCTACTCGTCGTATATTCTCCTCACAAGACAAACAGCACACTCGCAAATCGCAATGCACAAGGGGCTGAAAGCTGCTATGTTCTACTTTCTTTTTGTCTTTTGTCGGTTCTATCGGATTTCTTTTTCTATGCCAGCGAAGCAGTGCTTTCTCTATAGTTTTCTGTTTTCTCTGTTCCATGTTGTTATATTTTCTTAAATTATTGCTAGTGCAACTATATCAAACAGGCACTATATTGTTTGCTCACTTTCTTTAACGTATAATATATTTTTTACTCACTTTCTTTAATGTATGGTAAAATTCTTGCCGTTCTATTTAAAATATAAACATCGTATATTCAGGATAAGTTGCTTTATGTGACATGCTGCCCTGGTGGCTGTACAAGGTTTGTTGCGGGAAGGGTTTCTTCCTCTGTGCCTGCTGCTTCGTGTTTTTTACATAGACCTTCAGATGCACATCAGCACATGTACTATGGTGTGCCTGAAGATGTAGTAGAACAACCAAACCCTAAGACTATAATTCCAAGCCCCAAAGTCCAAATTCCACTCATAAACACGTCATACATGCACGGATCCTCGGAGGCAGGCCTACGTTCCACAGTCCGAAGAACCCACCTAGCAACAATGCTTTATAATCTTGTACCCCGAATCTCTGGGAGACACTCGGCATTGTGTTTGTGGACTTGGCTGCTTCAAATCGTGCACCGTAAAGGTTTTCAGTTTTTTTTACTAGTAGTAGCATATCAGTTATAGTCTGCAGAAGATTACTTGGCTACTTCCTTTTGTCCCAGTAGCCACATAAGCTTTCACTACCCGATTAAACATCACTACTTCCGAAAGATAAAGGCGCAAGACTGGTATCATCCTGTGCTCCTCTTTTTCTAAGCCTCTTGGTCTGGTGTGGCACTGTGGTGTGTGATTGGGCTCTCTCTTTTCATCGGATACACTTACCAATCAATGAATCGGACTTCTCAATTCCCAATTGGACGTTCCTTAGCAGCTAAGACTGTGGTACTTGAGATAGAAAATCTGAATCACCTAACGAAAAAAAGGAAAAAGCTGAAACACTGAGTATCATCCCGTCATACTAATCCACACAGTCACACGATGCAATGCAGAACACCTAAAGTATGTATACTGCATTACTGCTCCAAAGTAACAATTGGCGCACTCTCCTGAATTGCCTCGCACTAATCCCCCACAAAAAAAATGTATTGCTTCCTTCCGACAGGCCAATAGAAGACGAACGCGTGTAGCCGGCATGGGCGTCCGGGACCCCGAAATTCCACGAGAAAAAGGGCAGCTGATTTGTGGCTCCTGCCTCACGACGCACTCGGCGAGTCACCGGCTGCTCGTAGGATTAGGAAGACGACTGAATGAATACATGCAGGCGACTGCAGAAATCAACCGCTTTTTCGTAGCTTTCAAGTCTACTCATCTCTTCCTCTTTAGCAAAGGAAGCCGCCACTATGCGAGGAGAAAGAAAGACGCGAGTGGAGTCGACCAGACTTAGACCGACTCGAGTCTTATTCTTACTCCGTGTACTATTCCTAACTCTGATAACAGTGTAGGGTAGAGCTTTAGCTTTATTAGATCTGTGGATCTGATGAAGTTAGATATTTCTAACTCCACTAAATCTATTGAGTTAGAGCTGTGAGTACATTAAGAGTGTTTAGATGAATCATCTTGTTTACTTTTTAGACTAAAAATATAAACTTAATTCACTTTATTTTAGCCTATAAATTTTATATCTCAGATAAAGCTGAGATCTAGAGTTCTACTATTCAGGCCCTTATTCATGGTTCTTCTTCCACCGTGGAGGGTTTTGTAGCTTGTTAGCCCCTCGCGTGCCTCAGTTAAGGCTTGAGTCTGTTCTACGATCATGTAAAACAACTCACCAGCTGGCTGAATAGTGTGTAGAACAGTCCCTCATCCCAGTACAAAAACCCTTCGTCTATGGCTGACTGTTTGTCGCTCGTAGCAATATATACACAAAAGAAGTGTCATATTCAGCATTGACATTTGTAGCCCCAAACGATACGTCGTACGTGAAACAACCGCGATTTCATTAACATAAATTAGCAGTCAACAAAACAAAATTAACCAACAATGGTTAACTGCATATATAAATTATTACAACATTATTATACAGTTGAATGAATTACATTACACAAAAGTTTAATTATAACTTTAAATATAAATTACATGAATGATTAATTATATTGCGGAAATAAAAACTTCTAAAATCTTCTCTTGCGTCGATTTCTTCGATACGCATGCAAGTCAGTAAAGATTTTCAATTGTAAATAAAAACAGTGAATTAATATAGCAAAAGAAATAAAATAAAAGAAAGTTAGAATTACAGTCATTCCTGTATGAATTGATATCCGTGGTAGAAAAAGAATAGTACCCTCAATGAAATAGTAAAAATTGCAAAGTCAAAAGGATAGACTTGAAGTTCACTTTGCTTTAAGAACAGCGCAACCATTCAGAGCCCCTAGATGAACTCAAGTGCAAAGCACCAGCCAAGGTCTAGAGCCTTCTCATCTAAGGCATTCATGCCCTCAAACCGTATAAGGTAAAGCCCTAGGCAACCTCCGATGAAAGTACATTAGGACCAAGCCTCCCAAATCAAACCACACAAACAACACCAGTGAGCAAGCAAGAGCCAAAGCTCAAGTACAACCAAAAGGCCCCAAGCACTAGGAGCCAGAAGGTAAGGAGAAGGCTGTAAGATCGAGGATGCTGACTAGAGGGAGGTGAATAGGTGGCTTTTAAATTTTCTCTCTAAAACACGCTCTATTGATACCTATGTCAAAACCTAATAATAATCGATGCGGAAGCCATCAATTAAGATTTTGACAATTAAAACCTAAATTAACTAGGCTCATTATGTGCACTAATTAATTATGTCTTTAACAACAATTTGCAATCCTAAATATAATCAATCAATTCTATGAACATAAATTGCTTGAATATAAATAAAGAATTGCAAATAGAAAGAGACACGATACTTTTTACTGTGATGTTCAGAGTTTTGCCGGTCTCCCCTAATCTATGTTGAGGCAAGTTCAAACCACTTTGGACCGGTTCCATGAATCGAGCATCCGCTTCGATTCTACCAGTGGTAGCTCTTTCCCTCTTCGGGTAGGTGAGCACCGACCTTCTCACAATCTCTTTGAAAAGGTCACCACGCACGGCGCCTCCACATGCCATCTAGGTGTCAGCAAACATCAAGAGTAACAAGTCAAGCCCTCTAACTTGAACTCCACCAAGTACAACACATGTACAGTGGTGATCACCGAGTGCAACACATACACAAGTCTCTCTTCAAGTGCAACACATGTACAAGAGACTCTCAATCCTCTCCTAATTGTAACACATGTAATTAGAGCTACTCTTAGCTTAAAAACTAAATATGGGAGTGCAACACATGCACAATACCACCCAAATGCTCAATAAGGCCAACAACCACCAAATGCCAGCCACTAAGACTCTTTTTATAGCCTTTCTAAAGAAAACTAGCCGTTGAGGAGCAAAACGGGCAAAAAGTGTAGCAAACCCGGTGCTATCGCCCTAGTAGGGCCGGTAGCACCGACCTCCCGGCCAACGGCTAGAAAAACTAGTAAAACTAGTTGTTACTCAGAAAATCCGATGCTACTGGACCAGTAGCACCGGGCCTTTTTCTTTTTTCTCAGGCTAAAAAACACTCTGAAATTTTTACATACCACCTATCTAGGGGCGGTGCTACCACTATTTCACTAACACTCATAACTTTTTACTGCGAACTCAAATTTAGGTGATTTTGGACTCTATGCGAAGCCTATCAAGAGGGCTACAATCTCTACCTATTTTGAAGATTTAAGCAACCATAAATATTTTTAAATATCATAAAAACAAAGACTCTAATGTAGTCATTCAAGTTTAAAATCTGATTTCTCGGAATCCCTCACATAGACTTGATCAAGAGCGTGACTACAAGTTAGAAAGAGTTACTAAGATCAATGCTCCAAAATCAAATGTATGAACACTAATATTTTGCAAAACACATTTGCAAATATAAATCTTGCAAATAAAAGCAGTTTATATTCACATGCTCTAAGATAATATTCAATTAAACTATATTTTGCAAAAACTTATTTTGCAAACACAAAGTATAAACCTATCTTAGCCTTTGTGATAATCAACAAATGATCAAGTTATAAGCTAAGACTTCGATGCAAGAGCTCTCTATTTGCAACACATACATTTGCAACACATACAAATATCTAGCTCCATATAAACAACCACTTAAACCAATTTGCATAAGCTATCTCTCTTTTTTAACACATGCAAATCCATAACTCTATGCAAAAATCAGATTAAGATTCAATAAAAAACAAGCATGAGTTCCCTTATTTGCAACACATACAAATACTTAACTTATGTAAGAACCAACCAAGAGAGTGAGTTAGAGTGAATTAGATTGAGTTCATTAACACATGATGAAACTCAAGTTATAAGATTCAATCCCTCTTAATAGTACGGCGACCTATACTAGTAATTTGGTCTCCCATCCAAATACCGAGACTTGTAAAAGACTAGGAATATATCTTTAGTTCTAGTTAGTTATGCCTTTGCCTCTCGCAATCACTTAAAGTTTTCATGATGACCGATTATCTTCTCTCCAGGTCGGGATCTTCATCTTGTTCATCAATACATAATGAACTCCTCCTTGTCTTAACTTCGGGATCCTCTCTTGACACTCATCAACACATGATGACGTACTTATCCCATTTATCCATCTCAACCTTGGACTTAACCTATTTCAAAATCATTGAAAATGTTAATCCAAAACACATGGTTGTCTCAATCATCAATGCACTCCATTAACTCATAATGGATGCTTCCAAAATCTTTTGATCTTTTTCTTTGATGATTGACTACAACTCAAAGACAATTGATTGAAAGATTAATTGTGTCTTGAGTATACTAATACAACTAATGTTTCATATACTCAAGAGTTTTCGATTGCTCTAAGATCAACAAAATGAACCATCAATATATGATTAGTTCTTTGTTAATTGAATGGCAACAAAATATAATTTAAATTGAATTTAAATTGTCATGAGTATATATTAACTACACAAGTTTCATATACTCAATTCAATGGAATCTAAAAGTAATGATCCGATTTATATGTGGAGTGGTGGAAAGGGTCAATACTATTTAGACCATCAAACATAGAATAAACTCCTATAAATATGTGCACATATAAAATTGAACTTGAATCAATATGCACATATTCAATTTGAGATTGCTTTAGAGTTTGTCCTATTATTAACATGAGTATAATGCAAGTACACAAGTTAAATATATACTCAAGAGTTTGTTTTAAAGTAATGATTCTTGATATAGGAAGATGAATTGGATCAACACTATTGAAATATCAAGGTAAAGTATGAATTCCCCTAAATGTGCGCATTCATGTATATATGAGATTGAAATACTAATGCACATCTTGAGGTCTAAATAATGGTAGAGTTCATGCTTTAACTTGAATCCAAAATATGCATTAAGATATCATAAAATAAATACGAGTGCATACTTTGGGTTTTTCATTTTTCAATAAGATAAGACTTTGATATTTTCATCTTTTTCATCCAAAAGAGACTAATGAGAGTTACGCTCAATAAAAGAGTTAGTTTCATAAAAAAGATTTATCATTAATTAATAATTAAGACTAATCGATATTATGATTATTAAAAGAGTTAATCTCAATATTAGATTTATCATTAACACTAATACCAAGTTAATGAAGCTTGAACTTTCAAAAGCTTCAAGCAAGACAGAGCCAAGCAAACTAGAGGAGCAAAAAGGTGACAATAGCTACTTTTGCATCCTCTTCACCAGCACCATTCCCTCACTGCCTGCACAACATTTTTCATTCGCCACATCATAGGTAACCATCCATTTTCCCGCCATACCAGTAGAGCAACATAGTTTTAGCTATAGCAAAAATCAACTAGAAAATAAAAAT
Source organism: Guadua angustifolia (assembly GCA_036346375.1). Lineage (NCBI taxonomy): Eukaryota > Viridiplantae > Streptophyta > Magnoliopsida > Poales > Poaceae > Guadua > Guadua angustifolia. The sequence continues at coordinate 2,440,852 of CM070504.1, read as the reverse complement.
AACAGTAAACAACTAGTGGTCTCAGTAGCCAACACGCGGGGGTTGCGTCGCGCGTCCCCAAAAATCTACTCACGCTCCCTGGCGCACGGTAGATTAAGGGTGTCGTCATGACGCCATCCAACCCAAGCATCAACAAAAAGAATCATCAGAGACCGTCGCAAACCATTTTTACCATCCATTTTCATTCACAACATAGAACACAATAAAACTAAAATATATATATAGCAATCACAGTAAAACCCATGGTGTACTAAACCCTAGGCAGAGAGATGAGAGGAAGAGGAGAGGCGGTTGGGTAGCCCAGGGCAGTGGCCCTGGTGGTGTGGCTAGGCACGAGCGACCCATGCGCGTGAGGGAAGTAACCAGGCCAAGGCTAGTCGAGCCAATGGTAGGCGGGCGGCGGATGGCTGTGCATGGGCACCCATAGCAGAGAGAGAGGGTCTAGGCGCGAGGCCCCGGACCAAGCGCAAGAGCTGCGAGTGAGGAGCCAAGCAAAATTTGGTGTGAGTAGGCACAGTGGCGGTGGCAAGCTCTCACGTGGGCCCAAGCAAATAAGTGTGAGGAGGTAGGGAAAAGGTCGGAGAAAGGAGGAACCGGAGGTGGTGGGGCCGATGGGAGCCAGAGGTTGCGGTGGCCGACGCCGAAGCCGGTGGAGGCCAGTCAAATTTCCAAATCAAGAAAAAGCAAGAAAGAAGCAGAGAAATGGGGGAAGGAGGAGAGAGCCAGTGAAGCAGAAGTGCCAACCGAATGGATAAGGGAGAGGAAGAAAAGAAAGAAAAAGGAAAGAAAATGAAGAAGAAAAGAAAAACAAGAGAAAGAAAGAGAAAATTACGAAAATTTATAAATAGTGTAAAAATGTGTAGCTAATCATAGAAAATAATCATAAAATGATTTTTACGATAATAATCATGTAATTAATAAATTATTAGAAAAAAATACAATAAGAGAAAAGAAAAGAGAAAAACAAGAAATATGAAATTTTAGCAAACCAGCTAAAATAATAATTATATGTATCTGTGCAAGATTTAAAATAAGTTAAACCAAATGAAATCCATTAAAACCGTAAATTTTAGTCGGCGAAACATTAACTAAAGCGCGGTGAAATAAATCAAATGAAGTTTTAAAAATAGCAACGTAAACTTTATAAAACTTATAATATTAAGAAATAAAGGTTGGATACCTTAAAATATGTAAAAACTTATTGGCCACTAACATATGGCATTTATGTAATTTCAGGAAATAAATTTAATCGGACCGCGGATCTTCAATCGGGTGAAGATGCGTATTTTGACCAAAATCCATGGCAAGAATTCTATGACCATATTTAATTAAATATTAGCGATTATTTGAATATATGTGGTATCCCTAGTGCATAGAAAAATGTTGTTTAAAAAACCTAAATCGGATTGTTCGAGTGTTGGTAAACTACCGTTGCAACTGTGAATTTTGGAAATATCGATTGGCTAACCCAACAGGTGAAGTCAGGGTGAGGTAAATATGTGGTGGGTGGAGGATGCCATATTTGAGTATTGTTGAAGGGGCCCTTTACATAGGTTATGATATAAGGATAACACCACTATATTCGGACAATGAGCCATATTAAATCATATTAATCATAGTGTGTGGAAACGATAAAAAAGGTTGTCCTATAACGGTGTTTCATCTTCACATTTCATGAAGCAGTACAATTAGTAGGTGGTCAGGGTATATGAGTACCACTGATTTCAAGAATGGGTATAACTGGCCATCCCATGTAATAGTACCATCGAATTCGGTATAGAGTACAACTAGTAGGTGGTCAGGGTTGGAGATTTAAATACCAGAGTAGTGATAAGCATTCTGAGTTCCTAACTAGGGTTGGGTTCACTATGGGTAAAGTAATACAAAACTTACGTAGGGTTAAAATTATGAATTCATACTTGTCTCCTAGATTGGAGGCTATGAAATTTAATTCTGCCTCATATATGAGTGCTAATAGAAATTTTCATAACTAAAATTTGAAACACAGATTTTCTTAATAAAACCTATTTTAGGTAAAAGGATTTGAGGAAAGGAATTGTGGAAAGGTTTTGAGATGGTTCTAGAAAGTAAAATTCATATCTTGCATTTTGTTATTAACGCTTGCTACATTCTTGTACTCGACCAGGGTGATGAGGAGGCGAAGGTCTACCCAGAGGATTGGGTGGAGTAGTGGCCCCTACAGTAGAGGCCCTTGTTCTCTAGGATATAATATAAGAGTAGATGCTATATTTAAGCTTTTGTTATAAATATTATGATGAGACATATGGACTGTAAGATGGTACACTACGTGGCTGAAAATGTAATAAGTTTCCTATGAGTCTTTAATTAATGTTTTGTTGTAACACTCTGAATTTGGTGTATTAATTGAAAAAACATCGGGTCCGCTCGATATTTTGTTAGCTAATATATCCACATTAGTGTAATTAACTCAAAATTGATGACAAGTTTACTGTTGTTATCCTGAGTTAATTATACGGGTCAGCACAGGTGATATCAGAGCAATGGTTACGAGATCCACGCAAATAATTAATTAGGGACTTTTAAGAAACTTGAGAGAAAAGGTTTCACAGCTATATAGTACTAAGTATACTGTAACTCTTGTCTTGTCAAAATGTGCTAGTAGATATTTTCTTATTATTTTATTTATGTTAACTATATTGCCAATACTGATTATAACCTTCTTGGTTTCAGGATAGCATGCTATAGGATCGAGCCTACCCATCTTCAGGGGTAGCATGTGTTGCTGTAGCGTCAGTTGATCCAGGAGCTCGAAGGGGGACGACTAGAGTTTTTCGAGTACTAGGAGGATAGTTCGACGCCGAGGATAGGGATATCTATACCTATCCGTTCCAGCCGGGTTTTCACGTAGAGCATAAGGTCTTAATTATGACATGGGTCTACCTAAGGAGATCGTTGGGCAGGCGATATTGTCTCTTAGGTATCAGTTCCTTCCGTAGGCACCTAGGAGATTCTTCTTTTATACACCGCCTAGGGTGTAAACGGTCGGGTTGGGCGGGTAGTAGGTTATCCATACCCTACCCTATTATTTTTCTCCATGCATGCGATGCAGACGCAGGTAGTAAAAATCGGGTAGGGTGGGTAACGGTAGCATTTTCTACGGACGGGTAGAAATCGGGTTCCGGTAGTGTGCAGGGCGGGTATAATCTGTACAACAGGTACTTCATCGGGTAGTGCGAAATACCTAGAATCAAAATATGCAATGAAAACAATCCAACTATCACACTAGTACATCACATAATACAATAGATAATGCTATATAGTCTAACAAACATACATGATCTCAAATTTTATGAGAGATTACTAATTTCTTCAATATCATTATATAGATAATGCCGTATAGTCAGAATTTTATAAATTTTCTTGAGTGTGATCATGATCTCAAATTTTATGAGAGATTAATAATTTCTTCAGCATCATTATATAAAATTTTAAAATTTTATAACATAGTTTGGATAATTTTTCATTTCGTTCAAATTTGTCGATAAGCCTTTTAACGAGACAAGTAATCTTTGTTCAAATTTTTAAAACTTCATAACATTTGATCATCATCTAAAAAGTTTATGACAATATTATAGATATGTCAGGACCATCCACAAAAATTTCAAAATTTTATAACCTCGTTTGTTCTAATTTTCATTCGGTTCAAACTTGCCATCGGCGTTTTATCGGGATAGTAGCAATGTTTGAATTTTAAAAATTCCTCAAATTTGATAATCACCTGAAAATTTAATGAGAACATCTATGATGTGTCAGGAACCTTCAAAAAAATTTCAAAATTTTTGACATCGTTTGATCTATTTTTTGGTCAGTGCAATTTCGTCGAAATTTCAGAATTAGTAGTACCCGCCGGGTACCCGAATTGTGAAAATTATCCGGGTACCCGTACCCGACCCGTACCCGCCGGTTATTGCCCATCCCGTACCCTACCCGTACCCGCATCTAACCTACCCGGGTACTACCCGCACCTCGCATTCGCACCGGCGGTAGTGTAAAATAGTTTTCCATTAAGGTAATTTTGCCTCCGGATGCAGTACGGGTCGGTATTACCGACCCATTTACACCCTACACCCGCCAGCTTCTCTTCCTGGACCAATCCATTACCAACCTCCTGCTATCACCAGCTTAGCAGATGTAGGAGAGTCAGTCCTCTAGGGATTCAGTCCTTTATGGGCAATTGCATGATGGTCACTAATGCCATGTATAGTAGTGGCATGAGCGACGCTTTAGACAGAGCCGAGGGACGTGCCCTCCATTCGCACCAGCAGTGTTGTGCTGTTGAGACGGAAAGGGGCATTCTTCGGACTGTCTTTCAGCAGTACGTGTCTTCAGACCCCTAGGTTTACTCAGAGCTGTCTCCTGCCGCTCCTACAGCACCCATTGCACCTCCATCTACTGCACCACAGTTTACTATACCACCACCCCCTGCTTTGCAGCTCGCAGATTTAGATTTTCTTTCGAGGGGTGTATAGATAGGATTAGCTTTGTCGTAGATAAGATGCTCTGGGACGAGCAAGTGCGCTGCCGTGGGAAGAGCCGATGAGGACCTTGTTCGTTCCTGTCGCCTTTTTATTCTTTTTTTTTCTGGAACTGATTTTTTTAGGGGCTTTCAGGTTCGGAATCGGTGTTCGTAGGAAGTAGCAGTATTGCAGCTTGATGTGCATTATTTTGTACATTATTGAGATGTATTATTTTGAAGTATGTGACCAATGGCCTAAAACACGTACTCTTGACCAGTTGACCATGAGTAACAAATCCCATTCCTCCTTGAACGATTAGGGGAGTAGGAGTGGACTTGAGATACGTCGTTGAAGAAAAATTTTACAATGTAACTTGCACTGGAATAGAGTGGAATAAGATGCATATTCTCTGGCAGTCTGAAGCCACCTGATTGCGACCCTAGTGGTGTTTCATTTCAGACTGATATTTTATAGCCAAAGACTTGTTGCAACTATATGCGCAACGGGCCCGCGCATTGCTGCCGGCGAAAGGAATCATCGGCACAGGCAGCGATTCTAACAGAAAAAGGGAATATTTTTCAGGAACACCTAAAAAAAGAAATAAATTGTCATAATTTTTAAAAATCACAAAAGCTTGATCTTGATCCAATTTTTTTATGGTAGCTCAGGCATGCTCTCAAGACCCCTCTCACAAATTTTAAAGAATTTACAAATTTAGTAGCTCAATTAAATCAGTGAAGTTAATTAAGTATGTCAGTAGCATCGTCAGAATTTTTAAAAATCGCAAAAGCTTGATCATGATCTAAAATTTTTACAGTAGCGTAGATATGCTCTTAGAGCCCTTCTAAAAAATTTCAAGAATTTACAAATTTAGTAGCTCAATTAAATCAACGAAGTTATTTTAAATGTATTAGTAGCATTGCCAGAATTTTTACAAACATTTACAACATGATTTAATAGCTCAATCAAATTAGCGAAGTTGATGAAAAAAAAATCAATTTCCATGAGACTTGAACTCAAGACCTCACACACACAATCCAAGCCGTTTGCCAACTGAGCTAAGAACCACTTGTGAAATATGATACACAATAAATATATGAGGCTAGGCAACACTCCACTGTAGAAACTACAGGAAAAAACGATTGTGTGGCGGGCAAGATGTTGTACCTCCTCACGATTAGTAGTATATGTTGATTCGCAGAGCTTTAGGTAGCACAAGATAGAAAGAACTGGGGTCCATAATCCATTCCAATTTGTGATAAGGTTGGCCAAAAAAAAAAAAAAGCAAAGGTTTGCCTCTAGCATCAACCTCCACGATCTAAGCTAAAGGCCATTCCAATAAATGTTCCTTTGGTGAGACACTGATGCAGTAGGGCAAAGAAAGCTTTGGCCTTTCTCAGGCAAAGATTGTAAGTAGGCTGCCGCTGCACACGGCACCTAGCACAGTCAATCAACCAAATCTTCCTAGACGCTGCACGAACTAGTACACTAGTAACAAATTTGCCCTGATTAACCTGCGATGATCTATCTCGGATTAAACAGGAGTTGCAGTTGCACGGCAACGTATCCTGATCCGTACAGATACAACCCGGCGTTACGTACCTGCAGCGTACGTGCGGTACAGCGGTGCGATCTCCGCGGCGTGGATTGCAGAGGAAAGCTAAGCGTGCTGTGCTTGGTGACGACGCCTCTCTCTTGCTGACCCTAGTGCAAATAAAATTGTAAAAACAGTTTTTACCTCGACAGGAAAACATTAGCAGACAATTACCGTGCTAACGTACCACGACAACAACCAGTAGATCTACCACGATAGGTTTGTTGCTGCTTGACATCAGGGTGGTAGTGGACATGCCATACGTACGACGACAACAACCGTGTAAAAGCTAAAAAGAATGCAATATCTACCACGATAGGTTTGTTGCTGCTCAAATGACATCAAATGGGTGGTAGTGGACATGCTCAACTAGTGTCCTAGCATATGCATTATATATAACATACCTTGACTAAGTTTTTGACATAGTCGCCCGAGCTACCACATATCTGATCACCTGCTATGGTATATAAGTGTAATAATTGCTTTCACAATAAAAAAAAGAAGACCACATGTAAAGTGTAAGGATTTTTTTTTGATGAGCCCCTTCGGCGCAACCATAGCCGCATGCACCCGCATCACGTCCCGTCTCATCTTGGTCTTGTCCCCCGGTGGCAGAGCCTGTAAGGTCCTATTGGGTTGGAGGTTTAAAGCTAGTTTCAGCTTTCAAAAAGTTGATAAGTCCTCTTCTCTAAACAACTTATCTTTTAAGCGGTTTTTGATATAAGTTATAAGTCACATGTAACTAGAAAAAGTTGAAAACTGAGTAGAATCTACTTTTGCAGTTTATTACTGAGATAAATTAGTTTTTTTTCAAACGATCTCTTATAAAAATTTACATATACTTTTAATAAAAATAACTTTTTAAAAAAGAGCTACCGCTTCACTAAAGAGGCTCTTAAAATATTAAGCTTCCGGCCCAGATACGTACTCCCTCCGCTTACAGTGGTGTCCTCTTCTCACTTCGCACCCAACGCTCTCCTCCCTCGCAACTCAAAAACTCCTTCCCAATCCCCACCCCTCGCCTCGCGCCGATCACCTCCCCACGCGAGAAGGCAACTTGCCGTATACCCTTCTAGAAGCTTCCTGCGGTGGATTCTAGAAGTTTCGCGGCTCCCTTCTCTCGAGTCGGGAACGGAAGGCCGTCGCGGTGGGCTCTAGAGGCGGCAAATTGGATGGCTTTTTCCGTGCGCGCGGTGCTGCGAGGTGCGTAACCGCTCTCCTGAGTTCCTTCCCACCCCATCTCTTATTATTGTATTCGAAGCTTGGAGAGGATTCTAGACCTTCCCGAGTTGAGCCGATTCCTCTCTCGCGCTGCGTTGCGAGGAACTGACGAAATCCTCAATTTGATCATCGTCTTACAGAAGGTTCTGGAGTGTCCCAGAAATTGTTAGTTGCTTTGCTCTGCTAGGAAGGGCCTCGAAGTTAGGGGGAAATCGAGCAAGTCCTCCTTTTTCGAGCTGAGCCGAGGCGGAGCAAAATTTAATTTTATTTAAAATTAACTCATTTTAATATTTAACCAATAAACAAGTATAATTAGAACAATTTTGAATCGAGCCAACGAGTCCCACCACCGAGCTTTTTTTTCCGGCCCTCGAAGTACTTGAACTAGGCGCGATTCTGCTCGTAGGCTGGCTGGGTTTGCACTTTGCAGGCGCAGAGTGGTGGATATCAAAAGTCCTCGTCTCATCGAGATTTTTTAAAAATTGATATAGTTTAATTTAATCTTATTTTATTTATAGTTTAGAAGCAGTTTTAGAATCAGGCCCACTCAGAACAAAATCTAATTTTTTTTAAAATTAACTCATTTCAATATTTAACTAAGCAAATTTAAACTAAGCCAATAAACCGACCTAACGAGTTTTTTTTCACCCCTCGGTGCAGTGTTTGGCGAAAAGGGTAACCACCTCCGTCCTCTACTTCTAGTTCATTGTTCCAGAACCTTCTATTAACCTGGTAGTACATTTTTTAAAAATATTTCCGGACAAGTGCAGTGCATACTGCACAATGACTTTTTGTCTCTCTTAGGGTTCAAAATTTCACTGAAAACCGGTGAAATTTTGGATTTTGAGCTACCATGAAATCCAAAATATTGGTCAAAAAATTGAATTACTATAGTAATTTCGTTTTTTTTTCACGTTAGGTCCTCGAGCTCTGCGTTAGCCGCGAAAGGCTCTAAATTTTCTGCAATTTTGGAATCCAGGCATGGACTAGTTCCAGAGCGCTGTTTCCAGGTGATTGGCGGAGCTGTCTGGCTCAATTCCGCGCTATAAATTGTTGTGCCGAGAGAGGTAATGCTTACTAGTGTGTTCTGCAACAGTCTCAAGGCTCAGCTCACCTCGGTTTGTGTGTCCAGATTTGGGGTGGTGATCGGAGCAGATCATGATGACGTCCTTGTCACGGACGCTATCTCGGGCCGGGCCGGTGCAGTCGCCGAGGCATCGCCGCATCCCGAGGACGCAGTCTGTAAACCTCGGCGAGCCCATCTTTGACAGTGAAGTGGTGCCATCATCGCTTGCTGAGATCGCGCCCATCCTCCGTGTTGCCAATGAGGTCGAGGCGGCCCACCCCCGCGTTGCCAATGAGGTCGAGGCGGCCCGCCCCCGCGTTGCGTACCTCTGTAAGCTAGTACTCCTCTCTGCTCGTCCTAGTGATTCTCCTGTTATTTGGTTGCACATGAGTCCATCCTCCTGCCCTCCTCCGTATTTTTCACTGTACAGGACCGGGTACTGCTAATATAACGCTGTACTTACCTAGTGTGAAAGTTTGAAAATGTTTCTTCCTTTTTTTTTAAAAAAAAAGAAGGTACAAACATAAACATTTGCCTAATTATGGCATTGGATAGGAATACTACTCATTTCCATCCTCTTAGGCTATCATAATTCATAAGCATTTTTTTTCTTGAATGAGGATTGAAGGGGAGACTCCTATATTCAATACTTCCCTAATACAAAAAGTTTTGCAAACAGGCAAACAATGGCCTCTTGGCCATCCTTTATAAAATTTTGTTAACAAGATATTCCCTCCATTCCTGAATACGTTTTAGGATTTTGCACTTCAATTAAGGCATATGTAGAAATGACCATATCGCCCTTCTTTATTAGCTCACTTACTACTCTTGGATGGTGTGAGTTATTCTATTCTACAATAATAAATAACATTAGGAATAATGAATGGCAGGGGTATGTAAAGGAAAAAACAGTTAAAAGTTATCCCGAAATTGTAGAATGATATATATTTAGGAATTAAATTTAAAAGCTAGAATGACATGTATCTAGGAACTGAGGGAGTACTTGTTACTAGGAAAAAACATGCCTAAATCTTATTCTGCTTCTTATTGTGTTTATCACATTAATGTGGATGTGTGCAATAATGGATAGGTCGGTTCTATGCATTTGAAAAGGCTCACAGACTAGATCCAACTTCAAGTGGTCGTGGTGTCCGACAATTCAAGACAGCTCTCTTACAACGGCTTGAAAGGGTATGCGTTTTCAGTACTTCTGGTCAGTGGTTGCATCTATGTTGTTTTATTCTACAACTGTTCTACCTCTTAACCATGTACCGCCAAGTTGCCTCTGCTTACTTCTATTCTTCAGTTTGCCTTTTTTTTTTTGTAATTCTACATCTGCCTTTGTATCATCTCCTATACACTCCATTGCCCTCTACCACTTTGTGTTTGTTTCAACATTTGCCAAACATGCCAATAATTCCATCATTTTATATGATCTTGTAAATTAGTCTTGCATTGTGCTTTTGCAGAGTTATATGAGATTAGTTTTCATCAGAAAATGTGGAAAGCTTTTAAGTGACAACAATGTCTGGTTTGAATTTAAATACCAACCATGTTACGAGATTATACATTTCATTGCCTGTTGATTACATTTTCCATTAGGAGAAAAAGGCAACCTTGAAGGGAAGGGCCCAAATGAGTGACGCACGGGAAATACAGACCTTCTATCAACACTACTACAGAAAATATATCCAAGCAATTCAAAATGCTTCCGACCAAGTGGATCAGTACATTTCTTTTTATTATTTCATAGTCTACTTGTTCACCAATGTTGTTGCCTAGAGATTTTCTTCATTCGTGCAGTGCTCAACTTACCAAAGCATATCATACCGCTAATGTTCTATTTGAGGTTTTAAAAGCAGTCACTCAACTACATTCTGTTGAAGTTGACAATGAGGTATAGCCTACCAAGTTGTTTGCTTCCTTTTGTCCTTGCTGTGCTTTAATCATCAATCATATGGATATTACTCCTATAACAAGTGGTAGCGGTAACCGATTAGATTTTGTATGTCCTTAGATCTTGGAAGCTGCTGATAAGGTTAAAGAGAAGACGAAAATATATCTCCCTTTCAACATTCTCCCTCTTGATCCAGACAGTGGCAATCAGGCAGTCATGAAATTTCCTGAGGTTTCTTTGTTCTATTTCTTTTTTATCGAAGTAATCCTGTTACTTCAATGATGTCCCAGTGAAGTACTTTCTGATGTTTTCTCAACTTCTAAGATCCAAGCTGCTGCTACTGCTCTTCGCAATACTAGAGGTCTTCCATTGCGGAATAATTACGAGCATAAGGTTAACGCGGACCTCTTGGATTGGCTACAAGCTATGTTTGGCTTCCAGGAAAGGCAGTCTACATTTTCTTTGATTATTGTATAACTTATTTATAATTTGATTTTTTTTTGGTTGGCTTTTGACCAATTCATTTTGATATTTTATTAACTTCTCGACATGCAGACAGATAATGTTTCTAATCAGAGGGAGCATTTGATTTTACTTCTTGCTAACATACATATACGAAGAAATCCAGAGACCGATCAACAATCAAAGGTTTCCTTTCTTGTCTGTAAATATTCAAATCCCTATGTTGAACAAACTATTTTCCTTCTTTTTTTTCTCTTTCTTTTCTTATGTTTCCAAAACATTTGTTTTTTTGTTCATGTTGATATTGCCTTTTATTTTCTATAAAAGTAATCTTTCAAAATTCCCGTTGCAGTTGGATGACAATGCGCTGAATGATGTGATGAAAAAGTTGTTTAAGAACTACAAGAAGTGGTGCAAATATCTTGGTCGCAAGAGTAGCATCTGGTGGCTATCTCAGAAACCTTTTTTTCTTTGTTATCTTCTGTTGCTTTGTGGTTGTTCTGCTTATCTACTATGGGTATTTGAAAAGTTTTGTTTGGAGATGGACTCTTTTATTATGTTACCTTAACTGCTTCATGGACTGAATCTCCATAAACAAGAATAAGGGGTTGACAAAATTATTATGGAAAGCGGCAAAGTGCACACAAATTTATAAAATACAAATAGCAATTTATGCATCAACTAACCAAAATAATGAAACATTATCGTTATGTTTTTATCCTCGGTTCTCCACATTTGCAAAGGTTGACACATTAAAGCCTATTAAAAATGGAGGCGCAAACTGGTAAAAATAATTTGAAAGGGTTCTACAGTCAATACTCAGTTCTATGTGCAGAACATCTCGCCCTGGTTAGATCTGTAATACTTGCGCTGCTTGTCAACAGGTCCAAATAATATGTGGCCTACTCTACCCATTTAAGTATGACAATATGGGCCACCTCCTTTCCTCGGCCTTGTCATGGCCATGGGCTTGCCTAGCCAAGCCCATGAGGAGCTAGGAAGAGGGGCAGCAGCATGGAGTCCGTAACATGCATCCATATATTCATATTTGGATTAGTTTAGATGCATCTCTTCCTAGTTGGTTTGATTAGATGCATAACTTTATATTTGAATAGTTTAGATATGATCATACATTTAATTGATTGATTGCATTAGATATTCTTGTTAGAGCATGTACAATGGTATAGACAACTGCTGTCTATAACAAACTAACATATTATTTATAGACAACGTTAGAGACAACCTATGCAATGGTATAGACAGCTCATTTATGAGTAGACAGCTTCTTCCTAGACACAACCTTAGATGCACCATCTCTCATCCACATCATTTTTTATCCTACATAGCATAGCTTAGAGACTGCTGATATGGAACATTGTACATACTCTTAGGTGGCAGTCAATACAAGCAAGACATTATCATCTCCTTTCACATCAAGCAATGAGAATGAAATAGTCTTCCTCCTCCAAGTCTTCTCCCCAATCTCTTCCCATTCACGCCGATGGCGCCCGTCTATCCTCCCGGCTGTAGTTACCCCCTATGAAGTAAAGTTCATAGCTGGCCTCCCCGGCTGACGGCAAAAATCTACACCTGTGCGCGCACTAAAATACTCACAAACATGGAGAGATAGATGAAAGAAATAGAAACAGTCATAGTATTTTTCAATATTTCAATATCTTCATAGGCTACTACACAGCTGCCGTAGTGTTCATCCAATCAACTAAAAGGCCTCTCTGGTGCCATGACTGGTGACTCATATATAGACCCAGTCATCCAGATAACAGTGGGCACATGCATGGATGGAGCAGGCTGGTGCGGCAGAGAAGGAAGCGAGCGGCCATGGAATATTTTTTTAGGGTAAAAAAAGAAGAAGATGGGATTGTTACCTGTCCAAGGACTTTCATTGGGGATTCAGGTTTAGGACGAGCCTGGTTATGGTTGGATTGGACTCTTCTCATTAGTTTTAGGGTAGTATTATAATTACATGTTGGGGGCATATCTAGTGCAAATCAAAAGCCATTAGGTGTTGTTGAATATTAATTGCTTTCTTGTCACGATTTTAATGTCAGATGATTTAAAAAAAGATCAGCTTTGAAAAGTTTATGTCTAAATAGACCAAATTCCTGAGTTGAAGAACCAAAAAACCTGCTTTAGTACATTTGCTCCATACATACTCATCTCTGATCATCTCCCGGTCCTTTTCTCAATGACAGGTTGCCAACAATTCAGCAGGAGGTGCAACAACGAAAATTACTCTATATGGGTCTGTACCTTCTCATCTGGGGTGAAGCTGCAAACTTGCGATTTATGCCGGAATGCATTTGCTACATATATCATCATGTATGGTGTGAAATAATTTTCTGCATCTTAAGTCCTCCTTTTCTTTAAATTTGTGTGATAGTTTAGCTTTCAGATTTGCTTGTTCATATTATTTTATTCAGTAAGATAACTTTTAATTTCCAATTCATGTCCATGAACTTGTTCATGCTCCTCATCTCCCTTTAGGACTGCTATAGACTGTGCAAAAACCCTTAAATTTTCTGGTGCATAGCAACAAATAATGAAATTCATCTCTGTAATGGATACGCGGTACATGCTGGCAATCGACTTGCTTGTGTTGACACTTGGAGCTTCTGTGGTGCCTTTTCTTAAGCATTTACTAAGGCCTATATTTTACACCGATTTGACATATTCTGGATTGGTGTACAAACAAAAGTGTAGTGTAACTAGTCTGGACTCTGGAGTAAACTTTCTTCATTTGCAACTTGCTCGTGCTGCGCCTTATATGATATTTTTAAGTTATCAAGGAAACACCAAATAACCAACTAATACATTCGGGAATGCATTGTGCTATGAGCTTTATTGTACAGTGGAGCTTATTAGATGCATAGTCTGACGGGTATGAATCTGTGATTTGGAGTTCAATGACATGTCTATGTTAATGCAGTAGATTTTTTTGGGTAAAATTATTAGAAGATCTGTTGACCAGATTCTAGTGCCTATCCTGTTTCACGATACCATTGAGTATATATGAACATCAAGAAAGAATGTGGTGTAGCATTTGCTACATGCTGATCTACGGTACAGTTATCAACGTTGCAATGCAATTCTTGGAATAAAACAACTATGGAAACCTTGTATCATAAAACAGCTCAATTATGACGTTCATCTGTGCATGGAAATGCTGTTTATCTTTGATACGATTCACTCCTTGCAACTGTGCTAGTTGAATATGATACCCGCTAATTGTGACATCTCATTTTGTTAGAATCAAGTTAAAGATTTTGCATTTTTTTTTATTTAGTATAAGTGACCACAGAATTCACAATCTGCTACACTTGTTTTTATGTATTATTTCGTGCATGGTCAATCTGCCAAAGTGTTAATAGTACCTAAGAACGCAAAGTTTACATATGAGCAACATGAATTTAAATAAATATCCTTATGTAAATGCGATTTTTTGATACTCAGCTAATTTTAAAACTTCGGCACAATCTACAATTCAACTCTATAATCTATTCTGTCAACATATAATTCATCCTGTACAATTCTGATTTTGTAACCTTAGTAAGTGCTATTCATGGAGTGCTTGCAGAGTTCAGTACTTGCATCTTGAAGACTACATGTATTTTTTATTTTTTGAGAACGTAATTAGCTGTGCATCGTTTTTTCTAGTATGCCCACAAGAATGTTTGGCTTGCACTATGATAGCTTAGCAAGGTGCTGACAATTCTTGCACTATTTTTATAGATGGCATCTGAAATGCATGGTGTGCTAGTTGGAAATGTGAGTGCCTTGACGGGTGAATATGTGAATCCAGCCTATGGCGGTGAGAAAGAAGCCTTTCTGAAAAAAGTTGTTACTCCAATTTACTCTACCATAGCAAAGGTATGCTTTCTCTCAACCGTCATTAGATTGTCTCACTTATGCTTCATGCTTCTTCCTTCGCTAAATTTTAGTATTTTACTATCATTTTCTCAGGAAGCTGAAAGGAGCAAAAGAGAAACAGGAAATCATTCTGAGTGGAGAAACTACGACGATCTTAATGAATATTTCTGGTATTAGTTTTTTTTATCCGGCTTTATATCCCTGATCTCTAGATTTTATATTTGTTAAATTGCAGGTCTGCTGACTGCTTTCGGCTAGGTTGGCCTATGCGAACTGATGCTGATTTCTTTTGTCAACCTTTCCATTCACCTGATGAAAGGAATGAAGTGAGCCCATTTTACCATCTGTCTTAAGGCCATACATGTCCTTTTGTGTGTGTGGGTGGGTGGGGGGTGGTTACAACAATAACTTGTGCAACTGACTATTTGCAGAGCACAATAAGAGCTGAGAAGCAGAAAGGAAAGGTCAACTTTGTTGAGCTACGCTCATTTTGGCACATATTCAGGAGTTTTGGTAGAATGTGGAGCTTCTTTATTCTAGCTCTTCAGGTATTTACTTCCATTTTCATTTTATTTCCCGCCCTCTTAGATTTCGCAGCTATCTTTTCCTACATACTTTTGAAGAGCCAAATGGTTTAAATTTTAAAAATGTTTTGTATAGAAGGCACTTGAAGATTATATGCTACAGGTTAGACAGCTAAAATACCATTTTTCAGTTTTTTATCTACTTATTGATCTTTTTCTACTAGGTTATGGTAATTCTTGCTTGGAATGGAGGCTCGCTAGCCAATTTTTTTGTTCCTGTGGTTTTCAAGAAGATTTTGAGCATCTTTATCACTTCTGCTGCACTAAATCTCGGACAAGGTATAACATCTTAATACCGACCAGCCATAATGGATTTCATGTTTTTTTAATTCCATTACATCTTTTACCTTTTTTGAGCTCCCATTCTATTTTTACTTGATGGTATGATTTCCCTACCTTTTCTCTTCAAGGTTCTAGCATGTTGTGTGTTCTTGTTCTCCCCCTCCGTACATACTTTTCTCTCTCAAGAATCCATGTTGGGATAGAGCCCGGATCGAATTCGATTAAAATTATAGATAAAATTGGAAGTTAGAGATAGTTAGATTCTAATATGGTTGTAAATTTCGCTATAAATAAAGGGTGTGGGATTCAATAGAATACACACAATATTCCACAAATTACAATATGGTATCAGAGCCTTAACTTTGACTCGTTCCCAATCCAATCCAATCCACCATCGTCAACCCCGATCTACCACCCTCCCATCTGTCACCGTCATTGCTCAAAGGCACCTCGCTGCTGCCAAAGCCGCTCAAAGAAGGGTGTCACGCCACCATCACTGCGCGGGGGCGGGGGGGGGCATGATTGCCGCCGCTCGAAGCCATCAGGTTGCTGTCGTCACCGAGATGTCGAGTCGCCATCACCACCGAGCTGCTGGAGTCATCAGGTCACTGTCGTTGCCATCGAGTTGCCCTAGTAGTCGGCCGAAGGAACAGAAAAAAGGAAAAAGGAAAAGGGAAGGAAAAAGAAGAAAAGAAAGAGAAAAGGGGGAATTTAGAGAAAAAGTTATTTGCTTTTATGTATATCACAGATGCCATGCCTATGTCTTACGTTGGCATTAGTGCTTGAAGGATTGTTGTGATTGTCGAGATACACGCAACATAGATTTGTAATCAATATTGCTCCAATTGATCATATGAGATGACTTCAAAGGAGATTGAAGCTGTGAGGAAGTAGGAGGAGGATGCCACGATGAAGTTAGCCAAAGAGAAGAGGAGAGCGATGGTTGAGTCATTTTCCTCACTAGTTACATAAGGTGATATGAGAAGCATATTACAGGACCTTTTGGCGACATGTATGATTGGTCCAAGGGCTGGGACAAGATCATCCGAATTGAAGCTAGAGTTGATCAAACGATGTGAAGCTAGAAGGGGGCAAGAATTATCTGAGTTGGTCTTGAAGGGCACAGCTAATTCTGAGGACTAAGGGGTGGAGCACTACTTATAGGAGGCTTGTGTTGAGCCTGTAGATAAGAGGCATGGATTGGAGGATGTGGAACACCACTAATTCTGTGGTGGTGGCTTGGTTGCTGACTTCGATGTATTCATCTATCGCTCGGATGGTGGAGATGATGCAGAATGCAGCGGAGATGTGGAAGACGATGAGCAACAAGTACTCTGGGGCAGATAATGCGATGATGATGGTGGAAGTTTAGGGCAAGATGGAGGTTCTGAAATAGGAAGAGAAGACCATCCAGGAGTATGCTGGTGAGTTCCAATAGCTATGGGCAGGCTTGAATCACTATGATCCATTGCAATTAACATGTGCTGGTGATGTTGATGTTGGTAGATTGTGATTGCAACGCAGGCGGGGGTCACACACTTCCTGAAGGGGTTGAATCAAAATTTGAGAGTAGGAGAGCTGCCATGTTTCACTTGGCAAACCTACCTACTATGGAGGATGAGATTTCAACTATGGTGTAAGAAGAAATTCGACTACCTGATAATAGGGAGTGCTACAACTATAAGGTAAAAGAACACCTGAGTCGTGCATGTCCTCTCCCATGGTATGGTGGGGGCCGAGATAGAGATCGTGACAATCGTGGTGATTGTGGAGGCCAAGGAGGAGATTGGGGTCATGGAGGTCGAGGCAGGGGCAGGAATGGCCCCAAAGCCAATATAAGTATGGCAGAAGAAAGCATGTCTGTTACTTTGACAGACGAGCATGCTATGCAGTGGGAACAATGGCAGAAGGGCAAAGCATTAGGTTTTCTCAAGATTCTACGATAGCATCTACTACCTCCTTTGGTAACATTGCCAACTGTCCACGTGGATAAAGGTACTCAGGCACAGGCACTTGCATCCACATATAAGCATTCTTATATTGATTGGATTATAGATTTAGGGGCATCTAAGCATGTCACAGGTTCTCTTAGGGCATTTGCATCCTACGTACATTCCATATGCACACTCTGAAATTGTTCAGATAGTTGTGGGACCTTTCAGCTCATTCAGGGAATAAGATCTGTAGAGTGTACACCATCCATTGCTTTATCCTCTGTTTTGCATGTCCCATCCTTTCCAATTAATCTTCTTTCAGTTAGTTCCATCATCGACTAATTCAAATGCACCGTCTTATTTAATGATGATTCTTATCTTCCAAGAGAAGAGAACTGGGAAGAGAATTGGGGCTGAAATCAGGCGTAATGGACTGTGGTATGTTGATCAGGTGGATACAACATTGGCCTTGGCTACAAGAGAAGTTGAGGAGGAGGTTTTACTGCATCATCATCGTTTGGGACATTCTTCGTTTGAGAGTTTGATCTTCGTTTGAGAGTTTGAGTCAGATATACCCTGAGTTGTCTAATAAAGTAAATAAGAGTAAACTTGTGTGATGTTTGTGAGTTTGAAAAGCATACACAGTCCACTTATAGTAGTATTAGTCTTCGGAGTTATAAACCTTTTATATTAATACATTATGATGTTTGGGGTTCATTCTCAGTTACATTTGCGAGTGGTTTTAAGTGGTTTGTCACACTCATTGACATTTTAAGTGGTTGTTATACACATCAAATTGAGTGAGGTCATTCAATGTTTTTAGGACTCCCATCGGTTGGTGGCAACTCAGTTTGATGCGAAGGTTCGAACTCTCCGAACATACAATGAATCATCTGAACATACAATGGAACTAAGTATGTTAACAAGGAGTTCGCAATATTTCTCTCGAAGAGTGTGATACTTTATCAAACCACTTGCCTAGGAACCTCACCTTGGAATGGAGTGGCTGATAGGAAGAATCGACATTGTTGGAGGTAGCATATTCACTTATGTTTCAGATGAATGTGCCGAAGATATTCTGGAGAAAGGTGGTGATGATGGCTGCATATCTTATGAATCATATGCCATCTCGAATACTTGGGATGAAGTCTCCTAAAAATCTTTTGGGTCAACGAGAGTTCAAGGTTACCCCTAAGGTGTTTGGTTGTATGTGCTTTATACAGGATCACCTGCCAATGGTTGGTAGATCCTTAGACTGTGAAGTATGTCTTCATAGGATATTTATCTAGTCAAAAGGAATATAAGTGCTGGAACCCAATGAAAAGAAAATTATTTGTAAGTATGGATGTAACTTTTCAGGAGTTCGAGCCATACTACACAAATAGTGGTGAGCTCAATCAATTCTGAGAGGAATTCTTTCCTACCACCGAGGGTGATATTCAAGAGAATAAGGAGAGTAGGGGTGATAATCGAGAGGAAGAAGTTGTTGTGGGGACAATTTTGTGTCCTTCTCTGAGACCGGATAAAAAATATGCAAGAGATGTGATAGCCCTAGAAGAATTGAAGGTGTATTAGAGAAGAAGCTTCGAGAGACAAGGGGAGAAACAATTATTGTCGTTGGCACCTGCGTTGTTAGATGACCAAGTTCTTATAAAGGTAGTAAAGGAACCAAGGAGACAGGGGAGAAATAGTAACACTTGAGAAAGTTTTATCAGAAGAATCACAACCCGAACAAACATTCAGTCCGGTTGATTTAGTCCCAGTCTCAAATCTCTCCTCAAGTCTCTCTCCATCAATTTCCTTGCCTCCCCTTGGGGCAAGTGATAATGTTCCTTTTGATTCCTCTTATTTAGATTTACCTCTTGCACAACGTAGGGCTAATGCTGGAAAGCCTCTACTATAGTATGGTTTTAAGCATGACATTGCAAATTTCATTTGATATTCCCATCTCTCTCTTGCATGTAAAGCATTCAAAGCTTCTCTCTAGACAGTGCTTGTTACAAAGGATTGGCGGTGGTTTGCAAATGGGCTTTTAGGTGACTCAAACTCCTGAAGGCAAGGTGGATAGGTACAAAGCAAGGTTGGCTGTAAAAGGTTATAGCCAGATGTACGGGATAGACTATGATGAGACTTTTGCACCAGTAGCAAAGATGAGTAGAGTGAGGATGTTGATTTCTTGTGCCATTAATTTTGGGTGGCCTCTTCATCAGTTGGATGTGAATAATGCATTTCTTCATATAGATTTACAAGAGGAGGTATATACGAAGATACCTCTTGGCTTTGAGAACAAGAAAACCATTGAAAAGATGTGTAAGCTTAAAAAGTTTTTATATGGCCTAAAGCAGTCTCAACGAGCATGGTTTGACAGATTCAAACGTGTAGTTTGTGGCATGGGCTATTTCCAATGCAATGATCATACGGTGTTCTACAAACATAGAGGATTACATATCACCATATTAGCAGTCTATATTGATGATATTGTGATAACCAGAGATGATAATGAAGAAATCAAGTGTCTGAAGGAGACTAGTAGAAGTATTTGAGGTGAATGATCTTAGACTTTTTCGATACTTCCTTGGAATCGAGATCACTTGGTCTCCAAAAATAATAGTTCTCTCTCAAAGGAAGTATGCCATTGATCTGTTAGCAGAGACAAGTATGCTTGGGTGTCCCTCTATTGCTTCACCTATTGACAAGAATCACAATATCCGTGCTGAGTCTGGTGATCCAGTTGATAAGGAGGCTGTAGGGTCGAGGATGCGCCTAGAGGGGGGGTGAATAGGCGTTTTACAAAATTAATCGCTCACTAAAATCGATCGCTCTAATTCACCCCTAAGTCAAAACCTAATCAAAGATATATGCGGAAGCGATAAATAGGTTTTGACAATTAAAGCCTAAATCAACTAGGCTCACTATGTGCACTAACTAAATTATGTCTCTATGTATGAATTGCTAAATTGATCAAACAATTAATACTAAGCAATTCTCATTCAAGCAATCAATAATATGCAAAAGGTAAATACTCGAATATAAAGAGACAAGGGACAACCGATGTTTTTCCGTGGTGTTCGGAGACTTGCCGGTCTCCCCTAGTCCACGTTGAGGCTAGCCCACACTTGGACCGGCTCCCGCTCGAGCACCCGCCTCTTTCCACTAGTCGTGGTTTTTCACGCTCGCGCGTAGGCTCAACCCGAACCTTCACAAACTTGCCGGGGCTTCTCACACCTCGAGAGCTCCCGCGCACGACGCCTACGCCGTCTAGGAGTCGGCAACCTCCAAGAGAATAGGCCGCTCCTCCGCTTGACCTTCACCGAGCACAACACATGCGCTCCGGCGATCACCAAGTGCAACACATGCACAAGGACCTCACTCAAGTGCAACACATGCACAAGAGCTCACTCAAACCACTCCTAATTGCAACACATGCAATTAGTTCACTCTTTAGCTCAAGAACCAAATGGGAGAAGAGCAACACATGCAAATGACTCCCACACACTCAACAATACCAGCAACCCTGCCCCCAAGCCCCCCAAGGGGTCCTTTTATAGCCCACAAAGAAAAACTAGCCGTTGGGGGGCGAAACAGGAAAACACAGCACAAACCCGGTCCAACTGGACCAATCCCGGTCCGACCGACCCTCACAGGGCAACGGTCGGAAAACCGACCGTTATATGGCCGGTCCGACCGCTCGCACCCCGGTCCAACCGGACGGCCGGTCCAACCGACCTTCGGGCGGTTGCACCGCCTGCACAAATCAGCAAAAACCCAAAACGCCACTTCTCTGGAAAAATCACACCGCGGCCACCTCGGTCCGACCGGAGGTCCGGTCCGACCGGCCTCCACCCGGTCACACCGCCCGCACTCAGCCGCAACACATGCAAGCAGGAAAACAACACGCCGCCTGGGGGCCGGTCTGACCGCCCACGGTTCGACCGCCCCCACAAGGAAAACTCCAGTTTCTTTCCAAATATTTCTCCGGAAAACCAAGTGCACTTCTTTGAGCCTCAAGGATGATCAACACATGATCATTTACCCGTACAAAACACATTTGCACCCAATTTAGCTCATGCTCAAAGAATTTAAACCAAATCACGAAAACGCATTTCGCAACCGACTCAAACTCTATTTGCAACACGTATTAAGCGAATCAAACTCGAGTTTATGAGATTAATCCCCCTAGCCATGTGAAGGTCAACACAAGACCCGGTCAACTTGCCAACACCCGTTGCAAGCCCCACTCACATGCTCTCGGGATTCCGGACTCATAAACCTCAGTTTATTCGCACAACAAACTTGCAAATCACGCAATAAACATATTTCATGCTTGAGCACTACTCTTTGCAACACATGCAAAAGTCTAGCTCCAAGCAACATTAAATTAAGGTGCATGAACTCTCTAATTGCAACACATGCAATTCTCTAGTCCCATGCAACACCGAATCAAAACTTAACACACCGAAACCAATCCAACCGTATGAGCTCTCTACTTGTAACACATGCAAGCCTCTAGCTCCATACAAAACACACAGACATCAAATCGTGCTTGAGCTCTCTCCTTTTGCAACACATGCAAAACTTAGCTCCAAGCAACACCAAGGTTTTATAAAGATTTGTTTCGAACCAAAACGTGAAGCTTCAACTAATGCAACACATGCAAAAGTGAACTCCACACATAAAAGCCAACGACTAGCTTATCCTATTTGCAACACATGCAAATCAAAGCATAATGCGAAAACCAAATACAACCAAGCATAAGTTTAACCCATTCGCAACACATGCCAAATGGTTAACCCTCATGCAAAAACCAAATCCAAATGGTTTGAGCTCGAGTGAACGCATAATGAGATCACCAACACATGATGAAGCTCAAGCTAGGGAACGACCCCTCTTAATAGCACGGCGATTAAAACCTTAGACTCAAAGACTACAAAGTCCTTAGCCTATCTAATTATACCTTCGCCGCCGCGCACAAGCAATCCCCTTTGGGGTCTTTATGATCATCGCTTGATACTCCCCCGGGATCTCTACTCGACTCCTCTTCGGGATCCACTCTTGACGCCCATCAACTCGTGATGCCGTCCTTGTCCCGTTTTCATCATCTCATTCATCTTTGGACCTAACTCAAACATAACTCATGAAACTTGTTAGTCCAAGATGCATGGTTGTCTCAATTATCTCTTGCACTCCATTAACACATAATGGATGCCTCTAGATCAATTGAGCACAACCCTAAATCAATAGAAATGATTTAAGTGTGTCTTAAGTACAATAATGCAACTCATACTTTATTATACTTAAGAACTATTCATTTGTCCTCAATTAATCACGGAACACCATCAACACATGATGAAGTGTTCGTTAATAATTAATTAAGACAAATGAACTCAATTTAAATTATCATTTAAATTGATATGAGTATATATTAACTACACAAGTTTTCATATACTCATGTTGATGGAAAGTAATGATCCATTATATGTAAATTGTATGGAAATGATCATTACTCGAATCATCAACTATAGAATACACCCCACATGTATATGTGCATAAATATGATTGACTTGGAGATAATATGCACATATTCAAATTGATCGTATTGGAGTATATCCTATATTACCATGAGTATACTTATAACTAGGCAATTCAAATATATACTCAAGGATTTAGTTTCTTTGTCTTGATCCTTATATGTGTCAATAAAGAATAGATCAATACAATGAAACTATCAAGTTAAACCACGAACTCCCCCTAAGTGTGTGCATCCATGTAATGTATGGATTGGGAACATGATGCACGTTTTGTGGTTAATATAACGGGGACATTCATATTTTAACTTGACTCCAAAGTATGCAACTAATACTAGAATGAATATGCAAACATACCTTGGGTTTTCCATTTTTTAATGCGATGAGACTAAACAAAGATATTCTAAATAAACAAGTTAGTCTCGATATAAGATTTGTCATTAATAACAATATCGCATTAGGGGATAAACTTAATATTAGATTTGTCATTAACGCACGATTAGATTTGTCATTAACACCAAAACCATAACTAATGAAGGTTGAACTTACAGAGGCTTATCAAAGACTGGTTGGGCGTCTTATCTATTTGTTCCATACACCATACAAGACCTGATATATCATATGCAGTGAGTATGGTAAGTTGATATGTGCATGATCCTAGAATTGGACACATGGAAGTTGTATTTCGGATCATATGATATTTGAAGAGTAACCTAGGAAATGGCTTTGGTTCAGGAAGAATCAACACTTGAATGTGAAATGATATTGCAATGCTGATTGGGTGAGCAGTATAGATGATAGGAGGTCTACATCTGCATCTTTGTGGGCAGTAATCTTGTATCATGGAGGAGTATGAAGCAGGAAGTTGTGGCTCGATCTACTGTAGAGGCAGAATATAAAGCAATGGCATTAAGCTTGAGTGAGATGATCTAGATGAAGGGTCTATTATCTTAACTTTTGGTGTTGAGTGATCCCTTGGTATTGCATTGTGATAATAAATTTGATTCTCCCATTCGTATTTTTCATGCTGACTTAGCAAGGAAGTACCTATTAGGAGCCCTTTATGCTTTTCTTACTGAGCAAGATACTCTTTCTCAGTTTTCCTGTCCTGGTGCTCACGCTCAGAATGTTGTGGCTGAGCGTAAGCATTGCCATCTTCTTAAGACAGCTCATGCTCTTTTATTTGCTTCCGCTGTTCTACCTCATTTCTAGGATAAAGCTGTTTCCACTCCATTTGATTAATATTCAACCTTCTTCTGCTTTTGAGGATGAGATTCCAATGGAGCGTATGTGGCATACCTCCTAGTTATTTTAATCTTCGCCTCTTTGGATGTGTGCGCTATGCTCACCTTACACATCATGAACGCACTAAGCTGACTGCTTAGTTTGTTGACTGCATTTTTCTAGGATTTAGTGTTGAATATAAGGGATATCGTTGCTAGGATCATGTTGGCCGACGGATGCGGATCTCTCAGGATGTTACTTTTGATAAGTCTTATCCCTTTTACCTTCTCTCTTCTTCTACTCTAGCATCTCTTATCGAGCCACTTTCTTTTTTAACTTTTCCTAATACTCTATTTCTCACTTTTTTTCCATGGTTGGTGTCTCCTTTATTGCTGGCCTTTCCTCGGGAGTCTTCACCACTGATGCCTCCTCCAAAGATTTCTTCTGATATTCTTCCCTCTTATCATCTATACTACACTTATCGTTCACGAGTTGAGGATTTTTCTAATGTGCCATCTTCTCATGATGAGTCATCTTCTCCTGCTGAGCTACCTTCTTCAATGTCTCCTGGCTATGCTCTTTACGATCGCCAGTCTATTCGGTCTCCTGAGTGCCTTGATTTTGCTGGTGTAGCTCTTGCTGAACCAACTTCCTATGGTGATGCTATCATTCATTAGGAATGGCAGCATGCGATTGCGGAGGAGCTTGTTGCCCTCGAGCGCACTAGTATGTGGGATCTTGTGTCCCTTCCTCCATGTGTCCGTCCCATTACATGCAAGTAGGTTTATAAGGTTAAGACTCGCTTTGATGGTTCTCTTGAGCGTTACAAGGCTCATCTCGTGGCACGTGGTTTTTAGTAAGAGTATGGTATTGATTATGATAAGACTTTTGCTCATATGGCTCACATGACCACAGTTCGCACTCTTCTTGTTGTGGCCTCTGTTCATGAGTGGTTCATCTCTCAGCTTGATATTAAGAGTACCTTTCTTAATGGTGAGCTGCATATGGAGGTCAATTTGCAGCCACCACCGGGATATTCTATTCCTAAGGGCATTGATTTGACTACTTCGTCACTCTCTTTATGGGCTTAAGCAAGTCCCTCATGTCTGGTTTGTACATTTTTCTTCTATGGTCACTGCAACCAGTTTTTCTACTAGTGCTCATGATCATGTGCTCTTTGTTATTACTTCGTCTCGTGGTAGGACTCTTCTTCTATATATTGATGACATGATCATCATTGGAGATGATTATCAGTATATTACCTTTGTGAAGGCATGTCTCAGTAAGCAGTTTTTTATGTCTAATCTAGGCCCCCTTCACTGTTTCCTTGGGATTGAGATTTCTTCTACACCTAAGGGCTTCTTTTTATCCCAAAAGACGTATATTTAGGATCGTCTTAATCATTCTTCTCATTGATCAGTGCACAGCTGAGACTCCCACGGAGCTCAATATTCAACTTCGATCTACTGATGGTGAACCTCTTGAGGATCCTACTCACTATCGCCATCTCATTGGGAGTCTTGTTTATCTTGGTGTCACTCGTCCTAACATTTTGTATTCAATTCAAATCTTGAGTCAATTCATTTATGCTCCCACTCAGCTCCACTATAGTCATCTTCTTTGTGTTCTGCGATATCTTCATGGAACTATTTCTCGCCATCTTTTCTTTCCATGCTTCAACTCTTTACAGCTTTAGGCATACTCTAATGCTACCTGGGCTAGTGATCTCTGATTGTCAGCCTCTTTTTGCCTACTGTGTTTTTTTGGTGGTTCTCTCATTGCTTGAAAGACAAAGAAGCAGACAACACCTCATTCAAGTGCTAAGACTGAGTTGCAAGCCATAGCTCTTTTAATAGTAGAGGTTATTTGGCTATAGTGGTTGCTTAAGGATTTTGGTGTTCATGTTTCTACACCGACTCCTCTTTTATTTGATAGTATAGGTTCTATTAGCATTGCTCGAGATCTAGTGAAGTATGAGATCATAAAGCATATCAGTGTTGATGCTTCCTATATATGGTCACAGGTATAGGATCAGGTTGTGACTCTTCAGTATGTGCCTTTAGAACTTCAATTGGCAGACTGCTTCACGAAGACACAGACTAGAAATCAGCACAGTTTTTATCTCTTTGCTATTGATCCACCATGAGTTTGAGGGAGGTGTTAGACGGTATCCTAGTTGCCTTATATAGATATTGTTAGCCTTGCATAGATATTACCTTATATAGGCTTTCCTTTTGTACGCTCTTGTATATGTATATATTTTGCCCTATTGGCTTCGTATTGAATACAAGTGCTATTCCTAACACTAGCGAGGGTACTATAATATGTAACAAGATAGGCATGATTGATATTTTTAGCTTGCCTTGATGGGGAGTGTTGGGATAGAGCCCGGATCGAATCCAGTTAAAATTAGAGATAAAATTGGACGTTAGAGGTAGTGTTAGATTATAATACAGTTGTAAACTTCGCTATTAATAAAGGGTGTAGAGACACGTAATATCCCACAAATTACAATAATCCATACATATTATTGGCCATGTAAAATCTCACTTTGAGTAAGAATGAGACTATATACTTTTGCCATTTGGGCATGAAGGGATTAGGTTGAGTATATTTTATAGAGAATATTCCTTGTATGCCACTAAAGGTTGCTCAGTTCCCTAAGCTAGTAAAATGTTGCTTTCCGTCTATGCCTACATTTCAAATTCTTACCCTTATGCACCCGACACATCCGCTATTAATCTCATAACAGTTGTTAGTTTCTGTCCAAATGCCCATCTTACCCTTACACAAAACCTATGACCCACATGTCATCTTCCTCACTTCTTCTGAAGCACAAAGCTTTTTGGATGCAAATATTTGCAAATACATAAGATGGAGCACAGGGTTCATCCCATCATGCTTACGAACCAAACCAAATCTCTTGCTTCACATCTAATGCACACCAAGGCATCAAGTGTTCGCGCAAATGTCTACAAGTTATCTATCACCATCCTTGTGCTAATTCAATTACACAAGCTAATCACACCAACTGAAACCATCATGTTATCATGCTCTTATGGAATCACCATACTTAGAAACAATAAGACAAGAATCCATGAATTGTGCCTACCTATAGTAGACCAACATCGCTTTGAAGCATCTGATGCCCCGATAGTGAAGGCAACTACAAGGTTGACAAGCAATGCCAGCCATGACATCCAACGGCCGCACAACACCCTCCGCCCTCTACCACATAGACACCCTTGCCATTGGCACCAACAAAGCATAAGGCAGCCTCCATGAGGAGTTCATCGGAGGCGAGGCAGACACAACGATGGAGGGTTGCGGATTGCCAGGGAGCTCATCCTGGTAAGACGATGCGGCAAGATGTTGGTGGTGGCCATGGCGGGAGGCAGCGCAATGGAGGGGCATGTAATTGAGGTCAGGCGCCATGGGGTGGAATGGGCTTCAGAATGGTGAGCAGAGAGGAGGACATGAAGAGAATGTGAGAAAAGAGAGCTCTGACATGGGGTTCGGGGGCAACATGGTTGATTTGTGGCCGATGGTTGCACTGAAGTGTAGGCGGTGGTGCGGCGGTATAGGGACAAGAAGTATATAGGGGAGAAGAGAAGTAGAGGAGCAGTCATGTCTTCATTTCAATTTAAGAGGAGGAAGGGGAAGAGGTGAAAGAAGGGCAAGATGGCCTTTTTGCAACCCATTTGACGAAAGGCTAAAGGTGGATGGACGCCAATGGTATATAAGGGTAAGAATTTAGAAAGTAATGGCACAGAAGGAAAGCTACATTTTTTATTGGATACAAGGGAAGTGAGTAACTTTCAGTGGCACATAAGGAATTTCCTCGATTTTATAATTGGTCAAAGGACTGTGTCATGGTATGCGTGAATATTTGTTATGAAAGGAAGTTCAACTTTTAGTCGCCCAAGTTCATAATTGTGTAGTAGCAAGATCTTTCTGTGAGCATAAAGCAATTATACTGCTCTTTCATGATTGCTACATAGTTTGTTCAAGTTCAGCCATGATTTGAATATTTCTTATTGGTATTTACAGCTACACTTGATATAATCTTTAATTGGAAGGCCAGGAGAACAATGGAATTTGCAGTTAAGCTAAGATATGTTCTGAAGTTCACGTTAGCAGCTCTGTGGGTGGTATTACTACCAATTACCTATGCTTACACCTGGGAGAATCCAACAGGAATTATTGGGGCCATCAAAAATTGGTTTGGAAATGGTCGAAATCACCCATCACTCTTTGTCCTTGCAGTAGTCATATATTTGTCACCCAATATGCTAGCTGCTGTTCTTTTTCTTCTTCCACTTCTGCGGAGGAA
Organism: Guadua angustifolia; assembly: GCA_036346375.1. Classification (NCBI taxonomy): domain Eukaryota; kingdom Viridiplantae; phylum Streptophyta; class Magnoliopsida; order Poales; family Poaceae; genus Guadua; species Guadua angustifolia. Next base: position 2,412,343 of record CM070504.1, on the reverse strand, counting down.
ACTTGAAGGTTCAGACTTCAAGCTTGTGAGGTTGATCATGTGGTGGTCTCAGGTAAATTTATATTCGAGTAAATTGCACTAATGATCCCCTTTTTTTCAAATTTTCACTTTAATTCATAAAAATTATATTATTTTAACCCTAAAAAATGGTTCTTTTCAAAAATTGTAAGCATAAACTAGTTATTTTATTTACTTCCCTTTTTCCATTACCAGAAAGAGTTGCAGAAACCAAGATAATGCAAAAAAAAGAATAACTCTAGAATGAAAAGGAAAAATTGGTAAGCTGCAAATTATTCTAGTAAATTTAACTAGTAATAATGAAAAGTATATTTAAAAATAAAAAAACTTAAGTACAAAAATTTGAGAATATCGACACATACACAATATTTTTAAAAATGTTGGCCTTCTAATTTTTATTTTACATTTATGATAATTTTATTTTGTGAAATTACTTTATTTATATTTTTGGACACTTTACCTTTTAGTTTACTTTTCTGGATTATTTTGAATTATATTCTTATTTTAGTGATTTAGTTAACACTTTTGTAGTTTCTAAGATATCTCTAGGTGTAATTTACTCTTTAATATTCCTGCCGTGTATTGAATTCTTTCCTAAATTTTCAATACAAGTTTTATAATTCCTTTACTTGTATCTAGTTGAACATTGTGTACTTATGTTGTGTGTATGCATGCAGCCTCGTTTGTTTGTCGGTAGGGGAATGCACGAAAGTTCTTTCTCACTTTTCATGTAAGATTGCATATGTCTTAGCCTTGTTGTTCATTACATGTTGAATCCATGATATTGGATGTGCATGAACGCACACCAATTAGTTACCATACATATGTAATTACAAGGGTGTATATTATACAAGATTCTTGTTTCGGTATTTCTAGGTACGCCATGTTCTGGATTGCTCTTCTTTTTACGAAGTTTGCATTTAGCTACTATGTGGAGGTAATTCTATACACTTTACCATTTTATCTTGGTTTATCTCAGTAACATTCAATTTGCTAAAATCATTCACATATTTGGTAGCCAAACATAATTAGTCATTTTACATTTGTTGTTTACCATACTTTTGGAATACTCACATAATGAATACAATGGAGTTTAGTTTCTCGTATTTTTATGGAAAAGTATGATAGCCTACAGTACCGAGAATTTCTATTGTGATAGGTTGTCGGCGTTGTTTTAAATAATGTGTATCTGAAATGCAGTAGCTAAAAGTGCAACATGCTCGACTAAGTTTCAAAATATGAATCTACATAATTAGTCGATCGTAAAGTAAAACATCTAAATTCTAAAAGCTAATATTACTATTCCACATATATAAGATAATAATACGCCATAAAAACCAATAGGAAAATGTCCATTCTTTGTCCCTTAACTCTTCGCGTGGTTTATTTTTTGTCCCTCATCTGTAACACCAGGTAAACACGTCCTCCAACTCTTAAAACTGTTTAGAACCCATCCCTCCTGCTAGCAAAAGGTGGTGTTGACAGAGTTTGACCTTCTTGGTTTGCCATGTTGGATCCGAGCTGGTGGGACAGCATATCCATGGTGCACTGAGTCCACTAACCACTCAAGGGGGTAGGTAGTACCCACGTATCATTGAAATATTAAGCATTTTTGGTTTATAATTAAAATGAAGGTGGACCCACCTCGTCTTCACCAAGTGAGATCCAACGTGGCATGCCATGTGGGTCAAACTCGATCAAAACCACCTTTTGTTAGTTGGAGGGGCGGATTTAAACGGTTTTAAGAGTTTAAGGACGTGTTTTACCTTGTTTTGTAGATGTGGACGAAAATTAAACCATATGAAGAGTTAAGGGACCAAGAATGGACTTTTTCCAAACCAATATAATTTTTTATTCAAATTTTCACCCTCTAGCATCAATCTTGCACCTCCATTTTGGATTGCTACAATAGCACTTTTAGCCAACTAGAAGTTAGAATGGCCTCAAATTGTTGTGTGGATCATCCATTTAAATGATCCACATTAGTTCCACACCTCCAGTGAATTAATATATTGCCATGTTGGCACTTTTATCTAATTAAGAAGTTGTTATGACCTAAGTGACACATGATGTGAGTTTAGGGACCTAAGTGGCACGTAATGACAAGTTTAGCAACATAAGTGGCACTTCGCTACTAGTTAAGGAACCTCTAGTGCAATTTCCTCATAAATTTATCTGTTAGGCACTTTGAGCATGATGCACCTAATAAGATGGAACATACGGAAACCATGATGATCTGATACCTTGAAGCAACATATCCCAATAAAGTGGACTTACATTATGAAATCGAGGGAGTATGTTGAACCTAATTGATTTTGAGCAACATAGTTTTTTTTCTCTAATTATTGTTAGTTTACTTTGTTGCAAATAAATTGATTTTTGAACTAACTGTATCTCCAACTCAATTGTTGCCCTTGTTCTTATAGATCAAGCCTCTTGTTGACCCCACCAAGGATATGATGAAATTCCCTCTACATACTTTCCAGTGGCATGATTTTTTCCCGAGAGGTATCTATGTCATTCAAAGAATATTTGATGTTTATTTGTTTAACACAATCCGAAATTGTATTATGCAGAAAAGGGCAACATTGGTGTTGTGATTGCACTTTGGGCCCCAATCATTTTGGTAGAACCTTTTCCTTTGCTTTTCTGTAAATTTTAAATGCTTATTTATAACCATGTAGGTTATTTTGGCCAAAAGTAGGAAGCCCCAACTTGTTTGTGTCAAGATACTGTATGATAATTGCACTTGTGCAGTAGAAGGAAGGATTACAATGATTGTGTGCAATTTTGTTTGCTTTCCAGGTCTATTTCATGGATACACAAATTTGGTATACAATCTTTTCCACTCTACTTAGTGGAATTTATGGTGCTTTCCAACGACTTGGAGAGGTTATTTTTCTTTTTATTATTCAGTTAGTCTATGAATACACACTTCAAACAGATTTTATTCTCAGTAATGGTTTTCTTCTTTTGGTTATAGAGTAGTTTCTCCATATGAAAATAGCCATTTTCTATGTGTAGTACGATTATCTTTTTCTTCCAGCCATTTTCTTGTCAATGCTAACAACAATTTAATTTATTTGAGTGGAATTTAGAATCATTCTGTTACTAGCTTGCAAAACAGAGGGAAAACTTCTGACAAAATAACTTGGATTAATTCTTATAGAGATAACTGGAGCAGTAACTTCTTGGGGCATTGCCAATAACACCGATTAAGCATTTCTTGCTGTTGACCGAATGAATTCTCATGGTAATGGAACATGCTCATTTAAGTTATAGGAGCAACCCAAAAGGACCTTTAGAAAGTGACATATGAACGCCTAATAGGATTGGTTTCTTTCTGATTGCCTAACCACTGTCTTTTGAGTTTCATATGAATGATCACAATTTTTTAAAGAAATTATTTACAGTTACCTTTTTCCTTTTCTGGATGAGACAGATCCGCACCCTGGGAATGCTGAGATCTCGCTTTGATTCAATACCTTTAGCTTTTAATGCCTGTCTAATTCCAGTTGAGACATCTGATGCAAAACGAAAGAAAGGTCTAAAGTCTTATTTACACAGTCGTTTGAGTTTCAAGGAGGTGCCCTCTTCTATACTCCTTTTACATTTTTTTTAGCCAAATTCTTTTACATATTTTTGCGACATTCTTTTACTATAGTGCTTGATTTGCTAATTTCGTGTAATATTTTGTTACCGATACAACATCTTAGATGAAGCGTGAGGACAGAGATAAGATAGCTGCTAGGTTTGCACAGATGTGGAACGAAATTGTCTCTAGCTTTCGAGAAGAAGACCTTATAGACAACAGGTGATTGGATTGTATGGATAGTTACTAATTTCCAACTGCATTTGAGTTTTTTACCCTCATGTTAGTGCCTCCATTTTTAACACAGGGAGAAGGAGCTACTGCTTGTTCCATATGTGGCTGATCGGGCTCTTGGTGTTATGCAGTGGCCTCCTTTTTTGCTTGCCAGCAAGGTTCTTCTCTGCCTTTAATTTATTTTCACTGTTTTATTTTATTTATATTTTATTAGAAGCAATCCTCATTCTCTTTTATTTATTTGTTAAAAAGAGGTGACTTATTTTGAACAATGTGAATGGTCAGATCCCCATAGCTGTTGACATGGCTAAAGATAGCAATGGCAAAGACCATGACCTGAAAAAAAGGCTTGAAAGTGATTATTATTTTTCTTGTGCGATTGAAGAATGCTACGCATCATTTAAAAACATCATCATGGATCTTGTACAGGGTGGACAGGAGAAAAGGTGTCTCTCCTGTACTTTTTAATGAGTCCTATATTTGAATCTATTAAACTCTGAAGAAATAGCTTCCTGATCCATGGTGTACTTGATGCTGTTTTATTCATTCTGCTTTCAGGGTTATAGATATTATATTTGAGGAAGTTAAAAAGTATATTGCTCAGGGCACAGTAATTACAGATTTGAAAATGCATGCCCTGCCAGATCTCTACAACAAGTTTGTTGAATTGGTAAAATACTTGGTATGTATAACATCTTTTCTATTGTTAAAAAATACTAAGTTATCATTCCATCATAAGATATAGATTCTTTTTCTATTTTCTTTCTAGCAAATTGCTGGAAAAGGCAACATTTATTTTTCTCATTTTTAGAAGATCTACAAAATATGGTTATATTGCTGGAAAGTATATATCTCAATACAAAGCAATACCAGTTACTATTCTGGGTTTTAATTTTTGTAAAGTGACATTCTTCCTTTTTTTTGTTAAGTTTTTACAGTACAGTAATTATGTTTCGGTCTTAAGTGTTGCCATTGCACATGAATAGCAGATTAACCTGATGTGTTCTCAACCGACATAGAACTCTGCGATGAACTGCTAATGGCAAACTTAAAGCCAGCAAGTCCCCCCTAGCGGCTTTTGACATAAGCCAAAAGCCATATATAACTAACAAAAGCTAAAAACTGAAAGCTAGGCTAAACCTACTTTTGTAGTTTATTGCTGAGGAAAATTAGCAATTTATTAAAATGTCTCTTATAAAAAGCTACAGCCGTTTTTCAGCTCAAAAAGCCAAAAACAGCCTTTTTAGAAAAGCTCCAGCTCCCCCAAATAGCTTGAGATGTTGCCGGTCTGGTAGCCAACGAATAATAATATTAGGTTGTTGCTGACCTAGCTACAGCATCCAGCCTTGCCTATTCATTGACTTAGCTCAAACACTGACACATCAACTCACTCACTTCTTAATACTCTAATTAGCAGCAGTCCTTTCTAAAAAATTGGCTGAATTTGAACCACTCAGCATTGCCTATCTTTTGAAAGTAACCAGCTAGAAACCGAAACCACAAAGCAGACCGGTGCCGGTAAGGAATACTGTTCATAACACAGTACTGGTGGTGCTAATGATTTGTGCCAGTACTTGATACCTTGGGTTTTCCCAACAATGCATAATACAGCCAGGACCAGCATGCAGTTTACCGAAATATTAGACCAGCCTATCTGTACTAATGTTGATTGGGTAAGTTCACCTTGTCCTTTTGGATATCTACCATTACATCATACACGAACATAAATGAAGTCTGTCCACATGTTTGTATGCCAGATTCTGCTGGTTCACCTCATAATCTTCATCATCTTCTTCTTTCTTTCTTTCTTGTTGATATCAGAAGGAGAATGATGAGAAAGACAGGGTCGCTGTCATAAAGATTTTTCAAGATATGCTGGAGGTTGTAACAAGAGATATAATGGAGGAAAAACTTCCTAGGTACCAGTACTGTTTCGAGCATGTACTAATATCACCAAGGATGAAGTACTGACCATGCTAACTTACTATTTCTAGCTCATCCTGTGAGCAACATCTATTTGTGGCATCTGTCAATAAATAATAGAATTATAACAGTTGTTGCTAACTTGCGTGTTTTTCCCTAAAATTTGTCATATTTAGCCCCCTTTTTACAAGACATGAGTAACATGATAATGAAGTTTTTTGCTACCATATTTAGTACTCTTTCCAAACAAGACTTCTGTTATAGTCTTATAGAGTACTTGATGAATCTATTGCTTGTTTATCCAATGCATGTTATTTTAACCCCAAAGACACGCACAGATGTGCAGGAAAGAAAAAATATAAAAATAAATAATTTTGAGATGAGATAGAAAAAATAAAAATAAATAATTTTGAGACGAGATATAAAAATAAATACAACGTTATGGCATGCTTGCTTTTGTCCTGACTCTTTGTAGTTTGTCACTGGCTTTTTTTTTAACAACATGACAGTATTTTGGAGTCAAGTCATGGTGGTTCATATCGAGGGCCTGAGAGTACAACAACTTGGGATCAAGAATATCAGTTATTTCAACCATCTGGAGCTATCAAGTTTCCCCTACAAGTCACAGATGCTTCGACAGAAAAGGTTTAATTTTAAGCAGTAGATAAAACTTGTGTCTTTAAGGTGCACTATTTCCTAGACTGAGCACCATTTCCTGACCACGTTGCCTCATTCTAAATGCTTGTCAATAATATAATTCTTCTTGCTCCAGATAAAAAGGCTGGAACTACTGCTCACTGTGAAGGAATCTGCTATGGATGTTCCTTCAAATCTAGAAGCCAGAAGGCGTCTCACCTTTTTCACCAACTCTTTGTTTATGGATATGCCTGATGCTCCCAAAGTCCAAAACATGCTTTCATTTTCGTAAGTCCTTATATGTAACTTGACAATAGTTTTCGTAAGCTACTTTTGGTATTACCTTTGCAGTCCCTCATATGCTTAGTAATCTCAACACCTGTTTCTCAAAGTCTTCTCCATCTATTCCCGTGCTACTTCCTAACCCATGCCCTGCATGAATGCATCATTATTTTTATCAAACCGTGGTCAATATATAGATCTACTTATAGTGATCAGTCTTCTGTAAGATGCAAATAGAAGTATAATAGCGCACAGTCAGAAATGTCTATAACTACATTTCCTTGGTACTTTTTAACTACTCTTTTCCTTTTCATCTGCTCTTTTTCACACGTTGGACACTTGCTGTTCTTAATTATAAGGCTTCTTTTCTGTCTGCAGTGCATTGACCCCGTATTGGAATGAGCATGTTCTTTTTTCTATAAAGGAGCTTGAAGAGGAAAATGAAGATGGAGTTTCCACCCTATTCTACCTACAGAAAATTTACCCAGGTTCAGGAGCAACTCTTTGTCCTTGTTCTGTCGCAAATAATGAAGTATCTTCTGGAACATCTGGCATTTGTTATGTCCTCTTATGCTTATGTATGTAGATGAATGGAAGAACTTTCAGGAAAGGGTTGGTTGGGAGGAAGAACTAAATGAAGAACTGATCGAGGAGATTCGTCTATGGGCTTCATACAGAGGTCAAACACTAGCTCGAACAGGTACTGCTGATTAACATTTATTTGTTGAATTCAGCTACATGTATCTCTCCTCTGTCAAATAAATGCTATAATTTCTCAATTTGTACCTGATATGCTTAATTTTAAATTATTTGATTGTTCTGAAACAGTTAGAGGCATGATGTACTACCGAAAAGCTTTGGTTCTTGAAGCGTTTCTAGATATGGCCAAACATGAAGGTAATATGCTATAGAAGCGTCCTTGGTAGGCCTATAGGGTCTGCCCTCCCCCCACCCAAACCCAAATGAAAAAAGCGTGCCCTCCCTCTCTACAATGATTGTAATGCAATTAACAGCACACCGTTACTAGTGCAAACATGGATTTATGATTGTAGCATGGTTCTTATCTGTCGCTTTCACATATTTGTTCTCATTTTTTCCAACTCTGCAGATCTCATGGAAGGGTACAAAGCAGCTGAGTTAGTATCTGAGGAAGAATGGAAGATACAGCAGAGGTCCTTGCTTACCAAATGTGAAGCAGTAGCTGATATGAAGTTCACTTATGTGGTATCATGCCAGCAATATGGAAATGACAAGCGTGCTGCTCTTCCTAGTGCCCAAGACATATTACAGCTAATGCGAACGTAAATGAGCTGATTGCATATACCTGAATACAATAGATGATATAAATTAGTTAAATACTCATTTTCTAGTTGCTGTAGTGAAATAGCCATTCAATGTTGCATATCTTTATAGATTTGAATATTGGAGGCATATCTAGTGTAAATGAGCAATTACATGTATAACTCATGTGAACTTCGTGTGTGCAAATTTTCAAAAATTCTCAGTATTGTTGGACATAGAGAAAAGGATGTTCTATAAACCTGCAAAATTTCATGATCGATCTCAATTGCATTTGATATAAACAAAAAAGAAAAACACCTCAAAAGAATAGTGCTGAAACAGTTTATCTCTGTGGAAGCTTAAATTTGTCTTTTGATAATGAAATTTTGCAAAGACATAGGTCAGAGAATTTTTATAAGCTTACACGCAAAGTTCACAGAAGTATAGAACTGATATTTATCCTTCTTTACAATTTAACAATATTCTTCCTATACAAAATAATAAAAGTTTAACAATATAGGCATCGCTTTTGTGTCAAGACTCAAAAGAGTTTACATGTGAACTAATTTCTAGAGTTACATTTCTCGAAGGTACCCTGCTCTTCGTGTAGCATATATTGATGAGGTGGAAGATAGAGGAGAAAAGAAAATGGAGCCAGCTTATTACTCTACTTTGGTAAAGGTTGCTTTAATTAAGGATTCTGAATCTGAAGATCCAGTACAAAGCCAAAGTCTTGATCAGGTAATGATACTTCTATTTGGCCAGGTGATGGTAAATAATTTTTGGCAAATCATGTTAAGCATTGGAAAAAAAATACTAATAGAAGGTGCAAAGCATAACAGACACCCCACAACAAATTTCTGAAACTAGTGTGGAGCTAAAACAACTAAACAAGTGATACAAAATACAATAAACACAAATGGTGTTATTCGACTTTCAAGAAAGAAGGAATCTAGGCAACCAACAAAAAGAGGTACTCTAAAAAATGTTCTAGGTGCTGAAGATGGTGGCAGACCGTTGGAAAACGACAAATGAGGCCTTCTCAGTATCCTTCTGGGTGCTGAAGACAGTGGCAGTAATCTTCCTTCTTGCATTGGTCATGTAGGTTGTGAAACTTGAAATTTAAGCCCTGTTTGGGAGGCCCCCCCACCCCACCCCACCCCATCCCTCCACCCCCAAAAAAAAAGCGGATTTTGACATAAGCTAGAAGCCATATATAATTAGCAAAAACTGAAAGCTGCAGGACCTGTTTTTGCAGCTTATTGCTAAGAAAAATTAGCTATTTGTCAAATTGCCTCTTATAAAAAAACTACAGTTGTCTTTCAGCCCAACAAGCCAAAAGACAGCTTTTCAGAAAAGCTACAGCTCCCTAAACATGCCCTTAGTCTATTAGGCCTTGAAACTTGTTAAACCATGCCACTTAGATACATCTAATAGTTAGGAAAAAAAATGGCGAGGCATCCCAAAGTGGAGTCCCTAAACTCGTCAATAATTCTAATTGTGCCGTGTGATTTTTTACTACCCTTAACTAATGGAGGCACAGTAAGGAACTTCATGTTCACTATACAAGTCCGAGAACCTTCAATGCAATTTCTATTCTTGAAACTTCTTTTTCCCAATTAATGCTGACATTTATGAACTCTTTCTGTTAAACTTATGTTTGTTGATCTTACTGTAAGCCTGTAACATTGGTCATCTAAACACATCTTTATGTTTCCAAGGTTATCTACCGGATAAAACTTCCAGGTCCTGCAATGTTGGGAGAAGGGAAGCCCGAAAATCAAAATCATGCAATAATTTTCACCCGTGGTGAAGGCCTGCAAACCATAGATATGAACCAGGTATCCCACATCATACTTATGCTTCTTTTTTGGGAAGGCGTGCTTATGCTTTCATTAAGGTCATATTTACTTGTGCTCATTCTTTTAATTTTGTAGGATAACTATATGGAAGAAGCACTTAAAATGAGAAACTTGCTTCAAGAGTTCCTTAGAGAACATGGAGTGCGGCCTCCATCTATACTTGGAGTTAGGGAGCACATTTTTACTGGCAGGTTGATTATTAGTGTGTTGCACAATTGAGATTTCAGATTCTGCTCTTTATGCAATCTTACACCTCTCTTTTCAATAATGCAGTGTCTCTTCCCTTGCATGGTTTATGTCAAATCAGGAGCGTAGTTTTGTGACTATTGGGCAACGGCTGCTTGCAAACCCTCTGAAGTGAGAGCTTCTCCTATTTGACTATTTCACCATCACAAATGCTTATTATACATTTGAATGAAAAGCAAAAATTTTGATAATGTTCATTTCAGACAATTTTAATTTTGATAATTGTTCATTTCAGACAATGTTGTCAATCTCACAAGAAAAATGGATAAGCAAGCACTTCGTATTCCCCTTCAACTTTGAAATTTTGTGCGGGGAACCAAGCCATATCGTGCGTGTTAGGGCCGGCTGCGACCGGGTCTTTGTGCGGCGCAGTAGGGCCGAGGCCTAAAGGAGGGAATCCTCCTGCGGCTGCTGAAAGTGCGCCCTGCTTAGCAGCCGGCTGTTAGTTGGAAGGGGTGCAATATATTCTGATATTAGTTAGGAAAGTAGAGGTGAATAAGGAAAGAATAAGGAAGAGAATAAGGAGAGAATAAGGAAAGAATAAGGAGGGAGATCTGATTGCATGCATGCAGCGGTAGGGGAATAAAGGGGCGCAGGAGAGATCAGAGGGGACTTTTGGCATTTTGATTCTTCCAAAGAACAAGGCGGTGGCTCCGAAAACAGCCCTATCCAAGGCGCCGGCGGCGACGTCGAGTTCTTCTTCGTCAAGTCTGCGACCCGGTCTTCGACCGGGAACTCGAGCTTCTGGCGGTACATTCGTCTGCGTCTTGGCTCGTAACAATTTGGTATCGAGCCCACGATCCGGAGAGAGGAGTAGCTGCGGCAATCGATGGAAGGGACGGGTTATGGGTCTTGAGGAAGAGATGAAGGAATGAAGGTGACATCCAGAATTGAAGGGGATGATGGGGAGATGATGAGGATGTGGAAGGGCAAGCAATGGCGGGAGACGAGAGGAGGTGTGGCGGTTGATCCCAAGGTCATGCAGAACCGAGGCGATGGTGAGGCGCGGCCAAGGCGTCATGAGTGCGAGGTGAAGGAGGCATTCGTGTGGGAGGAGGAGGCGACGGTGAGCATCACCCGATGCGACGTGGTGGCCATGGGCGGCGAGAGGAAGAAGATGATCGTCATTGGGCGCCTCGTCTTCAAGGTTGGATCTTCCGAGTATGACGGACAAGGAGACCGTTGAGTTGGCTACTGTGCGGTGTGGCGCTATCTCGCGTTCATAAGATCAAGGAGGAGGAATGGGTGGAGTTTTTGGTTTGCACCTTTACGGGAAGCGCAAGATGTGTTGGACAACTGGCGGGAGGAAGAACCTTGGATCGCGTGGGAAGATTTCTCGATGCCTTCATCCAACGGTTCTGCGGCAATCGGTATGGTCCGTTAGGTGATTTGGCAATTTCAAGCGGGAAGGGCGAGTGTAGATGAATATGCACGAGAGTTTGAGGCTTGTGGCGAGGTTCCAAGAATCTGAAAGGCGGATCGGCTTGAATTGTTCTTGGTGGCTTGTCTCGGGCGAAGAGGGTTGAGGTTCGCCGAGAACGGCCACATGATTTGGCGGAGGTGTCGAGGCGACAAGAGAAGCGAGGCACCTGAAAGAGGCGTGGATTGAGGCGAGCAACGCCGACCAGCAGGCGAGAAAAGGAGGAACATCAGCGGGTGGAATAGTCGGCGTCAAACTACCATGGGACTAGTGGAGCAGTAGTGGCGAGGCGGTTCTTTGGGAGCAATTCGGTGGCGGTGATGAAGGCACCGTGGGGCTCGACACGCCCAAAAAGGAACAAGTGGAGGAGGAATATCGGACACAGGAGGAGGTCGGTCGGTCTGCGTGGCGAGCATGCAAAGCACTGCAATGGGTCGACTCCTAACAGGTGAAATTTGTCGTGGATCGGATAAGCGAAAGGAGGGCAAAGGGCTTTGTATAAGCGTGGATTGAAGTCTATACTCATGATCACAAATGTAAACAATTTGTTTCATTTGGAAGTGGAGGAGGACCAGAAGTAGAGGAGGAAGGAGAGGAGTTAGAGGTGAGGTAGCGATGAGGCGCGTTGTCTATGATCGCGGTTGTGGGGCGAAGCAAGGAGACACAATGCAAGTGGAAATTGAGATGAAAGGGAAGAGATGGTTGGGGTGATTGGCGGTGGCAAGACGCACAATTTCATTAGTGCATATGCGGCCGACAATTGGAGAAAGAAGGAGGCGATGCGTGCGGAGGAGGAAACAACCGGAGGGTCCGGGTGGCCGACGGGTGGCATTGCCATGTCAGGCGATCTGAAATCGAGTTTATGATACAAAACCGCCGATTTGTAGCTCCATTCACAGTGCTACCCATTGACTCCTTTGATCTGATACTGGGAGTGCAATGGCTGAGGACTTTAGGGAGATTGCAGTGGGATTTCGGGAAGCTGACAATGGAGTTTGAAGAAAATGGGGAAGCGGTGAAATTGCAAGGGTTGTGCAGGAAGCAAAAGGCCAAGATGTTGCAAGTCAGTATGGATGAAATGGACTTGTGGAAGGTGCTTTTGGACTCATTTGAGGACATATTTGTGGAACCCCAGGGGCTGCCACCTGCTAGAGCGTGTGACCATCGGATTCCGCTGGAGGCTGGGACAGATCCGATAGCGGTGCGCCCTTATAGGTATCCATATCGGCAGAAGGATGAGATCGAAAAACAATGTGAACAGATGTTGCGACAGGGCATTATCCGACCAAGTCATTCTCCTTTTTCATCACCAGTTTTATTGGTGAAGAAGGCGGATGGGACTTGGCGGTTTTGTGTGGATTACCGTCAATTGAATGCGAAGACGATCAAAGATAAATTCCCGATTCCGGTAATAGAGGAGCTCTTGGACGAGTTGGGCGGATCCAGGTATTTCACAAAGTTAGACTTGAGATCGGGGTACCATCAGCACGCATGCAGAAGATGATGTTATGAAGCGGCACCGGACACATCATGGCCACTACGAGTTCCTAGTGATGCCATTGGATTTGTCAATGCGCCTTCAACCTTTCAAGCCTTAATGAATGAGGTGCTTCAGGAGTTCTTGCGTAAGTTCGTGTTGGTTTTCTTTGATGACATCTTAATATACAGCCGGTCGGAGGAGGAACACAGGGAGCATGTGGGAGCAGTCTTCGGCAAATTGAGGCAGCACAGTCTATATTTGAAGAAGTCAAAATGCGCTTTCGCGCAAGAGAAGATTGGATACTTGGGACATATCATTTCCCAAGCAGGGGTGGAAGCCGACCCAGCCAAAATCCAGGCAGTGGAAGAGTGGCCGCGACCGACCACAGTTACAGAGTTGCGAGGATTCTTGGGTTTGGCCGGGTATTACCGGAGGTTTATCAAGGATTATGCTAGTATAGCGGATCCACTGACGGCGCTTTTGAAGAAGAATGGTTTCGGGTGGCATGCTGCAGCAGAGGAAGCTTTCGGCAGGTTGAAGAAAGCTTTAATTTCAGCGCCAGTGTTACAAATGCCAGATTTTTCGATGCCTTTTGAGGTAGAGTGTGATGCGTCGGGCACGGGCATTGGGGCTGTTCTTCACCAAAATGGCCATCCAGTGGCTTATTTCAGTAGGAAGTTGGCGGATCGTCATCGCAAGCTTGCCGCTTACGAGCGAGAGCTTATTGGCCTGTCCAAAGCAGTACGTCATTGGCGGCCATACCTATGGGGGCAAGGATTCACAGTCCGGACAGATCATGGGAGTCTTAAATTCTTACTTGAGCAGGCCTTAATTACTCCTCCCCAGCAGCATTGGTTGAGCAAGTTAATGGGTTTCGATTTCCGGGTGGAGTACAAGCCAGGCAAGCACAATAATGCGGCTGATGCATTGTCTAGGACACCGGAGGAGGGACAGCAATGTGCGGCTGTGTCGGTGGTGCAAGACACAACCCGTGATCAATGGTTGGAAGTTCTGAAGAATGAGGCGGCAGTTCAACAAAAGGCACTGCAAGTCACTAGTAGTCTGAGAGGGTTCCTCGCCATCGCCTGCATGCCTTTGGGAGGTTAAGGAAGGCCTGGTTTTTCGAGATGGCAAGTTGTGGGTGCCCCGAACATCACCTTTGGTCGAGCTCATGATAGCTGCAGTGCACGATTTAACACATGAAGGTAGTCAGAAAACTCTCCATCGCCTTCGGGCTTTGTATTGGTGGGATCACCAGAAGGAGACGGTGCGACAGTTTGTGGCAAAATGTACCATCTGTCAGCAGCATAAAGCAAGCACTCAAGCTCGGTAGGTCTTCTCTGACCTCTGAACATTCCCCATCAAATCTGGGCAGACATTTCGATGGATTTCATCTCTGATCTTCCGAAGTCTCAGGGTAAGACAACACTTTTGGTTGTGGTCGACCGGCTCTCCAAATATGCACACTTCCTTCCCATGACCAGGCCAGCCACCGCAGCAGCAGTTGCAAAGCTATTTTTTGACCAGATAGTACGGTTACATGGGATACCAGAATCCATTGTTTCGGATCGCGATCCGGTGTTCCTTAGTGCGTTCTGGCAGGGGCTCTTCAAGCGGAGTGGTACGACCTTGTTGCTCTCCACAGCCTATCATCCGCAGACCGATGGGCAAACCGAAGTTGTTAACAGGACAATTGAAATGTATTTGCGGTGCTTGGCGGCGACCAATCCCTCTTCTTGGGCGCAATGGGTTCCCTGGGCGGAGTATTGCTATAATACTTCATTCCATTCTGCCCATCGGCTTACACCATTTGAATTGGTTTATGGCCGAGCTCCTCCCCCATTGCTTCCATATCAGCAAGGCTCCACGAGTATTGATTCCGTAGATTGCACTTTGGTAGACCGGGATGCCCTCCTACAGCAGGCCAAGACTCAACTTTTGCATGCTCAGAACAGGATGAAACAGTACTATGATGGGAAGCACCGAGAGGAAAGTTTTGAGGAGGGTTCATGGGTGTGGCTCAAGCTTCAGCGACATCGGCAGCAGTCCGCTCGAGGCCAATCCTCCTGGTCCAAGTTGTCTCCTCGTTTCTATGGGCCTTTCCAGGTCCTGCAGCGAGTGGGAGAGGTGGCATACAGATTGCAGCTTCCGGAGAGCTCCCGCATACATAATGTGTTCCACGTCTCATTGCTTAAACGCTTCAAGGGCGTTCCTCCGACACAAGTGGCTGATCTTCCAGCTGAAATCTCCCCAACACCTGAGGTGGATCGACCTGAGCCATACAAGTTGCTGGCTCAAAGGTTCCTTGGTGGCCATCGCCAATTCTTAGTGCACTGGACCGGAGAATCGGAAGATGAAGCGACATGGATGGATGCAATTGTTCTTCGCCGTTCATTCCCTGATTGTAAGCTTGAGGACAAGCTTAATTTCGAGGGAAGGAGTGATGTTAGGGCAGTGCGACGGGTCTTTGTGTGGTGTGATGAGGGCCGAGGCCTAAAGGAGGAATCCTCCTGCGGTTGCTGAAAGTCATACCCTTAGCGGTGCATTTGTTAGTTGGAAGGGTGCAATATATTATGATATTAGTTAGGAAAGTAGAGGTGAATAAGGAAAGAATAAGGAAGAGAATAAGGAGAGAATAAGGAAAGAATAAGGAGGAGATCGATTGCATGCATGCGTGGTAGGGAATAAAGGCGCAGGAGAGATCGGAGGGGGGACTTTTGGCATTTTGATTCTTCCAAAGAACAAGGCGGTGGCTCCGAAAACAGGCCTATCCAAGGCGTCGGCGGCGACGTCGAGTTCTTCTTCGTCAAGTCTGCGACCGGTCTTGACCGAACTCGAGCTTCTGGCGGTACATTCGTCTGTCTTAGGCTACCGTAATAACGATCTTTAGTTTATGAGGATATTAGGCTGGTCATTTTTAAAAATGGAGTAATGTTAGCGATTGTTGCATTTTCTCCCAATCTGCGAATGCAATAACTAAGCATGACTGAGAACAAAATTATGTGACCATTATAAGGATTAGAGGCTCCATGTAAGCTTTGAAATAGATGGCCTATTCTAATTATTATTTACATGCGACAACATGTGGTTATAAAATGCAGAAACATAAGCCATAAAAATGAAAGAACATTGTTATGTGGGTAACTTATTACAAGACATGCCTACAATATGGAATGCATCAGTTCAGATCATAAAAGTGTTAGATTAGCTATATGTATAGGGGTTTATTTGCTTATTTCCTTTTACCTTGCTTGATGTACTTCTAGCCCATTGGGGCCAATAATGTATAGTAAGCTGCATTTCTAACATGGTATCAGAAGACTAGGGTTAGGGTTTTCTCTTCCTCCACTGCAGCCGCCGTCGCCTCTCCGGCTAGCCACCGGCGTGGTCGCCGGCGTCGTCGGAGCCTCGGCGCCCTCCTCCTCCTCTTTTTCTCTCTGGTCGAGCCTCCACGCTCCGTCATTGACCAAGGCCTTTAGCTCTGCCGCCTCCTCCGCTCATGCCAAGACTCTGCCGCCTCCTCCGGCTCACTTGACCCCCCTCCGCGCCCGCCTGAACTCAGCCGCTTGGACCCGGCGCTGCTGAGGCTGGCGCTGGCTGGACTCGCACTGCGGAGAGCGTGGCTGGACTCGCGCCGCCCACCACCTGCCTCTGGCCGCCCCCTGCGCCTCCTAAGTCTCCGTCCGAGCCGCCGGCTGCTCCTTCCTCCACGGCTGCGCGCCTGGTCTGCCTTGCGTTCTTCTCCCGCACTGCTCCTTGTGGCTAGAGCTCCTCCAACACATTGTGCTCTGCTCAAGCCTTTGCATTCTTTGTGGGCTAGGGCTCAGAGTCAAGATTTGATACATTGCGGTCGGGGCTTCTCTAGCTTCACCGGTCGCCCTTCCGCAGATCCAGTTCGACGGCACCAACTTCCGCGAGTGGTCCACCCTGCTTTGTGTTTGTCTCGACAGTCAGCGTCTTTAGGGGCATCTCGGCGCCGCCTACCCACCAAGCGTTGCCTCCGGTTCGGTGCGGTGACCGATCTTGACAATGCCGCGGTGCAAGCTTACGAGCATGCTCTTGACGCCTACACCGCCGCCTTTCAACGCCTAGAGGATTGGCGTGCTTCGGAGGCTCGTCTTTATCATTGCCTCATTAGCGACATGCGATCGACCTCGGCTGAGCGTGGTCAACCCGAGTCTGCCGTGTGATGTGGGAGTGCGTGCAAGCCCGATACCAAAGCGACCAGCTCTCTACACGTCTCTTCTATGCCTGGCCGAGACTCTCCAGCAGCAGGATTCTCTGTTGATGACTTCTATCGTCGATTGATGGCGATGTACCGTCACTCGGCGCTTTGGAGCCTCCTCGACACTTCTGTGGCGGTGTGTTCGCCTCGGGATCATCGTCTTTGAGTTCGAGTCTTCGCTTCTCACCCGGCCGCCGGAGTTTGAGCCCCTTCGTGCTCGGAACCGCCTTCGCCGCTCCGTCCATGGTGGAGGCCACGATGCGAGTCCGTCAGAGAGACTCGTCTTCGTGGCGTTCTCTCCTCACTGCGGCCGTCTTTGGGCGTTTGGAGGCTCCTCATCGATCACACACCGCCTCTTTCTCGCTCTGCTCTCCCTCGACCGGCAGGAGGCTCTCGGTCGCAGGGGTCATTGGCAACCCTGCCGTAGGCTCGGTGACTCGCTGCAACTACTGCAAGAAGGCTGGCCACACCATTCAGCAGTGCCGGAAGCGTCTTCATAAGGCAGGCGCCACTTCTGGGAGTACTTCTAGTACCACCGGCAGCACTGGGGCCAGTCGTGCTCCTGATTGGGTTCAGGCCTTGACTCAGCGACTTGACCACATGAAGCTTCGCTTGGACTCCAGGTTCCCCGGCCTCTTACCCACGGCGGTCAGGCTCCTCTGCTTGCCTCAGTATCTCTGGTATCTTGACTCTGGAGCTTCTTTCCATATGACACGGATCCGACTCACAGGTTCCTTGAGGTCTCCGGTCACTCCTGTGTCCGTGAGGACGGCTGATGGAACACTTCTCTCAGTTGCTGGACAGGGCACTCTTCCTTTTGTGTTCCTTCTGTTTCTCATGTGCCCTATCTTACTATGCAGCTGATCTCTCTTGGTCGACTCTCGACCTTGGTTTTCGTATTACTCGAAGTCGACTCTTGCTCTATTCGGGCTCGACATAGGGGCGCTAGTTGGTTACGGCCGGCGGACCGTGACTCCCACGCTTGTGGGAACTCGGTAACCGTCTTCCTTCCGCTTCGCTTCCCGTCTACCTCCTCGGCCGGTTGTCTCATCGCTCCAGATGCCATCGTCTTCGCCACTACCACCTCCGCTTGCTTTTGCTCGATGGCATCATCGTTTGGGTCACATGTCGAGTCCGTCTGTCTTCATTGATGAGTCGTGGTGTTCTTAGGAAGGTCTCGTGATACCTCCTCCTGTCGTCAGTGTAAGCAGCAACGACTCTGACTCCCATATCCTAGTAGTGATTTCATGTCGAGTCGTCCTTTTGATTTAGTACACTCGGATGTATGGGGACCGACCCACCGTTTGAAAGGGGTCATCGTTGGTATATCATTTTCATTGATGATTATTCTCGATTCACCTGGATTTACTTTCTTAAGTCTCGTGATCGGTATTAGGCGCCTATCGGGCTTTCTTGACCATGGTTCGTACTCAGTTCGACTCACCCATTCGGGTGTTTCATACGACTTCTGTTGGTGAGTACACATCTCTTGCTCTCCGTCGATTTCTTCTTGATCGAGGCACCCTTCCTCGAAGATTCGCACCGGTGCTCATGCGTAGAATGGAGTCGCAGAGCACAAGCAAATCACCTTCTTGAGACCGCTCGAGCATTGATGCTTTCATTGTCTCTGTTCCTCCATTTCGGCGGAGAAATTTCTCTACTACCGTCTATCTCATCAACATTCACCGCCCATTGCTCTTGAGGTGCCACTGCAGCTTGAGCGTCTCTATGGCGAACCCTCGGTCTGATCACCTTCGCATCTTTGGGTGTGTTGTTTATGTTCTTCTTGACCTCGTGGCGCACAAAGTCGATCCTTTCGATCGGTGCAATGCGCTTTCCTTGGCTATGACTCTGAGCGTAAGGGGTTTCGCTGTTAGGATCCTCTTGGTCGTAGGATTCGGGTCTCTCGGGATGTCACGTTTGACGAGTCACGTCCCTTCTTTGACGAGTCCCGTTCCTTTGACTCCTCCTTCGACCCTCCTCCTTACTTGAGTCTCTCTCCTTTCTCAGTCTACCTGCCCGCTTCACTGTCCCTTCTTCTTCCTCTTTACCCCCTCCACCACCCTCTCCACCTCCCACCATACCTTCCTCTCCTCCTGCACCTACTTCGGTTCCTCCTCTACCACCCTCTTTCTCAGACACCTTCACTTCTCCCTCTTCGGCTCCTCCTCCTGCTTTGGATCCTGCCCCTTCTTCCCCACGGTACACTCTTCGTGATAGAAGCACGATTTCTCGTCTGACCGTCTGGGTTCTCTACATCATCACCTCCTCTCGAGCTCGCCTCTTCTGCGATCTTGTTACTCATCTGAGTGGCAGTTTGCGATGGCTGAGAAGCTTGCTGCCCTTGAGCGCACTGGTACTTGGGATCTTGTTCCCTATCCCTCCACCGTCACCCCGATCACATGCAAGTGGGTCTATAAGATCAAGACTCGCTCAGATGGTTCTCTTGAGCGCCACAAGGCGCGTCTTGTCGCTCGTGGTTTTCAGCAGGAGCACGGTCGTGACTATGGCGAGACGTACTCTCCAGTTGCCCACAAGACAACTGTCCTCTCTCTTGCGGCTGTTGCCTCTGCTCGTCGGTGGACCATCTCCCAGCTCGATGTGAAGAATGCATTTCTTCACGGCGAGTTGCGTGAGGAGGTCTACATGCACCCACCTCCTGGCTACAGTGTTCCTGATGGTCACGTCTGTCGCCTTCGTCGCTCTCTCTACGACCTCAAGTAGGCCCCTCGTGCTTGGTTTGAGCGCTTTGCCTCTGTTGTTACGGCTGCTGGTTTTGTTCCCAGTCAGCATGATCCTGCTCTTTTTGTCCACACCTCTCCTCGTGGTCGGACCCTTCTCCTCTACGTTGATGACATGCTCATCACTGGAGATGATTCTCACTTTATTGCCTTTGTTAAGGCGCGCCTCGATGGCGATTTGGATGTTTGATATGGGCCCTCTTCGGTACTTCTTGGGGATTGAGGTTCATCCACGCCTCTGAGCTCCTACCTCTCTCGCGTAAGTACATCCAGAGCTTCTTGCTCGTGCTTGCCTTTATTGACACAAGATCGCTTGCCACTCGATGGAGCTTCACCTTGACTTTGAGCCATCGATGGGGTTCCTCTAGTGATCCCACTGCCATCACACACGGTTGGGAGTCTTGTCTACCTTGGCTTCACTCGTCCGGATGTGTCTCACTGTTGTGCACATCCTTAGTCGATTTATGGCCTCTCCAACCAAGGTGCACTACGGTCACCTCCTTCGGGTTCTTCGCTACCTTCGTGGTACAGCTGACCGTCGCCTGTTCTTCCCCAGCTCTAGTTGTCTCTGACCGGGCCTACTCGAGATGCTACAGGCTAGCAATCCCGCCGATCGCAAGTCCGTCTCGACCCTCTTGTGTCTTCCTTGGATCTTCCTTGATCTCTTGGAAGACAAGCGTTAAGCTCATTGTTTCTCGCTCTAGCACTGAGGCTGAGCTCCGTGCCCTGGCCTCGATGATTGTTGAGGTGACTTGGCTTCGTTGGCTTCTTGCTGACCTGGGTGTGACTGTTTCTACTCCGACGACCGTTTGCTCCGACAGCATTGGCGCCATCAGCATTGCCCGTGATCCGATGAAGCATGAGCTCACCAAACACATTGGCGTTGATGCTCACTATGTTCGCTCCCAGGTGCAAGATTAGGTGGTTACTCTTCGTCATGTGCCTTCGTCGCTTCAGCTTGCCGACTTCTTCACCAAAGCACAGAATAAAGCGCAACATTGTTTCCATCTCTCCAAACTCAGTGTTGTAGACCCACCATGAGTTTGAGGGGGGTGTTAGATTAGCTATATGTATAGGGGTTTATTTGCTTATTTCCTTTTACCTTGCTTGATGTACTTCTAGCCCATTGGGGCCCATAATGTATAGTAAGCTGCATTTCTAACAAAAAGAAATGCAACCACTGATATTTCATTGTATTAGTGTTTGAATTCAATCATCAAAGTGAAAAACGTACCGATGCAGAACACAACAGCCAACAATTAAATAACACAAATGTATTTGAACTTTTCTATACAGAAGTAAAACTAAAGGCAAAACTGCAACAGCTCAAACAAAGTTCTAGCTTAGGTGGTTGAATGGTCCATCAATTGGTAGAAAGGTTGCAGCCTCTGTCATTTAAGAGATGTTTGTAGGATAATCATTGACTTACGAATTATAGGACAACAATAACAAGATAACAGGCTTCATCCAATTGGAAGTAGTAAAGGGCCTCATCTCTAACTTGATTGATCTAGATTTCTCATAGTTTATCAGGCCTCTCACATTTTTTTTATCAGACAACAATAACATGATAACAGGCTTCAAGGTAATGTCTTACAAAAAAAAATGATTTACAGTTGCATCGTCTAAAAGCTCCTTGAATGCTTTAGTTGAAAAATCATGGGAAGTACATGATTCACGTAATTATTTCATATATCGTGTAATTACTCTGCATTTGTACATATTATCTACCAAGTTTCATAATATAATGTTCAAATAATGAATTTTCCTTTGTTGAAGTATAAGTGAATTGCCCACCTTTCCTCTTCAGCTTAAACTTTTGGGTGAACTGGTTGGTGCATGCAACTCAATATGGTATCAGAGCCAAGAGGTCTCGAGTTCAAGACCCGGCTGGCGCAATTTAAAAAAATAATTGCAGCCCACTTCTATTCCACGTCCTAGGCCTGAGAGAACCTCCACGTGAGGGAGAGTGTTGAAGTATAAGTAAATTGCCCACCTTTCCTCTTCAGCTTAAGCTTTTGGGTGAACTGGTTGGTGCATGCAACTCAATAGGAAGTACATGATTCACGTAATTATTTCATATATCGTGTAATTACTCTGCATTTGTACATATTATCTACCAAGTTTCATAATATAATGTTCAAATAATGAATTTTCCTTTTTGGACTGCATCTAAAGTTATTGCTTGTTTTATACTAGGGTTCGGTTCCACTATGGCCATCCTGATGTATTTGATAGGCTTTTCCATCTAACAAGGGGTGGTGTCAGTAAGGCATCAAAGAGTATCAACTTAAGTGAAGATATTTTCGCAGGTTTTTTTCCTCCATATTTAATCTTTAATCTAGTGATAAATGATGTTCCTAAGATCAATTGCTCCATGGTATTTGGGAGTAATTTTATATGTTTCATTTCTTAAATACCAATGGAGTGTATGTTGATTTCTTCCAAGAAGCCACAAGATATTCAGGAACTGAAGAGATCATTTAGCAAGAGATACATATTATAAGATAGATATCACTATCAGTAATATATAGTGATTTTCCTGTTGCATTCAATACTTCAGGCTATAACTCAACTCTCCGTGGAGGCAATGTAACACATCACGAATATGTGCAAGTTGGTAAGGGAAGAGATGTTGGACTAAATCAGATCTCGAAGTTTGAGGCTAAGGTGGCAAATGGAAATGGCGAGCAGACTCTCAGCCGTGATATCTATCGTCTTGGGCACCGGTTCGATTTCTTCAGGATGCTTTCATGCTATTTCACTACTGTGGGGTTTTATTTCAGCACACTGGTATGATCAATTTATGTTGATTCCAATCCATAAAAGTTACTTCGATTGCAAACATAAGTTGCTTTGTTCCTATGAACTTCTCTCCAAATATAGGTCGTTCTACAACTTTGGGGCACATTTGTCTCACATTGATATTCTCATCAATAAATGAGGCCTTAATTCTTGTGTCCAAAGCTAAAACGGCTTATATTTGCAATTGGAAGGAGTATATCAGTACAATGAACTATGATTTTGTTAACACCTTTTACTCTTTCTCTCAGCTGACAGTTGTCACAGTTTATGTATTTCTGTATGGACGCCTTTATCTTGCTCTTAGTGGACTTGAAGAAGGGCTTTCAACACAGCGGAGATTCATACATAATCATCCCCTTCAGGTTGCTCTTGCCTCGCAATCTCTTGTTCAG
The DNA here is from genome assembly GCA_036346375.1 of Guadua angustifolia. Lineage (NCBI taxonomy): Eukaryota > Viridiplantae > Streptophyta > Magnoliopsida > Poales > Poaceae > Guadua > Guadua angustifolia. Next base: position 2,389,206 of record CM070504.1, on the reverse strand, counting down.
CTTGGTTTTCTGATGGCCCTGCCCATGATGATGGAAATAGGACTGGAAAAAGGATTTGGCGAGGCACTAAGTGAATTTATCATGATGAACTTGCAATTGGCAGCTGTGTTCTTTACATTTTCACTTGGCACTAAGACTCACCACTATGGTCGAATGTTGCTTCATGGAGGTGCTCAGTACAGAGGTACTGGTAGGGGCTTTGTCGTCTTTCATGCTAAGTTTGCAGAAAACTACAGGCTTTATTCTCGCAGCCACTTTGTTAAAGGCATTGAGTTGATGATTCTGCTCATCATTTACCAACTATTTGGTCAATCTTACCGCTCAACCATTGCCTATATTTTTGTTACATTCTCTATGTGCTTCCTAGTGCTGACATGGCTATTTGCACCATTTCTATTTAACCCCTCGGGATTTGAGTGGGCAAAAATTTTGGATGATTGGTCTGATTGGAATAAGTGGATCAGCAATCGTGGTGGGATTGGTGTATCACCAGATAAGAGCTGGGAATCCTGGTGGGAGGTGGAACAGGAGCATTTGAAGTATTCAGGAACAATTGGACTCTTTGTTGAGATAATTTTGGCCTTGCGGTTTTTTGTATACCAGTATGGCCTTGTTTACCACTTAAATATCACAGGCGACAAAAGTATCTTGGTATGCTTTTCATGTTAATTCTTGTTCTGTTGAAAATTGTATTTTGATTGTGCAAGTGGTTTGGTGGGGCTTTTAATTCTTTTCAATTTTGTTCCGTCCAGGTATATTTAGTTTCATGGCTTGTAGTTTTCGTGGCGTTGCTTGTTATGAAGGTGAGAAATATTTGATTGTCAAGAAAACATGGATCATACAATACGATTTTGTTGGCATGACAGCACCATTTACTTTTAATACTATTGTATTTCTTTTCTTTTTTTTTTTTGTTCCTATTTTCCTCCCCTAATTTGCTTCTACTCTTTTCAGACCGTGTCTGTCGGAAGGCAGAGATTTAGTGCGGATTTTCAGCTATTCTTCCGTCTGATAAAGTTTATGATATTCGTTTCATTCACTGCTATTTTGATTGTCTTGGTAGTAGTTCTTCACATGACCATACGAGATATATTTGTGAGCTTACTGGCATTCTTGCCCACCGGATGGGGAATACTACTGGTATGTATTTCTCTTGCTCTTCTCTGCTTCATTTGCTTATTTGTTACACAATAGTATGCTTTCTGCTATCTTATTTATGCTTCAGTTGATTTCTTACAGTTGCTTTATCACTTTTAGATTGCACAAGCTTGCAAATCTGCTGCTCGGCGAGCAGGGCTATGGGGAACTGTTCGTGCCCTTGCACGGGCATATGAGGTAATTATGGGGGTGCTTCTCTTTGCACCAATTACTGTTTTGGCATGGTTCCCCTTCGTCTCTGAGTGCCAGACGCGGATGCTATTTAACCAAGCGTTCAGCAGAGGACTGCAAATTTCCCGCATTCTTGGTGTTCAGAAGAAGGAACGATCCTCTCGCAACAAAGACTGATTTAGTTTTTGTAGCTGTGATCTTCAAGATTTAGTATTTCAGCATCCATAGGTTTTAAATATTCCACAGGGTATAGTGTATTTCTTGTTAGTATGACTTTGTCCAAGGAGTGAAATATATCTTTTCTGATACTTGTAATATAAGAAATTGTAATTGGATAGTATATATCTAAAAAATTGGCATGCCAATTTTGATATGTAAATACTACAAATGTTAATATGGACCTTTAGAAATGATCAGGAGTTCAGAAATGATCAGGAGTTCAGGACATGGGTCCTTGATTACTTTGATGCAGTACTACTCGTGCTGTGGTGCATGTTACTTTTTCTGTATTATTTCTGCGTTTCCATTTCTCCTATTTGTATTTGTTGATCACACAGCTCTACTAGATGGTTTGCCCTGACCATTTTGAAAGCACAAAGGAAACACAACAGGACGTCTCGTCACATGGTCCGTACTTTCTAGTCTGTAAGTAGCTCCCTGTATATGTCAATTTATCATATTGTTTTGTGTTATTCTTACCATGTTTTTGACTTTGGGTCTACTTACTACTTACCACTGGTTTTTCACATCAGCAACAGGGTAGAAAAGAAGCTTCCTATATATATATATATATATTTTTGCAAAATACACTAAAAATCATAGACTCCTTTGCAATTTTTTCATGCGGCTCACATTGGAGTATCTTATAATTAGTGTATGAGTGTATCCAAAGTGATAAAGGAGTATTTCAAGTTCGTTTAGGTGGTATTTCAGAGGTGGGAGTAACTACTCCCAGGAGTAAAAGATATTTTTCCTATATATATATATATATATATATATATATATATATATATATATATATATATATATGAGGAGGTGGAAGGGACCTCCATATAAGTTTTCGCTCTGGGCCCCCAAAATGCCAAGACCGGCCCTATTTGTAGTAGTATTGTTTGTTGTTCGCATGATGTTTCAGGAAGTCATATGAAACAAAATGTGTTGTTTCTTGAGAGAGAGAGAGAGAGGAACCATTGCATGATTAGCTACTTAGCCTCAAAAGAATCACGATATGCTGGATTGTGACTTGTGCGAGGACCTTTGTTGTATTTTTCCCGGTTTAAGACGCGGAACGATTGAGCAACACTAACAACGCATGCGGTGAGTAATGCTACGAACAATGTTGGTAGCGTAGTGCTTCAACCAACAAAGGCATATAGCCTTCCCCCGTCAACATGTTCGCGAATGTGCACGAACAGGGGCGGATCCAACAGTATAGCAGGTTAGGCTGCTACCCCTCCTACAATTTACAAGGCTTTTTATACCTAAGTGTGTATATACTGCATAATCTAACAAATTTGGTCCATAGGTAGGGCATAGCTCAACAAATTTATACCATAGTGTGTATTTACTTCAAGCTTGCTTCACCTATATTTTTTTCCTGGATCCGTCACTGTGCATGAATGCATGCTAGCTTCCGCCTAAATGTCATCGCGGTGTTTCTAGCAGCCGCATTGGGCAGGCACCCTCCGGTCGGCTCCTTGGAAAACCACGATCTTGCCTGTGCTTTTTGACAGAAACTAGACACCCTCCTCATCCTATATAAACAGATCGACGCCCTGGTTTCCCAGATGTGGACAGAATACAGACCAATCCATCTAAATTATATGAAGCTCTAGCTCGCCTAGGAGCACGTGCAAGAAACAAGATGGCGCTTAAGATCGCTGCACTGGTGGTCGTGATGCTTCTAGCCCTCACGGCCACGGAGCTATATGACAACGTGGATCGGGCCCCGGGTGCACACCGCCGGACGGCGTGTCGGTAAACGCCAACTCGTACGGTGCAACAACCTGCAGCTGTTTGGCAGTACAAGCTCAACTACCGCGGCGAGCCCGTCACCATGTTCAATATGCCCAACTGCACCGGCGAGATCACCGTGCAACTCAGCAGCCAGGCAAGCAGGTGCGCCGCGTTTGGGTGGTGCAGCGCCTAGCTGCCTACATCTATTGTCAGTGGCGAAGCCAGGATTTCATTAAACCTCAGGTGAAAAACCAAGCGGTTATTACTAATATCAAAGACTATGGACATTAAGGTATAAAAAAATTGTGCTAAAATGAACCACCTTTGGTTAATGATAAACAGCGACGAGCAGCTACAAGAAAATAATCTGGGATCTCCTGGCAATGAACTACTTGATGAATCCCATGATATACTACTTTCAGCTTATTCCTGGACATTAACTACCGTAAAAACAGACCCCCCAAGCTTCTGTCTACAACCAAATTGAGCTAGGATCCTTGTGCCTCTGCAAGTACATTTACCCATTGAATGACCATCCTAGGCAGACCTCCATTGTCCATACATTACTAACAAGGATTTCTGACAAAATTCTCTGAACCAACAAATGGTATACTCAATTTTTTTTCAGAAAATAGGTGCGCCTCTAACTATTAAATCCCTCTTTTTTGTTGATTGATATAAAAGCTTGTGAGGAAGAAACACTGTGCAATATTTTGATTTTTACCTGCTATTTAGCTTCTCCTCTTCGTTGAATTTAAGGATGAAGTAAGATAGAACACTGGCGTCATTGCAAGTGTTCCTTGTGGATAACCATTTGTCATCAAGCTGAACATTTACATCCCTGTTCCAGGAGAAAGTAATAAGTTCAGTTGTTCTTAGGCTACCCGAAACTCAATGCAGCATCACTGTAAAGACATATCTGTAACTATACTTCCAGTATAGTACTACATTTACACACTCTTGATTGATAAAAGAAATACAGGTATGTTGTGCAGCTCACTAGTACACTAAACTATCCACATTGACAGGATAATGCAGAGTTCATGTATATATGCCAAAGTATTGATATGATCAAAAGTTTTGGATGTTCTTGATATTCAAAAGTTCATACCTCAGGCTGAGAACTTTATAATTTTTCCGCAAGTAATCTGCATGCTTGACGAGAGCATCCTGGGCATAATCCTTGCCAACAGTTCTGATTGCAGCTGTATTAAGCAAGTTTTCTAAAGAACCATGTTTCTTCAGTAGTTTCACTGCAGCCTTTCGACCAAAAATAGGAGCCAAATGGTGGATTCCAGGAACACCATCTGCTTCATCACCTATGAAGCATCCTGTGCAGGATAACATCTGATTCATCAGTTGACAGATAAACCGGACTGCGAATGTCAAACATTATCGTACAATCGTAGACTAATACACAAGATATATACTCATTGAGACGCCGTGAGCCTGGTGCGCCTTGTAAGATGGCAGTAGCCGCCTCCGGTAGTCGTTCCCGCCCTCGCCGTCCAAAACCTAAAGCAAAGAGAGAGAAAATCAGAAATCACTGGAAGGGGATGCAGAGATGGCTCCTTTTTATCAGGGTCTGGGAGGGTGTCCTCGCGGCGACAACGGGCGATATCTAAGGGGCGTCGATGCCCCGGCCGCAATGACCGGAGCCAGGCGTAGGGTGGCAAGTCAGCGACGGTGCAGCCGCCCAGGGCGCAGCGACGGCGGCGTGAGGAGCGTGACGAACGGCTACGGCGAGGAAATGCTGCTCCCGTGCACCGGTTGGGCCTCGGGCAATTGTCTCGGACTCCCGTACGGCCGAAGCCTCCGACCATTGCCCTGCCGGCCCGAGCAGTGGTGTCCAAACAGATGACCCGCACGTTTCGTTTATTAAACGGATCATGTCGTGCCGAGATGTCGAATTATTTTTTAAAATAATATTTGAAAAATAAAAAATTACAAAAATAATATGCTAAAATTAAAAATTACAAAAATAACTCCCTATCACAGGTCTGTCGCCATTCCAAATGGCGATAAAAGCTTATCGCCAAATCTTCTTTCCTTTCTCCTACATATGCTCGGTAGAGATGAAGCTCTCTGTCGCCATTCCAATTAGCGACAGATTTGAAATGGCGACAGAGAGCATTTTGCCATTTCAAATGGTGACAGGCTCTGTGTCGCCAATCAAAACGGCAACAGTGTCCAAAAGTATCATTTTTTCTTTTCGGCATATTATTTCTATAAATTTCTATTAAAATAGTATTATTTTTTTAAAAAAAATATTCCCGAGATGTCGACTCAAGTACGGTCCAATAATCTTACGAGCTATGTCATGTCGACACTTGTCTTCGCAAACTGACGGTTCAAAACGGCCGGACTGACCCGTTGGAGCCAAGAAATTCAAAAATAAAAAAAATGTTAGAAAAAATAGAGAATAGAAAAAGCACGAAAAAACACAAAAAATGAAAAAATAGGAACAGTTAGAATAACTAGAGCATAATTATGGTATGTTTGTTGGTATTTTGCGGCAAAGCAGTTAAGAAACGCATGGCGTGGTATAACTACTAGACATGGTGGCATGCTGTTGCACGCCGTGTTGTGTGGACGTGAAAAAAAAATCGACGAAAGGACATAAACGCGATTTCCAATTTAGCTATGAATCCTCAATGAATCTGTGTTTTTTTCGAAAACCGCGTGCTTTAAAAAATGTCGAAAGAACCTAAATGCGATTTCTAATTTTTCCGAAAGGACCCGAACGCGGTTTTTGGTAATCTGTGTTTTTTTCGAAAACTGCGTGTAGGGACCTAAACGTAATCGCGATATTTTTCGGGTCTATTTTACTTAAAAAACCGTCGAAAGGACCTAAACACGATTTTCAATTTTTCCGAAAGGACCTAAACGCGATATTCGGATTTTTGAGGGGCCTTGCCGGGGGAGGCGACACGTGGACACCCTCCCATCCGGCTTTCCCAGACGCTATTATATATAACATATTAGAAAAAAAGATGTAGAAAAACTTTTCTAAAATATACATAAATTAAGAAAAAGCTAAAAATAGGAAATAAATTCTAGAATAATACAAATAATTAGAATTAAATAATAAGCTTTATTGATATTTGACTGCATCATTAAAAACTTTGTTAGGTAAAAACTCTATACGAAAAAAACTTAACAAAGAAAAAATAGTACAATCTATAACTCAATGATCCAAGAAAAAATAAAGATTACAATTATTCTCCTTAATTATCTAAATAAAGATTTTTCAAACATCTCCACCAGCTCAACATTTTATGTAGTGTGTTGAGCTCATTGTTAGCTTGTTCCCAATTTTCACGGTGAGAAGTATATACACTATCTCACTTGTCAGATTTGTTCTTCTCTCCTCGATTATTCTTTTGGACAGGTTGAAAGTAGACTTAGAAGAAAACATGAGACAAAAAATGTTAACACATCTTATACTAACATGGAAAGCACCGAATATGTTATCTTATGCTCGTGCCACCACTACAAAATGCTGAAATCCTCCTCTTACTACTCTTGATAATTGACAGTGTCGCTGTTGAGATAGACAACTATCTCCCTACCACTTGTTGTGTCTGCACTTGACGTTGTGGTTGAACCCCTTGAGGTAGGGCTACGCCTACCTGCACCCCATATCTTTCCCTACACAGTTTTTCCTTACTTGTTGTGGGTGATGTGGAGGTCGCTGCATGCGAACTTTAACAACTTGTGATTGTATTTAGCATAAACTTGAGATGAGTTAGCACGTATATTTGGAAATAACTAAAATAGTCAGTACCCACCACATTAACTTAGAAGTAAGATAATATTACCAAATTCTCAAACTTTAGCTCTATGATCGAAAATAAATTCAAATGCATATAACATAGGAATTTCTTGTTAATATTTTAAAATTTTAGTTTTCATAGTATAAACAGATTCACGTAAATATTATTATTTTTGTAGTTCCTTAACTGCGTAGCAATTTTTAGAATAAAATGCACAATTAAAGGTGAGGTTGAGCAATAAACTCCAAATAAAGCAACAGTGGAATCATAAGAAGCTCCAAAAATGGCAATAAGTATTCAGCAACATACCAATGTTGCTCTCTGAGTAGTGGTTGACTATCCTAACTATGATAGTGCGTGTTAATAAAAATAGAAAATGTGCTCTTATAGGGTATGATTGACTTAAGCATCAAATAAGTAGAGTTCTATCTAACATGCATATCCAAATCAAACTTACATAGGCGTATCTCTATTGCAATATAATAAGTATTATATTTTGCTACTCGTTGATTAGAATTATTTAAGAAAGATATTACAGTGTGAAAAGATTCAAGGTACTGGTGTAACCTCTTCAAACCAGATTTAACTATAAGATTAATAATATGGCAAGCACAACGGCTAATGTAATAAGAAAAATTCGACATACGAATTAAAAGGTAGAGTAAGAATAGTTATTGCAAAAGTGTTTGCTCAAACATTATCTAATGTTATTGCAAAAGTTTTATAAGACCAAACTCTTCCGCAACTTTCACAATACAATCAATAATATTTCCATCAATATGTGCTACATCAATTAATTTGAATCCAATAATTCTCTTATTTAGTTGATAATCATTGCTTACATAATGAGCAACTACATTAAGGTAATCCTATTTAGCCCTACCGCTCCATATATCTAATGTCAAAGACACAAAAAAGTATAGGTATTAAATTATTTTTTTAGCTTATTACGATAATTATTATTGTATTTAATCAGATCTCTAGTTGTTTCTCTCTAGAAACTGCAGAAAGTCTAGGATTATGAGCGATCCTAATATAGTTTTCAAACACTAGTGACATACTAAAGTTTAAAGGAAGATCTTGAGAAGCGATTAAATGACAAAGAGATTCATGAGCTACCTCGAGGATTGTAGTCCCAGTGAAGTACCGTATTATCGGGGTTGCACTGTAGTTGTGTCCATCTCAAAGTCACCCTTGCTCTTCTTTTACAGTTCTCGGTATGTCTCTTCAAGTGTCCCGTTCCACTTGAAGATTTTGCAGTTAATTTGTGCTTATAATATTTACAAATAGCATACCTACTCTGAACACCATTTGATGTCTCAAAAATCTACTCAAAATCTTCCTAGACTCCCGATGTACCGCCTTGATTTTTTTACCCCGATACTTGCCGACGCAGTAGCACTTGTAGAGTTTGAGGTTGGTACAGATACTATAGCTTTTTCAACTTGATAGGATGCAAGAAACTCATCGAGTGAAATCCCAAAATCAGAAACTAGGAAGGACACAAAATTTTGGTGCTCCATAAAGAAAACTGCAAAAAAAACGCACTATTAGTACTTTATTATCATTTAAAATAATAAAAAATTAAATTGCAATTCTTACCTTGATTTCTTGACACAAGTTGGAAGCCGAATTTCGGGTTTTTGTATTTTTGCCAAAACTATTTTGAATTTTGCTAAATTATCACCTAGAGAAAGAAAATTTAAAAAATGGAGAGAAGAGATTGCAAGTTTGCTGATAGGAAAATGAGGGGACTGTTACCCTTATTTATATAAAAAAATTTAAGATTTTTCTATTTTTTTTATTTTTTTAAAATCTCTAACTACTAAAAATAACCATTTTCCATTAAAAAAGCTAAACGGATTGTGCCTGGCCTAATCGTGCCAAGGTGCCGACCTAAGAACAGCATGAGCTGCTGGGCCATGCCGGCAAGACCTGTTTACAGCTAGGCTGGACCATGCCAATAGTATTAGGCTTCAAGCCAGCCCGTTTAGCACGATCTATCTAGATATCTCTACACCCAAGGCCTTACTCTGGCCCTACTAATGCTGATCTGGATAAGAAGATATATACTCTATATATAAAACTCCTTATAGCGCCTGGGATTGGAGCAAGGAGAGGGTGGCCATGTGTCGCCGCGCCGTTTTGCGAAAAAGCCTCTCCGTTTCTTCGAAATTACGGATAGATCCTTTGCGATTTTTTGTGAGACAAAGATATTTTTTTCTTCGCGTTTGGGTCTCTGGCACGGTAATTTACAAAAAAGCCTCCCGTTAAGTTCAAATCGCGAACAAGCCCTTTTCTAATTTTTCGTAATAGCTAATGTGTCTAAAAAATAACAAACAGTCCCTACTTCTTACGCTCGTGTCCTTTCTCCGCTTTTTCCCAAAAAAAGTTTTCATCACGAAAAACCGGAAAAAGGTTTTCGCCACCCAAAAACCGGAAAAAATGTTTTTGTGCCAAAAAAACCGGATTCGTCGAAGGTTTATAGCAACTTACGGATTTGCCGATCGGGTCAGAATGCATGAGTTTTAAATCGAAGGTTTATAGCGGTTCATGGATTCACCCGTGGTCCGAGCGATTTTTAAAAAGGAAATACATAAAAAATCTGTTTTCCACGGAAATTTTTTCCCAAAGATCGAGAAATGTGCAGCTCTATGTTTAGACTTTTTCCCCAACTTGATTTTCTAACCTAAAAAAGTTTTCGCCACCCAAAAACCCGGAAAAAATGTTTTCGCCGCCAAAAAAATACGTATTCGTCGAAAGTTTATAGCAACTTATGGATTTGTCGACGGTAAATGTAATCATGGTTTTCATCGAAGGTTTATAGCGGTCCATGGATTCATTTACGGGTCCGAGCGACCTTTTAAAAAGGAAATATATAAAAAATCCGCTTTTCCCTAAAAAATTTTCCCAAAGACTAGAGAAATGTGTGCACTCTATGTCTAGACTTTTTCGCCAACTCGATTTTCCATCTCGATCTCGATATTTTTTAAACGTGTATTATTACTCGGTGAACGCCAGATAGTGTTAGGCTCGACAAAAAGAAGGTTGTCGTCTCTAATAATTTTTTCGCCTTTTTCCTCTAGACTATTTTTTACCGTGAGTGGTTTTGCGAAAATAAAAAATGGATCCCGCCCTTCGATCGGTGGTTTTGTAAAAGGACCCTATCGTTTGAATATTCGTGATACTGGTCATTCGCCTTTATTTTTCGTTTCCCAAAAAAATCCGTAGTTTTTGTATTCGCGGTTGGGTTCTCCGTTTTTCCCGAATTTTTTTTTTCATCACGAGAGATATATGTGCAGCTCTATCTCTAGACTTTTTCCCCAACTCGATTTTCCATCTCGATCTCTGATATTTTTTTAAACGTGTGTTATTACTCGCTGAACGCATAGAGTGTTAGACTCGATAAAAGAAGATTATCGTCTCTAATAATTTTTCGCCCTTTTTCCTCTAGCCTATTTTTCGCCGGTGGTTGGTTATATGAACATGTATTATTACTCGGTGAACGTGTGGAGTATTATGCTCAACAAAAGAAGGTTGTTATCTCTAATATTTTTTCGCTCTTTTTCCTCTAGACTATTTTTGACTGGTGGGTGGTTTTGCGAAAATAAAAAAAATACATCCGGTCCCTTCGATCGGTGATTTTGCAAAAAGATTTAAAATATTTTGAAATCGTAAATAGGTCGTTCCGTCGGTTATTTCGAAAAAAAGGACCTGCAGTTTCGCGAATTCGATTTACAAAAAACTCATACCGGATTTTTCTCTCGCAGCGCGGCATCGCGCGCGATCCTACCTAGAAAACTCCTTATAAGCGAAGGAATCGGCGGCCAACCAGAGCGTCCACGTGTCAAGCCTCGCCAATTCGCAAAAAAGCCCCTCCGTTTCTTCGAATTATGGATAGGTCCCTGCAGATTACGAATAGATCCTTCGCGATTTTTTGTGAGGGAAAGATTTTTCCCGTTCATCGCGTTTGGGTCCCTGGCACGCCGTTTTACGAAAAAAGCCTCCGTAAGATTCAAATCACAGACAAGCCCTTTTCTAATTTTTCAGGATAGCGGACAGGTCCAAACAGGTAACAAATAGGCCCTTGCTATTTACGTCTAGGTCCTTTCTCCGTTTTTCTCAGAAATTTTTTTTTCAGCACCAGAGAAATGTGTGCAGCTCTATTTCTAGACTTTTTCCCCAACTCGATTTTCCATCTCGATCTCTGATATTTTTTTAAACATGTATTATTACTCGGTGAACGCGTAGGGTGTTAGGCTCGACAAAAGAAGTTTGTCGTCTCTAATAATTTCTCGCCCTTTTTCCTCTAGACTATTTTTATCCGGTTGGTGGTTTTACGAAAATAAAAAAATACATCCAGGTCCTTCGATCGGTGGTTTTGCAAAAAAGAGCCCTATCGTTTCGTATATTCGCGTACGGGTCATTCGCCTTTATTTTTTTGTTTCCAAAAAAATCCGCAGTTTTTTTATTCGCGGTTGTATTCTCCGGTTTTCCCGGAAAAAATGTTTTCATCACCAGAGATATGTGTGCAGCTCTATCTCTAGACTTTTTCCCCAACTCGATTTTCCATCTCGATCTCTGATATTTCTTTAAACATGTATTATTACGAACGCGTAGAGTGTTAGGCTCGACAAAAGAAGGTTGTCATCTCTAATATTTTTTGCCCTTTTTCCTCTAGACAATTTTTGACCGGTGGGTGGTTTTGCGAACATGTGTTGTTACTCGATGAACGTGTAGAGTGTTAGGCTCGACAGAAGAAGATTGCCATCTCTAATAATTTTTTTCCCTTTTTCCTCTAGACTATTTTTGACCGGTGGGTGGTTTTGCGAAAACAAAAAAATACATCCAGGCCCTTCTACCGGTAATTTTACAAAAAGAACCCTATAATTTCGTATATCCGCGTACGGGTCATTCGCCTTTATTTTTCGTTTCAAAAAAATCCGTAGTTTTTGTATTCACAGTTGGATTCTCCGTTTTTCCCGAAAAAAATGTTTTTGTCACCAGAAATATGTGTGCAGCTCTATCTCTAGACTTTTTCCCCAGCTCGATTTTCCATCTCGATCTCTGATATTTTTTTAAACATGTATTATTACTCGGTGAACGCGTAGAGTATTAGCTCGACAAAAGGAGGTTGTCGTCTCTAATAATTTTTCGCCCTTTTTCCTCTAGATTATTTTTCACGGCTGGTAGTTTTGCTAACATGTATTATTACTCGGTGAACAGCGTAGAGTATTAGACTTCGCAAAAAGAAGGTTGTCATCTCTAATAATTTTTCGCCCTTTTTCCTCTAGACTATTTTTGTCCTGGGTGGTTTTATGAAAATACAAAATTACATCCATCCCTTCGATTGGTGGTTTTGCAAAAGGGCCCCATCGTTTCAGTATATTCAGCGCACGGATCATTCGCCTTTATTTCCCGCTTCCAAAAACCGCAGTTTTTGTATTCGCAGTTGGGTTCTCCGTTTTTCCCAAAAAAAATGTTTTCATCATCAGAGATATGTGTGCGGCTCTATCTTTACACTTTTTCCCCAAATTGATTTTCCATCTCGAGCTCGATATTTTTTAAACATGTATTATTACTAGGTGAACACATAGAGTATTAGGCTCGACAAAAGAAGGTTGTCATCTCTAATAATTTTACGCTCTTTTCCTCTAGACAATTTTCCACGGTGGGTGGTTTTATAACATGTATTACGTAAAGAACCTGTAGTTTCAGATATTCGCGTCATTGATTCCTAAAACTTTATTTTTTCGAGCACATGCTATCGAAATTAACCCATGGCGTCAAGCGCTTATCTACCTAGTTAATATTAAAGCGCTTTGCATTCGAGGCCTCTCAAGACTCCGCCTCGCTCATTGCCTCACGGCCTTCCCGTCAGCGTGCCGTCTGCGTTCCGTTCCGTCTGCTAAGGCCCCTGTTCATGCTGTTTTAGACACAGTAGCGGCGCTGGGCTGCTTTAGCGCTTCCTTACCTCTTCGAGAACCTCGCCTCGACGTCTTGGTTGTCTGCGCGCCTTTGTTTGTTCAAGATCGCAGTTCGCTTTGCGCGGCGGCCGCCCGCCTTGGTTCTTTTTTTTCACGGTCTTCGCCGGCGGCTGCTCGGTTTGCCCTCACCCTCCCTCGTCGTTCCTTTTGTTCTTCGTTACAACTACGACACAGTGATGGAGGCAATCTGCCCCTTTCACCCAAATAGTAAACATGCTGCGAAGGATTGTTTCACTCTAAGGAGGTTCGCCAGAGAGTCCAGAAGGCGACCCGCCAAAGGCGAAGCAAAGGAAGAAGAGAAGAAGAGACAAGATCCCCCTGAAGATGACGAAGGAGAATATCAAAAGATGGAACGGGAACTCAATTACATCTACGGGGGTTCAATGGCCTATGAGTCAAAACGAAAACAGAAGCTCACGGAAAGGGACGTCAACGCCATCATGCCAGCAGTACCCCAGTACCTCAAATAGTCCGAGGTTCCCATAACCTTTAGCCGCTCAGACCATCCGGATCGCATCCCGTGCCTTTAAGATTTCCGGTATTGGACCCGGTGGTTCGCAACGCCAAGCTCAAGAAGGTCTTCGGTCGACGAGGAAGCGGACTCAATGTACTCTTCTCCAAGACTTTCGACGAAATGAAGATTCCTCGCCCGAGTTGAAGCGGGTTCATCACCCTTCCGGGGTAATTCCTTAACTTCTTCCGTCCCACTCGGCCAAATCACTTTACCAGTCACGTTTGGAACCAAGGAGAATTTCCGGACGGAGTACCTTAACTTCGAGGTAGCTGACTTCCAGACGGCATATCACGCCATTCAGGAAGGCGGCGCTGGCGATTCATGGCCGTGCATTATTATACCTACCTCGTCACGAAAATGCAGGCCGAGGGTGTAATCTCCGACATGGCGATGTCAAGCGATCGTTCGCTGCGACAAAGAAAGTCTGCGAAATGGTCAAGCTCAAGAGATAGCAGACGACAGAAAGAAGATCCGGCAGGCGGCCGCATATCAAGAAGATGAAGGAGAAGTACCGACCAAAAAGCAGGCTAAGACAAGTTTGAAGCCTGATGAAGGGACCAAGAAGGTGATCCTCGACCCGTCTAGCTCCAGCCAGACAGCTTTGATTGGGACAGGCCTCACCGCCAAATAGGAAGACGCGCTCGTCACCTTCCTCCGGGCCAACCGGGACATCTTCGCGTGGAAACCATCCGACATGCCCGGCGTTCCCAGGGAGGTGATTGAGCACTCTTTGAACGTTGACAAAAAGGCCAAACCCATCAAGCAGCGGCTCCGAAGGTTCGCTCAAGATGAAGGAGGCCATCAAGGAGGAAATCACGGTCAAGTTAGCGGCAGCTTTATAAAAGAAGTGTACCATCTCAATAGTCAAGTAACCCAAAGGCTTGTTCGCAAAAAGAATAAAGTCGGCGCGATGTGCGTTGATTATACCGATCTCAACAAGGCTCGCCGAAAGATCCTTCGGGTTGCCTCGTATTGACCAGTGGTAGATTCCACTACGAGTGCGAACTCCTTAGCTTTCCGGATGCCTACTCAGGATATCACCAGATTAGGCTAAAGGAGGAAGACTGCATCAGGACTTCATTCATCACTCCGTTTGGAGCATTTTGCTACGTCACAATGCCATTCGGCTTGAAGAACGCTAGCGCGACTTACCAACGCGCAATACAGCGGTGTTTTCATTCCCAGATCGGGCGCAATGTGGAGGCATACGTTGATGACGTTGTCGTCAAATCTCGGGTGAAGGAAGACCTCATATCTGACTTAGCCGAAACCTTTGAAAGCCTAAGGGCCTACAAGATGAAGCTCAACCCCGAAAAATGCGTCTTTGGAGTACCGTCTGGGAAATTACTCGGATTCATTGTTTCACAACGAGGCATCGAGGCAAACCCAGAAAAAATCAATACAATTCTGAAGATGAAGCCTCCAGCCAATCAGAAAGACGTCCAGAAGCTCACTGGATGCATGGTAGCACTCGGCAGATTCATTTCCCGACTGGGGTCACGGGGAATGCCTTTTTCAAACTTCTAAAGAAGCAAGGTAATTTTCAATGGACCATCAAGCGCAAAGAAGCTTTCAAGAATTGAAGACGTTCTTGTCATCTCCACTGTCTTTGGTTCCCCAATGCCGAAGAACCCTCTTGCTTTATATCGCGCAACAACTCATGTAGTCGGTAGCGGCAATTGTGGTAGAGCGGAAGGAAGAAGGGCACCTCCGAAAGTCCAGAGACTGTCTACTTACGTCGAGGTATTAGGAGAGTCCAAGGTGCGCTATCCGCAAGTACAAAAACTACTATACTGCCGTGTTGCTTGCCTCCGCAAACTCAAGCACTACTTCCAAGAGCATTCAATCACGGTGGTCACCACCTTTCCGCTTGGGGACATACTCCACAACCGAAGCCACCGAGGAGGATCGCAAAATGGGCAATCGAGCTCGAGCCTTTGAAGTCTCCTTCAGCCACGGACGGCAATAAAATCCTGTACTTGCCGATTTCACCGCCAAATGGATAGAGTTGCAATCCCCAACGAACATTGAAGAGTCGAATATTGGACAATGTACTTGACGGATCTCTCATACTCAATGGCGCAGAGAAGCGGCGTGGTCCTCATCTCTCCAACGGTGAGCGCTCAAATACGCCTTGCAAATCCACTTCCAAAGATCAAACAACGCCCGAAAGTAACGGCATCGATCCATGGACTTCGCATCGCGATATCTCTGGGTATCCGGTGGCTAACAATTCGAGGCGACTCCATGCTGGTGATCAATCAAGTCCAAAAAGATTGGTCATGTGTCGAGGACATCATGACGGCATACTGCCAGGAGGTACGGAAGCTTGAAGACAAGTTTGACGGGCTGGAGCTCATTCATGTGCTCCGCCGTGACAACAAAGAAGCAGACGAATTGGCAAGACTGGGTTCCACTCGGGCCATCGCACCGGCCGGGGTTTTTGTTGAAGAAATCTACAAACCCTCGATAAACCAAAAGGAGCGAACAAGTCAGAAGAGAAATCCAACGAAGAGGAGGTCCTAGTCATCAGCACAGATTGGACGGCCCCTTTTCTCAATTACCTATTGAAAGACGAACTTCCAGAAGACCGAATGTAGCGAGCAAGATCTCAAGGCAAGCAAAGAAGAGCTACGTGGTGGTAGGAGAAGAGTCATTTGGAAAAGTGCCTCCGAGTTCTAAGGCGATGCATATCAGCAGAAGAAGGAAAGAAACTACTCAGGGAAATCCACTCGGGAATTTGTGGGCATCACGCGGCGTCAAGCACACTGGTAGGCAAGGCATATCGACAAGGCTTCTTCTGGTCGACTGCCGTATCCGACGCAGAAGACATCGTCCGAACTTGTGAAGGCTGCCAGTTCTTTGCTCGCCAAATACACGTACTCGCCGTAAAGCGCAAACAACCCGATCACTTAGCCGTTCGCGAACCGGGGCTTGACATGGTCGCCCATTAAAGAAAGCTCAATGCGGTTTCACTCACCTCTTTGTCGCCGTCGACAAATTCACTAAGTGGATAGAAGCAAAACCAGTGGCTACCATCACGGCGGCCAAAGCCAAGGAATTCTTCCAAGAAATTGTGGTAAGATTCGGCGTACCAAACAGGATTATCACGGACAATGGAACCCAATTCCAAGGAGAAGACTTTCAAGATCGTGCGATAAGCTCGGCATCAAAATTTGCTTCCTCCGTGGCTCATCCAAGAGCAATGGTCGTGGAAAGAGCAAACGGCATGGTGTCGCAAAGCTTAAAGGCCGCGGATCTTTGACCGTCTCAATCAGACACCACCCGATGGGTGAAAGAACGCCATCGGTACTGGGCCGAGAACCACCCCGCCAGATCTCACGGCATCACCCTTCTTTCGGTTCACGGCTCTGAGGCGGTCCTACCCACCGAATTGACCTTGGATCCCCCGTCCCGGAGCTTCAAGGAGGACAAGTCGAGGAAAGCGAATGGAAGATATCGACAGTTGAAGAGGCAAGAGAGATCGCCGTGGTCCGTCGGCCAGATACCTTCAGCCTATGCGCAGATCATTTAATCAAACGCTCAAACCGAAGCGTTCTCCAAGGGCGATTGGTTCTGATAAAGAGTCAGAAATACGAGCAGCTACGTCGTTTTTACTCTTGAAGAAGTTTAATAGGATATCCAAAATTGACTTGCTACTCAATTGTTCCTCAATTAAGCAATAAGTCGGGGGCTACACCTAATAGTGTTGCGCATGCGCAACTCTAATCAAGAGGATGTTTGTTCAAAGCAGTATCATGTATCAGAATTTTCTATTCAATTAACTTGCTACTCAATTGTTTCTCAATTAAGCAGTAAGTCGGGGGCTACACCTAATGGTGTTGCACATGTGCAACCCTGCATGCAAACCAGTTCCTATTTTCGCGATCATGACTAAAAATCCGAGTGCTCCAAAGCTTCGATTATGAAACCATGGATGAATGAGTCTAGTCGCCTAAAAAGCACGCTTGAGGAAAAAATGCCAGGTGCCAACTCGCATTGCTCGGGGGCTACGCTAAACAGACATGGTGTTCAAAAGGAAAAAAAATAAAAGACCACTCGAAAAAGTCGATAAAGATCTAAAACAAAATGTATATGAAGCTGCAGCTTAAATAATATTATAAAAGGACCACCATTGTTCACGACTTCAAAGATCCTTCAACAAATATACACACAGCAAAAGTACTCATCGCAAAGTTCTTGGGCAAAGAAGCAAAATAAAAAGAAAAAGCCCTTCACGCCTCAAGGCCCGTCCGACGGCTCCAATGAGGGCGTCCACAGCCTCAACAAGCTTAGGGACGACCTCGATCAAAGCATTGACGACGGCGGTGTCGGCGGCATGCCTCCTGCTCCACCGCTCGCCATTGTGAGATCGAACTCGCCCAGAGCTCGGCATGTTCATCCTCCGGCCCACAGGCGCTGCTCAAAATTGAAAATCAGGTTTGCGATCCATGGCGCGACCGGCGGGCCTGGCGACTCGGGCGAAAGAGGCAAAGGGGAAAGATCCTCGGAAGAAGAAGAAGATTCCATGAAAAAGAAGAGGAGAACCTGTAGAAGAGGGGTGATCCAATGTCAGATACAATTTTTCAAAAAGACGAAGAAAGTAAGGAAGAAGACGAACGGACGAACACTTCAAAGAAACCCCTGCTGAAGGAAGAGGAACAGGCCGGATGAAGATGGTAGTGCGCTGCAAAATGCAAAAACCGAGGCCGAACTCGCTCTTATACAGGGCAACGCCTGCCCCCGGAGAGAGACTCAACCCCGCTCAAAACGACGCCTGTCACCGAGGCGGGAAGACGGTCCACCTTCTGGACGTGCTGTTACACATATCTCGAGGAGGGTCAGGTGTCAAACTAAAACGGAAAACATCTGGACGGCCCAGGATGACAAGCGGCTTAATGGGCCCAAGCTCAACGGACGCGCTAAAGCAAGGATTAAACATTTCGCAAAGAAAATTCAAGTCCGGGGATAATTCTTTCAGCATTGGAACAAAAAACCCAAGTCCAAACGCGGAGCAAGTTCGGTACAAACAGAGGATTACACGGGACTCAGATCTAAGTTTTTTACCAAGACAAGAAGAAGATCCTTGACTTCGCCCATAAGGGCAAGTGCTTGATTATCATCAACAGTCTTGGGCAAAACCCTCTTGGGCGCTTTTGAGCTCCACTCATGGATACAGAGACATGGTAATCGCCAACACCGGTCGGGCACTCGTAATTGCAACATCCTCCAAGTCGCTGCAATCTTTGTGGAGGCTTCCTCTAACCTTTGAATTGTGATGTCGACGCCATGAGGGACATTGTTGGTGCTTGGCTTCATCAGACTCAAGACCTCAACACCTTCTCCGCCGCTTGGAGGCGATCGGCTCAAGGCTCGCAAGACATTGGATCTTTTTCATTAAGTACCCAGATCGAGCTCGCGAGTTGACTCGATGTAATCGCATTATACCAAATGGATGAGTTCGGATCGACAAAATGATGACGACAAAGATGTAAGGCAAAAATCAAAGAACGACCTTCGCTTCCCTTGTCACCGTTACCTCTTTCTTGGCCTCTTCTTGGCCCTCTTCGCTTCTTCATTTTGGGAAAGAGAAGCCTCAGTCTTTCCCGAAATCAAGAAACAACGAAAGCTGAGCTTAAGAAGACGAAGAATAGAATCAGACTCAAGGCACTTGACTAGGAAAATACCATCGGAAGAATTGGTCGATGCGTTTCGGCCTCAGAGATTGATATGACATCAAGCCCTTCCGGTTCCTCGCGATTTTCACGCGAGCACGCGTGAGGGCTTCCTCCACTGCTATGAGTCGCTCAACCTCAAAGAAGATAATCTTTTCGTGATTTTCATCCTTGGGAATAGTTTGTGAAGAAGAAAGTTTCGGTCCTTGGCAAAGGACGACAGGCCAAGACAATGAAGCAAGGATAAGGCTCAAGATGATAAGGAAGTACAACATGAACAACTTACATGGCCAAGGCGGTAGCAGTGGAGGCACCTCATTGAAAGTCTCCGATCCTTTTCCTCGTCCCCCCCCGCCCGAATAACCACGCCACCGCCATCATCCACTTAACATGGCTTGTATCGGAGAGTTCTGGACGAGGGGGGGGATTTCCACACGCTGGCGATGGACAAGCGAGGTAGGAGAATCCTCCGTATCACAGAGGGATAATGCATCTATAAGCGACACAAAGACGATCGTGGGACCAAGAAGAAAAGGTGGTCGGGAACCATCGGCTCTAAATTGGTGTCACTACTTGAGCTTCAGGGTCAGAAGAGCCGCCCGATCGGTTTCATGGCGACATCGAGAGTGGTGACGCTGCCTCAACCAAGGTTTCTGCCCTCGCGGCTGAACTCGCCCTCATGGACAACCGCCGAGACTCTCGAGGTGGCGGTTCATGAAGGACTTCGTCGATAGGGTCCCCGCAGAAGAAGCGATCGTAACTCGGTCCAGGGAGCAAGGAAAGGGTGACAAGGAATCCAACCTGTTGGACCTTGTTATCTTGCACTTCAAACCCTCGGCGGAAGGACTATCAACGAAGCACCAATCGGGCGTCTTGAGCGAAGGCATACTCTCGGTGGTAGGATCGGCCTGGGGCTCAATACTTCATGTACCGAGGACCGGCTTGAAGAGGAAGAAGTCGGGGAGGAGGCAGATAGCTGTGGTGTCCCGAATCCGCCACCGATCGGGCGTACATTGCTCGCCGAACGCTTCCTCTTAACCTTACGCATAATTGGTTTTTCCCTTCCCAACCGGATCATCGCCAGGTCATCTACTTTGCTCCGCTTTCGCAAATTGGGCTGCAGAGGACGACGGTCAGAAAGGTCCGCTTGTCGCTCTTATGTATAGGGAATTCAGGAGGCGCAGACGGAGAAGAAGGCTTCTCGTTCTGCGAGTTCGAGAAAAGGAGAGACACATATTCAGATCAAAGTCCCGTGAAAATCAAAAGATTCAAAGATGGAAATACCATGGAGACCCCTCACCAAGGAGCCGGATGGAGTTTTGTAAAAGGCCTCGGGTTTCGAGGAACGACGATCTTCTCATTTGAGGTGAAGAAATCAAAGAAGACGATCAAGAACGCCGCCGAGAAATTTCATCGAAACCTCCCGCTGGATCGCTGCGGCCTTCATATTCATATCCGGGATGAACTCGGTCCTTGAGAGGTTGAATTCGGTGGTGCGAAGTTGGCAACAACGGCCATGCCAAGAAGCCCATTCTCCTTCAATTCGACAATCGGCCCCATGAGGTCGACCACTTGGTCCATTCCGGCGCCTTTGGGAAATGATGTCCAATGAGAAGGGTTAGGTGGTGTCCCGGTAAAAGGCGAAAAGCGGAGGGTCGATTGGCTAATAAAACCACTCTTGGTGCCAACCCTTGTTTGAGGTTTTAAAGGAATGTTAAGGTAAGATTTTTCATGCCCTCCTCACCAAACTCGCACCGCCAACCGCTTTGGGAGAATTTTTGTGGGAAGGGCTTGAGGAGGAAAAGATGGCGAAAAAGATCAAAATGAGGCCGAATGCCAAGATAGGCCTCACAGAGATTAACGAAGGCAGCAATTTGAAGAATGAAGTTAGGGTTAAGATGAGTTAACTCGATTCCATAAAACTCGAGAACGCCGCGAAGAAAGGGGGATGCCGGAAGACCAAACCCGTGCTTAAAAAAGGATTCAAAGACGACCACCTCCTCAGCACGAGGGGTAGGGCAGAATTCACCTGCGGCGGGGCGAGCGGCAAGCATCACCAAAGGCGGAAAAACACCAATGCCCACTAAATCCTCCAGCCGTCCCTCCGTCGTCACCGAAGTGGCCCAATCTTTGGTCGAAGCGAGGAGGAGCGGTAATGGGAGAAGGAGGCGACATCCTTGAATGAAGAAACCCCGCGATCGCTAAACTAGGGTGACGAGAAAAGTTAGTCTAGCGGCGAGGTCATGAAGGAAAAGAAGTTGGAGAACAAAGGGCAAGTAGAAACGTATAAAGTCACTCTATTTGTTCAGATGATAGGAAGCGGCGCACGATTCTCGCCCCGAAAGGAATTCGCACCACCTTTCCTAAAACCCCGAAACCGCCTAGGAGCATTTCAGGTGGGCAGCAGATACGACGACGTATATAATTGCCGATGGCCCAAAAGAATCAAGTTAATAAGTGGTATGCCCCAAGATGGGCCTAAAGCGTAAATCCGTGGACGCACGGAATAAATGGGTATCACTCCAAAAATAACATCCTCTTACGGTATGCCTCATGCCAGGCCAAAGTCGACAGCTGTCAAGAACGGGTTAGGTGCCGTCAAAGATGATTTTTGAAGATAAATGCTTGAAGCATACAAAGAGTCATCGGCCCGTAATCAGGGACAAGGCAAATTTCAAAATAAAGAGAATTCGTGAGTTCTTCGTGACCTCTTTTGCCCGACGACAAGCACTCGGCTAAAAGCACTCGGAAGGCTTAGCAACCGGAAGGCACTCGATCATGAAGCACTCGGGGCTCTTGTGGGATATATATATCCCGGTCCACCAGATCCAATAAAGCCCACCAGAGAAATTGGGCCATGCCGATCGGATGAAGTCACAATTTGTTTGAAATTTGAGCAAAGTGTGAAGAATCGTGATAAACCTTAGTTAAGGAAACCGAGTCGATTGGATGGGGATGATTGTAATCCAAACCAATACGGGTTCGGATAGAAACCCTATTTCAGATCCGAGTAGGACTCAATATTGTAACCGCCTTCTTTCTACTATATAAAGGAGAGGGCGGGCACCTCAAACATACAATATCTCATCGCCTATTAGCTAGCCACATATAATTCCGTCAGAGTACAGACTAGGGTATTATCTCCATCGCGAGAGTCCGAACTCAGATACATCGGTGTTCTTGTGTTACCATCGAGTTTGGGTCCAATACAGAGCCCCTTTTCATTATTGTCGGTAATAAACGCCGACATTTACCTTGCGGCTTCCTTCTTTCCTCGCCGTCAGACAATTGTATTGCCGCCGATGCCACCTTCGAAGTTCTCGCTTGCGCGCAAAGCTTTTTATCGTCTTTATCGGCATTTAGGTTCTCGCTGTCGCCGCCAGCTTCTTTATCGGCATCTTGCTTACCGCTATTTTCTTCGCTTTGTGCCTCCCTCGTTTTTCCTTTTGTTGTTCGCTATGTGGTGGCGGAGGAATCGACGTGTTCGGCTTGGTTCTTGGGCTACCAATTAGGAAGCAATACCAAGATATTGAGTACTTTGGTGATTATATGATGCTCTTTTCTCGTGGTAATCGAACTAGCCTAGCTTTTACAATTTTGGTCTGTCTTCGGTTCATGCATGATGAACCGATAAGAAATTGAGCCCAATCGAGTTGGATGGATTATCTTGTTCTTTTATTTGAAAAACTCAGCTTACGCTCAAGAAATTGAACCCAATCGAGTTGGATGGATTATCTTGTTCTTTTTATTTGCAAAACTCACTATGCTCAAATTCTATTCAAGGTCTATTCTGTGGAGCGCACCGATGGATGTACAAAGCCCGAACGTAAGCTGTATTTATTTTCACATGGACTGAACGTAAGCTAAAACTCTAAGCTAAAAGTCTATTCTCAGATTTATTTTCGCCTAAGCTAAAACTCTAAGCTAAAACGTAAGCTAAAGGTCTATTCTATATTTATTTTCATTGCAGAGAGAGGCTAAGTTGGAGTATTTCTGTCAAATTTGGTTATGCAGAACTTGCATTTATTTTGATGGTTGGGTGCTCGGAATAATCCTAGCTATCGCAAACATGTTAGACGATGCAAGAATTCTCTCGATCACAAGGTTCTATAGTGTGCACTCCTGAAGCCAAATGGCGCCGAAGGTGTGTTAATGTTTGCAACAAGCCAACCTTGGTGCTAAGTGTTTCTAGCTGTTTCTTGTGTTGTAACACTTAGTTCTTTTCTGTGCACGGTTTATAGTCATGGGTAATTTATTCGCTTAGAGCACCGGATTCATCGCCGTTATGATTTGAAAGGCTCCTCCCATGGTCCAACAGGTGACATGTTTGTAGAAGAGATTGATGAGACACCCACACTCAAGAACTTGGATCTCAATTTTGTATTTTACCGCAGTGGTCTTGGTATAAAGAGCTTCATGAGTAAATTTTCAACCCCAAAGTGATGCTATTGTCTTCATATGAAATAGTAACATCAGTATCTCGATAAACCATGTCACCACAATTTGTATTGCAGGTATTTCAGATTAGCGATTATCATGCTTTCTATGCCTTTTATGATGTAACAAGTAGAACGGTTGGTGTGAAATTACATAGTGCTTTATCTGTTCATTAATTTTATCTTCTATCTTATTTTTCGATTCCATTTTATCCTCCTCAAACAGATGTTTGAAGATTTCAGCTAAGGTGATTTCAGCTTTTTTTTAAAAAATCCTTGATTTTAATTCATCAACATTTTTTCGCCTCATCACTTGTGTACATCAACTAAAGTTTATTTTACGGGCCCAACTATGTATAGACTTGTATTTCAAATACTTTCGTTGTATTCTTGAAATAACTTTTTCCTATTTGCCCGCTATCGTTAGTATTGGATACGCTTATACATAGGTCATTCTATAGACTAAATTTTATGGCTATATTTACATCAACGCTTAAATTTTGTGTATGCATTTCTTTGGTGATTCTAGGCACGGAGCAAATTATTGTCGAATTGGTTCGGTGGGAATCAAGAGATGTTCAGTTTTAGACATAAAACCATGGGTGATGCATTTGAAGTTGCAGAGAAATACATTAGTTTGCAACAATCATATAATCCTTGTTGGTGATGCTACTCACTGCTTACCTCCCACCGATGTTTTTGGTCAATGGTTTATTTTCAATGTTGATCTTCAAGTACATATTATTATGCATCCTGAAGTTCAAAGGTATAAAGAAATGTGCACTTGTTGATTTTTTTTGCAGAATGAACACCGTGTTCAAGATGCACATAATTTGGCTTGGAAATTGTATTTACTGATGAATGGCATTGCCACTTTCGCAGGCCTCTGCGTCGCCTCTTCTCGTTTGCTCTCCCCCGCGTTCTAGATTCCGCCCTGCAAAAATATGCTTGAAAGATAAGGTTATCCTAAACTTTGTGCTATTTACAATATAGATATTACTACCATCTTCTTACTATAGTTCTAAATGTCTTAACATTATATATTAAGCATGCTCCCAATAAATAGAAATTTAGATAGCACACTAGTCCGCGCGCAGCGTAGCGCGCTTCCCAACCTAGTACCTAATAATGCTAGCTCACAAGTGTGCGTGTGGCCCTGTCCACTCCGCTGCATTTGAAGTTTGTGTGCGTTGAGTCAGCGGCCAGGGCAAAAGTTGTGCATGCTTGCTCATCTGCAAGTGACTATCGAAATAAATACGGACTTTGGGCTTCAACCATTTTAGTGTGCAGAGACTGGTTCTGGTTGAGTTTGAACAGTGATGTGTTCGTTATGCATATATACATTGAGCGCAAACCACATGAGACCATAGCCGCAATAGTTGTTCGCACCAGGGAGTGGCTGAAATCCGAAATTTCGGTGAAATCTCATTATTTAGGATGAAATTTGGTCAAAATTCAAAAAGCAAAATTTAAATCCAGAATTTTTCAAACTGAAAATTTTGAATTTTTAGCAAAAAATCTGAAATTTTGCCTGAAATTGTTGAGATTTTGCAAATTTCAACTGAAAGAAAAATAGTTCAAATGATATACAAAATTTTGAATTTTTTTGGAGGTTCCTAACACACCAATGATGTTCTCATAAAAATTTTAGATAATTATGAAGTCTGAGGAATTTTTAAAACTTCGAGCATTGCTACTGTCCTGATAAAACGCTAACCAGTAAGTTTGAACCAATGAAAAATGGTACAAACCATTTTAAAAAATTTTGAATTTTTTTCATGGTTCTTATACATTACTAATATGACCATAAAATGTTCAGATGATGATCAAGTTGTATGAATTTTTAAAAATTCGGATAGTACTACTATCTTGTTAAAAACCTTACCGGCAAACTTGAACAAAATAAAATGGTTCATACCACATTAGAAATTTTTGAAAATTTTTGTGAATGATCTTTATGTATCATTAATACTTTTTTAAAAAATTTTATATGATGATTACTCTTAAATTTTTTAAAATTCTGACAGTTCTACGTCCGATTAAAACATGACGATCAATACATAGATTTACTTTAGCAATCAAAAAAAGGTTTAAAATTTTACAAAAGGGTGATAAGGAAATGCTTAAGATCTCATAAAAATTTTGAATCATGATCACACTCCAGTGAATATGTAAAATTCTTACAAACTATAGTAACATTTATGTTCTTTCTCTTTTTTATTTTTGAAATATAATATAGCAAATGAAGTTTAGTGTTTACATAAATTTGATTGGTTAAACAAAAATTTGTAATTTTAAAAATTTTATATAATGGTACTAATACAATTCTTAATCTCTCAAAAAAATTTTAGATCGTGATTAAAATTCTAACAAGTTTACCGTCCCAATTATATTCATAATGTTTTTGATTTTTTAAAGATAACAAATAAAGTTCAATTATTTTGAAATTTTTCAGTATGATCCTACACTACTAAATATAGTACCGTAAATTTTTTATATCATTATCAAGCTTGTAAAATTTTATAAAAATATGCTAATATTTCTACCAAAATTTTAAAACATCTCAAAATTTTGGGTTTTCAACAAAGTTTCATAGAAGATGTCTTTTTTAAGTGTTATTGGACCAAATCTGGTTAAATTCGGCCATAAAAGTTAAAAATCACAAAATTTCACTTAAAAATAAAATTATTGTAGCAACTATAATTTTTTATCCAATCGGTAGTTTGGAATTCGTGGTGACCCAAAATCCGAAATAATGCGCACTTAAGCACATGACTACACACAGGTATACGTCCTGCTACTACAACACACATACCGGAACTTAAGCAGAGATCGCTAGATTAATAGCATCATGGAAGGAAAGACGTGCGTGTGAGGTAAGATGCACTAGGTTCGACTAGAGGTGGGCACTGGGCCGTGCTTTTCTAGGCTGGCCCGAGGCACGGCGGGCACGACTCAGCCCAAAGCCTAACCCAGCATGAAACGGGTCGTGCCGTGTCGTCATGTCACTGTAGCATGGGCTGTGTCGGGCCTAGGAATCAGACATGGTGGGCAGCACGGCCTGGCATGCCCATTTGGGCCATGCCCGTGTCGGCACGGCAGGGCTGCCATGCCCCGCGACAGGGCACGACCACGCCACTGCCGCCCACCATGGCCTCTCGACCACACCTCTACAGCTGTCACTACCGTAGAGAGGAAGGTGAAGAGAGGGGAAAACTTACTTGGCCGCGTCGCGCGCGCCACCTTGGCTGTCGTGCACCCGTTGAAGCCACGCTCCTCCCACCATGCCCGTCGGAGCCACGCACCATGCTTGTCAAAGCCGTGGCCGTCGGCGCATCACGCACCATGCGAAAAAGTGGCCACCGGCGCTCAAGAATCGTGGCCTTCATGCGCCCATCGACGCCTTGGCAATTGTTGTGGCAGGCGCCCCACGCCCATGCTCGCTATGGCGCCGCCTTGCCTGCTGAAGTGGCCACCGCGTGCCCATCGCACTCCATGCTTGCCGTGGCCCACCGCATTGCCCGCCGAAGTGGCCGCCATGCACCAGAGCCTGGCTGGCCGCGGCCAGTGAGGAGGAAGGGAGGTGAGGGGCGCCTGCAAGGGTGGGGAGGGAGGGAGGGAGGGAGGTGAGGTGGCGCAGGCGTCGAACCGGGTGGGGAGGGAGGGAGGCAAGGGGGCGCCAGTGCTGGCTCGGGTGGGGAGGGAGGGAGGCGAGGAGACACCAGCATGGGTGAGGGGGGAAGCCAGGGGGTGCCGGCTCGGTGGGAAGGGAGGCGAGGGGGCACAGGCCACAAGTGTTGAACCGGGTGGGGACTGGGGAGGGAGGGATAACCAAATAAGGATGGCCAAAGGAAGAAAAGAAAAGGAGGGGAGAAAACAAAAGATGAAAAAGAAGAGGGGGAAAAGGAAAAAGAAGAAAAAAAAGAGAAAAGATAAAAAAATTTAATTTGAGTAAATAAATTTTGTACTTTTTTATAGGCAAATTAAACCCATTAATTGAGTTTTATCAGGAATTGGATTAAATCTGTTATACTGACAAAGGTAGGTACCAATTTTACAATTTGTTATTCAAAGGCGGTCATCTATATTCTCTTTAGTTGGATGTTTGAGGGTGTGTTTGCTTGTGCTATAGAGGGGAAGAAGAATGTTTGCACCACTGACTCTCTATGTCACACTCTCTAGCTCAATCTCTCTGGCTCACTCACACTCTCTCAGACTCTCTCTCCCTCCGACTCTCTATGTCACTCTCTCCCTCCGACTCTGTGTCACTCTCTCACTCACTCTCACTCTCCCAGTCCCTCTCTCTCTTAGACTCTCTATGTCACTCTCTCTGGCTCACTACCACTTTCTCAGTCCCTCTCTCCCTTTCCTTGGTTGGCACTTTATCTAGCTCTCTCCACTCCTTGCTCGCTCATCGCTCTCTGTCGTCGTGGTAGCCTCTTCTTTGTTTTTCTTATTAGTTGTGCCATACTATCATTCACGTCATGGTAGTCTTTCCTTTGTCTTTCTCGCTAGTTGTGCCGCACTATCATCCATGTCATGATAGGCTTTCATTTATCTCTCGCTACGTCACCGCCCTCTGCCTCCCCTAACACTACTCTCCCCCACCTCCGCCATCCTCTCATCCTCCCTTCCTATCAATCGCGTCGACCACCATAGATATCTCACCCTTTCAATCTGTAACATCCCAAAATTTGGGTTTTCAAAAATATTTTGTGAAGTTTAGCTCCCCAAAAATTCGCGATAATTTTCTCGTTTAATTAAAGCTTAATCTGGAATTTTCTAAAGTCAAAGTAATTTAATTTGACTAATATAAACTTTAATTAAAATAAATTCAGTTTTATTTGGGTTCCTTGTGCTTCTAGGATTTTTTTATTTTGTTTTAGAATTATTGGAATTTATTTAGAATTATTCTAATTAATTTAAACTAAACCTTTTACCTAAAGTAATTAAATATTTCAAAAGAGAAAATAAATTTCTTCTGAAAACATTTTATTTGAGTTCCAAAATGTCCCAAAATATTTTCTAAAATTTTTCTAGAATTTTTCTGGTATTTTTATTGCCTCAAAAGAATTAATTTGAATTAAGTTCTTTATGGAATTAATTAAAAATTTGGACAAATTTATATAAAGTTTTGTTGAAAATATTTTATTTGAGTTAAAAATGTCTCAAAATATTTTATAGAATTTTTCTGAATTTTCCTGATAATTTTTCTATTTTTCTTGAATTAAATGAATTTCTAGAACTAATTCAATTCGGATTCTGTTTTCCACGGGTCTCCTTCTCGCGCTGCCACGTGTCGACTCCTCGTTCGGCCACGTCGCCGAATCGCCACAGCCCTCCGATTCCAATCCGACGCACCAGAATGAGCCACGTCACCCGGTTACTATTCATTATCCGCCAACTGCTCGATTAAATCCGTTTTGATCCGAATTCGATTTTTCTTGTTTCTCCTTGTACAACACGACTTCCCTAGCCTATATAAGGGTTCCTAGACCCTCCCACGCAGCCCTAATGTCCAGATCATCCCCAAACCCTATATTTCTTCAGATCAATCTATTCATGCCATCCTGCGTCGGCCGAACTTTGAGGCGCGTTCCCCGTCAACTCGTCGACTCTTTTCAAGATCCGTCTTTCCACAGCGTGCTCTATGGTACCCTCTGTCTCCCATCCAAATTTGGTGCAATTTCATCCACGGGATCAAAAGTTACGGCTGCCCAAAGATCAAATCTTGCCGGAGCCCGTTCTCCTCGTTTTTGTGAGTTTGACCGTGAAATTTTATGGTAGGCTCCTCTTGATGTCCCCTACACGGTGCTCACCCTAACTCATGGTTTTGCTGGCGGGATTGGCGCAGAAAAATCAATCTTCCCCGATCAGACTGCGCTGCGGACGGCTGAAACTTCGTCGTGCGTTCCCGTTGATCCAAAAGGTAAAACTCATATCCGTTCGCGTCACTTTGTGCCAAATGATCCCAGATAGCTCTATGTAAAATTTGGTTAGGTTTCATGCAGTATTTTAATAGTTATGACCGTTTGATCTATTAGCCCGAGAGCCGCTCATCGGCAGTTTGTGATCAATCCGTGGGTCGCCGCCAACCGCCTATATTGTTGAGTTCGTCTCATCGCGTTCTACGTGATGGACACTTCCCTTTGCTGTTGCATCTACCGAAATTTTTTATTCGTCGGCCGCCGCTTTCGCCGCCGCTGCCGCCTTTTTGCCGCCAACCATCTTGGATTGTCGTGACCATGTCATCCTGTCCGTAGGTCCATACCCTACTGTTTTGGCCATCCTTGGAGTTCATTTGATCTCCGGTTGCCGCCAAAGCCATAATCTAGTATCTACCCGTCGTCTTCGGTTTAGTCCTTTGCATCGGTTCGCTTTTGGTTCGCCATCCTTGATAAACTTTAATCGCAGAGCCAACTCTAGCATCCTACCCTATGCCAAGTGTACCCATCCTTGAATCGCTTCGCTCAAACCGGACTTAACCTTTGGTCCAATTTGTCGCTGCGCCACGACATGTGTACCCACGATCGCAAATCAAACATGAGCCATGTCATGACCTCGCTACCCTACCATTGTACCGATGGTCGCCACCTTGTAATCTCATAAGTGTTCGTTAACGCTTCACCTTCATCGTTAACGCCCACCGCTAACGTTCGTCATTAACGCTTCGCCGTTAACGTTAAAATCGTTAACGTTCCATCGCTAACGCTCGCCGCTGACGCTTGCCGTTAACGCCCCGCCGCTAACACTTTGCTCTCATCACGTGTGCATGCAAGTAAAGGCCCTAGTGTGATGTTCTTACCTTTTCTATCGCTTTATCGTGATCTAACCCAATCATATGTCAATCTAGCCTCACCATCATACCATCTAGTGGTCCAATCATAACCGCATTCTTGGACCGGTTTGATGAGCTAAGTTCATCGTGAGTCAGTGTGATCGATAATCGCGATACCACTAGTTGGTCAATTGCGCCAACCCTACTTTATGTTCTGCTCCAAGTCATCATCGGCTATCCAATCAAGATAATAACTTCGGAAGAAATATTCTTCGGGATACTATTCCTTCTTTCCCAGTTATTAATCTTTCTCCTCGGTGTATTTTCCGAAAGCCGTTCTCTTTTGTCTAATCATCGACCTAATCCATTCAAGTTCCTAATTTCATCTAAGCCGTTGTGCCCAATGCTATTCGTTCTTAATTTGGAGTTTACTTGATTTGCCTTTTGAGTTTTGTTGTATTTGTGTTTGTTTATCGTTAGACGCGTTGCCGGAAGTCGCTCTAAGGAGCTAAGAATCAAGCAAGCGGAGATTGAAGATCGAGTATCAAGGATCGAAGATAAAAGTGTAAAGAATAATAAAATTGCAAGGGCTGTGCAAGTTGTGCTTTGACCATATTGATCCCATGTTTTAAAATTATTTCGTTTGAAATTATTGCATGCTAGTTTGAAATAAACCGATTTCAATTAATCTGGGATTAGATAATCAACCTACTTGTTATTGCCACCTTGTCTCTATTATTTGTATGCCATGATTCATTTGTCACCCTAGATTGTGGGTTAATAGTTGGACATTAATAATTTGCCAACATGGGATAATTAGACCGTATGTAGTGTGCTTAGCCCCGCCACGAGATTTGTCATGATTTTGGAAAAATTAAAGTTAATATTGACTTAATGAGATATGGAACGTGTTTCGAGAATGTGACATGTGTTATTGAGTTGATGATAGCACGTGGTGCAAGGTAAAGGATGGGGTGGGAAAGTGATTTAGACCGAGGCAAGTGGCAAGATTGTTTCCGTGGGCCAAGAGTGGCAATTGGGCGATCGACGGTATTATGACATGTTGATGTGATGAACTTTTGATTAGTCTTGCCTCGGTCAACTAAGGACTTAACCTTGCGAGCCTTTGACTGAGTCTTTCATACAACCACAAGTTCCGGAATGGGACGGACCTAGCCGAGTAAACTGTGAAATCTATTCTTTGGTCTTGTCGTGGTGGTGTGAGGCCCGAGAAGCGGAATGAGAACTCACATGGCGCAAGAGGGGCCCAGGTGTGGTAACAGTCCCTCCAGTGTTGAAACCTTAGCGCAATACCGAAGTTTAGATGAAACTTTGGAAAGGCTTTGTTATGATCGCTCATTCGCATACTCTTGTATGGCGATTCACTACCGACGTGGTGAGTTGATTATATCTTGTGGGTAAAGTGTATAACCTCTCGCAGAGTGTAAAACTATTCAATAGCCGTGTTTCACAGATTGAGCATTGCTCGGGGATTACTGATCAAGGGTTAGATTTTGATAAAAATGAGGCGGGAATGTGGATAACGTGATATGGAACTTGATTAAGGATGAGAAATGCTTCACTTGAGAATGATTGCGAAATTTATTATTGGTATTACTTGTTTTATCGCTTATCTATTTATGATTAATTGTGAATGCTGCTTTATTGCAAAAGAACCATTCAGCCATTCCTTTGGAATAAGCCATGCATGTAGTAATAGAACTGCATTCTGTGCATGACTTGTTGAGTACGGTTGTGTACTCACCCTTGCTTTAACAAAACATCACCAGTTGAGGAGAAGTCTTTGTCTTCGAAGAAGGAGAAGTTCTGCAAGAAGGCGATTATCTAGGAGTCGAACCCTGTCAGATGCCTGTGGTATATTGGAGGGGTTCACCGACGTTCTTCGTTCCGCTGCTACTTATTTGGAGTTGAAGCCGCCAAGGCCTCACATGTGTAAGGTTGACCTTAAGGTCGTCCAATAGTTTATATTTTACAATTGTGTTACTTTTATTATTCCGTCACAGTATGATTGTGATATTCATCTATGTTGAGATCAGTGCGCTAGCGTGATCCTCGACTAGTGCGTAATACATGAGGGTCCGGATTTGCACATTCGGGTCCCGACACAATCCAACTCCGATGACCCCATCATCCAATGCTCCTTTCATCTCATCAAAATAGTGTAAATGGGTTGGGTCTGGGTTGGCACAGCATGAAGCGTAAATGGGCCATACCTGGGCTCTTCGAAGGTGAGCCAGGCCTAGCACGGTGGGCACGACGGACCGTCACAGTCTGACACGATTCAGGCACAAAGCACGATGGGCCATTTGGAGGATATATATATAATTAATTAGGGCACCATGGAGCCTGGGCACCACGATTTCAAATGCGCTAATTCAAACCAAATTTGGATATTTTTTTAAACTTTTAGTTTTAAGGCATATATCCATCTATAGTAATTCAAATGAAACACATACCTTAGAAAAAATATACTCAAATTCAGAGATTTGAACGAATTTAGATCACATGCTTTGTTGATTTATATAGGGGTGGGCATTCGGTTAATTCGGCTTTTTCGGTTTAAAAATATTTTAGTTTTTGAAAACTGCTAACCGAATCGAACCGAACAATTTTGAAAACCGAACTGAATTAACCGAAAAAAATCGGTTATTTCGGTTTTTCGGTAAACCAATTTCACAGCAACAGGCAGTACTTCAGATGACAATTTTAGCAAGAAGGTAGTACTTCAGATGCATTGCGCAACTTTGTAGACAGCAATTTAGCAACTAAAGTGATCAAAGGTAGCAACTAAGCACAATTACAAATTGGTGATTCACTATATACATCCATCTGGACTTGAAATCAGAGAATCATGCAAAGAGATTCAGAGCACCAAACCTCAAATCAGCGGGGTCGGGGGATGGAGGCCAGTGGGCCAAAGATTGACGAGGCGGGGACCATCGCCCACGCTGCCGCTCTGAGGTCGCCCATTGCCGCTTGCCGAGGACCTCGTGATTCAAGACCATTGCCGCCTTCGCTTGTCTCTGCGCATCAAAGCCGGAGCTACCCAAAGACTCTCCGCCGAGGACCACTGCCGAGGCCATTGCCACCGCCGAGCGCCTCCACGCTGCCGCCGCAGTCGAGCCCCTCCGCGCGAGGACCGCAAGGCCAGATCTGGTCACTGTCTCCGCGTACCAAAGCCGGGAGCCACCAAGCACCTCTGCGTCACCGTCGCAGTCGAGCACCTCCGCGCGAGGACCACAAGGCCAGATCTGGTCGCGGTTGAGGCCAAGGGTGTGCGCACGGCATAGAGGTCCTCCCTCCTCGACACCCGACGGTTGAGGAGACCAAAGTGGCGCTGGATCTGGAGGAACCGACAACCGAGGAAGAGAAGCGACGCCGTCACGCCGCCTACGCGCGTGGGAATGGGAGGGATCGGAGGCCGGAGGGAGAGGAGGGGAGGAAACTTTCCTCAAGAAAGGGGAGAGATTGGGGATGCGGTGATGCGTATGCTGTGAAGGGGATGGGCCGGATGGCGGATTGGCCATGGGAGTGGGACAAGAATCCGGAGGGAGTAATAAAATCTCAGTTAGTCGGTTTATTCGGTTCACGGCAGATAAAAATCGAACCGAAATCTAAAAATCGAATTGCATTAAAATAAAACCAACCGAAAACCGAAAAAACCAAAATTTTCGGTTAAATCGGTTCGGTTCGATTTTTCGGTTTCGGTTTTAAAATGCCCACCCCTAGATTTATATATATAATTAACACATACCTACAATCAAACTATCACCAAAAGGAAACTCTAGTTTGAATTTCAGTTCAAACTTGTTTGAACTAGTTAGTAAATTGGTTAAACTCGACATCCCTAAAAGTTTCAAAAATTTTCACATGAAAATACATAGGGAAAGTACCCGTTTTAAATCATGGTGCCCAGGCACCATGGTGTCTCAGGCAATTGTACTATATATATACTAGCCATGTACTCGTGCGTTGCAACGAAAACTCAATTTGCGATAAAAAGTTTATTTGCAAAGAACACTAACAGTGGCAAAGATGAGTAATTAAAGAGCAGTAGCAAAGATGAGTAATTTTGATGGAGTGACGTGAGAAGAAACTCTTGTTTTATATAGTAAAGATATATGGCCTGACTCTCGACGCCGATGGCCGTTGCTGCACCATAAAGGGCAAAAAAAAATGTCCTATGAACCCTAGAACGAGTACTATGGGTGCAGTAGCTGCGCTAGCCCTGGCACTCTCACAATGCGTCCACCACTGGTTGGTCCTAACAAACGTACGGTCGTCAGGTCCGTTAAAATTGATCGAAATCCGTTGGAACTGACAACGCCAGCTAGCCAGCGCATCCGGATCGATCCGGGCAACCAGCCGCCGCACGGCACAAGCTTGTCTGTGACTCTCAGGCTCTTGTTTAAAGATCCCAGCAAATGAGCGTTTGCTGCGCTGCGGTGGGGCTGCCTGCAGCACGAGGGCGCCCTCAAAGGACAAAAGCTCACATGTACGATCAGCTCCGTCCAATTTATAATTCAATTCCTCTCACAAAAATCGCAAATGTCCTATTCATAATTTATAAAAAGATTAAAACGTAAATTTTGTTTTGAGGGCGTTTCTCCTGGAATTAGGAGACGGATGATTCTCCGGTCTACGGAGCAAAGTTTTCAGTTCTGTTCTTAGACGTAACACCTCCAGTTCGGTTTTAACTTTTAATCTAGACGGTAGATAATATGACGAATGAACCTTCCTTGAAGTACTGTTTTTACAGGAAATAGGATCGAGTTTGAGAGTGTGTGAAATGGAACGGTTGCTCTAGAAACGTAGATTAACTATGTTCTACAGCAAGCATGGAAGCAGGGAAATGTACACAGATTGCTCGCATTGTACAAAGAAATGGTGTTGTAGCAACTCACACAATCAACAATGGCAAAATGGAAAAAACCCAATATCTGCTTGGAGGCGTCTGTCAAGGAGCTATGGATGTGCCAATGCTCTGCTGCTCCACTTCACTGCCCACCGTCTCGCATCCTCACAACAGCGAGCCGAGCACGACGGAGCACATGGCCGCGGCGAACGCACCAATTGGGCGCAATGCAGCCGCGGACGGCGCCTTCACGTCCTTGTGATCCGCGGCCTTCGACGGCGCGTCCGCCGGTGGCGGCGCCGGAGGAGAATTCAATGGCGCATCTGCGGGCGATGGCACCGGGGCGGGCGTCGGCGCGGCAGGGCCCGGGGCTGCCGCCAGCGCGTCGCCGAAGAGCTCGACCGGCATCAGGAGGCTGTCCACCGTGAGCACGCACACGGGCGTGTTGTCCAGGACGGTGGACGCCACTCGGGACTTGTCGACGCCCGTGTCGAGCGAGACGTCGTCGCCCTGCGCCACGACCGACATGTTGTACTTCCCTGCCGCGGTGGACGCCAGCGTGCGGAGTGCGCCCTTCACCGTCTTGAGCGATGTCTTGGTGTTGTACTCCGGCAGCGCGTGGTACTCCAGGAGCGTGAGGAGGTCGGCCCTGGACATCTTCTTGACGTTGGGCGCGCCCTTGGCCTGGAAGGCGTCGTCGTTGGGCGCAAACAGGGTGAGCCCCTTTTCCATCGCCGACTGGTACGTCTTGAGCACGCCGGTGCTGGAGATGAGCGCCGCGAACTGCTTGCACCCGGCCTTCTCCAGCAACTTGGTGAGGTTGGCCGTCGACACGGTGTCGTCGAAGATCCCGTCGAACTCGATGGGCGCCGAGATCTCGATGATGGAGAGCTTGTACGGCATCTGCTTGACGGCCTTAGTGAATGTGGCGTCGGAGTTGGCGCCCGGGTTGTCGGACGCGAAGCTGACCTTGCCGCCTCGCAGGTTGGTGATGTTGACGGTGCCCATGTCGCCGGTGGCGCCGCCGGCGGCCTGGTAGAGAGTGTCGGTGAGCGTGGTGCCGTCCGGGAGGCCGTGCAGCTTCCGGGGGTCGAAGTAGTCGAGCAGCGCGAGGAGGCGGAGCGCGTTCTTGATGCCGCCCAGCGACGCCCCGGCGTCGGACACGAGCGTGGACATGGCGCCGTCGCCGAGGACGAGGCAGGTCACCGACTCCCTCGCGTTGATCTCGTCGCACACCTTCGTCTCCGTCAGGTATTTGTTGTACAGCTTGTACTCCGGGTACCCGTTGAGGATGGCCGTGATGTTGAGCCCGCGCACCGGCGCCATCGGCAGCGCGAGGCAAGCCAACAACACCACGGCGACAATGCGCTGCACCGCCATGGGCGAGGCGCTGCAGGTGACACTACTGTGACTCACTGAAGTCCAGTGGACGACTAGCAGCAAGAAGAGCGAGCCGTCCCTACTCACTAGAGCATATAGTTCGCGGCTTCGCGCTAATTAACTATGGTTAGCGCGAGGTTGGTGAGGTTTGCAACTTGCATAGTTGGCACATGGACATGTGAATGCGCCGCTTGGGGTGGCGTCGGTGGGGTGGGTCGGGGCGAATTGTATGGCATCAGATATTATGTAGCATACTAGTATTTATAATATCTCTTTTATAATATTAGTTATGTGTTAATGCGTTGCAACGAAAATTCAATTTATAACAAAAATTTATTTGAAAAAAGCATTAACTTTATCTGAATAATACTGTTCAGTCTGAATGTACAATGGTTGAAACTCAGTTTGTGATAAAAAGTTTATTTGCAAAGAGCACTAACAGTAGCAAAGGTGGGTAATTAAAGAGCAGTGACAAAGATAGATAATTAAAGAGTAGTGATAAAGGTGGGTAATTTTGATAAAGTGACGCAGGAAGAAACTTTTGTTTTATATAGTAGAGATATATTGATGAAGAGATAAAGAAGATTTAACTACTTTAAAGTATATGCTTTGTCATGTGTCTAGTTTTTTAAAAGAGGGCTACATGACACTTGATGCTATAGAATTTCGTGCCATTCCACGCTGGCATACAGGTCCATTTGGCCATTTTGAGAAACGCGTTATTCCAAATGGGTTAAGCCGCTTACCCGTTGGATTTCAGGAGGTCGACAGAACTTTAGCCCACGTTGAATGCCAAAACATGTAAACACAGGGACAGTGGAGACATCGATCTGAAGGTTAGTACTGACAGTGTGATTTGTAGTTCTGTTTTTCTTTAATGTGAAGTTGAAAAGAGCACAGCTGCGCACGTGATCGCGTTGCATTGTTTTCAACTTGACCGCGCCGTTTGCTTATCAGTAACGCAGATCCGCAAACATGTCAAGAGGCGGTGAAACTTCCGAACGACCAAGTGGATCATCAGCAGTGCGCGTTTTTATTATTTTCTTCGGATATGATCATACTACAGTGACGGATAAGCTGAGATTTTTTTTTGAAAAATGAAATAAATAATAAGGTGAGATGTTCTTGTCACAAAAAGGGTGAGATGTTATTATCGGAAAAAAAGGTGAGATGTTCTTTTCGAAGGTTCTGTAAAGCTGACAGAGGAGCGTAAGGACAATCTCTATCAATTTTTTTTTCGCTAAGAATTGGACCATTGACCAAGGAACAAAATTTCATGAAATCACGGATTTTGACCATGCACAAGGTTAAGGGCGTGTCTGATTGCTGGTACCAAGTGGTATATGTATGAGATAGTTTAAGAAAAATATCATCCGTATGTTTGATTGTTTAAATGAAATCATACTATCTTAAACGGTGTGATACAAATTTAAGGAATATTCCCTATGGATGTTGAACCATTCTATTCATCTAAAACAATGGAACTAAATGGTATATGACCATCCCATCCCATTCAACCTCATCCCACCAACCAACACACACCCTAAAAGACCTGACGGAATGCTGAAAATTTGAAATTCCAGATTTCGTATTTGCTTTTTGGATTTCATCTAGATTTCTTCCAAAATCTCGTCGAAATTTTGGATTTCAGCCACCTATAAGATGTGGTCCAAAAATGAAATATGAAACCTTACCATTGACAGATTGTTGTAAGCCCATGAAGTATGTTGGCGTTTATGGGCTTAGCCCAATTTATATTCTTAAAGTGATTTAGTAAAAACTTATAAATGTGGAGTTGATCTTGTTTAGTAGAAACTGGCAAAGGAAGAACACATGCACATCCTCACTCGTCTCACCGGACCATCGTCCACGTGTAATGATTTCGGGTTCGATTATAGACGAACGTGTAGCTTTCTTTTGTACCTCATGTTCTTGCACGACAATATGACATATCTATACGTAACAAATTGGAAAGGAGAATAAAGATACATATTACTCCTAAATCTGTTCACTTCAAACGGTAGTGCTATTTGGCTCTTTTTGTTTGAAGGGAGTGTTATTTGGCTCTTAAACTTCAAATGTACTTCCGCGTGACATGGCGCTACAATGACCAAGCTTAGGTAACATTTTCGAGTGCCATTGCAAATTCACAACTCAAATTTAGAGAGAGACGTTCGTGCGAATTTTTCCCATTTGAAAATTTTCTGTTGGAACCACCGACCTGTGGGCCCTTCCACCGCTGCGCCAGGCTCAGGACAGTCAGGCGTCAGCGACGCGCGCCGGGTAGAGGGAGCCTGGGATAACCACCGGATCACCAGACCGTCACGCAGCGACGCCTCGTGCTCCGGTGCTCGGACGGCGACGACTCCAGTCTCCACCACGCCAACCAATCTTCCCGCAATTCTCCCTCTCCCTCCCGCCGGCCGCCTCCTCCCCCACCTCTCGCCCCGCTTGCTCCCGATCCGATGCCGCCCGCCGCCGCGAGACCCTCGTCTCGTCGGTGCTTCCTCGCCGTCGCCCTCGTCCTCGCCCTAGCGCTGCAGCTCCGCTTCGCCGCGGCGAGGCCCGACAAGGAGACGCGGGAGAAGTTCTACGGGAACCTGGTGACCAACGGCACCCACAACGCCTCCGGGGAGGGCAGCATCGCCGAGATCTTCGGCCGCGTGCTCGACAAGGAGTTCTCCGACAGCGACAGCCCCGAGAGTACGAATCCCGACCCTAGTCCCTCTCGTCTAGATCCGCACTGGTTTAGGACAAATTGATTTTGTTATTTTTAATCATTGGACAGAGGTGGTAGGTGAGATTTGAATCGGATTGGCAACAACCTGTCTGCGAATTGATCACAAATCATGAAAAATATGGGGTTTAACACTGGCTATACTGTGTTGCATTCTATGCTCATGGTCTGATGGTTGGAATTATTATTGATGGCATAATTACACACCACACTTTTTTTTAATGATGAATTGTTTTGTTCTTCCTTTTGCAGCACCGGACAAGAATAACTTCAACAACAGCATCTCAGATCATCAAGTAGGTGTGACTATTCTCTTGTGCGCGTCTTGTGTATTCTTTTCTATCCTCAAGAGGGATGTTTTCCAGAATGTTATTGTTTGTAAGCTACATATAGCAAATCGACAGGATCATTTTGATTGCTGGATGATATATAAGATTGGTCGTTCGGACAAATGCAAAATCTGTTAGAAAACCTCATGCGGACCTACTATTGCATTAGATTGCTAACTATAAAAATGGAAAGGGAAGAGCTTCAGCGAGAAATGATCACCCCTTGGAAATGAAAAAAAAAAACATCTAGTGACAATCACATGTACATAAATCATAAATGTCCTTGCCAGTCGCTAATCGTAAGTATTTTAGCTGACATGTATTCAAAACAGTTCAGAGGCACTTGCTCTTTTCTTGTTTGGATGTGGCTGTACAACGAATGATGCTTCTGAAATCAGTTTTTCATGCTCTGAGAGACTGGTATAGTTTGCTAGTTTGGGGTTGTGCTGAAGTAACTTCTGCCATGGGAATTACTAGCCATAACAGTGCGCTACGCCGCGCCACTGCGGATATGATCTACCGGTATGCACATATCGTTTAAAGTAGTGGGATCTCAGTTTTGAATATGCGATAAAAGCTTGGATAGATAAAATGCTGATGAATGTTGGGAGCAGCCGACGCTAAAAATTTGTTCTGCTAATAGGTGTAGCTGGGTGTGCATATGCAGCATGCGCGGTATGGTAGGCTCCGTATTGGTATCCGCAGCGCGACTCGTGATTAGTTCAAGCAATGCATAGGGTTTGTTTGGTAGGGCGAGCTGTGTTTTTTTGTGGGTTGTGCTATAGTATGGTGTGAAACGGTCATCGTTTTGTATGGGATTAAACAAACCGGGGTTAAGCAATAATCCGGTTGTAGAGCAGTTGAATCCCAAAAGTGTCTAAGTCGCTGGTTATGTACGATAGGATATGCACTTAGAGCAGAGAAACAAATATGTGTGCGATGGTTGAATAGCGTTCTGCTCGTGATCGAATACTCGTTCACTAAGGACTGTAGACGTTAGTGGTTCGGATATTGGGAACAGACTATAAACTACAGATGCATAGGTATGATTAGAGTCATAGTAATAGAATTGTGATATATAAAGGTGCACATTATTACAGATATATTCATATTTAGTAGATATATGCGGTGGATAGAGGAATAGGGACAAAAAGACCTGTATTTTGTGTACATTCGTAGGGTGATACGTGTTAGAATAGCAGCTCAATCTATTGAATGGGCCAATTGGGCCAAAATATATATGTACAGTGAAGGCGAAAAAATAACAAATAACACCCTATACAAGTCTACTTTAACACCCCCTCTCAAACTCAAGGTGGATCCACAACATTGAGTTTGGAGAGATGAAGATCATGTTGCCTTTAGTTTGTGCCTTGGTGAAGAAATCCATGATCCGAACCCCTAAGGCACATATCAAGGGCAACCACCATTCACGCACTCATGATCAACATAGGAAGCATCAACGCTAATGTGCTTGGTGAGCTCGTGCTTCACCGGATCTCGAGCAATCGCCGATCGCTTGCAGATCGCTGAGCACACCGTCAGGGGTAGAGACAAGGACGCCTAAAGTCTGCCAGAGCCATCAGAACTAAGTCACCTCACCACACAGAGGCTGGCCGCAGCAAATTTCAGATCGAGCGAGAATAGCAAGATCTGCTTC
This sequence comes from Guadua angustifolia, assembly GCA_036346375.1. Lineage (NCBI taxonomy): Eukaryota > Viridiplantae > Streptophyta > Magnoliopsida > Poales > Poaceae > Guadua > Guadua angustifolia. The sequence continues at coordinate 2,347,773 of CM070504.1, read as the reverse complement.
TTGGTCTTCCAGGCAATCAGAGAAGAACCGAGAAAGACACAATAAGCAGAGAGGGACTTACGATCAGAGGAGTCACTAGCCCAGGAAGCATCTGAATAGGCCTGAAGCTGCAGAGGGCTAGAGCAAGAGAAAAACAGACGGCGATCAATGGTACCACGAAGATACCGCAGGACTCGAAGGAGATGACTGTAGTGTATCTGAGTAGGAGTCTGCATAAACTGGCTCAGGATGTGAACAGCGTGGGAGATGTCAGGGCGAGTAATGCCAAGGTAAACAAGACTCCCAACTAGGTGATCAGAGCAGTAGGATCCTCAAGAGGAGTACCGTCAGTAGGACGAAGCTGAAGGTGAAGCTCCATAGGAGTGGCAACAGTACGTTGATCGGTGAGACAAGCCCGATCAAGGAGATCCTGAATGTACTTCCGCTGGGAGAGGTAGTAGCCCTCAGGCGTGGAAGTGACCTCAATCCCAAGGAAATACCGAAGAGGACCCAAATCGACATCCAAATCGCCATCGAGACGTGCCTTCACAAAGGCAACGATCGCGGATCATCACCGTGATGAGCATGTCATCCACGAGAGAAGAAGAAGAGTACGACCACGAGAAGAAGTGTGAACGAAGAGAGGCGGTCGTGCTCACTAGCAACAAAACCAAAGAAGGTGACAACAGAGGTGAAACGCTCAAACCAAGCACGAGGGCTTGCTTGAGCCCATAGAGAGAACGACGAAGGCGACACACGCGGCCATCGAGCATGAATAGCCGGAGGTGGGTGCATGTAGACCTCCTCACGGAGCTCACCGTGAAGAAAAGCGTTCTTCACATCAAGCCGAGATGGTCCACCGTGAGCGAAGCCATGACCACAAGTGTGTGCACAGTGGTCCTGTGAGCAACAGAGCAAAGGTCTCCTCATAGTCACGCCCATACTCATGCCTGAAAACCACGTGAAACGAGACGCGCCTTTATAGCGCTCAATAGAGCCATCGAGCGAGTCTTGATCTTATAGACCCACTTGCACGTGATAGGAGTGATGAGCGGTGAAGAGGGCAAGGTCCCAAGTGCCAAGGCGCTCTAGAGCAAGAAGCCACCATAGCGAATCGCCACTCAGATGAGTAACAACATCGCGATAGGAAGTAGGCTCAGAGGAGACAGTGAGCAGAGTAACGAACAGTAGCGATCGGGACGAGGAATCAGACTCGATCACGAAGAGTGTACTGCGTGAGGGAGCAGGAGAGGTACACTCTGAAGAAGGAGCAGAGGGAGAGGACTCTGAAGAGGGAGAGGACTCTGAAGTGGGAGTAGGAGCTGGACCTAGAAGGGAGGAGGAACTGGGAGGAGGTGGACGACGAGTGTAGTGGAAACGGACAGGAGGAGGCGTAAAGGCAAAAAAAGGCTGCTGAGGCGGCGAGGGAGAGGGTGGAACAACGGACGAAGGGTCTGGAATGGAAGGTGAGGGTGATGGTGGCGAGGGTGGAGATAAAGGTAGGGACGGAGAGGATGGTGGTGGACAGAAGGAAGCATCAGGTAGAGTGAGGAAGGAGAGCGAATCAGAGGTAGAGTGCGGGCTAGAGGAAGGATCACGAATGAAGAAGGGTCGAGACTCATCAAAGGTGACATCTTGGGAGACCCGGATCCTGCGAGCCATGTGGTCCCAACAATGATAACCCTTTGCGCCAACATCGTAGCTAAGAAAGACGACTCAACGGATCGAGCAAGAAGCTTCTTCGCCGCCACGGGTCAAGAAGTACAAACACAACACACCAATGCACGAAGGTGACTATACCGAGGAGTCCTACTAAAGAGACGCCAACAGGTGGCACCTCAAGAGCGAGAGAAGGTCAAGGTTCACAAGGTAGACAGAAGAGAGAGAGACCTCCACCTGCATGGGTAGAAGGTCAAGGTTCACAAGGTAGACAAAGAGAGAGACGGCCTCGGCCTGAAGTGGGGTGGAACAGAGGAAGACAACATCATCGCCGAAAGGGCCTCAAGTAGGTGACGATGCTTGCGCCAGAGACACCATTCGAAGGTGAGCACCAAGATAAGAGTATCGAGGAAGGGTACCTTCTCAAGGAGATATCGACGAAGAGAGGTGGAGAGATACTCACCAACAGAGTCAAGACGAAGACACGAATAGGCGAAGTCAAACTGTAAAGCGGACCATAGCAAATAAAGCCCGGTAAGCAGACAACACCGATGCCGAGAGGTCAAGATAGATCCAAGTGTAACGAGAGAAATCATCAATAAAGATCACATAGTAACGATGACCCCCTTTCGAAACGAAGGGAGCCGGGCCCCATACATCAGAATGAACCAAATCAAACGGCTAAAGAGACACCGAGTCACTGGTGGGATAGGGTAGTCAGAGTCGCTTCCCAAGTTTACCCATACAGATGTGGAGGTATCACCAGGAACCTTCCCAAGAACACCACGACTCACTAACAAAGAAAGACGAGACCCACACATGTGACCTAAACGATGATGCCACTGAGCAAAACTGGCGGAAGCAGGGGTGGTGAGGACAGTGACATCAGAGACGGCAATGACCAGGTCATTGGAGGTGGACGGATTTAAGCGGAGGGAAGGCGGTTACCAAGCTCCAAAAGACGCTGAGAGTCACGGACCGACGGCCAGTACCAACCAGGGGTCCGGTGAGACGATCCTGAATAGAACAAGAGTCAGCCTCAAGAATGATACGACAATCAAGGTCGCTAAGTCGCCAGCAGAAATAAGTCAGAATCGAGGCGAGGAACATGTGAAATGTATGAGCATGAAAACAAGAAGTGTGAAGAGTGCCTCGACCAAAGAATCGAGAGGAAGTGCCATCACTGTCTCGACGCATATAGGGATTAGGGATGGCAAAAATACCCATGGGTCTAGGTACCCGCGGGTACCCGACCCGATGGGTCCGGGTCTGGGTCCAAATTTGGACCCACGGGTATATTATTTCGGGTCTGGGTTCGGGTCCGGGTCCGGGTCTCATTTTGGACCCGTGGGTACTTGACTTGTGGATTTGAAGTTTTAGTGCCGGATTGTACCACTTGGTGAAATTTATACTAATGATTTACACACCAAGTTTCACGGACAAGCCACAGCGTGCACTAAAATTTCACGGACAAGCCACTTGGTGTACCAAGCAAAAGCTTTCTGGGCCGATAATTGTACAGCTGTACCAAGCAAAAACTGGCGGGAATCCGAGCGGCTTTTGCTTGGTGTTTCGGATCCGAGCGGGAAGGGATTTCGATGCGCGCGCGTGGAATCCGAGGCCGAGGGCGCTTTCCGTCGCCGAAGCGTCCAGAGAGGCATGGGAAAAGCCTGCGAACTCCACACAGATCCATCGCACGGCGTCGGCATCTGGCTGTAGGTCAACACGCGTCCGGACGGGACTTCGCTGCGGCTATGCATGAGAAACGGGTCTGGGTACCCGTTCGGGTCCGGGTACCCATCGGGTCCGGGTCCGGTCCGAGTTTAGACCGTGGCTGACTTCGGTCCGGTCCGGGTCCAAACTTGGTCTCGGTCCGGTCCACGGAGGCTGGACCCGGAGGTACCCGGACCCGTTGCCATCCCTAATAGGGATAGCTGAAGAACTCAGTGGACCAAGGTGAGTGGGATCAGATGTCATATGAAAAGATGCCCCAGAGTCAAGAATCCAGGGTAACTTTATACCTGAAGGAAGACTGGCAACTGACGGTCCTGGGGAAGGTGTCGCCCCCAGACGGCGCTCCATGCGCTCAAGGCGCTGAGTCACATCTCGCATGGTCGCTGCCAGGCATCGTGGACGAGAGGCACCAACTCCACTACCTCCAGCTCCATGACCGCCACCCTTGTGGTTCTGAGGCCGCCTCCTACACTACTCAATGGTGTGCCCTGTCTTCTTGCAAGAGTTACAATAACCATCGCACTAACGGTACTTCGCCACAAAACCGGAGCCTCTCGGTCTTTGGGAAAGAAGCGATCACAGGAGCGATCCACAAAGTGAGGTGTGGAAGTGATCAAGACCGACGAGGAGGACGAGAGAACCCCACGAAGATGAGTCTCCTCAGCACGGACCAGAGTGAGGGCCTCAACCAGAGACGGTCGAGGCGAACGAGCTAGTAGTTGAGCACGGAGCTGCTCGAACTCCGGTCGAAGTCGACGAAGGAACTCAAAGAGGCGAACAGCACTCTTGTGGTCCTGATGAAGGCCACAGCAGTCGCAGGTCGGACTGTAGGGAGGCTCCAAGGAGTCAAGCTGACGCCACACATCAGTAATCTGCTGGTAGAAGGCATCGATGGTAGAGTCCTGCTGATGAAGAGAGCTCGCCAACTCCAGCGTAGAGGTGTAGAGAGCATCGCTGTTCAGCTGGAACTGAGCCTGTGCACGCTCCCACATCAGCTGAGAAGAAGAAAGAGTGGCCAGATCCATGGCAAGCTCAACCTTCATGCTGCCTAAGATGGCAGCAACAGCACGAGCCTCATCCGTCTGCCAGCCCTCAAGAGTCTGCAGATCGGCGACGTACTGATCAGTGTCCTGCTCATATGCAGCGAGGACATTTGCAGGAACCGGAGCACCATCTGGCCCGACCATAGGTTGAACTGGACGAATCGGAGCTGGCAGACGAGGACGAGCTCCAGTGAGATGACCCCAAAGACGTTGGCTGTCAAGAGAAACCCGGAGCATTGTGGACCACTCCTGAAAGTTGATCCCATCAAACATGACAGGTGGGAGAGGCATCGGTCCTGAGGAACGAGATGCGCTGGCCATCTCAGATGCTATGCAGTACAGTTCTCCCTCTCTCTCTCTCTCTCTCTTTTTACTCTAACAGAGAGGGAGGCTTGAGAGGTCGGGTCAAGAGGGAGCCATGAGGTGACGAAGGGTCTGGAGAGGAGTCAAGTGAGGGTACCTTATGTTGGAGAGGGAGCCGTGAAAGGATGCTACCGGAGGCGGCGACACAAACGACAGAAAGCAAAGGCGTCGATGGCGGAGCCGCAATGAGTAGGGCTGCAGGTAGGAGCTGCAGCGGCGGCGATGGCGTCACCGCACGGAAGATGCGACAACGGCGAGAAGCAGAGGCGAGGCGTCGTCGACGAGGACTGGAACGGAGGGTGTCGCCGTGCGGGAGGAAGCTGCGACGGATGAAGCGGGCGACGGATGAAGTGGCGCCAGAAAGAAAGAGAAGAGAGGAGGATGCCGTGCGGGAGGGAGCTGCGACGGCGGTGGTGGCGTCGCCGGCGAGGACTGCCGGCGTCGGCGGTGGCGGCGCTACAGGAAACCCTAGCTAGGGCTCTGATACCATGTTAGAATAGCAGCTCAATCTATTGAATGGGCCAACTGGGCCAAAATATACATGTACAGTGAAGGTGAAAAAATGATAAATAACACCCTATACAAGTCTACTTTAACAATACGATCACGATAGGAGGATGAGGGCGCGACGCCGGCGTTGGAGCTAAACAAGCATGGACAAGATAATACACAGATTTTGTATGGCATGGAAATACGGGGGTTTCGCATGCTGTGGGCGGTGCGCTATAAATGGACAGCGCGATGGTGAGGGAAAAACAAGGTATCCACGGATCATTCGCCCTGCATGAATAAAAACGAGTTGTCTTAAAATCAGCATGCATCGACGGTAGGTAGCTAAACGGAATTGCTAATATATAACGCATAAATCAGTTGATATTGTTATAGCACATGTAGCAGATCGGTATCGTACCTCGTGGTATGCTGTCTCATATGACGTCGGAATGAAGTCCTTATCGATAGAGCTGTCTTGGAGCAGATTAACAAGATTATGAGCTAAGAGTTCATATGGAGTAGATGGTGGATCTTTCCCAGTATAAACAATCGACAATTTCTATGGTTCGGTCTTTTGAATTTCGGAGCTCGTGGTGTCAATAGGGAGAAAACCAACATTTTTGGCGCAGATACGTTTTATCTCACACATCAAACTACTGTGTTTTTGTCTGATGATGCGAACTGCGTTATTTGCAGCGATAACGCTGTCATGAACGAGATCTGCCCAAGACTGTTCATTTCTGAGTCTCTTTTGTGTAGCTCTTAGATGTTCGTAATTGGTATCTTGAATCTCCACGTTTCTCTGTGTCTGAAGATGCATAATGGCTGCATGAGCTGCATTTTCCAGTGCACCGTAGTCTGTGTGAGCCAATTCTCCATAGAATGTTCTCTCTTTCCTGTGACTATGTTGGAACTCTGGTGGCATATCCATCTTTATCCAGCCCCTAATCTGGTTGCATTCTCCACAGATAGTGCCCGATGAGTATATCGTCAACCATAATTTCTTGATTATCTGTTCTAGCAGCATATGTCTTGAGATGTACACAGGTGTTTGTACCTATGAAAAACACAAACAGCGAACAGGTCATCAGTACCAGGGGCGACAATAGCACAGGGAGTTTTCGAAAAATTTGTGCAACCATGTCGTAGCTCAGAAAGCAAATGTGGCCTAACGTTATCACTATAGTAGGAAGGAAATGTTTCTATGGGTGCGTCTCTTTTGATTATACACTATTACGTTTAGCATGATGGAAATGGGTTATACGGAAATCAGTAGGAGGTGGAGTAGTAATACAGAATAGGCTTTGTATCTTAAGCCGGAACAATTGAAAGATGTTGAATTGATTATGTTTAGTATCATGAAAATAGGCTACACTGGAATCAGTAGGAGGCAAATTACTAACACAGAATAGACTTTGCACCTTAAGCCCGAAGAACTGAGGCTGAATCGAATTGTTCATGCAGCTCGAATAAGGAAGAGAAACATCTAGCAGACTAAGCAGGGCCTGGACTTACACCAGGCACAATGACGTGATCCTCCGCATCGACAGGCTGATTTTGCAACGCAGAGGAACTCGACTATCCTGTATCGTGCGCGTCCTGTCCAAGTTGAGGCTCTTGCTCTGGGTTGGTGCTGTATCTATCGATAGGTGTTTCTGCACGTTGAGGAAGTAGAGGCCCAGTAGAATCTGGAACAGAATGAAACCGTATGGAATCAAATCCAAGATCCTACAGTGTGAGAGGGCCGTTACGACCATAGATATTGAGAAAAAAGTGAAGGGTAGCATATACGTCAACAAGGCCAAAAGAGTATATCACGGAAGGAAAATCTACCTACGCTGATTGATCTGAAGATGAGACTATGGCTGACGACGATAGCACCAGCATCGGCATGAGCTCAGGTAACGTATCTTCCATTGGTTCGTCTGGAGATCGGCAAGCTCGATAAATTGTTGAGCTCGGTTATGATGGTAAGGAGCACCATAGGAGAATAAGAATAAAGAAATGATTAAACAACAGGAGAACATAGCAAGCGTAAAAGCTTCGCCATGGAAGCAACTGAAGACAGCGCGACATGAGGGTGGCGGATGGACGACGCAGGGGAACGAAGCACAACGGATAGGGCGCATCCCAGACGGGTAACAAAATCAAAGATCGGAATCATTCCTACACACATCAAACCGACAACACGAATGAAACAATGACAAAACAAGAGAAAGGAAAAACGGAGGAAAAACCAAACACAAAAACAATCCAAGTTGGAAGAACGGACGCGGAGCCAGCGGGACGACGGAGAGCGGGTGACGCAGGGCCGGCAGACGCGGCAGGATAAAGAACCACAGGAAAATACAAAAAACAAATAGCAAGCGATGATCAGGAAGCCGGAATGAAGAATAATCAAACCGTAATTGGCAGAACAACACAATCGGCGAAACGAAGCACAATTGGAAAGGCGCTCCACAGACGAACAACAAGACCAAGGGCCGGTTCCATCCCTGCGAATAACAAACCAACAGGCCGCTCCACAGACGAACAACAAGACCAATGGCCGATACCATCCCTGCGCACAAGAAACCGGCAACACAAATAAAATGGCAACGAAACAGGAAAAAGGGAAATGCAGCAAAATCATGTTAAAAATAACAACCCAGGTTGGAAGCACAGACGCTAAGGCAGAAGGAGGACGGAGAGCAGTTGACGCAGGCCCGACAAGCGCGCCAGAACGATAGAGCACAAAGCAACAGAAAAAAGAAACAACAAGCCACTATGAACATCCCGGAATGGGGAATAATCCAATCGTAAAACGTAGAACGAAACAATCGGCAAATAGAAAAACACGATCAAAATGGTAAGAACAAGAAGAATCGAGGCAGTAGAATCAGCTGAGCAAAAAACTTGTATCTTAAGATTCTTATCTGTTGACCAGAAGTATGATTAGCGGCACAGTGCTGTTATGGAAGGGAGGCAAATTAGGAACTCATCCATTATTTGTTGCAGAGCAAAGGAACCAAGAATCTCATTAGCAAATGAACTCAAGGGAAAAGCTTACTCTTGATGGGGGATGGCGGATCCCCGCTGTTGCAACCGGAGGACGAGGTGGGAGGCGAGGGATCGGCGGAGATTCTGCGAGATGAACGCCGCGTTCGCCATCCCCGCACAGACTGCTTCTAGTGCAAGAAGAAGAGGCGCCCTCGGGCACCGACGACGACAAGAAGAAGACGCAGCCTTGGGATAGGAGCCGCGGGCGGAACGCGCGAGGCGGATTAACGGTGGATGAACCCCCAGCACGGCGCGCAATGACAATAAACGCAGGAGTAGAGGCGAGGCGGGGGCAACCAACGAAGAACGCTTGCACACGCAACGAGCAAAATGCAAAATAACGAGGCGTTATCAACCGTCGTCATCCCAATCGACATGAATCAGCATACAGGAACACTCCGCGCGGTACAGAACAGACGGACGAACGGCGTCAATAGAGAAACGAACGGACAAACGGCTCAACGGCTAGTACGGAACAGACGACCGTACATTCTTTACTGGCCAACCTGGTACAGAAAGCGCCCAGCGCTCAGCAAACTCCCCACTATATGGTATATAGTATACATTCCCTGTCTCCCATGATGTTAGTGTGGCATATCTCTGCTGCTTGTTTTGTGTTGAAATTACTATATTCCTCATCAAATTTACTATTAATGTAATAATATTTACTTTTGAAATTTTGAGGAATGAAGCTGCATACCATGTACCTTTTTGAATATTGAGTTGTCATTCTACATAGATTCCTCTTTGACTGATTGATTTGATGTCTGCCAAAGTAATTTGTTAGAAAAATTATCTTTTGTTTTCCCTCAGGCTGTTCTGGAGACTGTAGCTGTTATTACACATGACAAGAAGAAAAATGATTCAGAGCAGGCAAAGTATGGCTATAATACGAACAGAATCAGCTGTTTGCATTTTTCACTTACATGCTAAGTTTCTAACTTAAGCGGTGGTTCTTGTGCAGTTCCTCAAAACCTTTCCAAATAGGTGACATGTTCGGGGGTCAGAATGAGAATTCTGATGACTTGGAAACTGTGATAGATAAAGAGGTGTAAATTCACTTAATAACTAGCATGCTTATTTATTTGCTATTGACACATTTTTTGATTGGTTTGGTTATAACTAACTGTAACTTTGCGCAGGATAATGTTTTTGTGATGTCAAATCGTAAAACAAAGTATCCAACACTTCAATTAGATTTAAGGTTAGTTTTCTTTCATACTTTCATACTAACCTTAGATTTAAGGTTAGTTTTCTTTCATACTTTGACATGTATGTGGTATGTGTAATCTGTTGAGGACCCATAACCGTAATTATGAATTTGAAATTGCAGATTGATTAAAGATCTGGTGGTTATAATTGTTTCAGCTACTGGTGGTGGTATCATATTCTCTTGTTTGGGGCAGCCGGTGCGTAGATATGAGATACTTTAGTTATAAAGCAGCTCACCTCCTCATTAGGCATGATTTGTTATTATTTATCCAGGTTATTGTTGGCTATCTACTTGCCGGTTCTCTTGTTGGACCTGGAGGCTTGAACTTGATCAGTGAAATGGTGCAGGTAACATGATCACTAACAGCTTACGAATTGCACTTCTATCTTTTTGTTTAGTATAAGTTTCTCCATCTCCTGATTTAATTTTATTTTTCTGTAGTTTTGTTAAAGCAATGTCTTTTGTAAAACATGCCCACCAAAAAGTTGGCATAGACATTTGAAATAACAACTTTTATGCACTTAGGGCTTATAATTTGTTTAATCCAAATGGTGCATTGTCCAAAATTTTATTTTAGCAACTTTTATTCACTCAAGGTTCATAATTTGGTTGATCCAAATGAAGCTTTTTCCAAATTATTCTTCTGTCTTTTATAATGTCATACATGAAAATGTTGTAAATGAAACATGACCCAGAGTTGCAATGACATCAGAAGAGTAATGCTATTTAATTGAAGTCTTACATTTATCATGAATTCTTGTGTTCAACTAAAGGTGGAGACTTTTGCACAGTTTGGTGTGGTGTTTCTTCTTTTCGCTCTTGGCCTTGAGTTTTCATTGACAAAGGTACTCGGTAATTACGTGGCCAACGACTTGGTCTAATGTTTACTCCTTTTCCAGATATACTTTTTGTAAATATATGATATGCCAAAAGGTTTCGTGACCATGTTTTTTTCCTTTAGTTGAAAGTGGTTGGGCCTGTTGCTGTGCTTGGTGGTCTACTTCAGATTGCTCTGTTCATGTTCTTGTGTGGCCTAACTGCTGTGGTATTTTACTACCCATCAATTTCTTAATCTTTGTTTCGTTGTATACTGTCCTGTAAGAGAAAAGGCACTTACCTAAAAGTAATTTTTGCAATTTTTCCAGTTGTGCGGTGCTAAATCATCCGAGGGAGTATTTGTTGGTGCTTTCTTGTCAATGTCATCTACTGCAGTGGTAATTATATTTGTTCGAGATGGCTATTGTTCAAACATTTATGGATGAAAAAAGTCCACTTTACTCCCCCAAACTATCACGATGGTCCACTTAACCCCCTAAACTTTTTTGCAACTTTACCCCCCTGAACTTCCAATACCACTGTGATAGTTCAGGGGAGTAAAATGGATTTTTTTTCCTTTATGAATTTGGCAATTTACAATTATTTCTTGATCACTTTTTGGATGTTGGATTTGTATTTGACCTAGAGGTTTTAGGGGGAAAGTGGTTGAGTTGTTGGGCTTGGCCTAATTATATGAGTGTTGGCGAATTGTCATTCACATATTGGTTACGTAAGCTTATAATAATGAGGATCTTTGTACCGCTACAACAATCGCAGGTTTCCAAGTTTTTAGTGGAAAAAGGTAGCACAAATGCACTTTATGGTCAAGTTACAATTGGTACATTAATCCTTCAGGTTTGGACTTCATCCAATTCTTTCATCTATTACTCTTTTATGGTTTGTGATTGGTAAAAATGCTATGAAGTTGAAATAACCTATAGCAATTTTGTTCAAGAAACAACTTAATCAGTATATATCTTTAATTCAATTGCAATGTAGGAACTTCTGATACATATTACTCCCTCAGGTCACAAATAGCTCTCATTTTAGACATCGACACGGTCTCCAAAACACAGCTCAAAATTATAATATATGAAAGTACTTTTCGAGACAAATCTATACATAAGATTTTTATGTATCTAATTTAAATATTTAAAAAGATATTAACATTCAAAGTTTCAAAAGTTTGACCGCACCTATGTTCAAAACGACAACTATTTGTGACCGGATGGAGTAATTACATTTGTTCATATTTTGATCAAGTTTAGCCAAAACTTTAGTGGTAATAGCTCTCCCTTTTATTTGGATACGGGTTTGTTCTATCATGCCTTAAATGAGTTCATGTTTGTAACTTGGTATGCACTCCCTCCATAGGTTTTTATAGGGCGCGATTTGACCTCGCATGGTCTCCAACATTGAACTTTGACACTTAATACCTTTTACGATACTTTGTTCTTAGCTACAAAATCATAATAATAAGAAAGTGTTTTCAAATATGAATAGAATGGTATGTTGGTGTTACATTATCTATATATTGTTGGACTAATTGTTGGTCAAACTTTACAAACTTTGAATCTTGAAATGCGTGGGCGGCTCATAAAAAATCCATGGAGTACTACTATGTCGAGATGGTCTATGCTATCTGGGCCACACCCCCATTACAGGCACCAAGTCTCTGTGAAGTGTTGTTTGTTTTTGCCATTTCAAGTAGAAAAAGGTGAAACTGACTTTTGAGAGTTGAGACTGAGGACTGTTGAACTATTCTCAATTATAGACATTTACCTCGTGTGAACCGAATTTTGATAATCAACAAAATTGTTACATTTCTCTTTTAATAGTGATTTATGAAATTTGAGAAATTGAATGTTGCTTTGGAAACCAGTTTGATGGAATTATGGAAAGTAGTCTCTATTTGCTAGTGTTGCATAACTGTGCTCAGTTAAGATTCTGATATCAAATTGGTGTTTCTTTTTTACTCCAGGATTGTGCAGTTGGTCTGCTGTTTGCTCTTCTTCCAGTTCTGGGTGGTGCTAGTGGCATTGTTGGAGGAATGATATCGATGGTGAAACTGTAAGACTATTACCAGAATAGCTAATTTACAGAAAAAAAGAATAAGTTCATTTGACACCCTTAACTATTGGTAGAGTCTAGAAATCAACTACCGACTACAAAACCAGAAACTTTACCCCCTCAACTATCAAAACCATCAACCTTTCACCCATAGAGACTGGTTTGATCGGTGGTTTTTGCCACATGGACATCCACTCACTAGGTTCCAACTGACATGGCCATAGTTGTCACGGCGGTCTGGCTAGGCGAGGCGAGGCCGGACCGCCTGGACGCCTAGGCGCCCGCCTAGGCGATGATTAGACGATGAAAATAATAAATAATATCTGTATATAACAAATTCACACACATCAGCACAAATTCACATTCATCAGTGAGCACAATAGAGTCCATATACATGCACAGTTGCACACAACAGACATCAAACAAGCAGAGGACCAAAGGGGGGGTGATTGAGGTAAGCATATATGTCCACTACCTTGTACAGTGAAGCAGAGGGAGGGGAGGGGGTGATCGAGGACGACGGGCAGTACCAAAGCAGAGGGAGAGGAGCTGATCGGGGAGGATCAACTAGGCATCACTGCATCAGGCATTAAAGCAGAGGAAGGAGGGAAGATTAGTGCATCAAAGCAGAGGGAGGAGTAGATGGGGAGGAGGGAGGAGCAGCGGGAGGAGCAGAGGGGGAGGAGGGAGAAGCAGCGGGAATTCTCACCGGAGGTCCTGAGCTACGGCGTCTTCTTTGGAGCTGCGATCCGGCGGTGGAGGCGGTTCAGCGACGGTGGAGGCGGAGCTGCGGCGTCTTCTCTAGGGTTAGCTTCTGCGCCGCTCTCTGGTCTCCGCTCAAGTCCTGCAAAGGCGCAGTGCCGATCCGGCGGTGGAGGCGGTCTGGCGGTGGAGGCGGTTCGCCGGCGGTGGAGGCGGAGCTACGCGTCTGCGCTCTGGAGGCGCAGGTAGACCTTATCTTCTCAGCTCATCGCCTCGGAGCCCGTCTAGCTCAAGCCGCCGCGACGCCTAGTCGGGCGACTCGTCGCCTGGACGCCTAGGTGGGCGCCTAACTCGATCCAGTCGAGGCGGCCGGCCCAGGCGTCCTGCTCCCGCCGCTGGACGACTAGGCGTCGACTAGCGCCTTGACAACTATGGACATGGCATCCCAATCAATAAAATTAGCAAAAAAAATGATGTTGGGGCCCACCCATCAGCTCCTATCTCCTTACTCTTCCTCCTCTCGTTTCTCATGTTCTCTGCCTCTCCCCCACCGCCATGGCTGCCTCACCACCTCCTCCTCCACTCCTGCCAACCTCCTCCTCTACAACTGGTGCCCATGAGTGTCACTGCCACCCATCGCTCTCGCCAAGATCTGGTTTTGGGCTAGACATGGTAGGGAGGAAGAACAGGAGGAAGGAGCTAGCCGATCCAGCTGACACGACTTATATATGCATGCCTTATCAGCGATGAAGTCTCCCTCCGTCTCAATCTGCTCGGGCTTTTTGGCGCTGCAAGCACGCACTAACGAGGCTCAGGGTGGCGTGGTCTAGCGTCGCCACACCGTGGTGCGCATGGCACCTCCACCACGCTCTCCATGAAGTTCGTTTCTTCTCTTAATTAATTACTACTACACAATTTCCCCAAAGTTTGTACTTTTCTTCAATTCCTCTAGCAATCAGAAACGGCTGTTCCTTTGATTAGTAACTGCTTCTCTTAATCCTGCCCTTCCAAATATTTTATCTTTGGATTTGATAAAAGGAACTTACCCAACTCTCTCAATCCCCCTGTTAAGAATCCCTGATTTTTTTTTCTTTGATTCCATGAGCTCAGCATGCTGGGGGGAGTAGCAGTACTAGCAGACGACAAAGGCAACTAGGCAAGGATGTCAGCTACAATAATTCCACGGAGGCGCTGTCGAGCAGAACCCTCCCTCTGAAGCTCCTCAAGCCCTCATCCTCTACGCTGTGCTCGCCATTGGCTTCCTTGTTGTCCTCCTCGATAGAGGCAGCACCTCCGCCATGTTCACCAGGTTCACCGTTCCCGACGTCCTCGGCGGTGCAGTTCAGAGCGCCGCCATAATCGAAGCGGCAGCAGGTCCTCGATCCTGTTGTTTCTTCTTGCTTCTTGCCTTGTCGATTGTTGCGAGCCTTAACAATTGAGAGGAGGTAGGTGGAGACTAATATGTAGGCCTCACTGCCACATGTCAAACCTGCTGCCACATAAACACTATGTCGGTTGAAAACCAGGCTTCAATGGCCTTCAAGGGTAATTTACCTGTTATTGATACTTGAAGGAGGTAAAGTGCCGGGTTTTGTAGTTGGAGGTTGATTTCTAGACTCTGCCAAAAGTTGGGAAGGGGGGGGGGTGTAAATGGACTTATTCCAAACAAAATATAAATTATCTTATCATAATGTTATATCTTAGAACTTGTTTAGGTCTTGAGTAATGTGAAATGTTTCTCCTCTGCAGGTTGCTTGTACTATCCATATTTATAATTGTTTCATATATGATGACTTGGTCATTTGTTCCTCGATTCTTGAAACTGATGATTCAGTTATCATCACAGGTTAGGTGAATTGGGTTGCTACTCTTCTGTTCTGGCTCTGATTTACCCTTTTATTACTGTATAATATATATAAAGCATTTAGTTTCGTTCTCAACTTTACTGCACGGAAAAACTAAACGTTTCATCTATCAAGGCTACCTTACCTGGGCAGTGGAAACTTTTCATCTATCAAGGCTACCTGGGCGGTGGAAACCTTATCTACCCAACTTGGCTGTTGTGTTATTCATTTTTTTTTGGTTAAAAAAGTTGAAATATTATATTTTACCATACAAAGTTAGGAGCTCATGCTGTTCCTTCCTTCCTTTCTTTGGTTACTGCTGTGCCCTTACTTGGATCTGCACTATCTGACCCACGGGGTCCATGTCCAAGTGAACTTTTGTGCACAAATTTTTTTTTGGTGGTGGTGTTGTTCTGAAGCTTTTCCTTGAATGTTGCTTGGTGTTTGTGACAGCAAGGCCGACCTTGTTTAACTGTGTAGTCCATATTGTTTGAATGGAATTCTATCTTGTTTACTAAACATTATATATGTTCTATCATATGGTGATGTCTTGAATCTTGATATAATTAATCCTTTTCCTTTCAAATGTTTCCCGATGTTCTTTTGGTGTTTAATCTCACTTGGTGATGTGTTTTTATAAATTTACAGACAAATGAACTCTATCAGTTGGCTTCTGTTGCTTTTTGCTTGCTGCTAGCTTGGGTAAGGTTATTTGACTTCATTGCTTGAATCGGATTCTCTTATTGGCTTCAGTATGACTATTATAATGCAGTGTGACAAATGCCATTAGTATCAAACGCTTACCTTTTCACTACTATAGTACTGCAACATATTCCCCCAAAGCATTATAGATGGCTTTGGTTTTTGTCATTTGCAATGAGAATTACACTCGGAATATCTGCTATTCTCACATTTGGCATCCACAACCTTGGTAGTTGTTCATAGTTGTCTAAGACAAATAATGCGAGAGCTCACAGTAATTGAACAATAATTCCAGCATTTGGTGAGCAATTAATTAATATATTATCTTCCTGAGCTATTTAATTTGTGATACATGGGACAAATTAGGAGAGAGGCCTATGCTTGTATGTGATGCCTTTGACATAAGGGATAACCGATCATGATGGTTCTTTTTGCCCTCACACTACTTTCTGTTAGCACTGATTCCACTTTCATTAGCATTCGTACTATTACCTGCAACATCGTTCTGTACATAGACTGATGTTATGTCTTTGCATTTGCCAGTGCAGTGATTATCTTGGGTTGAGTCTTGAACTGGGCTCATTTCTTGCTGGCGTTATGATATCCACCACAGATTTTGCTCATCATACTTCGGAGCAGGTGCTATTCTGCATAGCGTTGAGTGTTGGCCTTGGTACTTTTATGCAACGATTTGACTTGGTTGGGGAATCAACTTTTTTCTTTTCCCTTTTTTCAATCTTCTTGTTGATTTAAGAGTTTAGGCCAGTTTGGATGGATGCACACACCAGTTTGCATATGTTGAAACTGGTTGCAGTTTCTTCTGTAGTGTTATGATTTAATAATCGAACCTTTCTAAGCTGGTCATTTTGTTCCAATTGCATTCATCTAACATGTTTTTTCTTTGTTTGGATTTAAGGTGGAAGCGATTCGTAACTTGTTTGCAGCACTCTTCCTTGCAAGCATCGGCATGCTTATACATGTTAAGTTCTTGTGGAATCATGTTGACATATTACTTGCGGCTGTTATACTTGTTATAGTAGTTAAGAGTATAGTGGTAACAATCGTCGTAAAAGCGTTTGGATACAGCATCAGAACAGCTTTTGTTGTAAGTATCTCTCCCTTAGTGGTTTCCTTCAGTATTTCTGCAATGATGAAATAAATAAATTCTTACTCTTATTTTTTTTCTCTCTTACCAAGGTTGGGCTATCATTAGCTCAAATTGGAGAGTTTGCATTTGTGCTTCTGAGCCGTGCTTCACATCTTCATCTTGTTGGGGTGAATTATTCTCATTTCATTCATGAATTTTCATTTAAATATATTTTCTTAAGATTTAGCCACTCTGGGTTGCCATACATGCATGATGCAAATTTCTTACCAGAATTTTGTTCTGCAGGGGAAAATGTATCTGTTATTACTGGGAACAACTGCACTTAGCTTGGTAAGTTTCTTTTGTCTGCTGACGGGGCTTAGCTGTTTGGTACACACTTAGCCACATTTTTTGTTTCTCACTGCAGGTAACAACTCCTCTTATTTTCAAACTAATTCCCGTGGTAATGCACCTTGGCATCCTTATGCATTGGTTCCCCTCAGAAAGCAGTATGCAGAATGAGGTATGTTTTCTTTGGTTCTTTGCTGATGGTGCAACTGTTAAAACATATTATTCCATCACCTTCGCTGGCAGTCTGGCACTGTGGCTCAAACTATGCGAAGATGTTGGATACTTCTGTTAATGATGATTTTCTCTATGTAGTTATAAATATAATATTGGGCAGTATTTTTCTAGGGTAAACACGTCATGACCACATATCAAAACACACATTTGTTCCAAAAGATTCTTGACAAAATCGACATGGTAGGGGATGGACTGCTGGAGTGGCCAGGCATGTTTCCCAGTTTCATGATCAAGATAATTTAGGATAAGAAGAAACACAGACAAATTACTAATTCAAACAAAGCAATGCTAAGTTTCACATTTTGTTTCTTCTCTACATGAATTAAAGTTTAGCCACCTTGTGATATTGGTCCAATCCTTCCTTTTCTATCTTTATACTTGAAATTAAAGATTAGAAGTGTTATCAATTTTCAATGAAAACCAGGACGTTTGAATGTCTGTTCTTTCTGTCAAAATATTTTAATGTTTTAGTATTGGTGCCAAATGCTCAATCGGTATCATACTCTTTCTAATTCCATATCTGATCATATTTCAGCTGCCTTTACAGGATAAAGCAACCATGCTTGAAGCTTACAACAGATCACTCTAACATTGCAAAGCCACGAATTTCATTCTACTGACAGTGATTTATTTGTGCATTGACTCTCTGCACATGCCATGGAACATTGGACAAACAGTTTCATCATTTCCTTTTGCAGCAATACAGGGACATGAAGCAAAGACTAAAGATAGCAGTTTGACCGACTGTGAATCCATTCGTATAGCATTTAAATTCAAAAATTGAGTTGTACATACTGTACATGTTGTCAAGGTAGCATATTCTTTGCACAGTAAGGCCTTGGGCCTTGGTTTTGTATCATTCTTGCCATCTCAATCTAGGAGTTAGATAGGGATTTTGGTATGTTGGTGCCTCACATGTACCGAACGAGTGTGTGTACTTTCTCCCATCAGGTGGAAAAGCTGTATGTCATATATTTGCCTTGCCTCATGCAGGAATCACCAGGTGACTTGATGTGTTCTAGTCCTATCGACATCCATCTTGTGAGTTGTGACAACATTCTGCGAGCATTATTCCCCCGTGATGGTTTTACTCTGTTCCTCCTGTCATTATGTGTGGCGAGCATTGATTTTCTGGAGGACAGCTTGTCAGTATTGTCCTCTGGCGTTTGTCCTTTTTATCCTAAACATAGGACAGCATCTGCATCTGGAGGTGTATTAGCAGAAACTTTTGGTGCATCTGGCCTGTGGGATGTGGATGTTGGTTTATGCTACTCCGTTTTGCTAGTTGATCCCAAGTTGGTACAATTATTAGAGAAATTGGCTTTGAGCTAGCTGGAGTAGAACTGGCCTGACGTGCGTAATGGCATTTGACACTATTACGGTGCGTCTATGTTTCAGCGGGGGCCGAGCGTGGTGCACATGCATGCACGCGTGCCCGCTTTTTTGCTACTGCGCAGGCAGCTTTGGCCACGATCCATGCTTAATGGAAGATGCAGCGATGCAACATCCGATCCTGAGTACTTCCAATCTGGTAACAATTTTGTTCGGTAGTAAGAGTGGAATCTCGTCTAAAAGAAGAACTCATATCTGCGGATGCTGGGACCTTTTTTTTTTTAAAGGGTTGTACCATATATCTTCAGAGGAAAGAGACGAAGCATAGACAAATGCAGGAATAGCTCAGTTGGTTTGAGCGTATGACCCTTAACCGTAAGGTCGGGAGGGTCGAGACCGTCGAGCCCCTCCTAGCGTTTGTTTTTGTTTCAAACCTTTTTTTTTTCATTTCAAGAGGGATTGGTTTACTCTCCTACTTGAAGAGTTGGCTTTGCTGCAGAACTCGATTCCTTTTGTAGTTGTGTCCTGTGTGTTCTTATTACCAGTTCATTCATGAATTATTATTATTATTATTATTATTATTATTATTATTATTATTATTATTATTATTTTGCGACTCATAGAGAAGTTCCACATCCAATACTTGCTTGCTCCAGAGGATAGAAACGAAATGAGCAAGGAATTGGACATCCATATACAAAGATGTGAAAACAATGATGCAGAAATTAAGGAACTACAGAAAAACTGTTCAAGATCTTTTCGGAAAAACAACAGTACAACACCAGGCTTCATACTTCCAAGCAAGTCAACTTGCTAAGCTTCCTCAATTATGGGGTCTCACATGCACACGGTACCGTTTGCCCATGTGCTGCAGCCACGGAGCCGTGCAGCTAAGCACACGCAATTAAAAACTTATTGATGAGTTCCTGAGACACGAGAGCAAGAGGAGGGACAAAGTACTGTCATTTACGAGAACAGTTGTGGTGTCTGCATCATATGCAACTTGCACAGTATAAAAACATCTCCCTGCCAATGGCGTGATGCATCCATGGGATGCCTCAACGGCAAACGCAGATGCAATGGGTCCCATTTTCACAAGTATACGAATTTGTCTGAATATGCTGCAACGTTATGATTTTTTTTAAATGATTGATACTAAAGAACTTATAATCGGAAGCTGTAAAGACGAGTACCAATTCAGAATAGTAATCTAAATTCTGATTTCTGAATGAAAGATGTCTCATATATATATAAGAAACAAAGCTCAATGTAAAGTGTTGAAGCATTACCATTGAGGAGAGGTTCTTCCTGACATCAACAGGAATCTCTTGTCCGCAGCTCAATTTGCGGCTTAGCATCGTAAGCTCCTCCAGTGTAAATGCACGCCTCGGAGGACTCCACGGATTAGCCAGTAGATCATCGTCCTTGGCTATCTGCCAGCTTTTCTCTGACGGTGCCCAGGGAAACTGAAAATCCTGAGCTGAAGTGTCTCCACTAGAGTTGCTGTAATCTTCTGATTCTGAAAATGAGTACCAGATGCCACAGGGACTCGATCCATCTATGCATTCTGCAGTGCCAGATACTTTGTTACTGTCTGGAAAACCAAACACTTCCATATCAAACCCAGTGAGTACTCCTCGCCTTCGGCCACAAAAGGGTTCAACTGTTGAAGTATAAGTGAATTGCCCACCTTTCCTCATTAGCTTAAGCTTTTAGGTGAGCTGGTGGTGCATGCAACTCAATATGGTATCGAGCTAAGAGGTCTCGAGTTTAAGACCGGTTGGCGCAATTTACCATATTGAGTTGCATGCACCCATTCACCCAAAAAGCTTAAGCTAATGAGGAAAGGTGGCAATTCACTTATACTCAACACTCCTCACGCGTGAGACTCTTTCGAGCTTAGGACGTGGAATAGAAGTGGGCTGCAATTATTTTTTGTAAATTGCGCCAACCGGTCTTGAACTCGAGACCTCTTAGCTCTGATACCATATTGAGTTACATGCACCAACCAGTTCACCCAAAAGCTTAAACTTATGAGGAAAGGTGGGCAATTCACTTATACTTCAACACAACGAGTAAGAAGGTACTGAAAAGCCAGCATGATCAGACAGCGCATGAAAAGGAGATGTGCCTTGTAGAGGCTTCCTGGGCTTTTCTTCCCACTGGAATGGCACACTGACAACAAGCTTTGCCGGGGATGGACATGAGATGACTGATGACACCGTCTTGGAAATGGCCCAGTCCTTTTTGGTGCGGCAGGCTTCACCTCCCAGAGAAATGGGACTGAAATCTGCTGCTTCACGCGTTCCCTTGGGTTGAATTCAGGCAGTTCGAACTCCTCATCCATTTGGAATACGTGGTGGGAATGAAATTTGAGTTGCTGCAAGTCTTGCAGGAACTGCTGATATTAGTAGGAGAGAACTTTTGGGTTCGATGAACTGCTCCAGAATCACAATGCTCTTGTTCAACTCTTCCTTTAGCTACACCTGCAACTGCAAGCTTGGCACACAATTAGACAGTAACAGTACCAACTCCTCTTTAGCTAAGGCCATGAAGAAAAGATGTTCTCAAATCAGAGCAGTTGCTCTTGCTTTTGCACTTTCCATAGTTAGAAAGAGGGCCTACTGATTATAAAAAAATTACAAAGATAAGATCCTAAAAAGGGATTGGCAATTTGACCAAAATAGCCACTTATTCAGCAACAAATCTAAATACATTTTACAAAGGGAACCGGGGCCACAACAAAGAATAAAAAAAGAATGTGATCTTCATCTGTTAAAAAATCAGAAAACTCTTTTCATGTTTTAACCTCCTATTCTGCTACTACGTTCCAGATAGCACGAGATCAAGAATTAGTTCTAACAGACTCCAAGAACTGCACCACCTCCGCCATACTTGGTCGGCTTGCTGGTCTGTTGGAAGTGCATACCAGACCTAATTTGAGCACTTGGACCAATTCGGACTCAATGAATCCCCCCAGGCTCCGATCAAAGCAGTCCGATGCAGTTCCATCTTCTAATATCTCTCTGACATAATCGTGCAGAACCACTGTTGTAGCCACCCCAGGGCTGTCCACTGGTTTTCGCCCTGTCACAATCTCAAGCAATACCACCCCGAAGCTAAATACATCACTCTTATCGCTATATCTCAAGCTCTGAGAAGCTAGCTCTGGGGCAATGTACCCAATGGCAGCGTGAAATCTACTCAATTCAAAGCTACCTAGAATGGGCAACAACTTTCCAAATCCATAATCGGACAACTTGGCTTCATATTCTTCATCTAACATTATGTTGGAGGACTTGATGTTGAGATGCAAAACTTGTGGTCGGCAGTCATGGTGAAGGTATGCAAGTGCTTGCGCTGTTCCAAGTGCAATCTTGAACCTCCGCTCCCAGGAGAGCTCATCCCCGCCACCTCTGCTGCTGCTCCCGGAAAACATATGACGACGATTCCCGTGGAGGTGGTCATACAAGCTCCCGTTGGCCACAAACTCTGACAGAATTAACTGCATTGAGGATGACCAGTAGTAACCCTGGAAAGCTACAAGATTGTGGTGGCTGAGGCTACCAAGCTGGCCCATCTCATGCTCAAACTCATCCTGGTTTCTCACCCTTCCGAGTGTCTCCAATTTCTTCACAGCGATGGACAGCCCGTTCTCAAAGTTGGCCTTGTACACCGTACCGACTGACCCGCCACCAACAAGGCAGTCTTTGTCAAGCAGTGCCTTAGTTCCTGCCTCCCAATCTTCATACCTTGAAGGCAAGCTCTTGCTGAAAAGCACTAACTTACCAATGATGGCATTTGAGCCTGGAGATGCAATTGGTGTGCTTTCAGACACAAGCACCTCCTCCTCCTCCTTCCCCTCCTGCTCCTCCTTACTCCTGCTCATATAAGCCTTAATGTTCATAGCGCAAACAATGCAAACCCCAATAAGTATGCTGGCTGCAGCGACAATGACAATTATGACAGACTTATGTAATCTTTTCGCTTTGCTGCTGGCTGCCCCACACACCTTCAATGGAGAGCCGCATAGTGAAGGGTTGCCCATGAAGGCAGTATAACCAAAATTCTGCAAGACTGGCGCAGAAGGGATGACCCCGGAGAGGTCATTGAAGGACACATTGAAATGTGTTAGGTTAGAGAGGTCCCCAAGCTCTGAAGGTATTGGCCCAGTCAGTCGATTCTCTGAGAGGTCTAGGAAATCAAGGTTTGTGAGCTGTGAAAGTGTCATGGGAATGCCCCCGTCAAGCCGGTTCCTTTGAAGATCGAGCATCTTGAGGTAAGTCAAGTGGTTGAGAGTGTCCGGGATCACTCCTTGCAATTGGTTGCCTGATAAATTCCTGTGGTGGTTCAATTTAGTTAGTCAGTACCTTGAAACATAGTCCTACAAACAAATCGGACTAAATTGAGTAGTGAACAAACACTCACAGCTCAAGCAAGAACTGGCATTGGCTCAGGGACCCCGGAATGTTTCCGGTGAGAGAAAGGCCAGCAAGGTCGAGTGTGACAAGCATCTCGATTCCTCCAAGCTCGGCAGGGATTGAACCGGCAATGCCTGCATTGTCCGCGAGCCTGAGCACGGAAAGCGACCGCAATGTCCCAACCGTCGCTGGTATATCTCCAGCAAGAGCATTCGCCCCCAAATCCAGGACCCTCAGGTTGCGGCAATTCACCACGCTCTCTGGCACTGGCCCGGTGAGCCGGTTCCCGGACGCGTCAAAGTAGGAGAACTTGCTGCCGCATGTTGCGATGTTGGGTATTTCGCCATCGAAGGTGTTGGACGAGACATTAAAGTAGGTGATGTTTACCAGGCCTAGAAGGGCGAAAGGCGCGGCTCCGGAGAAATGGTTGCTCCCGACGTCGAACAGGTCGATGCTGTGGCAGGCGTTGAGCTTGCCAGTTATATCGCCGGAGAGCGAGTTGCTCCGGACGGAAATGTAGTTAATTTCCGGCGGCGCGCAGACTTGCTCCGGGAGCTCGCCGGAGAGGCCGTTGTAGGAGAGGTCGAACCCGACGAGGCGCGAGCAATTGCCAATGCCCGGCGGGACTGGTCCGGCGAGGGCGTTGTGCGCGAGGGACACGTACCGGAGGCGGAGGCAGGGGTCGAAGAGGGCGGCGGGGATCTCTCCGGAGAAAGCGTTGTAGGAGAGGTCGAGCAGCCTGAGCCACGGGAACGCACCGAGGAACGGCGGGATCTCGCCAGAGAAGGCGTTGCGGCTGAGGTTCAGCTTGTGGAGAGTGCCGGAGAGGGCGCTGAAGCCCGGCGGGATGACGCCGGAGAGGCTGTTGCCGAAGAGCGAGATGGACTCGAGCGCGGGCAGCCGCGCCAGCGAGGGGGTGAGCACCCCCGCGATGCCCGCGCCGTGGACGCGCAGGCGCTGCACGGTCCCGGACGCCGGGTCGCACGTGACCCCCTTGAAGTTCGCGCAGGGGTCGCCCCCCGGCGTCCAGGACGCGAGCGCGCCGAGCGGGTCCGCTGTCACGGCGGCCTTGAACTCGAGCAGTATCCGCCGCTCGGCCGCCGTGGCAGCGTCCACCACCCCAGCGCCCGAGCAATGCAGCACCACCAGAGCCACCAGCAGCAGTAGCGGCGGCGCCTCCGCGACGGCCGCGGCCCGGGAGCGCGTCCGCTTCATCGCGACAGGAAGCGCCGCAGCAGCAGCATCAGTGCCACCGCATGCATCCCTCCGCCGCGGTACTTCACTGGCACCGAGTAAAGACTGACGAGTAGGTGGCGGTGGGTGGCGTGCGTCAATGTGCGGCTGGTACCACCAAGCGCGCACTAGTCAGAAGTCACTAGGCTTAGGCTTACGCAGCATCGGACGCCGGCGTTTACATGCGAAGTCTAGGTGAAAGCGCTTGCTTCTGGGGTCAAACTCAAAGGCGAGGTCGACGAGAGGTAGATCGAATGGTGGTGGAAGATTATATTAGAAAAGGGCATGGTTTTTCATTCAGCTGCGATGTGCGCGTTGTGGCCCTTTCTAAGGTGCAAAGCGCAGCGGCAGGTTTTTGGTGGGGTGGAGGATGGGAGAGAAGAAGGGAAGACAGTAACAACTATTGTTTTGAAGCACTTTGAGAAATTTATACTATTCGTTCGCTCGGTCCTAACCTACATAAATCATTTAATTTGTAACCTCTATAGAAACTTATAGAAACTATGCTGGAACCACTTAACTTGCAACCCTGTAGGAGCTATATAAGAACCTTATCCCTAATCGATGGATGTGGACGTGTATTGTGCACGGCACAAACTGGTAAGTAAAAAAGGTAGGAGTGCCAGTGTGCCACTGATCAAACCAAGAGGAGATAAAGCATGGAGCCATGGAGTACTCAGATGTCGGTTGGAGTTAGCATGCCTTTCTGTCGGCAATGATGTGTAATTAGAACGTAGCAGTATGATCATAGACGTCCTTAGTTCATGATGCGTGCAACTGCCACGGCTTCAGCTCAGGACTGTACCGTGCATGCAAAAAGAAATGCAGAGGACTCTATCGAGCCTGATGCAGACATGCTGTACCTCTAGTCCATTGTCAAAGCATGAATGCCATGAAAGAAGTTATCGACAAGATTTGGTCCGTGAAACAAATGTCCTAACGCCGGTCCTTATCCAATGTCAAATCACGAAAATGAACACAAACGGTCCAGCTAAACTTGGCGCAAAAAGACACAAATTGTGCTATTCCCTTGAGGTCATTCTCATTCTCAGTGCAGCAACAAACCTATTCTAAATCATTCCATATCATTTAGATACGACTTTAGAAATAAACTCCTCAATACAATATATCTAACAAGTGGGCCACTCAATAAATACACTATATTTTATTTATTTTCTACTCAACAGACCCTACTTGTCAACCAATAGACAAGGCCACAACCAACTCACGGTCTCTCGCTGTACGTCCCAATCTCTCCACATCTCCGTTACCACAGCCTATTCCCCCTCTTTTTTGTCACAACCGGCGACCATATCTGAGCTGGATAAAGTAACGGCAACGGGCCTGAGGTGGCATGGAGCTTAGCGACGTGGAGCTCAACAAGAAGTTGTGACGGTGGCATGCAGCAAGGCAGCAACGTAGGCTCCCAGTGGCGTGGCGGCCCGATACTTCTTCGGCATTGGTGCCTTCTTCGGCTTCGTCGCCACCGGTGGGCGACCGCTTTCAGGACACTGGGCCCTTTAAGAACTTATCTGGGAGGCACAACACAACCAAAGCCTCAGCCCGATTCTCAGTTTCTTTTTCTTGGAGTTCGACTCTCAGACTGTATTCGTCGAGACCCTCCTCACCGGCGTGAAATACCAGAGAGTTTTACGTGCATACCGTACTAGCCATATAATTAGTGGTGTACATATATTTACAACTTAGAGATAACATTCATACAAAATATACATGTCATAAATACAATAAGGCTTTAAAGGCTAAACAAAATGCAGCGAAAAAGTAGCAGAAAACAAGATCTCGTGGTTAGCCTATAAGTGTCCACAAGCAACCAACAAGGATTAAACCCTAGAAAAGCTCGTTATTGTAGTCCCGGTAACCTGCGATAAATTATGAGTCGTCACGAACTACAGCTTGTCCAACCTCTTAATATTAACAAGCAAGGGTAAATGCATTTATACTCATCAAGACTTGTATCAGAATTATAAGTTGATTGGCTATATCAAAGGAGGTAGTTATTCTACTAGTTTCTTTCAATAAAGCGAGATTTAATCAATAATAACAGGTAGTAGATTATAAACGAAATTTGTAAAGAGCAGTTGACAAGGATGTAACAAGTATATGATATAAATAAGAGTTACTCACAATCCTGCGTGATTGTAATCCACGATCCATTCCCTGCCATACCTGGTATAACATCTGAAACGAGGCTACCTACCATTTTCCAATTCAAGCCTTTTTATTAAAAACATAAAATCTAAGTAGTGTCAATGCGTACCAAGTCTCTCATGACTACAAGCATGGCTTTTTAAAAAGATTTACGCTCCATAAAACTGTACAACTTTACCCACAAGAGATGATCAACTCTCACTGCCGCTATTTTCACACTTTCTTTGGCTTTTGGCAGAGATCAAAATACGTCTTCTCTGCTAGAAGGCGTAATCTTTATGCCTTCAATGTCACACCCTCCTTTTTCATTTTCAAGATTTTCTCAATCGAGCTAAATTCAAATGCTTATAACTTTTGCATACAACTCCATATCGAATAAAACCATTTTCTAATTTTTTAAATCATACTCTTTATTAATCTACAAAAATATTTGAATTTGAGTTTTGCAAAAAATATTTGAATTTGAGTTCTGCTTGTATTTGTTTAGTTCTGATTTGTGCTTTTTGATATGATGCACGTAGACACCAACGTCCTAAAGACTTCCATCGTCGAACCACAAGAAGACCAAATGTTCAACGAGCAAAGCAAGAACCCTTTTTGTTCATATTTACACCCATATTTCACATTATATAGGTTGTGTCTAAAACTATCATGCATACATATAATTTCGGTAAAAATTGCTATATTGATAAGGATGATAGACATCTAATTGTTACATTCACCCTATCTTGACAAAATTGTTGCCTTCACTATTGTCACTCCAGTAACACTATTTAATATCCGTAAATATTAAAAGTAGAATTGTAGAGTACAAATGATCGCTAGATGCTTATCTTGGATGATGATCAAAATGTTCAAATGGAAAATACTTGTGATATAGCCTACAATCGCATGTCTGGAATGTGACTGACCTAACATAATAAGTTACCATAGACTAGTAGCAAACCTACAAGTGGTAACTGATAGGTGGTTTTGGGCTAGTGCAGGCATGGAGGGTGTACTCCATGATTCAAAGGAACCTTGCTGGGTAAGCATGGTTTAACAAAATAACATTTAAGCTTTTGGATGTTGGAGGGGTACTCCTCATCCTAAAGAGGGAATCAACAGGCAATTTGTTGTTAGTACCAACAATATAGACGCTTTGTCATGATCTCTTAGTCGCACACTAAAGGAAGCGTGTCATATCTGACATTATGGGATGATCATGTCGTGTAAGTAAAGAAATACAACCTCTATAGAGTGTAAATCTATTAGAATAGCCACATCTCCGGTCTTGGACATTGCTTAGTGATATCCCACAATAAGTTTATTTGTGTCGGCGTACTTTACGCCAAGGTACCCTCTCCGCCACTATCAGGTGTGCAACGCTGGGCGCATCTTGTCGCGTGCGTGGCGCAGTGGCGGCTTCTTGCAGGCGGGCGAAAGGTGTGGGCGACCAAGCCTCGACGAAAGTCGCGTGGGATGGACAAAGCACGCCGACGGGCGGGCTATGTGGTCGGTCGATGGAGCCCGAAGGTACCGGGGGTACGCTGCCGGTCAAGCGTGAAGGCATACATCGACGGAATGGGGAAGCTCCGCCTCGAAAGTCTTCTCCCTCGACACCCCGTGTCAGAACCATTGAATACGTGTGGCTCTGCTGACGACACGATAGCTTATCCCTCTGTCGTCCTACACCTAACCCGCCCCATACAAGTCATTCCCGAGCGGACTGGGCGGAGTTGGACGATGGTGCAAAGAATGACACCAGAGGATGGGGCTACAGCGACTGATGTAATAAATGAAGTGTAATCATTGTGATGTCATCCTTCTCACATGCCTGAGCCAGCCCGGCCTATATAAGGGGGGTTCGGTGCATGGGAGAGAGGGAGGAGGAACAACGACAAGAAACGACAAAAGGACTTAGAGCCGAAGAAAGCTAAGAGAGAACAAGAGAAGGAGAGCACTGAGAGAGTTCAAGAAGAACCCGGAGTGTGGATTGTGCACTTGTAATCCCCCAAAACACATTAACAAGAGTAGAAGCAGGACGTAGGGCTGTTACCCACATCGAGGGCCTGAACCTGGGTATATCGGCGTGTTCTTGAATCCTTGTCTACGTAGATCCCCCGAGAGAGCTCGTAGGTGTCCACCCATGAAGATCCCCTCTATCGAACCTCGGACTTCGTCGAGGCATAATAACTGGCCGGCGAAAACCACCAACAATTTGTATTTTTAAAATTGACTGGGAATGTATGTGTCGGCGGTTTTCGCTGGCCAGCTATTATGCCTCTAAAAGGACCGGGATGTCGCCTAGAGGGGGGGTGAATAGGCGAATTTAAAATTTTTAAACTAAATCACAATAAACAGTAACTTCGGAGTGTCCGAATCAGACTTCGGACTGTTCGAGTAGTTCGGATAGTCCGATGTTTATTCGAATAGTCTGAGTGTCTTAGAGCAAAATATTTAAAAGGTAAATCTAGGCTATTTAGAGGATATCACCTGCACCAAATAGAGTTAATTAGCCTAGAATACCTACAGGAGATGAATAACCAACAATTTCCTTCACACGTAGCAAATCACCACTTAAATCGCCAAGATTTGAATCAATCACAACAAGGGTAAAGAGAAAATCCAAAACTCTAGGACAAAGACACAAAGATTTTACCCCGAAGTTCAGATCCTTGAGGGGATCTTACGTCTCTGTTGAGGCGGCTCAGTCACACTTGAGTCGGGGTCTCTTTCAACTCTCTTCCGGTGTTGCACAAATGCACTCACTGGTCTTTACTCCTTGATTCCTTCCCTTACGGAGGCGGAATCGGCCTTCACAAACTTCCCACGGCCAACCACACAAAGCACCGGTGGCTCGTAAGCGACCTCCTAGCCGTCTAGGAGTCCTCAACCTCCAAGAGTAACAAGTACTCACGAAGAACGAACTTGGAGATGAACTCAAGTGCTCAACAACTTAGATCCCACTCAACCTTAGCACTTCGCTCCTCAAACTCTTCCCAACCCTTCTCACCAAAGGGATCACTTAGATCTAAGAGTAAAGAGGTGTTTTTAGGGGCTCAAGGATAAGGAGATGGCTTCTCAAATCTGCAGGGTAACGGCCTCCCCAAAGTTAGCAAGGAGGAGGCTTTAAATAGAGGTCCCCAAAAACTAGCCGTTTTAGATTAGGTCCGAGTAGGTTCGGATACTCCGAATGGGTTAAGAATACTGAGACAGAGAGACCCAGCTCGGACAGTCCGAAGTATTCGGATACTCCGAACTCAATTCGGATAGTCCGAATAGGACTGAGTAACCCGACGAAAACGAGCATAACTTTTGACTCGGGCCGATTTCAGTGATCTTGGACTCTACGGAAAGCTAAGAACGAGAGCTACACAAACCACAAGATATCACTGCCTAAATCCCAAAGGATAGGAGTATAATTCACAAAGAATCCAAGAGAGACCTTAAACTCTCACTTTCCGACTCTACTAACACTTCTCTCCCTCACACCAAACCACCTACACCTAGGTGTACAAGATGTGACTTATGTCTCTCAAACTTTTGACAAGGATAGATCACTTGAGCACTTGACACATCTAAAAGTCATTCGACGTCGCATCCCTCTTAATAGTACGCAATCCTTAGACTCAAATTAAATCAAAGATAATACAAATCTAAAAATAGTCACTTGTCGTCTTCTTTCTTAATGTCGGTGCATGAAGACCTTCACCATATAATTGATGACATCTTCGTCTTGTCCAACTTGACTCGATTCACCTCATGAGACTCTCGTCCTATCAACCTTGACTTTATCATCCCCTCTGACGATCTCCACGCCAAGTCGATCTTGATTTATTTCTCAACTCTTGGTGAGACCGCCGTCTTGTTGACCTCGACTTAACGGTCATCCTCCAAGATACCTTGGTCATCATACACACACGGGACCTAATTCTTTCCAAACCACTCATAAAAGACATTAGTCCCAAAAGCTCAATAGATATAAACAAGTTGATATTTGTGAGCAATTGATTACCACAAGTATTTCATATAAAGAAGCACAATATAAATGAAAACACTTGACATAAGAAATGTTCTATACTAAGTACATCATGATGAATATGTAATTGATCTATATGCACTAGAGAGATAATTGCCAATATGATGAATCAATTAAATTATGGCAAGGATCACAGTCATTACTTAAATGAAGCATATGATAGAATATACATGAATTGTACATGTGCAAATAATATTTGGAATAAGAGTAAATATGTGATCCAACTCTAGATTAAACTTCACTAAGAGAAGTGCATGAGAAGATACACAACTAAGACATGCATGCACCAAGTCAATCTATAGTAATGTGAAGTTTAACTCTAGTTAATACATGCATACTAAAAGCAAAGCACATAATGAACTCAAATGAATATATATGCACAAATAAATATGACATGAACTAATGTGCATATATATAATCAACATGTTACTTGGAGTTCACTATGCATTTGCACAAGAGGAATGCAATAACAAATATAGAAGGGATACCAAAATTGCATACCTTATCTTTGCTTACCCATCCCATTTGATTTTCCTCTAAATAGATGAGACTAATACTCAACTTGGTAACAAACATGTTAGTCTTATAGCAATATAATCATATTAGATGTTTGTCATTTGTTAAGCACTAAGTTAAGCATTTACACAATTACATAGGTTGTTATTATATGCGTTTGTTATTAATCACCAAAATAACATAAGTGTCTAGATGCACTTTCAGCCTCGAAGGGGTCCGAGGTTCGATAGAGGGGATCTTCACGGACGGACACCTATGAGCTCTCCCGATGGATCAACGAAGACAAAGATTCAAGAACACACCGATATACCCAGGTTCGGGCCCCCGATGTGGGTAACAGCCCTACGTCCTGCTTCTGCTCTTGTTGATGTGTTTTGAGGGGATTACAAGCGCACAACCTACACTCCGAGTTCTTCTTGAGCTCTCTTAGTGCTCTCCTTCTCCTGTCTCAATTGTTCCCGTTCGTCTCCCGTCCTCCGTCGTTCTCCTCCTCCCATGCATCGAACCCCCCTTATATAGGTTGGGCTGGCTCGGGCATGTGAGAAGGATGACATCACAATGATTACACTTCATTTATTACATCAGTCATTGTAGCCCCATCCTCTAGCCTCATTCTTTGCACCATCGTCCAACTTCGCCCGGTCCGCCCGGAAGTGACTTGTATGGGACGGGTTAGGTGTAGAATGACAGAGGGATAAGCTATCGTGCCGTCAGCGTGGCCACGCGCATTCAATGGTTCTGACACGAGGTGTCGGGGGAGAAGACTTCGAGACGAAGCTCCCCCATTCCTTCGATGTACGTCTTCATGCCTGACTAGCAGCGGACCCCCGAGTGCCTTCTAGTTCCGTCGACCGACCACATAGCCATGTCGCTTAGCGTCAGGGCCTGATCGCCCACCTGCTCGCCAGTCTGTCGTGCTTCGGCACCCGTGGCCCCTTCTCGACAGTGGCGGAGAGGGTACCCTGGCGTAAAGTACGCCGACAGTATGGATAGGAAATTTAGGCATAGTTGGCCGACAAGAGGATCTTGTTGAGTTTAAATGTTGTCGCAGGACGCCACTAGTTGTCTATAATACTTATGCTTTATTATTACCAGCTTATCAAATGTTAAATGATTTTACCAATTCTGTTTACAATCTACTACTTGTTGTCGAATAAATTTTGCTTTGTGCAAAACTAGAAAAACCTAGTAGGATAGCCTTTCTATTAACATAACCTTGCATACTATATACATTTGTATAGAAGTCTTAAGAGTACAATTTTCGTACTCAACCGTTGCTTATTGAATATATTCAAAGGATGGAATTGAAGATTCGTCATGCAGACACTTTTATGTTGCGGGCTTCGGTGACGAACAGGACGCTTTCTAGGTTGCCCCCAGTTAGTTGTCTATGGAAGGGCTAGACACGCTAGCTAAGGTCTGTGATCTCGTCATTCCTACTTTCGTTGCAATCTTTTTTTGTATGATACTATTTGGCATGATGGCCCTTTTGTTGCAAAAAGTTGTTGGGTACTACTTAACTTCAAAAAGTAGACGAACGAAATATATGTGTTTCAATCATCTCGATGAGAGCATCATCATGAGAGCCTCTAAATTGGGATTTGAAGATGTCTTGGTCATTGAAAGCTCATGCAAAGGATCTTCAGGACCGTCGATTTTCCTGTTCAGGATCGAGCGAACTTATCCAAATGAATGGTGGAATGAAAAGTATGTAAAAATTTATGTTTTCCAACAAGGCAACACTTTTTCATGTACATCTGGAATATGGATGATTAGTTGCACAATACGTAGTGTTAGCGATGCAAAAGAGTAGGAAATGGCACTGCGAAAGAGTAAAAAGTACGTATAAATACAGCGCTAACAACCTCACCAAAGACCTGAGTATCCAACTCGTTGGAGGCTCATGCCCCATGAAACCCATCTACTGATGGGGGTACCACTGGCTCAGGACTCTCATGTGCCAAAGGCTCTGATGAGTTGTCACATACGATATCCACATACGAAAGAACCTCCAATAAAAGATGCCCCACCTTCGCTTTGCTAGCGAGGATGGTTTCTCAATGCCGTGGTTACTAGGGTTGAGCCGTTTGTACTCCTCACCATTTACGCTGGTGTGAATAAAAAGAGTCATTACTGGAAATAGTTTCCTGATCACTTTTGAACATAGATTAAAAGAAACCCAAAATAGGAAGGAAAAAACGTGGCAACGGTGCCGTGCCATCTGCAGGGATCACAAAACCGAAATTTAAAATTCGCTTCGAAATTTGCGGTACGGTTTTCGTAAAACCGCCCAAAAACCGTCAAAAACTGAAGGGTTTAAAAATAAAAAAAATTGAAAAAAATTAGAAAAAATCGAAAACCGTTCGGTTTTCTACAAAAACTGCGTTTTTTCACGAAAAACCGCTCGGTTTTCACCAAAAACCGACCCGGCCATTTGAATGTTCTTCGAAAACGGTTTTAAGCTGTTTTTCAACGAAAACCGCGGCCGCTAACATAATTTTTTTTATTTTTTTTAAATTTTATTTTTTAAACAAAATTAAAACGGTTTACCGAGCGGTTTTTAATTTCAAACCGGAACGGTAAGATCAAAATCTGCAGTTTTCGAACGATTTTGTAAACCATGGCCATCTGCCTCCAAGTTCCTTCTCAGATGTACATGCACGACTCGGCCATTTTCCTGGTCTCGTGAAGCGCCTGATCTCCATCCAACGGCTCAGCTGATACAGATATTCACCCACGCAAACACAAAGCTTTGTCGCCCCCGACTCCGCAGCGCCAACTCCCAGGAACTCTGTCGCACCCGCCCACGAACACCTGCCCTCCCCTATTAGAGGTGGGCACTGGGCTAGACTATTTTGGGTCGACACAAGGCACGCCGATCCAAGACGACCCACGACCTGACCAGACGCAGATCGTTTAAACTAAAGTCGGGCCGCCCTAAGACGGTTGTTCGGACCGTGCTTGGGCCGATACGGTCCGAAATAGGCACGCACCTGTGTTGTATGTGTGGGTGAGCAAATCAAGGAGTAAAGGAAGAAAACTATGGATGGACCGGAGAAAAGGAAGGGAATGCATCTATACGTTGTATGTGTGGGTGAGCAAATCAAAGAGTAAATGTATGGCTGCATGTATGTGACTAGAAGGAACAACTGAATCAAGAAAATCGAGAAGAATAAATACAATAGGATTTGTTTCGACCGGAGAAAAAGAAAGTACCAGACAGATAAAGAAAGAAATCAATCCATGATCATTTTCTCTTATAGTAATAGTATAAATGGATCGGATCTGGATCAGCACGGCACGAAGCAGGCACGAAGGGCAAATGGATCGTGCCTGGGTTCGTGGGGTTTAACCGGCCATCCGATCCGACACGATGGCGTGATGGCGACCCTCGCCACGATCCCAAGACGATTCCTTCCTGCGAGACGATAGGCCCGTGCCGAACCGACCCGACGCAGCACGACCGCCCACATATATCCCCTGCCCACCCCACTCGCCCCGTCGCCCTCCCTCCCTCCCTCTCCCCTTCCTTCCTCGCGATCTCGTCCTGTTCTTCCGCCATCCACCGCTCGCGCCCCCGAGGCCGCCGCGTGCAATGGTGGCAGCCGACCCCTCCAGCGAGCTGCTGGTGACGCCGAAGCCGGCGCCCAAGGATGAGGCCTCCTGCTCCGTGCCGACGCTGCCCAAGCCAACGGCGGTGTGCACCGACGAGATGCGCGCGGTGGCGCGCAAGCTCGCTGACCAGCCCGTACAGAACCCCGAGCCCGAGGTCTGGGCCGTCCTGACAGCCATCTCCAAGAATGCCCGCCTCCGACCAGAGGTCCCCTTCCTTAAACCCTAACCCAATTTTTCCTCTGTACCCAGCATTGCCATCACTGTGCCACGTTCCTGTCTTTGTTTTTGGCTGCATTGCTTGCTGCTTAGTCTATTTTATCGAAAAACTACGCAAGGGAAGAAGCAAGCATTTTTCTTTTTACCTAAGAAGCAGTTGCTGGCCTCCGTGTTTTTGGTGAAGTTCTTCGTTGCTTAATACTAGTACAGTAGTACTAGCCTAGCAGCTTTCGTTCTGCAAGTAAGCTATACTCGCAGCCAACAGCGTGCTTGCTCGGATGCTTAGTGCAAAGCAAGATTTCACCCTTTGCTTGCACGAAGTACAGAATGAAGTAGGCTTCTGGAAGATCGACAAAACTGCAGACAGCTCTTTTTGATTAAGTCTTAATCTGTGTCAGTGAGTGGCTTGAAAAATTCATGGCCTTTTATCTGTGTTACGCATGCCAGGATTGTAATAATGAGGCATAAATTTGCCGAGTTATCTGATTGGAGTCTTTTGGACCAACCGAAGGGAATGAACATTCTTTTAAGTGCTGACGAGCACTACATAGGAGGCATTATCGATAACCCCCGCTACAAGATTTCTGC
Source organism: Guadua angustifolia (assembly GCA_036346375.1). Lineage (NCBI taxonomy): Eukaryota > Viridiplantae > Streptophyta > Magnoliopsida > Poales > Poaceae > Guadua > Guadua angustifolia. The sequence continues at coordinate 2,312,334 of CM070504.1, read as the reverse complement.
TTTGTCGATCAGTGGGAGGCATTGCAGGATATATAGGGACACCATGTTGGGAGAGCTGAACCGCAATGAGCCTGTGCCTGTTTTCCTCAAGGACACAAGGTTTTTTTTGCTTCTGGATATTTCTCTTTAGAAACAACAAATAATTTCTTTTTCTTAAATTAACTTTTTATAGCACTGCAGCACGAATGGCACATACATCAACTGGACAAAGCTTAAGAAAACTTACAGCTCCGACTAAGCTTAATCATGGGACATTATATCATTTACCACACCTCCTCACGATGGTATGCTTCCCTGCTTATTCCACTTCCATTAATCCGATTCTCACAGGTATTTTTAGGGGTATGGTATTCATTGTCTAGTACCTTTTTGGTGCTATTTGGCTTGCTATTCTGTATCGGTATTTGTCGGCGTATTTCGCCAGACAGGACCCCGTCAACGAACAAGGTTGACTACTTCCAGGATGGAGGGTATGGTTCGGTAGAGGGCGTCTTCGTGGCCGGAAACCCTAATGGCTCTCGAACACGGGATTCCAGGGATCAACAGATCAATGAACGCGGTGATGTACCCAGGTTCAGGCCCCCAGCGCGGGTAATAGCCCTACGTCCTGCTAGATCTTTGTTGAGGAAATATGAAGGTGTTTACAGTAGTTTTTCTGGTCTCGAGGTTGGATGAGTCTTGGATCAATCCTCCAATTGTCCCCCCTATCCTATGCACCAGAGCGCCCTTATATAGACGGGGTTGGCCCGAGCAGGTAAGAAGGTGACGCTATACTGATCTACAACTCATTAATTACACCCATCATTCCAGCCTTACACCGACCCACGACTCATTTATTACACCCGTCGCTGTAGCCTTGTCCTTTAGACTCCATTTAATGCCGTTGCGTGGTTTCGCTCGGTCCGCCCGGGATATGACGCTCCTGCAACGGGTTTGGTGAGAGGTGTCAGAGGGATAGGCCGTCATCGTGTCGCTAGCAAAATTGTTCACAATCAATGCCCTGACACAGTGTGTCAGGGGAAGGAGACTTCGAGGCGAAGCCTTCTCCTCATTCCTCTGGTTGCCTTCGTGGCCTGACGAGTGGGGCCCGATCGCCCACCTGCTCGCCAGGCCGCCACGTGGGCTTCCCACCCGGCGGGCAAGGCATGATCGCCCACCTGCCCGTCAGGCCGCCACATAGGCTTACCGCCGGTGCGTGGCTTAATCGCCCACCGCCCGCCAAAGCCGCCACACGGGTTTCCGCCAAGCGAGGCGTGATCGCCCGCCGCCGCCAGAGGCCACGCGACCACACGGCCGCTCGCCCGACGAAAGCGGCGTGATCACCCGCCGCCGCCCGAGGCCACGCTGGCTTCCCGCCCTGCAGGTGGCATGGCCGCCCACCGCCACGGGCCGCCACGCTGGGCCAGGCCGCTTCTTGGGCCCACTAATTCTGCGGCGGAGAGGGTACCCCGGTGCAAAGTACACCGACAATATTATTAGAGCTTTGCTGCGCATGCCCCCCCTGCTGAATTACTTTTGTACACTTGCTCATGCTTGCTACTGTGATGCTCCTGTCTTGCATTGCACTATCACTGTTTTTATTCTGTACAAATCGATATTGCCTTTTACTGCCCATTTAAGTTATGTTGATTTTTACAGATGCTTCCTATGCATTTGTCTATTGTGAAGTTAATGCAGTCCGTTGCATATGGAATGGAGCTGCCATCCTTAAAAGAAAGTCAGGTGAGGGAATATGCTGTCTTATGATTTGGTGATTACATTTTCCAACGATATTAAAGTTTTGAGATATGTACCACCATTTTTTTATCCTAAGGCCATTCTCAATGCATAGTTTTATTTTCCAGTTTCCAAGAGTGCCACATCAGATTTTGTCTAGGTAACTGTGTATCTCAAGTTTCATCTAGATGAAACTCTCTCACCTCCCATGAAACTCTCTCTATCTCTCTTTTCATAATTACCTTGCCATGTCACCAAACATGATGATGTGTCATGTCATTTAATGAGAATGAAACTTCCACTGAGAATAGCCTAAAGGGGAGGTTGGTTCTGAAAGCAAGAGGCTAAAGGGTCTTGGCATTGGTTCTCCTGATGGTCCTGTTTCGCTGGATGATGTTCAAAAACTAGAAAAATCTAATGCTGTAAGTTGGCTCCTTCAAGATGGCGATAGTTTTTATTGCCTTTGTAGCTTCTAATTTTATCAGCTAAAATCCATACAGGAGCTCAGGGAACAACTCGGGGCACATGTTGTCACAATTGAGATATTGAGAACTGAAAGAAAAGTTGCTCAAACGCAGAATGAAAAGGTATCCACTAACATAAGGAATAGCCTGCCTGTGGTTTCAGTGTTACACGTACATGTATCCTGCCATAAGGAATTATCCTCTTGTACTGCATCGCATGGTGCCAATTCTAATGTTTCTCTTCTCTAGTCTTCTACTTATCGATGATGTTGCATATTCTAATGTCAGGAAAGTTTGCTACTGTTGCCAAATTGTCTTCATGGTTTCAATGTACCAGGTTAATGCATGTTTTACTTGCATTGAAATTGTCTTTTTGTTATCAAAGACCCCTTCCTATAACTAAGTCTTATGCAAATCTGATGATGTAGGAACTGAAGGAGTTAAAATAAACTATATAGCGTTCTTATCTTGATCAAACTAAATCTCTTCGGCTAGCATTAGAGGAGAAACAAAAACAACTAGATTATGTTAGCAGATTAAATACAGAGTTACAGAATTCCATAAAAGATCTGGATGAGAGGCTTAGTGCATCTAAGCAATCGCGTGCCAGTGCTGATAAGATAATTCATAGGTAATCTTCATAGCTGTTAGATCAATTTATTTTCATTGGTACTTTTTGACAATACAGAGGACCCTCATACTTTTTTCATTTTTCCCACTTACTAGTACTTGAAGATCTCAAATCTTAGGGCTTATGGTTTCCACAATATGTGAAACACTTCTGTTTGGAATGATGGATTTTGATAGGAATTCTAGAGGAATTGCTCCGTTTCCTACAAAATTCTTGTGATATTGGTGCACTCCAAACAGACCTATGTAGAATTTTCCATATAACACGTTTGATGCTCCAGGGATAAAGGGCTAACCTTATGAAAAGACATTCAGACATTTTCGTTATATATGAAGTCCAATGTTGACAACACTTATTTAGAGTTGAAATGTTTTCAGCCAGAAGGCAAACATATACGAGCTTGAGGGACAGCTAAGCGAGGAGAGGAACTTGGGAGTAGAGGAGCGTGATAAGGCTGCTGAAGACATAAAGTCTGCATTGCATAAAGTGCAAGCAGAGGCTCAAGAGGAAATTAAGAGACGGTCCGAGGCTTACCTTAGGTAACAATGCGAACAGAAAGAAGTTATTAGCAAGCTTCAGGTTTTACTTTTCTCTTCCAGTTCTAGGCAAATGTCAGGGTGACAAATTCATGTTTGTGACATCCTGTATTGAAATAATCTTTCACTTTTGTTTTCAGGAATTGGAAAAAGAGACTCATTTGCTTGTGGAAACATTTAGGTCCAAGCTGGTATGCTTTGGTTGCAAATTTTCCTTTGAACTCTTTCATTCCTCTACTGTACTACAATAATTTGCCTTCTCATGCAGGAAGACTCGCGAGAAAGCCTTGTAACATCTGAGAAAAAAGTAAGAAAGCTGGAAGCTCAACTTCAGGATGAGCAGCTTGTATCTGCTAATAATCGAAAGGTATCACCAAGTGCTTCACATGTTAGACTTTGTTTAAGTTGCATTGCATCCAAGTAATGTAAATTTGTTGTCCTTGTCAGGTTCGGCCAGCACTTTACCCGTCGTGGCCGCACCAGACAAGTTGTAGATCAATAAGTCTGTTTTGCATTACTTTCTAAGTTTAAAGAGTTTGAGTTTGTTACGAGTTACGGATTGTATTAGAGTCCAAATAGGAATTGTTATGCTTAGCATCGGCTATATAATAAGCCAACCATGAAAGCAATAAAGATCAAGCAGCAGGATATTTTCTGTTGCATCTTACCTCTTCTATTGTCGCGTGCGGCACGGCTTATCGCTTGACGCGAAGTTGTCAATCGCGACCGACAAGCGCCGACGGGAGCCCTTTGCTCGATAACCGGTGCACCACTACAACCTCCGGAGCGGCGCACATAACATCTTGGTATCAGAGCAACTCGCTGCTGGCGCCATGTCCAACGGCGATGGTGATCATCTTGAGGACTCCACGATCAAGGCGATGCTTCAGAACGTCCTCAATAAACTCGAAGACATATCAATGGTGCAAGATAGCCACTCGGCACTCATAGCCACGGTGAATACGAGACTGGATCGGCATGATTCTCGCATTACCAAATTTGATGACCTCGTCGCCGCGCAGAGGAGGGATGACGCGGTTGATAAAAATCCGGCCGACAAAACTCCGGTGGAGGCTGCCTACGTCGCACCGCTGCTGCGGGAGCCCAGTTGCTCGTCAGCGAACCCCAGTGGGTCTGCAATTCCGTGCCCTGGCAGTGGTGGCGGTATTGGTGTATTCGGCCCGCAATGGCGGCGAGCGGAGCGCGATGTTGCGTTATTCCGGACGGACGGCCTTCGAAACCTCACCTCTGGGAGTTTCCCATCTATGAAGGAGGGGATGACCCCATCTATTGGCTTAATACTTGCGAGCTTTTCTTCAAAGGCCAGTACACACCAAAGCAGGAGAAGGTTCGCACGGCGGCGTACCATTTGCGAGGCGAGGCGCAACAGTGGTATGTCCTCCAGGAGGAAGAGTCAGGCGAACCAACATGGACACAGTTCAAGGATTGCCTCAACTTACGCTTCGGGCCTCCGACCCGTCGAAACCATCTTTTGGAGCTCAAACAACTCCAGCAAACCGGCACATTGGCACGATATCAAAAGGAATTTGAATCCTTACTTCCGCGCGCCAATTTGCGTCAAGATCAGAAGATCGACATGTTTGTGGCTGGACTCAAGGAGAAGATTGCCATTGCTGTGGGATTAGCGGCTCCGCAGACCCTTGCGATGGCCATGAGTTTGGCTCGCGCTCACGAGCGCCTCCTGGACTTCGGCGAGACACGCCAGAGGCTGAAAACAACGCCTAAGACTAGTGGCTTCAAGACCGGAGCTTCTTCGACCACAAGCTCAGGGGGGTCGTCATCTTCCACTACTGCCAGCAAGGAAGGTGAACCCGTGTCAACAGGAGGTCGTTTCATTCGCAAGTTGACACGCGCACAGATGGAAGAGCGTCTTCTCAAAGGCCTCTGTTATAATTGTGATCACAAATATGCACCGGGCCACGTCTGTCACCAGCTGTTTCGCCTGGAGGTGGTGCCGGATTCGGAATATCAGGGTGACATTGATCCTGCCCCACTGTCTATATCTCTTTTGGCTCTCACTGGGATTGAGGCCCATCGCACCATGCGGCTTCCAGTTCGTCTCGGCGATCGTCAGCTTGTGGCATTAGTCGACTCGGGGTCCACCCATAATTTTATCGCCGAAGACATTGTGACTCGCGGTGGCATTGTAGTGGAGCCACCTTCTAATTCTCTTCGAGTCACGGTGGCCAATGGGGAACATCTCCAGAGCAGTGGCGTTTGTCGCCGCGTGCCAATACAGATTGGTTCCACTAGTTTCCTCTTGGATTGTTTTGCCTTGCCTATCCCGGGTGTTGACCTTGTGCTCGATATTCAATGGCTCCTGACCTTGGGCCCCATTACTTGGGATTTTCAGCACCTTACCATGACATTTTGGCACGGCGATCATCAAGTCACCTTACAAGGCACCACAAATCGGCCCACCGCCATGGCCGCATGGGCTACAAACACGACCGATCTTCTAGAGACATTATTGAATCAATATAAGGAAGTGTTTGAGCAGCCAAAAGGACTGCCTCCTTCGCGGGCATATGACCACCACATTCATCTCATTACTGGCACGGATGCAGTGGCAGTTCGGCCCTACGGTTATCCTCAATTACAGAAAGATGAGTTGGAGACGCAGTGTACTGAGATGCTGCGCCAAGGCATCATTCGTGTTAGCACATCGGCTTTCTCGTCACCGGTGTTGTTGGTCAAAAAGAAGGACAATTCGTGGCGTTTTGTGTTGATTATCGTGCCTTGAATGATAAGACCATTAAGGATAAATTTCCTATTCCAGTGGTCGAGGAATTATTGGATGAATTAAAGGGAGCCCGTTTCTTCACCAAGATGGATCTCCGTTCCGGGTACCATCAGGCGCGCATGCACCCCGATGATATACACAAGACAGCATTTCGTACGCATCATGGCCATTTTGAATTCTTGGTTTTACCTTTTGGCCTCTCCAATGCCCCGGCCACGTTTCAAGCACTGATGAATGATGTCCTTGGACCTTTCCTCCGCCGTTTTGTGCTGGTTTTTCTTATTATATTCTTATCTACAGCATTTCTTGGGCGGAGCATCTCTGTCATATTCGTCTGGTACTGCAAGCACTTCTCCAGCATAGTTTGGTTCTCAAGCGTTCCAAATGTTCTTTTGGTACATCTTCGGTGGAGTACCTTGGCCATGTTGTTTCCGCTGCAGGCGTTGCTATGGATAAGCGTAGGTGGCGGCGATGGTCGATCGACTCGACCGACGGTCCCGGCGATCCGCTTTCGGTTTGGTCGGATATTATCGGCGCTTTATCGTCAATTTTGGTGCAATCGCTGCTCCTTTAACACGGCTTCTACGTAAGGAATCCTTTGTCTGGAGTGATGAAGCCGGCCATGCTTTTCAGGCTCTCAAACAAGCTCTCGTCTCCGCGCCTGTGCTACAGCTTCCCGACTTTAATAGCTCCTTCATCATCGAGTGTGATGCATCTGGATCAGGCTTTGGCGTTTTTCTCCATCAAAGTGCGGGACCGATTGCCTTCTACAGTCGGCCGATTGCAGCACGCCATATCAAGCTAGTGGCCTATGAACGGGAGTTGATCGGCTTAGTGCAGGCAGTGCGGCACTGGCGACCCTACGTGTGGGGCCGTCCCTTCATCGTCCGTACTGACCACTACAGCCTTAAGTTCCTTTTGGATCAACGATTGTCCACAATACCTCAACATCAATGGGTGAGTAAATTGGTGGGCTTTGATTTTGCGGTTGAGTTTCGGCCAGGCCGTCTAAACACAGTGGCAGATGCATTATCCCGCAGGGACGGTGAACATTCTGATGCGTCCCTGCATGCCCTGACAGTACCATCTCTCTCCATGTTTGATGACCTTCGTCATGCTTTACCGTCCGAGGCAGTATGGACATCTACCCTCGCCGACATATAAGAAGGACGTCTCACTACACCTTGGTCAATCCGTGATGGGCTCATTCTATACAAGGATCGTATTTTTGTGCCAGCAGCTTCTACTTTTGTACCAACAATTGTGGCTGGTTGTCATCACAAAAAGCAAAGTGAAAAATCTCCATGAGGGGTACAAAAGACTCTTACTCAAGTTCGGTCTGATTTTCATATCCCGGGGATTCGCCGGATTATACAAGACTTCATCCGCGATCTTTTTTGCTTTGCTTTTGTACCAACGCTAGCACAACAAGATCGATCATCTTCATCATGGCGGCTTATTGCAACCCTCGAGGTACCACAATCGGTCTCAAGTTTTCCTCTTTCAAGTGTCTTAACAATAGGAGCATGCGACGTGAGTGAAGCGTTCTAAAGATTTTTCAAGTAATCAACCTTTAGAAAGAGTTAAACAATTATTACGAGAGAACATCCACTTTTTTCTTTTTGTTTTGCGACAAGTTGAGCATGAAAGAACCTCATGAGTAAGCATAGCATCATCATTTGAGAAACCCTAGCATTTGCATCATGCAACTTCAATTCGATATAGAACATTTAGAACAATGAGTTGTATCATGCAAATCAACAGTTGAACGACTAGCATTTTTCATATGTTTCTCTTTTTCTTACCTTGCTCTAGCAAAGAAACATGGACATTCCTTAAGGCAATAACTTCAGATTGTAACACATCACAAGATTTGCAAGAATCATCATCGAAATTAAAGATCTAAGTCTTGCAATTTGAATTGGAACTATCAATTTCTAGATCTTTTCGACATTGCTATGGATTTCATTGAAGGTCGCCTCAACCTAGAGTCTAGATCATCCATGGTCAATGTATCCAAATCAGCAGTTTGATTGATTGCGATAACAACCATCGCCATTCAGAGTCGAGATCTCAAAATCTTACTAATCCCTATGAGCATAACGGATCAAATTCTTTTTGATTCCTTGAAAAACCAAGTTTTAGCTTTAGCATTTAAATCAACGCGTCGCTATTATCATTAAGAACATCATATGCGATGAGAAAATAGTCATTCTAACAATCGGTTGACATTGCTATGGATTTCATTTCAAGACAAAATAGTCATTCTAACAGTGGTTGATCGTTTTTCGAAGGCCGCTCATTTTATTCCCTTGTCTCATCTTTACACGGCGGCATCTGTGAGTCGAATTTTCTTTGACAATATTGTGAAACTCCATGGTATACCATCATCCATCGTAACTGATCGGGATGTGGTGTTTACTAGTGTCTTTTGGCAAGAGCTATTTCAGCTAGCAGGCGTTCGCCTCAATATGAGCTCGGCATATCACCCTCAATCCGATGGTCAGTCCGAGGTCACCAATAAAATCATCGCCATGTATCTGAGATGTTTCACTGGTGACCGACAGAAACAATGGATCCGTTGGCTTCCATGGGCAGAGTATTGTTATAACACTTCTTACCAATCCTCATTGAAAACAACACCGTTTCGAGTGGTCTATGGCCGTGAGCCACCTTCCCTCCGTTCCTATGTTAAAGGTGAGGCACGTTCACCGGCTGTGGAAGCGCAAATGATGGACAGAGATGAATTCCTATCAGAGGTGAGGGATCGCCTCCTCCAAGCTCAGGCATCCGCAGCTGCTTACTACAACCACCACCATCGTGATGTGCAATTTGACGTTGATGATTGGGTATGGGCGATGGTCAGATTCCCAATTTCCGTCGTCGAATCCATCATGATCTCTACCTCGCGTATCTTCCGGCAAGCTCAGCTCCCGTTTCTATGGGCCGTATCAGATCATCGATCGCATTGGGATGGTGGCTTATCGACTTCGTTTGCCACCCGGAGCTCACATTCATGATGTGTTTCATGTTGGCCTTCTTAAGAAGTTTCATGGGACCCCTCCTCAAGTACTCGCGCCACTGCCTCCTATGGCGCATGGCCGTGCTCTACAAGTTCCTGATCAAGCTTTGCGTGGCCGTGTGGTACGCGGTCTCCGCCAAGTGTTAATTCAATGGAAGGATTCGCCACCTACGCAAGCAACATGGGAACATGTTCACAAGTTTCAGCAATTGTATCCTGATTTCCAACTCGCGGACGAGTTGTTTTTAGAGGAGGGGGGAGATGTCAGGTTCGGCCAGCACTTTACCCGTCGTGGCCACACCAGACAAGTTGTAGATCAATAAGTCTGTTTTGCATTACTTTCTAAGTTTAAAGAGTTTGAGTTTGTTACAAGTTACGGATTGTATTAGAGTCCAAATAGGAATTGTTATGCTTAGCATCGGCTATATAATAAGCCAACCATGAAAGCAATAAAGATCAAGCAGCAGGATATTTTCTGTTGCATCTTACCTCTTCTATTGTCGCGTGCGGCACGGCTTGGCCGTGCGGCCGCAGTGTCAACGGCGCCGACCAAGCGCCGACGGGAGCCCTTTGCTCGACGACCGGTGCACCACTACAACCTCCGGAGCGGCGCACATAACAGTCCTTAAATTGTGTCTAACATATTCTCTCCCTTCTTTCCTCTTGCAATTGCAGAAATCAGATAATCTGGAAACTGAACTGAGAAAACTCAAGAAAGAACTTGAAAATGAGAAGGTAGAAAAAAAATGTTCCAGTCACATGATGGGACTCTTTCTGTTTCTCTGATATTTCCATCACACGAACAAATCATTTGTGCTTTTGCTTCTGGTTGCTCATGGCTTCAAAATTTTCTCTTGTTATTTCCATATAAACAATTGGGCTGCAAACTTTCCTGTATTCCATACACCATGCATCGTTTTGAGGGTCCCACTCCTTTACTTAAAAAACTGACAATACATGTGCTTCTGTTAGCAGGCTGCTCGGGAAGAAGCGTGGGCAAGGGTCTCAGCTCTTGAGATTGAAATAGCTGCTACACTTAGAGATCTATCAATTGAGAAACAGAGGTACCAAGGAGCTAGAGAAAGAATTATTTTACAGTAAGCATCTTGTTTCAGTTAATCAGTTCCAAACAGAGGCAATAAGAATGAGAGTTTGTGGAACTAATGTTATCTTCAACCCTTTCGTTTTGTTTCCTCTGTTGCTTACTTCAGAGAGACTCAGCTGCGTTCTTTCTATTCAACTACAGAAGAAATATCTGCTCTATTTGCAAAACAGCAGGAACAGCTTAAAGCTGTGCAGAGAACTTTGGAGGATGAAGAGAACTATGAGAGCGCCTTAATGGGTGTTGATCTCAATAAAGTGCCACTAGCAACTGTAACCGCTCACGATGCTCGTGTAAAGCCAGTAGACTACTCAAAAAATACAATGGAAGCTTCTGGTGCTTCAACAGAGAATACCCAGGCAAGTGAACATAGTTCCAGTGATGAAGATGCCAACATGACCGAGCAGCAGGATGGTGGTACCAGAATTGAGAGGGGAGCACTCAAGACTTGAGTGCACTAGTCCAGAAAGGTCAGCAGAGAGATTCAGGTCTGATTCTTAGGTGATCTCGCAGCTACAGCTCCTGAGCAAGGGCCAACAGATACTGAGCAAGTTCCGGAGACAGAAAGCCAAGCTGGTAACATTGGCTGCAATGATCAGAATTCATCTCTTCAAAGATGCAGCGAAATGGCAGGAGATAATACGCAGCTAGAGGATGAAGCGCAGCCACATGAAAACAAGGAATCTGCCTTGATTCCCAAAGACAGAGGGCATCTACTAGTAAATTATGAACCAGCCCCAACCCACAAAGATGGCATCGGTCAATGTTCCAAAGAAAAACGTGAGGCCGTGAGGGTGACTGCTCTGAGAGCAAACCTGAGGACACACAGGTGGGAACTGTCTTTACAGCTGATCTGTTGGCCTCAGAAGTTGCTGGTAGCTGGGCAGTGGAAACATCCCCGTCTGTCAATGGGGAGAATGAATCTCCTAGGAGCTTGGGAGATGTGGCTGCTGACCACGCCGGTGGACAGGACAATAACGTCGGAGGAAGTGCAGCAGCTGATGCTTTGTTGAATTCTGATGGCCAAGCAGCTGGCAGCCAGAGTAAATATTCATCATGGCATTGCCAAAATAACTGATCATCGTGTTATTAATGCTGTGATTGAAATTGTTAATCCTGAATTCAGATGGTGATAGTGATGAGGCCATGGTTGATGATTCTGTTGGATAGGCTACAAAAGAATTGAATTTCCTCATAAATATCTCATCCTTTTAAATAATGCACCACCCTTTGGGGTATGATCTTGTATCATTTTGTTTCCTTATTTATGCAATTTGTTAGTCATGTTTATAATTCTTTGTATCCATATTTGTACAACCTGAAATATCTGGTGCTTACTGTAAATGTTTGACATTGTTATGACCTTTTTTTCGTACATCTCTTTTCAATTGAGCGGCTATATGTAATTAGAAAGCTCATGGGGAAAAAAACGAAATGTAACTGCTGGGAACCGGAAATGCATTGGATAAACTAGAAATAAAGGTGAAATAGCAAACGTTCTAATTAAAAGTGCCATGTTTACCACTTTTTTGGTAATTTTTTAAGATTGATAAATGTAAGTATATCCTCAGGTAACCAAGCTAACACAAAATGCTCGACAAACAGATGCTAGTACAAAAGAATAATACTCGACAAGCAGACGCTAGTACAAAAAAATATTTATCAGCTACGACTTCATCAGTTTGGTAACTCGAATAACATTTGTATCATGCAAAGAATCAATGAGCATAAAAAAGTACAAGCAGGCTCATCACCTGGAAAAATACAAGGTGATTATTAACGATATTAAAACAAATTAGTTAGGAAATCATATGAATTCAGCTCATCTTAACCAATTTTCCTTTTTTTCCCCATGAACAAGTCCAAAATGTCTCTGTAATCATTCTTTTGAATCATGGTTCTTCGCTGCGCCGTTCTGCTGGGGCTGCGGCTGTTGCACTTGATAGAACGATATCGATGCAGCCTGCTGCTGCAGTTGAAGCATCTGATTCTGAACATTGAGTTGGGTCTGCTGAGCTAGACTGTCCGAAGGGCAAGAATCGCCGAGCTCCGCGGTCGCGATCTTCAGGCGTTGGACTTCGGCTGTCAGTGCCTCATTCAGTGCTGTTCAGCATGAGAAGGGAAAAAATGAGCATTAAAACCATGTAACCACCTCCTAAACTCTGTTGATGATATGCTTTTCTTAACAAAAATTCTTGATGACATTGGCATGCATTGTTCGTTTGTTCTGGTGCATTTTTTTGTTTACAGGCCGAACTGGTCAAATTAGAACAGAAATATAGTAACCGCGTTCGCAAATGTACTTGTGATGGATTCAGGTTGTGTTAAATGCAGTGGCCATCCTAGATAGATTCGTAGGAAATGGGGACTCGAACTAAGGTATCACATGGCATCCGAGGAGATACAATTGAAACTATGAAAGATCTGAAAACGAGGGTGACGCCGATGTCTGTCAGAGTCACCGCAGAATTTGAATACTCCGGCCAAGACATTCTACTACATGCTAGCAACTGACATCATCAGAGAAACAATGTTCTATCTGAATAGAGGAGAGAAAAGCGCAAGCAAATCTTCGTTCTCGGATGATTGCTCAAGCGCATCCTCGCTGCTAATACATGCTAACGACTACCGGTATTTTGCGAGCGACACATATCAAAATGCAAACCACAAAATACCGAGCCGGCTACGGGCTACGACCAAATGCCAAGATGGAGGAGTCTATGGCCAAGAATTCAGATCCGTGGCCGTGAGCGCACGCGCTAGGACAAACGAACATGTCAACGTCAATAACTTGTCCAAGACTATCTAGTGCCGAGCCGGAGCACAAGGCGGGAGCAGGTAGTGAGGTTAAGGCACGCACCGTCGCGCAGCTGCGCCTGCTGCTCCATGGCCTGCAGCCGGAACTTGAGCTCGTTGTTCTGCGTCGCGAGCCCCGCCGAGTCGCGCTGCGAAATGGAGAACAACAATGAGTTTGAATCGACGTAAGCCATGTGAATTTCACAAAAATGTTAAGAGACAATACCTGCAGGAGCGTGAGCTGCGCGGAGAGCGTGGTGGCCTCCGTCTGCAGGATCTGCACTTTCTGCTCCAGCTCGGCGATGTACCGCATCCTCCGCTCCTTGGACTGCGCAGCCGATCGCCTGTTCGCCAGCACCCTACGATCAGACCAAGAACTCAGCTCAATTGGCAGCACATTGTAATCGCTAATCGTTTGCAGGCAAGAACAACTTTTGTGGCGATCGAGAATTGATTACCTCTTGACGCGCTTGGGGTCGGCGAGCGCCATCTCGGCCAGCTTCTCGTCGGCCATGATCTTCTTCATCTCGACGGGGGTGAACTCGCCGCTGCCAAACTCCAGTCTGAACCTGTCGGGCCCCGGGCCGACGCCGTTCGCCGCCGCAGCAGCACCGGCCGCGACGTTGAGCTTCCCCATGAGGCTGTCCATCGACAGGCTCCTGGCGTGCCGGCCCAGCGGCGTGCCGGCCGGCTCCCCGGCTGCGCTCCTCTTCACGCCCTCCCTCCTGTCTGCCCAGAGGCGGATCCCACAGCCGCTGTCGGCGGCGCACTCCTCAGACTCGTTCTCGCTGCTGTCGGCGCCGTTGGTTTTGATGCTGCTCCCGCGGCTGTCCCCGTCGTCGTGGCGGTCGTCCGAGGAGTTGAGCCCGTCCAGCCCCTCCAGGTTCAGGTACGCGCTGAACAGATCATCGCCGCCGTTGCCGTCGCCGGGGTGGCCCCAGCCGGTCCCCACCTTGGGCTGCGGCAGCTGGTGTCCGCCCAGGCCGGACGGCGGGAAGTACCCGTACTGGACGTCGCTGCGGGAGCGGCGGTGAGCCTTGCGCGGGGGCAGGCCGCCCCCCGCGGCCGAGTCCTCCATGCACACGTCGCCCGCCGCGCGCTGGCCGCCGAACGCCTGGGGCGGCGTGGGCGGCAGCCCCGGCGGCCTGGGCTTGGCCGCCACGGTCGGCTCGACCACGAAGGACGCCCCCATCGGCAATGACATCCCCGGCCGCACCTGCACCTGCACGTTCTGCTGCTGCATCAGCGCGGGCGCGCGGGCGTCCCCAGTACCGTTCATGCTTCTCCCCGCGGTGCCCGCAACGCGAAACGCGAGATCCCGAGGGTGCGTCGGTATGAACTCAACTCTGCTGCGTTCGGACGCGGTGGAGTGGCGGCGGCGTCGTGGTGCAAACTCGCAGCGCGGTGAGGGTCGAATCGAGTGGGTTGCCCGGGGGCCCGGGCTGGGATGGGACGCTTTTAAGGGTATTTAATCGTCGTTTGGTGACGATCACTGTGAGCAGGGAAGGGGTTCCTGTGCAGCGTTGGATCTCTTTCCGCGAGTGAAGGGTTCCTGTGCAGTTTAGTGACTGTAACTTAAGTAGCTCTCAATTCTAAAGTCGTCTAATTTAGCTAACAAACGGTCCAAATCGTTGAACAATATACTCAAAAGATGTGGACCGTCGCATTTTAATTCAACGGTCTATGCGCAACTTGAGACTATATTGGATCTCTTTCGTGAGCAAGAGTTCACTACTGGACAACCGCACATCACAGATGGTTCACAAATCGCATTACAGACGGTTTTGTGAACCATCTGTATCGAAGTGTCAGTGATGACAATAAGTTATTACAGACGATTTTTGAACTGTCAGTGAAAATTAACATCACAGATAGTTCTATCCTAGAACCATCTGTGATGAGGGCTCATCACAAACTATTCTAGTCTAGAACTGTCTATGATATGCCATTGTCACACTAGATGACATGCCCTTTGAAACAAAATGATTACATAAAAATATAGAACAATATGCCTTATTATTCAAGATACTGTCTAAAATTATATAATGTAATAAAAACACTATATTAAGATGTAAAAGATTTTAATCAACACACTTCAACATATGTGAGAAGTAGACTCGAATAGAAAGTGTCCAATTTTACCATGTCTTGGATAGCTGAAATTTAGCTAGCTAGACACCTAGCTAAATTTTGGCTATCCAAGTTATGTTAAAATTGGACACTTATCTAAATTTCGGTTAAGAATGAGACTCTAGATGTTTCAGTGACATACAGAGATTCTTTCAAAATGTTAATATGTTCTGCAATCATTGAATATCTTGATATGAAACAACAGGCAGGAACTAATAGAATATTAAATAACTTGATATGAAACAAGACAGAGTCAAGTTGATGATATACCCGCTGAGTAGATGGACACGTAACAAATTTAGAAATCAATAACCATGAAGGCCTTTGATCTTCCTTTTGATGAGAAGCAATTCAAGAGCATGGCAACTTGTCAGCATGAACACATACAACATCAATTTTTCTAAAATAAAACAGATACGAACTCTGATGTATTCAAATGACATAATCAACCTAAAATCATATTAATTTCAATATTTGTATGTTATGTAAATTCTTACCAAAATTCTGTTCTATCACTATTTTGATAACTCGAAAGTTGCCTGAGTTATTAAAAAAACGAGATTGTAAATGAAAAGGTAAACTCATATGGCCACATTAACTTTAAGGTAGCAGCTAATTAGAAAACCTGATCTTGCAGACAGGAGAGAGTTGATGAGTACTTGTCTCCGAGATCAAACTCCACAGGATGAACCCATCATTCCCTCCCCATGCTGAGATTCTTGCAGCATCTAGGTCGGTCGAGTGATTGAATCATTTCATGCTCATGTGGAACCAGCTCGATGGTGTCGCACTCCTCCAGGAACCACAGCACGGTGCCGACCGTCCCACCGCTATCCACCACTGCGGTGTGCGTCCTGGCGATAGTGGCCTCGTAGAGTTGCAGGCCCTTGGCCCGCATCCAGATCCTGGTGTCTCCGACAGCGCACGACACGATCCCAAGTACCAGGGGCGATGCGCATAGGGTGAGTAGAATCCAGCAAAGGGGAAGAGGAAGATGTTATCAATCGGCGCAAGGAGGAGGAGGAAGGAGAGCAGCGCTGCGACGACTAGGGCGCCAACCAGTAGTTGGTGGGGGTGAGGTCAGGGGGATGCCGTGGGGTAGGGATGTCGGGGGGAGAGACGGCGCATGTGGGGCTAGGTTAGGGTTTGGGCCCAGGGAAAGATGACGCGAGCCGGTAAATATATATTGAGATCCAAATCACAGACGATTTTTGGCTAAAATTGTTTTAGCAAAAAACCATTTATGATGTGCCCGAGTCACTGACTATTTTTACAAAAAAACTTTGGTTTTCAAACGAAATTATAAATCTAGTTCTCTTCTTGACTGCGAAAGGATTGAAAGATGATATGTGTCACCTGTTATAGTATAGGACTGTTGACTTACCGTGGTCGAGAAAAAAGACAGATTTACAGTTTCGTTCGAATAAAACCCGAACTTAAAAAAAAGGTAAGCCAATAAGCCAGAAAAAAATGCTTCTTTGTTTCCTTTCTTGCTCTCCTTGGTGTGTTTGCCCAGGTTCACTACACCACTCTTGTTTGTACCGTTTTCCAGGCTATCATTGCATTGCATGTAGGCAAT
This sequence comes from Guadua angustifolia, assembly GCA_036346375.1. Classification (NCBI taxonomy): domain Eukaryota; kingdom Viridiplantae; phylum Streptophyta; class Magnoliopsida; order Poales; family Poaceae; genus Guadua; species Guadua angustifolia. Next base: position 2,295,594 of record CM070504.1, on the reverse strand, counting down.
CGGTTGTGACGGATACGGGTAGTGTTCGTTCATACTTATACCTGTTAACTAAAATCTCTCCTATAGGTATACCTGTAAAGGGTGGCAAGCGAAAAGCCTCGCTCATACTCGTTGCCCTCGAGTACTCGATACCTGTGGGGCATATTACATCTTAGAAACATATAATATAGCTTGTAGATCTGAGAGCTCAACACAAATTACAAGCAACGTAACACAAATCATACGCAACATATCGAAATTTAAGATAGGGAATAGAAGAAAAACAAATTTGGTGGCGGGAAATTGTAGGCCAAGAGGAGTGGTACTTGAGATGCCTGTAGGATTTTTCAATTAAACATAGCCTACTTGTCTAGTACTTATTGTCAAATAATCAGGTAGACCGGTACAGGTGATCCATACTCATTTATCCGTCGGTAAAGATTTTTCCTTAGGAACATATCTATAGACAATAAAAGAGAAATATACCAATCTCTATTAGATTTTTACCCATAGATTTGTGAGTGATGGGACAAGATTACCATCTCTATCGTTCCATCTGGGTAACTAGCACAATGCATCGACCGGCAGCCTGTGGGAACTTGGGACGTGAACTCTGCCTGCGTCAACTGCATGCTGCAAATGTGGGGCAGCAGCTTGCCACGCAGTTAAGACATTCATGTAGGTTAGTACAAATTTGTGTACGAGTTTGCCTGTACGAATTGCAGCCTCTGTTGGAGGTGGACTGACCGCTCATTCACTGGATTCTGATTTGTTGTTGTTCTACTTCTTCTCGTCCTTTGATCTGTTTAATAGAGTTTTAGATCTAAAACTTATAGATTAAAATAAGATGAATTAAATTTATATTTTTAGTCTAGAATGCAAATAAGATGACACACCTAAACACTTTTAATGTATCTATAGCTCTTTCTTTATAAATTTCTAGAGTTAGGAATACCATACTCCATTAACTATATAGATTTTGATAGAGTTAGAGCAGTGACAAACACCCCCTTAATTATGAACCTGTGCTACTAGTTGTTAGTTTTACAGGATTGCCAAACCGGTTATATCACTGGTTGCCCATGGGCGGTTACACATTTACTATCTGGCATCAACATTTTACGAGAAAGTATTTATTCCAAGGTGAAATTGGTTAAAGACACTGAATTAGTGGCATTCGCTCTAGGACACTATTTTTTTTACATCTATGTTGAAAGGCACTAAACTTTAACGATTCTTTGCTGGTGGACGCTCTACCTATTAAATATTATTTTTGGCTGAAAGATGAGAGATAAGGTGAGTAAAATATCTGCATTGCCCCTGTACCGTATCCCTGCCGGCAAGCTCTTGCCGGAAGCTTTTGTTTGTGTGGGAGGTGGAGAGTAATAAGAGATGAAGGGACAGAGTGGATGAGGCTCACGGTAGGGGTGAAAACGGATCGGATATGGGTGGATATTGCTTTTTCTATATTCTAACTCATTTTTTTCCGGATTTGGAACCGGATACGGACTAGTCGGATATGGATTTGGGTTATTTGGGATATGGATATGTGACGGATTCGGGTCAAAAATAAATAAAGATATACAAATAATGCACGCATATATAGAGTAATATATATTGAATTAAAACCATATGAGTAAATGACTATAGTAACAAATTATATATCAATCAAACTCAACAAACGTGGTAGAAAGAATATGCTACTTAAGAATCAATAGAACAAACTATTTGTTAATATAAATGGGCTGATATGGAAAAAATTTAGTGAAAATGGGCTGGGACTTGCTGATATCCGAATATCCGATCCGAATATTCGACCCGAATATCCGATCCGATATCCGAATAGGAAAAATCCGGATATCCGAATAGAAAAAATCTAAATATCCGGATCCCGTCCCGGATTTACCGGATATTGGATGCTCCGGATCCGATCCCGAATCCTGATTCAAGTATCCAGATCCGGTCCCGGATCCGACCAGATAGTAAAATCCGGTCCCGGATCCAGTCCCGACCGGATCCGGTCCCGAATCGGCGGAGATATCCGACCCATTTTCATCCCTACACAGCGGTCTCGACTTGGCATGTGACTTTGGCTATTACAGGGGCAAAAAAGAATTTTCATCCACTTTCTCTCTCCACTTTCATCAAAAAATGATATTTAATAAATAGAGTGTCTGTCAGCAGAGAACCCCCAAAGTTTAGTGCCTTCCGGTAAATGCACAAAAAGATAGTGTCTAGAACAAACGCTGCAAATTTAGAGTGTATTGTAGCTCATTTTACCTCATTACGATATGTGCCAATATGTTCTTCAAATTTTCCACTAGTTTGTTTAATTCAAGTGCAATGGAATTATTAATTTTCCAGCAGTTAGTTTTATTATGTGCCATCACTGATGGTGTATCCTGTTTGTGCTGTGCCAGCTGGAATCCGATCATCTGCCTTTGGAAGTTTGAAGTGTGCTCGAATTGATTTCTCTCATGCATGCTGACTCCAGCCGTTGGTTTTCAATCGAATGGCTTACAAGAAGGCGGGCACCGTTTGTGTATGAACTGTAAGGCGAAGGATATGAATCTGTGCTAGCTTGTATATGTTCCACACAAGCTCGTCACATATGTTACCATGCACGTTGTTTTCCAAAGGCGGTTTAATTACACACTTAATTACTAGTTGGAAACAGTTTCATGGTAAAAGATTGGCATGTGTGCCAGCTTTGTGTTCTTCCAAATTTCCAACTGTTTAGCGAGCAATATGCAGAGCTCTAGATCTCCGTTCCACCTCAGATCTGGAATTTATAGGCTAAAATAAAGTGAATTAAGTTTATATTTTTAGTATAAAATATAAACAAGATAGCCCGCCACCTAAACACTCTTAATGTACCCACAGCTCTAGCTTTATAAATTTCTGGAGTTTGGGATACTCTACTCCACTAACTCTACAGATTTTAGTGGAGCTAGAACTATGCCAAATACACTCCATAATTAGAAGCACAGTAAAAATTAGCCTATGTTCGAAGTCGTATTATCTGCCATTTTGGATGCACATTAATTCGTTGTATGGTACCATGCAAAAGACTTGGTACAATCTTTTTGAGATTAAGATTAATTATTTTGGTGATTAATGGTGGTAAGGGTCTAAGCTGGTTGATTCAAAGTACTCCCGCCGACCAATGGGTGAGTTTTACTTTTCGCTTGATCTTGTTATGAGCGTCGTTTTGTGATAAGTATTAACTAAACTCACTTTAAAGCTTGTTTATATGAAAGTTCTGACTTCTGATTAATCACTCTTGGATCGATCTTCTCAGAAAAGTGATGCGTACCACAGTTGCAACAACATTGTAATCGGTATATTTTATTTGTTTTTCTAACTGCAAATCAAGTGTACATATTACATTTGATCTTGTTTCTTTTCAGCTCGTTTTTGTCCAGATGTTCAATTAATTAGTACGACACAGGTAGTTTATCTTTAGTCGATCTGCTTAATATCTTGGGGGACAAGTTTAAACCAGCTGCTTACTGAGCTGTACATCCACACGTATTTGCAGTTGGTGGTGCCGGTGCATGGCTGCAAAGAATCCAACGGCACACCACGTGCCGTACCGTGTATGTATTGTCAGACTTAAGCCACGCACACGTAGATCATCAGCCGCAGCTTAGTACTACCTGGAAATCAGCTAGCTAGGTATAATACATCGCAGGCAGCGCCGCTGCCACGTGGCTGCAGAAAAGCTAGCTAGCTCCAAAGCAGAGCTGTTGATGATGGATGCATGGAAATGGAAGGCAATAAGCAGAAGCAGGGCCGCAGGGGGGCGGTGCGGAGGATTTCACGGTTGGAAGAGCGAAACCGTGTGGAGCCCACGCAGGCATGCATGCAGTGGGCCTGATTTGGCGCGTAAACAAAGCACCACCATGCAACGCATGATTCCCTCTTTCCCGCCAGTACATGTCGAGATCGAGTGATCCCGGCCGTCCGTTGCGCGCGTAGCTCGTGACGCCTTCCGATCCCGTGCAAGCTGCGGGTGGTGCCGGCTCGATCCAATCGCCTTTGGCTTGTCTCCACTTGGATGGCTTCACAAAAGGGAGTTCTTTTTTTTTTTAGCTCCTTACTAGTTACTAGGCGAATGTATTCGGTTATCTCGGATTTTTCAGTTCGGTTTATTCGGTTTAAAAATATTTTAGTTTTTAAGAACCGTAAACTGAACTAAACAAATTCAAAAACCAAACCGAATTAATTTTGTTCAGTTAATTTGGTTTTTCGGTAAACCGAATTTCAGGGCAAGCATAACACACATCAAAATGTATCCACTAGTAGAATATGTATGGATCTTTGCAAAGTTGAAAAGATTTGCCTCTTCTCAATGCATCCAAGAGGACAAGCAATTAGGGAAATAACAAATTGAAAAGATCTGCAATTTTATGAGGAGGTGGTCGAGACTCAGGTGGAGTTCTACCTCTATACCTCACCAGCGGGAGGATTGAAGGAAAAGCAGAGTAGCCGGACGATTGGAGGAAGCACAGAGCAACCAGAAGCCATGTGTGGAGATGGCGTCGGCGCGACAGTGATTACCTGCTTGGGGACGGACGATGGAGAAGCAGATGTAGATGATGGCATTGTGGGAGGAGGTCAGGAGGCGCTGAGGGAGGAGGCAGCGTCGACGGAGCAGGCGTGGTCGAGGAAGGAGGCGTCACGCCATCGCCAACTCGAGGCGTCGCCGAGGGTCGAGGGAGGATGTCGAGGGCTCGTCGGCTCGAGGTCTAGGCCCTAGGTCTTGGGGGGACAGGCGATCCAGAGATGGAGGATGCGGCGAGCCAGCGGCACCATGGGCCCGCGGTAGTTGGCGGCAGTCGGCAATGCTAGATCGTCTTCGGTAGTGTTGGGACTTGGGAGCTCGTGAATTGGAGACTGGGGGAGACGGGGATTGGAGATGGACGAGGAGATGGGCCATATGGCGATAAGAAGATTAGGCCGACGGGATTTTGTGGAAGGCAGCTTTGAAAATTCGGTTTTTATGTTATTTCGGTTTCTGGAAAGCAAAAATTGAACCGAAAACTGCAAACCGAATTACGTTAAAATTGAAACCAAAGCAAAAACCAAATTTTTTTCGGTTAGTTTGATTCGGTTTTTCGGTTTCGGTTAAAAAAATGCCCACCCCTACTCCTTACGTATTTTTTTAATATGGCATGTACAAATAAATTTATAAAAATGATCTCCTCTCGATCACGGGCATGTGCACCACCATGCTCGTGGACCACGAAGCTAGCTTGACCTCACCAGAGCGCCTAATCGCGACAAAGATAGCGGGCCAAGGTGGTAGCAAAGATCGCTCCCCACCGCCGCATAGCGCCCTACCTCAAAGACATATCGCTATCGCGCTTGTGGTGCTCGACACCTACCTATCGAGCCAGGATTGCGTGATAGCAAACTTGCCACGATGGGGCTCACCAACTACCACAGTTAGTCGGGCTGCCGCAGTACACGGGCGTGACACGTGACATGTGTTAACTGCCAGTGCTTCCATCATTTAGAAGGGGGCTGTTTTTATAATTTTATTTGCATGAGAGTCAGATTTGAAAAAAAAAAAAGATTTATTCACGTGTTGTCCTCTGCAAAAGGATGGATGGCCATTCTTATGGACCAATTGATCTACATGGAATTGCACATAGTGGCGGAGACAGCCTTGGACCACCCGGACCGTGGCTCGAGGCCTGGGCTAAGTCTGGCTCTGCCCTTGATTGCAGCAAAGATTATTTAAAAAAATGATATATGCCATTATCTATTCCTATTAACAGTGCTACAGTCTAGCGAGTAGTGTTAAATTTTTTTAAAAAAATTTGTGTGAAGTCCCAACGCAATGCTAATATGCCACAAAATTTTTAAATGATTATCACATCTGTGTATTTTTTTAAAAATTCTGACTCTGCTACTATCTTTTTATATACTGTTTTGTTTTTTATTTTCTAGGGGAAATTAATGAATTCTAATATTTCTAAATTTTTTTGTGTGAAGTCCATAGGAATGCTAATAGTTTTTTAAAATTTTCAGATGATGATCAGACATATGTATTTTTTTAAAATTCTAACAATGCTACTATCTTTGTTTATGCTCTTCTGTTTTTTATTTTCTAGGTGTACTAAGTAAAGTCTAATATTTCTAAAAATTTTACTACATGATCGATCTTTGGGGAATAATTAAGACACCATTAAAATTTCAAAGTATGATTGAGCTTGTAAATTTTTATAAAAATCAAAAAGTGTCTCGGTTCCTTTTTACTAATTACTATTTTTGATTTTTCAGAAGTAATAAATGAATTTAAAATTTTTAAAATTTCTCTATGAGTTTTTATAGATTAATTGGGATTTATTGTGATTTTATGCAATTTTTAAAATTTTCCTTGATCATGCAGAAATTCGCATAAAATTGCTAAAAAATATAAAAAATCGCTCAAAAATCGAAAATCGGTGAAATCATTCGATTTTATATTTTTTTTCCTGATGAAATTTGATCGCTGACTTAAATATTTGGACTTTGAACTCATTCAATTTCTATCAATTTTCGACCGGTTTTCAACTATTTTTATAAACGAAAATAAAATTCAAACCCTGTGTAGAGCACACGGGGATCGTCGGCGGACATGTACGGCGAACGTAGCTAGTGATGCCGTCGTCCGAAAACTTGCGATCGCTCTGCCGCAACAAGCAGTACGTACGCGTCAGGGGGGATAATTTCTGGTCCGCCGACCTGTGAGAGGGGAGAGAGACCACATATACATACCCTGCGGTGCCGTGCCATTTGTAGGCGGCCAGGAGTTAGTTTGGCTCGATCGTGTGACGCGTGCCTGCCGGCGGCTCACGAGATGAGACGGTGAGCCGTCCTCGTGAAAGGCCTTGGTATGGCATGTGCCACGACGGATCGGAAGGCCAGCCCGCGATGGTGGGTGGGTGCAACGCAGTTACTGCGCGGTTGTTGTTCCAGGGAAAATAAAACCACACGGGACCGCGTTTGTTCTCATATTTGTCATTTTGTCTAGGTGTAGTACACTGGTACTCCAGCAATATTTGCATTGTCAGTGGTGTTGTTAGAGTCCAATCGGACCGTGCTCATAAATACTAGCTACATCATATATACTAGGACGACATAGGACTAAAGAAAATTATCCAAAATGTTAGCTTATGTGCTCTTAGATTTTATCCTCTCTTGTGCCCAGTATATTCTTTTTATGTTGACCATATGTAATGTCTAATTATTAATATGTAATTTTGCTGCTTATTTGTTCCGTTTTTATTGTTGCCTTGCATTATATATCCTATCTATTGTCCGGTTAATTACCTTTGCTTATAAGTACATTCTGGTTAGAACACAACATATCAGATGAATAGGTGCTGAGTTGATTGGTTGCATCCTTCTTTTGAAATGTACAAAAATTAAACCAGGGCCACTTTTCTTCGAAATGAATTGATTGGTCGCTTGGTCGGCCGCTCGTGCTCTCTTGCATGGCCCTTACACGGGCCTGAAACGACTGCCTGGCCACGAGCCCGTCGCCAAAAATATGACAGGGTTCATGAAAATTATTCTATTGATGTATGTGTGTGTTTCTTATTAGTCATGTGCTAATTTTCTCGCTTTTAACGTACCCCAACTTGCTTTTTATATCATCATACATCTGCGTAGGGCGCAAGCAGTACCCCAACTTGCTTTTTATATCATCATACATCTCATAGATATGCGTGGCACGCTACGACGATCTAGTATGTATACATATGTTACCTATATAGAAGCTGTATGTAAATATAAAGTAGAGCTCATTTCGTATGTAATATATGTATATCTACGATAGAAACTATGCACAGATACATGCACACAAAGGCCTAAATTTACATAGACAACTAACACATAGGCAGCATTGGGCAGACAAATAAATAATCGAAGAAACATAACACAAAGAACCAGGCAGTTCGTCTGAAACTAAAGGTGGGGAAAAAGAAGAAGACATCATCCATCATAATTCGATCAGGCAGAACACGAGACAAGCACCAAAAGAGCGTATGGTGTGGGCTTAGCCTACGCAACGACTGCGACGCCTCCGCAACTGAGAAACAAGGGCAACGACGATGAAAACTCGAAAACAATCTTATCAGACAAAGCGCAACACCATTCAGCAGACCAAATCGAAACCCGACATGCACAATACTGCCAAACGTAATACGATCGTGATCGAAGATAATGACCACTAGGCATGGTAGAAGGCGATCGACGACGCCGCGGTGTGGGCGGGGAAAAATCGCGAAACGACGCAAACGTGATTTTCAACATATTTCTCAATCAAAAAACAGCAGAAACCGAAGTTACGAGGGGAAAAATAAAGAGCTAGAGTCTGTAGAAATATCTCCTTCGATTTAATTATTTGGGAAATATCGAGACCGAGGTGGAAAAACGAGGTGGGAAAACAACCTAGAGGGAAAAGGGATATCTGGGAGACCGAGGTGGGAAAACGAGATGGGAAAATAGTCTAGAGGAAAAAGGCTGAAAAATTATTAGCGATTTACATTTTTTTTTGAGTCGCATACATATTTCGATGACAAAAACATTTTTTCCGGGCCAAACGGAGAAAGGACCTAGACGTAAATAGCGAGGACCTATTTGTTACGTTTTTGGACCTATCCGCTATTCCGAAAAATTAGAAAAGGGCTTATTCGCGATTTGAATTTAACGGGGGTTTTTTCGTAAAGTGCCACACGAGGGACCTGAACGCGAAAAAAAATAAAAATCTTCCTCTCACAAAAAATCACGGAGGACCTATTCGTAATCTCCAGGGACCTATCCGCAATTTTGAGAAACACGAGGGCCTTTACGCAAAAATGGCAAGGATGACGCGTGGACACGCTCAGGTCTCGCCGATTCCAGGCGCCATTATATGGCTAATATGCTGCTAGGATGAGATCTTCTGCAACCAGGTCGATCACAGTCATGTACCGTAAACCCCGTTGTTACACTCTGTATAAGTCTCTATTCGTTTTAGCTTAAATACAGTTTCTGTTTAAAATAAAAGCAGATTGTGTGCCGAACAGTAGAATTCTAGATAGTTTTTCAAGAATCAGAATCTGATTTGTACACATAATTATAAGCTGTCATCCACCTGATTTTGCGGATTCTGACTCAGATTCTTCAAGTTTCCGCCTCCCACGAGTCGTCGTAGGCACAAGGGCTTCTGCCATCGTCCCTAGACCCCTCCACCACCATCATCCGCTCATCCGTCACCGACGCCGATCAACAATCAATCAGGATTGCTGAACGACCAGATTCTCCAGTCAGCGGATTCTTTAGACAACTACTTCTCCAGACAGCTGACTATAATTTAGAATCTGCATAATCAAAAACTGTCTCGAAGGAGGCCTAAGGCTAGTTCAGCTATAACTTATAATTAAGGACCAGTCGTGCTCCCTACGTAGCGGATGGTGCAGACAATCAATCGACGGTTGTTTACTGGTACCTTGATAGAATCTCCAGTTTAATTTGTTTGTTCAGAATCACTTCACACTCTTTTTTAGAAAAAAAAAAAGAATACTCAAACTTTATAGTAACAAGTTGGGCCTGGCCGTCTCTGCTTTCGAGGAAGACAAACCAACACTGTGTCTGGGCCGATTCAGAAATCCCAATTCAGACAGCCCAGTCGAGACTAGAGAGGTCCGCAGCTCCGTTTTTCGAGGGGGCAAAGCATTAGTCACTCCTATCACAAATAATCGTCGTTTTAGTATTGATATAGTATTTAAAATATATCTTTAGCCATTAACTTTATTATAATATATTTTTAAAATCCAAAAAATTTATAATATTTTGGAAGTATTTTTCGAGACAAATTTATATATATAATTTTCATATATCCAAGTTAAATATTTTAAAAGTTATTGATAGTTAAAGCTTCAAAAGTTTGATCGTACTTATATCTAAAGTAACAACTAGTTATGACCAGAGAGAGTATATAATAGCAAGGCCCAGCATTCCAATCTCTCTCTCCTTTTACCACTCTTCTGTCATTGCACTTGTACACATGCATCATATCCCTTTTTAGAAAAAAATGAATTACCGGCGACTATCCTCTTCAAGAGATGAATAGTAGAATAGGGAAAGAGCAGAGCAAAAGGCAGCATACGTCAATGCAGAATAATGTTCCACCGGGGATAATTACGGGATAGAAGAGTCAGAGGGACGAAAGGTAGCTAGCAAGCAGCGACAAGGGGAGCAGCTAGCGAGCCATCGATCGATCGCAACTCGGAAGAGCACCGCCGGAGTGGGCTGCAATGGATGCCCTTTTTTAACAGAGCTTTTCACCACAACCATTGGTCTGTGAATGGAGATCATAGATATGCGAAACCAGAAAGGTGAAGCAAATGAGTAACTGTGCAAGAAAAGATTGCTCGCATGAGTTGAAAACTAGCTAGTAAGTGCGACAGCAGGCTAGCTTGGTCCGAATCATATGGCCGGGCGGCCTGGCCTCCGTGTGTTCACCACCACCGATATCCTCTGCACGCACATGATGTAGGACGTACGTTTCCGACGCGGAGGAGCATCGATCGGAAATCGCTCGTGTGCCTGCGTGCGTGCCATAGCCAGCTAGCCTGAATTCCGCAGTGGTAGATCCAGAGATCAAAGGCACCGGCCGGCCGGCCACCCACTGCGTGCAGAGCAGCACTAACAGAGGCATGCCGTGGCAGTCACACTGATCATAAGTAGAGGCGTAGATATCTTGTGATATATCTGTTGGAATTTTCATGAGAAAATCTACCTATCTATCTTAGAGTGGCGGGGAGTCCTCGTCCGGCCAGAAGGGCCAAGGTGGCGGCAATACACGTCGGCGTATCAAGGCACGCAGCCGTGGACACGGGCGCGGCAAGCGATGCAACGGTGGCCAGAGTGCACCACGCCAGGATGGTGAGGGGAGTCGCCGTTCAGGCACTGGACATGATAAGTCCAAAATCAAGTGCTTTAACTGTGACATATATGGCCGCTATGCATCTGAGTGCCACAAGACACGCCGTGAATGTAAGGAAGGATCCAACCTCACACATGGCCAAGAGGACGAGCCGGCGCTACTGCTCGCCGTCTGTGCGAAGAAAATGCACGACATGGTCCTTCTGAACAAGGAGAAGATGATGCCAAAGCTTGATCCAGTGAACGTGCGTATGGTGAAATTGGAATTTAATTAGTAACTTGACGACAGGGCGAGTAACCATATGATGGGCCAGCGCACCGGCTTCAAGGACCTAGACAAGAGCATCTGTGGTCAAGCAAAATTTTGGGATGGTTTGTGACGGACCGCCCATTTCAAGGGTATGTATAAATACCTTCACAATTATCCAGGATTTTAGCTGTAGGTAACCAAGTGTACATCGCCTGATATAAAAGCAAAAGCGAACATTTGATAGATAAATTAAGTGCCTAACAGTCAGAGTTTTACAAAAGACGCGACTGGCACCAATACATTACAAAAGAACCACATGAAAGCTTGAGCAACTAGATCGAGACCTTCAGAACTAGACGGTGTCGCCATCGGCACTCTCCAAGTAGTCGTCGTCTTCTTGAAAGCCTAAGGAGGGTATAGGAGGCAAGGGTGAGTACACAACTATACTCAACAAACCACACAGAAATTTCTGAATATTACAGGCACAAGAGTTCAAAGTCTTGGCACTAGTTTCAAGTATTTAGTGGATGCATGAACTTAGAAAACAAAATTATGTAATATACTTGGAACACAATCCAACAATCATCAACAAATCCAGGAGTGACCAAGAATAGTGGTCAAGTTTTTGCCATAATTTTTAGAAATTATGGCAGTTTGGTTCTGTTTTTTTTTTCCGAGCTGCTCTCATAGAAGATTTTCTTTCTCTATTAGAATCTCTTCTTGTGTCGGCGATCGCTTTCATCCGCAGCTACGCGCGGCCCGTTGAGCATCTAGTTACCACCAATCGTTGTTAATTGCAACAACTGCTGTTCTTGATCGTCTCCTGTATGGTTGCATATGTGTTACAAGACGGGTGGTCCACTTGTCTTCTGCCATTAGGCCAGATCAGGGAGAATCTTGTACTTAGGGCATTCCAATGGTGCCACTTGCTAATATATAAGTGTCATCTCAGATTTTGCTTAGGTGAAAGAGAGAAAATGAGGAGAGAGATACTGCATCGCTACTAATGTATAGCCGACTATAACCGATTCCAAGACACTTATTATCTATTACATGTGGGCCAATATTTAATTTTATAGATAATGCTATAGCTAATCCATTAAAGAGGTTATCTATATGCTATCTATAGATGATATGGATATTTCTTATAGCTAATACCATTGGAGATGCCCTTATGGCTAGCCGCTACCGCTGTGAACTTTTCTGTGCCGTATCTTTTCGTGTCTTTGCTCCTCGTCATGAGAGACGATCGATTTGATAGAGGTAGCGCGATCATTCCGCTGGTTATTAGTCCACGAAATGCATCGATCGATGGCTCACGCACACCGAGGGGCTGCCAGTGCCTAATGATTCGCCGTTCCAGTAAGTGTTAACAACAAGGTAGATATTGTTTACCATCGATGCCCGCCGATTGATCATGCACGCAGTTCTCAATCGCATTTGGTTGCATCGATCGATCTGACGAGCACGCACGCATGCATTGTCCTAACTAGCAATGGTCGTTTCGTAATTGAGGATTACTTTTCGCGTATTCCCTTCCATGCGTGAGCTAGCTTTGGATGCAGCCATGGCGCTCCATACCCTGGAATGGAATCGAACCGAGCAATGATGACAGCGAAGTATCGACAAGCCATTCATGCAGAGACAGCATGTACAGGGAGGAGAGAATGAAGGAAAGAGGGGAGAGAGAGAGAGAGAACAAGCTTGCTGCTCACATCACATGTAGCAAAAGTGGTAAGAGTGTGCCACAAGTATCTATCTCGCTATCTATATATCTATCCATCCTACATCACCTACCATTTTTGAACTTTTTCAGTAGCCAACGTGTTGTGCAGTCCTTTTCCCTTTACCAACCTCCATGGCTGCCTCCATCGATTGATCCACGTATAGTAGGAGCAAAATCAATAGTAGTTTCTAAGAAACTATCTAGTATCCTTCCCTTGGTGGCTTGTTGATCCCTTGCCGTTCACCTCTCCGCTATATATATATATAAATTGACAGGAGAGATCATCAGGCATTTAATTTGGCACATATGTCATCTCGATCACTTTGTCTATTATCTGCGTGCCGCCAAATTAATCACCTGTGCCGCCAGCCACTAGTACATATATACGCATATGTGAGTCGAAAAAATCTAGCTCGCTTTCTTGGTCAGTTGAAGCTGGAGTAGCATTTTGAGCACGTTACACAGTTAATAATTATAAGCACGGCATGACTTCCTCAACAAAGGTAAACATCCTTCTTCTCCAAGGAGAGGGGGAGAGAAAACAGTATTGTTGTTGTCATGGTAGCTAGGCTTTACCGCTTTACCCTAAGGGTCATGCATGCTAGCCTTTTTGCCGCTTACGCCAAGGATCGATCTCACAATACAGCACATGTATGCTATCGTTCGCGCATATCGATCTTAATTTCTTCACCAAACGAAAATTAAGGAAGTGTGCCTTTCATAAGCTGTCAGTTTCCACGCGAAAGCGAGGACGGCCGGCCTATACAAGCGCAAAACCTGCAGCTTGAGTTGCAGATAGTTGTCTGGTATCGACGGGCACTAGCTAAGCAACTTAAAAAGGACTTTTTACGATTGTTAAGAGATACTAAAATTTATGTTGAGTTAGTAGCACCTTCATCCCTTAAACTTTTTATTTTTATTAGTAGTATATCCTAAGAGGTACCAAAAGTTGGTAACTTCACCTTTAAAATTTTTAATACCTCTTTATACAACTTAACCTTGCGTTTGTGCGCACGCCTACATGTGCGGCCCGGCACGTTAAACCGCCGCGGTGCCGCCGAGCTGCGGAGGGCGCAACGCGTAGGGCGGCGGATGCGCGCGCGCGGCGGTGGTGGGCGGCGGGGCCTACGCGCGCGGCATAGCGCACGCAGCGACGCAGCGGTTTAATCATGCCGCGAGCGCGCGGGGGATCCTGATTGGGCGGGCGGATGGGCCGATTTAATCGGGTCTTTCGGACCGACGGAGGCGAGCGGGCGAGGCGTGCATTGCATGGGCGACGAGCCGTCCCCATCCGCACTGCACCGCCCCACTTTGCTCGATACTCTCTCTTGCTAGTATTCCCGGCCCTCTTATTTCTAACCTACAGAAGAAACGATACGCTTATTTTATACAAACTGTTTGTCTTCAGAAAAACCTATTGGTTATGGTTCTGGACGCTGCTGCAGCGTGAGGAAGTAAGGGAGACCATTCGTTCTGTGTGCTTAGGACGGGAGGTTGTTGCAATGGAGCTTTTTGCCAACAACGGATGGAAGAATAACAATAGACTTTTCTATCTTTAATTTTTTTCATCATTTATGTAATATTTGTGTGTGTGTATATATATATGGGGTTAATTCTATGATGACTTTCAAGTATAATGGATCGATCTTGCCTGTCTCTGTGGGGGACAGCAGGATATTATTTCATCAGTCGTCGGTTAAGTAAGTAAAACAAAGGGTAAACATTTCAGAGATACGCACGATGCCGACCAACCAATGAAAGTTAAAGCACAAAGATAACCGAGATATCGAGTTCATTTGTGGATATACATGCATCCATTACTCGATCGAGTACTGTTTCCGAATTGCATGCCATAATGTCCACGGCTTTTTCATCCACTACCTTTCATGCATATCTGGCTAGCTCGTTCAAGCGAATAATAATACCTTAAATAAAGTTTGAAGAGTTCGCGCCTTCTCGTCGCTTTGAGTCGAGGCTCGGCTCGTTTTGGTTTTTTTGTATTTAAGTTTCTTAAAAAATACGTAATTACGTGTAGATTCTTTCCATTTTTTTACTAAAAGGATCTTCTGTTCAGAAAAATCATGAATCTTTCGTGAAAGGACCTTAAATAAATACAAAAAATAGCGTAGTTACATTTTGATCATTCCGGCTATTTTTCACGAAAAGGATCTTTTGATTTAACGCAATCGCGGATCCTTCGTGAGAGGACTCCAGATAGATGCAAAAAAAACGTGATTGCGTTCGTAGACCATACTAAATCGTTTCTGCGAAAAAACGCACGCGGCGTAGTATGCCGCGAAAAAAAGACCTTTCGATTTAGCGCAATCGCGGATGAAAGAATCCCAAATAAATGGGAAAAAAACGTGGTTGCGTTCGTATTATTTCAGACATTTCGTATGTTTTCTTGACGATTTTTTTTAAAAAAACCACCGCTGAAAAAAATAAAATTATTTCTTTAAAAAAATAACACAGACGACGTATTACGTCACGAAAATAGTCCTAGTTTATCAGAAAGAAAACAACATCCGTGTAATGCCCGTTACATCACCGAAAAAGTACGCTTGTTTGGAAAGTTCCGAGCAGCGACTTTTGACTTTGCTGCCTCGCCGGCAACTCTGCAAGGCGAGTTCCTACACAGGCAACAATATAAGCCTGCCACTGTATTGTACGGTAAAAACCAACCTTTCCCATGGAAAAAGTCTGAACTACTTTTGCGAGGAAAAGATCGAGGGCAAGGAGCACTGTTCCCACTCGATATATATGGCTAGCTAGCTTTCACCATCTCTTTCCCAATATCTGCATGCATGGCTGCATCTACAATACACACCACTAACACACACTGATCATATATACAGTTGTGCCAATAGCCATGGAGCATGCACATGCTGCAAACAAGCTGTGCTCGCACCACATTCGTGCTTGCTAGCTAGCAACTACTGCCCTGCAGCCACATGTACAACATAACCTGTCAGCTGAACGGGATCTCATGCATGTACTCCACAAGTGGAGTTCCTCGTAGTCTAAACGCCGTCGAGTAGTACAAAGACGATGCGTACTTGTAGTGTATGTTGTACGTAAAGCCTTCCCACCGCGGTCATCGATCTTAATTTTCTACGTACGTGTCGAGTTCGGAGGCTGGCCACGGAAGACTGAAGAGTTGCATCATTGCAGCTGGTAGGGTGGTCTTGGTGTCCGTCCGGCCGGCCGGCCGGCTCAAGCATTGCATGCAGCTTGGCTGGCCTACAACCCCGTTTCTTCTCCTACGGACACGTCTGTATTAGCTTTTTGGTGCTACGTATATATGTACATTCATTGCAATACACTACTACTATATACTTGCAGTTTCAGAATACTATGTTTAGATGGATGTGGGCCTTAAAGTGCATGTATTGGAAGCTAGCTAGTTCTAGATGCATCACCGGAGCAGCACGACTGATATATACCTGGACGACAAGCTATTGGCCACACATTGTAGTTTATACATGTGTACGGCTCTAAGTGTAACAGCTGTCTAAGGCTATCCTGTTATTGTTAAGTGCACTTTTGTGGAGATGCTGTTACATGCTTTGTGGGAACATGGCGTGCCGTTACAGCTTTCCGACCGATCGGTGCTGTTCCTGTTCTCTCGTAGCTAGAACGCTTTATGAAATATGTGGTGATCTGATGCTGCGTACGGTGGCAGAAGTCACATGATGGATTCATAGGGAGGTATTACCAATTAAGCTAGCTATTGTTCTTCATATGAATGAATTAAGTTAATGGCAATGCATGCATTAATTCTTCAGTATTTCTAATTCTCAAGAGTTACACATATATGCAACAAGCTAGACAATTATTTCTGCAGACATAGAAATATATCTGCCTAGCTACATGGTAGATATCGACCAAGAAGCACAGGCAGAAACATGAAAAGTGAACATCGTCTATATATCCAACTGGCCCTGGTCCCTAATGCTCCACCATTATTCTAGCACAAGAACATGGGCCACCAGGGCACCACCGACGAATTAAGTACAGTTTAATCTGGAGTGATCTTCAGAGACCCTGCAAACATGTCGTCCGGGGAGAAAAAGCGCAGGGAATGTCGTGCTCCAGCGTGGCAAGGTTCCATCGGGATTAGCGCGCGTGAGATTGTTTCGAGGTTACATGATGATTAGCAGCTGCTAGCCGCTAGGGCCTACTTACTTCTCTCGTGTTTGACCTACCTCCATCTCGATCAAAACATTTCTCATTAGGAGCAAAAGGGCATGTCTAGCTGCAGACCGGGCCGTCCGGGTATGCGCGGAATTATTATAGTCACTCGCCCGCAAGAACATGATGCGAACCCAAGCAAATTGTGCGACTGGTGGGGCCTTGTGTCCACAATCTTTTCCCTCACACCGTACCTATCCTTAGGGTTTGAGAGCTCTGTTACAAACATATGGTCCAAAACCCAAAAGTGTATCGTTGTTTTGTTCCAGTGTGTTGTTAATTATTGCTTGAACGGATACATATGCTGGACTCCAATTCTTGTTCCTGATGACTTATTCATCAAGTACCGCACAACTCACATATATAATTTGCAGGGATCGAGGACATAATGTACATATATAAGTTGTTGCCGTGGAAGACATACGGATCGGACTCGATTATATATCTAATCTGATAGTATATTTAAGGGAAAACGAAATGTGTGGCTGGTAACTAATCAATGATTGTCTCAAGTCTAACCTCTTCAATTTTCCCAGTGTTGCATCGACGAACCAAGTAGGTGAAAGGAGGAACATTCAATGGTGTCAATGTTATTTACCACTTGACTTACACTTGCATGTAAACTTGTAAAGTAGTGCCTGATCACTAGAATGGGGACTGTAGGTAGGTGTTTTATTACTAAAGAAAAAGGCACAACTTTGAACTTTCTTTGCTTGACGGAAAAGAAAAGATCTATAGATGCACACTACCTTAATCCAAGAATTTTGACCAATCTTTGCTTTATCTATGTGGTCATCCAGTTGAATTCGAGCACATTTATACTAATCATCAATAATCATAGCACACTAGCTGCTCGGTGGATTTCCTTGACTTTGTTCATGATACCATTAGTTAGAGTTGGATTCTCGTGTAATGTTGTTCAGGGCATATAGAATGTTGTGGCACTGTTCATATTAGCAAACTTTTAGCCTTCTAAGGCTGATATAAAGAGGAATAAATTGGACTAAATATAATATATCGAATTCTTGCACTTTCATTGCATCATTGTAAATATCTTTCCTTTGATCATGAGTTGATCAGCAGCTAGCAAGCAATGAGAACCGAAATGATGTGGGGGCTCCCAAATTTGATTCATTCTTATCAGACAAGGATTTGTTGTTGCCCATAACAGTGGTAGGTGGCATCATATATACTTAGTACAGCATGTTGCCTACGCCCCAGTGTGTTATCGATATCATAATTCCTACTGATCATGTTTCTGGAAATATAATCAAGTAAATGCTAATGGCTAAGGCTAACATATGCAATTAGTCACTCATCAGTTTGGTGCATGTACTGATGAGACTGACAGAACGAATTTCTAGGTAGGACATATATGATCGATAATCAAGATATTAAAGAGGCCGTCTGGTTTGTGTTGCATTTTGACATTATATATATGAGTAGAAATTTACCGGTCTAGCTCTGTGATGCGAAAGTGCTAGCTAGCTAGCTGTCTGGTTTGTGTTGCATTTTGACAATATATATATGAATGGAAATTTACTGGTCTAGCTCTGTGATGTGAAAGTGCTAGCTAGCTAGCTTGAGCCTTGAGGCACGTTGTTACTTACATCAAATCAAAATCATTTTGTTTAAACATATCATCACATCAATCAAAATTGTCGATGGATGTGCAGTGAGTTCATTCACCAGAGAAATCTTGTGTGCAACGATACAACGGATTTATCATGATATCTGAACAACTGTACGAGACCTGCAGCTATCTAGCTACCGAGTAATTTGTTCATCTGTCAACTGGGCAGCATGGTCCTATAAACAGAAAGCACACAGTGGTACCATTGGTAAGACAGTGCAATTGATTGCACCAAAACCAGAGTTAGCAACCGATGAAAAGCATTTGATAATCATGCCTCTCGCACTTCTCCAAAAGAAAAGGATGAACAGCTCTTGTAGATTAATCATCTGTTTTCTGTTCTGTTTCCTGAGATAACTAATGTCATATACTTACATGCCGTGCATCCATTAATAAATCAAGTAGTAGCTAGTCTCTTAAATTAAGTGATGGATAATTGGATACTAGGATCAGAGTGTAACATCTATGTGAGATCATGTGATGAAAAATTGGTTGAATGGTGAAATTGACATTGTAAAGTGATTTTGGTTATGGCATGTGTGGTGCTTGTGCATGTGCTATGTTGAGATGATTATCATGCTGGTGATAGCATGATGGAGTTTTGCTTAACGCAATGCACTCGTGTGAGTGGTTGCATGGATTAATCTTGAGTCAAGTCGTGGACTTGTGCTCGGACGCGTTGTTTGTTACTTCATGTGCAGGTGTTGCTCGAGGGCGAACGTGGTCGATGACGGGACCAGAACTAGGTTCATGGAGGAACTGAGGTTCGAGACTAGGTTCAGGAAGGAATCGAGGTCTTGGTGGTCAAGGATGTCATGCGGGACGTTCGGGCTAGAGAACATGCATGTGAAGGCTGGTTAGTCACGTATGTGCAGCAGGTGGGCTGATCATGCGTGCAAGGTTTTGGTTTTGGCCATATTGGGTCAAGTTGAGATAGATACGAACTCTTTCCATGTTGGAAGTGGAGTTGTATTCAATCTCTCTGTTCTTGCATGCGTGCAAGAGTTATTTTTGATCATGTTGGGCCAAGTTGAGATAGATACGAACTCTTTCCATGTTGGAAGTGGAGTTGTATTCAATCTCTCTGTTCTTGCATGCGTGCAAGAGTTGTTTTTGATCATGTTGGGCCAAGTTGAGATAGATACGAACTCTTTCCATGTTGGAAGTGGAGTTGTATTCAATCTCTGTGTGTTTGCTCTGTATACGAGAAGCTCAAACTCGAAAGAACCGTATAAGCAAGTGCCCTAGCTAGATTTAAACTGAACGTGGATAACTGTGCGGACGACCATCACTTGACAGTAATCACTAGGGATCGCAGTGAACTAGGTGAATATATCGATCAGCAAGATCGATGCACGGTATATATATCAGATGCTTGATAACACAAGCTGCTACTAGCTTCTTTTGTTCTTTTGTGCTATGTACTAGGGCCAGCCAGCCCAGTAACGCTCAAGCCGAGTTCGAGTTAGGGTTTAAGCCTCGATCCAAGTTCAAGCTCTGTTCGGTCCAAGTTCGAGTAGATTTGAGTTCAACTCGAGTAAACTCGGTAAACTTGATAAGTTTGAGTAAGCTCGGTAACAAGCTCGATCGAGTAAGCTCGGTCTAAACTTGAATAGACTTGCGAGTTATTCAAACTCGACTCGATTAAACTCTCGAACTCGAGCTTGACTCGTTCGGAGCTCGAGCCAAGCTTAAGTAGCTCACAAGTCTCGAGTTTTTTTTATAGCCCTACTATGTATATACCGGGAGAAGACTAGAAGAGGCCATAGAAGAGGACAGGGAGAGAATAATAGCTAGAAGCGGACGTGACGTCAGCAAGGGGTCCATGTGGGCCCAGGGCCTTCATTCCCCTCACCCACGCGCGATGGAAAGGAGAGCGACCCCTCCCTTTTTTATACTCGCCACCTTCTCCCCCTCCTTTCTCCTCTTGTATACCTCCCCAATGCAAACTCTCTTGCTCCTCAAGCTATTTATTCTTCCATACAGAGCTATCCCCTTGCCGATCAAGAACATACATAGGTTTTCTTTCTAGGAGAAGGGATCATCGACGTCTACATCTGTATAGAGGAACTGATCATCTGAGGTGAGTTCCAAGCAGCTACTGATTGATCAATCCAGCTATATAGGTGTTCATCTGTGATCCGTGCTAGCTTGTCATCTTGATCAGGTTTTGTTTGATCCTTCTCTCTCTCTCTCTCTCTCCCGAATGAGATGGAGCCATATAGATACTGCATGCTATCTGTAATGTCTTTAATGTCTCCCCACTTTCCTCTTCACTTCGTTGATCTTTTAGGTCGTCATGCATGCAAATTGGTCAGAGACTAGTTAATTTTCTTCATATTGGTGTTGATATCCTGTGTGTGTCTACACATACATACATACATACATGGATCTTGATAAGTTTGAATAAAAATTAATCCAAATTATAACATGTCTGTCATCTTCAAAAATGTACTCGAATCCAGTACTAAATTATTTTAATATTTTTTAGCCAACAGCAACTGAATCAAAACATCAGGTATTCGGGTGATTATTTTCTTTTTTATTTTGCATATATACATGCATGTCTTGGGATTGTTTGAGATATCTAGAGTGATTAATATTGCACAATTTTCATTAAATGTGAATATTTTCATGTATTATATTGTACGTAGAGTTAACCTGCATTATTTACACAACTTCCACATATAAGTAAACTTCAGACAAATATTTCTAAGACAAATCATTCTCTCAGCAGACAGCATTGGTTTTAATATCTTAAATATGAAGTCCGCTTTTAGTGAGAAACGTCATATATGTACATATATAAAATCAAGTTAATTACTTGCAAGAAACAACCACAACGTGCAAACATCCTTCTGGTTGAATAGCTATATATGGTCACATTAATCTGTCGCAGGAAATGCATGAGGCTCACTTACATATATAATGATTTACCACATTTTTTTTGAGAAATATATGGCTTCTATTATTCTATAATGTACTTATATTTATCTGAACTATTCTTTTATCTGCTTTTGCGTTCTTCTTCTTCGTTATCATCTTCTTCTTCATAATGTTCTCCGATAGAGATGAATGAATAACTAACTACAATCACAACTGCTTTGCTACCGAGTGCACTTGGATGGTTATTATGGTTAACCATCACTCTTAGAATGGTGGATTGTGGCCATACTAATTAATAGTTCAAAAAAAATATTGTTTTACACTTGAAAATCTTATATATGTTGAACAAAAATAAATATCGACTGGACATATAGAAAAACCTTCATGTTTCAAATTAAGTAGAACTAGAATTATCTGTATAATTTTTTGCTTGTAGAATACGACTGTAGAGAAGGTGCGTCCTAACAGAATACTCCATCTGTTTCTAAATAGATATCGTTTTTGTAATACATGTTGTCAATTTTTTACCACTAGTGATGCAAAATATAGATTTTCACATAGAAATGATGATGATAGATTTGTCATTAATACTTCCTATGAATATATTTTTGGGTATTTTTTACTAACACATAATTCGAAAAAGGTAACTATCAAAGTGCATATTGGAGACCATGTTAATGTTTGAGACGATATCTATTTGAAAACAGAGGGACTAGATACGTGCAACATTCAGGATGGTAGGAGAATTTGTGTCTCTCATTTGGAATTGATTGGCCACACACTGGGCTCTCACTCATGAGTCATTGTTCACACCTAGGAGGCTAGGACCACCGCTCGCTTCTAGATCTCCCTCTTGATCTACTCCCAACTACCTCTTGATCTATTGTTAGTTCCATTTACTCATCTTTATTAATTTGTGATTTTCGACATACTAATGCCTTACCAAAAGTTTGGCAAGATACCATTTGTTTTCAAACTTCGGGAAGATATCATGAAAAAGATCGCATGCATGTGTTGTAAAGAAACATGTGTTACTGATCAGGTTCATAAGTGTCTATTACTCTTCAGTCTTCACAATCGATTTCTAGGATGGATGTTTCAAATTACAAATTAATCATGCTTTTTCTTGCACACGAAGAAGGGATGCGTTCCTTTTAGCCTCATCTCATTTCGTAGGCTCCATTTGAAATTCCTATATATGTTTGCAAGTAGTGGACGTACCCTTTTGGAGAGACAGAAAATATGGAAGGAGATCCAGTAGTGATGACCATATGAATCTCTCTCTTCATGCAGCAACATGCCATGCACCCCAAAAAAGCCCAAGGGGGGACAGAGAAAACTGATTGATCTCCCTGGACCTTCTCCTTCACCCTACACAGCAGCCACTATACCCGACGAGCTACAGCAGACTCCCAGTACGGCCGGCACGGCAGTTCAGTTACTAGCTAGTAGCGGTTGCAGTAGCAGCAAACATATATAAACGCATCTAGCTTGTTCAGCTAGGCCACAAGCCCAGAGCGACGTCCCTGCTGTGCCATGGAATTCCTCGACAAAAGGACAGAACGGTCAGAGGCCGTGAAAGGAACCGATAGTCGTGTGCCCCTGCTGCATGCTGGCCTGGCTTTTCGTTCTCTCTATGCATGCTTTTACGGAGTAGTGAGTAGCTTTTTAGCCTCTTTTCCTTTGCAGGCCTGATCCAAGAAAGAGACGAGCCTTCCCTTCTCTTCTTCTCCTCGATCGCGTTTTTATTCTCTGTCTTTTGCTCCCAACCCCACCTTTGCAAAGGTTTATTTATTTACATTCCCCTATGGCATGCATGCAAGCAAGCGCGTGCGCTCCGGCCGGCCAGCAAATAGCAAATACCATCAGCTTATTTCTCATTTTTATTTGTCATCCGTGTTAGTTCTATTTCTAGTTGATTTGGTTAGCCGCCCTTTCTTTGTATTTTGCACCAAGATAGTGATATTGTTAATTTCTTGATCAGTGAAAACTAGTGTGGAATTCCAGAAATGAACATATATACGATAGCATGGTATTACTAATTATTCCAACAGTTGACATTAGTCAATTAAAGGGACCAGCGTGCTAACTAGCTAGTACAATATTGTAAATGCCATTATACATATTCTTAGTTACACATATGATACTGTCACTTGATCTAGCAGATTTTCTATGTGCATTAATTCTATCGTGCAAAATTGCAAAGCCACAAAATCAAACAAAAAGTACTGAAATATTCCTAGTTTTTCTTTACAAAAAAAAAAACGAAAGGCCTGTGGAGCATTGAGCCCATATTTACCATCATCCATTTCATGAGAGCTTTATGATCAGATAAGTAGGGAATCATTAGCACATAAGTTCTTAACTAGCCTATTATACGTTCAACAATACTACATATATTTATGCTTCACTCTCTTCACATACTCTCTTCGCATACACCCATAGTATAGCTATATACTAGTTCACATATTTTCTTCACCCCAAGTTACACCAGACCACCCTGCTGCTGCTATAATTCCTTGCTGACTATAGAGAGCCCACATGCCTCTGATTTCACAGTCGACAATATCATTGACAGGCCTGCAGCTTTCCTACGTTTGTCCCTGGCTCTTGCTCAGGCTTTGCCGTACTTTGTCCTTTATCCTAGAAACTAGAGTACTTCAAACCCAACATGGCTGGATTAAATTTTACCAAAGCACTGAAACCCATACACACACATATACTACTACACCTCTTCAGTCTGTATGCCACTCATTCAGTATCCAAACCCAACCAATAGTGCTCCCTTCTGCAACTGATAACTCCCCTGGCTTTTGCCTTTGCCCTATAAAAAAAAAGTAGGCTCTTGCATCGAATGGTTCAAGCACTTTCATGTTTCTTTACTAGTGCCACTCGCGAGCAATATCATTTGGGTGGATGGATATTTAGAGGCCGATAGAGGCGGCGTTGCTGAATGTGATGCACGTCTATACGCAGGTACTGGTGGGGTGGTGATTATATGGACTCCATGGAATCATGCGTCCCTCCTGGCTTCAGGTTCCACCCCACCGACGACGAGCTCGTCGGCTACTACCTCAGGAAGAAGGTGGCCTCTCAGAAGATCGACCTCGACGTCATACGCGACATCGATCTGTATCGCATCGAGCCCTGGGATCTCCAAGGTAGCTAACTGATCTTCTGTGATGATGAGAGCAAGTTTCAGATATGCATGGCATGCATGCATTGAATTGGTACAGCGTTCTTGGTCTTAACTTTGTGTTTATGTATGCTTGATTTGTGCGAACTGTGAAGAGCATTGCGCGATAGGGTACGAGGAGCAGAGCGAGTGGTACTTCTTCAGCTACAAGGACCGCAAGTACCCGACGGGGACGAGGACCAACAGGGCGACCATGGCCGGGTTCTGGAAGGCGACGGGGAGGGACAAGGCGGTGCACGAAAAGAGCATGCTCATCGGCATGAGGAAGACTCTCGTCTTCTACAAGGGCAGGGCGCCCAACGGGCAGAAGACCGACTGGATCATGCACGAGTACCGCCTCGAGACCGACGAGAATGCGCCGCCGCAGGCAAGCTAGCTCTCATCTCACTCCTGATCTGCAACCATGCATCTATTTTTTGCCCTTTACCTTCGTGTTATATGTTTAGCTTAACGTCTGTGTCATAGAGGCCAAGAAATATTTGTAAAGTAATACACACAAATCTGCCAAGATCCGTGCATGCATGTCTAATTCGTGCACCAGTACTAATGGACCATAGAGAGAGGAATATATCACTAGTAGTAAAGCACCACTACTCACATTATCCTTTTGGCTCTTCAAAGATAAGCCCTCCTTTTTGTGAGTCTTCCAAAGTCGTCTTCTCTTCCAAATAAAGGCATTCTGCATCCAGTGTTAGCATCCTGACCTTACCACTTACCAAACCTTTTCCTAGACAAAGTGCATGCGCATGCATGTCCTAGTTAGGGTTTCCTCGTGTGAACATTCTCCCACGCGCCATTGTTTACAAGCTGTATGCAACTAGGACTAGTACCCATCAAAACCACTGCACAATCACTAGAAAACTGAAGTTTTTTTAACAAAAAATACAAGAGCCTAGCATTCACAATCACAGTAGAAAAAAAAAGAACAACAGCCGAACTACAAACGCTCCATAAGCGCACGCCCCGAATGACTCGAAAGTGGGCGGCGGACGCGCACCTCGCGTCCCTTGCCCACTGAGCTAGCTCAGTCCTCAGAAAACTGAAGTTAGGTTCAGCATTTCACTATCACACAGTGGGGAGCTAGCAGCTAACTTTACTCAGATTCTTTCACTTGGCAAACATTTCATTTTAACCTTGCATAATGCTCTCTGTTCACACCTAGCGTATGTGTGTATACATGCAGGAAGAAGGCTGGGTGGTGTGCCGGGCGTTCAAGAAGAGAACAGCTTATCCGGCACGGAGCATGGTGGAGACGTGGGACTCCAACTACTCGTACCACGAGCCCAACATCATGAGCGCCGCGGCGGCGTTCGTGGATCCGAACGCGGCGTACGCGCAGATGAGGCGACAGACGAAGAGCGCGCGCTTTAAGCAGGAGGCGGAGCTGGACGGCGCCGCCCTCCTGCGCTACTCCAGCCACCTCGCCGAGCTGCCGCAGCTCGAGAGCCCATCCGCGCTGCTCCCGCTGAAGGCGAGCCAAGCCTCGGCCGAGGAGGCGGAGGACGACTCTGACGGTGGCAGGCGGGGCAAGAATAATCCGCAGGCCGACAAGGTGACCACGGACTGGAGGGCGCTCGACAAGTTCGTCGCGTCGCAGCTCAGTCCCGGGCAGTGCGGCACCTTGGAGGAGGCGGCGGCCGCCGCTGCCGGTGTGAGCTCGCAGCTGGACCATGGTGAGGATGACATGGCAGCATTGCTGTTTCTCAACGGCGACGGGAGGGATGAAGTGGAGCGGTGGACGGGGCTGCTCGGCTCGGCCGGCGCCGGCGGGGACGGCGACCTCGGAATATGTGTGTTTGAGAAATGAGGGGCGTCGTGCGTTGCGCATGCACGATGTGTCGATCGTATGGGATGCATGCGTGCATGATATAAGGTTAAAGCTCAAAGTTTTTATAAATCGTTCTCTCTTTTCTTCTGCCTTCTTTTGTATGTTATGTTCCCATATGTGATGTAACTTTTTTATCTGCACCTGTGCACAGTCATGAGATGCATGGCATTGCGATCTGCCTTTTTTTTTCTGTTTGGTTGATGTGATCCTAAGACCTAACTGGCGCTTTGTGCACGCTTGACTCCCGGTTGAGTGGCATAGTAAACTGTACATTTACAGTCATGACAGTAATATTTGAAGCCAACGTCACTATCCACTGGTAATAATTCATGCAAGAAAAGCGTTGTAAGGTTTGCATTGTTGTGCTACTCTGATTTACAATATTTATCCAACAGTATTTGGTTTTCATGGGCAAGGTGTTTGGTTTTTATAATTTCAAACTAAATTCTATCCAAATTCCCTAAATCCAAAGAGGGCCACTAATTTAAGGCTATGTTATATTCTGGTACTCCTTCTTATATGCAGCAGCCCTCGTATCGAATTAGAGTTTTATGAGATATTGTTTGAGCATGCACGGTCTTAAGAATGAAGAAAATAAATCTTATAGAGAGAACAAAAAAAGGATGTTGAAGCAGCCACAACGAGAGAAAAAAATATTTGGCAAAGACAACTATAAATTTTTTAAGCCCAACCTCAAAAGAGTAAAAGGGAGCGATGCTCTCTCACAACTCCCTCAAATCTTCTAAGATGGTTGGATACTTGCTCTATACAAGAATATATTGTTAAAAAATAACCTAACCTCTAACCCTCTCATACATCTCTTGCTTTGTCGGTAGGGTTCTACTTGACTAACCCTATAGATATATATAGCCCCCTTAATCATCCTCTAAAGAGAAGTAAAATCCTACTTCAAAAGAATGTAGAAGCCTGAATCCTATTATGATTCATCTATGACTCCTTATAACACAATTTTCTAAATCCTAAAAGATTAGATATGAATCACCATACTCAACAAGCTATAATATGAAAATGAGAAATAACAGGTGCTAGACATCCTACCATTAATGTTACATGAGATACTCTCGTAACTCGATTCTCGATCTCCCAACTTAGATGCAGAGATACTGTGTGTAAAAAATTTTTGCAGCTGGCAGTTCCACTCTATTTTTATCTATAGATATTTTTCTGAAACTAATTTTTTACTCTACCAAATAAAAAAAACACTTCTTCCTTTCCCGTTCTCCCTCCCACCGGCGATGCTCCCCAACCAAACATGGCGATGCATATGCATGTAGATTGAATGGAGTTTTCTTGCCAAAAAAAAAAGGTGGGGGGATTGATTGATTGAACTAGTGTCTACAGAGAGACTTCCTTGTTTCCTTTTGCTCATATATAGCAAGCCCAACAGAGATTGTTCCAAAAGATCATATATCTAACATCCCTAAAAAATTAAAAATTGTTAAAATATAAGATTAAATGAGTAAAATAAAAAAATCAAATTTGGATTATGATTACATTCTGAATTTCCATCTCTTTCATTATTTCTTAAAATTTTGATGTTTTAGAAAATTATTTTTAGTACTTGCTTGTTCGATTTTAAACTAAGAAATATAAAAATATACAATAACAAAAATCTAAAAAATATATTTCAATACAGGAAATCTCTGGAACATCATTTTTGCACCCTAAAAGTAATACAAACAAATTTACTAATAAAAATAAAAATAAAACAATAACTTGGACTATGAATAGTAAAATATGTCATATTTATTAAATTGTGTGCAGGACTTATCTTGATCTAAAATTTTATATTATCCTTTGAAGTACAATGGAAATATCTAGTAAAAATATCAAAAATAAATAATCATATTTGATGCCTCTAAAAATTCCAAAAAAATAAAATCGTAAAATTTAAAGATCTCAATGTCAAAATTAATACAAAATAAATATAAAATATCTTAACTTGATATTTTTACAGTAGAATACATTAGCCATAAGTAACCTTTGTAAAAATTATCAAAATTTATAGACATTCTTCAATCTCCAAATAAATTAAAAATATAAAAGTAAAGATTGAACAGATGAAGTTGTCAGAATTATTGGAATTTATATACACAAGATTTTAACTTGAAAATTTTGCCTAAATGACAAATCTTATCTAAGGAACTCAATCAAAAATTACCAAAAAATTTCAAATTGAAATGACCCCTCAATTAATGCCTTGATCCTTGTATGTCCAAAGCCAAGTTCATAGCCTCCTTCATTTCACTTACAAGTGGGCCATTTATTGTGTAGACCAACATGTCAGCTCTTTCTTTCTCCTGCTGTTTTCCTCCCCAAGCCAAAGCCGCTCCCTTTGCTCTCTTTTATCTGTTGTGGGAATAAACCACTCGAAGAATCATTCTCACGGTAAGATTTTTGAGGCATCGATCTCAGCAAACGTGCGCCCCTGCCACGGTACTACTGCCACAACATCTTTTCCCTTGCCTCGCGATGCCATGGTAGCGGATTTTGCACACAACCGCCATGACCACTCGCCATTCCTCCTGTGTTCAAACTCTGCAAATCACCGTCTCTCCCACTCTGTAGCACCAGTCAAGCCAAGCATTAAGCCCTGATGACCAACCCTGTTATGATGTGACCCCCTCCATACCCTACCATGTCTAGTACTGCTGTAATTGAGGTGCCGTTCACACCGCTATTCATAGCCGAGACTACGCTATAAAAGCAGACCACTAGCCTCTGAAGCACTTTCACACACCCCTGGAGCTCCACTGCCTAAGCCAAGCCTCCTTAGCTCCTTCGTAGGCTGCCATTACCACCAACCTAGCTTTGTGAACCATTGAGCCAATTGAACAATCCTGTCGGTCATTTTTCAATTCCACTAGGCCAAAGCACCTTTAGGACACCCTAAACACCCCCATATGTCGATCACGGCTCTTGAGACCCGAAGAACCATCGCCATTGTCATCTTCTTCCTCGTGGTCGGTGAACGATAGTAGGGCGATCCGTTGCACCTCAGCCACCGCTAGGTACCAAAATGGATCTCTTATAGCGCCTAGAAGCTTTCACCCATGATTCCTGAGGTTAAGCACCATCAATTCACCTGCTCTTCCATTCAACCATGATTGCCATTGCACCTCACTGCTAGCATCTTGCTCCGATCAGCGAGCCACTCCCTGGGTGCGTAATCGTCCTCTCTAGCTATCCTAGCACTCGGCCAAGGATCTTCCCAGCCAGAGTGCCGTCAGTGAGGCCCTTAGTCGTCGCCCCTGTTTTGTGAGGCTGACATTTGGGACCCCCTTGTCAATCACCCAAGAGACCCCCCTCACACGGTTGCTGGCCTACGAGCCCACCCTATCTGTTGCTTGTTCCTAGGTCAAAAGGCGCTTTTGCTATTCCAAAAACGTATTTTCCAATTAAGGTGGGAATTTCTAAACCTTAGAGCTTTAATTGGTTCTAACTTTTCATTTTAAGTCCAATTTCAGTAAAAATTTTTTATAAATTCATATAAAATCATAAAATTTCTGAATATACAAAAATATTTAATTTTATACCTTAGTTTGAATTATTTGAATTTGAAATTAGTTTGAATTATTTGAATTTGAAATTCAAACAAACCCTAATATGGTTACTATTAGAAGCATGTAAACCATAACTCCTAAAATCATGAAATTAATTTATAAATGCTCCTAAAATAATAAACAACTAATTTTATAAAAACATTTAGATCTTAACCTAGTTTGATTTAAATTTTAAAATAGATTATTTTCCAATGCATAGAAATCAACAAAGCTATAACTTGAACATATAAATTCAAATCTTAGTAAAACTAATTCCTAGAATCAAATAAGACCATAACATCCTTAGATATGTAAAAATATTCATATTTATTTAAGCTTGGACTAAGTTTATTAAAAGAATATAGGTTATAGGCGCATGCAATTAGTATTTGGCTAAATAGCACAAATAAATACATATATAAAAGAAACTGGTTTGTAAACATCCTATAGATAGGGCTGTAAATGAGCTAAGCTCGAGCTCGATAAGGCTCGAGCAGAGCTCGAATTGGGGTCCGAGCCTCGACCCAGGCTTGAGTTCGACTCGGTCCAAACTCGAGTAGGCTCGAGCTCGGTTCGAGTAAGCTTGGTAAGCTTGATAAGCTCGATAATTCTGGTAAGCTCGGTAGGCTTAGTAACAAACTCGAGTAAGCTTGGTAACAAGCTCGAGAAAGCTCAGCTTAAGGAAGCTTGGTCTAGGCTCGAGTAGGCTCGTGAGCTATTTGAGCTCGGCTCGGTTGAGCTCGCGAGCTCGAGCTCGAGTTTGGCTCATTTGGAGTTTGAACCGAGCCTCTCGTAAGCCGAGCTCTCGTGATCCAAGCTCGAGTAACTCACGAGCCTTGAGCTTTTTTTACAGTCCTACCTATAGGTCTAGATCATTTAATCTTGTAAAGATATTTAATCTTTAACCTTCAATTAAATCAAGTTCTTAAATAGTTTTGTCTTCCATGTACAAATGTTTAACATATGCATATCTTTCGTAAATAAATAATAATAGGTGTAAGACCGTTGGTATGTGCTCTATAGGTCAAAACCATCTAATACACAGTAAAGACTATTATAATTAGTCATAGTTTGCACTTAGCCCTTATCCAATACATACTTTCATGTAATATATATATATATATATATATATATATATATATATATATATAGGAAGTTTTTCCATACTCCTAGAGTACATATCCCACCTCTAATATACCACTTAAATAAACACTTTATACTCCTTTATCACTTTCGGTATACTCCAATAATAATTCTAAGATACTTCAATGCAACATGATTAAAAAAATTTCATCAAACCCTTTATTTTTTTGCCACATACCCTTTTCCATATGTATAAGGAATATGTAAACAAATTATGCTATAAAGGGTGGATTTTAATGAAATTTTTCATGGAACTCACTTTGGAGTATCTTATAATCAGTACTAGAGTATACTCAAAAGGATAAAGAGGTATAACAACATCATTTAAATGGTATATTAGAGGTGGGAGTACATACACCAGTGAGTATGGAATCATTTTTCTATATATATATATATTGAAGAATTCAAAATATAAACAAACAAATATAAATAAAATATCATAAATAAATATTAGATCATGTAGGACCAATTTTAAAGGTCAATACCATCTCAATCTACAAAAAGAATTTGATGTATGATTTAATTTGAATTAAGTTCATAATAGATTTCATTTTCTATGTACATTAAAACTAAAATGTTAACAACTTTCACATATAGGAACTAAAATATGCAAAATCAGTTTCAAGACACTTCTAGGATCAAGATCTGCTAATGCTACAAAAATGGTTACATATCTAGGAGAATTGCAGTCGTAAATCTAAAACGTATTCTGACCATTTATAACGTAAACTTCAGAAATACATAAGAGTAGGAAATGAATATTACATCATAAATAAACACTAATACCAATAGAACCGGCTTAAGAATGGTCCCTAAAGCAAGACCATCTGATTCTGTAGAAACAATTCTAATTAACATGCTTTTCATCTAGATCCTATTAGAAACCTAACCCTTTGTACTACAAACCTCAAAAATCAATAACACAAATGACTAAACTTATGTAATAAGAAATCAAGATTAAAAGTGTTTTTATCACTAGAATCTTCAATCCTAATTTATCTATGAAATTGGTTTTATTTGACTTTTTTTGCCACTCATTGTTATTGATTCTTATTGCTGTTATACCAAACGATAATCATGTGTAGATACTGACATATACGAAGCTGCTACTGAAAATTTCGATCCCGATTCGACCCCTGAACCAACAAAGCAAGGCAAGCATCCTCCTTTTGATCATATTGATCCCAGTGTTTTGATATTTGTTTTATTTTATCAAATCTAGTTATGCATGTGCGTATTTTTTTTTTGTAAATTTGCTATATTGTGGTTTTGGTAGCTATAAACTTATCTCATAGAATTTTCTTAATAAATATTATATTGTGAATCTTGCTAACCCTAGACTAAGATTAGATAATACATAATATCAATATGGGTATATGTGATCACATATTAATTATGCTTAGCCATGCTTTAGATTTGGGATGAACAAGTTAGATAAATTGATCAGATAAAATTTTGAAATATTAAGACATGATAATGGTTACTAGTATTTTGGTATAAAAACTCAAAATAAAACTATGTTTCGACGCAGGCGATTATTGGCAATAGCTAGATATGCATAGGACTTGCACGTAGTGTAGGGGAAGATTATCACCTGGGTCGGATTTAGGACTGAGCTATGGGTTGTTTTCAGGCCAAGGATACCTACAACCACAAATATTGGTATAGGATGGCCTTAATCTATTAAATTACTTAGATTTAGCACTTTTTGGATTGATTGCTTGTAAGGGGCTTCCGCACAGAGGTGTGGATAAATGCATACTAATACAACTGTGTATGCCATACTATAGAGAGAAGTGAGACGATGGGATGGTTATCGTACTATGTGTACAAATATCTTATACCGTCATAGTATGGATTTATCGTCATCAGGCTAGTGCAAAGTTAGATCTATGTAATGTAATGGTTATATCATGACTCTCTGTGACACACCAAAAGAAGTATACTAATGATCTATACAAAGAGTCGATCATATCTTGTGGGTAAAGTTGTACACTTCTGCAAAATTAAAACTGTAACATCCCAAAAATTTCAAAAATAGTAAAAATGAAAATTTAGAATTTCGAAAATGGAATTGAGTAAACATTTTAATTGAAACCAAGATTTTCATTTTAAATATTATCTTTTTCTCCATTTTCTAGTTTGTCAACCAAATGGAAAGATCAAGTTGATACATTAAAACTTTTTTTGCCAAGATAAACAAACTTTGAAAATGAGTTAAGAGGGTAATCTTACATTGAATTCCATCTTCTAAGACCTTTTCAACCATAATAATTATTCTTGAATTTCGGGTTTAAAAGAAAAACCGATAAATGAAATGAGTAAATGAGTAAAAGTAGAAAGGTAAAAGATAAAAGTAGAAGGCCAGTAAAATGCCATTAAACTATGGGAATTATTCACCACATCTTTTCAGCTGTCCAAAGATTTTAATGATTTAAGTAAAGAAGTAAATAATAAAGCGACATGTTTTAACTTCAAAATAGTGACATGACAGAATTCTTCAAAAATAATAAGAGCTTATATCTCACTGAGAATTTTATCATGTCTTCCTCATAACATACTTAACCCCTTGTAAAAATATCAAAATTAATAATTACTTTTATTGCCGTTTAAAATTTAAAACAGAGAACTTGAAAATCTGAAATCTGCAATGTCAGAATTTTCATTAAATAATGGAGTATGGTTTTGAGCTGAAAATTTTACAAAAACATCCTTAACTCAAATTAATTTGAAAAACAATGTTTCAGAAATAATAGACTTTACTTACTCTTAAAGAAAAATCAAAAGAGAAACAAGGATTTGGAGCAAGTATCTTTTAATTGCCAAATCCAACACCTTAATGAAACTCAAAGAAACATCAAACAACATGTCATTTAATTCCTTTAATTAAGGGCTGAACAACCAATTTGCCCTTTGCGGACCCATTGGCATTAGGGAAAGACTAAGAAACCTAAGTCCCTAACCCTTCGCACCTTATCCCCACTCTCTCTCAAAAATAGGCTAATTCTCTCCGATCAAAAGTGGCAAGTCCAACCTTAACATCGCAGATTACCATGTTAAAACACGGACTAAGGACCAAAAATCGGAAACCAGTTTGGCAATCTGGTTCTGCTCCCAGTTTAAACTTCGTTCCCTGGTTTGCCTATTCCCAGTAGTTTCAGACCTCGAAATGTCATGGTAGCAAAAGACCCCAACGTGGTAACGATCTATAACCCTGAATGACAATTTCTTCGATAAATAACATGACGCCTTGGTAGGTATTTAGAATGATCGATGAAAATCTTTAGGGTTAAAGCTAACACTTGTAAAAATTTTAGGATTGTTTCCTATTTTAACCTAAATTATCAAGCATTTATTGGTAGTGCAATTAAATAAATCTTGGCCGTTTAAATTTTTAATAATTTAGGCTATTCAAGAGGAGATAAAACCGCTAATCTAAATTATAAACTCAAAATCGGTCACAATGCTTTTTCACACTCCTGAAATTCTTTCATTAAGATTCATATTCACTAGCTCATACCCTTAAGTATCTAATTTCGCATTATTTTGGTCGGAATAAGATTTAACGTCCATGCTTTTAATAATGAAATATATCTTGTTTAAACCAACTTAGCGAATATAAATGCAAAAAAATATAGGCTTCATATGTACAGAATCTAATCTAAATCTTAATTATTCTAAACCCTAGTATTCAATCCTAGTAGATATTTATATCGAGACTTATTGAGTAAGGAACTCAAATGTACATTGATCACTAACTGCATTAACAAATGTCGTGTATACTTACTAAGGCATAAATAAACTCATGGAAAACTCTCAATTAAACGCGCATATACTATTCGCCATAAACACAACAAATTGACCATGAAAATCATAATGCAAGTGACCTTGCAGCATGAATAAAAAACACTCAAATGCAGACTTAGTTTACGCATAAAAGAATAACCAAAGAAAAATCCAACAATCCCTGGCCTCACTAAACTGAACGATGCTAAACCTTAATGTCTGATATTTTCATTGATTCCATCTATTTCTTTTTGCCCTTTTGATCGATGTATGCTTTTCTCCTTCATATTATTAGCGAGACGTATTGATCCGATATAACGCATCGCTTTGTCGTTAATCTCGCCGACATCAACGCCACATGACGTCTGCCACGACCCATATTTGCATGTTATTTTGTTTTACAACCATCGCTAGTCTAAACTTGTTATGTGCTGCGGTAGCAAATCCAATTGTCATTTCCTTCCTGCTTTAATCACGCATTGTACCTTAACTAAGCATCTTAAGCACTTCCCAAAACTGCGATTAACTTGTATATGCTAGACTGCTCATGATTGCTTGCAAGTTGAGTTTAATAATGGCACTTGTTTAATAAGATATGGTAGTGTTTCATCCTCATAGGAAATTGTACTCTAAATCTATGCATTTAGCGATATTCTTCTTCGAACTGAATGGATCTTGGCACAGTGTTGGAGTCTCAACCTGGTGACTGATTCAGGGATTATGCTTCTCAGTATTCAAGACATTAGACTATGGTGGACTCTAGTCTACAGGTCTATTGACTACTGAATGCGATTTTTGGTTGGGATGATTGCAAGAAATGTGCTTGTCAGGCGGAGCCAATCTGTTGTATACTTGGGCAGTCCTGTCTTACAGAAGACTTCATATCTGTAGCGCACCAAAGATCTTTAGCATTGATAAGGGAAATTGTCTGGGTAATTCCTCTCGTCAAGATTAAAATCAATAATTATCTGTAGAAAGGACTTAGATGATAATGCAGTAGCATTTGCTTTGAAAGTTTTGGAAATATTTGCATGAATGGATTAACATTGTCTTTTATCTGTCTTGGCTGCTATGAGGTTAACCATCTGAATGATGTACACCCTTTTAGTCTATTAAAGTAAAGGTTCATGGAGCTAAATTACATGATGCAAAAAAATCCTTATTGAATTGTATTTAATTATTCTCATTAGCCTTTTTTCAGTTCAATTTCATTGATATGATGTTTGTATAACAAATTTCTATCTAATTACCACAAGAACGCTTCATACCTTTTAGCAGTCATTCATTGATCTTGTGATGTTGTAATGGGTTAATAGATGTCCATACCTTGTTATTGGGAACGTGTCCTATTTGATAGTATTATTCGTGAATTATTCATTGACTTTTTGGTGAAATGCACAAACTGTAATAGTATTTGGTAATAGTTAGCAAATTGCACAAGTTGTCATTTATTCAAATGAAGCATTTCCGAATGTCAGATATTGGTGCTAGGTTGATTTGGTGGACAGATGCATCATGAAATGTTGGATTCCAACATAAGTAAATCTCATTGAGGTGATTGGTACCTGCTAGTAATTCTCACTTGGGTATTTAAGTATTCTCATATTTAGATATTGGTATGCTATTTTCGTATTGTTCTAACATGCAGTTTTGGCTTGCTGGTTGCATATCTCTTGGTCAATATTTTATGATAATCGATAATGTCAATTTTTTCGGTGCAGGGCCTTGATAATCACTTATGGTGCCATGGCATATATAGAATCATGGAAGTGGCTCTTATCAAGGCTATGCAAAGTAATTATAGCCGTGTATTCAAAAAGTGATATACAATACTAGCACACTAAGATTATTATTAAGGTGATCATTGACTTTTAAAAATTGAAGCTTCCAGCATTGTTACATTGTACTTATGAGGAAATAGTTTCCCAACATGTGGCAATTGCTTTTCTGCAAGATTATGCAATGGACTCCGATGAGTAATGCAGACTATGTCGTTACTTTAATTTTAATGATTGTTTTTGCATATTATGACATTTTTAAATCCATGTTCTAAGATACTTTTCAATTCAATTGCTTTTAGTCAATTTCAAGAACCTCTTGAATGTAGCTTACTATTTCAAATTTATTAATCTTGGTTAGTAAAATATTCACTTGTTTAATTGGTATTATGGAGAAGTACCGAAATCTATTTTGCTGAGAAGGACTTTTCGATAAACTTGTTTAGGCATCTATCTTCGAGTCTATTCAACGGGATAATAACAGTAAAGCTTATGCATATAATTCATATTCTTAAGTAATGTATAAATATTTGGTTATATTGATGTAGCCTTAATTAATATTGAAATGTTGAACACCAGTGTCATAACCATTTGTACATTGTTATTTTTATTTCTGTACCAAAGGGGCCTTCAAAATTTTAGAAGCCTAGTTCTGATCACAAATGCAATAAGATGCTTAATTATGACTCAATAGGCACAACTAATAAATTGTACTCGTCTCTATGGTCCACACCACGTTGCACCCTTGCTTTCTCCAATATACGTGTCCTCAACCGGTAACTGTCGCGTAACTATGGATTTTCCTCAACATCGCCATGTTTATTCGCGCTCGTTGAGCATGATTGATGGATCGATCAAGCGCAGCCTGTTGTCAAACTAGGGCAAAGAGCTTGGTTCTCGCATGATGTGTGTGTTTTTCACTCAGGTCTTAACCTGTACCCCGATGCAGTGCCAAAAGGGCTTACCAGGAGGACATGCTGATTTCCTGATTGTTGTTGGTTCATTATTTGTCTGACCCATCAAAATTTCCTTTTTCACCGTTTCTTGTTCCCAGTTTAGCATTTCCGGCTTGTGCCATCTCTTGGGGCTTATTGTTCAATTCTGATTTAATCTTGATATGCATTGCAAATCGGGTAGCGTTGATCAGGAAATGGTCTGTTATTTAGTGTGTTTAGGAATGTCTATCGGAATTTCTTATTCGCAGACACCATCTCATGCGGTTATATCGTTCTCAGTGAGATTGTCACTTTCTCTTATTCAAGAAAGATGGCTTCACATGTGAAGTTTGCATGGTCAGCCCGTGATAAACAAGACACCATTGCTATGTGTGCGCCAGTAATCGGTAGTTGGGTGCAGAATCTTGTTAACACTTTCTCATTAATCTTCTTGAAACATTTTCGTGCCTTTATCTTTGGGTTGAACATATGTCATGGACAACTAAACCGGATTAGATAAACTCGAATAAGAGTTAGGCCGGTCATCGGCCTTGTTGCAGCAGAACTATTTTGTCCCCGGCTATTTTGTTTGGGCGTCTTGATTGCTAATTTAGCTCGCCTTGGATATGAAGAAAAGACCATGTACATGGTCGTATGATTGGAGGTTGTCTTTCCAAAACACCGAGGTAACCTTCTTTGATGTACTTATACAAATCTTTTGATTGTCTCTCGATGCATGGCTATATTTTCCTCAAGGTGTGTTAATGTTATTGGTATAGGATGTACTTATGGGTTGAAGCACCTCCTCCCATGGGTGGTGGTGGCGGTCCAAATTGTGTGCAAAGCACATCAAAGTCAGAATGAATATTGGTGGACCTTTCTAGGGAACACTGATAGTAATTCATTTTGAAGTTGTGAATACATGGTTATACACTCATAAAAAAAAGAATACATGGTTGTACATTGTGGTATAATCTGATCAGTAGTTAGTGGGGACTAGGAAGTACTTGATCTAGTGTAGAAGTGTGAAGTGTCATTGCATAAAAATTGTTCTCAGACTACCCGACAATGAGTTGCCTTCTTGATACTATTTTTGAAGTAGCACTAATGAATGGTAGATAATGATTGCTTACCTCTTTGCTTGCTTCAAGATTTGTGCAACTTGTATTGAAGGAAAGCACTAAAACACTGCATTGCATACAATTGTTCTCATAGCTTGTTACGCAGCTCCCACAGGCCAGCTTCGTGCTACCATTATGATGTGCGAAGATGTGCAGGAGCCTAGTGTTGGTGTGAGGGAAAAGGTGGATGGGAGAAAGCGTGAGGTGAGCTCTAGCCTCTTGGCCTCTTCCTTCAGCTTCTCAACTGCTAGGATCACTTGCATTTATGATTTGAGCAATTTGCAGGTTAATAGGGCTACATCCTTTATGAATCATCTCTTGACTATGTTGTCCGAACAAAGACATCTTGCTTACAATTTATTTGAGCAAATGAACCGGTTTCGCATGTGATTTTCTTGTTAGGTTCGAGGTACTTACTTGAGCAAACAGATGAAGGAAAGCTTCTTATCTATGGAAGCTCGTGTTATTATACCGAGGCAAACAGCTAGGGATCTGGTCATCAAGAAACTAGAAGAGAGGTCGGAGGACAAGTCATGTTACTGACAACGAAAAAGTTAAAACACTGGAAAGACTATGCTCCTACTATGTTTTGATACGTAGTAATCCAGCTGCAGCCTAGGGATGTAATCGGATCGGATACGGTCGGATATTATTCATCCCATATCCGTATTCATATTTTTTTATCGAATACGAAATCGGATACGAATGGTGTTGGATGTGAATACGAATGCGAATAATACCGGATACTATCATTTACTTAATACGGTTTAATACTGCACCGGATTCAATACGGGTACTAATATTTTTAGCCTGGATAATACACGAAAATATAGATCATTTATTGCACATGTAACATACTTGAATGGTAGATTACTTATGAGTTATGAATAATTATTGACAAAATGTGAAGAAAATAGTACAGAATTTACTATAGTTGCATTGTACATAATTAAGAATTAATAATGAATGCACTTTGGCTATTGTGGTGCACTTGGCGCTGGCACTTTGGCAAAGGGCAAGGTGGCACTTGGTAGAATGGTAGTTGGTACTTGGCACTTGGCAGTTGGCACTGGTACTGGTAGATTACCAAGAGTGGTATTGGTAGATTGGTACTAGTGCCTCCAGATTCTGGTGACTGGTGCTCTTTGATTGAAGAGTTACAGACTCACAGTCTTGGAGAAGTCTTTAAAGTTTTCGGATAATATCCATATTTTATATCCGGATATTATCCGATTATAAACTTGATATTCTCGTATCCGTCGGATAATTACTATCCGTATCCGTATCCTTATCCGAGATAACTATCCTTATCCGTATCCGTATCCGAAAAATTCTTCGAATATCCGAAAAACTATTCAAATCGCTATCCGAATTGATTCGGTCGGTCAGTCGGTCGGAAAATATCCGTTCCAGTTGCACCCCTAGCTGCAGGTTGCTAGTTGATTTATCTAACGAATTTTATTATTAATCAATTTTGGTGATGTTCACATGTTGTACCTGTGGATGATTTTTGATAATGAAACTTTCGTACGTTGCTTTCTCGAGGAATTATATGTTATGGTGCTTGGATTGTATGTTATGGGTGCTTGATATTATTATAAATTTGGCTAACATTTATTAAGTGGATATATATTAAACTAATGCAATTGTTTTTCCAAATACTACCGCTTGTAAAAGTATTCCAAGCGGTATATACATTAAAAGCGGTAATACCGCTTTGAATTGAGTATTCGAAAAGAGGACCGCTGGAATTGAGTATTCCAAGCGGTACTATCGCTTTTAAAACGGTTTTCAAGCGATAGTACCGCTTTTAATGTATATACCGCTTGAATATTTTTACAAGCAACAGATAGAAAGCAAGAGATATTAGAATTCCAAGAGGTCCCATCGCTTGAATATCAATTCCAAGCGGTTGTACCGCCATGAAGACGGTCATCCTCAGAGTGCAACTCTCTCGAATCTTCTAAGATGGTTGGATATTTGCTCTATATAAGAATATATTGTTAAAGAATAACCTAACCTCCAATCCTCTCATACATCTCTTACTTTGTCAATAGGGTTCTCCCTGACTAACCCTATAGATTATATATAGCCCCCTTAATCATGCTCTAAAGAGAAGTAAAATCCTACTTCAAAAGAATGTAGAAGCCTGAATCCTATTATGATTCATCCATGACTCCTTATAGCATAACTTTCTAAATCCTAAGATTAGATATGAATCACTATACTCAACAAGCTATAATATGAAAATGAGAAATAACAGGTGCTAGACATCGTACCATTAATGTTACATGAGATGCTCTCGTAAGTCGATTCTCGATCTCCCAACTTAGATGCAGGGATACTGTGTGTAAAAAAAAATTGCAGCTGGCAGTTCCACTCTATTTTTTATCTATAGATATTTTTCTGAAACTAATTTTTTACTCTACCAAATAAAAAAAACACCCCTTCCTTTCCCATTCCCCCTCCCACCGGCGATGCTCCCCAACCAAACATGGCAATGCATGTAGATTGAATGGAGTGTTCTTGCAAAAAAAAAGGTGGGGGGATTGAACTAGTGTCTACAGAGAGACTTCCTTGTTTCCTTTTGCTCATATATAGCAAGCCCAACAGAGATTGTTCCAAAAGATCATATATCTAACATTCCGAAAAAATTAAAAATTGTTAAAATATAAGATTAAAAGAGTAAAATAAAAAAATCAAATTTGTATTGTGATTACATTCTGAATTTCCATCTCTTTCATTATTTCTTAAATTTTTGATCTTTTAGAAAATTATTTTTAGTACTTGCTTGTTGGATTTTAAACTAAGAAATATAAAACCATACAATAACAAAAATATGAAAAAATATATTTCAATACAGGAAATCTCTAGAACATCATTTTTGCACCCTAAAAGTAATACAAACAAATTTACTAATAAAAATAAAAAGAAAAATAACTTGAACTATGAATAGTAAAATATGTCATACTAATTAAATTGTGCGCAGCCTTATCTTGATCTAAAATTTTATACTATCCTCTGAAGTACAATACAAATATCTAGTGAAAATATCAAAAATAAATAATCATATTTGATGCCTCTAAAAATTCCAAAAAAGAAAATCGAAAATGTAAAGATCTCAATGTCAAAATTAATACAAAATAAATATAAAATATCTTAACTTGATATTTTTACAGTAGAATACATTAGCCATAAGTAACCTTTGTAAAATTATCAAAAATTTATAGACATTCTTCAATCTCCAAATAAATTAAAAATAGAAAAGTAAAGATTGAACAGATGAAGTTGTCAGAATTACTGGAATTTATATACACAAGATTTTAACTTGAAAATTTTACCTAAATGACAAATCTTATCTAAGGAACTCAGTCAAAAATCACCAAAAAAATTCAAATTGAAATGACCCCTCAATTAATGCCTTGATCCTTGTATTTCCAAATCCAAGTTCATAGCCTCCTTCGTTTCACTTACACGTAGGCTATTTACTGTGTAGACCAACATGTCAGCTCTTTCTTTGTCCTACTGTTTTCCTCCCCAAGCCAAAGCCGCTCCCTCTGCTCTCTTTTATCTGTTGTGGCAAGAAACCACTCGAAGAATCATTGTCACGGTAAGATTTTTAAGGCATCGATCTCGACAAACGTGTGCCCTTGCCACGGTATTGCTGCCACAACATCTTTTCCCTTGCCTCGCAATTCCATGGCAGCGGATTTTGCACACAACCGCCATGACCAGTCGCCATTCCTCCTGTGTTCAAACTCTACAGATCACCGCCTCTCCCACTCTGTAGCACCAGTCAAGCCAAGCATTAAGCCGTGATGACCAACCCTGTTATGATGTGACCCCCTCCATACCCTACCATGTCTAGTACTGTTGTAATTGAGGTGCCGTTCACACCGCTATTCATAGCCAAGACTATGCATTGTTGCCACCACCTCATTTTCCCCTACAAAAGCAGACCACTAGCCTCCAAAGCACTTTCACACACCCCTTGAACCCCTGGAGATCTACTGCCTAAGCCAAGCCTCCTTAGCTCCATCGTAGGCTGCCATTACCACCAACTTAGCTTTGTGAACCATTGAGCCAATTGAACAATCCCGTTGGTCATTTTTCAATTACACTGGGCCAAAGCACCTTTAGGACACCCTAAACACCCCCATATGTCGATCACAGCTCTTGAGACTCAAAGAACCATCGCCATTGTCATCTTCTTCCTCGTGGTCGGTGAACGATGGTAGGGCGATCCGTTGCACCTCAGCCACCGCTAGGTACCAAAATGGATCTCTTATAGCGCCTAGAAGCTTTCACCCATGATTCATGAGGTTAAGCACCATCAATTCACCTGCTCCTCCATTCAACCATGATTGCCGTCACACCTCACTGCTAGCAGCTCGCTCTGATCACTGAGCCATTCCCTGGGCGCACAATCGTCCTCTCTAGCTACCCTAGCACTCGGCCAAGGATCTTCCCAGCCAGAGTGCCATCAGTGAGGCCCTTAGCTGTCGTCCCTGTTTTGTGAGGCTGACATTCGGGGCCCCCTTGTCAATCACCCAAGAGACCCCCCTCACACGGTTGCTGGCCTACGAGCCCACCCTATCAGTTGCCTGTTCCTAGGTCAAAAGGTGCTTTTGCTATTCCAAAAGCGTATTTTCCAATTAAGGTGGGAATTTCTAAACCTTAGAGCTTTAATTGGTTCTAACTTTTCATTTTAAGTCCAATTTCAATAATTTTTTTTCTAAATTCATATAAAATCATAAAAATTTTAATATAAAAAATATTTAATTTTATACCTTAGTTTTAATTATTTGAATTTGAAAATTAGTTTGAATTATTTGAATTTGAAATTCAAACAAACCCTAATATGGTTACTATTAGAAGCATGTAAACCATAACTCCTAAAATCATGAAATTAATTTATATATGCTCCTAAAATAATAAACAACTAATTTTTATAAAAACATTTAGATCTTAACCTAGTTTGATTTAAATTTGAAAATAGATTGTTTTCAATGCATAGAAATCAACAAAGCTATAACTTGAACATATAAATTCAAATCTTTGTAAAACTAATTTCTAGGATCAAATAAGACCATAACATCCTTAGATATGTAAAAATATCTCATATTCAGTTAAGCTTGGACTAAGTTTATTAAA
The DNA here is from genome assembly GCA_036346375.1 of Guadua angustifolia. NCBI lineage: Eukaryota > Viridiplantae > Streptophyta > Magnoliopsida > Poales > Poaceae > Guadua > Guadua angustifolia. Next base: position 2,251,502 of record CM070504.1, on the reverse strand, counting down.
AGAATATAGGTTATAGGCGCATGTAATTAGTATTTGGCTAAATAGCACAAATAAATACATATATAAAAGAAACTAGTTTGTAAACACCCTATAGGTAGGGCTGTAAATGAGCTAAGCTCAAGCGAGCTGGCCCTCTAGGCTCGAGCTTGAGTTGGGGTTCAAGCCTCAACCCAGGCTCAAGTTCGGCTCAGTCCAAGCTCGGTAGGCTCGAGCTCGGCTCGAGTAAGCTTGATAAGCTCGAGTAAACTCAAGAATTCTGGCAAGCTCGGTAGGCTCAGTAACAAGCTCGAGTAAGCTTGGTAACAAGCTTGAGAAAACTTAGCTTTAGGAAGCTCGGTCTAGACTCGAGTAGGCTCATGAGCTATTCGAGCTCGGCTCGGTTAAGCTCGTGAGCTCGAGCTTGAGTTCGGCTCATTTGGAGCTCGAACCGAGCCTCTTATGAGCTGAGCTCGAGTAACTCACGAGTCTTGAGCTTTTTTTTACAGCCCTACCTATAGGTCTAGATCATTTAATCTTGTAAAGATATTTAATCTTTAACCTTCAATTAAATCAAGTTCCTAAATAGTTTTGTCTTCCATGTACAAAAGTTTAACATATGCATATCTTTCGTAAATAAATAATAATAGGTGTAAGACCGGCCAGTTGGTATGTGCTCTATAGGTCAAAACCATCTAATATAGTAAAGACTATTATAATTAGTCATAGTTTGCACTTAGCCCTTAACCAACACATACTTTCATGTAATATATATATATATATTGAACAATTCAAAATATAAACAAACAAATATAAGTAAAATATCACAAATAAATATTAGATCATGTAGGACCAATTTTAAAGGTCAATACCATCTCAATCTGCAAAAAGAATTTGATGTATGATTTAATTTGAATTAAGTTCATAATAGATTTCATTTTCTATGTACATTAAAACTAAAATGTTAACAAATATTTCAGTTTCAAGACACTTCTAGGATCAAGATCTGCTAATGCTACAGAAATGGTTACATATCTATGAGAATTGCTGTCGCAAATCTAAAACGTAATCTAATCATTTATAACATAAACTTTAGAAATACATAAGAGTAGGATATGAATAGAACACAATAAATAAACACTAATACCAATATAACTGGCTTAAGAATGCTCCCTAAAGCAAGACCATCTGATTCTGTAGAAACAATTCTAATTAACATGCTTTGCATCTAGATCCTATTAGAAACCTAACCCTTTGTACTACAAACCTCAAAAATCAATAACACAAATGACTAAACTTATATAATAAGAAAACAAGATTAAAAGTGTTTTTATCGCCAGAATCTTCAATCTTAATTTATCTACGAAATTGGTTTTATTTGACTTTTTTTTGCCACTTATTGTTATTGCTTCTTATTGTTGTTATACCAAACAATAATCATGTGTAGATACCGACGTATACGAAGCTGCTACTGCAAATTTTGATCCCGATTCGACCGCTGAACCAACAAAGCAAGGCAAGCATCCTCCTTTGATCATATTGATCCCAGTGTCTTGATTTTTGTTTTATTTTATCAAATCTATTTATACATGTGCGTATTTTTTGTAAATTTGCTATATTGTGGTTCTAGTAGCTATAAACCTATCTCATGGAATTTTCTTAATAAATATTATATTGTGAACCTTGCTAACCCTAGAATAAGATTAGATAATACATAATATCAACATGGGTATATGTGATCACATATTAATCATGCTTAGCCCTACTTTAGATTTGGGATGAACAAGTTTGATAAATTGATCAGATAAAATTTTGAAATATTAAGACATGATGATGGTTACTAGTATTTTGGTATAGAAACTCAAAATAAAACTATGTTTCGATGCAGGTGATTATTGGTAATAGCCATATGTGCATAGGTTTTGCACGTAGTGTAGGAGGAGATTGTCGCCTGGGTTGGATTTAGGACTGAGCTATGGGTTGTTTTCATGCCAAGGATACGTATAGCCACAAATATTGGTATAGAACGATCTTAATCTATTAAGTTACTTAGATTTAGCTTTGCATAGTTGAAGGCTGAAGATGTACAGATTTTCTGGATTGATTGCTTGTAAGGGGCTTCCGCACAGAGGTGTGGGTAAATGCATACTAATACAACGGTGTATGCCATACTATAGAGAGAAGTGAGACGATGGGATGGTTATCGTACTATGTGTACAAATATTTTATACCGTCATAGTATGGATTTATCGTCATCGGGCTAGTGCAAAGTTAGGTCTATGTAATGTAATGATTATATCATGACTCTCTATGGCACACCAAAGGAAGTGCACTAATGATCTGCACAAAGAGTCGATCATGTCTTGTGGGTAAAGTTTGTACACCTCTGCAGAGTTAAAACTTTTCGAAAAGCTACACCCACGGTCATGGATACTTGATAAAGTCATTATATAATTAGATATTTTATTATTTTTAAAATAAATATGTTGGAAATCTTACCCTGCAAATGATTCAATACTATACCATGTATTGGCAATGATTGGTTTCATCTGTTGTGCTATGTGTTGGCAAAGACTGATTTTATGCCATGTGTTAGCAATGGACGGTCTGATACTCACATCATGGAGGACTGTGAGTTGTTACTTTATATTCTACATACTTGTTATTTTCATCTCAGTTATACTCACTTTTGCAAATTCTATTTATAAATTACTACTTGATTTTCAAATTCAATTTCACGTTATGCAAATTAACTGTAGAAACCTCATTTGTCATAGTCTGCATTATTGTATACCTTGTTTAATTTGTGGTTTTAGATAGAGAGGAAAACGAAGCCCAGAAAGTACCTATTTCGCTGCAGGATACGGGAATTTTGACGATACAACTTTCTAAGGATTATATTTTGTCAGTTAACTGAGGGTTGAATAGACACACTACAAGACTTTTGCTTCTTTCCACTATAATATACTCTGAATTGTAAGACTATATTGTATAAATAGCTTTCACTTTAATAATATTATGTATAGATGTGATTCCAATTATTGTAAATGTGTGTACTAGCCACTGATCATGAGACTAATACTATATGCATATAGATTATTCTTTGTGATATTCTGTACCAAAAGGAGGGTGGTTAGAGTATACACTCTAGTGATAGCTAGAATCAACAATTGGCAATGCTGAACGGAAGCTGCCTGATAATTAATGAACTCAGTATACGGCATAATACCTTATATTAAAGCTTGCAAAGTTCCCGGATGATGAGCCTATCCACGTGTCACTTTTGGCCATTTTGCGAAACCCCCCCTGTGTTTCTTTAAATTACGGATAGGTCCCTGTAAGTTACGAATAGGTCCTTCGCGACTTTTTGTGAGGGGAAGATTTCTTTTTCTAAATCGCATTTGGGTCCCTCGTGTGCCGTTTTACGGAAAAAACCTCCCGTTAAATTCAAATCGCGAACAAGCCCTTTTCTAATTTTTCAGGATAGCGGACAGGTCCAAAAACGTAACATTTAGATCCTTGCTCTTTACGTCTAGATCCTTTCTCCGTTTTTCTCAGGAAAAAAAGTTTTCGTCACCAGAAAAATGTATTCAGCTCTATCTCTAGACTCTTTCCCCACTGCGGTTTTCCAGCTCGATCTCCAATATTTTCCAAATAATTCGTCGAAAGAGATATTTGTACAATTCTAGCTCTCTATTTTTTCCCCGTTACGCTCATTATTTCAACGATTTAAATAATAAAACACCGATAAGCAAGAAAATATACCGCAGTTTCCCAGCTCGGTCTCCAATATTTTCCAAATAATTCGTCGAAAGAGATATTTCTACAATTCTAGCTCTCTATTTTTTCCCTGTTACGCTCATTATTTCAACGATTTAAATAATAAAACGCCGATAAGCAAGAAAATATAAATTTATATAATATACGCCGTTCTAACGCGGTTTTCAGATCGGTCTCAATATTTTCCAAATAATTAAATCGAAGAGATATTTCTACAATTCTAGCTCTCTATTTTTCCCCGTTACGCTCATTATTTCAACGATTTAAATAATAAAACGCCGATAAGCAAGAAAATATAAATTTATATAATATATGCTCGTATGAACTGCGATATCACTCAAAACGTTTGTCATCATCGATCTATTCACAATGCGATCCGGTGATCGCTGTAGACATGCTATCCTAACTGCTTGCATTGCATGACGTCTCACGATATGTCTTTCCAATTAAATCTTATTAACTACGGACGCGGCGTGCCGCCGTGCTTTCTTATCTAGTTATTTAGACGCAACGCAAATATCATGAAGTTTCCTCGGTCGAAGGCCAAATTTTTGGTGCCAAGTACAAACAGAACGCCAGGTAAAAATCGCGCGCGTGAAAAAGGACAGATACAAGTTTGCCTATTTCTGTTGTAATTTGTAATTATTCCGAGACGAAAACAGGCCGCGGGGCGCTGGTCGAAGTGTGGGGACAATAAATCGCGACGCTTGCCTTTTCGCTTCTGTGTCAGAATCTCGGGCGGATCGACGGAGCGTGATTTCGCCAAGATGACGAGCCATCGCCGTCCGTCCGGTGGTGCGCGACAGGATTCAAAATTCGCGAATTTCGCCGAATTTTTTTCGCCCCCGAATTTATATATCCCGCCGAATTCAAAAGCTAAAAATTTGATTTGCTATCAGAATCGCTACAGTAATTTCTGAAATTTCGCTTTGGAGTCCGGATTTTCAAATTTTTTGGCCGAATTTGAACGGAATGGGTCCAATAACCCTTAAGAAAGTCTTGTTCCATGAAAATTTGATGAAAAACTAATTTTTGAGATTTTTAAAATTTGGGCAGAAACACTGTCAGATTTTTAAAAAATTTTACAAGCCTGATAATCATCTGAAAATTTTATGGTACCATCCTTAGTAGTTTAGGATCATACGAAAAAAACTTCAAAATAATTTAACATCATTTGTTATCTTTGAAAAATCAAAAACAGAATGGACATAATTGGGACAGTAATCTTGTTAGATTTTTATAATTTTTCTCGAGTGTGATCATCATCTAAAATTTTTATTACAGATTAACAACTTCCTTAGTACCATTCTATAAAATTTTCAAAAAATTTAATCTTTCTTGGTTTGCTCAATAAAATCTATGAATACAGTAAGCACTAAACTTAATTTGTTGTATTATATTTGAAAAATCAATTCATTTGAGCTAAGGATTTATCAGGCAATTCAAATATTTTTATAAATTTTTGAAATTTTGAGCTTCAAATTTATTTGAGCTAAGGATTCTTATGTAAAATTTTCAACTCAAAATATTTCTCCAGGAATTTATAAAAATTCTGACATTTAAAGTACTAGTTTTCAATTCTCTCCGTTTTGAATTTTTAAATGTCTTAAATTAATTTATTAATTTCTGATATTTTTAATGTTGATAAATGTATTATTGGGGAAGATAATATAAAATTTTCAGATTGAAATTATGAAAGAATATTTTCATTTAATTCTGACATTGAACTTAATTTGTTGTATTATATTTCAAAAATCAAACAGAGAAAGAACATAAATGGCACTGTGCCTTGTACGAATTTTATGAATTCACTGGAGCGTGATCATGATTCCAAATTTTTATGAGATATTAACCATTTCCTTTCCACTCTTATGTAAAATTTATAAAATATTTAAACCTTTTTTATTGCTAAATTTAATCTATGTATTGATCATCGGTCTGTTAACAGGATAGTAGCACTGTTCGCATTTTTTAAAATTCATGACACTTGATCATCATATGAAAATTTTATGACAATATTATAAATGTGTCAGGACCATACAGAAAAATTTTCAAAATTTTACAAGCTCGTTTGTTCTAATTTTCATTCGGATGAAACTTGCCGCTCAGCGCTTTACTAAGACAGTACCAATGTTTGAATTTTTAAAAATTCCTCACATTTGATCATCATCTGAAATTTTTACATAAATATCATAAGTATGTCAGGAATCTCCACAGAAAATTTCAAAGTTTTCTAACGTAGTTTGTACTATTTTTGATCCGGTTCAAACTTGCCGATCAACGTTTCATCTACATAGTATCAATGTTTGAATTTTTAAAAATTCCACATATCTGATAATCAGCTGAAATTTTTATGAGAATATCTATAATGTGTCAGGAACGTACAAAAAAATTTTCAAAATTGTTCGATGTCGTTTGAACCCATTTTCACTCAGTTCAATTTGACCGAAATTTCGGAAAATTTCGCCGAATTTCGGGGTATTTTCGGCGAATTTCGGAGATTTCGGTGCCAAAACAAACCGGATTTGAATTTTGAAATTTGAATTTTGAATGTCCTCCGGCCGAATTTACCGAATTTCGGACGAAATTTCGGATTTCAGCCTGGTCTGAATTTTTTGCTCAAACGAATTTTGAATCCCTGCGCGGCGATCGGTAGGGATCGCGGGCAGTTCCGATCGAGATCATGCCTGCCCGGCCGGAGCCGCAGGAGGGTAGGTAGGGCATTGGCGTGGGCGCACGCGTGGCGACGACCGACTACGGCGGGTTTGACCACCCACGAACGAGGCCCCACGAGTAGGGTTAAAAAAGAAAGAAAGCTCGGCAAATTCATTTCAAACGGAAACATGTTAACGATGCTCGACTAGATAATAGATTGTTAGTTAGAATTTGAAATAATCATTTAAATGATAATTAAAATAATTTTATATTAAATTATATTAATTTAGAAAAAAAGCTCGAAAATAGATGGATATGCTCCATAGCCAGGCCTATCCATGATCGGTGTACCATCCTCTTACAGCAAAAAACCAACAATTCGGGGCAGAAACGAACAACACGCTACGTTTACGGTTTACGGAACAAAGTTGGCCCGTCTTGTGCTGTACATATCAACAAGGCTGAAAATTAGCCCATATTTGTCCTGTAACTCTAATTACAGAAAGCCTACTTGATAATTCCGAGCATTCCCGTCTATGGCCGATCCCTCGATGCACTCCACTGTCCGCCCATCAAGCAGACTGGATCTCCGGTGAGCTCCAGCTCTGATGGCCCGCGGAGGCGGCTACGGCTGGGCCCTCGCGGCGGGCATCAACGCCGCGCTCGCCGCCATCTCCGCCAAGTTATTCGCGCCTCCGGTACCGTTCTACTACCTCTTCACTTTCCCTCCGATCTGAGCCTTTTCTTGCCTTACCTGCAACCTCCTTTTGGTTGCTTCAGCCTTCGTGCTATCATTACACTTACTGATGTTCAGTCCATATACATGAATCGTTGGCTTAGATCCGAACTTTGAATTAGCGATTTCGATGGTAGTTGTGACTCTCTTACTGTCAGAAGTATAACTGAGATCATGGAGAATTTGTGACTCTCTTACTGTCAGAAGAATAACTGAGATCATGGAGAAACTACTCCTTTTTTAAGAAATGGAGAAATTACCTATTAATGTTAACTAACATGACGGTAAAGTAGTTCCACTTCGACTGGTGAAGGTACCATGATATTTTCATAAAAAAAATAGAGTACCTTGATACTATCGATTGTTTTACTTGTAGTTCAGGTCAATTTCTCCTACTGATATCCTAGTACTGCCCTGCTTTGGAGCACTGGGTTGATTCTGTAACTGGCTAATGACTATGATATCGCCTTACACAGTTGCTGAAATATGGGATGGTGATACTTTTCGACGTGACAATGTGGGGGTGCTATGTCAACAGCCTCAAAGCTTTGTCGTCCCTCCAGGCAACGGTCACGAACTTCGCTGTCAACTTCATCTCGTCAGGTCTTGCAGGCTATTTTCTGTTGCAGGAGCCTCTGCCTTCTAAGGTAACATGGTAGTTCTCCATTTTCTGTAGAGGCAGTAGCACATAGCGAGCAAGCGTTCGATGCAAAGCAAACAGAATGCAAGTGTGTTTGTTTCAGTTTTATGGCATCTATAAGAAATTGACTCCTTTCCTCCATTTCAAATAAGGTGGATTTTCCTTGGTTGATTTACCACTTTGCTTCTTGCTTAGGAGAAGTGAACGAGTGAGTGTATCCATAATGCCCGATGATGACAATGAAGACAGAATTGATTACTTACTTTGATTCCGAATTGGGGTTATCTGAAGAGTCACAAGGTATTAAAAAATTAATATATGATTTAGTGTTCTATGCTAAGAGTATATCTTGTGATGTATTGTTGATTGATCGGAAAGAAATACTGGAACATTGGATTGTCAGATTGACACAGATGGTGTTGTGCTTTACATGGGCAATTACCTTTGACAGACCGAAGGGCCAGAACTGATGACCAGAGAGGGTGAATAATCACACAACAATTTTTCCTCTAAAAAAACCAACCAAAACCTCACTAGGCTAAATATGCGCGGAAGAACAAATTTTCAGAGAAAATCAACTCGAGGGCCGCACTACCGCTCTTAAATGGTTAGTAGTACCGGAATAAATATAACCCCAGTACTACCGTGCTACAGTACCCCCCGATAATACTAGATAACAGTAAAACAAGATATGAATAGTAAAATCAACGCAAGTTTGAATCCAAAAAATGGTGTAGCTTTTGATTGGATGATCAAAACTCGCGAAACTTTGTATGCACATTTCTAGGGATGTTAGGTACATATTTCAACCATCAATCACAAAGATTGACATAAAAGTTCTGAACTTTTTAAATTTACTGAATGATGCATCAAAACCAAGTTAAAATCCAAAACTTCACCCTGAGTTTGCTCATGGGAATTTGATGATTAAGATGATTCTAGATAATCTCCCACATATCACAGCAAGCAAGAACACTCAAGAAGGATCCCTCAAACTAGCAGGATCAAGATTTGCCTTAAGAATTTCCTTCTCAACTCAAAAAATTATTTTTTTGATAAACTTGATTGATCAAGAAGAAACTTATCTAAACGATTAAGGAGATAATTTACAAAGGATCATCTATCAATCATACATTCTTGACAACATAAGATCATGTAAGATAGAAACCACAAGAAAAGATCAAAAGCCAAGCAAGAAGAAGATCAAACTTTAAGGCAAAAACTTAAGTAAGGAGATGATTTGCGTTCAGATTATGAGAAGGGTTTACAAAGCCTCTCACCTGAGAGCAAAACTCCCAAGGAGCACTTACACACCCACACAAGAATACCAAAGTTTTGTGGATATCCTAATCTAGGCTTAGTGGCTTAGAGTCTTACCTCTCACTACATCTCCTTATATAATAGAGGCAACCCTAACCCTAAAACATGGACACATATGTGGACACCATCCACATTTACATGGGTTAACCCATTAACTCAACACCATACTGAGTTTTACACTCACACAAACATGCTTTTCAAAGCGATTTGGTTATCACAGCGCCTTGGTCTCACAACGCAGACCGGTGTCGAACTCGGTGAGGTCATGGCGGTAGGGGATGAGGTGGATCCGGTGGGAACAATAGGCGGGGATGAGGTGGATCCAATAGATTCCAGCTTCGATGGCATCGAGATCAGGTCGGGGTCGGGCTTAGCGAGGATGGACTTGAAGAAATCCATGGCGATTTGGATTGGATCAGATCGGATCTCTAGGTCGGGGTCGGGGTCGAAGGGATGCCGAAGGGCCGCTCGTTGACGTCACCTCTGAGGCTGGGGTGGGCCACTGGTGGTCGAGGCTTAAGGAAGGGAGGGAGATGTGGACTCTAGAGCCCTGGAGGGAGGAGGAGGCAAGGAGGGAGCCGACCGAGTCCCGAGCGAGTGGTGGTGAGGATCTTCTGTGGCTGATGTGGTTTTCTTTTATGGATAGATATATGGATCTTCTGTGGTTGTTGATTCAGTATATTAGTATATTACTATATTTGCCACTGCATTTTGTTTTATCGCCTAACTGTCGCTTAGGAGCCCGCCTATGCGTCCAGGCATCGTGATAACCATGCAAAGCGGTCATCATATTGACGCCCAATTCACTCCATGAGCCCGAATTTACGTTCGTGTCCACTTTAGCTTGGCCTAAATCACTTAGGCCACCTTCGCGGTTTTTCAAATTGCCTCAATCGCTAGTATTGGATAAATTACCAACTTGCCCTACTGATCGGTCTTCCTTCTCCTTGAAGCATCATCCATGTTTTATCACTTTCCATATGGTCCCAATGACTTGCTGCCAAGCCTCTCACACATCCGGATTCTCTGAAATGGGCCCAAGTCACTTGATACGTCATATATCCTTGATCACTTCACCACGATGGCACCGGCTTCTTTGATCATTCTGAACCTCAATTTCTCCCTGAGCCTAATCCCATTCCATACCATTACTCGCCATGTCCATCACCAATGCTTCATGCTGCAGCTTCCTTATCTTTCCAGCTTGCAACTACTTTCTGGCCTCGATCATCTTTTGGCGTCCCTTAACTGTTTTGGATCTCAGTTCTCCTAGCCTAGTCCTGATCTCGCATTCACCTCACCATAACCTAGCATCGAAGTCCTACAACCAACATAGACAAGAAACACATCAAATAGCACCATTCACAATAATATGCAATTAAATCAACAAAATCCAAACTTCAATTCACTAGAAACCCGATACTACCACCAACCAGAGACTAGTAGTACTACAAGTTCGATGCTAATGCTCCTGGTTGGTCAATAGTACCGCTTCTGCTGAACAACCCTGGGAAGCCCATCTGGAAGATAACTACCGCCACCAGAGGCTGGTAGTACTGCACCCCTAGTGGTACCGCTCCCAAGTGTTGGTAATGCCGCTCTTGTCTAACTCCAGAGAAAATACCTCTATGTGAAAAGGCTATCGCACACATGCCCGGTAGCTCTGTAAGACCGGTACTACTGCTATCCCAGGTCAGTAGTGCTCCTGGCTAGCACTACCGCCACTACAAGGCCGGTAGTGCCACCTAACACTAACAGCACCTCAAATTGTTTCAAATTTAAAATAGAATTCAAATCAAACTCAAACTCGAGCTCTACATGCTCAAAATAAGTCAATAACTTATTACAAATATGGATAGACCTCTGTATGGTCTTTCACAGACATATTAGTTAATTATGAACTAAGCCATGTCATAATTACATAATGGCTAGTTGGCTACTGCAAGATCTGATGCAATTCCATTTCTTTATTAATTGGAAAAACACCTGTTGCTCTTTTTTTTTTCTCTTTCTTTAGTTTAGACAGAAAATGTTTTTAGACTGAGCTGAACTCAGCTTTTGATTTGGTTATGTGTTTGTACAGTGGTTTGCAGGCGCCAGTTTTATCATTGTTGGCGTATTTATCCTCAGCAAATGAAGCATTGAGAAGAAATCGAACTCTGATTAGAGGCAGTTGCTGCCAAATTAGTGTTAGCTGTGACATAAATTGGGTCAGCTTGTACTTCTGTCTCTCTTAGGAGTGTATCCATCACGGTGTGTCAATTATGTTTTGCATCTGAAGTTGATATATATTTTGTCATTAGTCAAGTAACTTCAGCTCGTCTACTAACTGTTGCCCCTCCAGTTGAGATCCACCACTCACATCGTAAGTATGAAATGAACGTACGATCAAAGAATTACTTGTTATTTTTATTTGAAGGTGTATTCAAACTATGGTAAAAGTAGCATTACAGTTAAGCTCGTGTCTTACTATTTTGTGGACATCTATGATCTTTCCGCGCTGTCACACATCTCACAGATGATGTTGTGCAGGGTGTTCCTGTTCCATGATAAAGCAATGTAGGCACGGCAGAAGCAGCCATCCATCAGCTAGCTATGTCCTGATCAGTCCTGGCCCTGGCATTGTGGTAATGCCATAATTCTTAATGAATAGACTTAATGTCTACACTAACTGTCGAAATAGATATTTGTTCAGATTGCTCTCACCAGGACCCCTAGTCTGAAAGAATATACTCGACCTAATCCAAGTATCTACCACCCTCTGGTCGGGGGATCTATGACCGGACATGTGGACCCTACTTTTTCGGCCAGGCAACATAAACGTTGAAATCAACCGTGTGCGGTAGATTAGAAGGAAACGTGCACCTTTGTCTCTCTAACATAACCACACTTATGCAATCTCAGTCCGACAATAACCATCCGAAGATCGTGCCTAGGGATGTCTCGCTTCCAATAATTGACAATCACGTGCAGGACTAACGAACCGACGAGTTACCACTTGCGGGCTGCATTTGCCACACCTTTCGATGCTTTATAAGGAGTGGCGCTATGAAATAGACGATACAAAGCACAAGATTGCGACACATCTCTTTGTAGCATTAATTACAACCGGTGCACTTTATTATAATCTCTAGCAATACAAGAACAGAGTAAGTAGGGTTAAATTTCTCCTGGAGAAGATCCCAACCTGTCAAAAATACTTTATCTCTTCATGCGTAATCTCAAGTGTTGTGTCCTCCGTATTTACTTCGTAAGATCAACAGTAATCGATAATTCCCAATGCTATTTCAAACATGGACAACTGCTTTAGCACCTACTGTAACGATTATCATTAGCTTCCGGTTGCTATACACAGGGTTCAAAAATATCGATATCGCGATAATCGAACGATTTTTAATTTTCAAAAATCGATAGAAACCGAAGAAATTTGAATTTAAAAATTTTGAACTCGACGGTCAAACAATAGCAAAACAAATAAAAAACCAAGCGATTTTACCAATGTTCAAGTGATTTTCACCAATTTTTCACCGGTTTTGTTCGATAATTGACTGATTTTTTTGATTTTCAGCACAGCGAAGGAAAATAAATAAAATTAGAAAAAAATTACAAAAAATATACAAAATTAAAAAAAAACCGATTAGCCTAAAAAACACCTGAAAGAAATTTCAACAGTTTATTAATTCATTTAATGTTTCTAGAAAATTAAAAACAATAATTAATAAAAAGGAACAGAGACACCGTTAGTTTTTTATAAAAAATTTACAAGATCGATAATGCTCTAAAATTTTAGTATCATCATAAAAATTTCCCAAGTATCATGTAATAAAATTTTTAGAAATATCGAGTTCATTTAGTGCCCCTAGAAAATAAAAAACATAAGAGAATATACAAAGCCAATAGCACTATTAAAAATTTTAAAAATATATACAGGATTGATAGTCATATGAAAATTTTATATAATCATCATAATTGCCTATGGATCTGAAATTTTTTATAAATATTAGACTTCATTTAGTACCTCTAGAAAATCATAAATGTAACAATATATAAAAAGATAGTAGCACTGTCAGAATTTTTAAAAAATATACATATCTTATAATCATCTAAAAATTTTATAACATCATTAGCATTGCCTTAGGATATAACAAAAAAAATTAACACTTTTTTGATAATTTTTTCTAAATTTTTTGTATTTTTAAATTTGTATTTAAATTCTATCGGTTTACTGAGCGGTTCATATATCAAACTAGCTCGATATGATCGATAATCATGATATTACTAACCATAGCTGCACGTGATGTGTTAGCGGTACAAGCTCCCTTTCCAGCATGGTTCATAAAAGGACAGATCATGTTCCTCTGATGTTCCATCCACAACAGCTTCAAAATTTGCCGACCCCTACAGGGGACTACAGGCCGGATCATTCCATTATTGTTTAGCTGTTTCATTCATCTGCACGGGATGAATGTTCTTTGCAGTTTTCTGATAGCTGAACTTGCGTTAACAGCCGACTGTTAGACTACAGTTTGTTCACCGGCAGTGCGAGCGACAGCATCATTGACGTGGAGGAAGTTTGTGTGGTCATTCTATCAGTCAATCAATGTTACAATCAGTTGGACATGCAGTGATGTGAATCAGTTGGAAAAACACTAGAAAATTATTGTGGGAAAAAAAGCAGACCAAAAGAAAGAGGGAAAATACCAGTAACATGCCACGATGGAATGCACCACGTAGTTCTCCTCGGGCTTCAACGATAAGGCCATGTCTTGAACACGGAAAGATTTTCATGTTCATATGAAAATAAGTTAATTTTCGTAAAATTTCTGTATAATTCCTGCCAGTGAGTGTCACCTGAAGTCAGTATCCATAATTAGACCCCCGAATGTTATTCCAGCATCCCTAGAAAGGGAAAAGGGAAGAGAAGGCGCCTCATCTGGGCAGCTTTTCTGGCACGATGGGGCTCCTGAAAGAAGGATGCAACTTGCAGGTCATATAACATCACCATGGCAGCAAAGCCACTTATGTTGACTAGTGTAAGTCCCGCAGAACATATTCCAAAGAAAACCGGGATAGGACCGGCCGATCGAGGCGATGTACTTTGTGCTGGCAAGAGTTGGGTATCTTGCAATTGATTCCGAGGATGAGTCGACGGTCCAGGGACCCGCGGCGGGCCATGTCAGATTTGTTTCGTTTTAGGTTCGAGAATATTGGCAGTATGCCATAACTGTTGGATGATGGGCATCATATAGTCATATATTAGTTGTGCATATATTCACCAATTTAATAACTCACCACTACACTCATTAACAATTAGAAAAAACGAATCAGACACACTGCCCATAAAGAACTGGAGAAGGAAAGGCGCCAAAGAGCCATGATCTTATGCATTGCAAGCAACATTGGTAACCTAGCTCCTTGTACCTTGTTTTCTTAAAAAAAAATCTAGCTCTCTACGTATGTGTTTACAAATTTAGTTCCTCTCCCGTCATAAAAGACGTGGCAGACGGCATTTGTCTCCGGCCATGCCCGAGAAACGCAGAAAGCCATCAGCACCATGCCAAGGCGACGCACCTTGGGAGGAGGCACTAGCGTGCCCAGGAGAGCTGGAGGTGCTGCCATGCTTGGGTAGCGCGGAAGGAGCACTGCCGTGGTGGGCCTTGCTCCTGTAGTTAGCTAAACACCAGAGGTGTCAGTGCTCTTCCGTGGTTGAGAAGTGCGGCAAGGGAGAGATGTCACCTGCCGTGTTTTCTATTATGAGGATGAGGATCAAATTTATAAATACATGTACGAGAGAGCTAAATTTGTATAAATAAAAAATAAACGATGATTTAGAGAGAGAGTATTGCACCTCCCCACATAAACAAGACACGGCGGAGAACAAACCTTGAGCGGCAGTATGCCATAACTGACGCGCGGCGCGCCCCCGCACCAACAACACTTCACATTACACATGTCAGCCGTGTCCGACACGGGCGCCAGCCAAACGCCTGAATCCCCGAGGCAGGCAGACAAACGAACGTCGTCGTGTCCCAAGCAAGAAGCGCTTCGGAATTAGCACGAAAGGTTAGCTGGATGCAATGGAACAGCTGTTTATCCGGAGCAACCGAAAACGGCGGAGCCCGGCCACTTCGTTAGCCAGCTGGGAACGGGTTTAAGAGCATGTATAATATGTTATGTAGGATTTTAGGTGACGCGGAGAAGAGAGAAAGCCGTTGTTTACTATTTAATAGACAGTTTTATAGATAACTTTCTATTTTGTATACCATTGTATAGATAGTCTGTTAATTGGATGTGAGACCATTACAGATAACTATATAGACGATCTATTGTACGAGTTATTTTTAGTTCTATCTATAGATGACATGGCGATATATTACAGACAGTTGCTGTCTATACCATTGTACATGCCCTAAAGTAGCATTAGTAATTCTGGAAAATACTTGTTCCATTTTAGTTTATAGATCATATTTTCTCTTGTATAAAAGATACAGAAGATATAAAAATAACTAGACTACAGTTAATTATTGTCTCTAAACACTATATTTATGTATGTGTGTAAAGAGTATTATGTAAATCTGAATATTTATTAGAGATATAAAGTAAACATCATACTAATTTACATTAAAATATAAAATATACTTAATATTTATAAGCATGATCGTTTAATAATACAGTCTATTAACTTGCATGGATGGAGTAATAAACCAAAACGGAGACGCGGCCCGGAGTCGGCATCACCAGATAACCCCGCCCACATGCTCCCTCCTCAGGACACCCCTCCCCTGCCTTCCCAGCCTCCCCTTCCTTCCCCACGTACTCCTAGTATATTCACTCATTCATTCACTGCACGCACGCTCGGTCGACAAACCAACGCGCCCCGCGGCAATGGCGCAACAAGAATCGCGTGGTGGCGTGCGGGCCAAGAGGAACGGCGACGTCACCGTCATGGAGATGGGCGGCTCAGGGGGACGGCGGGCGGGGGAGGCGAGGTGGGCGTGCGGGGCCGTCGCGGCGCTGGGGCTGGCGGGGGCCGGGGTGCTGGCGTGGTGGGCGGTGGCGTTCCACCCGGCGCACGAGCAGCTCTGGATGGTGCCCGTCGGCCTCGTCCTCCTCGGCACGCCGCTCGTCACGTGGATCTCCCTCTTCGCCTCCGGCGCGTGCCGGCGGTTCGGCCGCCTCCGCGCCGGCGCCAGCCAGCTGCCTCTGCCCCCTGAGATATGAGGTGCCACCGGCCGGCCGCATGCATGCGTATCATGTTCAGTTGGGTGTACATTTTTTCCCTAGTCTCTTTTTCTTTTTTCTTTTTTTTTTTTAAACTTTTTTAGGTGTGTTTGGTACAGCTCTAGCTCCATCAGATTAATAGATCTGGTGGAGCTAAATATTCTAATTCCACCAGATCTGTGAAGCTGAGCGGTTTGGTACACTAAGAGTGTTTAGATGGGTCATCTTGTTTACATTTTAGACTAAAAATATAAACTTAATTCACTTTATTTTAGACTAGAAGTTTTAAATCTCAGATGGAGCTAAGGCCTAGAACTCTAGTAAATAGGGTCTTAATATATTGTCATTTAAGATGATCGGAATGTGATCACTCGGAGTGGAATCAAAAGGGCAGTTACTGAAATTTTGCTTTTTAGCTCCTTGTTACCATTTTTCGCAAAAACAACTCCCGTGCAATGCGAATTTCAATTTTAGTCCCATGTCAGAGCGTGGAAGACCCAATAGTGCACCTGCCCCAATCGGGTAGCTCAAGGGGTAGCTTAATGAGCGAGTCTCATATACCGTACTGTCCTATCACTATAGCCTGCCTCTTCCCGTGTTCTCACACTTTCTTCCACGCTCACTTGACATGCCACAATGCCGCTCACTTTTTGAGTCACACATGTTATTTGTCGTTCCTTTCGAGCTCACCAAGAGACATTTTAACAATTTCAAATGAAAAAGAACCTATATTTGTCAAAAAGAGAATGAAATTTTGGGCTGAAAATGGATTAGGCAACAACACATACGTGGTAAGTTCTTCGCATAGACTTGAGTTTAGAGTGCTAATGTGACAACTTCAGAACGAATTTTAGAGCTGCCCAGCCCGACAGTGATTTGTCAGTCAGAAAAAAAGAAGACTCATTTACTACGGTAGTCATTGCGGTTAGCTAGGCAGTGCTTCAAAGTTGAGCTAGCGCTCCCTCGACCCTCTCTATCATGTAGGTTTCAGCTGAGTGATTACATCTACTGCCACAGCTTGGAATAAGCTCCTTGGATCATTTTAGACAGTGGCGGAGCCAGAAAGTTCCAAAGAGGGGGGCTACGGCGAGGCATGAGTTGTTAATTAATACCTGCCTCTACATGTCTGGGTAGAAGCGTGGCTGTGGCGAGGCAAGGCCACTGTGGCATGGAAAACAACCTGCTATGACGTCGCTATAAATAACCAATCATATATATATCCATCCGCATCCTTCTCGACGTAGCTCATCGCCGAAAGAGTGAGGCATGCACTGCACGCGGTGGAACGGAAGAACCGATTGTCAATTCGACACGCCACCGTCCGTTACCGCAGTCCCGTCCACGAAGTCGCAAAGAGAGGAAGACGTTGAGACACGGAAGACTAACCGACGCTTATGAGCCCGTGACGCGACATCGCGATTTGGTTTGAAGACGAACCGACCTACTTGCCTCTGTGGCATGTACTAAGCATGAACAGTAGAAGAACCGACTGCGTGATCGCATGCCTCGCAGATGGGCCATGGACCAATACCATCGGGTGAGGGGGTTTTCTGTCGACGCTGGTTGGTGGGCTCACCACCCAATTTCTAGCCTACGCCTCGATTTTAGGGCCTATTTAGGTAGGTCTAGTTTTTCTAATTTTTTTTAGTTTTTTTAGATAAAAAATAGCTACTTTTTATTAGAGACTGTTTGATAAACAGCCAATTATCTTAGTAATAAACTGCAAAAATAAGTCAT
The DNA here is from genome assembly GCA_036346375.1 of Guadua angustifolia. Lineage (NCBI taxonomy): Eukaryota > Viridiplantae > Streptophyta > Magnoliopsida > Poales > Poaceae > Guadua > Guadua angustifolia. The sequence continues at coordinate 2,233,437 of CM070504.1, read as the reverse complement.
GTCCAGCTTTTGGCTTTTGCTAGTTACATGTGACTTCTAACTTATATCAAAAGCCGCTTAAAAGCTAAGCTGTTTGGGTGGCTTACCAGCTTTTTGAAAGTTGAAGCTAACTTTAGAACTTGTTTGGGGAGCTATACCTTTTCTGAAAACTGTTTTTTAGCATTCCGGGTTGAAAAGTGGTTGTAGTTTTTATAAGAGACCGTTTGATAAATAGCTAATATCTCTCAGTAATAAGCTGCAAAATCAAGTCTAACCTAACTTTCAACTTTTGGAGTTATGGTCCCGTTTGGATCTGCTTTTAGACAGCTTCTGCTTAAAATAAAACAAATTGTGTGTTGAATGGAAGGATTATGTATAGCTTCTCCTAAAATTAGAAGTTGCCTTCTAACGTAAAATCAGAAACTATGGCTGGACAACTTCTCCCACAATCTCCATCGAATCTCCATGAGCCAAGCGAGGAGGCGTGAGCCCCTCCCCACGCCGCCCCTTTGGCCACCACTCCGCCCTCCTCCGGTTGCTGGCACACCGATGAAGCCACCATCCTTTGCCCATCTCCTCCTCCACACCATTGTCATCCGCCGGCGCCCCTCCACCCGAAACCACCCTCTCTTCCACTCCATCGTCCTCTGCCCGGTGCCCCTTTGCTCGAACCCGCCATCATCTATCATCCTTTGTCCGTGCAGTCCTAGTCCCGCCTCCTCTTCCGTCCACGTCGACGCCCTCATCCTCCGCCCCGCCGTCCTCCGGTCGCTGCATCGCCACCCAAGCCTCCTGTGCCGCTGGTCCAAGCCTCACTGAAGCTGGTTATAATCAAGATTATCGAACATAAAGATTCTCCAGCCAACAGATTCTAGAGACAGCTGCTTCTCCAAACAGTTAGCTATAATCTAGAATCTTCGCAATCTAAAGCTTTCCCAAACTGGGCCTATATATGGCTTCTAGCTTATAGCAAAAGCCGCTTAAAAGTTTAGCTGTTTGGGAGAGCTTAAGCTTTTAGGTTTTGCTAGTTATATATGGCTTCTAGCTTATGTCAAAAATCGCTTAAAAGCTGAGCTATTTGAGGAGCTTACTGTCTTTTCAGAAGCTGAAATTGACTTAAAACTCCCCCAAATAGGGCTTTAAGCCCTCCAAACAGGCTTTAGCCATGCATGTGGGCAGCGAGAGGTTAAGCAACCACTCTATCACAAGGTTACAAATTTCGTTTTCGGACTACTTCTCGAGAACGGTTGAAATCCGAAATATTAGTGAGATTTCAGAATTTTGGTTGAAATTCAATTAAAATGGAAAAAACAAATTTCAAATCTGGTCTTATGGCATTCACTGACATTCACATTCACCAATATCATACCGTTGCGTTGATCCCATTGCATGACAATTGATAATTCAAAATAGTATAAAATTCGTTACATTACAACTTTGAAATCACACCATGCATTTCATCCATCATAATTGTTTCAAATATAATAAAGGAGAGAAATACCTATCGAAGCATGGATGATGTCACAACTCACCGGTCGGCCCAAACCTTCTGCAAGAGGCATAATTAAAGGAGTATGAACATGTATTAAGATGTGGTACATGAGTAAAAGGTAATGGTTTACATTAGTACTGGGCTAGTTAGTGTCTATGGTTAGTACTACTACTAACTTAGGTTTATGGTTAGAACTACTAAATTAGGGTTATGGTATGTAGTTAGGTTCAAGTAGTTGAATATTAATCCATGGTTAAACCACTTATCCAAAAATACAAACTATATTATTTCAACCGAGTAGTTGAAGCTACATGTAGTCCTTTTCTAAAAGTATAAACCTAAATTGGTTGAGTATAGTTCGATAAATAAAACACTAATTTGAAATAAATTCTATATGAAACGTTTTAAAATCGTAGATACGAACCATCTGTTATTTATCTTTACCGCAGACAGTTCATAATTGGAACAGTCTGTTGTTTATCATTATCGCATACAATTTCTTATGTACTAACCGTCCGTGATGTGTAAGTATGAGAGACGAGTTTTTTTTGTTGCAGATAACCATCATCTATGCTAACTGGTTTTAATCTTTAGTAATTTTAGCTCTTAGATAGGGGTGGGCATTCGGTTTTTTGGTTCGGTTTTTGGATTCTAGCAACCGAACCGAAACCGAATAACTTTAAAAATCGAATCGAATTAACTGAACCAAATCGGTTAGGTTAATTTGGTTTTCTAGTTAATCGAATTTCTGCCGACACAACACAGCCACACGGACGACGAATCAACGATTTCGAGTTTTCGACGAGATGACGACATCGGCCACACGGACTTCGCCAAGGAGCTGATGCCGCAGTACTGCATCGGCGAGGTCGACGCTTCCACCATCCCAGCCAAGCTCACCTACGCCATTTCCAGCGATCCAGCCCTCATGCAAGGCAAAGGGCCCGGGCGTCTGGCTCACGGTGCCGCAGCTCGTCCACGCGGGAGGAGCGGGAGATAGCGCCTTCTTCCCCTTGTCCTTCTCCGCAGACTTGGCCACGTCGTCTTCGCTGCGAGCAAGCCCTTGCCTCCCTTCTCGACCATCTCCTCCGCTCCGCTCGAACGTGACCGCGAAAACCTTGCACAGGGGCCAAATCCGATGAGGTTGGCACCGAATTAGAGCAGATTGGGGCGCGAATCGAGCGGATCTCAGGGCCGATTCGAGAAATCGCAGGGGGAATTAGAGGAATTAGGGGTTCGGATAAGATGGGCTGGGGAATCCCTTACCTTTGCGAGTTTTGGGCTTCCCTTCTCACGCGACGCTAACGAAAGCGAGAGCCTCGCCACGCCTGTGCTGCTGATTGCTGTGGCTAGACCTAGAAATTGGGCCGGGCCTTAGTGGGCCAACACGACCCGACACGAAAAAAAATGGGCCGAAGCACGACCTAGCACGAAAAAAATGGGCCGGGCTGGCACGGCCCGAATGGCGTGCCGGGCCGGTCCTAAAAACCTGGCACGATGGGCCACCGCACGGCCCGACCATTGTATGGGCCGTGTTTCGGTACCAAGACGCCGTAAAGCCAGCCCGAATCTGTAATTTGTATTTTTCAGGGTCTTTCTTTACTCATATGAATTTATAGTCTACATGAAAGTTGTAGAGAATTTCGAGACGCATCTTTTTCATGTAGACAACTTTTCCATTTGAGCAACGTATGAATTTATAAAAAAATATTTAGTGCGCTGTGTAGTTTCAGACCGACGCCACGTCTCTCGGTAATCTGCATTTTTCAGTGTCTTCCTTTACTCATATGAATTTCTATTCTACATGAAAGTTGTAGAGAATTTCGAGACACATCTTTTTCATGTATACAACTTTTCCATTTGAGTAACGTATGAATTTATAAAAAAATATTTAGTGCATTGTATAGTTTCAGACCGATGCCACATCTCTCGGTAATCTGCATTTTCAGGGTCTTCCTTTGCTCATATGAATTTATATTCTACATGAAAGTTGTAGAGAATTTCGAGACACATCTTTTTCATGTAGACAACTTTTTCATTTGAACAATTAAAAGGGCTAAGAAGCGAAAATTTCGGAAGAAACAGTTAGTCTTAGCTAGATCCACCTCGTAGTATACTCCACATACAGTCCGTGTCGATCTCTAACTCGACACTCGTTCAGGTTTTGCCTGCGCCGAGCTGATGCAGAGTATCTAGTGGAGACTGTGGAGTAAGCAACATCTCTGTAGCTAGGGGCCTGTTTGGTAGAGCTTCAGATCCCAGCTTCTCCTGAGATCTGAAACTTGTAGGCTAAAATAAAGTAAATTAAGTTTATATTTTTGGCCTAAAATATAAACAAGATGATCCATCTAAACATTCTTAATGTACTCACACTCCGGCTTCACGGATCTGTGGAGTTAGAAAACAGCTCCACCGAGATCCACGGATCTGTGGAGCTGAGCCGCACTAAACAGGCCCTAAATGTGGCTTTGCATCACATTCCGTGTTCTCTTTTTGGGGATGACTACACGAACATACTTTCTTCTTTTTTTTAAAAGGCCTATTTTCTAAAAAGTCTTATTTATAAATGTAAAATTTGCATATAGATTTAATGAGACATTTCCTTCTATATTCTATTTATTTTCTCTTATCCATATGCATTTATTCATTATCACCTACTGTTTGCACCAGTTTTTGGAAACTACGAGAAGAATCGGTAGAAAAGCACGAGTTTGGATAAAGCACGAAGCACAGTTGGAAAGTTTGGATAGCATACGGATAACATCTGGAAACAGAGTCCAAAAAGGAAACTATAGCTGATTCGGCTTAAGTTGACGTATTGGACCAGGACTCGGATCGGCCAATGGGTATAAAAGGCGCACCAGGGCTACTTGAAGAAGGACAATAATCACAAATCACATCTGCCAGTTTATTTTAGCTTTTAGTCTTTTAGTTCTGTTATCATTCCTTTGTAAGTCGATATTGATCAAATAAAGTTGCGAATCGCCGATTGTTTGGTCATCATCGATTTCTTCAGGTTTGATTCGTTTTGTCTTGTTGCGTATCGCCTTTTCAGAATCAATCTGCCTTTTACCTCTCGGATTGGTCTTAATCGACTAGTCTAGTTACCCTTCTAATCGTCTTTTGGGCTGATTTCTGTCTTAGCCGATTTGCATCTGGAAATCGGCTTGATTGAACTTCACAATTTTGCTCCTTATCGATTGCAGAGTCAAATCGATTGACACGTCTCGCACTTGAACCCGGCGTTCGTCTGGTGTGTTGTAGGCCAGAAACCCTCTTCACGTTTTTTGGCGTCAACACCTACACAAATATATCTTTCATCTTCCAAGACAATTAGTGGGGGCATCTAAGTCATTTTCTCTCATATCTTTCTCAATTTCAACGTAATCTTAATTCTTATACAAAATTAAAATACACCTTATAAAAAAAATTGAAGGGAGTAAGAACTAACCGGAGCAGAAAGAAACGAAGAATAAAAAGATGCCGCACTAGCGAAGAAGAGTTGCGAGTTCCGATGCCCGCGGTTACCCCAAATGGAAACCGGCCGGCCCATCGATCGAAGTCGCTCCCGTTTCGAGTTTCGACGCTGCTGCAGTCGGCCACGCCGGGCCGGGGGAATTGATCGATCGCAGAACAAGAGACAAAGCAAGGGAACATGGTGCTCTCTCACCGGTGTTTCGGCAAATTTTTGAATCCAGGCGCGTGCGTCCACGTGCCACCCGGTGCGGCGTCAACTTGGAAAGCAACCGACAACTCGGCTCGGTGGCTGAGGCTGCTGAGGTCAGAGCATTCGATTACTTGTTTAGCGTATGTAGAGAGCGTACACATGTCGATAAAAATATACTGTGCATGGGTTACGTGTGTCCGCTTTGTATCTAAAAATAATTTGGAAAGCAACCATAGGGTGATATGGTCTAGCTAGCAGCTGACTTGAAAAACCCCCAACGCTTTCCTCTTGTTTCCTTTTTTATTTCGATGGATTAGCCAGATCGAGACAGCGTTGAACGCGTGGGAGCTCGGTGACGAATCTTGCGCATATTTTTTAGTCCCTGTCACTCCAATACAGCTTCGTTGAAATGATCTTGGTTAGCATAGATGTTACGATGAATCTGAATAACATCAGACGTCAATGATACGGTAGTAGTGGCCCTGTGGGCTGTGGGGTGAGTACTAGCAAGTGGCAACGTAACCAAAAAAACAGAATCGGAAGCACGGCTCAACCGAAGGATCCAAACGTTCTTTCTTTCGTACAGAATTCTCATCATGGGCTAGCCGTGCTGGCCTGGATATATGTGCCACAGGGCCAGCCATGTCCTCGTCGGTTCTTCCTGATCTGTCAAGAAGCCCTACATCCCCCGGAGCCAGGCTCAACGTGGTTTTCGAGGCCGGGCCAAGTCTCGTGCGGCCCGGCCCTTTCTTCCTTGACTTGCTAGTAAGACGGGAGATCGTCAGAAATAAGAGCAGAGCCACGTTCCGCCAAATGTAGGTACTAGGAAGAGAGCAAAACACTTCGGATTTACTCTCTCGTTCATAAATATATGACCTCAAATTTAAATGCTCTTGTTTATAGATATAAATCTTACATATAGGTGTAATTGGGTTTTATCTACTACATCTCTATGTTTTCTTTCTCAACCATATGTTTTTATCCATTACTACTCACAAAGTATTATCTCTTATCTTTTAAGATAATTAAGTGTATTATCTCTTATATTTTAAGATAATTAAATGGAGTATCTAAGTCATTTTCTTTTATACATTTCTCAATTTTATCGTAACTTTAATTCTTATACAAAATCAAAAATACATGTTATATTCCTGAACAGACGTACCACTAGATCTTCCTTGTACAGCTGAATTTACAACATCCATAAAAGTTTGTATTTAACAAGAAAAAGTGTGAATTAAGTTTATATTTTTGTCTAAAATATAAACAAGATGATCCATCTAAACACTCTTAATGTCTTATACAACATTTCCAGATCTGTAAAAGTAAGAACTCAACTCCACCAGATTCACAAATCTGATAGAGCTCTATCAAACATATCCTAAATAAAAGTTAGGGGATTTGCAACAGGATGACAGACGAGAAGAGAACTGAAGCCCATCCAACAGACAAATTTAACAGGTTGATTGCTTACGTGCAGTGGTGGAGAAAAGTGGCGCTGTCGGACGAGGACAGGAGGCGGTTGTAGCATAACGTGGACGAGATCAAAGCCTACCTGAAGACGTGGCGAGCAGAGGAAGAGTAGTGGTTCTCTGATGTTGCTTGTAGTTTGTTTGTTTTTTGCTCTTCAGAGTTACCTTTCTAAGCACAGTGTATGTATACCCCCCAACCCCAGATGTTTCCTCTCCTCTCTGTACTGGTACTTTGGCTTCCAATGTAAGGCGGGCAATAAAATTTTCCCTTTTTTTTTCTAAAATAAACTATCAAGTAAAAGCACGTAAACGAAAATTGAGTACTTTACAGTACGGTGAGGCTTTGTTCTTCTTCCAATTAGGGATAACTTCATGTGGTGGTGCACATTAAATCTTGAGGAAACTACTACTATAGGTCTGTGGAGAGTTAGTTAAGCTACCATCTCCAGTCATCCAACTCAAATTTGCATCAACAACAGGGCGCACATGACATTTTAGGGGTTGTGTGCTAAAAATTACTCCCTTCAGTCATAAATAGTTATCGAGGCAGAGATCGATATGGTCTCTAAAACACAACTTTAACTACTAATTTATATTATAATATATTTATAAAATCAAATGAAATTATAATATTATGAAAGTATTTTTGAGACAAATCTACACATGATTTTCATATATCTAATTTAAATATTTAAAATATATATTGATGTTTAAAATTTTAAAAGTTTAACTACACCTATGTCCAAAACGATAACTATTTATGATTAGAGAGAGTATAATCACACATGGTATATAGGAAAAATGAATTCAATGTTGTTGATGTTACCATGAATGCTAGCTAGCACCTTCAATATTAAAATTGTCGACATGAACTTCATCAAACACTATAGTCAAAGTTCATTTCTAGGAAGCATGGTTGAAAGGTACAACATCACCTATATGCACAAATAAAAAGAAAGGATGGCACTAGTACGTGGACTAGTATTAAAAATTTAAGAACAACGGCTAGGCGCAACCGCAATGGTACACATATTGTTCCCAGAGGGCCCGACGCAGCAGTAAGCCCTACAATGGTGATGCTGCACAAAGATCAAGATCAAGAGCATGAGACAAAGGGAGGAAAAATTGTGTGCTTAAGGTCTACGTTAGAAACACTACACTTAGGATCATGTAGGTAGAAATAGGGTATTTTTGACAGGTTTATGCTTTCTCCGAAAATGATAATAATCCTACTTTTGCGTTTTTAATTGTATTGCTAGAAATTATAATAGGGTATACAAGGCTATAGTTATGAAATGTATGCGGTCTATCTTGTGCTCCACATGCTTCTATCTCCTCCGTCTCCTGTGCTACTCCTTATAAAGCGTCGAAGTAGTGGCAGTTGCAACATGCAGAGAGGCGTCCTGTCGGTTCGTGAATTTTGCATGTGGTAATGGTTATTGTCAGTGAGACTTCAGTCCATGCACGGTCATCGAGCGGTTATTGTCAGAGATAAGTTGGATATATGCAGTTATGTCAGAGAGAAAGACGCACGTTTCCTTTTTACTACCGCGCATAATTCATTGCAATGGATTTTAGTATCCAGTTGGAAAATAAGGTACATATGTATGATTACAAACCCCTCCAACCAAGGCGTGGACGATACCTGGCTTGGCCTGAGTATATTCTCCCCAACCGAAGGTACTCAAAGGTCCATCGGAGCTATTCTTGTCTAGGTTATTGTGGACGTTATGTCTATTTATTAAGGATTATTTAATCCATATCAGCCTTGAACTCACGGAGAAACAAAGGATAGGTAACACCAACCACAGAATGAGAAGTAAGAGAGAAATAATTAATTTTGATTGTTTATATTTTAGTTATGATAATTAGGAGACAAGTAGCGGCTGGGTTTGTGTGACTACAGAATGAAAAAAAAAGAGAGCAACTACCACACGCTATACCATTGGGAATCAATTCCAACGGTATAGCATGGTTCATTAGTTCACGGTAAGTTTCGCTTCTTAGGTTTCACGGTAAGTTTCACGATGTTTCACGGATAGGTTTCATGGGTTTCATGAGGTTTCAAGTTTCATAAGATTCAGATTTCATTAAAACAAAGTCTCATAGCTAAGTTTCAACCAAAGGTTTCATGACAAACACATGCTAAACTTTTTAATGAAACACTAACCTTATGAAACTTGAAACCTCACGAACCCATGAAACTTATCCGTGAGACATCATGAAACCGCTAAACCTGAATAAACTCACTCATGAACTCGATGAATCTGGATATTGAATTGATTCCCAACGGTATACCGTTTTCTAGCATTTCTGAAAAAAAAAATGGAGAAAGAGAAAGTTGGGGGGATAGGGATGGGTTCCAGGTTTTTCTCACGTAACTTTTACTGGTATCAAGATTAACCAATTGATAATCAAAGTTAGGCTGGAAATGCGACACTTAATTAGTGGGCCTTTGCGATTGATCAGCCTGCACACACCCTCACGCTACGGGCCTATAATCAATAGTCAAGAAGCCGAAGAAGAGTAGTACTATTAACTTACAAAACTCTATCTGGCTCTTGCGGTGCTGCAGATTGGCTATCTACAAAGTATCCACGTGGAACCCAACATCTTGCAAGAGAACGCGCACATGAAGTCACACGTGGAGCTCTCAGTCTAATGTCGCCGTCATCGTAATTGCACTCTGCCTCCGGATCCAGACGTAAGGAAAACTCTAGCTCACTCCGGTCATAAATACATATCATTTTGAATATTCATACCCTCTTTAAAACACAACTTAAGTCACTAATTTCTATTATAACATATTTATAAAATATAATAAATTACAATAATTTCAAAATATTTTTCGATATAAATCTATGCATATGATTTTTATACATCCAATTTGAATATTTTAAAATATGCTAATCGTTAAAGTTTGGAAAATTTGATGATACCTAAGTTCAAAACACATGTATTTCCGATAGGAGGAACGGTTACCAAATTACGATCTCCAAATTAAACTAAATGTAATGATTGAGATTCCTGTCAGTGATCACGGATCCACGGTACACACCCCCCTCTCCTGATAACGCCCGCACGGTGGCAAGAACGCGGTGGGGCAGGCAGTGAGCGGGACATGGCCGGAGGGCGAGGTGGTGCTGAATCCATGGCCGGCGTGACGCAGCAGGATAAGAAGGTGTGGTCCATTTCGAGATCAATTATGAGGCGGCCGCCTGTTGCTCGCATGAGGAGTTGTGGACTCCAATACAGCTTCGTTGAAATGATCTTGGTTAGCATAGATGTTACGATGAATCTGAATAACATCAGACGTCAATGATACGGTAGTAGTGGCCCTGTGGGCTGTGGGGTGAGTACTAGCAAGTGGCAACGTAACCAAAAAAACAGAATCGGAAGCACGGCTCAACCGAAGGATCCAAACGTTCTTTCTTTCGTACAGAATTCTCATCATGGGCTAGCCGTGCTGGCCTGGATATATGTGCCACAGGGCCAGCCATGTCCTCGTCGGTTCTTCCTGATCTGTCAAGAAGCCCTACATCCCCCGGAGCCAGGCTCAACGTGGTTTTCGAGGCCGGGCCAAGTCTCGTGCGGCCCGGCCCTTTCTTCCTTGACTTGCTAGTAAGACGGGAGATCGTCAGAAATAAGAGCAGAGCCACGTTCCGCCAAATGTAGGTACTAGGAAGAGAGCAAAACACTTCGGATTTACTCTCTCGTTCATAAATATATGACCTCAAATTTAAATGCTCTTGTTTATAGATATAAATCTTACATATAGGTGTAATTGGGTTTTATCTACTACATCTCTATGTTTTTTTTTCTCAACCATATGTTTTTATCCATTACTATTCACAAAGTATTATCTCTTATCTTTTAAGATAATTAAGTGTATTATCTCTTATCTTTTAAGATAATTAAGTGGAGTATCTAAGTCATTCTCTCTTATGCATTTCTCAATTTTATCGTAACTTTAATTCTTATACAAAATCAAAAATACATCTTATATTTCTGAACAGATGTACCATTAGATCTTCCTTCTACAGCTGAATTTACAACATCCATAAAAGTTTGTATTTAACAAGAAAAAGCTGTATTTTTTATTTAATTTTGTAACTACATGTGTTAAGTAAAAGTTGGGGGATTTGCAACAAGATGTCAGTCGAGAAGAAAACCGTAGCCTGCCCATCCAACGAATACATTTAACAGGTTGATTGCTTATGCGCAGTGGTGGAAAGTGGCGCTGCCGGACGAGGACAGGAGGCGGCTGTAAAATAACGTGGACGAGATCAAAGCCTACGTGAAGACGTGGCGAGCAGAGGAAGAGTAGTGGTTCTGTGATGTTGCTTGTAGTTTGTTTGTTTTTTGCTCTTCAGAATTCAGAGTTACCTTAGTAAGCATAGCATATGTAAACTGGGTAACCCCCAACCCCAGATGTTTCCTCTCCTCTCTGTACTGGTACTTTGGCTTCCAATGTAAGGCGGGCAATAAAATTTTCCTTTTCTTTTCTAAAATAAACTATCAAGTAAAAGCTCGTAAACGAAAATTGAGTATTTTACAGTGCGGTGAGGCTATATTCTTCTTCCAATTAGGGATAACTTCATGTGGTGGTGCTCATTAAATCTTGAGGAAACTACTACTATAGGTCTGTGGAGAGTTAGTTAAGCTACCATCTCCAGTCATCCAACTCAAATTTGCATCAACAACAAGGGCGCACCTGACATTTTAGGGGTCATGTGCTAAAAATTACTCTCTTCGGTTACAAATAGTTATCGTTTTGAATATCGACATGATCTCTAAAACACAACTTTAACTACTAATTTATATTATAATATATTTATAAAACCAAATAAAATTATAAAATTATGAAAGTATTTTGAGACAAATCTACACATGATTTTCATATATCCAATTTAAATATTTAAAATATATATTGATGTTTAAAATTTTAAAAGTTTAACTACATCCATGTCCAAAACGACAACTATTTATGACTAGAAAGAGTACAATCACACATGGTATATAGGAAAAATGAATTCAATGTTACCATGAATGCTAGCTAGCACCTTCAAAATTAAAATTGTCGACATGAACTTCATCAAACACTATAGTCAAAGTTAATTTCTAGGAAGCATGGTTGAAAACTAGAACATCACGTCATCACCTATATGCACAAATAAAAAAAAGAATGGCACCTGTACGTGGACTAGTATTAAAAATTTAAGAACAACGGCTAGGCGCAACCGCAATGGTACACATATTGCTCCCAGAGGGCCCGACGCAGCACTAAGCCCAACAATGGTGATGCTGCACAAAGATCAAGATCAAGAGCATGAGACAAAGAGAGGAAAAATTGTGTGCTTATGGTCTATAAAAGTTAGAAGGAACATATCAATGCGGTCGGGCGGTTAGATGCATTACGGTGCAACTCAACTGAAAAAGTTTCAAAAGCTCCTGAAAAAATAAATGGATATGCGTACCGAACTAAATACCATCATGCCGTTTCACACGCAGTCGAGTTTGTCTTTTTATTACTCTTAGCACGGGATGAATTTGATCATGAAATTTTATATGTAGATGGGGTAAGCTGAGATGTACATCTATCATTTCATTCAGAATTTTTGAAACTTTTTTCTAGTTGAGTTGCACCGTGTTTCACCAACTTTGTCTGATTGCAAGACATGATATTTTTCCATGTTAGAAACACTACACTTAGGATCACGTAGGTAAAAATAGGGTATTTTTGACAGGTTTATGCTTTCTCCGAAAATGATAATTAATAATCCTACTTTTGCGTAAGTTGAGGGGATAGGGATGGATTCCAGGTTTTTCTCACGTAACTTTTACTGGTATCAAGATTAACCAATTGATAATCAAAGTTAGGCTGGAAATGCGACACTTAATTAGTGGGCCTTTGCGTTTGATCAGCCTGCACACACCCTCACGGTACGGGCCTAATTGACATGAGGAGTGGCAGATAACCAAAACCCCCTGCGGTGCTGCAGATTGGCTATCTACAAAGTATCCACGTGGAACCCAACATCTTGCAAGAGAACGCGCACATGAAGTCACACGTGGAGCTCTCAGTCTAATGTCGTCGTCATCGTAATTGCACTCTGCCTCCGGATCCAGACGTAAGGAAAACTCTAGCTCACTCCGGTCATAAATACATATCATTTTGAATATTCAGACCCTCTTTAAAACACAACTTAAGTCACTAATTTCTATTATAACATATTTATAAAATATAATAAATTACAATAATTTCAAAATATTTTTCGATATAAATCTATGCATATGATTTTTATACATCCAATTTGAATCCTATTTTAAAATATGCTAATCGTTAAAGTTTGGAAAATTTGATGGTACCTAAGCTCAAAACACATGTATTTCCGATAGGAGGGAACGGTTACCAAATTACGATCTCCAAAACTAAATGTAATGATTGAGATTCCTGTCAGTGATCACGGATCCACGGTACACCCCCTCTCCTGATAACGCCCGCACGGTGGCAAGAACGCGGTGGGGCAGGCAGTGAGCGGGACATGGCCGGAGGGCGAGGTGGTGCTGAATCCATGGCCGGCGTGAGGCGTGACGCAGCAGGATAAGAAGGTGTGGCCCATGTCGAGATCAATTATGAGGCGGCCGCCTGTTGCTCGCATGAGGAGCTGTGGTGCAGACTCTCGACGGCGACCAGCTATAGCCTAGCTACTGCATGATTGATCAAGAAAATAGTAATCAACTAGCTAATCATACCTTCCTCAATCGCAAATCAGCGTCGACACTTGGACTGATGGATAAGGTCAAGCTGATCGTGTTCGAGTCATTCTTCTTGTATAAGCATTTTTTTTTTTGCGATGTCAAATACGTACGTTAATATTTCGTAAAAAGAAGGCATTAGCGTCAAAGGTGAAGCTAGCTGGCCATGTAACAGCGTTTGTACTGCAGTGGTGACTGGGGGTAAGGAGATCGAGACGGCAACATTGCAAGGTTTTCATCGGGGTGCAACTGTTCGCGGAGTGCGGTAGGAAATTCAGGCTTGAGCCGTTGAATGGATTGAGCAGTGAGCCAACATATGTTCTCTCTGGGAGATATGCATTATGCAAAGCAAAACAAAGCTGTCCTTTTCGACGGATGCATAATTGGCGTACGGTACCGTACGACGCTCCTTCCTGGAAGATGCCTGGACGCACGGTTCAGCTATCGCCTTCGCCTATCGCTGTGGCAACGGTGGTAGGCAGTGAGAGTTTCCATTTTTCACCGCCACTACCGAAGGAAACCGAAAGTACGACAAGCAAAACACGGAAAATCTCACCCCACCGGAGATTATCTTTTGAATTTTACAGTACGTCAGACCAGTAGTACACAGCGTAGTTGCAGAGCCAAGTTTTTGATAAGCCTCGGGTTAAAAACTAACGGCTATAACTAACAACAAATATCTAGGTTTGGTACATCCGAGCATATCATACCTTTATTAACAATAGTACAAGAATACGAACACATAAAGATAAAATTACATATGTTAATTAGAAAGACAAAACTACAAAGTTAACTAATGATGTAAATTACAAAACAAGAATGTAACATATTACTAGCACGAAGATCACAAAGTAATTTTTACTTACGAGACATCATACTTCGAAAACGTTACAAAATCTTATTACCTTCATACTTGCAAATACATATTACTCAATGTAGCATACTATGTTGTTTCCTAAGGGGATTAGTTGGATTGTAGCTATAATGACAAATAAGATGCCAATGTTTTGGTTCTTTTCATCATGTACTTCTATTACATCAAATCGAATCGAATCAATTAATTCCTAATTGACCAATTCCGAATGCGAGTAATACAATGTGACAAAGTAAAAGGTTAACAGAAAATCATCTAGAGTTGGTTCAGGGCGTAGTGCTTACAGTCTTGGAGTTTGTGCTGCCACTGCATAGCCTACACCTCGACCCTCATCTCATCCACACGTGCGCGCGCAAGAGAGAGGAGGCAGCGTGAGGAGGGGGGCAATGGAGTGGGAGAGAGGAGGCGGCCGAGCGGGCGATATGAGTGCCAGGAGGGAGAGCTTGGCATGAGTCGGATAGTGATAGAGTTTCTCGGTTTCTCCATGTGTGGGTCGTGGTCCAACATAGACGACAATGGCACTGCATTGGTGGGCTAGGAAGGCAAGGAATATGAGCTGTCCTAGATGTCTCGAACTGATTAGTAGATCTTAAACAAGATTGTTGTGGACTACTAAAGAAAGTATAAAAAATACTAACTAATCTATTCGAAGAATAAAAAAAATCCATCTAAAATTTAGCGTACAGTAGAAGATCTCATCTCGGTCCGGTATCAGTCCATTTGACGACGAGCATCGTTTAAAAATGCCACATATATCCACGGCTAGTAGCGCGCTCCTTGGCGTAACCTTACCTATTTTAACCCGTCACGCAGCTGCTACTTTGGAGTTCGTTTAAACACCGGCAAAACCTGTGAAGAAACACGGTTTGCACCTCGCAGTTATCCACCGCCGCAGCCGCACCACCCTGCTCCTATCCTCCTCGTGGAATCGTGGAAAACGCCGGCTCCGCTGTGCGCGCGGCAAGGCAAACCAGCCCACCCGTGGCCCGACCCGGCGATTCCCAAAAGAGGAGAGCACGCGCGCACTACCACTAGCTCGCGCAGCCTCCGTCTCGTTCCACGCGTCTCCCAGCCGAGCCGGTCCCGCCCCGCATTATAACAGCCGCGCACGCGGAGGCGGAAGCTGAGCCAAAGCCAGCCAGTCCAACGCACGCCCACGCGATCGAGCAAAGGAAGGGAACGGAGCGAGCCGCGGCGCATCGACCTGTCTCATACTGATCTGCCTCGCCGAGGGAGGGAGGGAGGGAGGGGGGTGATGGCGGAGGCAGCGGCGGTGTCGGCGAGGAGGAGGACGCGGGTGGGGCACTACGAGCTTGGCAAGACGATCGGGGAGGGCAGCTTCGCCAAGGTCAAGCTCTCCCGGGACACCCGCACCGGCGGCTTCTTCGCCATCAAGGTGCTCGACCGCAACCACGTCCTCCGCCACAAGATGGTCGAGCAGGTCGCCTCCCCCATCCACCACCTTTGCTCCTTCCTAGGAATCGAATCCTCTCTGAAGGAATTGAATTAAAAATTCTATAATTTTTACCAAAAAAGGATCTTTTTTTTTCGAAATTAATGGGGGAATTAAGGAAGAATATACGTATACGTCTCTGTCATGGTCATGATTCTGTCTATAGGAATTGTCTGCGATGGAGAAAATTCATGTGTTTCGTGTGCTCACCTTGCTCAAGCTTTTGATCGTTAAAGTGAATTTGATAACAACGAATATCAAATACGAATTGTAAATTGTAACCCCGTGATCATCGAATTAGATATGCAAAGTGTCTCTTCGGGAGCCATTATGCCACAATATCATCCACTCGAAGCTAATTGTTGCAAAATGGGATTTAGTCGGAAAAGATGTTCTTTTGGGTGTTAAAAAGTGATTTTCATGCGATGCAATATCGCTCTTAGATGTTCAGGTTGCTTGAACCGTTATTTTTCCAATACAGCTTGAGTTTTGAGATGTGAACGCTCACCACCTCTTCCACTTCTATCAGATCAAACGGGAGATTTCCACAATGAAGCTAATAAAACATCCAAATGTGGTCCAGTTGCATGAGGTATCTTGTAATCTTTACAGAAACATGATAGTGTAAGTCTTGTCATCTTTCTGTCTTTCATCTCATTCAATTAATATGTGTGCATTTGTCAGGTCATGGCTAGCAAATCAAAGATATACATGGTTCTTGAATTTGTTGATGGTGGCGAGCTATTTGATAAGATTGTAATGCTCTCCACTTTCTGCGCCAGATACTGTGAATGTTACTTAGCTTGAGTGTGCCGCTTATCTTGTAGGCAATTCTCAGCTCTAGGGGCATATGAATGTTAAGTTATTTATTATCTCGGTTGTCATTATGTTCTTGACAATTAGGTAAGTTCTGGAAGGCTAGGAGAAGATGAAGCAAGAAGATACTTCCATCAACTTATAAATGCAGTTGATTATTGCCACAGCCGAGGAGTGTACCATAGAGATCTGAAGGTTTGTCCAAATATCCTGCTCACTTTCTGATGTGTTTAATCTCCCATGGGGGTGCTATGCCATGCACTTTCTAATTCATGGATGTTTTATCTGCTGTTTGCAGCCAGAGAATCTACTTCTTGACTCAAATGGAGCTCTTAAAGTTTCAGACTTTGGCTTGAGTGCGTTTGCTCCACAAACAAAAGTATGATCTCTAGCTAGTAGCTAGAAGTATGCATTTGGCTTGTCCAATAGTTAATCTTATTTTTTCCCCTAGGAGGATGCATTTGTGTTTGATAGCATTCTTACGGTTTAATTGACTTCTTCCAAACGTTCCACTAAATAACCTGCTACCTTCTGTAAAAAGAACTCCTTATGGAATATTATCTGTGCTTGGAGATAAGAAAGAGTTCAAAAAAGATTTTGATGAACTCTTTTTTATTTTTTTATTAGGAGGATGGACTTCTGCATACTGCTTGCGGAACTCCAAATTATGTTGCACCTGAGGTGAGTGTTTTGCCTTCCATTAGTCATTGTGTTTCTACCTTGTGTTAGTAATGTGATTGAAAAGGTATAAGCATTAGACTGCTCCCTCAGGTGCTTGCTGATAAAGGTTATGATGGTATGGCTGCTGATGTATGGTCCTGTGGAATAATCTTATTCGTCCTTATGGCTGGATATTTACCCTTTGATGACCCCAACCTAATGGCTCTGTACAAAATGGTAAGTTTGTGTAATAGACGTACAAATCTTGGTTGTCCTGTGAAATTCATTGATGATAGACTTTGTGGTGTTTTCTTTACAGATCTGCAGGGCAAATATTTCTTGTCCATCATGGTTTTCTTCTGGTGCAAAGAAGCTCATTAAGCGCATTCTCGATCCTAATCCTCAATCAGTAAGTGCCAATTATGGACGTATTCTGTATACTTTGGCATTTTCAGTTAACTGTTATTTTCTAGTTGATGCACGATTTCCAGTCTGGCGATTTTGATCTTTATGTATACTTCTCTTTTTTAAAACAAGTATATGTATATCTTCTTTAGAAGCCTTATTTCCATCACAGATTGAGGAAACAAGGAGTTTTGTTCTTTGCAGAGGATAACCATTGCAGAAATTTTGGAAGATGAATGGTTCAAAAAGGACTATAAACCACCACATTTTGAGCAGGGTGAAGATGTGAGCCTTGCGGATGTCAATGCTGCATTCAATGCTTCAGAGGTAATACAAACTGGATGCTCATTTTTAACTTACAATTGAATTGCAAAATTCTCCAGAAATGTCATGTGTTTGAAAAGATATGTAGGAATATTTTAACTTTTTTTTAATCCTCATGTTATCCGTTGCAGTTGTAGTAAGGTGAACTTTTTCTTTCTTTCTTGTAGTAATTTGAAATATCACTTTGAGATGCGTACCTCAGTAAACTAATAATTTGAAATATCACTTTGAGATGCACATCTCAAAATTTCATACGGTTAGAGTTACATGAGCTCAAAAGATCCGAATGGTGCACATATCAGTTAACCATTAATTAATTTTTACATACAGAGCACCACTTCATTTATTACCTTTTGTTTTTGACTCTTCAGGAGCATCTTGTGGCGGAGAAAAAAGAGAAACCTGAATCCTTGAATGCATTTGCTCTTATTTCAAGGTCACAGGGATTCAACCTTGGAAATTTGTTTGAGAAGGAGATGATGGTAAGCTGGTAGAAAAATTAATTAATTTATAATTTCCCCATATTGTGAATGTGTTACGGCTTAGTTTTTATTAGATTGGAGGAATTTTTTTCAGAAGCAAATTTTTGCTTGTTCATAATTTTACAGTCTTACAGATTAGCATGCATTGAAGTAACAACTAACAACTATATTCTAGTATCATTCTGCTATTGTTTGTCCCCTTTTAGAAATCTAGCCGTCTAGTTAGGCAGAAATGTGTACTGTTGGCAAACATTCTTGATTATCATATTATCTGACCCCTTCTAATACAGGGAATGGTAAAGCGGGAAACATCCTTTACATCTCAATGTACACCACAAGAGATCATGTCTAAAATAGAGGAAGCTTGTGGGCCTCTTGGTTTCAATGTGCGGAAACAAAATTATAAGGTACATACATTTTGGAATTTTGATGGTAATTTACGGACTAACAGGTTCCTTGAGAATTTTCATTAGAATTTGAGCCATTCAGGACTTAATACGGATTTATCTTTGTTGACTTCCAGATGAAGTTGAAAGGCGACAAGACTGGAAGAAAAGGCCATTTATCTGTAGCAACGGAGGTACCTCCACTATCCTCAATATTGAGACATTAGAGTATCTTGTTATACTTGTATAAGGCTACAGTAACGTTTGTTTTCAGTTCTCATTTGAAGTGCTAACCATACTATGTTCTTGATATTCACACGCAACCTAATGCAGGTTTTCGAGGTTGCTCCATCACTCCACATGGTTGAGCTTCGTAAAACCGGAGGGGACACATTGGAGTTCCACAATGTATGATCCCGAATGCTGTATGTCTCATTCTTAGCATTTTTAAATAATTAACACTGCGTTATTCAAAATTGCATGCAGTTCTACAAGAGTTTCTCATCAGAACTAAAAGATATAGTGTGGAAATCTGAGTCCGACACAAGTACAAAACAGACACGGTAAGTTTTGATGTTCTAATGCTCCTGACTGTAGTTTCCCCTCTTCTTTTCCTGTCTTAACAAGTTTTCTCCATTTCTCCAGATAATATACCACAGGGAACTGTCTTCTGGTTCCACACAGACAGACCATATCTACTGGTGTACTGTATATTTTTCTGGTACCAGTACAGTGATAGTCCACGTCTCTTGTTAAAGAGAGCGACTTTTTTTACTGTGCGCAATTGTACACATTCATGTATCAAAAGGCACTCCCGTTTACTCTCCTTGTATTGCAATGGGATGTCGAATAGGCATCCTGAATGCTTTTGTCGTCACCAGGGTTGTGTGCCTTTTCCAGTGTTGAAAGTGTGTAAGAATCAGAAGATGAATATGTACTGAAACTGGCCGTGCAAAACAATGTGATAGTGGGGTGGTTCTCCTCAACCGAGTGGAGTGGAGGAGGCCGCGTCGGCATCGATGGCCTGCCTCCCCGCGCTACGCGTAATGAACATCTTAGCAACCAGGGCCGGTCTGAGTTTTTTTTTGGGCCCAGAGCGAAATTATAAATAGAGATCTCCTCTAACATAAGTATCAAAATATTTTTATACTATTATGTATTAACTAAAAAGATAATATTCAGTGTATTATAGAAATTATTGCCGATAAATAAATGGAAGTATAAAAGTGAGATTATTTACCTCAAATGTTTTGTAGAGATTATCTTAGGAAATATCTTCTAACATTTTTAGATGCAAAATCATCAATTATGACCTTAACATTAATGTCATTCAATAACTTCTTCTCAATACATGAAGTTGCTAGACCATTTAACCTTTCTTGAGATATTGTAGACCTCAAATAGTTCTTCAATAATTTCAACTTCAGATTATTTTAATTTCTTAGATCATAAATATCTGTAGTCACTATTGGTGGTTCATCAACATTAGCAGATTCTGTAGCAGATGAATGAAATATGTTCTCATGATCACTTACATTGTCTTCTACATAGCCTTATTCTTCTAAATTCCCATCAACTTGTTCCTTACTAGCTCCACAACCGGCCGTGGGGACAGGAGCAGGTGCTCATCCGGCCGCCGCTCCTGCCTCCACTTCATTCACGCGCACGCGCAGCAACGAGATGATACATGGCAGCTGATGTCAGTCGCAGATTTGTTCGGCTTTTGTGAAATGCCTTCTTAGTTCTTGCTTGGACCAGCTAATGGTGCTGAGACAGGGCGGCAACAAGTTTGCAAATTGCTGCTAGTTTAGCTTTGTCGATCGCGTAGATTGAGAGAACATCACTAGACTTGGCCGGGAAGCTCGACACATTCTGATTTCAACGGCGGCAATGGTGATGACCACGGCTGTACTACCAGAGGATGGGAGACATGTACTTTGGGCATTTTCATAAATGGTGGTATTCCATACAATTTTACTTCTTTTGGACATGGTACCGTAGGTATATTCAATTTTGCAGTGTCAAATTTGATAATCAACATATTTGCAAATAGATGATTGTTACTAGGATTTTACTTCTCGGGAAGGAGGTTTTTGTTACTAGGATTGATTTCACAGACCGTTACTAGGATTGATTTCACAGACCGCCCTATCAGTTTTGGAAACAACGGTTTGAAGTATATATACATCATCATTAGAGCAAGTATAATAATAAAGCTCACTACCTGCTCTATTTCTCATCCATATCATCTAGAATAAGCAATAGAGTCAATTCATACAATAATCATTTCTAAAGGTTATCTTTAGATACTGTACAATAACTATATTTTCTCTTATGTAAATAACTAATCTATCTTGTTTTCACTACCATGTTAACTCTTGTATAAGAGTCTATTTTCTTCTCTTTTCTCACTCTTTCAGATAAAATAAAGTTGATGCGTATATATTAAAAATAAACTAAAATAACTTTATTATACATGCCCTTTTATGTTGATATGGCTGTTGGCGGAAAAGTTCCAGATAGCCATCAGAGCATACAAGTAGCCCCTACGTGTAGCGCGGCTGGCAACGTCGATCTCTACTGTTCGAAAACGAGCGTGCGCTTTAAGCTTTCTTGTGTTGCATCAAATCCGACGCTGCGTGGACGGATGCGTTTGCACCATCGCAACAATGGCTTGAGTGCAATCATAGCAAATCTGAAAGGTGGATGCCCGGTGGTTACAAGATTTACAGCGGGAACAGTGGCTTCTTCGTAGCTATTCGTCAGTGGTCACTACTCGCCAAGCAGTTAGTACAATCATCTGACATTGATTCTCGGTGAAGAAAAGAAGAATTCTCATTGGTCAACCTCTCTAGTCCTCTACAGCCGGATGGTGGGCAAATGAGGCAATGGTGTGTCCAAGAATTTCTGTACTATCACAGTACGTTTTCGTGCAGTCGAAGCATTACCTTTTCTAGCACCTCATAGCTTTTTTTCAAAAAAAAACAAATACGGCCATCTTTTTAACAAATTTGCAAATCTCCGTTGCTTTGGTGGTTTAAAAGAGCTACTAAATCACCCTTCAATTGAACAAATTTGTTGATTGAATTGGTTATCATTTTAATGGCTTGCGGTTATTAGGACATTTGAACTATTTGAATTGTACTTTTAGTAAATTTCAAATGTATGTGTTGGATTTATAATCTTACGAAATCATTGCAATCAGGCTATTGAGTTATATGTGTGATATGTGCACCACAACGAAAATTTTCTGGATTACATCGCGCTTCGATCGATGGCAATAGCCTTAGCCCATCTTGGTGCCGCTTTCTCTCAACTTCGGAAGGAGCTCGCCATGGCTTCGTGTCGTGCTCGGCAAGCCTTTTATCGAGCTCCCGATGCTTGGTAGCAGCCCTACCAAGCTCCTCGTGCTCGACATCCCGAATCGGTGCTACCAAGCTTTCTGAAGCCGCCGCATATTACGAGCTATCTGCTATATTTTTGTGATCGCGGAAGGGACAATTTTTATAAATCTATTTAGAAGAGGGGCGAACGGCTCTTTGCAGTTTTCTGCTTATGTGTGTCTCGCTTAGAAACGCCGATTTTCACGTTTATCCACGTTCTATTCTTACCTTATTTGGATGACAACGAAAGCAGCAGGTGAGGTTGTTAAAAAACCGCGTAGATCGCTAGGTAATTCCATTTCTGCATCGCCACCGTCACGGGCCACCGCACACACGTAGGTCCATTTCTCCTCTGTTCTATCGCGAAGCGATGGCCAGAACCTGAACGTGACTTCCCAAGAGCCGAGTCTAGCTCGGCTGGGAGGAAAGGACGTCCGCCCGGTTCGAGTTCAAGACTTGTCCAAGATGTCTATTTTCTTCTTCAGTGTAAGTAGAGTTGACGAAAATGATGAAAACCACTCGAAAACAGTGGGTTTCAACCGTATCGAAGCTGTTCGATATCCAAAATCGGTCGACAAGCCGGTCTAATTCAAAAATTCAAACCAACTGGCTGATCGATTTTCGGTAAAAACTGATCAGTTTTTGTCAAAATCGACAGGTTTTGAGTGAAAACCAGTCTATTTTCAATTTTTTCAAAAAAAATTCAATTCTTAATCATTCGGTTTCTAACAATTTTTGTCTCAATATTTTCGATTTTCAAACGGTTTCTTTTTAAATCGGTTTTGTGAACCCGGAGTGCAAAGATTGAGCTCCTGGCCATTTTTTTTTAAAAAAAACGCAACCTCACAAACTCATCCGTTTTTATAGCATCTGCATCATCCCTCTATGCTTCCTTTGTTATATAATCCCGGCCTAACCCTACCACAAAAAAAAAATCGCGGAGGGGCATGATCGGGCTGGCGGGATGCAAGGGCGAAGGGAACACGATGGCGACTCCACTTGTTCTTTGCTATAAGGGCGACGCATGGAGAGAAACTTCTCGGCGAGGGACACGCCTTGTTGCGAGGAAAGAGCGAGCCGAGCAGCTGCCAGGAGCAGAGGCGTGCGAGCCGAGCCCGCGTCTTGCGGGCCCGAACGTGGCATGGTCCTCCGCCCGGAAACTCTCCCAAGTTTAGAAAAGGTATGATGTGGAGGCTCCATTTCTGACAAAAAATAAATAAAAACGCCGCCTTTGGCTAAACAGTTGAGTCCTTTAGTTCCCTAGCTCCACAACCGGCCGTGGGGACAGGAGCAGGTGCTCATCCGGCCGCCGCTCCTGCCTCCACTTCATTCACGCGCACGCGCAGCAACGAGATGATACATGGCAGCTGATGTCAGTCGCAGATTTGTTCGGCTTTTGTGAAATGCCTTCTTAGTTCTTGCTTGGACCAGCTAATGGTGCTGAGACAGGGCGGCAACAAGTTTGCAAATTGCTGCTAGTTTAGCTTTGTCGATCGCGTAGATTGAGAGAACATCACTAGACTTGGCCGGGAAGCTCGACACATTCTGATTTCAACGGCGGCAATGGTGATGACCACGGCTGTACTACCAGAGGATGGGAGACATGTACTTTGGGCATTTTCATAAATGGTGGTATTCCATACAATTTTACTTCTTTTGGACATGGTACCGTAGGTATATTCAATTTTGCAGTGTCAAATTTGATAATCAACATATTTGCAAATAGATGATTGTTACTAGGATTTTACTTCTCGGGAAGGAGGTTTTTGTTACTAGGATTGATTTCACAGACCGTTACTAGGATTGATTTCACAGACCGCCCTATCAGTTTTGGAAACAACGGTTTGAAGTATATATACATCATCATTAGAGCAAGTATAATAATAAAGCTCACTACCTGCTCTATTTCTCATCCATATCATCTAGAATAAGCAATAGAGTCAATTCATACAATAATCATTTCTAAAGGTTATCTTTGAATCTTGTCTGATGTCTATATTTTCTCTTATGTAAATAACTAATCTATCTTGTTTTCACTACCATGTTAGCTCTTGTATAAGAGTCTATTTTCTTCTCTTTTCTCACTCTTTCAGATAAAATAAAGTTGATGCGTATATATTAAAAATAAACTAAAATAACTTTATTATACAAGCCCTTTGTGTTCATATGGCTGTTGCGGAAAAGTTCCAGATAGCCATCAGAGCATACAAGTAGCCCCTACGTGTAGCGCCGCTGGCAACGTCGTCTCTACTGTTCGAAAACGAGCGTGCGCTTTAAGCTTTCTTGTGTTGCATCAAATCCGACGCTGCGTGGACGGATGCGTTTGCACCATCGCAACAATGGCTTGAGTGCAATCATAGCAAATCTGAAAGGTGGATGCCCGGTCGTTACAAGATTTACAGCAGGAACAGTGGCTTCTTCGTAGCTATTCGTCAGTGGTCACTACTCGCCAAGCAGTTAGTACAATCATCTGACATTGATTCTCGGTGAAGAAAAGAAGAATTCTCATTGGTCAACCACTCTAGTCCTCTACAGCCGGAATATGGTAGGCAAATGAGGCAATGGTGTGTCCAAGAATTTCTGTACTACCACAGTACGTTTTCGTGCAGTCGAAGCATTACCTTTTCTAGCACCTCATAGCTTTTTTCAAAAAAAAACAAATACGGCCATCTTTTTAATAAATTTGCAAATCTCCGTTGCTTCGGTGGTTTAAAAGAGCTACCAAATCACCCTTCAATTGATCAAATTTGTTGATTGAATTGGTTATAATTTTAATGGCTTGCGGTTATTAGGACATTTGAACTATTTGAATTGTACTTTTAGTAAATTTCAAATGTATATGTTGAATTTATGATCTTACGAAATCATTGCAATCAGACTATTGAGCTATATGTGTGATATGTACACCACAACGAAAATTTTCTAGTTCTGCCACTGCGGTCGACCGCGGCAGCAGTCCTTGGCCCATCTTGGTGCCGCTTTCTCTCAACTCGGAAGGAGCTCGCGCGCTTTGCCTCGTGCTCGGCAAGCCTTTTATCGAGCTCCCGATGCTTGGTAGCAGCCCTACCAAGCTCCTCGTGCTCGACATTCTGACTGAAAAGCTACCAAGCTTTCTAGACGCGGCAGATGACACGAGCTATCTGCTATATTTTTTGTGATCGCGGAAGGGACAATTTTTATAAATCTATTTAGAAGAGGGGCGAACGGCTCTTTGCAGTTATCTGCTTATGCGTGTCTCGCTTAGAAACGCCGATTTTCACGTTTATCCACGTTCTATTCTTACCTTATTTGGATGACAACGAAAGTAGCAGGTGAGGTTGTTAAAAAACCGCAGCAGATAGCTGCTACTAGCTCGCTAGGTAATTCCATTTCTGCATCGCAATCGTCACGGACCACCGCACACACGTAGGTCCATTTCTCCTCTGTTTTATGGCGAAGCGATGGCCAGAACCTGAACGTGACTTCACAAGAGCCGAGTCTAGCTCGGCTGGGAGGAAAGGACGTCCGCCCGGTTCGAGTTCAAGACTTGTCCAAGATGTCTATTTTCTTCTTCAGTGTAAGTAGAGTTGACGAAAATGATGAAAACCACTCGAAAACAGTGGGTTTCAACCGTATCGAGGTTCGGTTCGATATCCAAATCGGTCGACAAGCGGTCTAATTCAAAAATTCAAACCAATGGTCGATCGATTTTCGGTAAAACTCGATCGATTTTGTCAAAATCGGCTGAGTTTTGAGTGAAAACAGTCTATTTTCAATTTTTTCAAAAAAATTCAATTCTTAATCATTCGGTTTCTAACAATTTTGTCTCAATATTTTCGATTTTCAAACGGTTTCTTTTTTAATCGGTTTTGTGAACCAGTGCAAAGATTGAGCTCCTGGCCATTTTTTTAAAAAACGCAACCTCACAAACTCATCCGTTTTTATAGCATCTGCATCATCCTCTATGCTTCCTTTGTTATATAATCCGGCCTAACCCTACCAAAATCGCGGAGGGCATGATCGGGCTGGCGGGTGCTTTATTCTTCTTCAATGGCCATAATGGTGGGTTAGTTTTTTAGCATCAATACACTAAATTTAATATAAATTATTTATTTTTTTAATCCAATCAACCGATTAGCTAGTATTTATCTATACTTACTCCAAGAATAGAGCAGTAAGAATGTTCTTAACAAATCAACGACTAAAACTAATTTTTTCTGTGTACCATATACTTACTAGTATAATACACTGCAAAATTTACCTAGTTTTAAGTGATTTGGATGGCTTGCGTTGCGGGAGAGGAAAGAGACGTGTCTCACATGATTACAAACGAACGGCATTTTTCAGATGCGTTGGGCGTGCATGCTTCTTGCAGCGTGCTCTCATTAAAATTCCCTTTCTCCATTTTGTCTTCGTTTACCTACCTAAATTCTTATTTTTCATGTCAAAATCAGCAGATGGTCCATATCGATGTTTCTAGATGGGGTTCCTTCAATTTCTATGGGGGGGAAGCACACTGATTAACTGATCTTCTACGCTATGGTCCTATGGCATTGATTTCATCCTTCCAGATTGTTCAAAGTTGCCGGCAAATTCTTGTCCCCCTTGAATTCAAACGACACGCACGTGCACCCAAAAAAAAACATTATGCCTGGTTGATCAAATGATCAAATCAAACAACAAAGAAAGAACACAGCCTGATCTATCCAGCTGGGTCAGACGACCATCAATTTGATTCCCACCGACTATACTCGTACGGCATAAAGATCTTTCCAATAGCTGCTAGCTAGTTTCATGCCTGGCAGTCCTAAGTTTTTTCTTTTGAAAGAAATCTGCTCCATTGTTCTGTAATACGCCTTTCATCTAAGTTTACAATACGTATTTTTTTTGTACATAGGCTAAGAGGTTATTAAAAATGACCAGATTACCTATAATGATTATCATTAAACATTATATTCAATACATACATATAAAGAATATAAAGTAAATACGGATATTATTAGAGATATAGAGCGAACATCACATTAATTTTACATCACAATATTAAATACACATGCATCCAGCTACAATTGCAGGAGAAAAATGCCAAAATCTTATTATTGTGATTCTAATATGCTCCTAGGCCCTAGCTGGAAAGCAAAGTTTGAACAGCCCCACGTGCATGGCCACACATCATGCACCGCATATTCTCTCTCTCTCTCTCTCTCTCTCTCCCCAGGCCAAACCCATCACTCTCTTTCCCTCTCAACAAGATCTCTTTGCGTGGAAGAAGATGATGATGTGGTAGTAGTCGTAGCACGAACTAGGGCAGGCGCTACGTAGCCTCACGAATTTTCCAAATACAAACGCACGTACGTACGTACGACGACTTACTACTAGCTAGTTTCAACTTGCAAACTTGTTCGTCTCATAAATACGAGATATACCATACACACGATCGAGAGCACGTACGCCTACCGCATGCAATGCAACGCAAGCAAGCGCGGGTTTAGCAAATGGCGCACGAGTTGGGGTTCTCCTCCATGCTCATGTTCCGCACGTAGTAGTACTGGGGCGGCGGCACGTACGGGTAGGCCGGCGCCGGCGGCCGATACTGGTGCATGTAGTCCGCGTTGATCATGTACGGCTGTGGAAGATGAGGCAGCGGCAGCGGCGCCACCGCGGTGGGCTTCTTCTGATCCCCGCCGCCGCCGCCCTTCTTGGCCGCCGCCTCGTCCTTCTTGCCGTCGCCATCCTCCTTGCCGTCACCTTCCTTCTTTCCTTCGCCTTCCTTCTTTCCGTCGCCCTCCTTCTTGCCGTCGCCCTCCTTCTTGCCGTCTCCGCCTTCCTTCTTGCCGTCTCCATCCTCCTTCTTGCCGTCTCCCTCCTTCTTCCCCTCCTCCTTCTTCTCCTCTTTCTTCTCCTCTTTCTTCTCCGGCTCCTTCGCTGGGCCGACAGACTCGATGTTCGCCGTCCACGACTTGCGCAGCTTGCTCACCACGTTCACGGGGTCCATCGTGCCGATCACCGTCATCTTGCGCGATGCCATGTCGATCGATATGGCGTCGATGCCTGACAGAGAAATAACAAAGAACACAACCGTAGTTAATCCGTGAGTGCCTTGTTCCTGAACAGAGTATGACTGATGGATCAATCATGTAGCACGTACCAACAAGCCCGGAGACGGCTTTCATGGCGTTCCGCTTGTCCTTGTCGTCGTGCAAATCCAGCTTCACCACGATTTTCTTCAGAAGAGAAACATGTGGAAAAGCAGCGAGAGGCCACAGTTAAGTTAGCGCCAAAGAACAGGGGAAGGAAGGCAATGCGTGACTGACAAAAGCTACGTACGTCCTGAACAAAGGGCAAAGTGCAGAGAAAAGAAAGCGTTCTTGGATGCTAAAGCAAGATCCTCCAAGATAACCTCAAGCAATCAACATGTGTACGTACGTGCACCAAGGAACGAAATCAGGATCAGAATCCAAGAATAAGAAGCCTCACCTTCGACATGTCTCCGGCCTGACCGCCGCCCCACACAGATAAGAAGAACGAGATCACAAAGAGCAAATGGATATATAGGAGAGAGTGATAGCAAGGAGGAGCTAGCTGGTGTGTCAAAACGGCAAGCAGTGCGGTCCAGCGACGGCACCGGATCGGCAGGAAGGAGGAATGCCAAGAGGAGAAGCCGAAGTTCGGCGAGCGTGTCACGCAACAACGACGCGACGAAAAGAGGCGAAGGGAATTGGTGAGCGGGAGGTGAAGGCTCCTTAAATACTACTGGCGAGTGAGCAGCTAGCGTTGGGGCGAAAAAGCGCAGTACGCAGTGGTCGTAGGCTCGTAGCTAGTTGCAGTGGATGGCGGGTCTCTGTAACTCTCTTCTCCCGGGCATCGCAAAATTTTATAGTCGACAACAACTCATGTTATGAACACTTAAATTAGTTGTTGGATATATATAAGGGCACATACACCGAAAGTTCTATGTATTGATCATCGGTTATATTACATGTAGGATAGTAGCATTTTTCGTATTTTTTAAAATTAATGACACTTGATCATCATATGAAAATTTTATGAGAATATTATGGATGTGTCAGGACCATACAGAAAAATTTTCAAAATTTTACAAGCTCGTTTGTTCAATTTTCATTCGGATGAAACTTGTCGCTCAACGCTTTACCAAGACAGTACCAATGTTTGAATTTTTAAAATTCCTCACATTTGATCATCATCTGAAATTTTTACATAAATATCATAAGTATGTCAAGAATCTCCAAAAATAATTTCAAAGTTTTCTAACGTAGTTTGTACTATTTTTCATCCGGTTGAAACTTGCAGCGATCAACGTTTCATCTACATAGTATCAATATCTGAATTTTTAAAAATTCCACAGATCTGATAATTCACCTCTACATGGTGTGGGCGAGCTCTAGCAAAGGCCAGGTGAGAGGAGGGATTGATCCGGCTGACACGCCAGGTGTAAACGTGTATTCTTTTTCTTTAATGAATACCAGAGTTTCTGACAAATTAAAAAAAAAAAGAGAGAGAGAGGGATCGGTCGAATTCCGCTGCCCACTTCATGGGTTGTTCCGATCTGGCGCGGCACCAAAAGGGCCAAGCAGTCCACGTCCGTCCCACGCAGTCGTGCGCCCCAATCATTTCGCTCTATATAGCTTGCCGCCCTCTCATGCTACCATCATTTTTAGTCCATCTCGGCTACTACCTCTGCTACTGCTCGTTTCTTCAGTCTCCTCCTGTGTTCTGTCTTTCAACTGTCCGGTGACTTGTTCAGCAACTGCTGGTCGATTTGTCATGTGTGTCCGACCCGTCCCGCTTTGAGCCTTCCTTTCTTGTGATAGATTCACAGTGCCGTTTGTATCTAGTACCACGCGATCGGTGCAGGGTGTCCCTGCTGGATGCTAGCGAAACGGACGATTCTTGGTACTTGAAAGAAGAATCTGTAGCCACTTACTACAGCCGAGCAAGATTTGAGGATCCGCTCGTGATTCGAGTTGTTCTGGACGGGGTTCCATTTCCCCGTCCCGGACCTTGCCTCAGGTGCCTGCTCCTTGCCGGTAGGTTAGAAAACGGCCGGTATCGACGACTCAGGTACATTGCAAACTTAAGAATGCGAGGGAGAGAAGAAATCAATAATTCCATGAGAGGTGTTTTCATGCTTTTTTTTACAGTTGTATAAATATTAAAGCACGAATAAAGGGTAGATAGTTATTACTTACCAGTTCGCTAGCTTTAAGATTTGTACAATTTGTATTGAGAGAGAAAGCATTGGAGTACTGCTCATTGTCATTTGTTCGATGACCATGAGATGCCAATAACTAAGAAATCCATGTGTTAGGTCTATAAAAAAACTTCTTTTCGCTGTGCCTATATAATAAAATTGAGTGAAATGGTCCACCTGGGAACAAGGACAGTATTAACTAATAGCTGAGTTATCCCCAAACTGCAGGATAGTTGGCCATTGTATGGCTCGCCAACCTCACTTGCCCCTAAGGGGAGGGCTCACTTCGCGCTTGCTTTGCAGCGGTGAAAGAAAGAGTAGAGAGAATAAGACATCAATAGCTTATTCTTTTTAAGTGTTGTTCACAATCTAAATTTACTTAAAGTTTATCTTAATGAGAGATCTGGGGTTCTCTTTTAAGTACCGTAAACTCTATAAATATCATAGACTACGGATAACATCTGATGGCTATGTATTAGTCTAAGTTATGGCCCCACTGAATTGAGCTAAATTGTTTCCTTGAGATTTTTTCTCTTTTTTTTCTAGCATAATTTCTTAGAAGTTGTAGACAAGCTTTCATCGTGTTTTCATAATACAAAGATGGTGTTCTTCCAATTGATCTGAGACATTTTGTCTGATTTGCTGATGTATGCCATTATCAAATAATAGTCACCAACTCATGCATGATGCATTTGCCCAGAACAGTTTAAAAATATTATTTATCATCTGTATTAATAATATAGTTAATATTATTCAAAATGATGTAGGAAAAGGTGTTCTATTATAGAGTACTAATGTAGCACGTCATATAGTTCCCTGAGAAAAAAAAATCCCCACTAAATCCGAAGCTATAGTACTATTTTTTTTTTTGGGATGCTTCTATTTTTCTTTGCTTATTTTCGCATATTCAATTACGACTCCTAACAGTTCCGCACCATATGGAGATGATCCGTAGTGGCGTAAATTCGCCGATGATTTCTAGCTAGCGTATTTTTTAGAAAACCCTAGAGGAAAAGACAAATTCATGTTTACATCCTGACCCATTTTTTCAAAAATAATGTCGCACAACCAAATTTCATATAACGTAGCATAGCGTGTGACTCTGACTCAGTGTGTCTTAAAAAGCACTGATGAGCTATGACTGACGTATGGTGCTCCAAAACAGAGACCAATCCATAAAAAGCGTCCAATTGAGCAACTCCAGCGTTCGACATTTTTATATGTGCTTTTTATACGTGCTCGGTTCCTTGGACCACCGTACACTACACGGTTTGTCCCCAAAACATGCTGCGGTAAATGGTTTTGCTTAGCAGAAAACATGCTGTGAACTGACTTAAAAAAAATGTCTACAAATGACCCACGAGTTACATCACTGTCAAGTGTCAACAGGCAGCATCAGGGATTAGATTCCTTTTGACACCATGATTTCATCTCTTTTACTGCCGCTAGACTTCTTAGCTTAAGATCTACGAGGGTGACCCGAGTAGTCACGAACGGCAAAAGTGATTGTTGGTGGGATGGATGGGATGGGATCATGCGAAGTGGGGGCCGGCCGGCTGCGCCCAACCTCCACCGGCACCCGCTTGGTTTTGACGTCCACCCGACCGGCCGTCGCGCGTCCTCGCGATTTTTCCCGTGATTTGCGTGAGTTCCACGCAGCAACGCGCGGGCCGGCGGTGGCCAACCGCGCGCGCTCGTCGTCCCAGCTGGAGCTGACACATGCACCGAACCAGTCGAGGAGAATATTGTATCGTCCTCTGGTCTTTCTATTGGGTGGATCGATGTTGGCGTCAGCCGTTGATCAGGAGCTGGAGGGGATCAAAACGTCGGGTGAAGTCGAAATCGAACTTGTGATGCGAAGGTATTTGATCCATCATCGCTGACTAAGCCTAGCTAGATAAGTAGATATGGATAGACCTCACTGTAACGAATCACCCTATCGACAGAACTCCAAAGGCAAGTCGCCATTCACCACTGTTGCCGTCGTAGAGTTGATCAGTGCACATATATTTTTTTCCTTCCCTTTCTCTTAGCGAAAAAGTTCTCCAAGATAGGAATAGGAAATAACAAACTGTATCTTGCATAGTGTTTAGGACCAGTGGACCTAATCCCCCCAAGTGGGACGAGCTGTCCAGTGTCACCCCATAACGCAAGACAACAGCTTAATGAGGCACTAAGAATACATTCATGAGCTACAATCCAACAAAACGTGATTACATGAGTGCACTGATGATTTGATGTGTACCCCGTCGAGCATTTCTCCACAGTCATGTGGTGGATTGGATGAAAGAAAGGAAGAAAAAGAACCGACTCCAGGGCTCCTGCAAGATTTTAATTAGCTGTACCCCGCACGGGCATCTACTACAATATCCCATTGGACCTAACCTTTAATTAGGCTTATGTTAGCCTAGCTATTGTGAATTTGTGTTCTCGCTGGTCACCTCACCAACCTTTTCTTTTGTCCAAAACCAATTGCAGTCTACACTGGAGGTGGACAGTTACCCTAGCCAGTTAGCCATCGACCAAGCAGGCTACATCTCGATCTGAAAGAGATGACTGCAAACCAATCCACCAAGCCAATTGCTTGAGGGACGTCTCTTGCGAAGATTGGTGATGCACTTGTAGTCTTGTACCGTCCTTGTTGCATGCGTCGTTTTCCAACGGCAGGAAAGGAATTAGTGATCAATTACGCGTAAGGGGAATGTGAGGAGGCAGCCGGATTTGCGAGATGGGAACCTGACCAGAGTGATTGGAAAAGCATGGCTCACCTGCAGGGATTTGTATCCTCTGGCGTTAATTGAGAAAGGCAGAGTGGCAGACAATCATGCGTTCCTCTATAGGGATAGCAAAAATACCCGTGAATCCGGGTATCCGACCTGACAGGTCTGGGTTCAAATTTGGACCCACAGGTATATTATTTCGGGTCCAGGTCCGGATCTGGATCTCATTTTTGGACCCGTGGGTACCCAGATCCGGACCCGTTACTAGAGAAGGTGAGGTGAGGTGAGCTTAAATAAATTAGTGCGCACCCTTGTCACAAATCACACCATAGCTTAATGGAAGGAACCCTGTGATTGAATCAAGAGGTCTTGTGTTCAAGCCTCATTCTAGCCTTTTTTTTCATTTTATTTGAATACCTCATGCATACACACCTAAGTCATAGTAGCAGTGCAGGTACCCATCGGGTCCAGTCGAGTTTGGACCGTGTTGACTTGAGTCGAGTCAAACTTGGGTTTGGTCCGGGTCCACGGAGGCTAGACCCGGAGATACCCGGACCCGTTGCCATCCCTATTCCTCTACCCTTGCTAGTATTGAGTTGCATGCACCAGCTAAGCTGATGAGGAAAGGTGGACAATTCACTTATACTTCAAACACTCCATCACTTATACTTCAACACTCCTCACGTATGGACTCCTTCAGGTCTAGGACGTGGAATAGAAGTGTGCTGCAATTATTATTTTTTAATTACACTAACCGGATCTTGAACTCAAGACCTCTTGACTCTGATACCATATTGAGTTGCATGCACCAGTCAGTTCATCCAAAAATTTAAGCTGGTGAGGAAAGGTGAACAATTCACTTATACATCAACAGCTAGATCTCAATCAACCAATCGACGGTTGACCTGAAACAACCCAAAAGATTAGCGAACTCATAAATGGGATTATATCACTTAAGAAATTTGTTTAAATTTGGGGATTGTGAAAGCGACTTTTAAAAGTGGAAGGGCAACAAACAACAAACTTTTAATCAGATTATAACAATCTGGAGGCGGATTAATAGCAATCCTACAATCCACTCTTCCTGACTTTCCCACTTTTTTTTGCAAAGACCACAATACCCATCCAACTTCAATCAAAATTACCCACCATTGCCCTGACTTTCCCCAACT
Organism: Guadua angustifolia; assembly: GCA_036346375.1. Classification (NCBI taxonomy): domain Eukaryota; kingdom Viridiplantae; phylum Streptophyta; class Magnoliopsida; order Poales; family Poaceae; genus Guadua; species Guadua angustifolia. Next base: position 2,199,202 of record CM070504.1, on the reverse strand, counting down.
TCAACCAAAATTACCCACCATTGCCCCAACTATAATCTGGTTACCAAACAACCATGAGCTTTTCAACCTCCGACTTTTTAACAATCCAACTTTTACAATCTAGTTTTAAAAGTGCTTTCCACAATCCCAATTTGAAACAAAGCAGGGCCTAAGTTAAAACATAAAATGCAAATAATCACCAGTTTCATTAATTAACAAATATCATACAGAAATTTATCCATGGGAACAAATACAATAGTAAGTACAGCAAAATGAAATACAAAATTCTTACAATGACCTACAATCTAAATCTTTAGGAGACTAGCAGCTTCAATCACCTGAAACAATACCAAACAATACAAAATATACACACATATACAAGCAAATAAAGAATTAGAAACTAAATTGTCGTTAGACCCATATGTGAAGAGCATGCTCGTCGAGATATCATACCGTTTAGGGTTAGTCGACATCTCTCACAAATTAGGGTTTTATCATTTGGCAAAAAACAAACCTGTAGTTCTCGGGTAACCATAGCATTACATAAAAAGTACCCAACTATCTTATGGTAAAAAATATAAAATCCACACAGTAAAAAAAGTAAAACACTAAGGATAAGAAAGAGAGCCAAAACCAACCTTCCCCAGGGCTTCCTCTTCCTAGAGCCAAATACCTTAGGCTATTCATTCCCAACTATAACCGAAGCTAGAGGCCACCAAAGTCCCTAGCCAAGCCACCCAAAGCCAAAGCCAAAGCCAAAGCCAAAGCCACAGCCAGGGGCAAAGCCACCCCCACCAAGCAAGGAGCCAAGCAAGAAGTGAAGGATCGAGATGGCGAACAGAGGGGTGTGAATAGTCGCAAAACAAAATTTTCCCCCACAAAATACTCTAACTAAGATCTCAAAAAGATCACACAAAAGAAATTGTGAAGGATCGTAATATAAAACTGCTTTGAAGATTTTTCTTTAGACAGGTGCTCTTCAAATTCACCAACCCTCCAAAAACCGAATAACTAAACAACTATGTGTACCCCTAACTTGTATGGATGAGAACCATAGAATATGTAGGGTATTTTTTATCACAATTTATGATAATTGCCTTTATGTGGAGATCTACCTCTAACAATTAACTCCTTAGCCTTAACTTCTGATACTTGGCTCTGATACCATATTGAGTTGCATGCACCAGCTAGTTCACCCAAAAGCTTAAACTGATGAGGAAAGGTGGACAATTAACTTATACTTCAATACCACCTCTCACGTACAGGCTCTCTTAGGCCTAAGACGTAGAATAGAAGTGGGCTACAATTAATTTTTTAATTGCGCCAACCGGGTCTTGAACTCAAGACCTCTTGGCTTTGATACCACTTGTTAGAGTTGTTAAGGTTTGTAGATCAAGCACATGCACAAAAAAGCAGACACAAGATTTTTACGTGAAAAACCCTTGTAGAAAAAATTACAGGAGACAAATGCACTATTTGGTTTAAATTTTACATGTACATAGGGGTTGGCTTATATAGCCACAATAGAATCCGTGAGGATCTGATTTGTTTGGTATGTTAGGATTTGAGGCACCATGATTATCTCTAACATAATCACTAAAAAATATGGATGTTGGATTATTGAAAATGACGAGAAAAGGTCTTTTACTAAGTTTTCTCGTAGTTGAGGCTTATAAGAGATACATTTGGTCCTTTTAGTAATGTTAGATTTTTAAAATAGGTCTAATACTTTGAACAATTGATAACTATGTTGGATAGTGGAGCTATCACTAGTTACAAACTACGTTAAATAGTGGAGCTATCGCTAGCTATAGCACTTGTAGTGAATATAGAGGAATATTGGCCCTAGCTTCATATTTTGGGTCTAAAAAAGCTATAGCTAGCTATTTAAAAAACTGCTCATGAGCCCTAGTAAATATATGGATCACATGTTAAAAATTACTAAATGTTAACTCTTATCGAGCTTAATCAAGCAAGGCTTAGGGTTGAATTTATCTTATTTTTAAAAATGAGTGAATGTTAAATTGTTATTAAGTTTACTCAAGCTGACCTTGAGCCTACTTGAGGTTAGATCGAGCTGAGTTCGAGTCTAGATCCAAACTCGTATCCTAACTCGGACTCACTCGAGTCTACTTGAGTCTAGATGCAAACTTGAACCCCAACTAACTCAACTTGAATTTTTAATAAGCTCGAACTTGAGAGACCAGTATCGCTCGAGCTGATCCTATGCATGAAGGCGTCGTTGAGATGGTCATTTCCACTCCACTGCACCTCAAGAAGTCGAGATGCATTTGAAACAGCAGCTCTCCACTCTTAAGGCTAGCCGAAGCACACACTCGAATGAAACATTTTTTTTGGCTTTGCCATATGCCGTCACCCAATAATCTCTCTTTCTCTCTCTCAAACAAAAGTTGATATGCTGTTACACCTGCTGGTTGGTCTGTCTCATATGTAAAGTAACTCAGCTCATCATGTCCTAGTGAAACCGATGCTTAAAACTAATCCACATGTTTTACGTTTATTGCAGGACTGAAATGACAATCAGAAGGATGTAAATGATCATAAATAAATTTTTTTCTTAAAACTAATCACCAAGAGATTAGATCGAATGACTACACAATCTAAATAGGTAGTTAGATGAACAGTACCCCCGAAAGGAGGTCGGATCAACAATGCTTAGATAAAAAAAGAAAAGTGCATTGGTTGGATGTTTAGTAAATACTAAACAACAACGTAGTCGAATGAACGGTGCTCAGTGAATAATGTTTGGATGAACCGTAAAAACTGCACTGGTCGGATAAACAATATTCGGGGTGACAGTGCTCAGATGAATAGGGTTCAAGGTGAACAATGCTCGATAAACAGTGTTTGGGTGAATAGTAAAAATCAGCACGATATTAGAAACAAGAAATCGATGTAACTTTTGATCGGTTGATCCAAAACTCGTGAAACTTTGTGTGTACTATCCTATGGATGTTAAGAACCTATTCCAACCTTCAATCACAAGAATTAGCATCAAAGTTCTGACCCTTTTTCAGTTTAATAAATGTTGCACCAAAATCGGGTCAAACACAAAAACTTCACCTTTAGCTTGCTCATGGAGAATTGATGATTAAGATGATCTTAGATGGTCTCCCACATATTACAATAAATAAGAACACCAATAAACAACACGTCAAATAAATAAGAATGTGATCTACAAAAATTCTTTTCTTTCAAGCACAAAGATTGGTTTCTTGCAAAAACTGAAAGAAAAGAGGTTGTAGATTGTCTAGATGATTAGGATATGATCTTAAGAAGATTCATCTATCAATTATTCATCCTTAGCATAAAATCTACGAGCATTTAGAAGGAGAGGAATCAGATCCAAATATACGAAAAGTAAATTGCAAGAATTTAAATTACGTAATGCAAATACTAAATATAAGTGCTGAATTTAAAGCATAATGTAAATACTGAAAGTAAATTCAGAATAGGAAAATGAAACTTTTATTTCTTAAGAGGAAAGTTTACAAAATTACCTCACAACAAAGTGGCAAAACTCAAAGGAGCACTAAAACCTTTAAGGGAGAGACACCACTCTTCCCTTTATTTATAGCACACTAGGAGCAACTTCCACTCTTAGATAACAATGTAGCCCTCAAGAAGCCTCATCAAAGATTGAGATCCACTCTCTCACTTATACATGGGCTAACCTGCAACCCAATATCATAACAGGTTTTTATCCACATACATACTAATTTAACCACTGCTCCACTCGTGAACTCTTGATCCAATGATCCTCCTTTTCTTGAGTATAGTTTAAATTAACATTTCATCCATCAACTTGTCCTCTCAGCTTGTAGATGCTCCTAGCCTCAGTCATCCTCCAGCGACATTTTGACCATTTGGACCTCAGCTCTCCCAATCTAGTTCCGTCCTCCTCCACCTCATCATGACCTAACTCCAAAATCTTGCAACCATCATAGGTAAGGGAAACAAATCACATAGTATTGCTCAAAATGATATGCAATTAGTAATCAGCTTAACAATCACACATCTAAGGATCCCACCTTAACTCATAACCAGTCAAGTCCATAACCACTTAAAATTCTGATCAGTCAAGACTCGACCAACTAAAGCTGTGATTAGTCAAGGCCATAACCACTTACTGGTGCAACGACAACTTGACTCAAATTGCTCAACCTAAAGCAAATCAAGCTCAAACATGAAAATCAAAAGTTCAAAAACAATCAATTATCCATCACAAACATAGATAGACTTTTACATAGTCTTTCATTTATGTTCACTTCTGCATTACCCACCCACTCACTTGAGTACCGATTAGGAGGATGCAGGAGTAATGCAGTGGCAAGTTTGGTGACCTTCTGTCGAGCACATGATGAGCGATAGACACGGGCACACGGCCACCTTGCCTAGCGTGACCGGAATGCACTAGCAGATGCATGGGACAAGAAGCAAACAAACGCCCAGCACGGTGTTTCTTCCAAGGCATCTCATCGATCTAAGCTGCCTGTAGTTGCAGTAGGGCCCCTCTGATCCTGAAAAAGAAATTAGTTAGGCCCATCCAAATCCCCTGTCACTTCGTTTTGACATTTGTTGGCTGTTCGCTGCAAGGTGCGGCAAAACGCAAGCCTGGGAAATGCTAGCGTTGCTGCTGTTTCACTTGTGTAATGTTTTCTTAAGTCTCGTTTCTGACGCACCTTAGCTGCATTTTCTTGCATCAACTTCGCTTGCAAATAGAGGCATACGGTATCTCAAGACAGACATTACTGGATAAAAATGCAAGCGTAGAGTAGAGCTCACTAAAATTCAAGCAAGCCTCATCTGAAACAATTAAATTCAAGGACGGACCCAGCGGCCGCGTGGGGGAGGGTTTCAGCCAGGGCTGACACACCTCCTACCACTGGCCGATCCATAGGTACCCCAGCACCCCCAACCCAGAGACGAGAGCAGTGGCCGAATAGACGGAGGAGGCCCCAGCGGCAAGGAGGGGGCGGGAGCAACGGCATTGCCCATAGCACCGCACCGGCCGAGCAGCCCCGATCTTGCCGCATCTGAGCTCCGCCGCCTCTCTTGCCGCGTCGTAGGTGAGCACCCCTAAATTTTAATTCTGGGTCCGCCATTGATTAAATCGGTAACTAGGTGTCCTTGCACTAAGCTGATGCCAATTACTACCTCCGCTAGTCGACCAGAGTCTGACATTGACCACCCAACAACCACTAGCCTATACTAATTTTCAGCTGATCAAATCAAATTACATGGAATTATAAATGTGTCTGCAATCTGCACACGCTTGTAAACCGGAGCCCACAAGAAAAGTAATACCGCTGCTGATGCTGCTACATTTCACCCGCGTCTTAAGCCCAGGGCCCCAGGCACTAGTTTCTTCCCCTAGCTCTAGCTAGTCCACAACACTTGCTCTCAACCCTAGGCATGAAAGCGACGACACGTCGCGGTGCGCCCGGGGCCCTTCCCGTGAAGACGACGACGAAGAAGAAGGCCACGGGTGCAGCCGCGCGTGGCTTTATGTGCGGCTGCGGCGGCTCCAAATCTGTGTCCATCGTTGCTTCACGCGCCGCCGCTGCCAACACCTCCGCTTTCACGACGCCACTGACAGCGTCCAGTACCACGACAACGGCGACGTCGGCGTCAACAGCGAAGACGGCGGCCGCGCCGGCCTCCCACGACGCGGACGCCAGCGTGGAGGACACGCCCGGCGTGGACGCGCTCCTGCGGGAGCTCTGCGAGCTGGAGCGCGGCGTCCGCGCGCTGGGCGTCCGGGAGGACGGCGGCGCCCACGGCAGCGTGCAGGCGTGCGGAAGGAGGCCGCGGCACCGGGGGAGCGCGAGCGACCGGGGAGGTGGCCGCGGGCGGCTGGAGGAGGAGAGCGTGGCGGTGGTGACGGAGTCGGTCGACCCGCTGGGCGACTTCCGGCGGTCGATGGTGCAGATGGTCGTGGAGAACGAGATCACGGGCGCAACCGAGCTGCGGGAGCTGCTGCAGCGCTTCCTGTCGCTCAACTCGGCTCGCCACCACCACCTCATCCTTCGCGCCTTCGCCGACGTCTGGGAGGACCTCTTCGCCGGCGGCCACCCCGTCCCCCGGCGACAGAAATATTTATTCTCGTACAGCACTCGACCTAGCTAATGTCCGCACAGTACGTAGTTGCACACCGCACTGACGCGTTAACTACAGTTCCGGTATAAAGCGACCCTCGGGAATTGTCGCTGTCAGAAAAATATATATGCCTGCCGCGCATGCATGGTTTTCTGTGCCGTGACCAGAGATTTGTGGTGACTCCCTCTACTGGAGTACCAGTATATACTACCGATCTGTATATTTCGTGAGTCTTTTCTGCTTTGTAAGATCATAAATTTCCGTGAATGCTGCATGGTAGCAGGCTAGCAGCACTCCATTGCCGCCTGCTCGAGCCCATCGTTCTGATTGACCACACATGCAAGACGCTGACACGCGGAAGGAGAAGGGAGTGTCAGGAGGAGCAGGCGAGTTGCCGGGAGACAGCATGGGGGAAGGCCGGCCGTGATCTGCGCAAGGCTGCCCGTTGGTGGCGAGCAAGCAAAGTGCGAAGGAAACGCCCGTGGCTACCGACTTGTTTGTTTGGTGACTTTGGTCCACCGATCGTGAGGTCGATTGATGCTGAAAACACCGGTGAGTGCGCACGAAGCTTAATTGCAGCCTTGCTTGACGAAACATCGAATCGCAGCACGTTCGCCGGCGATCTACAGGGTCAGGGAACGACATTTCCTTGTTCATCTGACGTGCGTGCGTGCTTCGTTGTCGCCATATTTACCTACGCCTTTCGCGTCTGCGACTGCAAAGGGTTGGATATATGTAGAATATTTCCGGCATGCCACGTCCCTGCCGCGGTGTGGAGTGAATCACGTGTACGCATTTGGTGTAGACTGTAGAATATATATATACGTAACGTACGCACTTCCCGGCGCTAAGTCAGCTAGCATCTGATGCGTGCAGTGTGTCCAGGCCCCAGACGCTCCAAATAATCAACTGCTCGTAGGTTGGAAGTGGCTAAACTGTTAGGTGCATATTCATGTACCTGCCGATCTCCGGTATGCTCCTTGTGTATGAAGTATATATGAACTATATATGAAAGAGGAACTGGGGGAGCACAAAAACCACAAACCATTGAAACAGGATCGCCATCTAGTTAAAATAAGGATAGCTGTCTTCAGGAACAGTTGTCGAAACTAATAAACATTAGGATTGTTTGTCTTCTTGCACGGATCTGAAATGTTATAGTTCGGGGAGTTCTACTGCTCATAGGAGTGCTTCAGAGTTTGGTTTGGAATCGGCCGACCGGATCTATTATATCTATCCATTATATAGTAAAAATTGATGACAGATGTATTTAAGTTGTTTAAAAAAAAGATAAATAGCTAGAAATTCACATAAAAAAATAGAAACATCTGATCCTGGTTAGGTGGGCCTAAGTAAAGCTAAACTATAGTTATTAAAAAAGATAAGCATGCTAGAAATCCTTATAAAAAAGCAAGACATCTGGACCTGAATTGGTGGACTCTAATTAATTAAAATTGAATTATAATAGCCATTGGGGCTCATGGAGACCAAGCTGCAAGCACCATACCACCCAACCCTAGGATCACATTAAGATGTGTGCGTTTCCATTGGGTATGATAATTAAGGGTAAACCTTCTAAATGTTGAGCCCCTGATCATTTTAAAATGAATATATAAGATAAAAAATAAAAGTGCGAATGGCGTAATTGCACAGACCACTACCATCTAGTTCAAAAGAAACTGACCAAGATCTTTCAAAAAGAGAGAGAGAGAGAGAGAGAGAGAGAGAGAGAAAGAAACTGACCACTGCCATAGCCGCATATGCCCAAGCCTGCCATGGCCCATAGCACTATTCGGCCGTTCAGAAATTGGCCCCTCAAATTGGGCCTTTTGAGACTTTGGAAGGTGTCTGAAAAAAAAAATGGTTTATTCCCTTGATTTTCAAATAACCTTCTCCCGACATTTCCTGGGCAGGTAAGATGAGACTACTGGAGCTGTATTATACATATATGTACTATATAAAAGCGCCAAGAATCCCAGGCTCCTCAGCCATGCCAGGTGTCGACCGTCGCGAAGAGGTCCTTCGGAAAATTAGAAATCGCGTTTAGGTTCTTTCGGCTATTTTTTAGTAAAATAGACTCAAAAATATCGAAATTACGTTTAGGTCTCTCCGTGCGATTTTCTAAAAAAATACAGATTCATCAAAGGTTTATAGCTAAATTGAAAATCGTGTTTAGATCCTTTCGTCAATTTTTTAGTAAGATAGACCCCAAAAAATTTGAAATTTGAATATCCTAAACATGGCAGGATTCAGCGCCAGGGAGGAGGGCCACGTTGCCTCGAGCAAGTCACGCGCGAGCCGGAACGGCTGGTCGGCCGGCTGGCTCATTTTTTTCGTGTATAGGTCCCTCAAAAAATGCGTAATTACATGTAGGTCTTTCCCGCGGTTTTTTACGAAGAGAACCTTCTAGTTCAGAAAAAACGTGAATCTTTCGTGAAAAGACCCTGAATAAATACCGAAAAAAGCATAATTACGTGTAGATCATTCACACGGTTTTTTACGAAAAGGACTTTTTGGTTCAGAAAAATCGCAGATCTTTGTGAGAGGACCTCAGATAAATACAAAAAAATAAATACAAAAAAATGTTTATGTTTGTATCCTTTCAACCGTTTCACGCGTTTTCTCAACGATTTAAAAAAAAACAACGCTGAAAAAAAAACGAAGTTGTTTCTACGAAAAAATCAACACATGCGACGTGTCATGCCACAAAAACTATCCTATTATTTTCAACTGCTGGCACTTAATGCTGTACTACCGACATGACCCTGAATTGCAGCTAAACTGGAAGACATTCAGAGAAAGAGGGTGTAAATTAGGTCACATTGACGGGTCCTCTTCCAGAATCCAGACTTGGATGAGTGGTCCGCCTCAGTTCCTAGTGAGTTAAGCGCAAAAGTGAAACAATGGGTATCTTACCTTGCGAGCTTGCGTGAGGATGAACATTTTATTCTAGTTGCACCTTATTTGCTTCAACAACTCGTCTATCACCTCTTTCAGTAGCCCTTTTCTGGTGAGTAGATACCATCAACGCGCTTAATTATTGGATCTACTCTTGTACTATGTGCCCATCTAACTCATTGGAAGTTATGTTACTCTGTTGACTTGGTTACCTCTTCAAGTTGTGTTTTAGGCATCTGCATCTGGGCGACTCCATATCAAACACAAATGCTCAAGAATAACGCAAAAGGTAATCTATCGGCCCCAAATTTTGTTCTGAAGTTGAAAGAATAGCATAGCGAAGGGCAAGCATGTCAAGACAACGGTCTGGCGGGAAGATTTCGGAGCGTCTGCATAGCGTTTTTGTCTTCTTCTTTGAATTCTTTGTTAGTATTCATGCCATTGTGGTGTCGCAAAGTGACAATTTCGATTATACGACAGTTGTCCCTAGCTTTCATGACAACTCTTGTTTGTTAGTAGCATTCTCTGGTAGCTACATGTTACTTCCCATTGTTTGATTGCTCTTTCGGTGAGTCAAAGCACCTGGTTACATGCTTGTTGTGCTTTGCACAGCATACCGCGCTTGTTTATCACTCATTACCACTTTGCCAGCACCTTTTTTAGATAAATGAAACAATCCGGTCTCCTCGCATAAGAACGAATGCGGCCCACTTTGCCAGCACCTTTTTTAGATAAAGGAAACAATTCGGTCTCCTCGCACAAGAACGAATGCGGCCCACTTTACCAGCACCTGATTACAGCGATGTGAAATTCACGATGAAGTGCGACATCACGATCGATTTTTGGTTGAGATCGATTCGCATTTGTTGCTAGCTAATACATATGTAAAGTCGGGCTTGAGTCCTAGTTGCAGTTGATGGTGGCACCTATGCCATGAACTCAAGCTGTCGAGTTTGTTATTAGCGATAAGCGGTTTGTTGCTAGCCTCTTTTATTTGGAGAAGAAGAAGAAGAAGAGGGTAGGTTGCTTTACTTGATTTAAGCAGGTTCGGCGCACAAAACTTGCTTGAGTCGGGGCACTCATGCAGCTCTGGGAGAAAGCGATGAAACAGCGGTGAGATCTGCGAGACGAAGCGAGCTATTGGCGGACATGACCACAATTGCGGCTAAAGCTGGAAGACATTCAGAGAAAGAGGGTGTAAATTAGGTCACATTGACGGGTCCTCTTCCAGAATCCAGACTTGGATGAGTGGTCCGCCTCAGTTCCTAGTGAGTTAAGCGCAAAAGTGAAACAATGGGTATCTTACCTTGCGAGCTTGCGTGAGGATGAACATTTTATTCTAGTTGCACCTTATTTGCTTCAACAACTCGTCTATCACCTCTTTCAGTAGCCCTTTTCTGGTGAGTAGATACCATCAACCGCACTTAATTATTGGATCTACTACTGTACTATGTGCCCATCTAACTCATTGGAAGTTATGTTACTCTGTTGACTTGGTTACCTCTTCAAGTTGTGTTTTAGGCATGCATGGGCGACTCCATATCAAACACAAATGCTCAAGAATAACCTTGCAAAAGGTAATCTATCTGGCCCCAAATTTTGTTCCTGAAGTTGAAAGAATAGCATAGCGAAGGGCAAGCATGTCAAGACAACGGTCGGTGAGGAAGATTTGGAGCGTCTGCATAGCGTTTTTGTCTTCTGCTGCTGAATTGCTGTTAGTATTCATGCCATTGTGGTGTCGCAAAGTGACAATTTCGATTGTCTGAACAGTTGTCCCCTAGCTTTCACTGACAACTACTGTTTGTTAGTAGCATTCTCTGGTAGCTACATGTTACTTCCCCGCTGTTTCGATTGCCTGCTCGAGCTGAGTCAAAGCACCTGGTTACATGCTTGTTGTGCTTTGCACAGCATACCGCGCTTGTTTATCACTCATTACCACTTTGCCAGCACCTTTTTTAGATAAATGAAACAATCCGGTCTCCTCGCATAAGAACGAATGCGGCCCACTTTGCCAGCACCTTTTTTAGATAAAGGAAACAATTGGTCTCCTCGCACAAGAACGAATGCGGCCCACTTTACCAGCACCTGATTACAGCGATGTGAAATTCACGATGAAGTGCAGCATCACAGTCGATTTTTCGGTTGAGATCCAGTTGCAGCTGTTGCTAGCTAATACATATGTAAAGTCCAGGCTTCAGGTCCTAGTTGCCGTTGATGGTCGGCACCTATGCCATGAACTCAACTGTCAGGTTTGTTATTAGCAGTAAACGGTTTGTTGCTAGCCTCTTTTTATTTGGAGAAGAAGAAGAAGAAGAGGGTAGGTTGCTTTACTTGATTTCGAAAACGCCGGTTCAGCGCACAAAACTTGCTTCAGGGTCAGGGCACTCACTGGCTACCGGAGAAAGCGATGAAACGACGGTGAGATCTGCAGACGAGCGAGCTATTGAGCGGACATGACCCTGAATTGCAGCTAAACTGGAAGACATTCAGAGAAAGAGGGTGTAAATTAGGTCACATTGACGGGTCCTCTTCCAGAATCCAGACTTGGATGAGTGGTCCGCCTCAGTTCCTAGTGAGTTAAGCGCAAAAGTGAAACAATGGGTATCTTACCTTGCGAGCTTGCGTGAGGATGAACATTTTATTCTAGTTGCACCTTATTTGCTTCAACAACTCGTCTATCACCTCTTTGGTAGCCCTTTTATGGTGAGTAGATACCATCAACCGCACTTAATTATTGGATCTACTACTGTACTATGTGCCCATCTAACTCATTGGAAGTTATGTTACTCTGTTGACTTGGTTACCTCTTCAAGTTGTGTTTTAGGCATCTGCATCGGGCGACTCCATATCAAACACAAATGCTCAAGAATAACCTTGCAAAAGGTAATCTATCGGCCCCAAATTTTGTTCCTGAAGTTGAAAGAATAGCATAGCGAAGGGCAAGCATGTCAAGACAACAGTCTTGCGGGAAGATTTGAACGTCAGCATAGCGTTTTTGTCTTCTCTTGCTGAATTCTTCATTAGTATTCATGCCATTGTGGTGTCATAAAGTGACAATTTCGATTGTCTGAACAGTTGTCCCCTAGCTTTCACTGACAACTACTGTTTGTTAGTAGCATTCTCTGGTAGCTACATGTTACTTCCCATTGTTTGATTGCTGCTTTCGAGTGAGTCAAAGCACACAGTTACATGCTTGTTGTGCTTTGCCTGACATCTGCGCTTGTTTATCACTCATTACCACTTTGCGGCACCTTTTTAGATAAATGAAACAATCCGGTCTCCTCGCATAAACGAATCGGCCCACTTTGCGGCACCTTTTTAGATAAAGAAACAATTGGTCTCCTCGCACAAACGAATCGGCCCACTTTACCAGCACCTGATTACAGCGATGTGAAATTCAAGATGAAGTGCAGCATCACAGTCGATTTTTCGGTTGAGATCCAGTTGCAGCTGTTGCTAGCTAATACATATGTAAAGTCCAGGCTTCAGGTCCTAGTTGCCGTTGATGGTCGGCACCTATGCCATGAACTCAAGCTGTCGAGTTTGTTATTAGCAGTAAACGGTTTGTTGCTAGCCTCTTTTTATTTGGAGAAGAAGAAGAAGAAGAGGGTAGGTTGCTTTACTTGATTTAAGCAGGTTCATTGCGCTACAAAACTTGCTTGAGGTCGGGGCACTCAGCAGCTCTGGGAAAGCGATAAACGGCGGTGAGATCTGCAGACGAGCGAGCTATTGAGCGGACATGACCCTGAATTGCAGCTAAACTGGAAGACATTCAGAGAAAGAGGGTGTAAATTAGGTCACATTGACGGGTCCTCTTCCAGAATCCAGACTTGGATGAGTGGTCCGCCTCAGTTCCTAGTGAGTTAAGCGCAAAAGTGAAACAATGGGTATCTTACCTTGCGAGCTTGCGTGAGGATGAACATTTTATTCTAGTTGCACCTTATTTGCTTCAACAACTCGTCTATCACCTCTTTCAGTAGCCCTTTTCTGGTGAGTAGATACCATCAACCGCACTTAATTATTGGATCTACTCTTTGTACTATGTGCCCATCTAACTCATTGGAAGTTATGTTACTCTGTTGACTTGGTTACCTCTTCAAGTTGTGTTTTAGGCATCGCATCGGGGCGACTCCATATCAAACACAAATGCTCAAGAATAACCTTGCAAAAGGTAATCTATCGGCCCCAAATTTTGTTCTGAAGTTGAAAGAATAGCATAGCGAAGGGCAAGCATGTCAAGACAACAGTCTGGTGGGGAAGATTTGAACGTCAGCATAGCGTTTTTGTCTTCTGCTTGCTGAATTCTTGTTAGTATTCATGCCATTGTGGTGTCATAAAGTGACAATTTCGATTATCGAACAGTTGTCCCCTAGCTTTCCTCGACAACTCTTGTTTGTTAGTAGCATTCTCTGGTAGCTACATGTTACTTCCCATTGTTTGATTACTGCTCGGTGAGTCAAAGCACTGGTTACATGCTTGTTGTGCTTTGCCTGACATCTGCGCTGTTTATCACTCATTACCACTTTGCGGCACCTTTTTAGATAAATGAAACAATCGGTCTCCTCGCATAAACGAATCGGCCCACTTTGCCGACACCTTTTTAGATAAAAAACAATTCGGTCTCCTCGCACAAACGAATCGCCCACTTTACGACACGATTACTGCGATGTGAAATTCACGATGAAGTCAGACATCACGATCGATTTTGGTTGAGATCGATTCTTGTTGTTGCTAGCTAATACATATGTAAAGTCCAGGCTTCAGGTCCTAGTTGCCGTTGATGGTCGGCACCTATGCCATGAACTCAACTGTCAGGTTTGTTATTAGCAGTAAACGGTTTGTTGCTAGCCTCTTTTTATTTGGAGAAGAAGAAGAAGAAGAGGGTAGGTTGCTTTACTTGATTTAGCAGCAGGTTCGGCGCACAAAACTTGCTTGAGGTCGAGGCACTCAGCTCTGGGAGAAAGCGATGAAACGACGGTGAGATCTGCAGACGAGCGAGCTATTGAGCGGACATGACCCTGAATTGCAGCTAAACTGGAAGACATTCAGAGAAAGAGGGTGTAAATTAGGTCACATTGACGGGTCCTCTTCCAGAATCCAGACTTGGATGAGTGGTCCGCCTCAGTTCCTAGTGAGTTAAGCGCAAAAGTGAAACAATGGGTATCTTACCTTGCGAGCTTGCGTGAGGATGAACATTTTATTCTAGTTGCACCTTATTTGCTTCAACAACTCGTCTATCACCTCTTTGGTAGCCCTTTTACGGTGAGTAGATACCATCAACCGCACTTAATTATTGGATCTACTACTGTACTATGTGCCCATCTAACTCATTGGAAGTTATGTTACTCTGTTGACTTGGTTACCTCTTCAAGTTGTGTTTTAGGCATCTGCATCTGGAGCAGCTCCATATCAAACACAAATGCTCAAGGAATAGCACTGCAAAAGGTAATCTATCTGGCCCCAAATTTTGTTCCTGAAGTTGAAAGAATAGCATAGCGAAGGGCAAGCATGTCAAGACAACAGTGCAGCAGGAAGATTTCGGAACGTACCGCGCAACGTTTTTGTCTTCTGCTGCTGAATTGCTGTTAGTATTCATGCCATTGTGGTGTCGCAAAGTGACAATTTCGATTGTCTGAACAGTTGTCCCCTAGCTTTCACTGACAACTACTGTTTGTTAGTAGCATTCTCTGGTAGCTACATGTTACTTCCCATTGTTTGATTGCTGCTCGGTGAGTCAAGCACACAGTTACATGCTTGTTGTGCTTTGCCTGACATCTGCGCTGTTTATCACTCATTACCACTTTGCCAGCACCTTTTTTAGATAAATGAAACAATCCGGTCTCCTCGCATAAACGAATCGGCCCACTTTGCGGCACCTTTTTAGATAAAAAACAATTGGTCTCCTCGCACAAAACGAATCGGCCCACTTTACCGGCACGATTCGTGATGTGAAATTCACGATGAAGTCAGACATCACGATCGATTTTTCGGTTGAGATCGATTCGCATTGTTGCTAGCTAATACATATGTAAAGTCGGGCTTGGTCCTAGTTGCGTTGATGGTGGCACCTATGCCATGAACTCAAGCTGTCGAGGTTTGTTATTAGCGATAAGCGGTTTGTTGCTAGCCTCTTTTATTTGGAGAAGGAGAAGAAGAAGAGGGTAGGTTGCTTTACTTGATTTAAAGCAGCAGGTTCAGCGCCTACAAAACTTGCTTGAGTCGGGGCACTCAGCTCTGGGAAAGCGATAAACAGCGGTGAGATCTGCGAGGCAAGCGAGCTATTGGCGGACATGACCTGAATTGCGGCTAAAGCGGAAGACATTGAGAGAAAGAGGGTGTAAATTAGGTCACATTGGCGGGTCCTCTTCGAATCCAGACTTGGATGAGTGGTCGCCTCGATTCCTAGTGAGTTAAGCGCAAAAGTGAAACAATGGGTATCTTACCTTGCGAGCTTGCGTGAGGATGAACATTTTATTCTAGTTGCACCTTATTTGCTTCAACAACTCGTCTATCACCTCTTTCGGTAGCCCTTTTCTGGTGAGTAGATACCATCAACCGCACTTAATTATTGGATCTACTACTGTACTATGTGCCCATCTAACTCATTGGAAGTTATGTTACTCTGTTGACTTGGTTACCTCTTCAAGTTGTGTTTTAGGCATCTGCATCTGGAGCAGCTCCATATCAAACACAAATGCTCAAGGAATAGCACTGCAAAAGGTAATCTATCTGGCCCCAAATTTTGTTCCTGAAGTTGAAAGAATAGCATAGCGAAGGGCAAGCATGTCAAGACAACAGTCTGACGAGGAAGATTTTGGAGCGTGCAGCATAGCGTTTTGTCTTCTTTGCTGAATTCTTTGTTAGTATTCATGCCATTGTGGTGTCGCAAAGTGACAATTTCGATTGTCTGAACAGTTGTCCCCTAGCTTTCACTGACAACTACTGTTTGTTAGTAGCATTCTCTGGTAGCTACATGTTACTTCCCATTGTTTGATTGCTGCTTTCGGTGAGTCAAAGCACCTGGTTACATGCTTGTTGTGCTTTGCACAGCATACCGCGCTTGTTTATCACTCATTACCACTTTGCCAGCACCTTTTTTAGATAAATGAAACAATCCGGTCTCCTCGCATAAGAACGAATGCGGCCCACTTTGCCAGCACCTTTTTAGATAAAGAAACAATTCGGTCTCCTCGCACTGAAACGAATCGGCCCACTTTACGACACGATTACGGCGATGTGAAATTCACGATGAAGTCTGACATCACGATCGATTTTTCGGTTGAGATCGATTCGCGTTGTTGCTAGCTAATACATATGTAAAGTCCGGGCTTGAGTCCTAGTTGCGTTGATGGTGGCACCTATGCCATGAACTCAAGCTGTCGAGTTTGTTATTAGCGATAAGCGGTTTGTTGCTAGCCTCTTTTATTTGGAGAAGAAGAAGAAGAAGAGGGTAGGTTGCTTTACTTGATTTAGCAGGGTTCGGCGCACAAAACTTGCTTGAGGTCGGGGCACTCAGCTCTGGGAAAGCGATAAACAGCGGTGAGATCTGCGAGACAAGCGAGCTATTGGCGGACATGACCTGAATTGCGGCTAAAGCGGAAGACATTGAGAGAAAGAGGGTGTAAATTAGGTCACATTGACGGGTCCTCTTCCAGAATCTAGACTTGGATGAGTGGTCCGCCTCAGTTCCTAGTGAGTTAAGCGCAAAAGTGAAACAATGGGTATCTTACCTTGCGAGCTTGCGTGAGGATGAACATTTTATTCTAGTTGCACCTTATTTGCTTCAACAACTCGTCTATCACCTCTTTCAGTAGCCCTTTTCTGGTGAGTAGATACCATCAACCGCACTTAATTATTGGATCTACTACTGTACTATGTGCCCATCTAACTCATTGGAAGTTATGTTACTCTGTTGACTTGGTTACCTCTTCAAGTTGTGTTTTAGGCATCTGCATCTGGAGCAGCTCCATATCAAACACAAATGCTCAAGGAATAGCACTGCAAAAGGTAATCTATCTGGCCCCAAATTTTGTTCCTGAAGTTGAAAGAATAGCATAGCGAAGGGCAAGCATGTCAAGACAACAGTCTTGCGAGGAAGATTTGAACGTCTGCATAGCGTTTTGTCTTCTTCTTTGAATTCTTTGTTAGTATTCATGCCATTGTGGTGTCATAAAGTGACAATTTCGATTATACGAGCAGTTGTCCCTAGCTTTCCTTGACAACTCTTTGTTTGTTAGTAGCATTCTCTGGTAGCTACATGTTACTTCCCATTGTTTGATTGCTGCTCGAAGTGAGTCAAAGCACACAGTTACATGCTTGTTGTGCTTTGCCTGACATCTGCGCTTGTTTATCACTCATTACCACTTTGCGGCACCTTTTTAGATAAATGAAACAATCCGGTCTCCTCGTATAAACGAATCGGCCCTTTGCGGCACCTTTTTAGATAAAGGAAACAATCCGGTCTCCTCGCACAAACGAATCGGCCCACTTTACGGCACGATTCTGGCGATGTGAAATTCACGATGAAGTCTGACATCACGATCGATTTTTGGTTGAGATCGATTCTTGTTGTTGCTAGCTAATACATATGTAAAGTCCAGGCTTCAGGTCCTAGTTGCCGTTGATGGTCGGCACCTATGCCATGAACTCAACTGTCAGGTTTGTTATTAGCGATGGCGGTTTGTTGCTAGCCTCTTTTTATTTGGAGAAGAAGAAGAAGAGGGTAGGTTGCTTTACTTGATTTCGAAAACGCCGGTTCAGCGCACAAAACTTGCTTGGTCGGGCACTCAGCTCTGGGAAAGCGATGAAACGACGGTGGCGAATGGCAAGCGCGCATGGCGAACGATGAGGAAGGAAGAAGCATGTACATGATCGGAGAAGCTTTGAGATTACAATCCGATTCCAGTGGCCAGGTGGCGAACATCCGGTGTTGTGCTGCACGGGCCGGCGCGTGCAGCACGACAGCAGGGAATTTTTTTCCGTCACTGTACTCCATCGATGCCTCAGGGTCAGGGCACTCACTGGCTACCGGAGAAAGCGATGAAACGACGGTGAGATCTGCAGACGCGAGCGCGACGTGATTCGAATCCGACGGTTGCAGATGCAACGCTCACCTCGTGAACCGGTTCGGTGGCCCCGCGCGGCCCACAACGCTCACGGGCAACGCCGTACACCCAAAGCAAAGCCCACCGCCGGGGCCGGAGCCCTGAACCACCCGCGCCACACGGCGACAGCCTCGTCCCGCTGCCGATCCGAGCGCTCCAGAGCTAGCCGAGAGCGCAGGATGGCCCATTCGATGGCCGCCGGCGGTGGCGGGCAGCCGCTGGTGGTGTCGCTCAACTGCCTGGACGAACCCTCGGTGGAGCAGGAGGGGCTGGCCGGCGTGGCGGGGGTGGAGCACGTGCCCCTCTCTGCCGTTGCCTCCGGCCGCATCGAGGCCGCCACTGCCGTGCTGCTCCCCTCCCTCGCCTTTCTCCCGCGCGCCGCGCAGCGCCGCCTCCGCCCGTGGCAGCTCCTGCTCTGCCTCGGCTCCCCCGACCGCGCCGCCGACGCCGCCGCGGCCGCGGACCTGGGGCTCCGCCTGGTCCACGTCGATGCCAACCGCGCTGAGGAGGTGGCCGACACCGTCATGGCGCTCTTCCTCGGCCTACTCCGCCGGACCCACCTGCTGTCGCGCCACGCCTCGTCCGCTCCGGCCGCCGTCGCCGCCGGCTGGCTCGGCTCCGTCCAGCCGCTGTGCCGCGGCATGAGGCGCTGCCGCGGTCTCGTCCTCGGCATCATTGGTCGATCCGCTGCCGCGCGCTGCCTCGCCACTCGCAGCCTCGCCTTCCGGATGAGCGTCCTCTACTTCGATCCCTGCTATATGGTACTGGATCTGCAACTTTCTACGCTTCTATATCTTCAGCTGCTTACTAGTTTTCTACTGCTACTTGCACAGTTCTGGAATTTCGGATCTTAATGCGCGCATTGCTGGTATCGGTAATTTCAACGGGCTTTTCCCATGATGTTTAGTCAAACACCTTAATTTGTTGTGAGCATCTGACAGGGATAGGGTTTAATGCTGAAATGAGTTGCTTTCTGATCCTTGGGTGTTAGTGTTCTACAACCTTTTTAACATGCGACGTTGGGAAAGATGATGAGACGTTAAAACATTTGGAATGTTTTGAGTTGAATTATTTCATTCCTATGTGCTTTAGTCAAATCCTTCAGTTTGTTTGGAGGGGGCTACTGTTTAGGATAAGTAAGCTGAGGCACTAAGGCTATTATCCCCTTTTTTTTTCCTTTCTTTCTTTGGAAAAAGAAGTAAACAATACTAGTAACTTACACTAAAACGTTGACCTAGTAGTCATCTGGCTTCTTGTTAATTTTATGAGGCGCAAAGGGGGGATGGCCATGTGAGAACACATGGATCTGTATATTCTATTTGGTTAATTGGCCATAGGTGGTTCTTATCAAACAAACACTCTATCAGCGTTCATGGGCTATATACCTTCATTGCTGATAAATCATAATGGCACCTTTCAAAGTGTGAATCGTAATGGGAAACTAACTGAACCACATAATTCTTCCTGTTGTTAATTGGACAGATCATAATGCTCATGATCAGGCAACTTAGAAGCGTTTAGGAATCTGGATCATGAAGGAAATTAAACCAGACTAAACTAAAATGCTATCCTTCACAAGTTACAATGTGATTGCGTTACAGGAGGTGTTTCTATGCATAACTATTTGGAAGTTGCATAAATATTAAAGCATGAATGAATGGTGGATAGTGATTTCTTACCCCTTTCCTTGCTTTAAGATTTGTGCAACTTGTAGTGAGAGTGTGATGTGTAGAAACACTACTCGTTTTGACTATTCTAACTCTATTATCACAACTGCTGAAGGCCAACGGGAAAGCAAAAAGGCCTACCATTGTATTTCCTTCTGCTGCCAGGAGAATGGATACTCTCAATGATTTACTAGCGGCAAGCGATCTTGTTTCCCTGCATTGTACGTTAACAAATGACACCATGCATGTACTAAATGCTGACTGCCTGCAGCATATAAAGCCTGGTAAGGTTTTTCTTTCTTCTGCTTATTGCGTTACAATGCCTTCTGTAGTCTGATACTGCATCTCTTTTCTTTAGTTTAGTTATTATACAACACCCCATAATTGATTTTTTTTTAAAAAAAATCATGCAGGAGCATTCATCGTCAATACTGGTAGTTGCCAACTTATAGATGACTGTGCACTCAAACAGCTCTTGATTGATGGTACCATAGCTGGTTGTGCATTGGATGGTGCTGAAGGTCCACAATGGATGGAGGCATGGGTATGGAACTTAGAATTATGATATGAATTCTGTTCATAGATGGTCATTTAGTATGGGGAATGGTTTTACCACATGTACATGGATGTCCATGTACTATCATTGCTATCAAATGTACTTAAAGATTGGTGCAAACTTTCAAAGTTCAAGCGAACATCCCATCTTCTAATGATTTTAATGCCCTTGCACAAATCTCGGAGCACTTTGGATGGATAGGATAGTGCATGGACATCCATATATATGTGGGGTTGCATTTCTCTTTCGGCTGGAGTAAATTCATCTAAGCTCAAAGCATCAAACTGCGTCATCATTTGGAATGCTCCATTCTTCCTGATGTTGCTCCAATGAAAAGGGATATCTGACAGTAAAGGAAAAAAGAAAAGATTTATTTTCTTTTAGCATTCCATTCTTTCAATTCTCCCATACTTCATCTGTTGAGCTTGACTGTTTTACACATTACTTTTAACACTGTAATATCTGCTGTCTAACATAGGTTAAAAGCTTAGTTGGGATAGTATGCAAAGTTTTATATTAATGGGGAACTTGCTTTATGTACTATAACTACCTTAGTATTTCTCTTTACAAGAAGATTATTCAACTTTAACTTCATTCAGTAGTTTAACCTTTTTATATGACATTAATATGTGTGGCACTGAATCTACACAACTAGCTACAGGACCTTTCTTGTCCAAAAAGACAAACAATTAATGTCCTGGCAGATAAGGGAAAACAATTGGTGCCCTTTTTTGCATTGCCATGGTTGCATTGCTTCTTTCTCAGAAAACTGATGGCTAATTTTGTTGGCTACAGGTACAGGAGATGCCAAATGTTTTAATTCTCCCTCGGAGTGCAGACTATAGTGAAGAAGTATGGATGGAAATAAGAGAGAAAGCAATCATGATATTACAATCCTTTTTCTTTGATGGTGTTATTCCAAATAGTGCGATTTCTGATGAAGATGAAGAAATTAGTGAAGCTGGAAATGAAGATGATCAACTAGAGAAAGGAGCAAACGGTAGCCATTCACAGGTTTTTGATGGTGAACAGCAGACAGATGAAAGCCAGTTAACTCTGGAGTATGAAAAGAAAAGAGCCATATCCCAGCATAAAGAGCCTCAAGCTTCAGGGCAATATCAAAATGTTGGCTTTCGAACAGAAGGAAGGCGCAGCCGTTCTGGAAAGAAAGGGAAAAAAAGACCTGCTCACCGCAGATCTCAACAGAAAACGGATGACGTGTCTACTGTAGAGAGTGACAGTAACTATTCCTCACGTAGAGATGATGAACCTGCAATGAGTGGCAGGGACCAGGTATTAAGTTCCAGTTCACGATTTGCTTCTCCTGAGGACTCAAAATACAAGCAGAAATCTCCTGTCGAATCCCCGATGGAAATAACTTCTGAGAAGAAGTTGCCTGTGGTGCTTGGTAGAAAATATCCTGATAAACTGAAAGATGGTTTTGTTGTAGCCTTGAGAGCAAAAGATAATTCAGGGTTCCATGTTGCAAGACAGAGACTTGCTGGTGGTGGTGGTTGGATCCTTGATATCGTGGCAAATGCTACTAACAGGGACCCTGCTGCTCAGTTCCTAGTCACTTTCAAAAACAAGGTATGGTTTTAGTCTTCCCCTTTCCATTTGGTTTCGTGCTTGCTTCAGTGTAATTCAAAATTTATTTTAATATGATGCATATGAGTCGCTAAAAACTATTTACTTTTCAGGATACCATGGGATTGCGATCCTTTGTTGCTAGTGGTAAACTATTGCAGGTACCCCCTCTGTGTGTGTGCGTGTGTGTGTTGTGAGGTGCTGGTATTGTGAATGCTTTCGGAACTAATGACACTACTAGTACTAGCCACACAGATGTACACAATCTGTTCTGTTTTGGATTTGATACTTCTGTCACTACTACTTGTTTCACTCTCAAGTTTGTAGATTGCAGTCATCTACTTGTATTTGTTGCATAGGTACAGGCATATCACCCTATTTAAAAGCACAGGGGCTTAATAGTTGATTGCTCTAATGTGCAATACAGGGGCTGCCTGTGCAATTCCATTGGAGCTAATCAGAAGGGTTGAAAAATAGAAGTGTTGTTTTGATTTGTTTTTGAAACCCTCGGTTGCTGATATCTGACATGTAACTTTCTTTCATACCTTAACAGATAAATAGGAGGATGGAGTTCGTGTTTGCAAGTCATACTTTTGATGTTTGGGAGAGCTGGATGCTGGAAGGTTCCTTGCTGGAGGGTTGCAGACTTATCAATTGCAGAAATTCTTCGGTACGCGCCTTTCCAATTGCCATTCTTTTGACACCATTTCCAAATGCCATTCTAAAGCAAAGAAAAATGAGATTTGGCAATGTCATTTTCCATCATTCCATGTATATTGTCTCCCCTCTCTCCCTTCTCTTTAATAACGGGATTTAATTAGTATACTGCTCTTCTCCGGCTGTCTCTTGCACAAACACCTTTTTCTATCTCTTAATACTCAGCTTCCTACTGGTTGGAATGTCTGTAGGCTGTATTGGACGTCTGTATCGAGATCCTTGCAGCTGCGAGCGAAGAAGATGGAGTCACTCGGTGGCTAGATTGGCCCTGCTGAGGACAACGAAACGAACTGACACGCTTGGTTTGGTTTGGCTTGGCTTGCTGCCAACTTTTTCGTACTGCCTAAGTATTCAATTTTGGTTTCATCTAATATAGGGACCTAGTAGGCACAGAATGCATGGCTATATTTGTTAGTATGTAACTAGATCTGATCCTCTTCATTGTAACTTTTATTCCGCACGTTTGTTATTTCCCATGGAAAGCTTGTGCTTGTTTTCCCTCGAGTGTACAGGGCGTACAGCGCGCACGTGGTCGATGTGAATTGCTGCATATAATAAGGAAAGTAGCAAACCAAGACCCGTCGACTGCTGCTCGTCACCGCGACCGATGATCTCCCCGATGCTTGTTTGGTCGCCGGGCAATCTCCGGCACCCTGTGATGCTCCACCAACCGTACCGTACGAATTTTCTGCTTCACACCTACCAACCTCGTGTCCGGAACCAAATGGAAAGGAAACCCATGTTACATCGACGACTATGTAGTGATAATGTAAGCGAGGTGGCGGCTTTCGTCTGTCTTGACACGTACAGCGTTCAGTGAACCAAGTCCATAATAACTTGTTTAGTAAATTTTACAAAAATATAAATTTTTTATACAAACTATCGGAAAACTATATGTTTTAGTTTATATTTTATAAAACTACAGATTGTAGGAAAACTTATATCGTAAAATTACATATTTTAGAATTATTTGATTTCTTATAACGGGTTTGATAGTGTTAAACCATATGACAGTCTTATGCATTCTTATTATCCGTTTCACTCACACGTGAGGTTGTTACATGGGCTCCACAAAACTTATAATTTTATGATACAATTTCTCTAGAACTTATAGTTTGTGAAATAAAAGCTAAAACATGTGATTTTTTATAATTTATATAAAAAATTGTAGTTTTGTAAAATTTATATTCTAATTTGTAATGCCGTGCAGCAGTGCACCATCGCTCGCTCTTCCCTCCGTCCCTGTCATGTCGCCAGAGAGAGAGAGAGAGAGAGAGAGAGAGACGCATAATTTATAGCTTGTTTAGTGATCCAGTAGACAAACGCTCCATTTTGACCGGTAGTACTAAGAACTTGCCCCGGTTGTCGTGAAAAGCCGGCAATGTTACTAATTTGCTGTCCTCTCTGACCCGGTGAATGGAACAAGTACAACCTCCCTTTGTCCCTTGTATGTTTCAAATTCAAACTACGATGGACTGATGGAGAGCATGGAGACAATATACTTCTCGTTCTCGGTTGGCTTTAGCAGCAGGGACTCGTGCACAATGCACACTGGGCTACACATGCAAAGCTCTCAAGGGGTTTTGATTGTTTTACCGGATGGTAGGTTGAAGATAAGCGCAATGGTAAGGCTGGTAGCTGTCGAGTCTAAAACGAAATCTCTAGTGTTGAAACTACGTGAGAATGAGGCGCGAGATACAGCACCGAGCAAGGAGCCCTTTTCCACCTGTCATCGTCACAAAAGAGACGAGCAAATTGGATTTGTGGTGTGTTTGTACGACCCAGTCGATAATAAAACTTCAGAGCCAGATCATCGGAACGAGTCGCCACAGAATAAACAAAGAGTGACGTCATTCTGGACCAACTTGCCTAGCTCAGGACCACGAGTTTTTCTCCCTCTTCAACGGCAAAAAGGAAGGAAGGGCACGTATATCATATATGATATACCACAGCATGTTGCTACAGGACGCTGCAGTTCTTTTTTTAACCGATGTCCATGTGTTACACATGGCAACAAAATTCAAAACCATAAGTGTGGTAAAATTTAACAGAGGAGTTAAATCTATAACAGAAAGAACATGAGCTAAGAGTTACAACAACACGCAAAACACTACCTATCCAAGAATGTGCGCCGCGTGTGAGATTAAACCTGAGATGTTAACTTCAAACAACCAAGGCAGTGGGAAAGCAAGGATCTATTTGGTTTGATGACAAAATTATCTTACTAAATTTTACTAAAATTTAATTACTAAATTGGATCGATATTTTGGCGAAAGATTGGCGAGAAAATAAAGGAGAGAATCAAGAGAGAAGAGAATATTACTAAAATTTAGTAGCAAAATAACTACATATTAAATTTGACCAAAATTACTAAAAATTTAATAAGGAAGTATTGACAGGCATCCAAATCCTGCAGCGAAAAGTAGAAAGCTGCAGGTTCCAGTGTGGCAGTGTGCCGCGGTCGCATATAAAAATGTTGGTTCACACCGGAGGGGGCTTCCGGGCCCTTCCTCATCGAACCCACGCCTAAAGCCAAAAGGGTTCTCCTTAGCTCGCGCTCACGGACGCACAGCACCAATGGCGGCAGCGTCGCTCAAGCTCTCCTCCCCGAAGCCCCTCGCCTCCCCGCCGTCTCCACTCCTCCTACGCGCGCGCCGCTCGCTCGCGCGGCCCCTCCCCGCCGGGCGCCTCCCGCCGGCCCGCGTCGCCGTGCAGCCCCCGGCTGCGCCGGCCCCCGAGATCGCCTCCCCGCGCACCGCCTCGTTCGACAAAGTGCGCCGCAATGCCTCCCACGCCGGCTTTGTTTCCTCTCTCTATTATGTCTGTGCTGTGCGTGGCTGACCTTTCCTTGTGGCGGTGATGACGTCAGGTGCTGGAGGCGCTGATCGGTGGGGCCCACTTCTCGGAGGCGGAGGCGGAGGCGACGCTGCGGCTGCTGCTGCAGGAGGAGAACGAGGCGCGCATCGCCGCCTTCCTCGTGCTCCTCAGGGCCAAGGGCGAGACCTACGAAGAGGTGCGCGTCTGTGATTTGTGATTCGTTAATTAACACGCTAGTTTTGTTTGCTCCAGAAATGGAGTGAAATTTCCGCGGCCACTAATTTGAGTTTGCCTAGTTCAGATCGTCGGGTTGGCGAATGCGATGATGAGCTGCTGCGTGCGGGTCGAGGGGCTGGACGACGCAGTCGACATTGTCGGCACCGGCGGCGACGGCGCGGACACCGTCAACATCTCCACCGGCTCCACCATCCTGGCAGCCGCGGCCGGCGCCAAAGTCGCCAAGGTATTGGATTTTCGCCCTTCCATTTTTTGGATTAAACATGCGCGTAGTAGCAGCTCAAATTTTGCACTTTGGGTTTAGGAGGTGGGGATGATGAACTGACGTGTTTTCCCGTGCGTTTCTGCAGCAAGGGAGCAGGGCGAGCTCGTCGGCCTGCGGCAGCGCCGATGTGCTGGAGGCTCTGGGTGTCAACATCGAGCTGGGATCCGAGGTATTGCCTGATTTGTCCTGTGATTTTCTTGCTTAGTTTGTGTGATCCATGCTTTTCTTGTCTCTGTGTTCTATAGCCTTTACAGTATACTAGCCATGTGCCCAAACGTTGCAACGGAAACTCAATTTGTGATAAAAAGTTTATTTGCAAAGAGCACTAACATTGGCAAAGGTGGGTAATTAAAGAGAAGTGGCAAAGGTGGGTAATTTTGATGAAATGGCGCGGGCAAAGGTTGGTAATTTTGATGAAGTGACGTGAGCAAAGGTGGGTAACTAAAGAGCAGTGGCAAAGGTAGGTAATTTTGTTGAAGTAACATGAGAAAAAACTCTCACTTTATATAGTAGAGATAGAGACTACTCCTGTATCAAACTATCACAGTACTAGGGATCGGGTGCAGTGGCAATAGCAACCGCAACTTTAGTAGTCACTAGCCACCAATACCGTTCAATCGGCGGAGTGAACTGATCATAATATAGTGCTCGGAAATAGTATTAGCTACGATATATGCTATAGAGCAGATGCTGCTGTGGTACCCCTGTGAACAATACCTTTCGAAAATCTAGACTATCCCTTTTTATCCAACGGTTGGTAGTGTGACTGCTACTACCGACTGCCATGGATCTCAATTCAGCCTAGCACGTCGAGTCTTGATCTTACCAGTTACCACCAAGGTACCTCGTGAGCCGAAAAGTTGGATGTGACTGTAGAACAGCCTTCTGGTCTCAACCTTTAGCTTATGTATTTTCTTGAGCAGTAATTAGTGGGATTTGCCTCAACGGCACTTTGCCGTTACTGCAGACGATCCCTGTCCCATGGTACTATGTATGAACTGCGAGCAGAAGTGGCATGGATCTTTTCCCAACCACCAAGATGGAGAAAAATAGAAGCCCATAAAAGGTGGAGGACAAATCTAAATGGCCAAATGAGGGCAACCAGGAGCCGCCCTTTTATCTAAAGAATATGATGTGTAATGGTTGCGAGGTGGATATGTATATTGGGGCCTTTGATTTTTCATCTCTGTTTTAGCATACTTTATGGTGTAAAAGGGGCTCATTTGATTGTTGGTTTCCACTTAGAATCATGTAGATTGCTGGTCCCACTAGTCTCAAACTGTGGCTGCATGGCGCTGTGTACTTTGGATTCTTTCCCCATGTCTCCTTTTTAGATCACCTTTTACCTCTTTTTAGGGATTATCCCCTCACCTCTAATAGCACCTTTGTTTCAACCTTCTCAACTAAACTAGTCTTAATGATTCTTGAGTGGTCAGCTACCACCTATAGGGCAATAGTTATTATGACTTCTATAATTGAGAAATAGTTCAGATTCCAGATGTGGTAGCTCTGTGCATTGTATAGTTGCATTGCTAACCTTGTGATTCTACTCACGGCGCTTTTTTTCTTTTGTAATATGGTTTTTTCTTTCATACACGGAACGTCCAGATGTCCTTTGAATTTTCAATCCTCACAAATTATATTTCACTACTATGCGCATCTTATAGCATAAGAAACCAAGTGTGGTTAATTTTGTTTACTCTTTGTTAGGGTATTAAACGGTGTGTCAATGAGGTGGGTGTTGGATTCATGATGTCTGCAAATTACCATCCAGCAATGAAAATTGTCAGACCTGTGAGGAAGATGCTGAAAATAAAAACAGTTTTCAATATCCTTGGTCCTCTATTGAATCCAGCAAGGGTGCCTTATGCTGTTATTGGTGTTTACCACGAGAACATAGTGAGTATCTTGTATTCAGCTGTTCTTTTCTTGTAGTAACTGTAATACCAAAGGATAGAAGCAAACATAGTATGATCTGCATTCTATATGGTACGTCATGTTTAGACTGGTGACTAGTATGATCTGCATTCTATATGGTACGTCATGTTTAGACTGGTGACTTAATGCTCCGCATGATCCCCTGGTCATCATCTAGTGTTGTCTTACATTTTGTACTTAAAGTAGGCATACAAAGCGGGTTTTAGCTAATAAATGCTGCAATTATATATAGAAAGCTTAAATACAGGCAGCAGGAATCTACTGTCAAGCCGTTAAACCAAGTTGTCATCCAGATATACAATTGCTCTTTTTTAATTTTTAATGAAATCCATTGTTAGCAAAGGTTACTGATACTGAACAAGCAAATAGTAGGTATAAAGTGTCTCTCTTGAGAGGACATATATATAGTCCTGGTATGAGCACTACATGCAATTGTTGTAGTTCCATGTAAAAATACTCATCGTTCTAATGCATAGCAATTTGTGGTTGATAGGTTACCAAGATGGCTAAGGCAGCTCAGAAATTCGGAATGAAGAGAGCATTGGTCGTCCACTCAAAGGGTTTGGACGAAATAAGCCCACTTGGTATGGACACCTACCAATGAGCCCATTTCTCTTTAACATTGCCACTGTGTTGCGAAAAATTGCTGTGGTTACTTGAGGAATTACCTTGGAATCCTTTTGGAACTGATATATTATGTTTTTAAATGAAGATTCTTTTTTAATGCTGTAGGGCCCGGATATATCCTTGACGTCACTCCAAGGAAGATTGAAAAAATGCTTTTCGATCCATGTAAGAGGTTTTTCTTAAGTTTTTCTCAGAATTTATAAAATGGAGATAATTCGTGGACATACTTTATGCAATTTGACTTGGCTCATTTGAGTTTAGTTGCCTCAATTTGTGTGTGTTGCTCATATTGTACCTTGTGCTATGTTATGCATGTTAACTTCTGAAATATGTTATGATGATATGATCACATTAGAGAAATTTTCTTTAGTCTCACATTCTTTCGTTATATACAATCCAGTGGATTTTGGCATTCCTCGCTGCACACTAGAAGATCTCAAAGGAGGTGATCCAGCGTTTAACGCCAAAGTTCTCCAGGATGTTCTTGCTGGTCAAAGAGGTTCAATTGCAGATGCTCTTGTAAGTCCGTCCTTACTCCTCTGAAAATGACTGCAGCTTCCTTTATGAATTCACAGAATCGGCAGTAGTTGGTTTATCTATCTAATCATATACAAGCAGCGGTGGAGCCGTCGGGGGGGGGGGCATGGTGGGGCAAGTTACAAGTGTTACATATTGTACTTACTATATATTAAACTTTGAATATCAATCACTAGTAAAGGTTTCACTTCATTCTTAAGCCACCTCCTTTAGAAATTTCTGGCTCCGCTACACTATACAAGTATGTTCTAAAAAGATTTTTTAAAAATAAGGGTTGACTCATCATCCTATAAAAAAGCAGCTTACCCAGAACTAATTTGGTATCATGGTGAGCATTTTCTTTTTTTGTGGAACTTATCCATAAAACATATATGAAATCAGAAAATAATTATAGTAACATTGGACTGCACATGTCGAGCTCTCCTGGTGTGCCAAACCTGAATCAATTTCTGTTTTGTCTTCATAGGTTCTGAACGCTGCAGCCTCTCTTCTTGTTAGTGGTAAAGTAAAAAATTTGCATGACGGTGTTGCGCTAGCACAGGAGACACAGCGCTCCGGAAAGGCCATCGATACCCTTGAATCTTGGATAAAGATTTCTAATGTAAGTACCTTCTTAATTTTATCTTTTGCAATGGCACAATTGTGTTCGATCAGCTAAATATTAAGCATGACATCTTCCCATACCCTGTTGATACAGAGTTTCAGAGATTGAAGTTGATTGGCGAACAGCAGAAATAGAATTCTGCAATAAGACACGAGGAATGATGGCAAATAAGGATTCTTTCAGTCCAACCATTGTCCATAATCATATGTATGTTCGTTTTCCTTCTGTTTATGGTCTCACAAGCGTAGATGACTTCTAGTCTGGTTTGTGCATTAAGCAATGCCGTAAGGTAGAGAAAATCCCATCTGGAGGAGATTATAAGGTTATGATTGGAGCAGGTGCATGATTTTCTGGTTGACAGGTAGATGAGCATCGTTTTGTTATTATGGGTAGTGCTACATTATGTATGTTGTATTGCAAGGCCTGGAAGGAAAACTGAGCTCCGCAGTTGATCTGTTCATTGCTGCACCTGAATTTTTTGAAAAATGTTTCAGAACGACATATATATGCCTCGTGCTACTGAATAAATTGATCGCTTGTGCCCACGAGGTGTCCCCTAAGTTAATTGGACCCGTCTGAAAATTGTGGACAAGCTTGCAAGAAAATTCAGGGCATGCGAGCTTAGCCTCGTCTATATCAACCAAGCTTCTGACTGACAGCAAAACGTACAATAACTGCAACTGTGTAGCTGTATCTGCATTGCTTTTGTTCGATTACCTGGGGAAGGCAAACAATTTTGTTCCACACAGACGATCACAAGATTCGAAGTGAATACCGCCATGCTAATGCAAACTAATCAACCATATCGCATACCGAGTATGTACGGAACCGCGAAACACACACGACCAGCGGTGGCAGACGATCTCTGCCCAAACCCCAGAGCTCACTAAGAGCAAACAATGGAACAGTACAAGTAAACTCAGATTTTGGCGGGGGGAGCGGGGTGGTTCGCCGCCTTGAGGATTGCAGCCGACGCCGCGCGGACGGCTGACTCGCTGGGCGGCACGTTGCGGTCTCGCCGGCTTGACTTCCGCCACCGCCGATCCCACAGCAGCGACCAGCACTTGACGGTATCGCCGTCTCTCTCCCTGCACCACCACCAACGCGAATGCATATTAGGTCACGCTCGCTCACAGAACGTACTGCAGGTAACAAGACACCGTGCGTATATGCTGGCTCTCCGGTGAGACGAGATGTGTTTCCTCCAACATGTGGTTGCGTAGTAACCATCAGTGCCTCTGCAAAGTCGCTGTCGCATGTTTTGTCTTAGCAGGTCGCCTGTAGTTACCAGCTAAGGTGCATATATAGCTGTGATCATACTAACACACATGTACACTTAACATCTGGAATGACCCATCGATATACGACAATTACTAATCTAAATGGGTGTTCATTCTAGACAATGGACACACGAGCAGACAGCAGCAGCCGCTCAACTACGACAATTTCTATTTAGACGTGCCACTCCTTTACCTTAAAAATGTCGTGCCGGCTTTGATTACCCAGCTGTGTGTCCACTGTCAAAGCATGTGTTTGATTGGTCTTATGCTAAGCTATACGAGTACTAGTAATTACTATCCGTAATTGAATAAACAAGAATAATTAAGGACAAGCCCTCCTCCACTAAGAAGTTCTTTTTTTAGTGATGAATTTGTTCTTCATGCTCTGCTAAGTAATTTGCAGTCAAACAGATCAAGACTTCGTATATTGGTACGGAGTGCTTGGAGATGATTACCTCTTGTTGCAGTCGGAGGAGACGCTGGAGGTCCGGCCGCCGGAGACCGAGGGCGGTCGGCCGGGGCGCGGCACGGTGAAGCTGCGGGTGAGGGAGCGGGGCATGTAGAAGTTGAGCAGAACGCCGTCGCTGCTGCTGCGGAAGCTACTCCCGCTGTCCCGCAGCCTCGCAGACCCCCTCCTCTCCGGCCTCCCCGCCGCCGGTTGCTGCTCTGCCTGCCTGCCGGATGCCGACCGCCCCGTCCCCAACGGGCTCGGGCTCGCCTCCTTCCCCTCGGAAGGAGGCAGCGCCACGCTGCCGTTGCCGTTGCCCCCGGCGCCGACCTTGTCGACGAGGTCGGTGAGCGAGAGCTCGTGCTCGGACTCGGGGAGGTCGTGCAGCATCCCAAGCAGCTCCTCCCGCCTCCGCGCGATCTCCTGCGCCCTAGCCGAGCCCCCGTCCACCGCCGGCGGGCTCATCCCGGGGACCCACAGGATCGCCGGCGCCGGGCCCCCGGCCGGCCGCTCCGAGCTGGCCTGGAGCATATGGCTATTACCCGCGGCTCGCCAGGAGAGGGAGAAGGCGAAGTGAATTGTGCAATGTGCGGGCGCGCGAGACGTTATTGTCGTAATGTAAGCAAGGAGGAAGAGGAAGTGGTGGTGGTGAGTGCGACGACTCGACTGGATGACTTGGAGAGGAGGGAAAGCGATGGCGAGGGAGACGACGAGCGTACAAGGCGAGCGCGCGGCGCACGGCGCACCCGTCGCGTCGAGGGAGTTTGCAGGGCATAGGACATGGAGTTTGCTTTTTAATTTAGGAATTGTTATGAACCGCTTTTTCTAAACACTGTAATATTTTTTTATTTATGAAATTTTTTTCTATACGTGAAATATTTTTCTTTAATAACGGTAGAAATATCGATCCGGATTGCTGTAATATTTTTTCCTATGTGTAAAATATTTTTTCCTACACGTGAAACATTTTCCTTCGATAACAGTAGAAATGTACGTGCGAAAAAAATATTGCAGACATTGGAAAGAAAATATTGTAGTCGTTGGAAAAAAATATTGCGCCGAGCGTCCGACGAAACATGTTGAGATCGGACGTCTGGGTGCTAGTTCTCGCCTTTTAATTTTAACAGGTTTGCTAGTTGTGACTTGCCTAAATTTTTTTATCAATTAGTCATCTAAAATTGTATAGGACTAAGCATATAATTGTAGTACTAAATACAGAGCAATTTTAGTACTACTCTACTGTAATTTTTAATTTTATTTGTAGGGTTTACCTATGTTTACTTTATTTTTTTCAGGTTAGATTTTTTGGTTTTTTGTATTTTGTAGATGTTCACTTAGGTTTACTTTATTTTAATGTAGGTTCAAATTTTTTATTTTTATTTTTGGATTTGTTTTTGTATTTTGTAGATGTGAGGGGTAAGATAAAACATAGTAGCTATCAGATACAAATTATATAGCTAAAAAAAGTGACTGGGATTAAAAAAAAGTGAAGCAGCTTATCAATAGCAGACACTAATTTTAATCCTTATTTGGTTGAAGAGATGAGAAATTATGAAAAATCAGTCTCTAACTTGCTAAAGATTCTAATATAAATCACAATACATGGCTAAGATGCATGATCGAGTAATTCTCTCTCAATCTTCACCCCCACCTTAAGTTAGGGGGTTAAATTTTTCGTGTGAAATTCTATGTCCTCTAACCAAACAAGTAAATTTACAATCTTTATTGTTTCTTTTCTCTAATATATTAACTCTCTTAAAGCACCAAGAATCTCCGCAAGGGGAGAGTGTCATCTCTATCAGTTTTGCGAAAAATTCCTCCATATTTCTAAAATTACATTCAAATCCTTCTTTGCGAAAAGATCCTTCAAAATCTTGAATTATGAAAAGGTCCTAAAAATTTTCAAAGAGATCTTATGTTGAAAAAAAAACAGTACAACGTAGCGCACAATCCTGACCTAGTTCCCTCCAACCAAACAGACTCTAAAGCCCCTTTCATTTTAGCTTCTGAATTATGGATTGTGGATTATAAGAGAAGCTACTTCTGATTATGGGAGAATTGGGCTGGTCTAACTGCGACAAGTGCATGTTTGGGAACACATGAATTTTAAAGATTTCCGGTAGAATTTGTGAAAATGTAGGATAGTACGTGGCCTAAAGTTCATCGAACGTGTGATGTTGGGGGACCTGGACTGGATCCCCTGCATTTACAGCGAAATATACGCATGCATTGGAAGTCGTTGGATCATCAATCTACTGTACGCCTTGGTGATCCTTTTCTTTATTGCACGGAGGCCTTTTTTCCCCCAGTCACTGGATCTCCCCGAGGCACCCAACGGACGGCCCAGATCAGCTATCTCATGTCTCGCTCCATGTCAACAGTGTCAAGTTAGTATTACATGTTGCTGGTACTCTTTCGAAGCTTTGTCTTATTTAGCCAATTGATATAATTTTTGTTTGTATGTTTACCTCTGTTTAAATGAAATTACAAATATAATTTTGTTCTAACTATAGTAGTAACGGCAAGTGATATATGTCATCTATCATATTTCTCTACCACAGCATGTCACCGACACCGTGGCATCCCTGTCGATTGCCACGGAGGAAGGTCATGCGCTCCCAGTGTACGATAGAATTGCTAGGCCCACCCTCATGCGCAGAAACGCATAACAGCATGCATATTTTATATGTCCGTATGAGTTGTTATTTAATGACATCAATAATTAGTAAATTGAAAATATTAGTATAATGAAGAAAGCCATAGCAAAAATAGTATGTAGTTAATAGTATTGGTAAAGTGGAAAAATAATTTTGAAAATAGGGAGAGAGAAGAGGGATAGAGAAGGCCACATTGCCGGGATTGGAGATGTCGGACTATGCATATATGCTATAGAAGCCGAAGTGGGTTGCTAAGAAGGCGAAAACCTATCATGATTCTTTTTGCAAGAATGCACCTGCATCACCGAAATTTCTACACCCGTAGTGCGGCTACGATAATCCGGTGTGGATCATACAATCTACACATCCAGAAACCTCACCTGGGCATACGTCATGGGCACAGATTACCATGTAAGTGAATGTTACGTATTGATATTTCACATTGCATTTGACATATCGCTAACCTAGGCATTGGAGCAATGCTACTTCTTTCAATAGATCGAGGGGGCATTTTACACATTGCATTTTACTTTACCCATCCCCATTTTACATATCGCTAACCTACACATTGTAAAATCCCAGGAATTGGAGCAACGTTGCTTCTTTCAATAAATCACCGGGTTGGAGAAGTACGATAGGGCATTCATCCATCAAAAATACATACTGAACTACATAGTTGCCCCTGAGAACTTTACCCGTTGGAAACCTTACTCAACTGAGAATGGGGAAGACAAAGGAAAGACATTGATGGTTCATAAGGAAACGTTATAGTGGTGGAGGTCCCATAGTGATCTTGCGGCCAAGGGAAAGGCATTGATGTCTCCGATGCCTTTGCTGACGATGAGGTTATTTTAGTCTAGAATAAGCCTAAGCTGGACTCGAAAGATGAGTATTGGGTCGATTGGTATGAGAACAATTGGAAAAAGATCAAGGCATGTGCCAGCAGGCCCTATAAGGAAAATGTAAGGATGGACCCTAATGTATGGGATAAATGACCGCAAGCCTAACTTATTTTCCATCCCTAATATTTTCGATTTTAAAAGGCTCACATGTATTTTAACTGTAGTTTAGGTTGATAATTCGTGTATGTTGCCATTTTTAACTAGGAATAGTGAGGTAAATATATGCACATAACCAAACTCTACAAGCCATGTAATTCACACATTCATCATTAAGTGTTATGTTGGGCTTGAAATGATTTGTTCAAATAAAAATCATCGGTCAACCTCCCTATGTGTATATAACAAACTCGTCAAATTCACTATTTGATAGTTAACTTTTATTTCAAAACTTATAAAAATACTACATTGGAATCCAAATCGGAGATAGGCTTCATTCGCTCCTCAGTCATACGACAAAGGCTTGAAAGGGCAATTGTGGTATGTTTCTATAAACAAAAATATTAGTCCAATTGAACACATAATAGAACACTTAGCTAATTTTGGTGCTTCTGATTTTTCTAAACCATATGGATTAATTAAATAAATTAAAAAAACAAATCTAAATCCGATAGGGGCCACCTACCTGCTGCATAGTAATATAGTAGGACCTCCCGCTGATCCTCCAGCATGGCAAGACCTGCTGTGAACCCACACCACATCAGGCTTGTGGGTCCCTCACCTGTCGCGCTTGTTGGAGTACCTACCGCGGTTGATGGAGTTACCACGCTACAGGCAAAACGTGTCACCTATTGTTGCTTTTAGGGTTGAGAAAGGGAGAGATTTGGAATTTCATTTGACGAGGAGCTAGATATAAAAAGAAATATAGGCCCGAGAGCCAAATGAGCCAAACCTTCAGTCTTTTCAACTGAATTTCTCCGCACTACCTGCCCTTGTTCTTTGACGGATCGATGTACTAGTGGCTGTCTGGTAGATGGCGCCAATGCCCCATCCGATGGTGGTTGTATGTCGCATCATGGTCGTCAGTGATAGCTCATTATGCATTTTTTTTTACGGTTAAGCCTCAACACCGTGCTCGATATCACCAAACTAACATTAGTCAGCACTTCACAGGTTCATATACCTACTTGAGTTGCTGGCTGCTACAATGTGATCCTTGCTGGACATACATTCGTACAGCAGACATGTTATGTTCGTGAAGGATCTGGAGACGGATGGAGTGATTTGACCATTGTGCTGATGTTGACACACTAACCATTATAATTGAACCAACTTGATATGTGACACATGCTATATGCGTTTTCCCCACTGTGCTGTCACTTTAGATTAACCTGTTCGATGCATAATGACGCGTGAAATGCATTAGAAGTCTGTATGCAGACTCATCACCAACATTCACCATTCCATTCTCACACATGACCACAACACAAAGGACTTGCACAATAGGGACAAGCATCAGCAATCGCACCAACAGCTGCTTGTTGCTTAATATATGGGCTGGCCCATGATAATTAGCATAAATGCACAATACTACATATATATGAAGTGCGTTTCTTTCACATCTTCTCTTCAGGCTTTATCCTGAAATGGTGGTAGTTACAAGTTGACAAAAAGTCATATACAATAGGGGTAGAGAGTTCGTCCATGCTGAGGTTCAGATAGATGCTAAGGCATATATGTACAAGCAACTAATCAATAAATAGGGACAAAACAATACAAGTAAGCTGCAGATCTTCATAGTTTAAACCTACACTCGCAATGCCTTGATCCATTCATGTGATCTTGAGCCCCTCTTAGCTCTCACCACCCTTTTTATGTTTTTCGTAGGAATTCCTAGAGACCTATAAAGGGAGCACCAGAAAAATGAGCATGGCAAGTAGGATGCTATGCTATTGAACAGTTGGTTCACCTTCAAGTGAATCAGAAAAACCCGAACCTTTAATATCAATTCATAAATAACCATCACCAGGTATGAAAAACGAGTACTTACCCAATTTGAATTTGGCGAACTGCGCACAGGTGTTTGAGAAGCAGGTGATCTTCCAGGAGAAACTATTGTCGGTAAAGTCCCAGGAGATTGAGCGTGGTAT
Source organism: Guadua angustifolia (assembly GCA_036346375.1). Taxonomy (NCBI): domain Eukaryota; kingdom Viridiplantae; phylum Streptophyta; class Magnoliopsida; order Poales; family Poaceae; genus Guadua; species Guadua angustifolia. Next base: position 2,162,175 of record CM070504.1, on the reverse strand, counting down.
GAAACAGGGGAACGTAAGATGGAACCACCATGATGGTACGGTGACAGTGGAGAAGCCATAGGGGTCCTCCGTAGTCCTTGAGATAGGGGTCCACCACCAGGAGATATGACAGGAGATAATGATTTGCCTGGAGGTAACATGTTTATTTTGATCCTGTAAAACAAAAGAAAATGTTAGTCCTCTCATCAATTTAGAGAACCTGTTCAGAATACAAAGTACTGGCACTGAAGTCACTTACTTGTTATGGACATCAACATACTCATCTGTTTCATCCAAGATAGCTTCCTGCAGAGTTCTATCTATGTCAGTTTGCAATATATAAGAGAAAGTGCCAAACAGATTACCAAGGTACAACTATGAACAATTTTAGTTTTCCTACTAATTTAATAGCACCTTAGTACAATTCTATTTATGTGAACTAGTGTTGGGGATAGCTAAAATATTGCCAAGAAAAACGCAATGAAGTGCAGGCTTAAGACAGTATTAGCAAGCTGTTCCCACAGGACTATGAGAACAGTTACTACTTTATTGATGAAATGATTACTTTAAAACATTGTTGATGAAATAAGGCCACAAATCCAAAAGGCATCATATAGTTTTAAAAGAAATCATGATGTGAGCAATGTAAATATTTTGTCAACTAAGGAAAAACTCTATTATGTCCAACCTGCAGCAATTGTTCCATAACATCTTCCATGGTAATTATCCCCACTGCTTCCTCATCCAATGAATAGCTTGGAAGTGGATCAGTGTTAAAATCAAGAATATTATCCCACTTTCTTTCTGATTTCTTATTATATGTGCGCCCATCTCCATTCTTTTCAATGTTATTTCGACGACTTCCAGCGATGTTAACATGTGAGGGTGACAGACCTGAGAGTACATTCAACTGATCAGCCAAAACCAAATAATATCCATTTCCTGAAAAGATAAGTGATCACTAAGGGTTATGGAATATTAGTGCATATACACAAATGGATGATCAATGCTTAGCAACAATGGATATCACAAGGAAAGACAATATAACAAAGCATGTACCATCAACATATGCATCTTTGTGGTTAGTTTTGTAGTCTAGTGTAGCACTGCTATTCTTTTCAGTGGATGCACCTGCTTCTTTCGTGCGTTTAACAACCACAGCCATGTGGCTGTGACCTTTCTGAAACTCATTTAGAATGTCATAGAGAGGAAGATCATCAGCCACCCTGATAATACAGAAAAACAGCAGTAACATTACATAAGAATTAGAAGACAACGAATGCACATTATTCAGGAGAAAGATACGAACAAATTTAATCTAAAACAAATTGCATGGAAAAAAATCAACCAAAGGAGTGATCATATACTCCTGAAAAAGAAGATTGCACAATCTTAAAATATTTATGGTTAACCCAAGAGGCTGGTGCAGATCAGCCCACTCAAGCCCTTTAAAATCTGTGGTTCTCTTTTTGGTATAGCATAGAAGCATTATCCATTCAACAGTTGAATAATATAATTAATTTTAAATCTTTTTTGGAACTTAAGTTATGCTAATAAAACAATACTAACTTGTCTGCATGAAGATAATTATATATGCATAATATTGAACTTTCCTGAAACAGGTATATGTGCACGTCAATTTTCAAATACTAACTCAGAGGAAGTAAATAGCTGATACATTTTCAATCAAGACGACCAAGTCTAGAAGGTATACTTATGCCAAGAATCATAATTTTAAACCAGCCAATTTTGATAAGGTGATACCTTGGGATTTTTCTGATAGTAACATTTCGAATGGGCACTTTGTCCTCAGGTCGGCAAGTAATCAAGTTTTTTACCTGAAATGAGAAATTTTTGGCTATTGGTCGAATAATAATTAAAAATACACTCGACTAATAATTAAAAAGACACAGTGAACGCAAAGTGGAAAGATTGGTCACTTCATTGATGTTCAGGATGCCAAGGAATTACAATGAAAGGGGCAGGGAAGCTATTGATGTTATCCAAAAGTAAAGTAGTTAATAAATAATCAAGTGAAAGGTTCAATCTTCTGACTTCATTATATCCTTTATTCATGATATCAAAATAAGGCTTCATTAGGAAGGGCTTAAATCTGCGCATATGCTACCATAAGCCCATAGTTTGGTAGACATGAAGCTTCTGGTAGCCTAAGCCCATGAGCATAGGACTTCCCAAATAGGCCACATTTATACTTCATTACATTACTCTTTAGCTTGGTCATGAAGGTTCCACAGTCATTAAAAAAATCTTTCTACACAGAATTGAGCAAAGATTATCAAGTTGTGCATCCTACTTATCTTATAGTGGCAGATTGCAAATGGTTAATTCAGTTCTATTAGCCCTTCCCACATATTATATGTGCTTGTTGAGAATTCCAGTATAAGTGATCAATAATATTGATAGAGCAAGAAAACATTGCTTATGGCATGGCTCGGATCTCAACAAAAAGGTAGGTAATCTAGTAGCATGGGAACTGGTATGCCGACCAAAGAACAAAGGAGAACTAGGTGTTATTAAATTTCAAACTCAGAATGAGGCCTCTTATTGAAAAACCTCCACAAATTCAATAACAGATGTGATCTTCCATGGGTAAATCTAATTTGGTCAACTTATTATAGGGATAAAATCCCTCACTGCTCAACAACTCAAGGATCTTTCTGGTGAAGAGATATTATGAAATATATCAATTCTTATAGAGTTGTTGCTATGGCTACAGTGGGAACATGGACATCAACATTATTTTGGACAGACATCTGGAACCACAATATTTATTGCCTGAGATTTCTAGCCTTATATTTTTGCCAAAAAGAAAGAGAGCTCAGTATCACAATTTCTAAATAACCTAGACAAAAGACTTAACTTCAATTTGCCGCTCTCTAATGATGCCTTCCAAGAGTATAATACTCTACTTGATGACATCCAAAGATTCTTACCAATGAATAATAGCCCAGATGCTTGGACATACATTTGAAATAAACACATATACCAGCCAAGCGAGTTCTATCGATATTCATTTCATGCAATGGTAGTATTAAAACCTTTTAAGTGGATTTGGCAAAGTAAATATGTGATGAAACTCAAAGTATTCGCTTGGTTATTGCTTACGGACAAATTAAACACTTAAGATATGCTTCATAGAAAATATTTTTATATGGACGACGACCTTTATTGTGTTCTATGCCAAGATCAACATGTGGAGACAGCGGACCATCTCTTCTTCAATTGCTCCTTCAGTGTCACATGCTGGAATGCTATGAGATAATACACAGGATATTGTCTTAAAGGTTGAACATTCCAAGATTAGCTTTGATTCTATCTTTTACATGGGAATTATTACTATTGCGGCTTGAAAAATATGGAAGCAAAGAAATGATTGGATATTTCGAAATATTGTCACGAGTATATCGAATTGGAAAGACTGTCTAAGAATGAGCTCACACTGCATGTGCATCGTGTGAAAGAACAACATAAGCAACGATTATTTGATTGGCTAGAAACTCTATCTTGATTTCTATCTAAGACTGAGATTGAGATTGTAATTTTCCCTTCATCATTTAGTATTTGCACATAAACTCTTATAATTCTCTCTCTCTATATGCCATAGATAGGGGTCTTCCCTACTGCTACCATCCCCAGGGAAAAAAACAATAACAACGTGCTACAATGTAACAGGATCGACCGGCAACTGCAAAGAAGTCAGTCTTTAACCAGACAACTAGAGTAGCATTTATGAATTTCTAATAGTAAATTTCACTGTAACAAAAAAACATTCTTTCTTCAATCCAAGGATCTATCTACTAAAACCAAAAAAGGCTAGCAGATTCAGTATGGTTAGATATCTGCATGCATAATCTGCTTAGAAATAGAAAATGTGTTTAAAACACCACTTGGAAACTGCAACTAACATTAAAAAACAAATTCGATCATTGGCAGGATGCTGCTAAGAATAAACGACATAAAACCCATAAGAACATTTGTAGCAAGCAGAAACTGATTAACTCGATAGGATTTATGGAAACCAAACAATGCAATTAATGCATCACAAACTTAGCTTACTCACCAATATAAGGCCGATAATATTGCTTGGACTCCCAGAGTATATAGGAACACGACTGTGCCCTTTGGTCATTATCATACCCATTGTGTGCCTATCAGTAGGAAATAATAGGATCAGTAACATACATCATTTAGAAAACACACAGATACATAATTAACTGAAATTCATACAGGTCCAGCTGAGCATTTATGTCAAGAGAGAAGGTTTCAGATATAGAGGTCATGGCATTATTTGCAGTCTTTTGAGTCATCTCCAAAGCTCCTGTAATGATAGTAGTTTCATCATGAGTCAACTCTCCACCTTTGCCAGCCTAAGAACAAAGTAAGAAAAACAGGAGCTCAATGCTAGTCCATATATTTGTCTAAGGAAAGCACCAATGGTTATTGAAGGCATTAGCAGTTCAGAATGATCATTAAATATCAGAGCCATGAGAAGACTGAAGGCATATAAGAATGCACAATCACAATAAATTGGACATTTGTCCATACAATTGAAAAGGCTATAACTTGACTCATATCAGGTGATACAATATGACCAAAAAAAGGTTATGTAGAATCTAGAAAACAAAATATGTCCTGCTTCAAACAATAAAGGCAAAAAGAAAACACAAACCAATATTTGTAAGTCTGTAATAAAGAAGTTAACCCACCATGAATGCAACATGTGAATATCTAAAGCTTACAATGGTCAAGTTGAAGATGGCATCTATTTATCAGAAATGCGTAAGAGCAGATAAAAACAAAACCAACCTCATTGCCGTGCATATCAACTAATGTCTTTAGCTCAGCTCTCCTCATAAGTGCTACATGGCCCTTTCCTAGTAGCCAATCCAACAACTGGGAAAAAAAGGCATGAATCAAACAAGACACTGCATTAGTGAAAAAACGGGTATATTTTATGCATTTCCCAACCCTGGCTAAATCTGCACTAGAAACCATGAAATGCCTGGGCTATAAAGATCAAAGTACATGACTAGATATCATGACTCCATAGTCCTAAAACATGCATATAGCACAATAAGCTGTTTCTTGTCTTTTAACGAAAGTAGCTGCTTTTTCTTTCTTTCAAAAATCAAAATAGGATTTTGCAGGATTGCCGATTCAGATAACAATGACTTGTCACTTCAAGTAACTGGAGTTGCTTAGTCCTAAATGAGTCAGAAACACTCAAAGCTACACATATGTGGGCATTTCCATTATTTAGTTTGACACACCAAAATATGGTTCTTGCTTCACAACTCCAATTGGTTTGGTCTGGCTCACTGGGCAGAGATTATGTTTAACGAGTGGACCAATTAGTCACTGGATGCAAAGCAATTTATAAACAGCCTATCTTGACTTGTGTAGTTTGGATGACTAGATGAGCATGGGACAAGGGGGTGTTTGGCAAATTAATCAATGAACCAGTTAGTTACTGATCTGTATCCTACTTGCAGACGCCCACCAGGCCACCACTTTTGATGTCCCGTCCCAATTTTGAGCACACCTCTACCAACCACAGAGTTCCAATTCCTCTCAAATTCTTGCAAACAGGAGCGAGAAATAAGCAGCCACCGGCGCAGGCGCACCTTACTGATCGGGTAGGCCACGGGAAAGAATAGGATGAGCAGTATCCGGACTATGGGCGCTGCCTTGGCCCCCACGCTGAGCCCGTAGCGCGAGCAGATGGCTTGCGGCATGATCTGCGAAAACAGGAACAGCACAAACAAATCAGCTAGCTGAGGTGCTCGACGACCCCTTAATTGAACCCGAATGGAAGCAACGAGAAGGGGATCAATGGATCACCTCACCGAACGCAAGGATGAGCGTCACGGAGATGAGTATGGCGCCAAAGGACGGCACGAGCGAGTCCAGAAATATCGGCAGCGCCTGCACGCAGCAGCAATCCAACAGCTCATCCACTGGAATTAACAAGCAGCAGAAACGCTGCAACACAAGACTTGCACACTACTACTTGTGACGCGCACCTCCATGGCGAGCGAGTTGCCGATGAGGAGCGTGCAGAGAAGCAGGTGCTGGTTCTTCACGACCGGCAGGATCCTGGCTGCGCGCGCGGATCAACATCACAAAAAGTGGACTAATTGAGCAATTACTCTCCCTCCACTGCTAGCTAGGCTGCGAGCGAGCGAGTGAATGGGGAGGGAGACGAAGAGCAGCGTACCGGCGTTGAGCTTGTCCTGCGGCGTTCCGGCCTTGGCGAGGACCTCGAGGTCGACGAGGCTGAGCGACATGAGGCCAAGGGTGAGGCCGGACATGAGGCCGGCGAACATGACGAGCCCCACGCACGACATGAGGTACACCCAGAACATGGTGCCGCAGCACGACTCATGGCGCGACATCGAGCTATGTCCCCCCACCACCGGCACGGCACCACCCGCGAATCCGCTCGGAATCAGCCGCCGCGCGCGGTGGCCTCTAGTAGGAGTAGGAGTGTGTGAGGGGCAGCCGGGGAGTGGACGGGGAGTTTTTACTTTGGTGGGAGCCCCCCGCGAGTGCCGCGGCCCGCGGTGCCTTTGCCGCCGTGCCGTGCTTTGCGCCTTTGCGTGGATTTGCTTGGTTTGGGCATTACATTACGCGGGCCAGTTGCCGTGCCTTTCCGGCTTTCGGTTGCGCTCTGCTTCCCGGTCTGTCCCGGCCGTTACCGTCCTGTTTCAGCTTCTAAATTATAAATTTTAGATTATAAGAGAAAATGTTTCTAATTATAGAGAATCAGGTTAATCTAAGGGTCTGTTTGGTAGAACTTCAGATATCAGTTTCATCTAAAATCTGAAACTTGTAGGCTAAAATAAAATGAATTAAGTTTATATTTTTGGTCTAAAATGTAAACAAGATGTTCTATCTAAACACTCTTAATGTATTCATAACTTCAGCTTCACGAATCTAGAAGCTAAAATTTTTAGTTTCACCAAATTTATGAATCTGAAGAAGCTGAATCCCTGCCAAACACACCATAACTATGACTTCTATGTTTCGGATCAGGCCAGCAAAAATCAGCGAGAATCAAGTTTTAATCGGATTTTGATTATATGTAGAATACAGCTTTTGATTACGAGAAAAGCTATCTAGAATTCTCTGTTCGATAGACAATCTGTTTTTTAAAACAGAAGCTATGCAGAAGATGGAAAAAAAAGACCTCCCGGTCGGAAACGGCCTCCGGAGTCCGGACGGCGTCGGACGTGGCGCGATAATATGCTGTGCGCCCCTCCCCACCGGCGGTGCCAGATGCTCCGTGGATTACGTTGCTTACAGACTTGCATTCCGGAAAAAAATTCCCTGCATCTGTGGTGCACAGATGCCGGCCTGCAACACGGGCTTTGATGGTTGACACGTGTTTTCTCCAATCTTAAAGCAGCCCATCAATTTACCGGTGAATCGCCGCTCTTAGTCCAGAGGCGGCGCGCCGTCGCCTCTCCAGAGAGCCGATCAAAAAAAAGAGGGTTTCCCGCTGCCGCTGCCCCCGCCTTCGCCGCTTTTTGCCTTGCTGCCGCGGCTTGCTTGGATGTTGACCCGCTCGCCGTCTGCAAGCACTCGTCGTCATCTCTGTGTGGACCATCCTGCTAGTTGTTGTTGATGGAGGACTCAGACGCCATTGAATCGCAGCACCTTACGCAAGCAAATTGGTCGTCGATGATGAGCATCCAAGGTTCCATCTATGTTACTCTCAACGAACACCATCGAGCTTGTTCCAACTCTATTGTCATCTACCCTCATTCGAAAGAGCCGTGGCAGAGTAGCGATGAGCGGTCCATCTTCACTTCACACCACCTCAAACATGGAGCCGATCACGATCACTGGAAAGACCTCGCCAATTAAGGTAACCATAATTTAAAACATTGATGGCAGAGTTAGTATAATTCTTTAGATTGTTAATTGTTAGGTGAATTTAATTTTCATCACAACTGTAGGTGGTCGACAATGAACATGATGAGGCTTCTCTTGTTCCTCAAGTTGGAATGGCTTTCAAATCAGAGGACGATGCTTATGAAATGTATAACTCGTATGCTAGAAAAATTGGGTTTAGTATCAGGAAGAGCCTAACAAGACGACGGAATGATAAAACTATATATCAAAAGCATATAGTTTGTAGTAATGAAGGAGAGCGAGGTACCCATTCATCCCATGACACTTTGAAACAAAATGCTACTACCGGATGGTTGTCATGCTCGTGTTCAATTTAGTGTTTCACGAGAGGGAATTTGGACGATGCAAAAGGTTGAGCTCGAGCACAATCACTATCTTGCTAGTCCAAACAAGGTACACATGTTGAGGTCACAGCGGCATATTGAAGATGGGGATAAACAATTAATTAGTCAAATACGAGAAGCTGGAATGAAGCCATCACAAGTGTATGAGTTTTTCAAGCAGTGGTATGGAGGAGCGGAAAATGTACCCTTCTTAAGGATGGATTGCAATAATCAAATAGGCCGTGGCGAAGAAGTATTTGGCATCCAATGATGCCAAAAGCTGTTGGAATACTTGAAAAATAAGCAGCGGGAGGATCCCTCTTTTTTCTATGCCATACAATTAGATGAAGAGGATGGTCGCATAGCTAATTTCTTTTGGGCAAATGGTCAATCAATCGTGGATTTTGCATGCTTTGGTGATGCTTTATCATTTGATACCACATTTGAAACCAATAAGTTTGAAATGCCTTTTGCTCCTCTCTTTGGAACCAACCATCATAAGCAAACAATTTTTTTTGGGGCTGCACTGTTATATAATGAAACCATTGAGTCCTTTGTTTGGTTGTTCGAAACATTTTTAGTAGCAATGTCGGGCAAACATCCAAGCACAATCTTCACAGATCAAGATCTTCGCCATGGCGAAAGAATTAGGATTGTATTTCCTAACACAAGACATCGTCTTTGTTTGTAGCATATTTACCGAATCTTCGCTAAACATCTTAGTCATGTGATTCATAATCATCCTCGCTTTCTTGCTGATTTTAAAAGATGTGTCTATGAAGAAAGTTCAGTGCACGCTTCAACAAGTTATGGCATGAATTGTTGGCAAATTATAAACTTGAGGAGAACGCATGGTTGAAAAACTTATATGATTTGCGGGCAAAGTGGAAATTGCCGTTGTCAGTGACTCTTTTATCGCGATATGACCTCAACTCGAGAGGAGTGAAGGTATGAACAATGTTTGCAAAAAATGTTCCAGTGAAAACTATGTATGTCGAGCTTTTAGTACAATGTGAGAAATGTGCCATTAGTCTCCGAGAGAATGAATTATATGCGGACTATAAGTCACGGCACTCTAATCCAGGTTACTTGCAACCAATATTTACCTATGTTGAAGACAATGCGAGAATATTATACAAGAAGTGTTTATTCAGATTTTGAGGAGCAATTCCAAGAGCAATACACTTTATCGTGCAAATTATTTCAATCTGAGGGCACAATTATAACCTACAAGGTTACATCGATGGATTCTCAAGATGAAGCAATAGTTGTTTTAACTCGCTAACATGACCATCACCGCTCTTGTAGAAAGTATGAAACTATTGGTATGTATGCATATTTAAAATTACAATGTACTGCAAGAAAGAGATTACTAAAAATTACTTCACCTATCTTGCAGGTCTACTGTGCAAGCATGCTCACCGAGTCTTCAACATCAATGAAGTTTTTGTTTTGCCCTCTCATTATATATTGAACAGATGGACAAAATATGCAAAGAGAGAATTCTTTTCAGAGCAGCCAGCACGTGGCGAGGAAACTTTGAAAACACATGCTGCGCGTATCTCTCGGAAGGCAGCATCTCTTGCATTCAAGTGTTCAATTTCAAAAGAAACTCTTGATGATTTGGAGAAGGCTATAGACAAGTTGAACTTGGAAGCAGATAATTCACTAGGACAAAGACCTACCAAAGCTTCTGGGGTCTCTCAAAATTCTGATGAATGTGGTGGAGACATGTTAAGTGGTAAAATATCATTTAGAGTTCCTCAAATCATCAAAGGTGCAAAAGAGAAAAGATCAAAAATGTACTTGCAAAAAACAAAAGTAAAAATACAAAGAACAAGAAAAAGGTATTGCTATAGCCATGCAAAAGGCCATGCAAATGTCCTTTTGAAATATGGATGTCTACCTTGTTTGTATTCTTCATTCTCTCTATAATGTGTAAAATTTGCAGGACAAGATCAAGAGAATGCAATGAAATCACTCATGTGGGAAGTTCTTCAACAATGGTCAGCTTCTTTGTGACAACAAGCTCGCCGCTTTGATGGCTCTTGTTTGACAAGTGCTCCTTTGATTTGGGGGGGACCGTATACAAGTTTGTTACTTGAAGATGAAGATACCACTTTCTTATCTGCTGCTAGACAATTACATTTTAATGAGTAGGGCTATCTTTTAGTGGTATTTTGTGTGATGGAAGAAAATGAACTGAAAATTAAAAAAATTTGTATGTGGGTTCCAAAGTTTAAAACATGAAGGTATATATTCACAGATTAATATCATTCAGTTGCATAAGCATTTCATCTTAAGAACTGACAAGAGGTATATATTCAGATGGAAAATGCTTCACATCTCAGTTTACATTCATAAGAAATTACAAGCAAATCCAATTTTGCACTCATCTGCATGAACACATTCAAATTCCAGAAATACACTCACTGAGCCACACATTTGATATTGATACAAATGTCTAACTGAAAACCATAGCTGGTTGTGACATATTTGATTCAAAATTCATCTTACATGCCTTTATACACATTTCATACAAGGTCTGGTCCGAGATGAAGCGCGCCGGCGAGCTCGTAAAATAATAACCACATTTCGTAATTACAGTATGTGAACCGGCTTGGCATTTTCACAAACATATAATAGGCGAATTGACCGGAAGCCGGTAGGGGAACAGCAGCCGCAGGCATCATCGTCGGGGAGACAGGGTGGTGTGCAGAATGGAAATGACGGCGAGAGCAACGCGGCTGCCAGTGAATAAACCTGTACATCAGAGATGACGACGAGTGCTTGCAGACGGAGGTCTTCGACGCGGCGGCGAGCCCTCTTTTTTTTTGATCGGTAATTGCGGCGCAAGGCGAAAGCAGCGGCACCGGCAAAGCGAGCGGTATGCAGGCCCCAACGGAGGTCTTCAACGCGCGCCTAAGCGTGGCGACGCCGACGCGGCGGGACCCTCTTTTTTTTGATCGGCTCTCTCGAGAGAGGACGACGAGCGCCCGCGCCTCGGACGGAAGAGCGGCGATTCAGGTGGTAAATTGATGGGCTGCTTTAAGATTGGAGAAAACACGTGTCAACCATCAAAGCCCGTGTTGCAGGCGGCAGCTGTGCACCACAGATGCAGGGAATTTTTTTCCTGCATTCCTCGGTGGCAGACGTACGAGGCGTTTCGGGCAGGTCGGTCGGTGAAGCAAAATCCGGTCCGGTCAAAAAAACGACTAGCTCACACTCGCAGCGTGTAAGATCGTGCGGTGATGCTGCCCATCTGCTGCTGATGTGGCGTGACGTGAGCACTTCATCTCGGTTTTCACCTCGCCTTTGCCGATCACAAAACAAGGAGGACGAGACGCGCATGACCACGACGACATATCGTCCGCCGGATCTGCCGACGCGGGGTCCATCATGGGCGCGGGGTCCACCTGGCTGCGACAGTACACGTAACGTTTTCAGCTGATGATTTTAACGGATCAACTCCATAAAAATAGAGAGGGAGGTGCTTCTCTATTTTTTTTTAACGATTGCGTAAATATTAAAGCATAAATAAATGTTAGATAGTGATTACTTATCTCTTCATTTGTTTTAAGATTTGTATAATTTGTATTGGGAAGAAAAACATGGAACTACCGCTCATAAAAATAGCTTGACAACCTTCATTACTGATTTGAGTTTACGCTTCCTCACCCGTGTTAGGCGCTCCCTTGTTGTCGTGAAAGCAATACTTGGCGATCATACGCAGAAATTGACAGTCTTGTTTTGCAAGGGTTCACCGTTTACGACCGCCTTACAAGTCCAGTAAATCAGAAAACCCAACATCAGACTAGGCAAGGAGGACAGGTATAAGCTAGCTAGTTTAATTAGTTGCATTTCCTTTCCAAACCAACTGGACGGACTACATTATCATCATTACTTCGATCCAGTCGTGGAATCTACCATAGCTAGCAAGGAGCACTACTGTTTTAATTATCATCAGTCCACGTGCCATAAAATCAGGGTGAACAAATTAACAGAAGATCTTGTCAAGAAAGATTTTTCAAGATAAGAATGTCCCAGATAGTTTTCGAGGATCGATGACCATGCGTCCATGCTCTGCATCTTGCCTGCTTATTGTAAGTTTTTAACTCTGAAGATTCTGAAAGCTGATATTATGCTCGAGTAGGACAATTAGGGGCTGTTTGGTTGCCATCTCGCACGAGTCTGACCGCGAGAGCCTGCATCGTTTTAGCTTGGCTCTGAGGAAACGATCATAGAGCTCGTATCCCACGAGCCTGGCTCCGAGTACTTTGTGCATCGTGCTAGTCTGGCATCCACACCGCACACAGGCAACCAAACAGCCATGTTGGATGCGTGGATGCAGACTTACGCGATACAACGAGCAACAAAACGTTGGTTCCCTGGCTCCCGCGAGTCTGATCGCGTGAAACCAGACAACCAAACAACCCTTTAAGGAACAAATTCCCTGGCTCCCGCGAGTCTGATCGCGTGAAACCAGACAACCAAACAACCCTTTAAGGAACAAAGCACAACTCCTATGCCGACGTAGCCAATCTTAGTGCTATATTTTAAATGGGACACACGTATGCATGTTTAGGACTCTCTCTCAAAAAAACACGTTTAGAAACATGGCACACATCTTAATTACTGATTTTTTGCATGCATGATTAAGCTGGATATCAGACATGATCACCAGCACTGGCCTTACTTAGGAGGGGCACACATGAATTAACATGCATAGGATACTAGCCTGTCGATCTGAGTGATTCTCTACTTCTTCTCGTCGTACGTGATACCTGGCTTTAAGAAAGGTTTTAGGACGATGCAACCGGAGGCGACATATTCCCAAGGGTGCATGGATTTGGGGGCGGAGCATCCGGCGGTTGGAGATGCACGAGACGCATAGTCGGGAGGAATATTGGCCGGTAGATGCTGCTCGGCCAGTTCCTACGTCAGGGGAAAAAACACGCTTTTTGCTCATGTCAGTCGGTGCAGAAGTGTTTGTGTATAGGACTCATGTGACCTTTGATTTCTTGTTCAGACAACATTTCGATTATACCTTTAATTTTGAGTGTAGAAAAGGACTGTCTTTTTGTGGTTGCATGCTTGTGCAGACGCCAGAAGGGACAAGTTTTGATGACAATGTTGCCAACAGCAACGAAAAAGGGTAACATGTAAACATAAAACATTGTATAAAAGAAAATATGTTTTGTTTGTTTAGTACTCTTGATACACTCGCTTTACCTAACTTTGTCAAAATCAAAATTAAGCTAGCTCGCCGATCGAGTGCCGAGTGATTAGGTCGAGAAAACAACGTACGTGCATGCCAATTCACGTTGAAACAAGAAGAGAGTCATTCCAGGTTGTCATGTCATAGTCCACGATCTGTTAGAGATAATATCTTAACTTACCGTATCTTTTGATTTTGTTCAAATAGATTGGAAGTAAGTCTTCTACAACTAGGATTTTTTAGGCTATATAAGCCACTCCTGTATATGTAAATATTGGAGTAAATAGTGGATTATTTCCTGTAAAATTTTTTCTACGTTAAATATTTGTCTTCGTTATCTTGTCGTGCTAACTCTAACAAGTGGTATTAAAGTGGGTTCAAGATCAAGCAGCCTCCCCAGGAGGAGGAGACTCTTGGGGCGGCACACACATGGCAACATAGGGCAAATTCGATTTGTCGTCGCCATCGCACATTCCTCCCAGCCGGCCACCTACATGCATCCATCTTTGTGTCTTCTTTTTCATGCATGTGTGTTCATCTAAACCCAACAAGTGGTAACAGAGTTCTAACAAGTAGTCTCCATCGTGTGTGCTCGTCTTCGACTACCTCGACTAGCCTCGACCACACACCCTCCCATGCCTCGGCCGCTCACATTGGCACACACCAGGCCTCACCTTTCGAGCCGACACATGCGCTTCACCCTCCATGCACTCCTCCCAGCTGCCCACCGTGACTCCTTCTGATCGGTCACCTTGCACACTCTGCATGCCGTGCCCTTCGGTCGGTGGCTCCCTCTAGGCCATGCCACTCGGTCTCCATCGTGTTTGTGCTTTATATTCTGTCATCTTACTTTGGTTAGCTATTTACTTTAGCTAGGAAATCATTATGTAATTAAGAAGTTAAAATTTGAAAAGTTATCTGTTCACCCCCCCTTTAGGCCAACTTGATCCTTCAGAACGCCCGAGAGATGAGCTGCCTCCCGAGCTCCAGCCATCACTTCGACGACCCACTCCGGTCGTCTTCTTCGATTGACGGTCCCGTGCACCCGCCCCACCACGACGGCCCTGTTGCCTAGCCCCAATGCTCCCGCCTTCCATAGTTTTGCAGTGGTCACCCACCTGGTCACCTGGTCACTTGTGAAGGAGACATAGCTCGATTGGACTTCAATTCATCTTCACCAGATTTAACATGTTTGGCTTCAAAGTGGCTCTTGGCTTCCAACTTGTCATTTTTTGGCTTCAGCTCCCGCTTCTTGGTTTCAGCTTCTGATTTTCATCAAATTTTTGCTACACAGACCCAAAGTGTACCAGCAGCATACCATAAATTGCTACGGGTACCTGAAGCTTACCAGGATGTTTTTTTAGAATCTGCTATATTTCTTTTTGATCTACACTTTTTCTCCATCATGTTATCTACTAAATTTTACATTGAGAAGTTCGATGAGAAGATCAGTTTATCTATATGGCAGGTTCAAATAAGAGCCGTTTTTACATATGCAACCAAAAGGAAAGAATTGGTTTTTACCTCGGTGACTGTTTCGGTGCTAACAAAAGTAAGATTTTATTGTAATTCTGATTATTAGCGGATTTCATCGGTTTTTATGCCTATTATTTGAGGGATTTTATTGTAATTCTGGCTTTCATGCCTATTATTGGCGGTATTCATGCCAGATTTATCATCGACAATTTATTCGACATTTCGCCATCTTCTTTAGAGAAAAAAATTAATGTTAGTTGAGGAGACAACTAAATTTGGTGTTTCATCACCATTCATTTGTTGTTTATTCACTGTTTTGGTATGTTGCATTTTTGGATCACTTGCGTGACCATTATCGAGATTTTGGCAATGTTAATTTAGAATTTGACGACATTCTGTTGGTAGTATTATACTCTTCGGAGTTTTTCTAGTGAAGGTTTTGTTCTAATGTTAGTTTGAGATGAAGGTTTGAAGTGCAAGAAGAAGTTTGTTTCTGCATAGTTACTACAATGTTGTTTTGTTATCTTTGTTCGATACGAGGGGTTTACTGTAATTTATACTCCATTGATAGCACGATAATTCTTTTCATCTTGGCATTTTCGCAGAAGCAATTTTAATCATGTTTTGGATTTTCAGTAGGCAGCTTATCAAATTTTATGTTTCATATGGAGCATGTCAAAAGTCTATGATATGAGTTCTTCGCTATCTATCAATTATTACAGGTGATGTCTTGGCTTATACCATTTGATGATTGAACGTTTGTTTCAGGAGGTCAGTTGCACATACTCAAATTTTACTGGGGTTATGAATCATTAAAGACCCAGATTTCTTCGTCTGCTTTATTCATAGCTGTGTATTTTGGATTGATTGTTCTAGTCTTTCTCTCGATCTACTAATGGTTTGCACAATCTTACTTCATAAGAAGCGTTTGGATAAAACTATTATATTGTCTTTGTCTTTTGCATTACAAGTATTTGGATTGATTGTTCCAATTTTCCTTGTTCAGTAATCCTTTGAACTTTTAACGCATTTGTATTCTTGATGCTTAATTACTCTTTGGGGTTTTTTGGAAACAATTTCGTTATAGATTTTGAGTTAAGGAAAGGTTTGTTAAAGATAACTCAATATCTCAACTTATCAAATCTTTTGGTTTTATCCAAATAAATTGTTAGTTCAAATCTTCTACAACTAGAATGCTTTTAGCTATATAAACCAACTCTCTGTACATATAAACATTGGAACAGATAGTGGATTGTTTCCCGTGGTTTTTTCCATAAGGATTTTCCTACGTTAAATCTTTTATCTCTGTTATTTTGTCGTGCTAACCCTAACAAAGCCCTAACACAATCTATGCATTCTTTTGCGGTGGAACATTCACTTGCAAAGAGTACACCATATCTTGAGTTGGCCAAACTAATTTGGGAAAGAAAAAGGGCACTTCAAGATGGTATGGATTATAGAGTCAAAAGTCGGTGAAATTTTTTTTTATCTGGGATGCCCGTGAAACAGTTTCCTTTCAACGCGATACACGTACGCATGTTGGAAAGGCACCCTTTTTGAGTGTCAATACATTTTTCTTTGTTATCTAACCTAATCTGCTTGCATGCTACTAAAGTCCATCCACATTAATCATAAAGCAAAAGAAAGAAAAATTCAGGGGTATGTGATCTAAGACAGACAGATATGGTGTACTCTTTTGCAAGTGAATGTTCCTGCCGAAATATGCCTCCATGGTCTCCACGTATGTTGGCACCCCCATGATATTAGTATTTGACCAACTTTCGCACGCATAATTTAACTTGGCCTATTCGCATCTTATCTCAGCTGTAAGCTAGTTGTTCTGCCAACGACATTTATGCCATTTCATCATGTTCCATGTTGAATAACTTGTGATCAAGGCTAGCTAGGGCCTTGCTTATGCAGATGATCGAGGCAATTTGCTCCAAGCTTTGGTCCGTGGTGGTCGATCTGGCCAACTGGTGGATGCCGTCATGGTATCAGAAATTCGGAACCGAGAGGTCACCATCTGCATCTGCATCTCTGCAAATGTGCGCCTGCTCAGTGGATGAATGCATGATAGAACGGGCAAAGAAATCGAAAGAAACCATCTCCTCGTTTCTTTGCGCGATTCTGGATACCTGGGAAAGAAAGGAAATTAATGTCGACATTCCTTGATCGAATCGACTCGACTCTCTCGTCAACTACGCATACACGCTGTAGCACGATGCTCCATTAATTCGGACAAATTGTGGAGAATCTGAAATCGCATTCTCCCCCAACGGCTTTTTATATGGATGGAAATGGATGACTGGAAACTAAGGGATCAACCACACGGCCTAGCCCGGCCCTTCCTTCCCGGAAAGAACAACCAGCTTAGCAACGTCTCCTCAATGATGGAGACTCAGCCTGATTTAGTATCTGTCTAGGAATACAGGTCCTCCACGAAAATTGTCTTCCAGTTAACATGCAACAAGCTTTCTTGCTCACTGATCAATCACATATTGTTTCAAAGGAATTGACACAGATTGCTAGCATCTGATTCGTTTGCAACGCACGGTCACACACAAGGCGCACATCGCGCAGACAAGGACACGCACAAAATTTATGCAAATCAGAACTCAGAAATAAGAGTTGCAGACTTGCAGCCTTATCTTGCCATGGTGCGTGCTCTGTCCAGCCTAGCTTGCACGTCTCAAAACAGAGGAAGGAAGCGTCGGCGGCGTCCTTCAGGCCCATGACGTCCAGAAGAAGAATGGGCCGAAGCGGTGAAACATTCCTCTCCCGACCACTTCGCGTGGTCCGGACTTGCTAAAGACTCCATTTTGCTGCTGTCACCACCCGTCGGAATGAAACGAGGGGCAGAGGACGTGACCGGAGTCGCGGACGGCACGGAAATTTCGGCCGGCGAAAAGCCCAACAAAGCAAGAAGAAGGAAGAGTAGGCGGTGGCGTCGCGGCGATGGGGCCCCCCTGGGGGACTGGCCGTCCTACAACCGGCACAACTTCATCCAGCTCTTCCCGGCCGACCCTCCAGGCCTCCACCCAGCTCTCGGTCGGTCGCCCCCCCTCTACAAGATCTCTTTGCTTACTATTACGCTCTCGTGCCTGTTACCGTGCTTCTTGCTGAGCCTATGAATGCTTGGGCTAGACGGTACTTGGTAGCACAAGTTTTTTTTGAAAGGCAGAGAGGCTACGATTATATTAGATAAGGAAGGAACAAGAGTATAATAGTGCAACAGGCTGCACCATCGGGGAGAGTTTACAGGGGAGGGGGAAGGAGGAGAGAAAAGGAAGAGTCAATTATGGCGTTGGATGAGTTTTTTAGATCTTTTGCTCCTGCGAAGATCCAATTTGCCATCTCGTCTTTGATGGACTGGAGAATCGCATCACTTGATTTGCATGCGTTCCTGAAGACTCTGTTATTCCGCTCTCTCCACCATTGCGAACAAGTTAAAACAATGACGGTTTTGACACCCTTGCAAAACCTTGCTTGCCTATTTAGCTGATGTAGGGTCCATTGTTCTAGGTCGACGGCTGGTTCCCATCTCTCCGGAAGAAGGGATGGTGTTAGGGCCCACCGGGCAACAGCAGCCCATAATAGCTTAACTTGAGGGCAATCTATAAAGAGGTGGTAGGCCGTTTCTAGGTTTCGGCAGCACATCTGGCAAAAATAGTAGTTTAGCCACTCTCACCGTTGCAAACGCTGCGCAGTCCAAAAGTCAGTCTTGGAGCGCCAACCAAAAGAATACTTTGCAGCACAACGGTCCCCATGCTGATCAGACGGTAGAAAGGAAAGATGTGAAGGTGCTTCCTGCAAACTGCATGTGGTATGCCGAGGAGGTCATGTAGACTCCAGTGGGGCTTTGTGTCCATGTTATGACGTCCTGATTTTGCGGTCGCAAGGAGACCAATTGTATTTGCAGCCATAAGCCATACAGGTTGTATTGTGCTTAAATATGTCTCCTTTGTAGTTTGTTTCTGCCAACAACGAGATGTTCCGTTGTCTGCTTCCTGAGGCAGGAAGCAGGAGTCGGTCGTATCGTGCGCCGAAATTATAGTGTAGATGCCTGAAACAAGATGGTGTCAGGTGTGGCTGTCTGTTAACTCCAACTGCCACGAATTTGATAATTTTGAGAGGGCTTTGTGCACAATGTTCAGGTTTTGGTTCCTCTGTTGGTTAGTACCCTGAGAGAATTTAGTTGGTGTGGTGCTAAGCTGATAATGTGGTGCTAAACTGATAATGCAAGTCATATATTCAGTTAGTAGTTTTTATTTTTGTTTCTCATCGGAAGGTCATTCTAGCAACTTATACTGTGGCACGCATATTTGGTTGACATGGCACTAATGCTGATTCTCTCTTTTTTTTCCTCTCTCTCGAGAGCCACTTACATTGCGACGCATAGGACAGTCCACCTCCAATCAAGGTAACTCTGTCCATATTTCTTGAACCAATATAGATGTTCTGCTTCTGCCTTCTGCAAACGTAGCCTATTTGATTTCCTCGTTTTGCATCAGCGCATAACTGAATGTGACAGAGTTGATCTTGTAATTGGGAAAGTTTGTTTTAGACAAGTAAAGATCATGATGCATTCGACAATCAGATCAAATTAGATAATTTGTTTCCTTAGTTAGGCTTTTTATGTTTAGTTATTAACTTGGTTAACAAGTTGATCAGGTGATCTGTTCACTATAAAAGGACATATATCTCATGAGTTTAAGAATAACATAAAGAGAATAATACAAGAGAAAATTACTCAAAATTTCTTTGTGTTCGTGTGTGTTCATGATCTAAGGCTAGTTCCAACAGAATGCAATTGCTCTCTCGCATTACATCAAATTCTTTGTACAATAGTATTCTACATGGCAAAATAGATCTCACATGCTTGGTTTGAGCTAAGATAACTCTTTTCTTTCGGGAGGGGTGCGAGTTTAGCCATAAGAGTTTGTACTTTGTTTTCAATAATGTCACATCTGCAGCTTTATTTTCATAAGACAGGGAGTCACACGGCAGTGACCCAACGGCACTTTGCCGTTACGCCAGAGGATCTCCCATCCTATAGCCTATAGGTAGTGGCATAGTGCCACCGTTTAAAGCATTGGATCCACGAAACCTGCCACGGTGGATGGCCGCATCAGAGAAGACCACGTGTAGCAGGCGCATCGATTGTGCTAAACCAAACGCCACAGGGCTTTTCAAGATGTTCCTAAAGTTGGTAATTTCTCGATGTTGGTTTCGCAATGGTGTTGCCGACGCCGTGTGATCTGAGCATGGAATAGTGTCATCCCTCATGTCCAAAGGTGGTATGTGTGCGAGTGTTTTAAATTCATAGCTGTTACCGTGTCATAGTAACTTCTGTATATTGTATCCAAGGTAGAGTATGTTCTGCATGTCCTACACAAATGGTGACAATGTGATGTTGCTATAGTGACCGAATACCTTGTCCTACACTAATGGTGGTGTTGCCACCTTCACCTGAATCCTGGTCCACAAAATTCCTGTTTGCTCCTGGACCGCTGGTAACTACCTGCTAATATCTAGGGATGATTATTCAGATTTACCTGTCTTAGTCATGTGCAAGAAACTACACTAGTTGCCTCGCTGAGCTATTTACCAGTTGCAAGTGGTAGCAGCAGCAGCTGTGGCTATAGGTTTAATGCATTTCATCTAATCCAGTATTTTGTCCAACTGTTCAGGTACTGCCCCTTTTCTAATGTTAAGGCTTTCCTTTCAAAAACTCAATTTGAGAACATTCTCTCTCTGTTCCAAGAAATTTTCAGATTACTAAGGCGTGCTTCCTAATTTACTGAAACACATCAGCTAACAGCACATTAGTAGGTTTCCAGCTAGTTATATAAAAATAATAATTTATGATACTGATTACAATTACTACATACTAATGATCCATCTCAAATCCTATAGTTTAATAGAGCTGAGATTGATGTTTTAGTTGATCATCGCTGTTGACAATTGAACTTCCTTGGCAAACACTTTGATGCTTGTGACAGGAAAATTTCAGGGCCTTTGCACTTATAGCCTGATATATAGTCTTAGACTCCAAGTGATCACTTGGAGCATGAGGAAGAGGAAGAGGAAGAAAAAGATGAATTAAAAAACACCTCAAGGGCCACGACGTAGCAGGGATGTTGGCATTCAAAATTGAACTGAAATGGCCAGTTAAACACAACCATTATACCTTCAAAGTAGAGCCTTGCAAGGTTTTCTCAGGAACCCTTCAAGTTGAACTGTTGGAGCCGTCCAGTTGAAAATACAAATAGAAATAGAAATTTGGTTTCCATACGATTAAAAGAAAGAGTTCATATAAAGTACAATAAAAAATAAATTTCAAAAAAATAGAAGATAATTAGTAATATGATTTCCCAATGAACATAAAAATAAAACTAAAATTAAAATTAAAAAAATTCGGAATGAATAATAAAAGATAATTAGTAATCTGATTTCCATTCGTACATCAAAACAAAACTGAAATTTGTAGTAAAAACAAATAAAAATGAGTAGTGGATTTGTATACAATTCCAACCTAAAAATTGAAATTGAATAAAATAAAAAATAGGAATGAATTTCCATAGGACTAAAAGAAAAAATCTAGGTCAAAGTACAATAAAAAACGAATTCCACAATAAAATTAGTAATTTGATTTCTATATGAACACTAAAATAGCAATTAAATTTCGAACAAAAGTTAATTGAAAATTAGTTATTAGATTTCTATACAAATACTAAGCTAAAACTAAAATTCAGAATAAAAAAAATAAAATTAGCAATTTGATTTCATACGAACTCTAACATAAAATCCTAAATAACTTAAAATCAAAACAAAAATGATGTAAAAAAATAACAAGTAGATTTGTTTACAATTCCAATCTAAAACTATATAAAAAACTCTATGTCATGTATACGACAACAACATGCAAATATAATTTAAAATACAAATAAAAATAAAAATACCATTTGTTTTAGATAAGAATTCCAACCAAAAATAACTAAATAAAGATTAAAAAACATAATAATATCATCAATTTAATTTTCATACGAAGTTCTAAATAAAATCTCTAAATAAATATAATTTGTCACAAAAACTAAAGAAAATTATTCATTGGATTTATACAAAACGACTACAATTTGGAATAAAATAGAAATTTTGATATCGATATGAAATGTACAAGTAAATCCCTAAATTAATAATTTGGAGTAAAAATTAAATAAAAATTGGATCTATATACCTAAAAATAATTAATAATTAGGAATAAAAATGGAAAAAAATTAATGTGATTTCCATATGAATTTCAAAGTAAAATCCTAAATAAATAAAATTTTAAATAAATTAAAAAAATTAACATATTAATTTATATATGAATGAGAAAAGCAGATCCAAAAGAAGGCACCACATTTGCTCTCATAGCTAGAAATTGTGCAATAATCAAAAAAGGAGAAAGATCTACACAATTAATCATGATGGATCCAAATTATAACATCCTATATTAGGAAAATACTACGTGTTGTGTACAATACGAAATAACTCAAAATCCAAATAAAATAAAATAAAAATTGATTTTCATACGAATCTCTATGTAAACGCCTAAATAATTTTAATTTGGAGAAAAAACTAAAAAATAGCAAATAAATTTTTATACATATTCCCAATAAAAAATAATTAAAATTTGAAATAAAAAATAAAAATTAAATTAGCATTTTCCATATAAATTACTAAGTTAAATTCCTAAAGAAATATAATTTGTAATACAAATAAAAAAATTAGTCAATTTAATTTTCATGAGAATTCCAACCAATGATAAGTAAATTCTAGATAGAAAGTAAAATAAAAGTCAATAATCTAATTTCTATACAAATTCCTAAGTAAAATATCTAAATATATATACTCCATAATAAATCCATCATAAAAATTAAATAAAAATTATCAATTTGACTTCTATATGAATTCCAAAATAATAAAAGAAATTCAGATTAAAAATAAATAAAACTAAAATTTGGTTTCTATATGAATTATAAATAAAATCCTAAATAATTAATTTAGAATAAAAATAAAATAAAAATCATCTGCTCAATTTGTATATAAATTCTAAAAATAAAGAAAATTTGCAATTTGATTTCTATATGAATTCCAAAGTAAAATCCTTAAATAACTAAAATCTAGAATAAATTAAATAAAATTAGAAATTTAATTTATATGATTTCTAAATAAAAACTAAAATTTTGAATACAATTAAAGGTTATAATGTGGATATCACAAGTGTTGGCGAAGGAAACAACACATGAGTTCAATGATATCAATTTGTTGTGTAAGAAGATATTGCCTCACAGGAAGCAATAGGCGGAGCCGTTACATTAAATATGAGAACAACGTCGTGCTGCTCACTAGAGTCATTGAAGAGAAAGACTAAAGCCAAAGGAGCCAAAAGCCGCGACAACGAGTGGCAAGTGTCTGCGTTGTTGAAAAGTTGAAAGCACAAGAAGCTTGGTGATGGGGAGGCTCTGGTAGAGAGGAGATGAAGTTTTGTGTGAAAGACGAGCTACAAAGGATATATATCCATTGGGTAGCTAGGAGCGTGCTTTCGCTACTGAGAGACATGACATCACACGCGATGGTGGGAAGATTTTCTATATCGTTATACAATGACTAAAGTAAACAAGCCAGCATCAGATAAGATGGGAAGTCACCATAGTAGTGAAGAAGCAACATCGTTGAGCTGGCCAACATCGACTAAGAGAAACAAGTATGTATAGCATCCTTCATGTGTATATATATGCATAAATTCTTATGAATCGAAACAAGGAGCAAAATCCCTAGAGCAAAGGTGGCACTACTGTATGGAATAAGCTTGGGGCCACTGATGAGAGCATAACGGTATCCCTAGTAGGAATAAGTGACAGTTGTACATCTATGTATGTTGATGTTGCAATGTTCAAAGATTAAGTAATAATTGGAGGAAAATAGAAGATAGCTATACGATAGAGTATTGCATTAAAATGGATAGCAGTTGAGATGGGTCGATCAAGAATTGAGCTTGCTATTGGAGGTTGAAGTAGAAAAGTTATGGGGCAATCAATAGGAAATAGAAGATACATTGTTCGGTGGGGTAGCCAGCGTGTGAGGAAATAAGTTCAAAGTAAGTTGCCCATAATGCATTGGCTTTCATCAAAGCTTATACATTAATTACATTCCTTAGGTTGAATTTTTCTTCAAACTTCTATTGTCATTTCTAATGTTTATAATGTCTTAAAAATCTAAATATGTTGATATATTCTCAAGCATATAAGTTATATCATTTTGTACTATAAAATTTTAAAAAAATCTAGCCGCGCAAATGCGTGGGCCACCTCTTCTCTTATTCTATATGGAAGTCACCTTCATGGTGTTTTGACTGTTTATTGACAGTTTGTGCCCTGGAATTTCAGTGATAACAGACTCTAGGAACATCCCGTTGAGGCATTTTATCAAAAATCCGAGGAGAAGGTGAACTACTAAGACTTTGATCAAGAATAGATAAATTACTATAGAGTAATCTATTCTGAACATTATATCTTCATCTGTAGTTGAGGCCAAAGAGAGCCGTACTGGACAATCTTACTCTGCAGAACAACTGCAAACTGTTGAAGTATAAGTGAATTGTCCACCTTTCCTCATCAGCTTAAGTTTTTGGGTGAACTGATTGGTGCATGTAACTCAATATGGTATCAGAGCCAAGAGGTCTCGAGTTCAAGACCCGGTTGACGCAATTAAAAAAAATTACAGTCCACTTCTATTTCACATCCTAAACCTGAGGGAGCTTGCACGTGAGGGGAGTGTTGAAGTATAAGTGAATTGCCCATCTTTTCTCATCAGCTTAAGCTTTTGAGTAAACTGGTTGGTGCATGCAACTCAATACAAACAACCAAGGGGCCCTGTTGCCGATGGTGGAAGCCGGTTAAGTGGTAGTAGAAGCTAAATGCCAGTGTTCGCCTCTCCTGCATCTCGTATGGTCATCGTGGCTTCTACTGATGCATGTTGTGCTACCTGTGTGCTTGTCCAAGCTGCAGAAAGCACAAGGATTAATTCTTTTTAGACAAAATTTTGCCCTTAAGTGAAATCCAAAATTTTGGCATTTCGGATGAAATTCGTTCATAATTCAAAAAGAAAAAATCAAATCTGGTTTTGTAGCTACCGAAATTTCGGCCAAAAATCCGAAATTTCGCCAAAATTCTCAAAATTTTGGCAAAATTGTACTGATAAAAAAATGGTTCAAACGATGTCAAAAAAATTTGAATTTTTTTTGAAGTTTTTTGACACATTAGAGATATCTCTACTAATATAATGCACGAGTTGGTGGTATGGTATGTTCTTCACTTCACTCCACTCCACACGTGCTTCAGACCTACCGAGCACTCATCTCTCCGGAAGAAGGGATGGTGTTAGGGCCCACCGGCAACAGCAGACCCATAATAGCTTAACTTGAGGGCAATCTATAAAGAGGTGGTAGGCCGTTTCGAGGTTTTAAAGACATCTCGCAAAAATAGTAGTTTAGCCACTCACCGTTACAACGCCATTGCAGATCCAAAAGTCGATCTTGGGCGCCAACCAAAAGAATACTTTGCAGACAACGGTCCCCATCTTGATCAGACGGTAGAAAGGAAAGATGTGAAGGTGCTTCTGCAAAGCGCATGTGGTATGCCGAGGAGGTCATGTAGACTCCAGTGGGGCTTTGTGTCCATGTTATGACGTCCTGATTTTGCGGTCGCAAGGAGACCAATTGTATTTGCAGCCATAAGCCATACAGGTTGTATTGTGCTTAAATATGTCTCCTTTGTAGTTTGTTTCTGCCAACAACGAGATGTTCCGTTGTCTGCTTCCTGAGGCAGGAAGCAGGAGTCGGTCGTATCGTGCGCCGAAATTATAGTGTAGATGCCTGAAACAAGATGGTGTCAGGTGTGGCTGTCTGTTAACTCCAACTGCCACGAATTTGATAATTTTGAGAGGGCTTTGTGCACAATGTTCAGGTTTTGGTTCCTCTGTTGGTTAGTACCCTGAGAGAATTTAGTTGGTGTGGTGCTAAGCTGATAATGTGGTTCTAAACTGATAATGCAAGTCATATATTCAGTTAGTAGTTTTATTTTTGTTTCTCATCGGAAGGTCATTCTAGCAACTTATACTGTGGCACGCATATTTGGTTGACATGGCACTAATGCTGATTCTCTCTTTTTTTTCCTCTCTCTCGAGAGCCACTTACATTGCGACGCATAGGACAGTCCACCTCCAATCAAGGTAACTCTGTCCATATTTCTTGAACCAATATAGATGTTCTGCTTCTGCCTTCTGCAAACGTAGCCTATTTGATTTCCTCGTTTTGCATCAGCGCATAACTGAATGTGACAGAGTTGATCTTGTAATTGGGAAAGTTTGTTTTAGACAAGTAAAGATCATGATGCATTCGACAATCAGATCAAATTAGATAATTTGTTTCCTTAGTTAGGCTTTTTATGTTTAGTTATTAACTTGGTTAACAAGTTGATCAGGTGATCTGTTCACTATAAAAGGACATATATCTCATGAGTTTAAGAATAACATAAAGAGAATAATACAAGAGAAAATTACTCAAAATTTCTTTGTGTTCGTGTGTGTTCATGATCTAAGGCTAGTTCCAACAGAATGCAATTGCTCTCTCGCATTACATCAAATTCTTTGTACAATAGTATTCTACATGGCAAAATAGATCTCACATGCTTGGTCTGAGCTAAGATAACTCTTTTCTTTCGGGAGGGGTGCGAGTTTAGCCATAAGAGTTTGTACTTTGTTTTCAATAATATCACATCTGTGACTATATTTTCATAAAACAGAGAGTCACACGGTAGTGACCCAACGTTCTGCCGTTACGCCAGAGGATCTCCGATCCTATAGCCTATAGGTAGTGGCATAGTGCCACCGTTTAAAGCATTGGATCCACGAAACCTGCGACGGTGGATGGCCGCATCAGAGAAGACCACGTGTAGCAGGCGCATCGGTTGTGCTAAACCAAACGCCACAGGACTTTTCAAGATGTTCCTAAAGTTGGTAATTTCTCGATGTTGGTTTCGCAATGGTGTTGCCGACGCCGTGTGATCTGAGCGTGGAATAGTGTCATCCCTCATGTCCAGAGGTGGTATGTGTGCGAGTGTTTTAAATTCGTAGCTGTTACCGTCTTCTGTATATTGTATCTAAGGTAGAGTTTGTTCTGCATGTCCTACACAAATGGTGACAATGTGATGTTGCTATAGTGACCGAATACCTTGTCCTACACTAATGGTGGTGTTGCCACCTTCACCTTAATCCCGGTCCACAAAATTCCTTTTTGCTCCTGGACCGCTGGTAACTACCTGCTAATATCTAGGGATGATTATTCAGATTTACCTGTCTTAGTCATGTGCAAGAAACTACACTAGTTGCCTCGCTGAGCTATTTACCAGTTGCAAGTGGTAGCAGCAGCAGCTGTGGCTATAGGTTTAATGCATTTCATCTAATCCAGTATTTTGTCCAACTGTTCAGGTACTGCCCCTTTTCTAATGTTAAGGCTTTCCTTTCAAAAACTCAATTTGAGAACATTCTCTCTCTGTTCCAAGAAATTTTCAGATTACTAAGGCGTGCTTCCTAATTTACTGAAACACATCAGCTAACAGCACATTAGTAGGTTTCCAGCTAGTTATATAAAAATAATAATTTATGATACTGATTACAATTACTACATACTAATGATCCATCTCAAATCCTATAGTTTAATAGAGCTGAGATTGATGTTTTAGTTGATCATCGCTGTTGACAATTGAACTTCCTTGGCAAACACTTTGATGCTTGTGACAGGAAAATTTCAGGGCCTTTGCACTTATAGCCTGATATATAGTCTTAGACTCCAAGTGATCACTTGGAGCATGAGGAAGAGGAAGAGGAAGAAAAAGATGAATTAAAAAACACCTCAAGGGCCACGACGTAGCAGGGATGTTGGCATTCAAAATTGAACTGAAATGGCCAGTTAAACACAACCATTATACCTTCAAAGTAGAGCCTTGCAAGGTTTTCTCAGGAACCCTTCAAGTTGAACTGTTGGAGCCGTCCAGTTGAAAATACAAATAGAAATAGAAATTTGGTTTCCATACGATTAAAAGAAAGAGTTCATATAAAGTACAATAAAAATAAATTTCAAAAAATAGAAGATAATTAGTAATATGATTTCCCAATGAACATAAAAATAAAACTAAAATTAAAATTAAAAAAATTCGGAATGAATAATAAAAGATAATTAGTAATCTGATTTCCATTCGTACATCAAAACAAAACTGAAATTTGTAGTAAAAAACAAATAAAAATGAGTAGTGGATTTGTATACGAATTCCAACCTAAAAAATTGAAATTCGGAATAAAATAAAAAATAGGAATGAATTTCCATAGGACTAAAAGAAAAAAATCTAGGTCAAAGTACAATAAAAAAACGAATTCCACAATAAAATTAGTAATTTGATTTCTATATGAACACTAAAATAGCAATTAAATTTCGAACAAAAGTTAATTGAAAATTAGTTATTAGATTTCTATACAAATACTAAGCTAAAACTAAAATTCAGAATAAAAAAAATAAAATTAGCAATTTGATTTCATACGAACTCTAACATAAAATCCTAAATAACTTAAAATCAAAACAAAAATGATGTAAAAAAATAACAAGTAGATTTGTTTACAATTCCAATCTAAAACTATATAAAAAACTCTATGTCATGTATACGACAACAACATGCAAATATAATTTAAAATACAAATAAAAATAAAAATACCATTTGTTTTAGATAAGAATTCCAACCAAAAATAACTAAATAAAGATTAAAAAACATAATAATATCATCAATTTAATTTTCATACGAAGTTCTAAATAAAATCTCTAAATAAATATAATTTGTCACAAAAACTAAAGAAAATTATTCATTGGATTTATACAAAACGACTACAATTTGGAATAAAATAGAAATTTTGATATCGATATGAAATGTACAAGTAAATCCCTAAATTAATAATTTGGAGTAAAAATTAAATAAAAATTGGATCTATATACCTAAAAATAATTAATAATTAGGAATAAAAATGGAAAAAAATTAATGTGATTTCCATATGAATTTCAAAGTAAAATCCTAAATAAATAAAATTTTAAATAAATTAAAAAAATTAACATATTAATTTATATATGAATGAGAAAAGCAGATCCAAAAGAAGGCACCACATTTGCTCTCATAGCTAGAAATTGTGCAATAATCAAAAAAAGGAGAAAGATCTACACAATTAATCATGATGGATCCAAATTATAACATCCTATATTAGGAAAATACTACGTGTTGTGTACAATACAGAAATAACTCAAAATCCAAATAAAATAAAATAAAAAATTGATTTTCATACGAATCTCTATGTAAACGCCTAAATAATTTTAATTTGGAGAAAAAACTAAAAAATAGCAAATAAATTTTTATACATATTCCCAATAAAAAATAATTAAAATTTGAAATAAAAAATAAAAATTAAATTAGCATTTTCCATATAAATTACTAAGTTAAATTCCTAAAGAAATATAATTTGTAATACAAATAAAAAAATTAGTCAATTTAATTTTCATGAGAATTCCAACCAATGATAAGTAAATTCTAGATAGAAAGTAAAATAAAAGTCAATAATCTAATTTCTATACAAATTCCTAAGTAAAATATCTAAATATATATACTCCATAATAAATCCATCATAAAAATTAAATAAAATTATCAATTTGACTTCTATATGAATTCCAAAATAATAAAAGAAATTCAGATTAAAAATAAATAAAACTAAATTTTGGTTTCTATATGAATTATAAATAAAATCCTAAATAATTAATTTAGAATAAAAATAAAATAAAAATCATCTGCTCAATTTGTATATAAATTCTAAAAATAAAGAAAATTTGCAATTTGATTTCTATATGAATTCCAAAGTAAAATCCTTAAATAACTAAAATCTAGAATAAATTAAATAAAATTAGAAATTTAATTTATATGATTTCTAAATAAAAACTAAAATTTTGAATACAATTAAAGGTTATAATGTGGATATCACAAGTGTTGGCGAAGGAAACAACACATGAGTTCAATGATATCAATTTGTTGTGTAAGAAGATATTGCCTCACAGGAAGCAATAAGTGAGCCGTTACATTAAATATGAGAACAACGTCGTGCTGCTCACTAGAGTCATTGAAGAGAAAGACTAAAGCCAAAGGAGCCAAAAGCCGCGACAACGAGTGGCAAGTGTCTGCGTTGTTGAAAAAGTTGGCAGCACAAGAAGCTTGGTGATGGGGAGGCTCTGGTAGAGAGGAGATGAAGTTTTGTGTGAAAGACGAGCTACAAAGGATATATATCCATTGGGTAGCTAGGAACGTGCTTTCGCTACTGAGAGACATGACATCACACGCGATGGTGGGAAGATTTTCTATATCGTTATACAATGACTAAAGTAAACAAGCCAGCATCAGATAAGATGGGAAGTCACCATAGTAGTGAAGAAGCAACATCGTTGAGCTGGCCAACATCGACTAAGAGAAACAAGTATGTATAGCATCCTTCATGTGTATATACATGCATAAATTCTTATGAATCGAAACAAGGAGCAAAATCCCTAGAGCAAAGGTGGCACTACTGTATGGAATAAGCTTGGGGCCACTGATGAGAGCATAACGGGTATCCCTAGTAGGAATAAGTGACAGTTGTACATCTATGTATGTTGATGTTGCAATGTTCAGCATTAAGTAATAATTGGAGGAAAATAGAAGATAGCTATACGATAGAGTATTGCATTAAAATGGATAGCAGTTGAGATGGGTCGATCAAGAATTGAGCTTGCTATTGGAGGTTGAAGTAGAAAAGTTATGGGGCAATCAATAGGAAATAGAAGATACATTGTTCGGTGGGGTAGCCAGCGTGTGAGGAAATAAGTTCAAAGTAAGTTGCCCATAATGCATTGGCTTTCATCAAAGCTTATACATTAATTACATTCCTTAGGTTGAATTTTTCTTCAAACTTCTATTGTCATTTCTAATGTTTATAATGTCTTAAAAATCTAAATATGTTGATATATTCTCAAGCATATAAGTTATATCATTTTGTACTATAAAATTTTAAAAAATCTAGCAGCAAATCGTGGGCCACCTCTTCTCTTATTCTATATGGAAGTCACCTTCATGGTGTTTTGACTGTTTATTGACAGTTTGTGCCCTGGAATTTCAGTGATAACAGACTCTAGGAACATCCCGTTGAGGCATTTTATCAAAAATCCGAGGAGAAGGTGAACTACTAAGACTTTGATCAAGAATAGATAAATTACTATAGAGTAATCTATTCTGAACATTATATCTTCATCTGTAGTTGAGGCCAAAGAGAGCCGTACTGGACAATCTTACTCTGCAGAACAACTGCAAACTGTTGAAGTATAAGTGAATTGTCCACCTTTCCTCATCAGCTTAAGTTTTTGGGTGAACTGATTGGTGCATGTAACTCAATATGGTATCAGAGCCAAGAGGTCTCGAGTTCAAGACCCGTTGGCGCAATTAAAAAAATTACAGATCCACTTCTATTTCACATCCTAAACCCGAGGAGCTTGCACGTGAGGGGAGTGTTGAAGTATAAGTGAATTGCCCATCTTTTCTCATCAGCTTAAGCTTTTGAGTAAACTGGTTGGTGCATGCAACTCAATACAAACAACCAAGGGGCCCTGTTGCCGATGGTGGAAGCCGGTTAAGTGGTAGTAGAAGCTAAATGCCAGTGTTCGCCTCTCCTGCATCTCGTATGGTCATCGTGGCTTCTACTGATGCATGTTGTGCTACCTGTGTGCTTGTCCAAGCCTGCGTAGCACAAGGATTCGAATTTCTTTTTAGACAAAATTTTGCCCTTAGCTGAAATCCAAAATTTTGGCATTTCGGATGAAATTCGTTCATAATTCAAAAAGAAAAAATCAAATCTGGTTTTGTAGCTACCGAAATTTCGGCCAAAAATCCGAAATTTCGCCAAAATTCTCAAAATTTTGGCAAAATTGTACTGATAAAAAAATGGTTCAAACGATGTCAAAAAAATTTGAATTTTTTTTGAAGTTTTTTGACACATTAGAGATATCTCTACTAATATAATGCGAGTTGGTGGTATGGTATGTTCTTCACTTCACTCCACTCCACACGTGTTAGCCATGCCGTGAGCACTCCCTCTCTCCAGCGTTTGTCTCCAAACCACTGGCGCAAAACTCTCCACGCCCCCACTTCTCCGCCGCCCCTCAAACCCTAAACCCATGGCGGCTCCTTGCGTTCTCCTCTCCGCCCCACTTCTCCACGCGCCCTTGCGATCCACGCTTCCGCCCCCTCAAACCCTAAACCCAGCAGGCGGCCGAGACCCAGACCCCTGCGGCGGCGAGATCCACTCCGCGATGTCGGCTGGCTCTCTCATGCCCCTCAAACCCCAAACCCCACACGCGGCAGCCGGATCGCCCCAATCTCCGGCCATGCGCAGCACCAGGTTAGCTAGGTGCTTCTCGACGGCGACCTCGTCATTGCCGGGACTCGTCGCCAACTGGAGCAACCGCCGCCAAGGAGAATCTGGGAAGCTTATGTTCGACCATTATACTTCGCAGCTCCGCCCACTACACGTTCGACGAAATTCCCCATGAGTCCACTAAGGTTCGCTCCCATCTCCTTCGATTCCCAGTCCCCCACTTCATTTCCTTCTCGAAATCCGCAAGATCGAGAGATCTCACTGAATCCGGCTTCGCCGCCCCCCCTTGGTGGATCTCGGAGTTGAGTCGTGTTGATGGTTCTTGGGATCCGGAGGACGAGTTCTTGGCGATAAGCGGTGGCGTCGGGCTCCACCCGCGGAGATCGCCATGGGAGGTCTTGTGGTCGTGGCCGGTCTCCGTGGCTTGGTGCTCTTCTCGCAGCTCGCCGTGCATATGGTGCCCGCCTCTTCCCTCCGTCTCCCTCCTCGCCATGCTCCCCATCGCAGTCGATCTGGCTCGCTTTGCTTTCTGTCTCTCTTTTAGCGCAATTTTGATCTTGCTTTGGTTGCGTGTTGTGAGCTTGGTGTATCTGGCGTTGTTGTTGTGGTGGGCGGAGTTCGAGAAGGTTCATCGGGGTGGCGGCGTCGGCGTCATTGTTCGTCTTGTTCAACATCCTCTTCTTGTGGGGTGTCTACGTATGCTTCATCCGGACAGGTGAAATCTTGGCGCATTGCATCGGTTGGACTTTGCAGATTGTTAGAAATTGCATAGTATGTCGCTGCAATGTGGTAGTGTGATTTTTGATTATAAGGTTAGCATTCTTGTATGTCACACATTGGTAGGATGTCATTGGGATGTTGTTTGTTGCTATAGATTAATGCTATTTTTGTGGCATCGCATTCATTTTGGTGAAGCTGAGGACCGTTCCTGATGCTTGCATTGCTAGAGCTTAGTTAGATTAAATGCAATCATGCATGCCATTAGTATATCACTTGTATTGTAGATGAGGTGCCATAAATGGTTACGGTATGCGGTGTGTAGCTTATACGCTTTAATGCTTCGATTATGCATAATTTGCTAATGCCATTTGGGAGTAGGACATTATAGGTTAATGAGTGTATCTAGCTTGTTATAGTTTTGTAATTAGTCTTATGTTTTGCAGACACATCTTCTCGCTAGAGCAGGCTAATTAATCTTGAGTGTGCATCGCTTCTATGGGGACTTCTGAGTTAGCTCTTCTTCTTGAACATGTCTTTTCACAATGCACTTAAGTGAGTCTAAGCTAGAAGTAGTCACTTTACATTATTGTTGTGCAAATCCTAAGCTTAAGAATGTATGTTATTAGCATACCACCATATTTGGGATGGAGGGTTTAGTTTGAATTTCTTATTGCAGGATTTTTTCGGTGATCCGGCATTGTTGCATATGAATCTTCATTTTTAGAAGAAGTGGTCTGCAAGGATTTCTTGGATGCTATATGCCCGAGTGAGGTGTCGAGGAAGTAGAGTTTTAAATAGAGTAGTTTTATTAAGTAGCTAACTGAAATTAGAGTTGTTGCATTAACATGTCAACACCTTTTGTACTTTTTTCAGAGAAACTTCCATCGCTCTCAAGGGTCGAACCTTGTAAGTCTTTGCAAAGCAAGTGTTAGGGGTTATGACCACCATTGCCCAACATTTGGTAACCGATAGGTACTATATTTTTTTTTGAGGAGAACAGATGTCGGGAAGCGATTATGAATGAACTTACGCCAAAGGGCTTGGGCATGCTAAGCAGTCATTCCTTCACACTGTGCTTATTTTGAGTTTCAACTGAGACATGATTCAAATGCAAGGTTGCAAATAGCGGCGATATGGCATTATATCATCAAAATTAGGCCCGCCCTAAAATTTCATCAAGATATCGCGGTGGCAATTTTTGGCGATTTATCATTTTATTGGCCCAACCTACTAGGCCACTAAGGCCCAATAGCAATATACCACTATATAAGGTTCACTTCTCCTTGTGACCTTAGCCTTTGGTTGAGTTATTAAGGTGTGTAGGTGGTGATGGACCATTGTGGGATTTCTGTATGAAGATTTGATGGATGCCAAAGAAGAAATTGTTCGAGATTTAATCACAAAGAAACTAAGTATGTGTTGTTTGGCAAATAATTGATTATAGGTGGGGGACAAGTTGGAAAGCCCATTGCATATGGCTGGCCATTACCCAAACCCCTACTACTACTACTACTCAAATAGGTTGGATCCTGGGAGATTCCTGGATGTCCTGCTTATATTCTGAAGTACTTTCATCTGTCAGCATTCAAATAGGTTGCATATCGTTATCTGTACCCATCAGTGGTATTTTACTGTTGTGTTAAAATATGAATATCAACATGATAATTACAATTTTGTTTTCAGGTACAACATGTGTTGGCTCCAGAAGCATCTGACCCTCAACATTCAACTGCAGGCTGGATATTAGCAAGTGTAATTCTAACCAACTTGCAATTCTCCAAGGTTGACTCACCTTTCGCTTACTATGTAATTAACTTATTTGGCTTTCAGAATTTGTAGTCATGTTTTGTTATTGCCAATTCAAACTTTTGCAGGTTTTAGGAAAGAATTACATGACGCTCTAAGTGAGCTTAAGCAGAAAAGGGGCTGGGGTATTTTTATTGACTCGTGCTTTGTACACTGCCAGTCGATGAACTCGTTGACTTGGCACTCTCCATCTTCTCCTAGAGTCAACAATAAGGTAACACTTTTGTCTTGAAGAAAAGCAAAGAAAAGAAAAAAATGTTGACTACACTACAAGAAGCATTACATTTTATGTCAATTTGACAAATTACAGGTTAACCTCTGTTGAATTGGCCTTTGCAAATTTATGGTAACCATCAGCTATCTTAATATTTTTACATTTAAGCCGATTAGATATTGGCGATCCGGGTTTAAATTATTGGAGGAACTAGAAAAAGTTTGCTGTCGGTGACTAGATAAGGAGAGTCTATAAGCAGTTTGAGAGTACTGCAATCTATAAAAGAATACAATCCTCTTCATATGTACATGAGTACATTGGCCCATACCCCCAAAGGAATATTCAATGCAGTCTCACGGGACGTTCCCCTTATATGTTCAATTGTTCATATGTTGGATAGCATGTCTCCATTACGTCACATAGAACACTTGCGACAACAGTTATGAATGTGAAGATGCAAAAATTTCGGTTCATTTTGCAATATTATGGTTGCCATGCTAACTTTATTATTTCGGTGAATAGACCATCGCGAAGCGATTGGAGACCGGTTCTTTGACAGAGAGAAGTGAAAGAGATAGATTGCGAATATCCACGCAACCCGACGTGCTACAACTTGGTTTTTGCTAAGCCTTACAAGGCATGAAGTTACGATCGATCTTTTTCATTTGTAGTGTTGTTGTAAAATTAGCAAATTATGCATGAATTACCCAGTAAATGTTTTCTTTTCTTTTCTTTTCTTTTTTTGCAAGGACCTGTAAATCATATTTGTTTTAAGAATATATCTAGAATTGTAAGCTATTCAGAATTATCCAAGAAATTAATACTCACAATGAGAAGCATTATGTTACTTTCGCAACTTAACTGATATGTAACAGAGACCCGAACCCCGGTGTTCTCCCAAGGACTCATCATTTTCGTTAAGAGGGACGCGCACCCAGACGAAAGAGAGCGAAGCTGCGAAAGGGACGACATATCAACGACATGAATTGCATTCTACCATACCAGACGGATCGAGATGCTAACGACATCGAGAGGTGCTTACCAATGTAATCTCTACTATATAAAATAAGAGTTTCTTCATGTGTTATTTTATTAAAATTACTGATCTTTGCTATTGCTCTTTAATTATCCACCTTTGTCATTGTTCTTTAATTACCTACCTTTATCACTGATAGTGCTATTTGCAAATAAATTTTTTATCGTAAATTGAGTTTCAATCATTGTACATTCAGATTGAACAGTATTATTCAGATAAGATTAGTGCTTTTTGCAAATAAATTTTGTCACAAATTGAGTTTTCGTTGCAACGCACG
The DNA here is from genome assembly GCA_036346375.1 of Guadua angustifolia. Classification (NCBI taxonomy): domain Eukaryota; kingdom Viridiplantae; phylum Streptophyta; class Magnoliopsida; order Poales; family Poaceae; genus Guadua; species Guadua angustifolia. The sequence continues at coordinate 2,125,659 of CM070504.1, read as the reverse complement.
GGCATATGACTAGTTATAATAAAATTTTTAGGTGATTATCAGGTCTGTGTAATTTTTAAAAATTCAAACATTGGTACTATCCAGATGAAACGTTGACCGGCAAGTTTGAACAGGATGAAAAATGGTACAAACGATGTTAGAATTTTTTTTAAAAAAAATTGCATGATTACGATGAATCACTAATATTTTCATAAATTTTTTTTATTGTTATAAATACTTAATAATTTTTAAAAATTCAGGCAGTACTACTATCCTGATAAAAGCCTTACCGGCAAATTTGAACAGAATGAAAAATAGTCCAAACCATGTTGGAAAATTTTGGAAATTTTTGTGTAAGGTCCTGATGTATCGCTAATATTTTTATAAAAGTTTCATATGATTATCATACTTGAAGATGTTCCAAAAATTCTGACAGTGTTACGTCCTGATAAAAGTTTGATAATCAATATATAGATTTGCTTTAGCAATAAAACAAGGTTTAAAATTTGTAAAAATTTTACATAATAGTGATAAGGAAGTGTTTAAGATCTCATAAAAATTTTGAATCATGATCACACTCTAGTGAATTTATAAAATTCTTACAAGGCGCAGTAGCATTTATGTTCTTTCTCTTTTGGTTTTTGCAATATAGTATAACAAATGAAGTTCAATGGTTTTATATATTTGATTGACCAAATAAAAAGTGTTGAAATTTTTTAAAAATTTTATAAAATGGTACTGAGGCAATTCTTAATCTGACATAAAAATTTTAGATCATAATCACACTCGACAAAATTTAGAAAAATCTAACAAGTTTACTGTCCCAATTATGTCTATTCTTTTTTTTTATTTTTTAAAGATAAAAATTGAAGTTCAATTATTTTGAAAATTTTTATGTATGATCCTGCACTTCTAAATATGGTATCATAAATTTTTTAGATCATTATCAAGCTTGTACAATTTTATAAAAATGTGACAGTGTTTCTACCTAAATTTTAAAATGTCTCAAAAATTTAGTTTTTCAATAAATTTTTATGAAAGATGACTTTCTCAAGGGTTATTAGAATAATTCCAGTCAAATCTGGCCCTAAAACATCAAAATCCGATTTCAAAACCTACCGAAATTACTGTAGTAAATTCAAAATTTTTCAAAATTTTCGATTCGACCGGTATTTCAAATATCGTCCTATCTCAAAATCCAAAATTTCACCGAAAATTCATCGAATTTTTTTTCATGATTATGATGAATCAATAATATTTCCATAAAATTTTTTTATTGTTATCAATACTCAAGAATTTTTAAAAATTTAGACAGTGTTACTATCCTGATAAAAGCCTTACCGGCAAATTTGAACAGAATGAAAAATAGTCCAAACCATGTTGGAAAAATTTGGAATTTTTTTTGTAAGGTCCTGATGTATCACTAATATTTTTATAAAAGTTTCATATGATTATCATACTTGAAGATGTTCTAAAAATTCTGACAGTGCTACGTCCTGATAAAAGTTTGATAATCAATACATAGATTTGCTTTAGCAATAAAACAAGGTTTAAAATTTGTAAAATTTTTACATAAGATTGATAAGGAAGTGTTTAAGATATCATAAAAATTTTGAATCATGATCACACTCTAGTGAATTTATAAAATTCTTACAAGGCACAGTAGCATTTATGTTCTTTCTCTTTTGGTTTTTGCAATATAGTATAACAAATGAAGTTCAATGGTTTTATATATTTGATTGTTGTTTACCGTCCCAATTATGTCTATTCTTTTTTTTTAAAGATAAAAATTGAAGTTCAATTATTTTGAAAATTTTTATGTATGATCTTGCACTTCTAAATATGGTACCATAAATTTTTTAGATCATTATCAAGCTTGTACAATTTTATAAAAATTTGACAATGTTTCTACCTAAATTTTAAAATGTCTCAAAAATTTAGTTTTTCAATAATTTTTTGTGGAAGATGACTTTCTTAAGGGTTATTAGAATAATTCTGGTCAAATCCGGCCCTAAAACATCAAAATCCGATTTCAAAACCTACCGAAATTACTGTAGTAAATTCAAAATTTTTAAAAAATTTCGATTCGACCAGTACTTCAAATTTCACCCTATCTCAAAATCCAAAATTTCACCGAAAATTCATCGAAATTTTTTACCCTGGCGTAGCACTCTCATCAAAAGGGCCTGCCCGTGGTGCATGTTCATACCCTTCAGTGAGTGTCAATGCGGTACCGTTCACATGGCACTATTGCAGTCTTTTCTGTGCATATATAGCCCACACTAGCCCAGCTAATTGTACTTTTGGTTGGAATAAAACCATGGCTCCATAATTGCGCTGCGTCAGCTTTTCAGAGGCTGACAGTGATCATTGCCTCTCAAATCTAATCTTGATGTGAGATTATATTACACATCAATCATGCATGCGCGCTCACGCTTTTCCTATCCGATATCTCCCCGTAACCGAAGAGGAGGTTGCGTCTCTGAACGACGTCGTTGTCTCGTGAGACGATCGAATTCCACTGGAAGGAACGTTGCTGTTTTGGGTTTCTGTTAGATGAGCCCGGCCGGCCGTGCCGAGCGAGCGAGTCGCTGTCGGGACAGCAGAGCGTGCACGCCATTTGCTCTCCAGCTAAGAAAGGAGCTGTGCGCCTGTGCGGAAGGAGCCGCACGCGTGAACGAACCAACGACATTCGCGTTCATTCGTCGTTGGACGTATCAAACCACCCAAAATCCAACGAACGCTTGGTTCATTCATCAGGTGAGCGCGCACTGGCGTTGCTTGCCAAATGCCGGTGGAGACTGGAGAAGCCGAGAACTCGATCCTAAGACTATCTCCAGTAATTTCGCTTTATTCCCTTCTTTTCCCTCATTCCCTTCCCCCGTATTAATTCCCTTCATTCCTATTATCTCCAGCAACATCCCCTCGAAGGGTTTTGTATAGAGATTGAAGAGAGAATCTCTTTCTGAACAGATTCTCTCTCCAAATCCCTTCCGAAAGGAACCGTGAAGGGAATTCGTTGGAGTGTTTAGGATCTGTTTGCGAAGAGATTTGGAGATTGAAAGGATACCGCTGGAGATAGTCTAACCACCTGGTCATACTCTGACAAGGGTCTAATCTAACCTCATGCGCATAGAATCTAGGTTTTATAGGATTATTTTCGCGCAATGTGAGATTGCTTCTCGGTCCGACGTCTATAGAATGGAAGTTGTAAGCTGTTGATTTCTGATCTAATGACTGCGTAACAAAGGCACGGCAGTGTAGCACACTGACTTTTGTTAGTAATGGCAGGCAGCTTGTTAGATAATGGAAGAATATATTAACCTACCTAACTGAATCCCGGCAGATCGGATGAGCAGTGCAGACTGGCATGAGAAGAATCTATCCGCGAGCTAAACACAAATTAAGGCTGGACCAGGCGACCACCCACAGACTGGCTGTCACCCTTACCTCCTCTGGTCAGGTTCCATGTGGCGCTGCCGCCGTCGGTGGCCGGTCGGTAGGGCCGCGCGGCCCACCGGAAAATCCAATTGCGCCAATCCGACACCCTGGTCCGTTCAAGAGCGTACCATCTCTAGGGACTAGATGCCTACGTAGGTGTAGCATTTGGATAGAGCAGACTAGGAGTACAAATGTACAGTACCATTCGAGTCCATTTCCAAACAGCTCAGATGCTCACGAGAACCCCTCTCAAGTCGCTCTAGACGCAGATCGCGTGAAGCCATGGACGTAGGCTGCGTGTACTATGACGTCTCTCGATGCTTTTATAATTTGTAGTACTAGCTCACAACGGTAGTGGCAGCCACATAGGCATTACAGCTGCGGTTTCAGAGTTGAGACACATCGTTTATCAAGGTTAATCACTCTGAAGATAGGGTGATTTTTTAGCCTATGATTAGAGAGAGAGAGAGAGAGGGGAGGGTCTTGTCCAACGAGAATTATTTGAGGCAGCCGTGCGAACTCACTGGGGCAGTCGAGCAATTCCACAGCCTTTTTGCTTCTATGTTTTCTCTTGTTTTTTCTCTTCTCGATCCTGTCATCCTCCAAGCCGTTTTTTTGGACACTTCCGTCGACCTCTCTCTCCTCTTCAATAACTGTTCGATCTTTTTTAATTGAAGAAACAGTCTGGGGACATTTCTAAAGCACAGCAACTCCAAGCTAGCCGTTGAAAAACGAAATAGTCTTCTCTCCTATCAATTTATAGTAGAAGGAAATAAATCGACAAGGTCAAAACAGTTTTTGCCAGTTTATAGCATGACATGTTACTTCACAAGTAGTCGCATACAAGGAAATTGTGTAGTAGCTGATCGGGCACGTGACCGTAGAGGCTCATCACCTGCTAATTAATCAGCTCTGTCAGTGATCAAGTTTAATATGCACAATCCAGAGCAGCTAAGCTGTGAAGAAATAACTTATCGGAGTCGAAAAGTCTCAGCAACCGGACGAAGTAAATATAAGTACGGTGGATCAAGACAAGGCGAAGCGACAAGAACTGACGCAAATGCTGTGCAGCTGAACACCAGATGCGGTATAGTGGACAAAAGCATTTGCCAGCAGAATAGAGTTCCAAGCACTGCAGCCAACTAATGGTGATCATAAACAAAGGCTTAGATGCAGAGTGAAAGCATGGCGATCCACGCGATCACCACTTTTCTAGCCTCTTCTACCTTGTTTATTGCAAATTTAGACTCCTACCAATGAATTTGCAGTTTTGGCCTAATCCTCGGCTGCGGAAGCGTCAGAAGATGACACGCGTCACCAGCACGGTAGCACCTATTCCGTGCTCTCAGGGCATGAAAGCTACTTCCACGATGGGAAAGAGGGCCAAATGTACAAATACATTTGCGGGAGGCTAAATTTGCAAACCCAAAAAAAAACTCAAGCTTCGAGAGTGCGATGCAGTGGCATGTGATCTCATGTGCAGCAAGCAGCAGTAAGCTACAAGAAGGCATCATCAGTTCTTCCAATGCAGTAAAGGAGGCAGGAATCAGGAATGGACTGGTACAGAGCACTACAGGAGGATGCAGTAGAGTGGACAAAACAAAACCGTGCATGCGTTAGGTGGAGCCCCATTAAAACTATAACTATTAGCTGAGGGCATGTTAGTCAGAACACCACTCTACACTTGTTTTTGTGTAGTTTTAAGTATCAAGTGTCACAGAATGATGCTCGCTTATAATACAATCAAAGAGCAAGGAGAGTTGGTTATGAGATCCAATGAGGGGAAAAGAATGTAATGACAACATGGTTAATAACGGCAAACTCTAATATCGGCAAGGAGAGTTGGTTATGGTATCCATACAAACTCACTCAGGTCTTAGTATCGCGTTGTTCATCATCTATAGCCTTGGTTCTCGCGCTTGCTGAAGCTCCTATCCTCCTTTGAGCTGCATCTGTCTGATGTCTGAGTAGGTACATCCCGTCCGGGCTTCTTATCCTGTATGTATCATTGAAACTCATAATGTGAGTACTAGTGATCAGTGAGTGGAAGACCGAAAGATTGTTAAGGATTCAGACATACATCTCGGAATAGTAACTCATCCATTTCGAGCATGTGAATTACTTGCCCCATTTTAGGCCTCTTATGACCATCAGGATCAACGCAGCGAAGGGCGACAAGAAGCGCCCGCTTCAGTGCTTTGGGGGAAGGCTTCTCGGCCAGCTTGGGGTCCACTACCTGCTCCGCTTTCCTCTCAGCAACCATGGTCTTGAGCCATTCAACCAAGTTCACCTGAAAAAAAATGCATTGCCATGGAAGAATTTAGCTTCAGCAGACCTCCACAGTTCTGAAAAGGAAATTATTAAAAAATGGCAAAAATGCTAACCTCTCCAGGTGCCCTAGTGTAATCTACAGGAGATCTACCAGTGATAATCTCCATTATAAGTACACCAAAGCTATAAACATCGCTCCTCTCGTTTAACATTCCGGTGCTGGCGTATTCAGGTGCTACGTAGCTGCAACATAACCAATGTTCAGTCATGACAAGATCTAACTTCAGTACAGTAGATTGAGCAGCATTGTGTACGGAAGGACTGTCAACACTAACCCGAAGGTTCCCATAACACGGGTAGTAACATAGCTTCTCTCTGAGCACAATAGCTTTGCAAGCCCAAAATCTGACACTTTAGCTTTCCATTGCTGGTCAAGGAGAATATTGCTAGATTTGATGTCACGGTGGACAACCTTCGGTTCCAGCCCCTCATGAAGATAGGCCAGCCTGAGGGGCAGCAGTTGGGTGTCAGTGTTCAGACATTTCACTATCATATATCCATCTTTGAAAACAAAAGTTGATGTTGATAAAGCGAACCACTAACAATATTGCTTCCAGGCAAGAATATAGTAGTTAGAGTGCTTGCTAATGCACATGATGCTTGAGTTTAGATTTTGACTGGTAAACAGAATCTCAGTGTTCTAATCTAAAACATACGCAAGGTAAGTATTTACAGGCAGTACATTACATTGCTAGGGAGGGACAACAATCTCAAACTGGGTGCTTTGATTATAATAAAGCAAGCTGGCAACAGGAAAGCAAAGAGAAGGAAGCATGCAAGATAAGCACATGCAATGTCCAAGAAATTCCACACCTTCTCTTTCGTCCTGTTTAAATGGATGAGAAATTCGAATTATTTTCAGAAGCAGATTCAAATTATGTACCAATGAAAAAAACCAAGATTTTTTACATATCTGCTAAACATGGGTTACAATCAGCTGTCTCTTCCATCAACTTCTTAGAAGGGAATATGCCCATTCCAAGGAATAGGACCTAACAAACTTGTGAGGAACCTGAATTCCATTGGCAACCAATCTCACCAGAGTTAGGTTACATTATCCAAACCAAGACGCGTCACATAACAAAACAGACCTAACCATGCGGTCCATGCCAGCTAGCGCCTACGTCTTCTAAAATCTGAATGGTTATGACTTATATTTGTTCATGATGTTCTTAAATCCTGTCACACAGTAGACCATTCAGTATGTCACAGTGAAGAAACATTACCCTTTAGCAGTTCCAAGAATTATGTTCATCCTGATATCCCAGGTCAGTGGGCTCACTTCACCAACATCACCATGAAGCCATCGATCAAGATTACCATTGTCTACATACTCATATACAAGCATCCTGTCCAACCATTAATTAGAAACAAACATGACAAGAGAACTTGGGAAGTAATTAACCAACTGATGAAAAGATTGCACACTGTACCTATAAGCACCCTCTACGCAGTAGCCGAGCAACCTAACCAGATTCTTGTGCCGAACACGACCGATCGCTTCGACCTCCACCTTGAACTCCTTCTCAGCCTGGCCCCTGGTAAAGCAGGACAAAAAAAAAGGTGGAAAAAACAATGAGATGATAAATGAGGCATAGCAATCCAGTCCTAGAAAGATGTGCAGGATTTAAATTGCGTCGCAGAAGTCGAGAAGAATCGAATGGAGGTGCGCGCACAGAAAGAAAGAGAGTAAATGAATACAACAATTTGAAACGTCTTGAGCCCCACAAACCAACCGTTCATCAGCAAAGCACCGTTTCATGAATAAACTGAAACAAACTGCAGCTCTAAGCCCAAAATCTGAACAAAAAACACGGTGAAGGAAGAACTTTCTTCAATTGGAAATCCACAATCGAAGTCAATTCACTACCTCATCCAACAAGCTTGCACAATTTATTATCACTAGACCTTATCATAGATTTCCATCTCATCCAACCATGCATTTCGGCCAAACAAGAAGAAACATCATTTTTTTCCCTTAAAATTCAATCAAGCAACAGGAGAAAACAAAACACAGACTCTCGAACCCGTCATTAATTTAGAATAGGAAAAAAGAAAAAAATGGGTCTTTTCTCATTTTAAATCCAATTAAGGGCTTTCCTAACCTCAACCACGCACCTAAGGGGAAAACGAACTTACAAGAATGAAAAGGTTGGAGATTTCCTAGACAATCCTTCAAATCGAACAGCAAAAACAAGCAAAAGAAAGGCAGGAAGTTTCCACAAAAGGAGACACAAGATTACCTATTATTGAGCAGGTTCTTGACGGCAATCATGGTGGAATCCTGCAACGTGCCCCTGTAAACAATCCCATAGCCGCCCTCCCCGATCACATTCTCTTCGGCGAGCCCGTCCGTGGCCTCCTCGAGCTCCCGGAGCGTGAACCAGTGGCCCCACCCGAGGTGCGACACTTCCGGCCCCGCCGCGGCGCTCCCAGTGCTCCTTGGCGTGACCCCGTCCCGCTCGCTACCGCCGCTTGTCGTGGCCGACATGCCGCTGACCGCCGTCGAACGCGTGGATCCCGCCGCTACAACCGGCGGCTGCACCTCTGCTGCTGCTGCTGCTCGGCTTTGGCCAGCTGCACCGCGGGTTGTGCCGCCGGAGGCGGCGACATCTGCTGCTGCTGCTGTTGCCGGCGAACGATTTCTTGGATGTCCTTGGGCGTTGTGGGCCGCTGCAGGTGCTGCTTGAGGAGCTTGCCGTCGGCGGGGTAGAGGTTGGCCCCGAGGTCGTCGCGCCGGCGGCGTCGGCGAGAGAGGCATAGAAAGAGAAGGACGAGCACGAGCACGATGGCGGCGCCCACCGCGATGCCGATGAGCACCCAGAGGCGGAGCCCGAACACCGCCGTCCGCTGCGACAGCCATGCGTTGAGGTACCCCGCGCTCCACACCGACGGCGGCGCGCCCTGCTGGTGCCGCGACGAGTGCTGCTGCCGCGGCGGCGCCTCCGCCAGCAGCCTCCTCTGTGCCGCCATCGCCACGGAAGCTGATGAAACAGAGCCCTTTCTTTCGCTTTGGATTCTTTGGCATGCGACTTAAAAGTCTTGAAGTCGAAGAGAGAGAGACCGACGAGAGAGAGGGGAGACGGGGGAGGGTTTCGGGGAGAATTTTGATGGTGCGGGTAGCGTTTTTGTACACTGGTTAGCGTGGATTGCTTTATTGGGGCTCTCCTTTATGACAGGTGGGGATCCGTCTGCCACGTGGACCCAGTGACTGTGAGATGAGAGGGAAGTGCCGACGGAGGTAATCGGATATGTGTGTGCGCCACTGAAATTTAATCTTTTCAAAAGGATACGTGAAAGCGCCCCATCCATTTGATGGATTTGCCCGTTTATATGTTCAACTTTTTGTTAAAGAGAAAATCTTTCATATGTCATTGCAAAGTTCCCACTTCAGTGATCTGTTATCGCAAACATGACTCTCTCTTACATACTACTGTATCGCAAACATGACTCTCTCTTACATACTTCAGTGATCTGTTATCGCAAACATGATTCTCTCATGAATGAACTCAAAGCAGCCGTGAAGCTTTCTCAGCTCCGCCAACTAAAACATTGTCGACCAAAACACCACTGTCACCCTGGCTTCCTCACCAACCTCGCTGGCTCCGCCATGCTCGCCAGTGACTTCGCATGACCGGCCCCAGTTCCCCCTCCCTTGGTTCCTCCTGCTCCACTCATGGCGCCACCTGAGAGAAACCGAGGGAGAGAGATGCGATTGCCAAGGGAGAAAAGCCAAATGAGAGAACATGCCATTTTTAAGGAGAGCTTGAGCGAATAAAGCATTGTCACTGAGGGAAAGAGGTGCCATCGATGGGAGCGAGTCATTCACCATGGTACTAAGCTTGAAAGCCAATTTTTTCCCCAAGTTTTGTCCCCATTTGAATGAAATTAGAAATCATCACTTTTTAGCCCTATGACAATTTTTTTAAAAAATTTGGCCTCCTTGTAAACGCAATTGCAAAAATGACCTCACCCCTAACCGCAGAAGCGTTGGATGTATCACCTTCCACGCTCCAGCACCGCGGAAGCACCTACCACGCTGTGGGAACATGGTAGCTTTGGTGGCTTGCCGCGATACCACAACGCGGTAGGCGCTTCTGCGGTGCAAGAGCACGAAAGGTGATATGTGTCACCTTCTGGCTATTCTGCGGTCAAGGATGACGTTATTTTTGCAATTGTATTCACAAGGGGGCCAAATTTACAAAAAAAAATACACACGAGGCTAGAAAAGTGATGAATTCACAAAATTACATATCCGATCCCTTCTCAAGTATGACAGACACCTACCGTGCTCCTATACCACAATAGCTACCACAGGTGACATGTGTCATCTCCTGATCCTTCCATGGTCGAGAAGGGAATAGAATTGCAATTTTCGTTCAGATGGAGGCCAAACTTGCAAAAAAGTTAGGCAAGGGGCAAAAAACAAAAAAACTCACGGGCTTAAGTCGACCCTCGTAGCCTACAGGATTAGTAGGAGCAACCCCCTTACCCCCCCTTAGCAGCGTTGTTGCCTCCTGCTCCACCATGAAGACATGGCATCGGTGTGAGAACTTGGCGATGCATGCACGTGCGAAATGCTCCCCCGCATACTCCCCCCGACTCCTTGCTCTAAGCCCTCACCAACAATGATCGATGACAAGGGGGCGACGAAGGTGCATCACGCTTCCCAATCAACCACAAAGGAAGGGGAGGAGTGTTAGCAACAAGGAGATAGAAGGGTAAATAGGGGGATGAAGAAAGAGAGAGGGCGAGGAGGGTGGGGGAAGAAGATGGAATAACCATGGCAGATGAGATTTGGAGGATAAGAGGGAGAGAAGGGGAAAGGTATAGAGGATGGGGAGAGTGGAGGAAGAAAATGAAGGTACTATGGGTATTTTGGAAAAAGGTTAATGGAAAAAAACTAACAGAGTTGATGGCAGTGACATAAAAGGGCATGGTTCGATTTTGTAAAGGCATATAGTGAAATGTCACTTTGAAATAGAGTGATTCGGAACTTTGCAATGGCATATAAAATTTTGGATACCATTAACCTCAAACTAAAAAAATTTAAGGACACCTCTTAGAGTACCATGTGTCATCTTCTCCATCCACCTCCACACTTCCCTATTTCTTCTTCCCTACTCACTTCCACCATCTCCCACCCTCCCTCTCCAACAAAATTTTCAAATTAGTTAATTTTAATATTGAAAATTTTAAAAAGTAAGTTTCAACTTGAAACAAATCCAACTTAAAATTTTCAACTCAAAAAATTTTAAATCGGAAAGTTTTGACCCAAAAAATCTTAAAACAAAAAAAATTAGAATGTTTCAAATTAGAAACTTTCAACTCAGAAAGTTTCAACTCAAACAATTCTAAATAAAAAATTTTCAAATTAAAAGTTCCAACTCAAAAAATTTTAAATAAAAAAGTTGCAATTATGAAAACTTTCAATTAAAAATGCTTTCATTCAAAAAGTTTTGATTCAAAGAACATTTGGTTTAAAAACTTTTGAAAATAATTTAAAAAATACTTCTTATTCAAAAACTTGGGGGAATTTGAAAACAAAATTATTCTGAGTTTGAGAGAAAGGGAATCAGGGATGAAGAGGATGTCACCAAGTGTCACAACAAGAAAGCCTTTGATGGAAAGGGAAGTGAAAAAAAGGAAGGAGGTACTATCACTTATTACAACGAGAGGGCATACGCCCTTAAGTTAGCAATTCCCTAAAAGTTTTTCCTTTTGTTAAAGGTAGCTCTCATACAATACTTTCGTAACATTTTTGTAGTTGTCAAAATCTTTTCTTCTGTAAACCAAGAGTGTGCTTTATGAAAATAGAGGGTGTGTTAGTGATTTTATTGCCAAGATTACTCTGCTAAAATGCCCTTAGAAGTGTGTCACATGTCAAAATACCCTAGCAAATTATCTATGATTGATTCTACATGTTATACCCAGCTTACATAAATATGATAACAACATATGGAAATGATCCCGAGTCTTGAACTAGAAATATAACTCCACGAATTAGATTTGGGTATTTCTACAAACAATTTAAAGAGGCAACTCTGAAATATCTCAAAATGATTAAGCAGGGCCATATCTTAATCATGTGCAGAATGTGCAATTGCACAAGGCCCAACCATGGCTCCCCATTTGGTCAACTAGCTGAAGTTAATTAGTGTGTAACATAGGTCCTGTTTAGGGTTTTAAGCCAGCTTCAGCTTCCAAAAAGCTAGTAAGCCCCCTAAAACAATTTAGCTTTTAAGCGGCTTTAGACATAAAATAGAAACCATATATAACTAGCAAAAACCAAAAGCTGAAAGTTGGAGTGAACCTGTTTTTATAGCTTATTGCTGAGGAAAATTAGTTGATTGTTAATGGTCTTTTATAAAAAATATGTACTAATTTTCAATCTAGAAAGCTAAAATACAATTTTTTAAAAGCTACAGCTACCTCAAATAGACCCATAATTTGCTCGCCATGAAAAAAATCTAATTAAACTTTGAGCTACACACTAGCCGGTTATTGTTCCATGCTATTTTTCTTTTCTTGTTTGGTTCTTTGAGAAATTGGCAATCTAAATAATAATCCTCTATATCTAAATAAATTTTCTATAGCTAAAAGCCTGAAACATAGCATTGAATATGTTCCACCCAAATATGTTTATTTTGGCGACAATTAGACTACGCAAAAAGACATCTCTTGATTACTTTTTAATTCATCCTTGTATAAAATACTTCTACAAGCTGTTTCTTTTTAATATTCTTTATGGCCTAAATTTAGTTTTACCACAGGGCCTCCACATTTTTTTTGTAAAACTGCCCCCATGTGCAAATGAGTTTGCAAAACTAAACTCGTCCGACTAAGGAAGCAATGGTAGACGACACGTGTCACCTGTCGTGCTCCTATGTCGCAATGCCACCCCAGTAAGGTGGGCCTACCGTGGCAGAAGAGCCGTCATATACGCCAAACTCGATAGCAGGTGTTGCAGACCAGTGGCTCAATAAGTCACTGCCGAGCACCGGTTCCTTGGCAGGCTAACACATGAGTAATTAAGCAAAAAAATTAATTAAGTAATTGACTAATTAAGCGATTAATTAATTGATGCCGATAGGCTAGTGGCCCCATCTGTTGTGCTACGAGCGTCCTATCAAGGTACGAAGGTACGTCAGGTGATCCATGTTGTCTGCTACTACTTCTGTGATCGGAAATAATGCTAGTTTCATAAATTCTTCTGTACAGATTCTATATTTAAAATAAATATGTTGGGACAAAACAAAACCCAAAGAACTCGTGATTAAGCATGTACAGAAACAATCGTGCGTAAGAAGAAAGTATCGCCCAGCCTAGCTAATGGTTCACCTCCTCTCCTTGTGCCAGGAGGACCAGCACGCCTTTCGTTGCTTGCCGGGTCCCTCCCTAGTGAATTTGGATTTTGGGGAAGGGTTCGATGACGTGTGCTTCCAAGATTTGAATGGGCTGTCAGAACCCATGACAGCTCGGCGGCACGGGTAAAGTGACCGCGTACGCCAAGCAGCCAAGCGCCCGCTTTCATACGACTGTTATCTATTTATATTTTTTTCTATAACTGCACTAATCCACGGCACGGCTATGAGACGCCGCTTTCATCCACAGCCCATTTGCTGCACAGCACCGAGAGCTTGATAATTGTAGAGATGATTTTTTGTGTCATCTAAAATAAAATTAAAACAACTTCCATAATATATGATATTTTAATATCATTTCTATGAGATCCTATAATCTTTTAATTATAATATAAAAACATGTATTATAGGCAATAACTTATACAATGATGATTTATGCTTTCTTTATGATTGTCTCTTTTCTTTATATCAGGACATAAATCTTATATGACAAAACCCATAAATAATTAGCATCATACTATTGTACATGTCATTAACGGTAGTGTTGTGGACGTAAGGTAAGGCTCGATTTGCCATTCACACAATAATCATGACGTTCAAACTACACACACCAAAGGGTACACGAAGATCTAGTGCCGTATCTAGTATCCACTGTACAGACGCAGATAGAGAGAGAACTAAAGATTCCAGTACTGCAGCACACTGATCACGTCTGGTCAGCCGAAGCATCTGCTCTGATCACGCCCGTTAATCGAAGAGCTCTTTTAAATTACGCTAAATTCAATATAAATCATTTATTTTTTTATATAATAGATTAGTTTAGTTAGAATTTACTTATAATTTCTATGATGATATAGTAATAGCAATATTTTTAACAAATCAACGGTTAGGTTATATTTTTACAACTCACTATATATTATTGGTATAACGCACTAACATTTCTCTAGTCGAGTGGCTGAGGTACAGCTCCAGCCGTGCACGTGGTAGCTGAAGCACGGCGACGTTTTTGTCACCGTCCGACGTTTGAAGCCGCTCACGAGCGTAATTGCTGAGCTTTCCCACGGAGGACAGGACTCACCTCACCGCCAGCAAGTAAAGGTCGGCCGGACGCGGTCGCTCCGCACGCCGCGTTCGGTTGATTTTGGCGCTGCGGCAGCCACGAAACGCATGCAGAAAACGAGAGCTTGAGGAGGGTGGCCGGCATCGTGTTGCCACAGCCCAGCCGGGCGCCCATGTGCTGCACCGCACCGCACCGCATCGATCGTCGCATATCGGCCTGGTCGCGCCTTCTACCTACGATACACGTATTTTCAATTTTCAACTTTCAACGACCAAAACGCTAGTGCTGTCCGGTTTTTTTTTTCTCCCTTTGTTGGCACTTTACTATCCGAGAACACGACCTCAATAAAGGGCGTGCAGTCCTTTCTCTCGAAAAATATAAAAATAAAAGCGTGCATTCCTCCATTGGAACATCGAGTCGGACGACCAAAAGACTTGTTTGGACTGGAAAAGAGGAGAAACCAAAGCAGATGTGGCGAGAACAACTTTACTTGCTACCGCAGTCACCAACCGAAGAAAAGACGAGAAAAATTTACAGAAACAGACGGTGCCTGTTACACTCAAGGCACAGACAGGGTTGCGCTCACGAAGGAGCTTTCCCGGTTTCTACCATGGTTTCCCCTCGGCAGGAAGACACTTTCTTTCTCGCTATCCAAAACCAAAGCTGCTGTACTTACTCAAGTTACCCGAAGGTCAGACGTCCTTACGGTCAAGTGATCGGAGAACATATGAGGTAATGAGAACAAAGTCTCAAGTCGTAGCGAAGGTTAAAGGAGCTTGCTTAAAGTTTGCTGCCATGGCATCGGGGGACAGGGTACTTTATTATCAATGGATATTTCGGTTTTCAGGCAACAGAAATTATTCCTTACGGGTGAAAGGAACAAGCAGCAAAGAATCACTTCACAACAAAGAAGAGTTCGACTAGGTTTAGAGACGAAGGAATTAATCATTTAGGCCAGATTGGTACACCGGAATGTTATCCCGATTTCTTCGGAAATTAAACTGTTTACCACGAAATTCCTTCTAATAGTTACTTGCTTTGGAATCAAAGCCACAGATGGCAGAAAGTTAGGAGATGTACCTGTTATGCCAACTTACAAAAGGAAGCAGAATATGGTATAGTTGATTTGTGTGACACCGCTGCGAACAATGTTTCTATCAGTTGTTGTTAAACACATATACTTGGAAGTTGGGAATGCATTAACTTGATACTGAAACTACGGGTAATCATGTCCTTCCTGTCGTTGAACAACAGGCAACAGTATTATTACACATGGTACAAGCCTACGAGTCATGGTGAAATTTACATTGATGCCCAGCTCGGCCCAGGGAGACGTCTGCACAAGGCAGTATAATTCCAACAGTAAGGTACACGTACACATTCCACTCCGGTATTTTACGGCTAGTCTATGAACAGCAATGACTTCACCACTATACGCTGCATAGTAAGTAAAGTAATTACAGGTTCGGTGCTACAGCATATCTCATATACCGCCAGAAGATGAACGAAGCAACTCGATTGCCATGTTATTTTAAAATAATATAACCAACTTAAACCTTTGAGTTGTCCTGGGTACACAGAGTGGGTTGACCGAGAACCATGCTAGTTCTGTCAGTACAACAGGACGAAAGAGCATAGTGATCTAGAAGAAGAAACCAACTACACAGGGAAGAACTGAAAATTTGGTTGGAAGAAAAGCGAAATGCTCCCCATCAGAATGCACAAAGATGTCACCATTAGTCACCACTTCTTTGATTGATTGAACTCTGCAACAGCAACATGTTGCTTGGATGAAGACAGATACCAAGCATTATAAATTAAACAGCCCAGTTATGCTGGTTATTGCTTCAGAAAGGCTTCAGAACCATGATGACAGTGTTTTGAAAACTAATCAAATGCAGTCCACGAGGAAAGCAATGGAGCTTTCATAAAAATTACCTGAACAATTTGGACCTCCATCAGATATCCTAGCAAGTACTACTAATCAAGAATGATAATTAATGAAACGGTAGTGTCATCGACGTAACTAAAGATGATCTGTCCGGAGACTTGACCTTATGTTATAGCGTATAGCAAACAAATTTAGGTGCAACAAGTTCAGACCTAACAGTTACCAAAGGCTACAGTGCCTTCAAATTTACTCAATTTTTTTAAAAACCTAAATTTAACAGTCCACTGTCCTAGGCACCTCGAGGTCACCACTGAAAGGATCGGCCGTTGGAGTTATCTTCATACCACCACCGAAGTACTTGGCATTTCCTATGCATAGGGCAGTGGCTTTATGAATGGTTCTCCATTCTCCCCCATTTACCTATTATATGCATTATCAAACAGCAGAGGTGCGTAAATAGAATGAACAAAACAACCTGTAAGGAACTTAGGATACAATTCCCTTCCAAATGAAACCTACGTTAAAGCTCACCTTTATTCTCAGGTCTCGATTATTATGTCCCCAAAAAGCTCTTAGAGCTCCCAAAACATAACATAAGTTGCCAAATCTCTTATACATGGAAGCAAAATAGCCTGCCTTAGCACTCCTGCAGATGTAAAGGAAAAACTTTGTCAAATCATCCACTGAAATTCATGTTTCAAATGGCTGTTTTCCAGAATGCATTAACTTGATACTGAAACTACGGGTAATCATGTCCTTCCTGTCGTTGAACAACAGGCAACAGTATTATTACACATGGTACAAGCCTACGAGTCATGGTGAAATTTACATTGATGCCCAGCTCGGCCCAGGGAGACGTCTGCACAAGGCAGTATAATTCCAACAGTAAGGTACACGTACACATTCCACTCCGGTATTTTACGGCTAGTCTATGAACAGCAATGACTTCACCACTATACGCTGCATAGTAAGTAAAGTAATTACAGGTTCGGTGCTACAGCATATCTCATATACCGCCAGAAGATGAACGAAGCAACTCGATTGCCATGTTATTTTAAAATAATATAACCAACTTAAACCTTTGAGTTGTCCTGGGTACACAGAGTGGGTTGACCGAGAACCATGCTAGTTCTGTCAGTACAACAGGACGAAAGAGCATAGTGATCTAGAAGAAGAAACCAACTACACAGGGAAGAACTGAAAATTTGGTTGGAAGAAAAGCGAAATGCTCCCCATCAGAATGCACAAAGATGTCACCATTAGTCACCACTTCTTTGATTGATTGAACTCTGCAACAGCAACATGTTGCTTGGATGAAGACAGATACCAAGCATTATAAATTAAACAGCCCAGTTATGCTGGTTATTGCTTCAGAAAGGCTTCAGAACCATGATGACAGTGTTTTGAAAACTAATCAAATGCAGTCCACGAGGAAAGCAATGGAGCTTTCATAAAATTACCTGAACAATTTGGACCTCCATCAGATATCCTAGCAAGTACTACTAATCAAGAATGATAATTAATGAAACGGTAGTGTCATCGACGTAACTAAAGATGATCTGTCCGGAGACTTGACCTTATGTTATAGCGTATAGCAAACAAATTTAGGTGCAACAAGTTCAGACCACTGAGAGCAAGTATAATAAGGTTATGTAAGCGGGCTATAGGAGTCGTCATGTCGAGTTTGAGTTGAGTGGAGGAGAGAGGAGGAGAGAGAAGAGAAGAAAGCAAACTAGTAGTAATCAGCTATGTACTTCATGCTCCAATAAGGTTGGTGCGAGAATGAGAGGATGAAGGTAGGCCAGGTATTAATGCTCAGTGTGTATGTATAGCCAACTATTATATGGATGGACTATTAGATTGGCTATAGATAATGGGGACGTATCCACTGCAATCATGATTTTGGTGCAATCACCGTGCAATCCAACTAGGAAAAGTTTCAAAAAATTCTGAAAAAAATTATGGATGTACATCTCATCTTACCCTATCTACATATAAAATTTCATGATCAAATTCATCCTATGCTAAGAGTAATAAAAAAGACAAATTTCTGACGAGAGAGCCTTAACAATGAGTTTTGGGTCCTTTGATACTTGCACCATACAAGAATCTAATGGTAAAAAATAACATATCATCTAATCATTTTATACACCTCTTACTTTGGATAAGTTGACTTGTAGTTTCTTAGTTATTTAGATTCTCTATAACCACTTTCTAGGTTGATAAGCCTCCCTACTCCTCCTCCAAAGCAAATTAGAATCCTACCCCTATTCGAATTCAACTAACTAACATTTCCAAATCCTAAGAGACTATAGGTTTGTTTGTTTTTTGCTTTGGGTTCTGTAAAAGGTGATTCTGGATTATAGTTGTAGAAAAGTTATTCTTCAAAAATTAGAATCCAAAAGAACATATAAAGTGAACGCTAAATTCTAGCGTATATGAATGGGTTGGATTGTAAAATTCGATTTCTAAAATCGAGCTGTTTGTTTTTTATTATATTTTTTAGACCAGAATCCAAAATCAAAAGCAGAAACAAACAGGTCCTATATATGAGTCACCAAATTTAACACGGTAAGGAAAAAAAGTACCAGCTAAATGTCCAGGCGAAGTCTGAGCCAGTTCCAAGTGGAATGAGCTGTGAGAGCAAAACAAGGTGCTTCACTGCTAACAAAATTCCTGTGCATAAAACAAACATTTCATAACACTACTCCAATAGCTGAGGTCTCAAAAATGTAACAGTGCAATCTAATACGGTAGCACAGCTACAAGCTGTGTGTACGCACACCGAGCCATCTGCACATGCAATGCTCCACCAGCAACTCTTGTCACCGCATGCACTTCCAATGTCAATTGCTAGAAACGCTAACAATTTGTACCAAGGCGTACACAAAAATCAAATGTACCCAAAGGTGTACACAAAAATCTGCCGCACGTGAGATTCGCAAAATTTGACCCCCATCCGCGAGGGTATAACTTCTTACATCTACACCGTGGAGCTTATTAATGTGCTCCCTATATCTATTATACTCATCCGAATCAGCAACTAATATGACCGCAGGAGGTGCATGCAACGCCCAACAGTCCACGGCAACCCGTAGGCTTCGTGTTTGCTTCACGATACAAGATGCACTCGTTTGCCCTCCACATTGAATTTGCTGCTTCCTTGCAGCTGCGAAACACAGTGAGAATGGTGAATCAGATATGAACAAAGGCAAAATTACAAACACTGCAGCGATCCATGCATGAATACAACCTGAGACTAGCTTTGCATAGAATATTAACAATGCTTCCCAAGGGATTCGCATGATGACATCAAACCAAGTCTAATCTACACGTTTCAAACCTTTTCCTTAAATTTATAAGCAAGCCTATACTTGTATAGTAGGTACCGCCTAGCTACTCTTTAACAGCAATACAAAAAGCTCATAGCTGCCAAATGGCAAGGCGAAACAATATATACCTTCCTCTTCAAGAATGATAGAGCTTCACGTCTACAAGAAAAGTTGGATAATACAGTCGAATGAGCTTCAACAGCAACCTTAAGTTCCTTCAATTTCATGGACTGAGATGGGGCCTGGAAAGAATACCAATTAATAAACATCATGGTCACAGCACAACACATTAAGCCTCAGTGCATCATACAGAGACAATATCGAGATTATACCTCACGAAGGATTCTTTTGCAAAGTTTCTTGACCTTGGTTCTAAGTTTAACATCGACGCACACTTCTTTCACTGTATTCTGCTTTATTTTTATTAATTCAGCATCATTAGGAGATTCTTCCTCATCATCATCCTCTTCCATTTCTGATAATTCATTGGACTGGGCTGGATTTTCCTCATCACTATCACCAAAAGAGGTTTTGTTCCCCTTCCATCGCTGGCCAGCAACTTTCATTGGTAGGCTCTTTATGCCAAGACCCTGCTTTCCAGAAGTAGCTTTGTCCTGCAGAAAATTAGATAGATAAGGGATGGATATATTGAGAATCCATGTATACCTATTTGTCAGGAAATACATCAAATGAGTTAATCATACGCAATTTCATCAGTATAACTTGAACACAGATTCTAGGACTTCAGGTGAAAATGTAAGAACAAACTCTAAGGGAAATAAAATAAATTTAAGGACAAGGTGTTCAGAGGTGGTTGAAAAGCATCGAAAAGCACAATTGGAGTACCCTCAGGATTGTCAACATTCCAACAAGGGTCAACATCTAACCTATCAAAAGCAAATTTAGAAATGGGCAAGCTTGCCGTAAACATTATGGGAACCTTATAGACTGTGCATACCAACCTGAACAAGGTTGTATAGATTTTCTTGATCTTCTTCTGCAAATGTCTGGCGGGCATTAGAAGCACCTTTTGGTGCAGAAGATTTATTCTTACGAGATTTTGCTCCTAGAAATCCTCCTGAGACAAATCCGTATTTGTGCCCCCACCAGTTCACATCTTGAGCTTGGGATACTGAACCAACATACAGTTGACACAGCACGTTACTAAAACCTCAATGAAGTTAGCATTAAACATTCTTGAAAAACACAATTACATAATAAGAACTTAACAAGTTTATCACAATCATTTAAATCCAAACAGAGAACCTACAACCAATATTATGTCACCAGTCAGGCAATCACAATGAAGATCATTGGAGAAGAAAGAAACATTTGAGCACAACAAAAATGTGCTTTCTTTTCGTTTGTCGATACAGCAGATTTCCTTTCTAATCAAGAAGGACCAAAATCCATCAACAGTATAACAAGAAACACTTAGATCAAAATAGCAGTTAATGAACTTGTATGCAGTATAGAATGTCAAACCTGATGATCAAACTTCTATTTACATTTGAAAGAACCCAAAAACTTATCACATAAAAAACCAATTTCAATCCAATCAGCTCCCAGTAGCTAGTGCATGAATTATAGCATCTTAAGAGTGTTATTTTATAACTCCTAGAAAGTGCTCCAGCCACAACCTATTCTAGTTCTACCTAGTTCTAATAGTTAGGCACCTTGGGCCAGGAAGTGAAAGATGGGCCAAAAGCTAATGTAATATAATCTTGCCCAGGAAATATAAACCTAGTAAAACCACGCATGGAAATTACCAACCTGTATCCTGACAGATGGAGAGATCAGGTTCATCCAAGCATGTTGGTTTAACTTCCTGATCCACGTGGCAATTGTCTTCATTTTTGCGAACCTGTGCCAACACAATATTGCAGTCTCTTCAGGCAATTTACAAAATATCTTGTTTAGAAGAAATGCTGTTCAAGATATTCAAAATGCATGCTATCAAGTAGACTGGACACTGTTCTCAGCTTATTAAAGTTAGCTACACGATATACATTGTGCAGGAGGGAAAAAAATGCTCATCGACAGTACATACATTGCCCATGAAAGAAATAACCACACACAAGAAAACAATAACTTACAAGTATGCCTTGAAGATCAATTGCTGAATAACAACTCACACTTTTCCCCCTCTCTCTTTTCTTGTATCTGAAATAAATTGTTGTGTGAAGGGAAGAAAAAAAATAAATTGAGAAATAGGACTGAAATTTAGGTGTCAAACCAACCTTCCTTGTGGCCGGGTAACTTTAGTAGCTTCATCATTTGTGGGTTTATCTTTCTTGGGTGTACTATCAGGTGAATTGCTTACATCCTCGTCTTCTAAAAAAAGAATGTAATAAAACAACACTTAACAAAATGATAATATAAAAAACCATACATGCACACTTCCTGAGGTACCTTTTTTAACAGGATTAGCAGATTGCTAGCATTTGCAGAGAAGAACGCCGACCAAATGACAAGAAAAGGATAAGAAAAATATCAGATACTGAAATTTGAGTTCATTCATACATAAAGCAAATCAAATAATTGTTACACATCATACCACTTTCAGTTTCTTTAGTATATTGTCAAATTGGGTGGTGTCATATACCCATTTGTTATGAGGACTGTCTACACCAACACCTGCGTACAAGATCAGACTCATGTTTCAGCAAGCTCGCTTGTATCTAATTAGGAAAAAGGCTCTTATTTGAATCTTCAATTAATTTTTGAAATCTGGGGTAGTTCAATATGGAATAAGGCAGTAAGCATACCTAGCGTGTCCTGCTTGTTTTTCACTCTAACATGCCCCTTTATGCCTTGCTTATCTTTGCCAAGGCCTTCACCTTCTTCCCATCCCTACAGCAACATGAAGAATGATGTTAGCCACAGTAAGATCGGTAAAAGAGACCAATTCTAAATTAACACAAAGTCAGCACAACTTAGCAAAAGCGACTGATTTATAGAGAAATTGCATCAAGTGCCAAAACCAAACACCATTACATTTGCATCGCATGTGTGGCTGGCTCAGAAGTGAGAAATATAGACAAAGTTCACTGTGTGTGCAGTTACAGCTGATTGACACAGTCCAAAAACGATATCTAGTATTCTTTTATCTCTGTAGGATAAACAAATTTTGATAGGTACACGCGAACAGGCTAAACAGCAGCGACTCCTCGAGACTTCGCATGTAAAATAAGCTTCAGACGCAACATAAATGAATTGTTCATTGCTCGGCTGCTACATCTAGCTTCCCCCACGTATCAAACATGCCCTATCAGTACGTGACCAGACGAAGGCCCGCGTTTTTAGTCGAAATTTTGCACGAGGGAAGGATCGGATCACGCACCATTTGCTTCATGAGGCGGAAGGCGGCGGACTGCCGCGCGATCCCGACGTAGCAGGAGGGCGCCTCCGGGACGGCCATAGCGCCTACCCTGCGCGGGGTCGTCGCGGCCTTCGCCGCCGCCGGTACGGTGGGAGGAGGACCGGAGGAAGCGCCGCGCCCTCCTGAGTTGCCGGACGGAGGGGGGTGGAGAGGGGAAACCCTAGGTTGCGCGGCGCAGGGGTTTAGAGGCGGCGTCATTTGCCTGGAGATTCGCGCTCGGGTTGGTGAGGTTTGACCGACGGCCACCGCGCAACGGGTGAGGCCTTCTGGGCCTGGAGATGCCGTTGTGTGGGCTTTACGAACTTGATTTTTGTTATTGCGTGATGGACTGTCTTGGGCCTAGCTTTTCCCACAAAGCCTGAAGGTGAAGTTTTGCTGAATTTTTGTTTCTTTGCCAACCAATGCAACGACCGGTGATTTATAATTCAGGCCTTTTGGGAGAATTTCAAAGAAAAAACAATTTAATTCTGGTAAGAATAGGAGAAAATTCCTGGTTTCAAATGGAGCCTGAGGTTAAGAAGAACAAAGGAGGGACGTCGGGACAGTACCATTGAAGTTTTCTCGCAAGTTTAAGCTTTTAGATGAACTGTTGATGCATATAGCTCAATATGATACCAGAGTCAAGAGGTTATGGGTTCAAGATCTGGCTATAGTAATATTTAAAAAAATAATAATTGCATGGAGGTATATTTTCCATCTTTATCGGCTTAACCTTTTGGGTGACATTAACGTATAAACTTATTAGGTACAGGCAGCAGTGGAGCACAAAATTGATTCAGAGTGACAGTATAAGGCCCCCAAGCATTGAGCGTTTTCAGCAAAACTACTAGTGAAACGAGTGCCTTTTGGAGGGCCTTATTGACAATCGAGCCCATCCAGGGTGATAATGGAATGCATGTATGCTGCCTCTTCAAGCTGTGGTGTTCTTCATATGATCAACAATAAACACAGACAAGGAACTAACACCTTGCTGTGGATACGCTCAAAGCAGCATTCAACAGTTCTGCCTCTCTGTGCTTTGCCTTTTTTTAGCCGTTTCATGCATGTTTTATATAAGTTTAGGAATTTCTACATCAAAGTGGCTGTAGTTTAGTGGTTAGAATTCCACGTTGTGGCCGTGGAGACCTGGGCTCGAATCCCAGCAGCCACATGTTATTTCTTGTGCAGAACATTTTTCTGGCGACACTCTTGAGTTTTTTGCCCTTTCGTCCCGGTAGTTTTTTTATTTCAAATCTTGCCTCCTTACGAAGAACTTTGTAAAGTTAATCATATTCCCAACCGTGGAAGCAGCAATAGGTAACTGTCATATTGTCGTATTGTGGTAGTATAGTCTATCGGGCTAGCCACAGCTCTAGACTCGGTAGGTCACTTGTCAAGCAATAGAAGCTCGGTAGCAGGGAGCTGCCAAGCATGCTACCTCGGTAGGTAGGGTGCTTCACAAATTAAGTGACTTAATTAAGTTATTAAATAATTAAATTGATTAATCAATCAATTTAAAGTGATTTGATTTGATACAATCCTGCCGAGGAAAGGGAGCTCGGCATAAAACCTTGCTATGATACAGGAGCACGGTAGGTGCCACCTTCCGCGGTCGAGAAAATGATATTTTTACAAATTTATTTTAAAAAGAATCAGTTTTGCAAAGAAAATTTGCCGATGGACTAGGATAAAAGAAGGCTTTCAACACTTTCACGGGACATTTTCCATGGAACAGGAGATGTATGATTCTCAAACTCCGTTGGTTGTTAACTAGTGTACATGGAGGGATATTTTTGCAGGCCGACCTGTCAATCAGTTTGGCGGTCATCCACGAATTGTTTCGGTTATCCTTCGCTGTCAAGGAGACATTGACTATAAATACGATGCAGATTCCCTACCTTTGTTCAACAGTAGACCACGCGTTGCATGCTGGAGACTGCAGTCCGCAGAAGCCATCCACATCCACTCATACTGTCGGCTAGACCTGGGCATATGGGCCGTGCTTCGGTGGGTCGGCCCGAGGCACGGAGGGTCCGGCACGGTCCAAACCCGACCCGCGTTAGAGGCGTGCCGTGCGGACCTAAAATCTTGGCATGGGCGTGCGCACCTAAAATGCGGCGGCGCAGCGCGGCTAACGGCCGTTTGGGCCGTGTTGCGTCTTGGCCCCAAGACGGAGGCGTGACGCCAATGACGGCATGGGAGGCGAGATCGGTGGGGTGGGCCGTGGTTTGTATGTATGTGCATGGCTTTGGTTGCTGCATGATTTAGTCAGTAGATCTTGCGGTTTTGGTTGGTCGAATGCTTGCAAATACAAAGACACACCCAAATACCCAATACGGTTGTGCAAAGAAAGTACAAGTGTAAATAATAACAAGTGGGGTACAATTAATCGAGCGCAAGAGTTTTTACTGGCAAGACAATCGATCGATCGCTATAATTTTGCTCGTTTATAAGGCGTATTTTTTACAATCAACTTCGTGTGTTTTCATGTCTTTTCCTCTCGTCGCAATAGTATAAATGGGCGTCAAGGGCGCAAGACGGCGTAACGAAGCGAAGCACAAATGGGCCGTGCCTGGGCTCGCCGAAGATGAATCGGGCCAGCTCGACCCGGCACGGCGGGCACGACGGGCCGTTTCGGCCCGGCACGGTTCCGGCCCGAAGCACGATGAGCCCGTGCCGGGCCGGCCCGGCCCGGCACGACGCCCACCTCTACTGTCGGCTATCCAGTTCGACGGTGAACAGTAGAGTCCGCAGGTGCTTAATTTGCAGGAAAGAGCGCCAAGAACTCAAGATAACGAGGTAGAGAAGGCAGAAGCCACTCCTGATGGCTGAAACCGCGTCTTGTTCCACGAGCTTTGTGTTGCTTAAGGTTCAGGGGCAATCGCGGTTTCGATGACTACACGCAGCAACCATGACTTTGGGAAGCTAGCGAAGCCACATATCTGCTTGATTTGATCGTCTGCTGCTGCGGCGAAACATTCTTTGCTCACAGCATTTCCCACTCGATCGGTGGTTTTCCTTGAGCAGTGCTCGCTCCCTGAGTGCATGAGGAGGAACATGGAGTCTTCAACAGAGACCTCCACATGCGGCTTACTCGTTCCATGCATCCATATATCCATTTCACGGTTCGCACTTCACACTAGCAGCCGGCTATATCACCTAAGAAAAGAGGTGGTGTCCTGCGGTACGCTGCGCTGTGGTAGCTTGGAAATCCAAATCGACCGAAAGTTTCCAGTTAATTAATCTCTCGGAGTTTGACCATGATCCGCGTTACGTGCACGCCTAGAATTTGTTATCCTAACGCAGCGATCGACCAGGGTACGTACGTGTCACCGAGTCCGGGTAAATGCGGTGCGGCGGCAGCCCCACTAGCGAAGGCGAGCTCCTGTCCTCGTCCAACCATGGCCTTGCGTCCCCGTCGCCACCATGAAAGCACTCACACTTTACTTCACCGTCATTATCTCTCTATCTTGTGTACCGATCACCAGGTGGCGAAATGATGGAACCTGGCAGTGCCTGGCCTACCCCCTCCTCCGCGTCCCCCTTCTTATCACCACCATCCTCTGACAGCCAATTTTTAACGTCTCTATCAAAGTAATTAACTCGAGCTTGTATCTGGCTAAGGCCAAGGACGAACTAAAGCGCTCTGCTCTGCTCTGCTTCATCTTTCAATATTTCGTGGAGTAGCTGAGTTAGCAGGAGGAGAGTGTGGTCGCTCGCCGGCAAGTGGGGCGGCAGGCAGCACCACTCGCCAGGCAAACGTGTAGGATCGAGTATTATGCAATCGCACGCCTATCATGCTGTTGCTAAGCCAATAAGCATTCAGGATAAGCGGATAGGATCGAGTATTTTATAACGGAGTTCCAAAGGGAGTAGATTGGCGAAAAAATAATTTAGTGGCTGCCTGGAACCAGGGATGCATGGGAAACGTTCACATGTCACAGAAACGAGTTACTAGTTCCTTGCAACAGATTACGTTTTATGCGAAGCTTCAGCTGGAGAGGACGGCAAGGTTGGTGAGTGATGAAGAGGAAGGACGCAAGTATAGAGAAGGAACGGCGGACATAGCAGCACATCGGCGCAAAACGCTGCGCGGGCGCGCGCGGGCGGGCGTGGGGGGCGCTCCCCGCGGCCTGAGGCTTATCCAAGCGTACGTTCCGTCGGAAGCCAATGCTTTTCAGCCTCCTCCTGCCTTTTTTTCCACAGAAACCTAACTCCTACCACTACTGCTACCACCACACTAGGCTGCCTGGTAGGGGTGCAGTTGGCTCAGATTCGGTCGGATATCATTCTTTTCGTATCTTAAATCATATTTTTTGTTGGATTCAGAGTCGAATATAGATAGTGCCAGGTACAAATATGGCATGGATAATATCAGTCACGAATTCAAAGTGAATACAGAACGGAATTGATATAGTATTGAACATTGTTTGTCAGATATCGCACAAAAACAAATGTTGTATATTGCATACATATAATAATGATTAATCAATCATATGAGTTCAACGTGCAACAGGATTATCGTAATTTAACAAATCATTTAATAAGATAATCTAACAAAGTTGCAAAAGTATCAAAATATTCATTTATGTTTTGCAAAAGAATACTAAGTAATCATGTAGGCAAGTGGAAGCACATTCTTGCATATCAAGCTTTGATAGCAGCGTGTAACATTCCAACATTTTGTATTTAAAAATAATTTAAAAATAAATTTAAAAATTTTATTGGCTTTTGTGAATTTCCAAAGAATAATTCAATTTTTGGATTTTCTAATAATCATTTTTGATTTTATGGTTTTTCTATGAATTTTATGGATTTTAGAAAGGCTTTTACTATTTTTAGAAATTTTAAAAATAATTTATGTGTAAAAATAAAAACAAATTTTAGTTATAAATAATTTTATTAAATTTAAAATGACTCAGGAATTTCTATGAATTTTCCCAAATTTGTGAACTCTATTTCTATTTTTTAAATGTTTCTGAATTTTAGCAATTATCTAAAAGAGAGAGAGTGTGTGTGTGTGTATATATATATATTGGAAATAATTTTAGTAAGTTAAAAATACCATATTTCAATTCTTTAAAATTTCCTAGAATTTTTAGGGCTTTTCTAATATTCTTATATATTAAAAAGGATTTTCAGCACTTAAAAACTACGTACTGCTTAAAAAAATAATATTATATTGTTTGCTTGGGTTATTTGATTAGGCCTAATTGAAACTGCTAGAATATGGGCTGTAAATATCCGAATCCGAATATCTGAATAGAGTTATCCAAAATTATTCAAAAATATAACGGATAGTAATCTCTCGAATCTAATACTGAATCCAAAACCGATAACGAATCCGATAACTATTCGATATGACTATCCAAATACGATCCGAATAAATCCGGTCGGAATGACAGCTCTCTAATGGACCTCTTTGGGCAGCTGAGCCTGACGCCAAAATGGAACTACCGCATGGAATGCAGGAGGATAACAGTGACACATCTAGTTCTACTGGTACAGAGTACATTCATTCATTCACTGGCCTGCGAAGTGATAAATTAGGAAATGAATAAAGCTTCCCTGCTCGGAATAATGCAGTGACCATATAATAAGAAAGCGAGATGATTGCCGTTGTTCCTTCGTAAAATATGCACACATCTGCAGAGGTAGAGCCATCAAAGGTAGCTAATTGTTAGAATAACAGCCTGTTTGTTTTTGCTTTAGATTCTCTAAAATTTAATTCTAGATTGTGGTTGTAGAAAAACTGATTCTCCAAAAGTTAAAATCCCAAAGCACATATAAAGTGGATCGTGGATTCTACTGTATATGGATGAGCTGGATTGCGAGAATCGAATTCTAAAATCGAGCTATTTATTTTTGATTTAGCTTTTGAAGCTAAAATCCAAAATCAAAAGCAAAAACAAACACCCTACGAGTTCACACACATATCTGAATCTCGGAATGGGCCCATATACCATACTTTGCCTCAACACTTTGCCAACTAAAGCTTATGTCTTACTAAAAACCATATACACTCTCTAGTTGTCTCATATAGTGCAATAATTCAGCCTGATTTGTTGATGCGGTGACAATCGATTGTTTTACAAATCTCATCATATTGTTGTAGAACCACTTAGAAGGACATATCCACTCAATGATTTGGAATTGTTGGGATCAGAAAGATGGTCAACATTTGAGTAACCTTTTAACTTTATATCTTGACTGTTGGGATAATAGAGTCTAAGATCAATAGTACCTCTTAGGTACCTGAGGATTCCCTTAATTCCATTCCAATGCCTTTTCGTAGGCTCGAAAGTATATCTTGCCAAATAATTTACTACAAACACAATATTAGACCTGTTACAATTGGCAAGGTATAACAATACTTCAATAGCACATAAATAAGTGGTCTCAGGCTCTAATATATCCTTATTTTCTTGTCTAGGTCCATGTGGATCTTTATCAACTTCCAGCAATCTAACGATTATTGATGTACTTAGTGGATAAGATTTATCAAGATAAAAATCTCTCCAACACTTTCTTGGTGTAGATGATCCAATGCAGAAATATGCCTTCAAGCAAATTCTCAATATGCAAACCAAAGAAGTATTCGGTTTCACCCAAATCTTTCATATCGAATTCTATCTTTAATTGTGAACTTGCCTCTGTAGGGTCGAGGATGCGCCTAGAGAGGGGGTGAATAGGCGTTTTAAGAAATTCGATCGCTTACTAAAATCAATCGCTCTAATCAACCCCTATGTCAAAACCTAATCAAATATATATGCGGAAGCGATAAATAGGTTTTGACAATTAAAGCCTAAATCAACTAGGCTCACTAGTGCACTAACTAAATTAAGTCTCTACACTAGAATTGCTAAATTGAACAATCAATTAATACTAAGCAATTCTAATACATTCAAGCTATTGATAAATATGCAAAAGGTAAATACTTGAATGTAAGGAGACAAGAGACAACCGATATTTTTTCGTGGTGTTCGGAGACTTGCCGGTCTCCCCTAGTCCACATTAAGGCAAGCCCACACTTGGACCGGCTCCCGCTCGAGCACCCGCCTCTTTCCACTAGTCGTGGTTTTTCACGCTTGCGCGTAGGCTCAACCCGAACCTTCACAAACTTGTCGGGGCTACTCACACCTTGAGTGCTCCCGCGCACGACGCCTACGCCGTCTAGGAGTCGGCAACCTCCAAGAGCAACAAGCCGCTCCTCCGCTTGAACTTCACCGAGCACAACACATGCGCAACCGGTGATCACCAAGTTGTAAGTTCAACCTTCATTAGTTATGGTTTTGGTGTTAATGACAAATCTAATCTTGTGTTAATGACAAATCCAATATTAAGTTTATCCCCTAATGCGATATTGTTATTAATAACAAATCTTATATCGAGACTAACTTGTTTATTTAGAATATCTTTGATTAGTCTCATCGCATTGAAAAATGGAAAACCCGAGGTATGTATGCATATTTATCTGAGTATTAGTTGCATACTTTGGAGTCAAGTTAAAATATGAATGTCCTCATTATATTAACCACAAAATGTGCATCATGTTTCCCAATCCATATATTACATGGATGCACATATTTAGGGGAGTTTGCGTTTAACTTGAAAGTCTCTTTGTATTGATCTAATTCTTATTGACACATATAAGGATCAAGACAAAGAAACTAAATACATGAGTATATGAAAACTTGAGTAGTTAATATATACTCACATCAATTTAAATGATAATTTAAATTGAGTTCATTTGTCTTCTTAATTATTAAAGAACACTTCATCATGTGTTGATGGTGTTTTGTGATTAATTGAGGACAATGAATAGTTCTTAAGTATAATAAAGCATGAGTTGCATTATTGTACTTAAGACACAATTAAATCATTTCAATTGATTTAGGTTGTGCTCAATTGATCTAAAGGCATCCATTATGTGTTAATGGAGTGCAAGAGATAATTGAGACAACCATGCATCTTGGACTAACTATTTGTATGAGTTGTGATTGAGTTAGGTCCAAAGATGGATGAGATGGTGAGAACGGGACAAGGGCGGCATCATGAGTTGATGGGCGTCAAGAGTGGATCCGAAGAGGAGTCGAGTGATGATCCCGGGAGTATCAGCGATGATCATAAAGACCCCAAAGGGATTGCTTGATGCCGTGAAGGTATAACTAGATAGGCTAAGGACTTTATAGTCTTTGAGTCTAAGGTTTTATCGCCGTGCTATTAAGGGGGGTCGTTCCCTTTGCTTGAGCTTCATCATGTGTTGGTGGTCTCATTCCGCGTTCACTCAAGCTCAAATCATTTGGATTTGGTTTTTGCATAAGAGTTAACCATTTGGCATGTGTTGCGAATGGGTTAAGTTTATGCTCGGTTGTTATTGGTTTATGCTCTGATTTGCATATGTTGCAAAGAGGAAGAGCATATGCATTTGGTTTTCGCATAATGCTTTGATTTGCATATGTTGCAAATAGGATAAGCTAGTGCGTTGGCTTTTGCGTGAAGTTCACTTTTGCATGTGTTGCATTAGTTGACGCTTCATGCTTTTGGTTATAAAACAATCTTTCTTAAAACCTTGGTGTTGCTTGGAGCTAAGTTTTGCATGTGTTGCAAAAGGAGAGAGCTCAAGCACGAATTTGTGTTTGTGGTTTTGTATGGAGCTAAAGGCTTGCATGTGTTGCGAGTAAAGAGCTCATACGTGTGATTTGGTTTTAGTTGATGTTTGGTTTTGGTGTTGCATGGAACTAGAAAATTGCATGTGTTGCAATTAGGAGAGTTCATGCATCTTGATTTGATGTTGCTTGGAGCTAGACTTTTGCATGTGTTGCAAAGAGTAGTGCTCAAGCATGAAATGTGTTTATTGTGTTATTTGCAAGTTCGTTGTAGCGAATGAACCGAGGTTTATGAGTCCGAATTCGAGAGCATGTGAGTGGGGCTTGCAACGGTGTTGGCAAGTTGACCGGGTCTTGTGTTGACCTTCACATGGCTAGGGGGATTAATCTCATAAACTCGAGTTTGATTTGCTTAATCGTTTTGCAAATAGATCTTGTGTTGGTTGCGAAATGTGTTTTCGCTTTGGTTTAATTCTTTGAGCATGATCTAAGTTGGTGCAAATGTGTTTTGCGTGTGTATGATTATGTGTTGATCATCCTTGAGGCTCAAAGAATAAAGTTGGTTTTGGAGAAATGGATTTGGAATTGATTTCTGGTTTCTCTCATGGCGGTACTACGGGCCTTGCATCTGTAGTATCATAAGTCTTGACTACCGGGGTTCAGCCAGCGGTAGCTATTTGGCAGATCCGAGTGTTTTCGTTTTGCGTGGCCGTGATGCAGCTCGGTGGGAGCGGTAGTATCTGAAGTCGGTACTCACTAGGCCCTCGAGGGCGGTAAGTGGGATAAATGTCCGTAAGCCGATCGTTGGGGCTCACAGGCAGTTACTCGCCCTTAGAGGGCGGTAGTACCAAAAAGGCTGATTCGCCCATTTGCCCCCAAACGGCTAGTTTTCTTGTGGGGCTATATATACCCCTTGGGGGCTTAAAGGCGAGATGTTCTTTGGTGTTGTTTCTGCATTGCTTAAGTGTTTGGGTGTGGTGTTGCATGTGTTGCATACTCCCAATTGAGTTTTGAGCTAAAGAGTGAGACTAATTGCATGTGTTGCAATTAGGAAGTGGTTTGAGGGCCTCTTGTGCATGTGTTGCACTTGAGGAGGCCTTGTGCATGTGTTGCACGAGGTGATCACCGGGCGCATTCGTTGTGCTCGGTGAAGTTCGAGCGAAGGGCGGCTTGTTACTCTTGGAGGTTGCCGACTCCTAGACGGCGAGAGGCGTCGTCTTGGAGCTCTCGAGTGTGAAAGCCCGTGAAGTTTGTGAAGGTTCGGGTTGAGCCTACGGCGGCGTGAAAACCACGACTAGTGGAAAGAGGCGGGTGCTCGAGCGGGAGCCGGTCCGAGTGGTCGGGCTAGCCTCAACGTGGACTAGGGGAGACCGGCAAGTCTCCGAACACCACGGAAAAATATCGGTTGTCTCTTGTCCCTTTACATTCAAGCATTTACATTCTTGATATATTAATTGATTGCTTGAATTAGAATTGCTTAGTATTATTTAGTTGATCAATTTAGCAATTCTTGTGTAGAGACATATTTTAGATAGTGCACATAGTAAGCCTAGTTGATTTAGGCCTTAATTGTCAAAACCGAGTTTATCGCTTCCGCATTAAATTGTGTAGGTTTTGACATAGGGGTTGATTAGAGCGAATTGATTAGTGTGCGATCGAATTTTGTAAATCGCCTATTCACCCCCCCTCTAGGCGCATCCTCGACCCTACAAGTGGTATCAGAGCCACGGTCACTCTCATTTTAGACTTAACCGTCTAGAGAGTAAAAAGGATGGCGCCTAGCGGTCTAGTGCACTCTCACGATCCACATATGCTTATTGGCTCAAATTATGCTTCATGGAAAATATTTATGATTAATCATTTTAAATCCATGAGCCCACAAATATGGTGGATCGTAGATGTCGGTATTTCTTCTCCAATTAATGATATTGCTCCAACTAAAGGAGAGGAGAAATGTCTACATCTCGACGCTCAAGCTACTAATGCTTTATTTAGTGTTGTGAGCGTAGAAATTTTCAATCTCATATGCAACCTCTCAAGCGCTCATGCGATGTGGATCAAGCTTCAAGAATTATTTGAATCATTCACATCAATTAAGGATTGCAATGAGGATAAAATGCCGGTTGATGATTCAACCTCAACATCAAGCGATGAACCGGCATCCCCATCAACCTCAACCTCCGCCTCAAGCGACGACGAATTTTCACTCCCATCAAAAATTCGTTGCTTCATGGCAAAAGGTATAAATGAGGTATGTGATGACGAAGAGCCCTCATATGATGATCTAATGGATATGTTAGAGGAGCTAAATAATTATCTTGGGAAGGAGAAAACAAAATATAAGATTTTAAAGTTAGAACATGAGTCACTTAAAAATGATTATGATGTTCTAAAAGAAAATCATGAAAAAGTCATTCTCAAGGAATTTAGTAAAGCTAGTTTGGATAGTGCTATTCAATGTAATCTAGATGATGAATTGCCTTGCTTAAATTCTATTACAATCAATTCATCAAATAAATGCATATCCACATCTAGCGATGATTTGCCTTATTGCTCTAATGAAATTGCTTCTAGTTCCTCTATGCTTTTAGATGCAAATATTGTAGAGGAAAATAATGAGCTCAAGGCCCAAGTCATTAAATTGGAAAATGACTTGAAGAGGTGCGTAAAAGGAAAAGCCCTCCTCGACGAGATCTTGAGCAAGCCAAGGGCGCCTCAAGACAAGCGAGGACTCGGCTACAACTCCAAGAGGGAGAATAGCAAGACGAGGCACAACGCGCGTCACTCGAAGACTATCAAGTGCTTCGCTTGCAACAAGAAGGGTCACCTCGCCTCCGTGTGCCCTAATCAAGTGGATAACAAGGCCACAACATCAACAATGAGGCAAACCGGCAAGGAGCAAGTCAAATCGGTCAAGAGAGGGCCAAATAGCGTGACGCGCTTCAATTGCCGGGAAAAGGGACATTTCGGTAAGGATTGTCCCAAAGGTATCACTCCTAAGCCTATTATTATTAATGACAATTATTTGCTTAGGAAGGACAAGAATGGCAATGTGTTTGCCAAGCTTGTCAAGTCCCCTATGCCCGCTAAAAATGATATTCATTTGCATAGGAAGAGTATTTCTAGAAATGTATTTGCTCAACATACTAGTTTTCCTAAGAATAAGAAAATTCATGATGATCATATGCTTAGGAAAAATAATTATAGCAAATCATTTGCTAGAAATGCTAGATCATCTAAGCATCCTTACCATAATGATTATTATATGCTTAGAAAGGATCAAACTAGGAATGGATTTGTCAAGAATGCCAAAACTCCTAAGCCTCCTCAATTCAATGCAAATAAATCGCTTAGGAGTAACAAAAATGGCAAATCTATTGCTAGTCATGTTAGTCAATTTAAAAACGCTAAAATTAGGACCATTTGGGTTCCTAAATCAATTGTGACTAACATTGTCGGACCCAACAAGGATTGGGTACCAAAAACCGCCTAAAAGATTTTTAGGTGATATTGAGATGGATTGGACGCTTGCTCACTCAAGAGGAGAAGGATTATATTCGTCTACAAGTGGTGTCAAGCATGAAGACAATCATGTCCATCATAAGCCAATGCCATCTCGGTAACAAGTATTTAAATTGATTATTATTTAAACATATAGCCTTGTGTAGGTTATAATGTAATATTAATGAATATCAATTTAGATTACTTGTTATGGCCACTTGCTCTCGCCTCTTATCTATTCTCTTATTGCAATCTTGAGCAAGTTAGGAAGTGGCACATTTAGGGGGAGTGTTAATTCATATCCATGTGTATCACATCCCTATGGGTGCCCATATTAATATAAGTGCATATATATATATTTTCAAAATCAACCATTTAGCCAAAAATCAAAATTTTGTATACTATTACTACTCTTGTGAAAAACTAATTGAAAAAGTGTATACAAATGCTTTCAAAAGGTTTTCCAATGATTTTGGCTTTACAAAAACTAATTTCAAAAGAAAATAAGTTTTTAGCCTAAAATCTAGTTACTAGTATCTTGATTTTGATTTAAACTTATAATTTTTATAGAATTAAATGTAAAAGGATTTTGAAAGTAATTCCAAAACAAAAATCCTAGAGTTGGTCATTCTTAACAATTTTTGTGTTTAAAAGATTTTCAAAAGACCAACTTGTCAAAAGATATTTGATTTTGAAACTCGCCGAAAAACTATACTTGACCCGTAACGGTCATATTATTGCACTTAGTGAGTTTCTCCATTTGGATCCATTCTTGTGTAGAATTGTGATTCAAAATGGCATTTTAGACTCATACACAAAACTTCAAATCTCTATATCGTACCCCATGCTCAATTTGAATTTTTGTGTTAATTGGATTTGACTTTGCTTCTTAATTTGGACTATTTAGGTCAAAAGTCAAAAATCATATTTAAAAGGCCCAAATTTGCGAAAAGCTTTGTAAAAGTATTCTACTATGTATTTCAAATGCTTTACAAGCTTTCAAAATGAAAAATCTTATGTTGAAATCTAATTTGGCTCAAAAAGATTTGATTTGATCCAAAATGGCCTATTTAGGCATATAGCTCAAATATTGGCATTCGAGTTGGATTTCATCATAAATCTTGGCTATACACATTCTTGATACACCTATCTAAGCCATGGAAAAGGAAATGGTATGAAATCCAAACCGAAGTGCATTTTGAGGCTTTTCGTGAAAATCGATTTTCGTTTTTGCCTCAAAACGCAATTTGCCATAACTTTGAAAATAAAATTGTTTTGATGAAAATTCCTTTTGCAAAACCTTCTAATTAGTCCAAAGTAGGTTCCCTGAAAATTTCAAATTATTTGGACTTCATTTGAATCGTTTTTGCCAAAATTTATAAAAGCCCGGTTTCGGTCGGGCCAGTCCAGATTACCGGCCTGTCTTGTGATAATATCAATAAACCGGTACTACCGGCCTGTGTGAGCGGTAGTACCGGCCTGGCAGTATTGGCTCTGAATTTTCAGATTTTTCCGAGGTTTGCTTTGGGATATCTTTTTATTGGAATGTGATTTGTCAAAAATTCTTTTTGGAAAAGTTTCTTGTGATCCCAAAGTTTATTTTGGCAAAGTTTCAAAAGTGTCTCGATTTATTTGAAGGGATTTCCTTGTGGTATCAGTTTGATCATTTAATTGATCTAAAGAGTGATTTTCACTTGATCTTTTGAAAAGACAAAACTTGTGCAATTCAAATGCAAATAACTCCATGTTTCATTCATTGAACATCTTGGGGAGTTTATTTATTGCAAGTTTTGGGCACTTAATTGCTTCCAAGTGATATCATGCCTTTGTTTTGCTCTGATACTAAATCTTTTGGATTTTATTGATCCTTCTTGAGCCTTTGATATCCGTGAGTATATTGCTTTGAGAATATTGCTCTGATACCCATCAACATTATCGATAATCCTTTCAAGTGGTATCAATTCTGTGTGAGTTGATCCTAAGTGGTATCAATTGAGCATTTATTCATCCATATGCTTACAAGTGGTATAATTGAGATTCTTTTCTCCAAGTGGTATCATGGATCTAATTGTTCATTTCTTCTAATGATATCCTTGATTATTTGATTTCCTTTTTAAGTGGTATCATTGAATTCGATCATTTCCTACAAGTGGTATTTCATTGCCTCTTTGTAGTGTTACTCCGATACCCACATTCTTGATTAAGATTTTTCCTCGCAAGCTAAAATTGTGAGTTCAACCGCCTAAGATTTCTCTGTGTGAGAATTGTTATGTGTTGTAATTCATAAAAGAGGAAAATCTCTTGTTGAGCATTGTTTTTCATGAAAATTTCAAAATGCTCATTTCCTTTGGATCTTCAAGCAAAGCCCTTGAGATAGATTTACAAGTGGTATCTAACCTCTCAAGTGGTATTCT
This sequence comes from Guadua angustifolia, assembly GCA_036346375.1. Classification (NCBI taxonomy): domain Eukaryota; kingdom Viridiplantae; phylum Streptophyta; class Magnoliopsida; order Poales; family Poaceae; genus Guadua; species Guadua angustifolia. The sequence continues at coordinate 2,088,376 of CM070504.1, read as the reverse complement.
TTTTGGGTTCCTCGTTTACCCGATTAGGCAAATTATTGGATTCTTCAAAAGAATCATGTTAAAAGTTTGCAAAGCCTAATAAAATGAGGAGTGAGTTATTTGAATGTGTTTCAAATAAACCGTGTGATACCCTTACTTCGTTTTTCATGCTTATCTTTACAAATGGTATTTGTTTTACAAGTGGTATCCACAAACCCAAATATGGTCTCTTTTCGAGTTTTCCTTATTTTTAGACCATATTTCAAATAAAAATTGGTTTTACTTCTTGAATAACCCTTCAAGTTTTTATTTGGCTTGAAATTTCATTTTTTTTCCAAGGTCATAAGTGTTTATTTCAATTCTTGTATGACCTTCATTAAAAAGAGATAATTTTATAGGGGAGAATTAGGAGCTTAAAAAGAGATAGTTAAATGCCAAAAAGGGGAGAATATTAAAAAAAAGGGGACAAATGTATGCCAAAAGGGGGAGAATTAATTAAAATATTCTTTTAAGATGGTTTATCCATTTTTTGGTGTTTAATGCCAAAAGGGGGAGAATTAGGAAGCTTAATATCATTTGGTTTAAAATGTTGATAGAATTAGGAAGCTTAATAACATGATTAAAACTAATCATGTTGATAGAATTTAAGCTAATTGAACACATATGCATATTAATTCTCCCCCTTAATCATATTAAGCTCACATTTTAAACCAAATGATATTAAGCTTCCTAATTCTCCCCCTTTTGGCATTAAACACCAAAAGGGGGAGAATTAGGAAGCTTAATATCATTTGGTTTAAAATGTGAGCTTAATATGATTAAGGGGGAGAATTAATATGCATATGTGTTCAATTAGCTTAAATTCTCTCAACATGATTAGTTTTCATCCAAATGTGCTAATTAAGCTTGGATTTGTCATTAATCACCAAAAAGGGGGAGATTGTAAGTTCAACCTTCATTAGTTATGGTTTTGGTGTTAATGACAAATCTAATCTTGTGTTAATGACAAATTCAATATTAAGTTTATCCCCTAATGCGATATTGTTATTAATGACAAATCTTATATCGAGACTAACTTGTTTATTTAGAATATCTTTGATTAGTCTCATCGCATTGAAAAATGGAAAACCCGAGGTATGTATGCATATTTATCTGAGTATTAGTTGCATACTTTGGAGTCAAGTTAAAATATGAATGTCCTCATTATATTAACCACAAAATGTGCATCATGTTTCCCAATCCATATATTACATGGATGCACATATTTAGGGGGAGTTTGCAGTTTAACTTGAAAGTCTCTTTGTATTGATCTAATTCTTATTGACACATATAAGGATCAAGACAAAGAAACTAAATACATGAGTATATGAAAACTTGAGTAGTTAATATATACTCACATCAATTTAAATGATAATTTAAATTGAGTTCATTTGTCTTCTTAATTATTAAAGAACACTTCATCATGTGTTGATGGTGTTTTGTGATTAATTGAGGACAAATGAATAGTTCTTAAGTATAATAAAGCATGAGTTGCATTATTGTACTTAAGACACAATTAAATCATTTCAATTGATTTAGGTTGTGCTCAATTGATCTAAAGGCATCCATTATGTGTTAATGGAGTGCAAGAGATAATTGAGACAACCATGCATCTTGGACTAACTATTTGTATGAGTTGTGATTGAGTTAGGTCCAAAGATGGATGAGATGGTGAGAACGGGACAAGGACGGCATCATGAGTTGATGGGCGTCAAGAGTGGATCCCGAAGAGGAGTCGAGTGATGATCCCGGGGGAGTATCAAGCGATGATCATAAAGACCCCAAAGGGGATTGCTTGCGCGCGGCGGCGAAGGTATAACTAGATAGGCTAAGGACTTTATAGTCTTTGAGTCTAAGGTTTTATCGCCGTGCTATTAAGGGGGGTCGTTCCCTTTGCTTGAGCTTCATCATGTGTTGGTGGTCTCATTCCGCGTTCACTCAAGCTCAAATCATTTGGATTTGGTTTTTGCATAAGAGTTAACCATTTGGCATGTGTTGCGAATGGGTTAAGTTTATGCTCGGTTGTTATTGGTTTATGCTCTGATTTGCATATGTTGCAAAGAGGAAGAGCATATGCATTTGGTTTTCGCATAATGCTTTGATTTGCATATGTTGCAAATAGGATAAGCTAGTGCGTTGGCTTTTGCGTGAAGTTCACTTTTGCATGTGTTGCATTAGTTGACGCTTCATGCTTTTGGTTCGCAAAACAATCTTTCTTAAAACCTTGGTGTTGCTTGGAGCTAAGTTTTGCATGTGTTGCAAAAGGAGAGAGCTCAAGCACGAATTTGTGTTTGTGGTTTTGTATGGAGCTAAAGGCTTGCATGTGTTGCGAGTAAAGAGCTCATACGTGTGATTTGGTTTTAGTTGATGTTTGGTTTTGGTGTTGCATGGAACTAGAAAATTGCATGTGTTGCAATTAGGAGAGTTCATGCATCTTGATTTGATGTTGCTTGGAGCTAGACTTTTGCATGTGTTGCAAAGAGTAGTGCTCAAGCATGAAATGTGTTTATTGTGTTATTTGCAAGTTCGTTGTGCGAATGAACTGAGGTTTATGAGTCCGGAATTCCGAGAGCATGTGAGTGGGGCTTGCAACGGTGTTGGCAAGTTGACCGGTCTTGTGTTGACCTTCACATGGCTAGGGGATTAATCTCATAAACTCGAGTTTGATTTGCTTATACGTTTGCAAATAGATCTTGTGTTGGTTGCGAAATGTGTTTTCGCGCTTTGGTTTGAATTCTTTGAGCATGATCTAAGTTGGTGCAAATGTGTTTTGCACGTGTATGATTATGTGTTGATCATCCTTGAGGCTCAAAGAATAAAGTTGGTTTTGGAGAAATGGATTTGGAATTGATTTCTGGTTTTCTCCTCATGGCCGGTACTAAGGGCCTTGCATCTTGATAGTACCAAAGTCTTGATGACTATCGGGGGTTAAGCATTGTAGCTATTTGGCAGATCCGAGTGTTTCTGCTTTTGCGTGGCCTCAAGAAGATCACGCTTCGGTGGGCGGTAGTAGTCTGTGAGTTTGTACTACTGCCCTCGTGAGGGCTGTAATCTTGGGATAAATGTCCGTTAGCCGACCGTTGGGGCTACTGGTGATACTCACTGCCCTTAGAGGCGGTAGTACCATAAAAGGCTGATTTTACCATTTTGCCCCCAAACGGCTAGTTTTCTTGTGGGGGCTATATATACCCCTTGGGGGCTTAGGCGGATGTTCTTTGGTGTTGTTGCTGCATTGCTTAAGTGTTTGGGTGTGGTGTTGCATGTGTTGCATACTCCCAATTGAGTTTTGAGCTAAAGAGTGAGACTAATTGCATGTGTTGCAATTAGGAAGTGGTTTGAGGGCCTCTTGTGCATGTGTTGCACTTGAGGGAGGCCTTGGTGCATGTGTTGCACGAGGTGATCACCGGAGCGATTCGTTGTGCTCGGTGAAGTTCGAGCGAAAGAGCGGCTTGTTACTCTTGGAGGTTGCCGACTCCTAGGCGGCGAGGCGTCGTCTTGGAGCTCTCGAGGTGAGAAGCCCGCGAAGTTTGTGAAGGTTCGGGTTGAGCCTACGCCATGAGCGTGAAAACCACGACTAGTGGAAAGAGGCGGTGCTCGGCGGGAGCCGGTCCGAGTGGTCGGGCTAGCCTCAACGTGGACTAGGGAGACCGCAAGTCTCCGAACACCACGGAAAAATATCGGTTGTCTCTTGTCCTTTACATTCAAGCATTTACATTCTTGATATATTAATTGATTGCTTGAATTAGAATTGCTTAGTATTATTTAGTTGATCAATTTAGCAATTCTTGTGTAGAGACATATTTTAGATAGTGCACATAGTAAGCCTAGTTGATTTAGGCCTTAATTGTCAAAACCGAGTTTATCGCTTCCGCATTAAATTGTGTAGGTTTTGACATAGGGGTTGATTAGAGCGAATTGATTAGTGTGCGATCGAATTTTGTAAATCGCCTATTCACCCTCCCTCTAGGCGCATCCTCGACCCTACAAGTGCAACACATGCACAAGGCCTCCCTCAAGTGCAACACATGCACAAGAGGCTCTCAAATCACTTCCTAATTGCAACACATGTAATTAGTCTCACCCTTAAGCTCAAGAATCAAATGGGAGTGTGCAACACATGCAACACCTCACCCAAAACCTCAAACACAGCAACAACACCAGCCCAAGCCCCCCAAGGGGTGTATTTATAGCCCCCACAAGAAAACTAGCCGTTTGGGGGCAAAATGGGCGAAATCAGGAAAAACCCGGTCCGACCGGACCTCGGCCGGTCCGACCGGCCCTCACAGGGCAACGGTCGGATTTTCGACCGTTGCACGGCCGGTCCGACCGCAACACGGCCGGTCGCACCGCCCGCCGGCCGGTCTGACCGCACACACAAAAACCGGAAATCGCAGCCTCTGGAAAAAACAAGCCGCACGGCCGGCGGTCCGACCGCATGCCCGGTCCGACCGGACCCGACCCGGTCGCACCGCCCCAAGCAGATCCAACTCCGGATTTTCGCAAACTCTTTTCCGACAAATCAAAAACCATTTCTTGAGCCCATTAGATGATCAACACATGATCATACACATGTGCAAAACACATTTGCACCAATTCAAACCATGCTCAAAGAATTCAACCCAAATTGCGAAAACACATTTCGCAATCGACTCAAGAACTATTCGCAAATCGTATTAAGCGAATCAAACTCGAGTTTATGAGATTAATCCCCCTAGCTATGTGAAGGTCAATACAAGACCCGGTCAACTTGCCAACACCCGTTGCAAGCCCCACTCACATGCTCTCGGGATTCCGGACTCATAAACCTCGGTTTATTCAAGACAACGAACTTGCAAATAACATAATAAACACATTTCATGCTTGAGCACTACTCTTTGCAACACTTGCAAAAGTCTAGCTCAAGCAACATCAATCAGATGCATGAACTCTCTAATTGCAACACATGCAATTCTCTAGTTCCATGCAACACCAAAACCAAACTTCAACTAAACCAAATCACACGTATGAGCTCTTTACTCGCAACACATGCAAGCCTCTAACTCCATACAAATACACAACCATAAAATCATGCTTGAGCTCTCTCCTTTTGCAACACATGCAAAACTTAGCTCCAAGCAAATACAAGTTTTAGAAAGATTGTTTTGCGAAACCAAAACATGAAGCTTCAACTAATGCAACACATGCAAAAGTGAACTTCACACAAAAGCCAACGCACTAGCTTATCACTTCTTGCAACACATGCAAATCAAAGCATTATGCGAAAACCAAATGCAACCAAGCATAAGTTTAACCCATTCGCAACACATGCCAAATGGTTAACCCATATGCAAAAACCAAATCAAATTAAGATTTGAGCTTGAGTGAACGCGGAATGAGATCACCAACACATGATGAAACTCAAGCAAAGGGAACGACCCCTCTTAATAGCACGGTGATAAAACCTTAGACTCAAAGACTACAAAAGTCCTTAGCCTATCTAATTATACCTTCGCCACAAGACAAGCAATCCCCTTTGGGGTCTTTATGATCTTCGCATATTTGCTCCCCCGGGATATCACTCGACTCCTCTTCGGGATCCACTCTTGACGCCCATCAACTCATGATGCCGTCCTTGTCCCATTCTCATCATCTCATCCATCTTTGGACCTAACTCAATCACAACTCATAAAATAGTTAGTCCAAGATGCATGGTTGTCTCAATTATCTTTTGCATTCCATTAACACATAATGGATGCCTCTAGATCAATTGAGCACAACCTAAATCAATTGAAATGATTTAATTATGTCTTAAGTACAATAATGCAACTCATGCTTTATTATACTTAAGAACTATTCATTTGTCCTCAATTAATCACAAAACACCATCAACACATGATGAAGTGTTCGTTAATAATTAATTAAGACAAACGAACTCAACTTAAATTATCATTTAAATTGATATGAGTATATATTAACTACACAAGTTTTCATATACTCATGTTGATGGAAAGTAATGATCCATTATATGTAAATTGTATGGAAATGATCATTACCCTAAGTCATCAACTATAGAATAAACTCCACATGTATATGTGCATAAATATGATTGACTTGGAGATAATATGTACATATTCAAATTGATCGTATTGGAGTATATCCTATATTACCATGAGTATACTATAACTAGGCAATTCAAATATATACTCAAGGATTTAGTTTCTTTGTCTTGATCCTTATATGTGTCAATAAAGAATAGATCAATACAAAGAGACTTTCAAGTTAAACTACAAACTCACCCTAAGTATGTGCATCTATGTAATGTGTGGATTGGGAAACATGATGCACATATTGTGGTTAATATAATGGGGACATTCATATTTTAACTTGACTCCAAAGTATGCAACTAATATTAGAATGAATACACATACATACCTCGGGTTTTCCATTTTTCAATGCGATGAGACTAAACAAAGATATTCTAAACAAACATGTTAGTCTCGATATAAGATTGTCATTAATAACACTATCGCATTAGGGGATAAACTCAATATTGGATTTGTCATTAACACAAGATTAGATTTGTCATTAACACCAAAACCATAACTAATGAAGGTTGAACTTACAGCCTCGAGAATATCTTTCATGTTTCCCATTATATTCAAATCATGAACATACACAGAGATGATATGTAATTCTGTCTTATAATTTTTTATGAACAAACACTGGCGAACTTCATTATTTATATATCCCTTTTGCAAAAGTAATTCACTTAGTAGGTTATAGCACATATGATCTGACTGTTTCAGCTTGTATAGTAACTTTTACAACTTAACGCTATACATGCTATGATGCTCAGTCTTACTCATACTTGAACTTTCAATCCCTCTAGAATCGTCATGAAGATTTTAGAATATAGTTATCCATACAAATATGCAGTTACAACATCCATAAGTTTTATTTTCAAATTCATTTCTTCTATCATAGCTATAAGGTATCAGACGTTATGCCATCCATTGCAGGAGAGAAAGTTTCATCGAAATGATGCTGAGTTTCTACATCAACCCTTGTGCTACTAATCTCACTTTTTGTATCTCACCACTTCATTATGCTCATTTCTCCTTCTTGAGAACACCACTTGTGTCCAATAGGAATAACATTTTGAGTTGTCTTAATTATAAGTCCAAAGACTTTCTCCTTATCAAGCGAGTTTACTTAATTCTCAATTGCTTACTTCCAGTTATCCCAATCTTGACAATTCTTGCATTCTACAATCTTCTTTGATTCCGAATTTGTTGTTTCAATATGAAAGACAATCCTTGAGATGAAGCTGTTGCTATTTGTAAATATTTGTCTATAAAAGACTTTTCTTGTTTCCACATAAATTGTGGCAAACTCTTTGTCCAATTCAATTGGAACTTTGTTTAAATTTATCAGCTCTCCACTATTCCAAAAAAAAAACAGAGTCTAAAGGTTCTGTTGGCCTATATGCTTCCTCCTTTACTAGTCACATATCACTATACTATATAGGGCACCACCCATCGTGTCCTCACTTGGGGTGTAATATCCACTGGGCGTTTCTCATTTATTTTTGGTTCACGGAGTTTCTTACTTTGTTTGATACATTTCTCTTGCAGATGTCGTGTATTGAAATCTTTCAACCTAGGAAGTCTTTCCCTCTTGTTGTTAAGAGTGGTGGAGTCCGATGCAGAACCCAAAACCCGTGATGGTTCCACTCTTTCAGGTGTATTTACCGTTGGTATCTATAACTTTGCAACTTCTTTATGATTCATAATTGAATTTGGCAACTGATTTGCAAGATTTTGCAAAATCTATTATCTTCTAAACCTCTTGTTTAGAGACTTTGTTGTGTGGATCACTATTACATAGACTACTATCATTCCATGATAGTTCCAACATCCAACTCTGGGTCCTATCCTACCCCTAATGTTGGGAATAATTCTTCATGGAATACAGTGTCAATTTATCTTGCTTTCCATAGATCCTCTGTCATGAGCTTCAAATACTTTATTATACACAGAGATTCAAATTTCACGCAAATTCCCAATTTACAGTGGGCCCACTGACATACACTGAGGATGTGAGATAGGTACATATACGGCACAACTGAATGAACATATATAGGAAATACTTGGCTCTTTCTCAAGCACTAGTTGGAAATGTGATAACTTATGGTATGCATATAGCTAGAGTTGTATTAATGCCTATGCATGTAATACAACATGTCCCCAATATGTAGTCGGTAGACTAGATTTCATTAATAAGGGTCTAGCAATCATCTTGATTCTTTTGATTAATGATTCAACAAGTCCATTGTGAGTATGAACACGCAGGATCGAATGTTCTACCATTATACCTAAGGCCATGCAATAGTCATTAGATGCTTTTAAGAAACTCTCCAACATTATCCATTCTTATGGATCGGATCATATGATCCTTAAACTTGCCCTTAGTGCAATAATATAAGAAATCAGCTTGTCAAAGGCATGGCTTTCGTGGATAATAGACATACATGCGTCCACCGAGTGGATGCGCCAATTAGTACTGTAAAGTACATGAATGGTTCAGACATGTGCTCTATAGGTCCGCATATATCCCCTCTAAATTCTCTCAGTAAAATCAAGCAACTCATCCTTGATCTTATGATACAGGGGTCTTGTAACCAACATATGTTTTACAAAAGCTCAACACAAAGTGAAAGATCAGGGGTATCTTTGGACTTCAAGTTGTAGCTAGCAGAATGTTGTAATATGCCACTTTCTAAATACTTTGAGGCTTTTAACTTCGATGCTCATCGTGGCATATTCCTCGTCACGTTTAATAAAGTGTAGTAGAATCCAAAGGAGAAAGTATGGAACTTCTTTACAATTTATTTCTGGTATCATCCTTTTTAGTGATGAGAATGTACTCAAAACCTTTCTTTTCATCTATTTTCAAGTGGAAACCATTGTTTAGGATATCCTTGAAACTTACTAGAAATCTAGTGGAGTGAGGAACAATAATGCATTCTCAATAACTATTATCGTTCCCGTTGGTGGTAAGATTATCATGGCTCTTTCAGTCTCAACAATATTACCACAATTGCCAGTTATGGTCATAATACCGTCAGTCTTAGAATTGAAGGTCTGAAAATTTTTCATATCCCTTAGGATGGTGTTTGTGGTATAATTGTTCACAAGACAGAGTTTATGTTCCACTACCATTGTATGTTAACTATAAGCAGGAGATCAATAATTTGTATGAATTAAAAACATTGCATATGTATAAATGCAAACACAAGACATGTAAATGAACTGGGAATACTGTCAACGTGTGTTGTCGGCAATAATGAAAAGGGGGTTAGGCGTTGGATCCAAACTCGATGGTAGCACGGGACACCGGATGTATACAGGTTCGGGTTCTCGCGGTGGAGATAACACCCTAGTCCTGTGCTCTGGAATTATATTTGTCTAGCTAATTGCTGATGAGATTGTCCGATGATGTTCCCCCACCCCTCCCTTTATATAGCAGAGGAGGGTGGTTACAAAGAGAGTCCTAGTCGGATACAAAACAGGGATTATATCTTTTGTACCTACCCATTTTGGCAACGGCTTAGATTACAATCATATCCTACCTAATCCGGCTCGGTTGCTATCTCCAGGGCTTTCTTGTTCCGCACGTCCGGCGTAACCCCTAGTAGCTTCTATTGCCTTGCAGTCGGCCCGACCCAGCATTGTCTAGTTGGGCCTCGTAGGCCTACCATACCTGGGATGTATATATCCCACAAATACTTTATTTATTTCATGATTAGAGATTACAGGAAGTAACCTTCAGTCCTAATAGTAATATTGCTGACTAATTTAGGATCAACTAAATTTGGTGTTCAATTTAGCAACACCATCCTAAACGCAACATGAATTGACTCCCAATTTTAAAGGAGATGATGCATATTAATTCTTAGTACTCTCCTGAACCTTTTGTGGGAATGGCTTAGTTGCCTTTGTTCCCAGTTTGAGTGGCCTTTTGATTGTCCTATCTTTGATTCCTATTACCGTTTGTCTCACTTGCGGGTGTAATTTGGAAAACATTGAATGGTCCTACTGTCAGCTCTTACCTCTTCTTTGTCTCCTCTTGAACTTCTGTCTACTGGTCGCACTAAATCCCCTAGAACTTGAAGCAGATCAAGAGGGTGTCCAAAGACATAGCGCATTGATCTGTTGATAATATATATTTTTTGAGATTCCTTTCCCTCAAAACTAATCTAAGAGACATACTGATGAGGATATCACTACTATGGATATATCCACACCAAGTTGGACCAACTCCATCATGTCACCCATAGGCCAAGAAGACGGAGATATCAAATCCATCATGTTTTAGAATCCAATTCGGCCTCCCGAAATAGCCTGGAGTAAAACACCATAACTTTTGACTCCGGAGGTTTCTGGAGGACCATGAGTACACGTTTGAAATATCTCGGAGTCTACTTTCCAACGGATCTGGCCTCACCTCAAAACTCCTTCATATGCGTCTGGAAACTGCCAAAAACCAAATGTCACTTTTTCAGTCCGAATTGACATGGGCCTTGGGCCTTGTAATTTGAGTTGTAGTCGGCCTCCAACTATTTTGGCTGAGTTTCCACGCCCTCTCTCCTCCTTAAATAGGCAGCCACACCCTCATCTAGGGTTTGGTTGGGTTTTGTTTGATTAGTTTAGTCAAGTGTAAACTTTAAGTCTTGAAGTTGTGCTGAACAGCCACCTTGTCAAGATCTTCAATAGAACCCCACCCTTGTTTTTGCTTTCATTCATATTTGCAATTTCAGATTGCTTTACTATTGTTCTTGCTTGTTCGTCTGTTGCATGCAGGAATTGAACCTCGTGTTCAGGTTGATCGTGCCAACGGCAAGATCAATAACCCTCTGGAGTTGGTTTAGCGATTACTAAGGCACATCGTCGTCGTACGTTGTAATCGGATCGTCAAAGTCAATTCCTCCAAATCGAAGTTATCACTCTCATCGAAAGATCGGGACCCAAAATCACATCAGTTGGTATCAGAGTTAGATCCCGAAACAAGAGGGTGAGAATGATAGTACCACCTTACTTGTGGAGGGGAGAGAATACCACCTTAAAAGGGAGAGCAACCCTCCCCCCATCAAGCTAGTCTTTTGGGGGCACATAGGACTCTTATAGCCTGGCTATGGCAGCTAAGGTGTGTATTCCCTCGTTGGACCAAGGCCCACGCCCCTGGGCCAGTTGAGCAGTCTGCTCGCCGGGCGAGGCACGTGCGCCATACGGCTGGGCCGCGAAGGGCACGTTGCACACCCGGGAGGGATGCATCACATACGCTTCGGGTGGAGATGTTGGAGAGTATAATCAATTAGTTCTCCCACTTTCATGTTCCTCCCTGATAGCTCTAGAGTGCTCACGACATGAGTGAGGTCCACATTGTATGTGGACATGGATTCATATTCTTGAATCTACATAGTGATCCACTTGTTATAGTACTCATTAGCGAGAGTCTCTCACCTAGTAATTTCGAACCTCTTAGTTAAGCGATCCCATAGTTCACTGGTTCCTGAATAGCAACAAGCTTTTGATTGAGGTTTGTGCACAAGTGGTTCTTGAGGTATATCAATGCCCATGCTTTGGTTGAAGCAGTAGCATGTCCATTTTGGCACTAGTGCATGATGGAAATTTCCCTCTTGGCTTGGTTCTGAACATACCGTCTATGTCGCCGACAACACTATATAGCAATATATGTAATTACCATATATAAGGTAATGAAGAGATACACCATGTACTGCATGAGTCAAAACATGTGTTACAACAATAAAGCGACTTGAATGAGTAGTAAATATCAAATTTAAGAATTTATAGTAATTTTTTATCAATTTTCTAGGGATAGAATGAATTTGTATACTCGCAAATTAATAGAAAGCAATTTCTGGTGTTTAAATGAATCGCAAAAGAATTAAATAAAAGAACCAAAAAACTTATGAGGTTTCGTTTGCAAATTTCAACTAAGTGGAAGCCCTCATACTTTATTAAAAAGTTTCAACGTCCTTTTTGCAAAATTTTAGTCTAGAAGAATTTATTTTAATAAAATAAGGACTTGCGCTAATTTTAAAAAATTGACGGGCTTTTCTACAAAAGTGTTCAAGACTGGTCAAATCCCATCCCGATCGGGTCTTATGGGCTAAAATCCAACTGTGCAAGTGGGGCCTTTTCATAGCTCATGTAGCTAGCTTGCTAGGGTCCCCCTTAACCCTAGTCGGTTGGCCCCACGCCCAAGACGGTGCGTCGACGATGGCATGGCTCGATAGCAACGACGGTGTCCAGTAGTGGCCCGCATGCTAGCTCGATTGTCATCCTCACCATGGTTGACGATTGTGGCGATGACGGCGTTTTTTGTGTTGTTACCAGCGACATGCCATGCAGAGGCGATGCACAACATACCTTGGCTAAGGCTTCTTGCCCCAATGGAGCCTCACGGCTCACACGGAGGCAAGCGACAACAAGCGCGATCCTAGTCGGTGGTGCAACGCGGAGGAGGCGCCTAGTCTAGTGGGATGCTCGATCCGATTATAAGCATCCGGTCGGTCGGTGGAATGACGGCAATGAACATTAGAATAAAAATTAATTGTCTAAATTGAAACATTACCATGAGAATTGAAAACTTAAATGAAAGCTTACCATGAGAATTGAAACTTAAATGAAAGCAACGTGCCAAGATGCCTTAGCTTTAGAGCGTTATTGAAGTCATAACATGCTGTATATTTGCGATCACGTTGCCATCGAGCGAAACTCTAATCTTGCAAAAAAAATAATGTAAAGATGCGGTACCATCCTTCTCTCTGTGTCTTTCTCTTTCACACGGAATCCTGATATGCAGCAATTTTCCTCTCGTTGCTTGTACGGTATAAGAACCTCCCCCTCCGGCTGGCGCTCCTCACGCACTTCAGGTTGACTCGTCGCCAAACGAGGACGACCCCAACCCACTTGTCTTCCACACCGCTCGTTCCCCGAGGCGGACCACGCACGAAGGACACTTGTAACTTGTAAGGGCGTTACAGATACACTACTACAAGCGGGCGCCATCGCCTCCTAAACCCGAAAGGCCAAAACCATCTAGTGTCTCCCTGAGCTGAGCTGACCACTACTCCACTAGTAATCGACAAGCCATCATGGCCGTCGCGAGGCTGGTGACCGCTCCGTTCCCTCTTGCCGCCTTCCGCGGCCGCAGCGAGCCGTCCGCGGCAGCCACGCGGCTGGTGTTCGCGCCGCTCTCGGTGCGGCGCGCTGTGCCCGTGCGCGTGGCGTCGGACAGCAGGTCTGGCGCGGCGCCGAGCGGCGGCCAGGAGCCGGACGAGGCGGCGGCCAGTAGGGCGGTGGCGGAGCGCGCGGCTCGGAAGCAGTCGGAGCGCCGCACGTACCTGGTGGCCGCGGTGATGTCCAGCCTCGGGATCACGTCCATGGCCGCCGCCGCCGTGTACTACCGCTTCGCCTGGCAAATGGAGGTAGCACCGTCGCATGCACCGGCTGGCTCACGCTGCGACCGGGCATCCATGGCAATTCCCTTCTTCTCCTACCAAATTACTAGTGAAACTCTTTTGTTCCTACTGCTTTGTTAGGGGGGCGAGATTCCGGTGGCGGAAATGCTGGGTACCCTGGCGCTTTCGGTGGGCGCGGCGGTAAGCAGGATCCCCAACGCACCGCGCGTCATGAGGTGGATGCCCTTCGTTACTCCGCTCTTTTGCGTTCGTCTTGCAGGTCGGGATGGAGTTCTGGGCGCGGTGGGCGCACCGGGCGCTGTGGCACGCGTCGCTGTGGCACATGCACGAGTCGCACCACCGCCCGCGCGACGGGCCCTTCGAGCTCAACGATGTCTTCGCCATCATCAACGCCGTGCCCGCCATGGCCCTCCTCGCCTACGGCTTCTTCAACCGCGGCCTCGCCCCCGGCCTCTGCTTCGGCGCGGTGAGTAGCCTAGCCTCCCTCCCTTTTGTTCTTCACTGCTCATCTCGCGTACCTAACTTGGAGCATCTCCAACTCAAAACCTGATTTTAAGTTTGATTGTAAAAAATCTTTAACAGTTCCTCTTTCTAGCTCCTTAAATTTTGACACGCCAAAAACAAGACTCGACTTCGTTTTTGTGCGCTTCTGTCCGCCCCAATCAACATTATTTCGCACGGGATGGCCCGGACCAATTCAAAGGTGTTTTGGGAGAAAATATAGGAGGCTGTTGGAGAAACACGTATTTTAGACTCCAAAATTTTTGGAAAGGTCTCAATCTAAGAATATTAAGAGTCTAAATATTAGGAACTGTTGGAGATGCTCTTAGAATTGTAGAATTTGACCACGCGTGGGCATCAAAATAATAATAAAATAAATAAAAAAATGTCGTACGGATGATGACCACATCCACCGTCCCCTGGCGGAAAGTTCAACGATCAGATAAGGAGGGAAAATAATATCGAGAAAAGAAAACAGAGTGGCTTCCATCTCTTGGCACGTAGCATACGGCGTAGAAGATTGTACTAAAACAGAAGGGATTTGTGTCGTCGCGTTGCGATCATGTCATGGACAGTTAGTTGGACACCCATGCGAGGTAGCCATCAACGGTCACACCTAACAGCAATATGTGCGCGGCGCGACCATCGCCAATTTTACAGTCCTCCAGTCACAAATAAATTCATAGCATAGAGCTTTCAAGATTTTAACTGTCAATATTTTTATAAATATTTACATTAAATGTATAAAATTCATTGAATTTGTGATATTTTAAATATTTAGATTGAATATATAAAAATTATATGTATAGATTTGTTCAAAAAAGGATTGTTATAATATTATAATTTCATTGGGTTTACAAATATGTTACGGTATAAAATAGTGATCAAAGTTGATTTTGGTGATGACGTCGCTGTTCAACCCACGTGTATTTGTGACCCAAGTCTGTAGTTTAGCATTAGCGTTTCTCTTCGAGTGTTTTTTTTTTGGTGCGGAGAAGAATCTGAGCGGCGCCTTGACCTCCACGTGTCGGTGTGCCACAGGGGCTGGGAATTACGCTGTTCGGGATGGCGTACATGTTCGTGCACGACGGTCTGGTCCACCGGCGCTTCCCGGTGGGGCCCATCGAGAACGTGCCGTACTTCCGGCGAGTGGCTGCCGCCCATCAGGTCCGGTCGCCCTGCACCCAACCCAACCAGCCACACATCTCTTCTCCGGATCTTGCTTGCCGAGGTTTGGTTCTGAATTCTGAATTTTTCTGCTCCGTGCTTGCCATTCATGCCTGCAGATACATCACATGGACAAGTTCGAGGGCGTGCCATATGGGCTGTTCCTTGGTCCTAAGGTGAGTCAGCCAAGTGTGCCTCCTCGTGTGCCATGCATGTTGCGTTGCTCAACAGCAGCTAGAGACAATTGATGAACATGTCCTATTGTCCAGTAGAGGCAGTACTAGTGTCTAGCGGTAGTACAAACATGATCTAGCATTGGGAAATGCAGGATCAAAATTGTACTGATATTTGATAAGATCTTAAAATCGGCATTGTTCTGAAATGTCCTTTCACTGTTACACAGATGTCTATTCACTGTTGTGCTTAATTCTTTTATATTTTACCTGTTTGTTCACGGTTTGTGGTTGCCAGGAGCTGACGGAGGTGGGTGGGACCGCGGAGCTGGAGAAGGAGATCAAGAAGAGGATTAAGAGGAAAGAGACCTTAGATGCGATCCAATGAGAGCTACTTCACATATATTTCCCTTTTTTTTTTTCTATTTTATGCTTTTCAGATTAGATTATTTTGGGTGCTTATTGTAGCCTTATAGTATCTGATAAGGGGGTGGCCCGATCTTGCGATGATGAATATGATAACTCGGACTCGTGAACCTGATGCAGCAACCTGCAACACGTGAATTCGCTCAAGAACATGCTTCGATCCTCACCTACTTACCACGCAAAAGTAGACGCACGTTTCCTTGTAATCACCCCAAGAAGTTGCAAAAACAACGATAATAATTTTATATTAGAACTCCCTATTCTAATAGAGCTATTGGAGCACAAGTCATAGAATCAAGAATATCTTTAATATGAAAATTCATGTTTCTTTTACAATGGAGGTACACGCATATGAGAGGAGGGATTGTAAACAGTACATGCCACGATTACATGTAATGGCCTGTTTGGCATCGTTAGGAAATGGGACTAGACAAGGGAATTAAGCGAGACTTCAATTCCCAGGGGAGGCAGGGAATTGAATTTCCTACGTTTAAGTTGTAAACTCCTATTCCCTTCTTCAATTTCCACCAACCAATCAAAGGATTTTATAACCTATCTCTCTCAATTCCCATTCCCTTTCGTCAATTCCCTCTAACCAAACAGACCATAAAAAGAAACACCAATTCGGATTTAATGGCTGTCCATGCGCTTGGATGAGCTGGTCACTTGTGTTGCCAAAACGTGATCTTCTCTTTCCTTCTTTTGTTCTCGCACAAATCAGCACGTGCAGATCTTTCTTTATCTCGGCCAATGCTGCTTGCACCTTCCTTTCTCCCGAATTTCTTTCCTATCTTTAATGCAGCGTATGAAATTCCCGTCGTTCTTAATTTCCTTTCTATTACCAAGTGAAGCACACGGACCCAAATTTGTGCCTTAACTTCTACTAGCCATGTGTCCGTGCGTTACAACGAAAACTCAATTTACGATAAAAAGTTTATTTGCAAAGAGCACTAACAGTGGCAAAGGTGTGTAATTAAAAAGCAGTGGCAAATGTGGGTAATTTTGATGAAGTGACGCGGGCAAAAGTGGGTAATTAAATAGCAGTGGCAAAAGTGGGTAATTTTGATGAAGTGACACGGGCAAAGGTAGGTAATTAAAGAGCAGTGACAAAGATGGGTAATTTTAATGAAGTGACATGGGAAGAAACTCTCACTTTATATAGTAGAGATATGCACGCATGTTCCCACATGCTTTCCTTTTCTTCTTTCACGCACAATAAATTCAATGCACTGATTCCATGTGGTTTCTTTATTTTTACCGCATGCATACAGCCACGCCCTGTCTTCTTTCCATGCGTAGACTAAGGCTATGTTCTGATCTCTGGACTAAGGTCTAGTCTATCTAAACAGGAAGATTAATAGGTGGGCTAATTTTTAGCCAACCCCTTAGCTAACAATTAGCCCATTAGTTGGTGGGTGGGAACTAAGGCCATGTTTGGATGGGCTAAAGCTAATTGTTAGCTGGCTAATGGCTAGAGCTAATTGTTAGTTGGCTAATGGCTAGAGCTAATTGTTAACCAGTTAATAATTAGTCCATTTAAAATTAGTCCAGGACTGTTTGGATACATGGCTAATGGTTGAACTAATTTTTTAGAAAAGTCATGTCTGCCCCTTATAACAGCTGGTGATTCATATCTTTTCACGTGAGGGTATTTTAGACTTTTCTCAGCGTGTTACCTGCTATTAGCCTAAATTAGCTCCTACCCACTAGCTAATGGACTAATTATTAGCTGAAGGGTTGACTAAAAATTAACCCACCTATTAGCCTTTCTGTTTGGATGGACTAGGACTAATTTTTAGCAAACTAACAATTAGCCCAGGGATCCAAACTAAGTGGCCTAATTTGTGTTAATAGCAGGTAACACGCTGGAAAAAGTCTTAAATACCCTCGCACGAAAAGATGTGAATCACTAGCTGTTATAAGGAGTAGACATGATTTTTCTAAGAAATTAGTCAATTATTAGCTATGTATTCAAATAGCCCTGTTGTTAGCCAGTTAATAATTAGCTTTAACCTATCCAAACATAGCCTAAACTTTCCATCCGAGCTCCACGAATTGTTTTCCTTCGTTGGACGTGTGCATATCCGCATCAGTATGTCTGTGTGTATCATGTTCTGTTAACAGAAGAGACAAGGTATAGAGCCCTCCACAGACCAATGATCGTGATGTTGTTGGTCCTCGGTAGAACGAGGTATGGCGAGCGCACAGCTAAGGACCTGGAGCCTTTCAAATCAGGTCTCCCTTCGAGAGAAACGGAAACCGCATGTTACGGTTACATTACATGCTGCCTCGTTAGTCATATGCATGTGATTAGGGCTGGAAACGAGCCCGGCTCGGCTCGGCTCGGTAAGGGAGCTAGCCGAGCCAGGCTCGGCTCGGTTATTCGGCGAGCCCGAAGAGTCGGCTCGGCTCGGGTCGCCCCTGGCTCGCGAGCCGGCTCGTTGGCTCGCCGAGCCAGAGATTCAACAGTGATAAAAAATTTGCAATTCTACTATCTCCTGTGGAACTTCCTCAGTCAAGTTGTTATTGCTTAAATCTAGTATCTCTAACATTGCAAAGCCACTCATTTCCTTAGGTATTGGTTCATTTTTGTTATTAAGGATAGAAATCAATAATTGTCGGTTGGTTAGATATACACACTTTAGATGTCGTAACTAATAATGGTAATGACATTAGACAAATCATCAACCACATAGAATCATCTACTTATCTAGTACTATTTAGCACATTGCAAGAAAATCAATTATCAAAATACCAATATAATGTTGTGCATGCATCAAAATTCAAAAGGTATCGCTTAGGATTTTGCTCATATGGGTTAATTGGGCCGAGTCAACGAGCCGGCTCGCGAGCCGAGGCGAGCCGAGCCGACCCGGCTCGCTATAAAACCGAGCCACAAAAATAGGCTCGGCTCGGGCTCGCCAGCCATGAGCGACCGAGCCGAGCCGAACTGGCCGAGCCCGAGCCGAGCTGCGAGCCGCGAGCCAAATTTCCAGCCCTACATGTGATGTGACGAGGATCCTCCTCGTCATACTATGCCCGGTTTCAACGCTGCGCGTGGCAGCAAGTTTCCGGTCAGTGTGCCGCTGCTGGTGGTCGATGCGATACGATCCCGTTCTGAAGAAATATGTTGCTGTCTGTCGAGTTTGTTCGCAGTTGTTTAAGTAGCTCCTCGATATCTTAAGTTTGTAGATAAGGTTTAGGGACTGTTTGGTAGAGCTCTATATCTTACCTTTATCTGAGATTTGAAACTTGTAGATTAAAATAAAGTAAATTAAGTTTATATTTTGGGTCTAAAATGTAAACAGGATGATCCATCTAAACACTCTTAGAGTCTGTTTGGTAGAACTCCAAATCCCAGTTTCACCTGAGATTTGGAACTTGTAGGGTAAAATAAAGTGAATTAAGTTTATATTTTTGGTCTAAAATGTAACAAGATGATCCATCTAAACACTATTAATGTATTCACAGCTCCAACTCCACGGATCTGGTGGAGCTGGAGCTCTACCAAACACACCCTTAATGTACTCAAGCTTTAACTCCACGGTTCTGGTAGAGCTAGAAATACCAGCTCTACCAAATCTACGGATCTAATAGAACTGAAGCTCTACTAAACACACCCTTAACCTTAGTAGTAGAGGCAGCGGCACGTAAGAAATACCACGTGAGACACAAGCTCATCACTTTGCCACCGAGAGAGTAAAATAGGTCAGAACGAAGCTTCCACACTAGTTGTTGACTCATGTAAGCTATCCTACTTATACCGGGAATAGCACGGTGAAGAATTCTTGCATGGCTGTTCTACTCTGACTTGGCGGGAAGGAAAAACAGCATGTGAGTGGATAGATACGAGCAGGGGCGGATCTACAGTACTGTCATTGGGTTCAAATGATCCCAATGATTTTGCTAAAATCACATATAAATCTAATTGTATTCTATTAGTATATAAGCATATATAAGTTATAAGTTACTGTAATGACCCCAACGACCCCAATAGTCTATTTTTCTGAATCCGCCCCTGGATACGAGCCAGCAAACACTAACCATATTGATGGGACTCGATGCCCTGATAGGCCTCAACCTTCTTTGTCGTCCGCCACTACCAGGAAGACTAAATTTTCTACCTTGGCTAATCAGTTGGCCGGTCTGTCTCATGTCTGTCTGTCCATGAAGTTCAGTGCCGCGAAAAGGAGTGTATCCTGAGCGATCTCAAGGACGGGCATTCATTGGTCTTCCTGATTCAGTATGCTGTTAATGATCCAGGCTCATTATTTAATTGCCATGTATTTAGCTATTGATCTCTAATGGGCCTCAACTGGACCAACCAAAAACACGATTAGGCCCAGTTGCAGCGACACTGGACACCCAGTTCGCCTCAACTCGTCATCCAGCCATGGCATAAAGCTCCCTCTCTTCCCACTCTCGCCCGAATCCCCGCACACTCCAATGGCAGCCACGGCTGTGGCCCTGCCCTCCTCGCCCGCCCCCTTCCTCGTCGCCGGCATCTCCTCCTCCGCTCACCGCCGCGGCCGACCTCACTTTCCGGCATCGTCCTTGTTGACCCCTCCGAGGCCCAGAAAGTCCACCGCCTCAAGGCCGTCTACAACCAGAAGGTCGTCCTCCTCATCGCAGAGGAGTTCGGATACACCAATGTCCACCAGGTGCTCGATCCTCTTGCAGCTCAGTGCCCGCAATAAAAAAGGACACCCACAACCATTCTCCGCGTAATTAGGTCGATTCGGCTGTGGTTTGTTGATTGAGTTGCGAGGTGTGCGCGCTTGTGCTTGCTCGATTTGTTTAGGTGCCCAAGCTTGAGAAGATTGTGGTGAACTGCGCGGGCTGGGGAGGGATGCGGGGAACTCCAAGGGGAGCCGCCATGAAGGATCTCGCCAAGATCACCAGCCAATGGCCCATCAAGACCAAGGCCAAGAAGTCCGTCGCCAGCTTTCAAGATCTGCGAGGGCAACACCATGTCTGCTGTGATGAAGCGGTAATGAAGTGAAAATTAATCTTGATCCGTTATCAGTTAACCTGCAAGTGAGTAGGTTACAAGATTAAGGGGGTAATTGTTGAAAATAATCTTGTAAAAAATAAAATAAAATTAGTAATACATGTCTGTCATGTACAAATCACTACAGGAAACGAGCTCTGTGTCCTCGGCCGAAACATTTTTATCGTCGGTAAAATAGCCGACGACAAAAAATTTACCTCTCTCGACGGCCTCAATGAAAATCGCCGACATATATACACCAAGCAGGGCTATGTCGTCGGCCACACCCAAACCGCCGACATAGAGCGCGACATGTATCGTCATATACCCGCCGTCTGAGAGAGCGGTATTGTGTCGTCGCTTAACTAACCCCGAAACACAGCACTCCCCAGACGGAAGTATCGGTGCGTGATGAAATTTGAATTTCAGATCCGCCAACATAATTCGTGTCGCGGCTACCCCAAACCCGCCGACACGTGCACTCGACATGTGGGACCAACTGCAGTTGCTCGGTAGGACCCGATGGCAAGAAGACTTTTTATCGTCGGAGAGAAAGCAGTAAGCGACACAAATTAGTCTATGTCGACGGACAAATGTTGCAAGCGACACGCCTAAAATTTTGTCCACGGTTTTATTTTAGTGGCGACAATAGTAATTCCAGATTAATTCGTAAAACCTATTTGAAAATGTTGTTGTTTTTAAAATTAAGAAAAATTAAATAGAGCTTTAGAATAGTTGTTAGGCAACATACATCTATATGACATGTAATTTTTATTATTTAATTAATTGGTATGTTACTGTTATTGTGTGTATGTGTCTCCGTAACGGTTACCTCGAGTACTTTGAGTTGAACCTTGTGACGATCCAACGCAGACCAATTGAAAGAGCGAGGAATGACTTGGAATAGGCTGTGCATGTTGTAAAACCTTTAAGTGATCGTAGAAATGTTTCGTTCGACCCGTCGTAGGCTACAAAAGTATCGAAGAAGAACGTACGGTGGTGGCGACTCTGTTACTCTCCTTGAGTTTTCAGAAGAATTTGTTGTGACGATGAAATGCAAGGTAAAAGAAGAAGCGAGCAATCAGCTGGAATAGGTTGTGTATGTTCTAAGAATCTTAAATTGGCCTTAAAAATGTCTGTTGAGCGTTTTGCAGGGCTTTAATATCTTGTGAATGGGACCTATGTAAATCGACTGCATGAAAAGCGACACGAGTTAGTTGGTTTCATGCACGACAGTTAGTGGGACCAACTAACTCTGTGTCGTCGGTTTCAAGCAGGCTGACGACATAGGTCGTGTGTCTCTGCAGGTGGGACTGCCGCTGCCACGAAACTTAAATTTGGGTCTAGGATTGGACCTCTGTGTCGTCGGCCTCATATATGCCGACGACACAGCCTAATTAACTTGCGGCTGGCCGCGCTAAGTCCCAGAGGACTTAGCACCTTCTTGCCCGCCTCTCCGCCCTAGCCTCCTGCGTCCCCCGCCGCCCTGCCGCCTCCTCCTCGCGCCGCTCGCCGCCCCCCTCCTCACTTGCGCCGGCCGCCGCCTCCTCTCTCTTGCCCGTCCTCCGTCGCCCGTTGCCCCCCTCCCAGGCGCCGCCGCCCGCCCTTCCTCGCGCCGCCCGCCCACTCCCAGCCGCCCGCGCCCGCCTGCCTCCCCGCGCCCGCCGCCCGGCCGCCATTGCCAGATCCTCGGCCTTGGTGCCCTCCTGCCCGCGCCACGCCAGTGCCCCCTCCTCGCGCATCGGCCGCCTCATGGCCGTCTCCTCCCCCGGCTTCCCCATCCTCCGGCCGCCCCGGCTGGCTGTCCCCTCCTCCGCGCCACACCGCCGGCCACCCTCTCCTCTGGTGGAACACCTGACCGCGCCTCTGACCGTGGGAGGTCGTCACACCCAAACCACGCCGCCCTGGCTGCCCCCGAGTTCGTCCACGCCGTCGATCCTAGGTTTGTTCATTGCACTGCACCAAATGAGTTTGTGCCAGATAGTTTCCTGATTAACCTGAGATCAAAAGATGCGATATCATGCATGAGGTACTTCTAGGTGTTTGTTTTGCTGATATATTGTGCATGGTTTTGCCTGAGTAATTGAACATCTAGCTACCCATTTTGCACTGGTACCAGCACTAACATATTGCTTGCATAAATGGCTAGCTAGTAACAAAAACAATACTTAGGTCTCTAATTCACTGTGAGCATGCAATTAATCAATGCTAGGGATGTAAAGCATGCAAAAATGTGCTAAATCGATTAAACAAGCAATCAATAAAAGAGGCACATGTTGTTCAATGTCTTGTATGTATTTGACTATCCCGTTTCCTGAATTTGATTATTATTTGCTTTCTTAACTAGATTGATGCACATGTTTGTAGTGTAAATGACATTGCATTTGCCCATCCTAATAAGCGACCAGCGCTGTCATCTCCTCGCCTTGTCCGCCACCACCTCCCCCCGCCGGCCTTCTCCACAGCGTCGTCGTGACGCCTCCACCGGCCCCGCCTCCTTTCTTGTTTGAATTACTGGTTGAATTTTCTTCATGCTTTGCATAGTGGTAAAATGCATTAGAAATTCTATTACGTTGATGTATTGATTAACCATGTTGAAGTAAGAATTCATTGTATATTTTGGTTGGTTATCGTTAGTTGCTATATGTGGTTGTTATTATATTAAATCTTGTCTTTTGTCTCACGAGTGGATGTCCTAGTTTTAGGGAGGTCTTTGTCAAAATTTCTAATAATTTAGGAGAATGACAACTATAGCTGCATACAAATCCGTATCATCATGGTAGTAAGAACAATCCACACCATCATTGAATTTTCTATTAGATTTTTACTCAGAGATGCTACACTTTCATAATTAGGCTTTTGGTGGTTCAACATTTAGCATCCGTAACGTCAACCGAGCGAGTTAAACCCGTCGGGCGTATGCATATTTTCGTAAGGAGCTCGACGGTGATTCGTTGGGTTCCATTACGAAAAGTGTTGCGCTCTCGAGCTATCCACGTTTTGGACCCACGGATGTCGGAGTGCGATGGTCGTGACACGAGGGTGTATGGGTTGGGATTCCGCGGTATTTCCTTGTCGTTCTCCTAGTGCATAACATAAGTGGTACGCCGTACCGTCGTTGCACTCGGAGAACAACGGGTTATGTCAGCTTGCGGAATTCGACCGAACACCCTCGTGCCCACCACCAAATATAAGCCCACATCGATGGGTGGGTAAATCCTCCTATTTAGCAAGGCTTAAAGCTGTCTAAATCTGAAATTTGGATGCATGCATTGACGTTATGTAATGGCGATCTTTGGATGGAAGATCGGCGGTGGATGTACGATGGTTGGATGAAGTCTGGGAGACACACGGACGAGTGGATCGAGAAGGCTAGAGCATTCGTGGATGATGCTTTCTGAAGATTCCCCGACCCTAATGCAGCGGTCGTGTGGTGTCCTTGCGCTGCGTGCTCGAACACCGAGAAGAGGACCAAGAAGGATATTAGCCATCACCTATGTAGGCATGGCTTCAAACCAAATTACTTTGTATGGGTAGCTCATGGCGAGAGGAAGCGTCCGGCGCCGGTGTGTGGCCCTGTGGATTTTGAAGAGGGCTACGACGAAGTCGAAGTTGATAGATTAGACGAGCTCACGGATGATGTGGCTCGGGCTTACGATCTCTCCCCCGAGGAAGAGTCCGAGCCACTTGCCGAACAATTCGAGAAGCTCCTTGATTCTGCCAAGTTGCATTGCATGAGCATACCGATGTGCTGTACTCTCGGCAGTGTCGCGTCTAATGGCGGTGAAGACCAAGTACAACCTGTCAGCCAATTGCTTCAACGACCTTTGCAAACTGCTGGATAGCCTCCTTCCGAGTGGACACAAGATGACTCCGAATCTTTACGAGTCGAAGAAGCTTCTTCGCGTGTTAGGCATGCCGTGCGAGAGGATAGACTATTGCCCAAAGTTCTGCATGCTTTATTGGAAGACCGATTCGGGTGACTCACTCAGAAGCATTGTAATGAGAGTCGGTGCGAGGAAGTTAAATGTCTGAGCGTGGAATGAGACAGACGACGGTG
Organism: Guadua angustifolia; assembly: GCA_036346375.1. Classification (NCBI taxonomy): domain Eukaryota; kingdom Viridiplantae; phylum Streptophyta; class Magnoliopsida; order Poales; family Poaceae; genus Guadua; species Guadua angustifolia. The sequence goes on along the minus strand of CM070504.1, from coordinate 2,063,555 downwards.
GCGAAAAACATTCCGTTTCTTTCCGATCATCGAGCGTCTGCGGCGTCTGTACATGTCCAAGGCCACGGCGAGACACATGAGGTGGCACAAAGAGGGCAAGCGAGAAAGGAGGCGTGATGATTCATCCGTCGATGCGAAGCTTGGAGCACTTTGACCAACAACACCACGAATTTGCTTGGAGCCTAGGAATGTGCGTATAGGCCTCTCGGCCAAGCGGGTTCACGCCATTCAATATGATGGCGCACCCATACTCGTCTTGGCGGTGTTCGCAATCCCGTACAACGCCGCCTCAACTCGCTTGAAAGAAGAGTACATGTTTCTTTCGTTATAATACGGGCCTAAGTCTCTTGGAAAAAACTTAGATCTATTCATGCAACCTCGGTAGAAGAGCCGGTCGACTGTGGACTAAAGGAGTCTTGACACATGATAGCTACAAGGGAAGAACTTTAGGATCGTGCGCATATACCGTGGTCAATACACGATTTTCCGCGTATGGCATGTTCTCGGTGGAGCACGCATGGAAAGTTGTCATGCCCTATATGCTGCGTAAATCGATGCTTTCACCTTTGAAAAATGGGGGTAAGTCCTGTTGGTTCGATTGTCACCGTTGTTTCTGAGGCCGAAGCACCCATTTAGGAATCAAAAAGGCATTTCGCAAAGGCAAGGCGTGAAGAAGGGCCACCGAGCGTTTAAGTGAGGATATCATCGACTGGCATGACGATCTAGCGGATATCGGGTATGTGAAAGACTATGGTGAGGAGCACCATTGGACTCATAAGTGCAGCATCTACAACCTTCCTTATGCAAAAGACCTGAAGCTACCTCACAACATCGACGTGATGCACCAAGAGAAAAATATGTGCGAGTCAGTCGTGAACACAAACTGGGACATCCCACAGAAGACTAAAGATAACAAGAAAGCACGTCTGGACTGCGCTCTGATATGTGATCGGCCAGACATGAACCTCAATGAGAATGGGAGAAAACCTAGGGCAAAATTCTGCCTTACACGTGGGCAAATAAAGCAGATTCTTGATTGGATTAAGGAAAAGGTTAAATTCCCAGATGGTTATGCGGCGAACCTTCGACATGCCGTTAGTATAGAGCAATGCAAGTTAAATGGGATGAATGCCCACGACTACAAAGTCTTCATAGAGCGTCTGTTTCGGTAGTGTGGCGTGGATATGTTGACGATGATATATGGATCACTTTGGCAGAGCTTAGCTTCTTCTATCGAGAGCTCTGCGCAAAAGAGATATCCGCATCGAGGATGGAGGAATTGGAGAAGGACATTATCGTGCTTGTGACAAAGCTCGAGAAGATTTATGTCCCTGGGTTTTTCAATTGCATGCAACATCTACTGGTTCATCGCCATATGAAGCAAAAGTTGGGGGCGCGCAGATTTAGGTGGATGTATCTTTGTGGGCGCATGATGAAAAGTCTTAGAGCGAAGGTGAAGAACAAAGCACGAGTCGAAGGCGTGATTGCGAAGCTTGGTGATTCAGAGATCGCCTACTTCACGGACAAATACTGCGACAAAAACAAGGTCCATGTGCCACAACCAAGGTATAAGAAGGCATGTCGCAGAAGTACTTCCAACTTGGAGGTGTTCCATGACCAAGTCGGATGCAATGTCGGCAAAAGCACCACACGTGACTTGGGCGCAGCGGAAAAGGATTTGATTCAGTTGTATGTATGCGACAACATGGATGAAATGAAGGTGTACATCGAGTAAGTCAATAAATGTCGAAATAAGTCATAAATACGTACTTATGAAATAAATGTCTGAAATAAATATTAAATCTTGTAGTCAATTTATTCAAGAAGAGTGGGAAGGATCAGGTGAACCTTGGGGCGAACAAATTGACAATCTCAAAGCGGCGAGGCCGTGGACAAGGCCGTCCAAACTTTCTAACCTGGTTTCATTACCACGTAACCTTCTTCCTCTTATACAAGTTCACTTAATTTACAAATGTGTGGCATTTATTCCTTAATGAATTTTGCCTCGAATGCTTGTGCAGTGTCAAAGACACCGCAGCGTGCACAACGATCTCCGACAAATGTCACATGGATGTAGCCGTAGAATTAAGGTCCATGGATGCTATGATTGCCATGGATATCGATTTCGATCCGAAGCGGCTGAGTCAGCTCGCCCCAATGCAACTACGGTGAACAGCGGCGTCGTGAGTTATGTCACCGATGACTCTGGTGGTCCAGACATAGAGTACTATGGGATCATCGAGGATATTGTAGAAATTTCGTATGAAGGCAACAAAGATCTCTCGCTCGTGCTCTTTCGTTGCAGATGGTTCCATCCAACTAGTGGGGTGCGGCGTACTCCAAAACTAGGACTAGTGGAGATCAATCATAAGAAGCTGTATCAAAAGCCTGACGTGTTCATTCTGCCCGAACAGGTCGAGCTGGTGTTCTATCTGCCGTACGCCCACCCGAATTATAAAAGTTGGTGGATTGTACATAAATGTTTTCCACCTGGTAGATTGCCCGATCTCACGGAAGACGACTACGATTCTCACCCAGACGTGGAGGTATTCCAAGAACAAGAGTTACCAGGAGAGCTGCACGTCGATATTGGTGATGGGCTAGATAATATTTTGGGATCAGTATACCCATGTCATGTAGAAGGAGAAGAAGAGGAGGAAAGGGTAGAGGAAGAGGAAGAGGCAGAGGCAGAGGAAGAGGAAGCCGAAGATTTTTAAGCTATTTAATTTTATAGGTTTAATTTTATATACTTTATGTCATTTAATTTTATATACATTTATATTTTACTCGTTTCAATTAATATCAATGTACTTTATGTCATTTAATTTTATATACATTTATATTTTATTTGTTTTAATTAATATCAATGTACTTTATGTCATTTAATTTAATTTGTGCAGGATGGCTCCGGTTACGAAGAAGTTGGCTTCAAAATTGAAGAAGGTCTTGGGAAGGGGGCATGAGGAGTCTTGCGAGGGCGGCTCACCCCAAGTCTGGACGCCCGAGGAGGAGGTGGAGGAGCACCACACGACCACCGACTTCCGGGAGGTGGAGGAGCACCACACGACCACCGACGCGCTTGAGGAGGGATGAGGGACGGGACGAGGGGCAGGGACTGGGATCCACGGAGTCAAGCTGAGTGCGAGTCGGGGGTGCCTCGAGCTCGTGGCGACCAAGAAAAGTCGGGGGCGGAATAAATTGCCAAAAGCCCCCACAGATCCAGCCGACAGGATAGAGGTGGTTGTTTCTAGCGGGCAAAGGTATGTGCTACAAATTTTCGATGTCTTTTATTGCTAACCACAAACTTGTTAACCACTTGTTATTAATTCTTCATGCAAGGGCTTGGTTTGCCTCAACAAGGGTAAGCAGGAGCCGGGCCACTTGCTAGGGGTGATCCTGAAGCAGCTCTACCCCGGGCGAGTGGGCGAGGGTGATGCTCGACGCCCGGTGACTAGGTGGAGCGACTACTCGCTCGTGGAGGACGACCAGGGAGGCACTGTCGCGGATCATTGCATAGTCAAGTTCTGGGTAAGTTGTCATTTCTATTGATGTTTTTGTGTTTATAGCTTCACGTGTTTGTTTCGTTTCAGGCGAGGTATCGGCTTGGCCCTGACGCATCCCAAGACGACTATGGTGCTTGTCGCCATGTGCTCGACACAATGGCGGCAAAGACCTGTCGAGGGCGCCATCGAGTTATCCGCCGGACGCGGTGATGAAGCACTACAAGAGCACGGGGATGAAGATCTCGAGGGCACTTGCCTTGCAGCAGTACCTCAAGGCGAAGGAGTACCAGCCTTGGCGTCCGAACTGGATGGACAAGTGTCCACACGCCTGGAGGCAGCTCTGCAAGATGTGGGCATCCCCGGAGTGGATCAAGAGGTCCAAGAGGAACAGGGGGAATCGAGAAGCCAACCCCAAGATCTGTGTGACCTACTTAGGTGGACGAGGCATGGGGCACGTCGTGCGCGATATCGTAAGTATACTAAGTACAATTTTGTTCCACTTTTCGCTAACTATTCATACAAGTACACAAATGCACACAAGTTTTGAAAATTGTGGTTTCCTCTAATCTTGTAGGTGTCCACCTCAGCTGCGCCTGCTCCTGCGATGAATGCTCCGCAGGGAGGTGATTCCATGGCACAAGATCGGCCTGAATCAATTAAATCGACGGGGTGTTTCTTGATCCTCAAGCGGGTTCACAGACTTAGTTATTTCTTTTCTTTGGTTCATAGACTTGTTGATTGTGAATGTGATGTACTCGTTTGGTTTGTGAGCTGAATTTGTGAATTATTGATGCATTTTGCTATATATGCGTTTGTGATCAATTGTGAATTGTATCGGTGAATGCGAATGTGGTCTTGTGTGTGAAATTAGATGTTGTGATTGTTCTGGGCAATTGTGAAATTAGAGAACCTGAAGCATTCTACATGGGTCCACCATCTAGAGAAAAACTTCCTAAGGTACATATCCGGTTGATGTATAATTTGATTAAATATCACTATATCAGTTTTGTGACTTTGTTTTGGTTTTATATGTTGAATTGCTTTTGCAGAATGCTCCATCTTATAATATTTCTTATCTCATTCCACCATCAAAGGTCAATATACGGGATTAAATTTTCATTCTGTTTTTATTTACTTTTATTTTTTTTGTTATTATGATCCTTACATTAATGCACATGTAAGGCAACTAGCTCATTGAACTTTACATTTATGTATACTTCTAGCTAGCTCAATTGCTATTAATCCCTTATGTGATATCTGTGATCCAAAAGGTCTTCTTGTCTTTAGAAATTTTTTACTCTTTAAGTGCATTACAATCTTTTAACAAATGGAAATTGCTTTAGGTTGAGTCAAATATGGTATTTTAGTTTGTAATGAACATAGCTGGGAATCTTGGTGGGATGAGGAACAGGTCAGTAAAACAGTAACCATGACTTTGAATCTTGGTGTGCTCAACATGGAAAGAAGGAGCATGGCTACGAACCAAAACGTGATGGAAATATTGATTATCACAATCTATTTTGTGATCAATTGTGAATTGTATTGGTGAATGTGAATATGGTAATGTGTGTGAAATTATATGTCGTGATTGTTCTGGGCAATTGGGGATATAAAACTGTTGGGAATGGGGGTTTTTTTGCAGGTTAAAATTGGATTTTTTTTAAAAATTTCCAGTATTTTTTTTTATTTTGACAACCTGTGTCGTCGGCTTTAGACCATGCCGACGACACAAAATAGCCCCAGGCCTGATACTGGCTCTGGGTCCGGTAGGGATCTGTGTCGTCGGCTTTAGACCATGCCGACGACACAAGATAGCCCCAGGTTGATTCTGGCACTGGGTCGGGAAGGGGCCTGTGTCGTCGGCTTTAGTCCATACCGACGACACAGAGGACCCATCTGTGTCGGCAGCTTTAGTTTAGCCGACGATACAGATGTCCCATCTGTATCGGCAGCTTTAGCTAAGCCGACGACAAAAGTCTGGGTGTCGGGGCGGCCCCGGATGCCATTTGTGTCGTCGGGATTTACGATAGCCGTCGACATAGGCCGGTTGTGTCGTCGACTCTGTGTCGTGGGACTTGTGTCGTCGGCAGGCCGACGACAAAGCTCTGTGTCGACGGTTTTGGTACCTGTGTCGACGGTAAAAGCCGAGGACAGTGAGGAAGATCCCTGTAGTGAATGTGCATGCGTTGCATGCTAGTAGTAGGTTACTAGTTAAGTCGTAGCATGCATGCAGGAGTCAGTTATCAACATAATTAGTGATTAAAGGAGTCGGTAATGGCAAGTGGCAGCTAATGCACAATTAGTGGGGCAGTTTGTTGCTGCTGTGCATGTAAACAAGGCTATATAAGCCGCGTAATCGTTTTGTTTAAAGTCTGAGCAGTCAATAGAGAAAATACAAAAGGCGTGAGTCGCCGCAAAGTGTTCTCGTATGTGTTTAAGTGTAAAATTGTTTGTGTTAATCTTTGGCTGTTCCAACAATGATGAGCATTGCTTCTCACTTTGTTATTTCTGATCTTTTTGCAAAGTTTGTTTTAGAAATTGAGTTGATGGTTTCGTTGTCTATCACTTGCTGTTCATGCTGTACCTACTGTCAGAAAACTGAATGCATAAGCTTTGTTTTGGTTGACTATTTATGCATCACAGATATTAAAGCATGAACATGAACGAAGACTGAAGGGTGCTTATTTATTTATTTTTACTGGTTTCAAGATTTATGCAATTTATATTATTAGCTCTCTCCATCTAATTTTGTAAGGCATATTTCTTGAATGGTCTTATCCACAAATATAAGATATATTTTATATTCTACCATAAAATTAGAGTGATGTTCCTATATACCTAAAAAATATCCACGTATACTTTATATTCTTTACATGTAAGCATTAAATATAATGTTTAGTGATAATAATTTGGGGTAATCTAGTTATTTCAACATCTTTTTGGTCTATAAAATAAAAAAACGTCTTATAAACTTAAACGGAACGGAGGGTACTACTCTTTTCTCCGGGCCTAACAAAGACCAAAACTAATTGAATGTGGTGAGATGTAAAGAAGAGCATATTATTTCGCAGCATTTTCAAAATGCTTAACTATACCGCCGCTCTAATAAGTACTCCACCCATTTCTAAATACATGCTATTTTGGCTTTCAAATTTTGTTTCTAAATACATGTCATTCTACAATTTCAATATAACTTTTAACTATTTTTTCCTTGTGCATACATCTATCATTCATTATTCCTGATATTATTTATTACTATGAAATAGAGTAACATATATCATCCAATAATACTAAGTGAGCTAATCTCATAAAAGAAGACAATTTGACAATTTTTACTTGTGTCTTGATTGGAGTGGGACTACTGCATAATCTCTTTGGTCCTAGCGATCAGCTAGGATGTCATAAAACCCGTAGAGCCACGTACACTTGTCATATATCAGTAGCTACACTTGGGCAATTCTGGCGGCCCGATGACGAGCTCTTCCTCTGGGAAGGCGCACGGCATGCCCTTCGCCCCAAGCTCCGGGCACGGCTTCGGGGAGACGTCGGAGGTCACGCCCTTGACGTTGGTGCAGTTCCACTGCAGCTTCTTGGCGTCCGGCGCGAGCCGTGCGGTCACGTTAGAGATGCAGATCCCGGTGTAGGGGTCGTTCGGGATGCCCTCCATCCTGCCGGCCATGGTCACGTTCTCGGCGTACACGTCTTGGTAGTTGATGCCGGTGACCGCGGGCAGCGCCTTGGGGTCGGACGAGTTGTCGGGGTGCTGGCCGTAGTTGCCCGTCATCCAGAAGACCCATTTCATGGTGTGGAGGCTGAGCCCGCGCACGAAGATGTCCTTCACGAAGCCGCCCCTCCCCACGCCGGACTTAATCCTGACGGCCGACTCCGTGTTGATGGCGACGTTGTCCTCGGCGCGCACGTCCTGGATGCCGCCAGACATCTCGCTGCCGAGCGCGATCATGGCGCTCGTCGGAGAGATGCAGGTGAGCCTCTTGATGACGATGTGTTGGCTCGGCATGTTAAACTTGATGCCGTACTGGTCCCAGCCACTCTTCACGGCGATGCAGTCGTCGCCGGACACGATGTAGCAGTCCTCGATCTTGACATGAGAGGAAGAATCTGCACGGGCAAGAGGAGTTCACCGCATTCAGAAGACATGCGTGCTGCTCACCGAGAAGCACCGCTGAATGCCAACTGTGACTGATCTACCTGGGTCGATTCCGTCAGTGTTAGGCGAATGGACAGGCGCAAGAATGGTGACGCCACTGATGGTCACATTGCTGTGCAACATGGAACAAGTGAAGGTGAGCATCATGGATTCATGGACAAACTAACAACCTAGACCCTGATTTGGGGTGTGAGTTCAGAGCCTTACGAGCAGTACGTAGGATGGAGATTCCACGACGGCGAGTCGACGAAGGTGACATTGGAGATGATGATGTTGTCAGAGTAGAGGAGCTCCAGCAGGTAGCCGCGAGTGTAGGTGAGTTTCTTGGCGTGGTACTTGTCCCACCAGACTTGACCCTGGCCGTTGATAGTTCCATTCTTACCTGAAATATTGCATGCATATAAGATTTCTACAACTACTAACTACCCGATTTTAACACTTTGAGAAAAGCTTGGGAAATAACAATCTTGAGATGGCAACCATGTACCAGTGATGATGACATCTGTGAGATTTGATCCAGCAATGAAATTGCTGTATCTTGGGCCAGGCTCGTCCCTTCCTCTTCCGTAAGACGGCAGGGGTGCTATCAGAGGCCAATCTTTCAAGTCCTGAAGAACAAGACGATAAGCTTAGACTGACAATTCAGGTGACTAGGCAAATGCAGTGGTACAAGGAACATGAGCCGCTTACACTAAAAAATTAAAGGACTGAACAAATACAGATACTGATAGCATGCCCAGAACTTATGTAGTGACCATTGGAAAAAAAAACAGGAAATATTAGGAGCAGAGTTTTTCTCCTACTCTGTTCTCTTGCTACCACCAGTACGACTCGCTAAGCCATTGAAAAAGATCACATCGATTGCTTGACCTTCTAGTCCAATGGTCCATACTAAGCAGTAGTTTGATCAAAAGCTGTACAAGTATTCAATAGCCACCAACTCAATCTCTTCAATAAGGCAACCAACACGAGGGACATAGCCGGTTCCAACTCCCGACGGGCTGGTGATGTCCTTGGCACGTATTTAAGCGCCACCTTGACACTATTTCCTTCCACTTCTGGTAGGCACCGATCGTGTTGATTAACAAACGGACAGCAATTACGATATAACTCATGACTCACATGGACAAGTGATGATTGACAACAATGGCTTGCTTTAAAGTTAGGAAAAGAAGCTTCGATCATGGCACCGAGGGACCCCAACCAAAAAGCCTTTGTCCCTAGCAAAGCAGGCCAAGTACCCCCAACTTTACCACTGCTCCGTGCCGTCCCGTCCCGTCGAGAAGGCACGTGACTGCCGGCCCCACGTGTCATTCCAATTACGAGCGATTACAAGCCCTAATCTGTCCTGAGACTTGGATGATTTCATTTCCCGGCTAAACATATGGCGAGACATAACACCGCGCTTAACGAGGGAGTAGCAAAAAATTGCTAAGGCCTCACCTGGGACGCGAGGATCTCGGCGCCGTGGTCGAGGAAGAGGGTGAAGTGGCTGGTGAGGTTGAAGGGCCCCGTCAGCCACTTGCCCTTTGGCACCACCAGCGCCGCGCCGCCGTCGCCCGCGCGCTTGGACAGCTCCGCCACCGCCTTGGCGAACGCCGCCGTGTTGGACGTCTTCCCGTCCCCCACCGCCCCGTACTCCGTGATCTTCGCCACGTGCTTCCGGCACCCCGCCGCCGGCGACGCGCCAATGCCACCGGCGCACAGCGCCACCACCGCCCACACCGTCACGGCCGCCTGAAAGAAACAACTCTTCCTTGTTGGTTCCACCAAGCGAAATCCTAAAGCACCACAAAGAAGATCCGGGGAGAGAGAGAGAGAGACTTACATGCAGTGCTCTTGTTGCGGCCATTGCGAATTCTCGAGAGCAGGGAGGCGTTTCCCCTGCGCAGATTAGGATGGGACATAAAAGCCAGGAAACGGTGGTGTTTATATAGGAACAGGGCCGATACCCGTGGGGAAAAACTAGACGTGGCATGTGTTTCTTGTTAGGTTCAGTGCGCGTGGTCCACGGAGTAAAGCTCACCCGGGACGTTTCGCCGTGAGCCGGTGCTTGGCGTTCACGTCTGTGGACTCGTTCTATCCAAGCTACGATTTTGATGGACATGCTGTGGTTTCTCGCCTCGTGATGATTTGGCTTGCAAGCCGAAGATATCCGTGCAACGCCGAACGGGATGAAGGGAAAGAGTGCAAGGCATCTTATTGCCTTATTATGTGGATTTATATTTAGTTGCTTTTTTCTATCTATTTCCTTTCTTTGTTTGGATAAGATGGGAAGGAAATCATAAGCTTCTCAAATAAAACGGTGAAGAAAATCGAACAAGGATGGGAAAATTAGCTCAGTATTATCGCAAAACGTCTGGTTAGAAAATATTAGCTCAGTGATCTTTGCAATGACACTAAGCAACATTGTCCAGCAATATTTTGATACATTGCATATGTAGATTATAGAGTGACACGAGTTACCCAATTCAAGTTTTTGCCCGGCCCATTTCGACAAGTGAAGTAACCTGTAACGGTTTATCGAAAGCTTATCTTGCATGACCTCACAGGTTTGGCACGGGTGACATATGAGGCCATCATGAATTCGAGCATGGAGTGTTTTTTCTTTTCATTTTTTTTAAAAATGGAATGCAATTGTGAGGAAGATCAACAGTGAATGCTACGTTCGATAAGCCGACCGTAGTGGTCTGAAGTGTAAGCAGAAAAACCCAAATTAAGAACGAACTAAATGGCCAAGTAGAGCTTATATTTCCCTTGCTGCGTGGATTGATGGGTATGTTGGAATATATGGGCTAAGCCCATGAATATTTGGGAATACACTACAGGAAAACGTGGTTGATTCGTTGGCAAAAACTAATTTCGTCGGTCTTGATGAAGCCGTCGAAAATATGATTATAAATTAAATCGGCCAAATCAAGCCGTCGAAAATATCTCATGTAATTTAAATCGGCCCAAATTTAGCGAAATCGAAAATACGTTTTAATTTAAATCGGCTAATTAAACCGTCGAAAATACTAAGTAAATTAAATCGGCTTTTGAGGAAGACTGTCGAAAATATTATGTAAATTAAATCGGCATAAGAGCCATCGAAAACTTTGAGACCTAAAACCGTATTCACCCCAAAAACCCTCACTCATGTCGTCAGACATCTCCATGGCCCCAGACTCCGCGTCGCTTAGCCCCCGCCCCATGCATGACATCGCCCACGACGCCCATGTGCATGCCCGCCGCCGACTCACATGCTGCCGCGCCTTGCTGCCCCCAAAGCCAGGCGCCGCACCGCGCTCTCCCTCTCACTAACCTCTCCCAGATCCTTCGCCGAGCGCTACCGCCTCCCCGTCTTCCTCGCGCGCCGAGTGCCACCACCTCCGATGCTGCCTCTGGCCCGACCTAGCCTCCTCTTCGCCAGATCTGGTGAATCCATGTCGGATCTAGCGTTTTCCCCACAAGGTGACTTTCTTTAGTATGATCCCTTCCCGATTCCCCCTTCTCTCTCTCTACTATTCCTCCTCTACTCACTCCTTTTACTCTCTCTACTTGCCCTAGGTCATCGCCGCCGCAAACACGGCTCGGCTACTTCACCCGAGTGTTGCCGCACCCCTAGCCACCATCGCACACAACCACGGCTCGGCTCGTCTCTGACCCTAAGCTAAGTGCTCGCCCTTTCTCTCCTTAATTCTTTCCTTCCTTTGGGCTAGATGTCCCTCAACTACAAGTATCGGAAATCATTTATAAGAAGTGTGGATGATGCTTAATGAAATGTTATTTCGCTTGATTATCAAACTTGAGCTTTATAGTAAGTATGAAATTGATATGCGTTCTGAAATGTATTAGCACAATTGCTTGTATGTTCATTTATATCTTGTTTTGTTGGTAACAATTCCATGTAGTTTGGTGCCCGAGATGATACTTTATTAGGTTCAAGTGATGGTGCATGCTTTAGATTTTATGCTTTGATGATTCAAATATTTTAATTCTGTTCAAAGTAACCAGAATTGTATGCATTTAGATGATGAGCCAAGGCTATGCATGTTACGGGCATTTGGGGTATAGTAATTGGGTTTGGCTCGAGAATGCTTATACAAGAGTACGTACAATTGATGAAATGGCTTAATGATTGAGATTATGCTTGCTTAAGAAATGGAGTCTAGGAATGCAGTGCACTAATATTTGCTATGAGTCATGAATGTGTGTGTGTGTGTACACATATATATGGAAATTTTGGTTCTTATATTTGTTCAATTCAGTATCTTGCATTTCTTGGAAAGTGGATTTTTTATCTAAAAAGGTGAAAATTTTGGTTATGTTGTGATTCATGCGAGATTGGGTGTCTAAAATCTGAAATTAATTTCTTTGTTGGTTGTGTTTTGGGCGCAATGATAGTGATTGTTGGGAATAGTTGAATTTAGGTTTTGTATGTCATATTATCGATAAGGAAGTTCATAGGCTTGTGTCATTCTTTGTTAATGATATATTGTGAAATTGAGGTCAAAGGAATGCCATAGCATGTTTTCGATTCTAGCTAATGGTGCAGTAAATTCAGCTCAATAATGCAATTTGTGTTGTATTGGCTGAAATTATAGTTCGGTGTGTTGGAAGTTGAGTAAAGTTTGAAGTATTTGTGTCTTTGTGAGCCTCCAAGGTGCAAACTTCCTCTCCAGTATTTGGTGTAGTTTCTCCAAATTTATTTACTTTGGAATCACTACATAGCATCCTAATACTGTCATGGAATCATCTGTAGTTGTGACTTGTCCAGGACCAGATATAAAGAAAGGTATTCGCCCATTTCAAGTTGCACCTGTCCTCAATTCTTTCAAGGCATTCAATTGCCTTTTCTTTCTTCTGTTTAAGTACAAGGGCTACCACTGCACCACCACAGTGTTACTAATGAAATGGCCAATTAATTTAAATGCAGTGATTCCTCAATTGCACGAGGTCCTTGGATGATATGCATCGATATACAGCTCACATGTCTTTGCTATCTTATCCTTTGGAATAAAGTTGTTTGGTTCAATCATTTCAAAATCTGATGCCATTTAATGATGAAAGCTAACTGGACAAATAGTTTCTGCGTGTTAAGAATTGCTACTTGTGTGTGATACAATGCGCTTTACCATCAGCAAATATATATATATATATATGTATATATATGTATATATACATATGTGTGTGTATAAGTGCATATGGATTAATCCACTTGTTCTGGTTACCCCAAGTGGAAACTGGTGTAATTTTTTTTGTTGGAATATTTGTGAGCATAGTGATAATTTGTTTACACAGTTGAGAAGGGAAACAAATGCACTTATGGTCTTAACATGATCAATTAGTTAGTATATCGTACTGAAGTGAATATTTAGCTCTTTACTAATACAATGTCATTAGTTTATGTTTCCACTTATCCACAGATAAATCATGCTATACGTTAAACCTCGTTGGTAATATATGTTCTAAAATGTTAAGCATTGATCGCTTACCCTTCTACACTTGACTTCTTAGGCTGTGATAAATGCTGGTATTTTTTTTAACTTTTTCGTATGGAATTATTTCTGATGTATTATTTCTTATGTATGGTTGTGCAATTGGTTCATTCCCACTCCTGCTGTGAGAAGCCTCATTCCTCCTATTCAGCAAAGCATACGAATAGATTCTATTGCATCCGCGTCACAAGAATTGTGGGGCTCAGTTACATTTTATATGAGATCAAGTCAATTTGGTCCAGTGTTAGCGAGTGATTTGGTGGTCATCATCATCCTAATGCGAGCAAGTATCTTGTGGATATTTGGTTGCATGCATCTTATTATTGTGGTGAATGCAAAAGGGCGATCAATTCTTTTGACTTGGGGACCTTCTTTGTTGGCTTAGTGTTCGATGATGATTTTGGGACGCAATAGACTAATTGTGACAACAAATCTTGTCGATCTATTAAATATTGGTGTATATTTGATTAGCTCAATTGATATCCTCGTTATATGCTTAGATAGTGAACATTTTGCTTCTTGTTATGTCTTCATGCCTGCGATTGCTCCGATATCTTGATACACTCTGTTATTATAAGTCGATATGATATCTTGTGCTATTTTAATCATTACGCTTCATGGTTAATCTTGGTGCTTGGAATTATTGGATTGACTCGCGTGCGAGATTTATCTTTTGACCTTTTAACATGTTCATCTCATTGCACATGATCGTGCATCATAGCCTCCACTATAATGCATGCCTTTTCATTACCATGACATCCAAATTATCAAAATAAGAATTGTGAACTTTTATTAGCGGCCTTTGGATTCGGTGAATTTACGTAAATTTTAGGATTTATATATTTTTTAAAATTTAAAATATTATTTTAAATCGGCACTGGGCAGACGAAAATAGAGATTTTATATTTTTTAAATTTAAAATACTATTTTCGTCGGCCTCGTAATTTAAAAATAACATTTTCATATTTTTTTAAATTTAAAATACTGAAAATAGCATTTTCATATTTTTTTTTAAATTTAAAATACTATTTTCGTCGGCCTAGGCCGACAAAAATAACATTTTCATATTTTTTTTAAATTTAAAATACTATTTTCGTCGGCCTAGGTAAGCGAAAATAACATTTTCATATTTTTTAAATTTAAAATACCGAAAATAGCTTTTTCATATTTTTTAAATTTAAAATATTATTTTTAAATCGACCTCGTCGGCGAAAATACATATGCCACGTCGACACCTAAGCGGTTCGGTGCATCGACTAGTAATTTCGACGACCACGTAGTCGTCGAAAATAACTTTATTTTAAATCGGTTCTTGAAGCGAAATTAATTATATTTTAAATCGTTTTTGTTCCGTCGGCCAAAAGCCATTTTCGTCGGTTTTTCGGGTATTTTCGTCGGCTTTTGGCAGACGAAAATAATGCGGATTCCTGTAGTGATAATTCCAAATAAATCTCAAAGGCCCATCATATGGAGGAGGTGTAAAACTCTTTAGTACCATCTTGCTAGTTGAAATAGAGCAACTAACTAACTTAAATAGTAGAGTGCGCCCCATCTCACTATCTTATGTGGGAGAAAGAGAAGAACACGCGCGCGCTCGCCTCACCGGGGCGAGGGCGCGTGGTAGGCCTCTTTTTGCAGTTTATTTTTTTGCTCTCCGGAAAATTCGTGGTTGGTCACGAGATATGGAAACCGCATCATCTTTTGATCTCGCGACCTTTTCTTATAAATACCACGCGGGCTTCCGCCTGAGAGAAGAACAGAAAAAACGCTAGGGTTTCCTCCTCCTCTTTGCTGTGCCACCACCGTGAGGCTGCTCCGTCTCGCTGCGCCGGGGTGCACTGGTCATCGGGAGAGCAGGTTTCCGAAACCCGTCGCTCTTGAGATTCTGCATTGAAGAGGGTGAATAAGGTTTTTGGGAAGCGCTCGGCGCGACTGCTCGCGATCTGCTTCCTCTCCGTTCGTGATCTGCCTTGTCTTCTATGTCGTTGCAAGGGGGTCCTCTGCTTCACTTCACATCTCCGTTCTGTTCAAGCAAATCGGTACGTTTCAATGTCTCCGCTATTTTCAATCTTGTTACTACTGTTTTATAGTATATTAGAGGGACATATGTGTAGTATTGTTACATGCATGTCTATAATATACTTGTGTTTAATGTGTATACTTCTTAATCAGTTTGTGTTTATGAATTATCTACTGTTCGATTTATACCTGAAAGTGCTAATTTATTCAGCAGGGTAGTCCAACACAATTACAAGACCACGAACAATTGAAACAAATAACTTGAGTGCTACAAGGGCATGCACAATGGTGTGATATCAGTTATATATATACTTTGACACACAATATTTCTGCTGATACAAAGGAGAGAGAAAAAGTAGCTGTCTCTTCATGAAGAGATGACCATATATATAATATAAAATACTATTATATGAGTTATTATTTATAATATCATCTTTTTATGCTATAATTAAAGATTATATGATCTTGTAGAGACAATATTAAGATATCATCTATTGTAGAAGCCAGCTTTAATTTTGTTTTTAGGTGATATAGAGAAGTATATAGATAATAGTTATCTCTATTATTGTACACGCTCTAAGCATCTGACCATACTGACTTATTACATCTATCAATTATCGTCAAAGTCGAGTCACATAAAAATGTCATTTTAGGGTACATGCAGTTTTTAAACTTTTACTATCGATATTTTTTTCAATATTTACGTCAAACACATGAAAAATGATATGTATATATTTGCCTTGAAAAGGATTTTTATAATAGTACAATTTTTTTATATTTATAAATCTATCTCTACTATATTAAGCAAGAGTGTCGGGGATTCCTTGTATGTGGTGGCAAATTCTTTCATGTGAGATATGCAAATCATATATTGAATCTTGTTGCTAGAGATGTGTTACAAATAATTGAAGATTCTATTAAAAATATTAGAGAGTTCATAACAATAGTAAAAAGATCACCTCAACAATGGGAGGCATTTGAAAAGTGTGCTAAAGAACGTGATTTGGATACTAAAAAAGCTCTTTCTTGGATGTTGCCACAAGATAAAATTCTACATATATTATGATAAGAGATGCTATTTACTACAAAGATGCTTTTGGTCATCTTGCTCTTAAAGATAAGGCTAGATATGCACATGTCACCCCTTCAAGTGATGATTGGTTGAATGCAACAAATATTTGTAAATGTTTGAGAAAGTTTTATGATGTCACTTTACTTTTCTTTGGCATATCTTATCTTACTGCAAAATATTTCTATCAGAAATTTTATGAGATCAAGATTTCTATTGGAAGATGGTGTGAGCATAATGATATCATAATTTCTAACTTGGCTGAAGCTATGAAAGAAAAGTTTGAAAAGTATTGGGACATGAGCAATATGGCTTTGGCAGTGGTAGCTTTCTTGATCCTAGGTACAAACACAAGATGGTTGAGTTGTACTTGTCTAAAATATATCACCATGAGATAGCTGAGTTAGAGAAGGTGGAATTTATGAATGTGATCAATGAGTTATTTGCATTTTATTCATCTAGCATCAATAAGCCATCTACTTCGCAAGAGTGTGATTTGGCTTCTAACTCAAAGAATCACAAATTGGATGATGAGGATGGTGATGAAGTTGATATTGATGTTTTGTATCATACCACTGACAATGAAAGCAACATGTTTAAATTAGGTGTCTACATGAGTGAAGGACTATTGAAGTTCAATGATGGTGATAGAACATTTGATGTGCTATCATGATAGAAGGGGCAAATGACAACTTTTCCTATCCTTTCTTGCCTTGCTCGTGATGTGTTATATATGCAAGCATCTACGGTTGCTTTAGAGTCGGCATTTAGCGCCAGTGGACATGTTATTGATCCATTTTGTAGTCATCTTGATGCTGAAATTGTTGAGGCCTTAGCTTGTACAAAGAATTGGATGATTGCTTCGCGAAATAGTAAATTATTATCTTGCTTATGTGGCTTTCTATATGTATTATGTATATGCCTTTATTTATAATTACTAATTTGTTGTTTATCAATTTCAGATTCAAAGAGTAAAATAAAAACCTTAATTGAAGATATGAATGCTATGGGGATGAAGGATGATGTTGAAACTTATGAATTGAGACCTTCATGCATGCATGATGAACTTTATTTCGTTTATTAATTGTACTTTATATATTGAACTATGTGTTTGAATTGAACTCTATGTGTGCCGAAGCCTTTGTGTGAACTGAACTCTCTGTATTGGACTATGTGTGTTAATTAGACTTTATGTTGAATTATGCATGTTTATTGGCCTTTATGTGTTGAATTATGTATTAATTAGACTCTATGTTGAACTATGTGTGTTTATTGGACTCTATGTATTAGATTATATATTAATTAGACTGTATGTTAGAGTACGTATGTTTATTCAATTCTATGTGTTGTCTGATGTCTTAATTTGGCTCTATGTGTTAAATTATGTGTGATAATTGGACCATGTGTGTTAGTTAAATTATTTTTATCACATACTTTGATCCTAGCTAGTTTGTGTACTATTCGACTAAGTACCCGTTATCCGTATTGTACCCATCCGTATAATATCCGATATCATTTTTCTATCCGTTTGTAAATACCCGATATCCGTATCTGTATCCTACCCGATTTTCCACTATCCGTACCTGTACCTGTATCCAAAAAAAATTAAGGTAGAATATATGATAACTTACTACCCAACTATATTCGACCTGTTTTCACCCCTAGCGCCATCGAACTGTCGTTTTTTTTCTCTCTCACTTGGTTGCTACTACAGAGGCGCATTGGAAGGTAGACCACCTATTAGAGCAACTCTAACCCAAACCCCTATATTTTCCCCCTAAATCACTCATTTAGGGGTGGTATAAAAATTAGGGACACCTTATATCAAATTTGTCTCCAACCCACACTCCCTATTACTCATTTAGGGGTGGTATAAAAATAGGAGTTCTTAATAGGGAGTGGGTTGGAGCTCACATTTTTTTCAATTCTCTTTATAATTTAGGATAGGGAGAGGTATAGGCGATGGGTTGAGCTTGCTCTTAGCCCGCCAATAGCCCAACAATTACTTCTGCTCCCTCTGCTTGAGAAAGCAGCCAGGTATCTCGCAATCCTTTTAATCTAGGAACTTTGGAAGGAGCCGAACCGCAGAACTTTTCATGGGGAGGAACTTCCCAAACGAGGTCTCTTACAACTTATTCGAAATGAGACAAGCGCTTGGAAGGAAGCAGGTGCCAAGCACCTTATCATGCCCGGCTAGTTTCGCTTTGTTCATCCTGGCTTTTCTTTCCTGTCTTCCCTCCCCTCCCCCTCTACACTCTTCCTCGTTTAATTTGTAAATCCTTCTCGCTATGTCAATGAAATTAGCAGCTCTCCTGCTATTTTTCAAAAAAAAAAATCAATTTAGAAAGCATATGTGTTATTCTGGGCACATATAAAAGTCTTATTTTTTTCCTTGAAAATGCTGTCAGAATCAAGGGCATAATGTTTTCAGAATCCAGGGCGTCAGCAGAATTGAAATAGGTGCCTTTTTGCGTCTGAGACTCCATTGTACTTTCATTTGCCTGTGTGCCTTTTTGCTTCAAATGGAATATGATCAAATTATATTTGATTGACATGATCCTGAATGGCGCGGCCTTGATTTGTTTTTCAGTTCAGGCAGGCTAAAACAGAGATTGTCAATGCCATTAGAGTAGTATACAGATTTATGGCAGGCCTGGGTCAAAATAACCAGGGTGCACCAGAGTCCCAAGTAATCAATCAGGACAGAAGCAGGCCAAAGTTCCAGGGTACTTGGATCAAGAACATCATCTCAGCAGGCGCAAAGCCCCCCACGAGCACATCGAATCTTCCACAGGAGGCTGATGACGAATACCCATTGGAGCGGCAAAAATCCGCAGAACAGTCAGCACGGGTATAGCCACTTCCTTAAGAACCCACTGACGGTCGAATCGAAATGTACTGTACTCTGTAGCCAATATTTGTTTACAGACACTAAAATGTTATTCATGCATGAATATGTGGATCTCTACCCCCACATATTATGTTTCCATTGTCTTACATCGAGAAACAAGAAAAGGAATGTGCATTCATCTAGAGTCTAGACTGACTATTTATCGAACCATGCTCATACTTGAAAAAGAGCTGACGATGGAAACTGATAACTTGTTTTTCCATAGCTCCATTAGGACGGATTTCTGACCAGGATGTGGCTGTGGTGGAGTGCTTTCAAAAGCACCGAAGCGACGGAATGCATGGCAGCAGACGCTATCCTCGCCTTGATCTGCCCACGCTTTGGCGTGTACCTTCGGCTTCCTCCTGACCCTTCTCCATTCCTGCATGTATCAGCGTTGGCGGCTGCTCCATGGTTGGTCATCTTCTCGCCGGAGAGGTAACCGATCCCTGCAGAGCTGTACTTTGGGCGTGTGGTCTGTCTGAGCTTTGTGCCTTGCAAGCACGCTAAATAACCAGTGACCTATTTATACTGCTACTGCAAGTGGTGATGGTGGTGGGTGTTAGTTGTTTAGTTGGAGTGTTTCATTAAGCTTTACATTATTTAACTCTGACCAAATATTCGTTGGATGGGAAAACGTCTTTTGATCTCGTGCGAGTCCTGTGTGTGGTAGGGCTCACACTGCTTTCTAATTTATAAACCGCTACTATGTCAGCGTCGGATTATCGTTCACACTAAGTCTGAGCTGTGAGCCTCCCGGGAGTCCCCATCCCGGCCGCTTCATTCCTGGGAAGGTTGTGTTGTGCCGTTGTTTCTGCTCTTGGGAGCATGCTGTTTTCTTAATGTCCGTGGCAATCACATGCGCCTCTATGATTTAACCTTTAGGCGGCTCCTTAGGATGTAAATTAATCGCAGCTTTTTCTTAGAATAACAGGGTGCTACCCCGATTTTCATCAAGGAAACCAGCAAAAGGATTTGCTTACAACCATGACAATTAGTCGCAGCTTTTGCTCCCCGAAAGGCCGAAATACGCTGTCTTAGCTCTTAAGAGAGGAGGTTCGTTCCATGGCCAGATTTTGGTATCGCCCGGCTTGCTTAATCTCAGGTTCTGGAAGCATTCTGACTGGTTTGGATGTCAACCTTTTGGAACCCCTGATTCTGATTTTTGAGTGGTGTTCTTCCTGCAGCTGAATACTGGTTGACGGTTTGGGACCAGAGAAAGCTGCGAGTGTGAGGCCGTGAGCAGGGCTTAGGTTTCTTCTGGAGGAGTTGGCCGTTTGAGCTGGACGCAGAAGTCGTGCTGCACTGAGACCGAGAGCAGGGGCAGATCTAGAAAAATAGATCATTGGGGTCGTTGGAGTCATTCTGATGGCTTGTGAAATTATATCTTTATATACTAATAGAATACAATTAGATTTATGTGTGATTTTAGCAAAATCATTAGAGTCATTTGACCCTACTAATTGCATGCTAGATCCGCCCCCAGCTGAGAGGCAGCGACAGTGCAATCGAGCATTGGCCAAAGGGCTGCGTCTGCGTGCGTGCGTGCGTCTGTGTGGTGGCTACCTGATTCAAATGAGCGTAGTCAATTGTGCAGTCCATCGGTCGTAGACCGGCTGCTAATGCTTGCCTAGTTGCCTGTCAGTTTGGCCTGGCATGTACAAGCTGCCCTGTCTGCCCCTGATTGAGAGACCATCACGACTGTGCTCTGCGTGCGCCAGGCGCCAGCGCTAGCTGGAGATCGTGAGTCGTGTCAAGGCAGGCATACGCTAGCGATTGCTTGATTCTCGTGGTCCAACAGGTGATTTTCGACCGGATCGAAGTGCCTGGTAAACACTCATCCAAGTCCCGGTCGCCTTAGAATTCCGGCCTGCCTGAGCACATCATTCCTCTGCAGATATGCGCCTACTTGGGCCAGCCACTTTCACTTTTTCAACCTTTTTAGTGGATTCGCATGGTAGCCGGCCTCCTGCTTCGTCCCAAGGCGGCAAGGAGTATGGCTGGCCTGACTATCCAGCTTATAATTTATCCACCTTCTTTCGAAATTGAAATGGTTTATATAAAATTATTTTATTTATTATTTAAGTGATTATGTTAGATTTGAGCTAACAAGCCACTATAAAGCCGAGCCTTATTAAACTTTTTTCACCCTAAATGAACTCATTTAAATTTTAAACACATTAACTACTGTAATCAAAGCAAATTTGGTTTAAGCTCTAACGAGCTTTTTTACCGGCCCTAATAAGGAGGAAGGAGCCTTTCACCCCCACCCCCCAAAAAAAACACCATATTTGGTTTGAATCCCAAGATTGCCCAATTTGGCTCGCATCGACCGGATTTAGGTTTAGCTTGCTGCAAGAGTTTTGCAAGAGTATACATATTTTTATTCGTACACTAGTCTATTTTCATGCCAAATCATGATCTCATGGCACTTTCCTTTGAGGTGGTTCATAACGAAATTTTAGTGACGCCTAATTTTGGCACGGCATCGATAAGGCGAATTTAGGCGCATGAATCAAACAGCCTCCGGCCGGTATCAAGCTCACGATGAAGTGTAAGAAAACTGGAGAAGCTTATATCAGTATCATATAAGTTAATGGCATAATATTAATTTGCTAGGCCCATTGATTCTTACTCGATTGGTCTACGCATACTACCTTTTAGGGCAGTTCTAACCTATGGTTTTCATGAGCAGTGTCTAGAGGAGAGAAAGAGCAATAAACCAATGCATGCACCACAAACACAGCTTGATCAGCGCGCAGAAACGTCCAACCCCGATTTTGCTCGTTTCTTGCGTCTTAATGCCCGCGTCGACCCAGTGTCTTGTATGAGACATGGTTTCTTTGTTTTTCCTTCTCTCCCTTCCTTAATTTCTATGCCACATCAGATTTTTGCTTAGTTGACAGCGTAATTAATTCTATGGACACCAGCTGAGGTGGAGGGTTAGGCCCTGTTTGTTTCAGCTAGGGATTGTGAAAAGCAGCTTTTAAAAGCTGGAAGGGCAACAAACAAACAAGCTTTTAATCTAGATTATAATAATCTGGAGGCAGATTGTAGCAATCCCACAATCCACTCTTCCCAAATTTTTCAAATTTTTTTTTGCAAAAGACCACAATACCCATCCAACTTCAACCAAAATTACCCACCATTGCCCTTTGACTTTCCCTAGCTTTCCCCAACTTCAACTAAAATTACCCACCATTGCCCCCAACTATAATCTGGGTTACCAAACAACCATGAGCTTTCAACCTCCAGCTTTTTAACAATCCAGCTTTTACAATCTAGTTTTTAAAAACTGCTTTTCACAATCCCCAACTGAAACAAACAGGGCCTTAGGACTGCCCTTATAAGACACATTTTCTCTTAGCACGCATACCACAGAGATATTGAACACGACTAAGCTATTTTAATATCTCAGCACTATATTCAATACATGCATACAAAGTAAACCAACATATTTTTTACGAGTATAGAGAACATGACACCAATTTTGTATTGAAATATAAAATATGACTTATATTTGTGAATAAAATCATTTAAAAAATATGCCATATATTTTTGGACGAAAGGGAGTATAAAAGCCAGCACCATCATTGTCTCAGGATTGGGCAGAGCGTTTGCCCCAAGAGAGGATGAGAGGGTAGGGATGAAAACGTATCGGATAGTTTTCATCTGATCTGGATAATTTTTTGATATGGATTCTGCTGACTCATATATTTTTCAGATAATATCGAATCAGAAATGAATACAATTTTTTCTTGTTGGATACAGATTCAGTAGCTCAATATCGTCGAATATGAATACAGATTCGAATAATCCGGATATTCATAGGGCGCATTATCCATATATGCACACGGTTGGGTCAAGGCTATTCTTTTGGTCCAGCTCCAGAAATTACGAATTTTTGGGGGAAGTTCGTGACACAATATATCATTTTACAAAATTATTTTTAAGATTTCATCAGATTTTAAATTTTATCAAACATTTAAACACTGCTATCCTAAATAGAAAAATATTTTAAATAAGCAGATAAAAATGCAAAAAAACTCATAAATATATAATTTATTGTTATAAACATAATTAAATAAAGAATACAAATTTTGGGTCATTACATGTTCTCCATGAAGCACTGCTCATAAATAAAATAGTTACGTTTTTTTTAATTTTGTGTGTACAATTTAAAGAATTTTTATGTTCCGATAAATATTCATGACCGTATTCATTTCGATTTATATTCGCTCTATATCTATATTTAATATCATTCATATTCATATAATTCGCATCCATATTAGAGAAAAATTTTAAAATAAATATAGTAGAACTATTACCCATCCAAATTCTTCCCACCAGAGGGTTGTCGGCCAGCAGCGCATTAAAGCCGGCCCGTTTGTCCCGTTCAGCTACAGCCCCCGCAGCGCCGGCATACCGGCGGTTGGCGCGTCGGCAACAAAACCCGCGGATCGCGAGACCTCCGCCGCTTGTCAATTCGCCCGCGCGTTCGATCCGCAGCTGCACACACGGCGCCCGGCGCACGCGACCCCGTCCTTGGTAAAGAGATGTGCCTGCCGTCCCCTGCGGTTCATGGCAATGTGGCCTTCCCTTCACGTAGGATTGACGTCGACCACGTATACCACCGGCGAGCTCTGCACCGTCGACCAGTGGTACGTACGTGGTCGTTCTTTTTGGGCCAGACAGTCGTGCCTGCGAACGACTTGGAACGTTTCACTCCTCAGAGCACGCAGAGTTGAATTGAACGCCAGCAACAACGTACACCAACGTAATATGTAGGTCAACCGAGCTAGTCGGACTGCCAGTTTGCGCGCGGTTGACTATTAGAACCTGCAGTATGTATAATACTCATGTTGTCAATCTCTTAAAACTTTGATTGTTATTTACACAAAACGATTTGGATTTGTCGTTTGAAAATGTTATTAGTAGATTAATTTGTCATTGAAAAAAATATTTATTCCGTCTCTCTCTGTGTGTATATATGTTACTAGCATGTAATTAAAAAAGTGACGGTAGGCATTGGGGACCATGTGGATGTACAAAACAAATAAAAAGGAAAGGAGGTGGGTATTTAATTTAGTACGAGTCTTGTAAATAATGTAGTTTTACTTTTTTGTTTGGAGAATGCGCCATACTATTTCATTTCTCTTTTTACTGGGCTCGGTGACTTTTTCAGTTGCCAGAAAAGAAAGCCATATATTGTTTCTCTCATTTTTAATTTTGTTGTTGCCCATGCATATATAGGCTAGGCGATCGATCAGCTGGACCTGTTTGGGAGCGGCTTCACAAACTCCATTAGAGTCTGCGGCCAAGGCAGCGCTTGCGACAAGAGCAAGGCACGTCGGGACGGACGGACGGGCAGGTCGATCGTGCACGGCGGCAGGTCTCTCTTCCCCGGCCGCCAGCTCGATCATCCCTGCATCCATGCATGTCCGTGTGAACAACACCACCTGGTCCCGCGATCTCCATCGTTCGTCGCCTCTCCGGCCTCCTGCACGCGCGCGAAAATTAACTAGGCAAATTTGGGTGGCGCTGTTGCTGTTCAGAACACAGAATTAACTTATACTAGTGCAATGCCCGTGCGTTGCTACGAAAAATAAAATTGGTAACGAAATATAAAGGTCAAACAATAAAAGAAAATTGTGCTACAAGATCAAACATCTATTTCTCCCGATTACATAAGTTTTTATGGTTTCTCCTCCGACATGAATTTAGGCATTCGTGATATTAGAACAAATTTAGAGATGATATTTTTGGTATACGTTCCAAAAGATCTGAAAATAAACAGTTACATTGCAACACGACTTGGATAAAATTTTGATCAAAACCTTGCCTATGATGTAAGTACTTCTCTGTAGACAATATTTTCGTGAGATTCTCGTGAGTTTTCTTAATTAGACTTTCAGCCCTTGTCCTTCTCCTTATCTGTGACAGTAAGTATCTTGATGTTACTTCTAGCGGTGGCTCTAGATAGCACAACATATAGTTGCCTATGAGAGAAAACCAGTTCAGGGATCGAGGTAGACACCGACATTCGAGATGGTCTGCCCTTGCGTCTCGTTGATTGTCATTGCGAAGCTAAGCTTAACAGGAAACTGCTTCCTCTTGAATTTAAATAGGAACATCTCATCATTAGATAGACATGTTATCAGTCATGTACAAACTATCTTGTACAAGTATCAAATGTACTTCCAATAGCACCACATCTGAAACCATAAACACCATAGCAATTAAACTCAAGGGAATCATATGGATGTACTTTCTTGAAGAGCTCCTTTTCTCTGGTCTTTAACTTACAGTAGTCGCGATACTTTGAAATTGTCTCATACAGCAAGCTACAGCCAATCAAACGTCAGATGTAACACCTGAACACGATGCTGAGAAACTAATCATAGCATGATACAAGTAACATAGCCATTCACCACCCCACTTGGAGTATCTCAGGAGGATGATGTACAGCTCGAGGAGGTTCTTCTCCTCCCGATATATATTAACCTGCAAATACCGCAAGGCAATTTAACACAATTAGTGACCAGAAACAATGTCAGATACCTAATCGGCCAATACAAGATGCACTCTTCTTGTATGGCTCTTGCTCGGAGCTACTTATTTTCAAGAGGTATTACAACCCGGATTCAGAGCCATCCTGCAATATACCATGAAAAGAAGAAAAAAATATCATGACTTTTGTAAAAGACAGAGCACAGCGGACCAACACACATATGGTGATCTAAGAGGTTTTCGAAATTTTAGGTATTGTTTCTTACGAAATGAATAGTAGCTTCTAGTCAAAACCTAAATAGGTGTGTAATTATATAGTTCAGGGGCAATATCAAGACTCAAGAGACATTTTACATATCAAGAATACATGATCAATGTTTCAGTGAAATGTCATAGTAGCACGCACATGCACACAGATACATCCTGTCGGGGATTGGATACACTGTGCCAAGACGACCATCGAAGCCCGGCTCCAACCGACCATGCCCTTGCCCGGGCACCGCATGCAGTACCGACCTTCGTGTACCCCGGCCCCGAGCAAGGCAGCTCGGGGGTCCTCGACAAGGCGACGTGGCATTAAATGTATGGCGGCTCAAGGATCGCGCGCCCGGGATCCGCGCCGCCACGATCATGTTGGCCCGGGTCCACGCCCACTTGTGCCCACGTCGCGTGGTACCCGGCGGGTGGCGGCAACCTTTCTCTGCGTCGTCCTCCGATGGCAGCGCTCCTGTAATAAATGATTTGTCTCATGTAATTCCCTATAAATACCCCTCCCACGATAGATTGAGGGTTGGAACCTCTTGTAATACACACACACTCACGCTCTGAGCCTTTGGTAGGTCCCTTAGGACCTCTAGGGACCCGAGCAAGCGCTTTGTAACACCCTCTCGCATACTAGTGAAATCTCTTTGGGCGAGGGTTGTTATCTCCACCGTGGGAGGCCGAACCGTAGCCCGACCTTCATGCCTTCCGATTGTCCGTATACCTCGTTTCCTTGTTCGCATACTCTCGAGGCGCATACCCCTTGCGGAAAAAGGGCCTCACGTTGATCCCTCATTCAACAAGTAAGCTCGGTGGGGGAACCTGTCCCGAATCGTCGACAGCTGGCGTCGTCCGTGGGGGCCGTGAAGTCATACGCAAGAAATCACGAGGATGCCAAACTCGCGGGACAATCGGGACCTCTGCGTCTTCGGCGATGTGGAGGATGGAGATGAATACTCGCCCGGCGATGGCGTGGGCGATCTGGCCGACCCGGAAGGCCACACCGAGACCGGGAGTCTTTCCCCGGTAGCTGCGGCGCGAGAGCATTTCCTCCACCCGCAACCGAATACCCTCGCTCGCGAGGGAAAACGCGGCGACCTTGGTGGCGATCGAGCCACTCCCGATCGCCTCGAGCTCGGCCGAGAGGACCTGACGTCGACACCACTCCGGTGTCGTCTGCACAGTCTTGGTATTCCCGCAGCGTCAACATGGCGGGGCGGGAGGGCGACCAGGGCGAGCATCAGTCCCATGAAGTTTCCCCACCAAAGCCGACGGCGAGGACCCCGGAGTTGTCCCGGCGGGAACCGATGTCGCCCACCGCCAAACTAGCGGGGGGCGCCGGTGGGGTCGGCCTATAAGGATCAGCGTACCACTCCGAACACGTTAGCGGGCGCGTTAAGAAGATCACTCCCGTCGCTCCCAGAGCGCCGAAAGCGCCAGCGCCATTGCGGCGATCGTCGCGGCCTCCAAAACTTCTCCAGTCAGGTGGACCTGGCGGCCATGGGGGCACTTGTGGCCGAAAACCTGGAAAATCTTGCCGCCGACATGGGGCTTCCAGGCGGTCGGCGCCTAAGGGCCGGAATGTTTCCGGGACCACCGACTCCCTTCCTGTTACGCTCCCGACACGGTGCCCCGAAGTCTGCTTTCGGACGGGCGTGGGAAGCAAAGCGACTCGCGGACGATGCTCGAGCGGTTCCCGAGCGAACTCGCGGGCTCGGGTCGTGCCCGGCCGCCTCTGAGCCCTCCGAATGCTTGTCCTCAAAGCGCGCCGGGCGGCGTGCTCTCCGCGTCAAACCTTGCGCGAAGGACCGATTAGGACCCATCCATCGCGATCCTTACTCGCGGAGCCGCCATGACAGCCCGGCTTTCGGTTGCGGGCGTTTTGCGTCTCTTCGCGGTATTGTGGCGAAACAAGTTCAAGCCGGCCACATCGGCGATTCAACGGGACCCGAACCGGATGAGTTCCTCTCGATCTACTCCACCGCCATCGTGGCGGCGGGGAAACGAGAGAGTCATAATAATACCTCCCCACGGTCCTCGATGGCTCCGCTAGGACGTGGCTCTTCAACCAGAAGGAGGGTTCGATCCGCTCGTGGGGGCAGCTCTGCGATGCCCTCCGCGCGAATTTCCAAAGCTGCTACACTCGCCGAACGCGCGGATCTGGAGCGACTGATCCAGACAGACAAGGAGACCCTACGTCACTTTGTCCAGAGATTCATCAAAGTAAGGAACTCCATTCCGAGCATCTCGGACGAAGCCGTTGTCCGGGCCTTCAAATTCGGGGTCCGCGACGTGCGCTTCACACAAGATTTGGAGATCCACCCCGACCTGACGGCCAACGAGCTTTTCCGTATGGCCGACCGGTACGCAAACGCCGACGAGGCCGTGCAGTGGAAAAGGATGATCGACGAAGGCAAGCTGCCACCTCAACCGGGCTTGGAAGGCCCTTGCAAAAAGCCTTGAGTTCGGTCGAGAAGAAAGCCAAAAAAGAAGAAGAGGCGGGTCTGCGAACACGATCGCCGCCGTCGAACGCCGCCGCCTCGGCTCACGGGACGGAAGTTCGACGCCGAAACAAGCTCGGCCGCGACCATGAACGCGGACCAAGACCCGGCGACCAAGGCCAAAACGGCGCGCGGCACGAACGAAGCGCCCTCCGGCGTCCGTTTTGCCGTATCATCAGCGGCGGTCACGACCTCATAATCGCCAACACGGGCGCATCGCTCGAAAGGTTTTACGACGGTGAGGTCCCATGCCCGCGCCCCACAAAGAGCGGATAACGGCAAGGGTAAGGGCCGGCGGAGGACGGCGGCGTAGGATTCTGTGAGCCGAAACCACATCGCCCGTCATATTCGGCGGATCCTCGGCGTACAAGTCGAAGGGACCTCAAGGAGGCGGCACGGAGGTCGCCACATCACCCACGACAAACCGCCCGATCCAGCAGACTCGGTGGTCCGAGTGTCCCTCACTTTCTCCAGGAGGATCCCCTTGGAATGACCGAGCCCAGAGGCTCCGCTGGTCGTGAAGTCGACCATCAAGAACGCTAAGGTCGGTCGAGTCCTCGTGAGCGGCGGAAGCTCCTCGACCTCATATCTGCCGGTCTGGGCGAGATGCGAGTTCCCGATCGAGATCGGGAGCATTCTCGCCCCGTTCTCTGGGATCGTCCACAACGCCGGTCAAGCCTGGGGACGAGAACATGTTGTTCAGAACGCTCGAGGGTCCGGCCAATTTCCGGACCGAGCTGATCAATTTCGAGGTCGTCGACTTCAAGTCAGCTTACAACGCCATCCTTGGCAGGCCGGCCCTGTCCAAGTTCATGGCCGCCACACACCACGCCTACCAGTGCCTGAAGGCTCCTGGGCCAAATGGCGTCATTACCATCAAGGGCGACCACAGGGCGGCCCTGAACTGCGATGAAAAGGCGCTCGACATGGTCGGTCAGCTGCCCCAGCGCGGCCCCGACCAGGCGCCGGCTCGTTCCCGACCAAAGGTTACCCTCCAACCCGGAGGAGAAACCAAGGCGGTCGCTCTCGATGAGGCCGACCCGTCCAAGGTCTTCCATCTGGGGTCTTCCTTAGACCCCAAATAGGAACTCGAGCTCATTACTTTCCTCCGGAGGAGCGCGGACGTGTTCGCCTGGGAACCGTCCGACATGCCCGGGGTCCCAAGGGAAGTAATTGAGCACAGGCTAGCTGTTCAGCCTGGCAAAAAACCCGTGCGCCAGAAACTTCGGCGCTTTTCCCCGGAGAAGCAGGCGATTATCCGGGACGAACTCGACAAACTCCTCAAGGCCGGTTTCGTTAGGGAAGTCGGGCATTCGGAGTGGCTGGCAAACCCAGTCATCGTGAAAAAGAAGGGGGGCAAGTGGCGCATGTGTGTCGACCACACTGGCCTAAACGCCGCCTGCCCGAAGGACAACTTCCCGCTGCCGCGCATTGATCAAGCGTCGTCGGCGACGGCGAATCCTGTAATGAGTTTTTGGATGCTTATTCAGGTTACCACCAGATTAGCTTGTTCCCGGAGAGCGAGAAAAGACCTCCTTCATCACCCGTTTGGTGCGTTACGCTACACGACCATGTCCCGGGTTGCGGGAGCGGCGACCTCTTCAGCGCTTGATGCAGAAGACTTTCCAAGACCAGATAGGCCGAAACCTGGAGGTGTACGTAGATGATATCGTAGTTAAGAGTAAGCTCCCCTCAGGTCATATATGCGACCTTGAGGAAACTTTTTGTAATCTTCGCAGACATAAAATAAAGCTCAATCCCGAGAAGTGTGTTTTCGGGGTAAAAGCTGGCAAAGTACTCGGGTATGTCATCGGGCCTCAGGGCATCGGTGCTAACCCGGAGAAAATCGAGGCCATCGAAAGGATGCGCCCTCCGGGCTCCATAAAGGAGGTCCAAACCTTGACCGGACGTATGGCAGCCCTTAGCCGCTTCATTTCCCGGTCGGGCGAGCGCGGCTTGCCTTTCTTTAAGGCACTCCGCAGGCATGAGGGCTTCGTATGGACGGAAGAAGCTAACCGCTCCTTCGACGAGCTAAAGCATTACCTGTCCAGCCCGCCAATCCTTGCCACGCCAAGGTCGGGGGAGCCGCTCCTACTTTACCTCGCAGCGACACCCCAGGCCGTAAGCGCGGTACTGGCGGTAGAGCGAGATGACGCAGGCGTCAAATATACTCGTCGGCAAGTATTGCACGGCCAAAGGCGTTACCGAGGTCGTAAACTATTGTACTCGCTGTTCATGGCTTCGTGAAGCTTCGTCACTACTTCCAAGCCCATAAGGTCGTCGTCGACCGGCTTTCGCTTAGGGAGATCCTAAGAAACCCAGACGCCAGTGGCCGGACAGCGAAGTGGGCCATGGAACTCACGGAGTTCGACATACACTTCTCTGCCCGCACGGCAATCAAGTCCCAGATCTTGGCAGATTTCGTGGCGGAATGGACGAACCCTAGCCCGCCACCGAATCTCAAGAATCTAGGGGCGGCATTGAACCATGTGCTTGACGGATCCGAGCTTTGAGCGCTCGGGGTGGAGTCGTCTTTGAGTGTCCCCTCGAGGGGACCGCCGCAATATGTCATCCAACTACGCCGCGCAACCAACAAGCGGCGAGTCTGAAAACCTCTGGCCGGACTTTGGGCGTGCAAAGGCGCTCGAGTCCAACGATCGATCGTGAAGGGCGATTCACGGCTAGTCGTCAACCAAGTAAACAAGGAGTATCAGTGTTCCGATAGCTCAATGGCGCTTTACTTGGTTGAAGTGAGGAAGATGGAGCGATACTTTAGAAATTTCGAAGTACTCTACATCCCCAGGAGGGACAATTCCTGGCCGACCAACTTTCCAAGGTCGGTTCCTCTCGATTACTGCCCCACTTGGGGCACTCGTTGGCATATCTGCACAAGCCCTCCATTCCCTCTGTAGAGGAGGCACCACCCAGATGCCCGCCTTGGCGGCGCCGCCGAAACATCTGCGAAGCCCTCCATTCCCTCGAAGAGGAGGCACAAGAGCGTCTTGATAACGTCTCCTTCCTCGAGCAAAGCGCAGATTGGATGGCGCCATTCATCGATACTTGCCCACGGAACATTGCGAGGAAAAAGCGGCGTTCCATTGCAAAGACGGTCATCCGCTCTACAAGCTCGTGGACGGCGCCTTATACCGCAAAGGCGCCCTAGGGGTGCTCTCCAAGTGCATATCCCGAGCAGAGGGCGAATTCCTTCTCAGGGACATCCATGAGGGAACGTGCGGAGCCCACTCGTCCTTTCGGACGCTCGTGAGCAAGGCATTCCGCCTAGGGTACTACTGGCCAACAGCGCTAGACGACGCTCGGGCAATCGTTGTGACTTGTCAGGCGTGCCAGTTCCACGCCCGTAAGTCCCACCAGCCAGCGTACGCACTGCAAACCATCCCGCTCTCATGGCCATTCTCGACCTGGGGAGCCGACATTCTCGGGCCTTTCCCCCGTGGTCGAAAGGGTTGTAAATTCTTGCTCGTGGCTATCGACACTTTCTCTAAGTGGATCGAGGCCGAGCCAGTTTCAACCATTTCGGCTCAAGCAGCCAAGAGATTTTTTCGCAGCAGCATAGTGACGCGTTTCGGGGTACCCAATCGCCTCATCACGGATAATGGCACTCAGTTCACCAGCGAGCTATTTCAAGCCTACTGCGAAGAAATAGGAACCAACATCTGTTTCGCCTCTGTAGCTCACCCGCAGAGCAATGGCGCAGCCGAAAGAGCAAACGGCCAAATACTCCAAGGCATCAAAAAAAGGGTCTTCAAAGACCTCTCCCGGCAAGGCGGGTCATGGGTGGACGAGCTTCCTTCCGTCTCTCAGTGCATGCGCGACACAACAAGCCGAGCACTGGTAAACGCCATTCGGCTCGTTTATGGTGCGGAGGCCGTCTTGCCCGCGAAATCGTTCTCGGATCCCCAAGAGTCCACTTGGCCGACATCTTTGTTCACTGTGGTCGTGGCGTCGCCTAGAGCTCGATCTCGCGAAGAATCTCGCCTCAAGCGCGCACTCCGATCGACCCTCTACCAACGGGCACTCATAAACACGCATCAAGGCGGTCAGGCCCGAGCCTTGCGGGTTGGCGACCTTGTCCCACGCCGGGTCAGGACTTGTCAAAGGCCAACAAGCTCTCCCAAATGGGAAGGACCATTCACGGTCGTGTCGGCGGCGACGCCGGGGCCGTCCGCCTTGCCATGGAGGGCGGCGCGAGCTCCCAATGCATGGAACATCGACCGGTGCGCCAAGTTCTATGTTTAACCCGTTCCTTTACGCTATTTGTAAATACACGACCCTACGTTTGAGCAATACGGCTTTCATCCGACAGCGCCTTTTCATCTCACCACCAAAGGCTTGATCTAGATAAGGCGGCCTTGGTCGCGATAGCTATTATTGCGCAATACAAGTTGCAAGCGGACATCCCTTCGGTCGCCTCGAGTTTTAGCTCGGTCCGCACGTATTTGTCGCTACGCATTTCGTCTATTGCCCACGCGCCCTCCCTTCAAGCGACCACACCCGCAAACCAGGGATGCGCGTCCTAGGCGTCCACGCGCGAGCTCGTTTTCTTTTCACCGACCTATCCCACGCTCGTTGACTCGCACAGGCCGGTGCTTTGGCCATTCGGGCCGCGCATTTTCCTTCACCTCTCCTGCGAACAAACTCGTGCTCGCAATTTGGTACACGAGCATTATTCGCAGCGGGGGCTGGATGGAAGCGATTCCCCGAGCTCGAGTATCTTTTTGACGATAAGGCACTAATCGCCGTCAAGTGTTGCTCCCTGTCGAGCATTGCCTTCCGATGCGAAGTCATTTCTTTTTTACAACTCACTTCAGGACCGTGTCGCTCGTACATTGGTCTGACCTACGTATATCTCGCGGTCATCTTTCGCGGGAGAAG
Organism: Guadua angustifolia; assembly: GCA_036346375.1. Classification (NCBI taxonomy): domain Eukaryota; kingdom Viridiplantae; phylum Streptophyta; class Magnoliopsida; order Poales; family Poaceae; genus Guadua; species Guadua angustifolia. The sequence goes on along the minus strand of CM070504.1, from coordinate 2,030,261 downwards.
GAAAAAGGCACCGATACAGAATACTACACTTATCCAGGGAAGAATTCCCATTCCAGGACGTCGCCACCAAAAAAGTTTTCCCAAGCAAAAAGTATACAATCCTATAGGCCGGGAGCTGCCCCCCTGAGCGCCGCGGAAAGCTTCTGTCTATAATCGGCAATTTTGGCCTGGAGATCGATCACCTTCCGCCGGTCTTCGCGGCCTTCGTTGGCCTCCTCGCGAAGTTGCTCGATCTCTTCTTTATCTTGGTCGGCAAAAGCAGCGGTCGCTCGAGCCGCCCGCTCCAGTTCGGCCACCTTAGCTTCAAGGCTTTGGGCACGCTGCCTTTCCCGCCCAAGTTCTTGCTCGAAGCCAAGAGCCTTATCCCGGCTAAGGGCGAGGTCCTTCTCCAGATGGCCGGCAGTCCGTTTCCACAGCTCAAGTTCTTCCTTCGCCTTGGCGGACCTCTCGAGCTCGGCCACCTTGGCCTCTAGGGCCCGGGCATGCTCCTTCTGTTGTTGAAGCTCTTGCCCGAGGCCACGGGCTTTGTCCTGGCTGAGGGCAAGGGCCCTCTCTGACGCGTCGGCAGCTCGCCTCAGCTGCCCTAACTCTTGCTCGAGCGCGAGCACCCTCTTCTCGGCGGCGGCGTTCTCCTTACACAGCGAGAGGTCGAGCCTTTCTGCTCAAGCTCCCGCTCGAGCACGAGGAACGCCTTGGACTCGGAGGCAGCTGCGCCGTCTCGGCGCCTTTGCTCAAGTAGGGTGACCTCCTGCTTAAGTTCGCCCACTTTCTCCTCCAGCCCACTGGCGCGAGCTTCGCTTTCTTCATAGAAGCGGTTCACGGAGTTGGGGACGATCAGCACCTCCTCAAAATCGCTCGGGGTTTTTCAAGCAGTTGCGGGCAGAAAATACCCCGAGTAAAACCCCCGCAAAATCCAAATAAGGAAACTCGTGGCGGTAGCGAAACATCCTTACCTCGGCAACGTTGGCGCGCAAGTTCACCCGGTATTGCTCGAAAATCGCCGCCGCCTGGATATCCCCGGACCGCGGCAGGAGGGGACACTCGAACTCAGCGTCCCCGAAAAGTGGCGGGTCGCTCGGGGCGCAAGCTTCCCCGGCGGGGAATCGCCATGGGCGCCTCGCTCCTCCCCGAGCGAAACTCCACCAGGTCTTCTCGTATCCTCCGCTGCACGTCGCTTCGCCCGGGGCGAGAGGAAGGTCGCCGAGCATGTTGTTCGCTCGGGGCTTCAAGCCTTCGAGGCGAGAATCTTCGCGCATCTTGAAGCTCGACCAACTCTCGCCGTCTATCAGTGCTCGGGAGGGCGGGGCCGCCCGCCTCGGTCGTCGGCGACAAACTTCTCGCCGCCTCCACCCCTCGGCCATCACAATGTCGGCGGCCGAGCATATCGCCGCTATGACATTGTCAATGATCTCGTAAGCCACTTTCCGGTAGTCGGAATAAACCTCTGACTATATCGCCCACGTCGATTAGGTGGGGCTAGCTCGGTCGGCCTAAAAGAACAAGGCTAAAGCAAAAGCACGTGTGGGACTTACCCTTGGCGAGTCCTCCTCGCCGGTGGTCGGGTTCTCACGCCGCATGAGCACCGATTAGGCTTTCTCGGCGGGCAGGTGATCTCGCCCGGTTTGGGGTCGACCTCCTCCATGTCGACCCCCCACCGTCTTCCACGATTGCTCGGGCTCGATCGCCATGGCTGCGCCTACCAAGCGATCCGAACTCCCGAGCTTTGGTAGCTCGGTCGCGTTGCTCCCTCACGTCCTCGATCTCCCTCGCCAGGGCGTCCTGCCGCGCCTGCACCATCCCCTCGATCAATCTCCCCTCCGCTTCGATTTGCTCGATCTGAACTGCCAGGCTATAATTCTTCAACCAGAGCCTTAGGCGGCTTACCTCCATCCGATCGGCATACTCCAAGTGTCGCTTCGGGGGGTCACCACGTGGTGCGGTATGCCTCTTTGATGCCCGGGTGCTTACGGGTGGCGGCGCCGACCTTTTGCCCTTCCCTTTTTTGGCCTTAGCTGCGGGAAGGAGCACGCCGCTGCTACCCGCCTTGGATTTGAGCTCAGCCACGCCCAGCTCCAGGGTGGTCTTTTCCTACCAAAAGACGGCAAAGCGACGTCAGAGCGGCTCGGATGTCGTTCCCGTGCGTAAGTACTCAGCGAAGCTCGGGTACCCTTCCCGAGCATTAACGACCAAGGAAGCTTACCACGTCACTCCGAGCATGCACGTTCCTCGGCACTTGGCGGTCACGAAGAAGCTCCTTACCCTTCGGGGTTCCAAACATCTCGGCGACCCTCTTCTCGACCCAGTCGAAGCCCGGGGCTGTCACCGCGTGGCACGAAGGTCAGCGCGGACTCAAGCAGTATACGCGGGGCAAAACTGCCACAAGTCATTGGGGCTTACCCGATTCTCCTTCGCGGGTGAGGTCGTCCCACCCGCCGATCTCGAAGAAAGGGTGCTCTCTCTGCCTCAGCGGCGATATCCGGTTTCCAAGGGAGTCGCGGAGGATGTCCCGCCCGTTGAGCCCCATGGTCGTGAGCTCATGGATCGTCATCAGGATCCGCTCCTCCTCAGGGCCGGTTGGCGGGCGCGGCGTCTCGGTATTTTGCGCGCCGCTCGGGTAGCATGACGACTCCGGCGGCTTCGCGAGTAGAACCAATGCTCGGCCCGGCCTCAAGAGCGGAGTCCTTGAGGGTGAAAACGGGAACTTCGTATGGGCGATTGGGCCTCAAAGTAGTATAAGAGGCCGGTGGCGGCGAAAAGCCCGGTGCGGAAGAGATTGTAAAAATGGAAGAAAAGGCCCGGCGTAGGAAGGACGCCCACGAAGCCTTCGCAGAGGTGGGCGAAAATGTTCAAGACAAGGATGGAGTTGGGGTTCAGATGGGTGACCTCGTACTCGCATTGATTTAGCACACCTTCCGGGAACTCGCTCTCGGGCATTGAGCCCATTAGCGGTGTAGAGCTCGCACGAGACTATCTCATCGTCGCACGGCGCCGGAGCTCCCTCGCCATCCGGGACCCTCCAAGAATAAGGGTCCAGGTATCCATGATCCTGCAGCACCCTGAGCCTCTCCGCCGTGATCTTGCTCGCACCGAACCGCGCCATGGGAGGACTCAACGAACGGCGCCCGCCACAGAAAGAGGAAGTTTGGAAGTCGAAGAAGTGCAGGACGGAGGGTTTGCGCAGAGGATAAAGATGAAGGAAGAAAGCGGCGAGCCTTTTCAAGGCGTGCGATGCAATTTTGGCGAAGAAGTCGAGCAGACGAGTAAAGCGATCGATTCTCGGGCGTGGCGGTTCGGTCTCCGGCGGGCCTAGCGGGAGGCGGTTCCCGAAAAAAAAATTGTCGAGGCCACGCCATGACGCTTCATGGGAAGAACCATCGCAAAATTTCGCGCTCGCTCACAGTCTGTTCGGCCCAACTTTCGCCCAATCGCTCGGTCTCTCATGCGCGCTTATCCCGGGCCAGAGTTGCTCGGATGTCATGACGTGTTTTCCTCTCGTTGCGAGCCCCTTCCTTCCCAGCGGCGGGCGGATCTCGGATGCGGTTCTTCGCCACAGGATCCCCGCGCCGAGCATGGTTCCCCGGGCGCCGTAGCATTTTCCGCTACCTAGATCCCTCATCCCCGAGCAAGGATGCCCGGGTTCCGCGGTAGCTTGTTCACCGCAGGGCCCCAATCCCTCTTTTAGAAGTCTAGAGGCTCAAGGCGGAGGCCTCAGCGGGGCCTTCTTCCCCCTTTAGCCTCGGGGGCTAGCTGTCGGGGATTGGATACACTGTGCCAAGACGACCATCGAAGCCCGGCTCCAACCGACCATGCCCTTGCCCGGGCACCGCATGCAGTACCGACCTTCGTGTACCCCGGCCCCGAGCAAGGCAGCTCGGGGGTCCTCGACAAGGCGACGTGGCATTAAATGTATGGCGGCTCAAGGATCGTGGCGCCGGGATCGCCGCCACGGTCATGTTGACCGGGTCCACGCCCACCGTGTGCCACGTCGCGTGGTACCGGCGGAGTGGCGCGACACTCGCCTGTACGTCCTCCACGATGGCGCGCTCCTGTAATAAATGATTTGTCTCATGTAATTCCCTATAAATACCCCCTCCCACGATAGATTGAGGGTTGGAACCTCTTGTAATACACACACACTCACGCTCTGAGCCCACTGGTAGGTCCCTTAGGACCTCTAGGGACCCCGAGCAAGCGCTTTGTAACACCCTCTCGCATACTAGTGAAATCTACTGGACGTAGGGTTGTTATCTCCACCGTGGGAGGCCCGAACCAGCGAAAACTGACCTTCTGTGCCTTCCGATTGTCCCGTATACCTCGTTTCCTTGTTCGGCATACTCTCAGACGCATACCCCTTGCGGAAAAGGGGCCTCACGTTGATCCCTCATTCAACAAGTAAGCTCGGCGGGGGACCCTGTCCCGAATCGTCGACACATCCTGTCAGCTAAAAATATCTGCTCAAACCAAATGCTTTAGGGAAAGACAACAAATAATGGATGCGTAATTATATAGATCAGGGGCAATGTCAAGACTAAAAAGTCAAAACTGGTCAGTCACCTAGTTCAATGTGTGTGTGCAGTTGTGCTAGCACACACATTTTACATACCAAGAATACAAGATCAATGTTTCAGTGAAATGTCATAGTAGCACGCAAATGCACACAGATACAAGTCATGCTCTGGCATTTGTTTAGCATATGCACGCATATAGAAAAGCAAGCACATGAGGCAACGAGGAAGAGACTCACTGAAGCTCATGAAACAAATGAAAAATAGCTCATGAAAATTTACGACGATGAAAAGGGAGCCAAGAACCCATCGGAGAGGGAGACAATGACTACTTCTAAAAAGGGAATCAAGAACCCATCGGAGAGTGAGACGATGATTGAAGAAAATTATAGGCACTAAAAACACTGGCTTATATAGCTTTGGATTCTAGTAAGTTCAATTGTAACAAACCTGATAGATTGATGCGAGTGTTGGGGCCACGGTCAGTGGTGTTCAGTTGTAACAAACCTGATAGATTGATGCGAGTGTTGGCGCAACGGTCAGTGGTGTTCAGTTGTAACAAACCTAGTAGATTGACGCGAGTGTTGCAGCCACGATCAGGAGGTGTCGGGGCAAGATACAGTGACGATGGTCGTGCGGGGGAGCTCCTCAAACACCTGTGCCGCCTCAGGCAGCCAGAACGACGCTGACACCGCCAGGACCTCCGACCGCCTCACTGACGATTCCTCCCCCTCGGGCTCTGGCTCCGGCAGAGGGGACATCCAAGGCAAGGAGATGCTGCGACGGCGGCGGTGATAGGGGCGAGTTAGGGTTGTAGGCGAGGATGAGCTGAGGCGAAGAAGAAGGCGAGCGTGGGAGGCTGGCTCGGTGTAGGGGAGAGGGTTAATGAGTGAGGCAATGGAGAGGTCTGTGGCCGCCCATCGCCTCCCGCAAGTCCGTAGGGGTCGGCGGGGAGGAGCAGGGCCGCACCGGGGAAGGCGGGTCGACGGGGAGGAGTGGGAGGCGCACCGGGGAAGGCAAGTCAGCGAGGAGGAGTAGGGATGCAGATCATGAGGAACTCGCAGATGGGGCGGCTGTCGTGTTCATGAAGTCGGGAGGTGAGCAGATCGTGAGGAAGAGAGCGAAAAATTGTTTTGGTTTTTTTTCCATCGGTTAGTTCGGTTTTTTTTTACGGTTTAGACATGAGTTGGCAGTGGAGAACGGACGTACTACTACCAACTCCTAATTAGAAGTAGTAGAGATCTCCCAAATTCTACGCTCTCCAAAAGTACTTGTCGTCTGTCGCGACAAGACGACAACTCGAGGTCAAGCTCAAGCACATTATTGCCAGCTGGTCCAGGCCGATCGAGCAATACAGATGTCCGTGAGGCTTTTTACTATGGTAACAAATTTTATATTAAATTAGTACTAAGAGATATCAAAAGTTAAAAAGATGAATACATCAAAAGCTATAAAAATTTAAAGGTGATTTAGTGGTGGTACCTTACGATACCTTGGATGGTAAAATCTCCGGTCAATCCATAGAATCCGTGTACAGTAGCGATCGCACGGGACCAGTACGTTCGAATTTTAAAACACAAGGCCGTGCAATCCACAAGCTAGAATTATTATACCTTTATTAATCCTTGCAGATCCGCCGCCTCCGGTGCGTTTGAGCCGCGGCCGCGCGGCTCGGCTTGGTCGGCCAGCTCGGCTTAAAAAAATTTCACGTTTAAGTCGCTCCAAAATTATATAATTACGTATAGGTTCTTTCCGCGGTTTTTTATGGAGAAGACCTTCTGGTCCAAAAAAATCACGGATTTTTCGTGAGAGGGCTCTAAATAGATATTAAAAAATTTTGTTACGTTTGGATCATTCTTGCTATTTTTCATGAAAAGAACTTTTCGATTTAGCATAATCGCATATGCACTTGTGTCCTTTTAACCATTTCTCGCGTTTCCTTCATGATTTAAAAAAAACGACGGAAAAAATGAAATTATTTTCGTGAAAAAAAAACATCGCACGGCCGGCCGGCTCGGCTCTTTTTTCCCTTTTCACGTGTAGGTCCCTCAAAAAATACGTAATTACGTGTAAATCCTTCCCACGGTTTTTTACGAAGAGGACCTTCTGGTTCAGAAAAATTGCGAATCTTTCGTGGAAGGACCCAAAATAAATACTAAAAAAACGTAGTGCCATTTAGATCATTCCGGCTATTTTTCATGAAAAAGACCTTTTGATTTAACGCAATCGCGAATGCGTTTGTATTCTTTCAACCGTTTCGCGTGTTTCCTCGATGATTTTGAAAAAAAAACACCGACAGAAAAAAAACAAAATTGTTTACGTAAAAAAAACAACGCATAAGACGTGTCACGCCGCAAAATATGTCCTAGTTGTACCTATAGAAGTGTGTGCGTGATTGCATTTGACATTGAGTCACGTACAACATGGTGCGTGCATGCATGTGTGCATATATACACACACGTTGCTTTGGTACCCTGTTGCAACTGTACATGCACGCTGATGTACCAAACGTAACAGTACGCATTCAGGTGCGATTAACCAATGTAGAAGATGTACATGTGCGTCTGCGGTGTCGACCCATCGGAACGCAATGATTTGCCATGCAATCAACGGTCACTTGTTTGCTTCCCGTTCATGTATCATGTACGAATCATGCGTCGCAATCCAATTTGATGTGTTCACTTCATATATATACAATTCGCAGTTCCTTTCGTTTACGCATGAATTCGATCGACCGACCGATCGGTGGTTTCTTTAAGAAACGGTCTCCCATCCTCTTTTTGTTAAGGTTAATTTTCTAGTTAGCGCTAAGTTAAGTTACTGTAACTATCATTTGACAGGGCTACACAGGATAGACCTGGATATATTGTATCCGCTCGTAGATCGAGTTGCTTAATTTCTTGCACAGATCATGCTGCTGACGCTGGCTCGTATAGTCTCTCTCCTTTGAGACATTCTTGCGAAATTCGACAAGGACGAGATGTAAATAGTTGTATGGAACATTTTCCTCTCGAGAAAGTATACAGTGAAAGTAGATATGTGGTAAAATCATAAAAGTAGGTAAATATAGACGTTGGATCAAATTTAAATGGTTTAGATCTAGGTAGAATTCCACCTCCTCCACTTAAGGTGTGGAATTTTGTAATTTTTCCAGAGGATCATATGCAAAACATGTTTAAGTAAAGAGGTAGGATTCCACTTAGATCTGGACTATTCAAGATCAATTTAATATCTCTGTTTACCTACTTTTATAGTTTTACCATATGTCTACTGTATACTTCCTCCTCATCTCTCTTTGGTTGGTGAGAAAATGAACAACCCTCGCCCGATCAATGACATTAATCGTTCGTTTCTTCGATGCAAATTACTCATCCGAATGGCACATTTGGGATAGCTTATCCTTGCCTAATAATGTTGTGTGTACGGTACCTTAATTAATTTTGCTGATATTTCTTACGTGCAGATTTAATGGATCGAGTTATATATTCATGGTTCATTTCCTAGCTAGTCAGATTTGACCTCGAGCTTTTGTAGAAAAAGTAAGAGTCACCTTCTGCTTAGGATATAAATACTACAGATGGAGACAAGCATCAAGTTGAATGTTTTAGTGTCTAATTAAATTGGTACTGCTGCATTTGTATGTCTCTGTATCCTGTTCCGAGGCGTTCAGATCATGGTCTCTGCTCGATTCGAATTTTGTGAACAGACCAAATACCTCCAACCAATAAGCAGAAAATTGTAACCATTCCAGCTTAATTAATTAATTAATTGTGAAGCTCCAAACACAACGCGTTAAACAAGTACTAGGTCAATATATTATAGAAAATTAGTATATTTACCCGCAAGAATGTATGTCTAGATATTATGATATAATTGTCTTTAATGTACAACTCTATTTTCAATAATTAAAATACAATTTTATTTATTATATAACTCTATTTATACATGATATATAACTCTATTTCCAATAATTGAAAAACAATTATAATTTGAGCCAGCAAATAAATAAATAAATATATATATATAGGAAAATGAATGTGTACTACCAGGTGTATATACTCTCACCAACCAATTAATGCGTGATTTATCAGAACAGTTAGCATGCAGCTTGGTTCAAAGAAGTTGTTATGCATGCATACAGACAATCTTGACAAAATCAATGGACAGGAGTTATAGGAGTACAATATCAATGAAAGAAATGGTCTCAATATTCAACATCCACATTGGCAATGACAAATGATATATAAGAGACATGAAAGGGAGGCCGCCATCTATTATACTGTGTGCTTTGGTTAGGCAGATACCGTGAGAACTTTCAAGGAATTATATCACTTCGATGTAATGTTTTTGAAATTAATAACATCTTCCATCATAAAAAAAAATACACTGTACACGAGTCACCCATACAAAGGTTAAACGTACTCCTCGTACAGCTTGTCAGATGTATCTCACTGTGTGATCTGTGTGGATATACACACCACGACATTGGAGAACACACAAAACGAACTTGAGAGTTCAGATGACGCAACACAAGATATACCAGTTCATGTATATTTCCGCATACACGGGTGACGTGGCCGGCGAGGCTGGACGTCCGGCAATCTCTTCCGCTATAATATAAGATGCCTACGTATCTTGTCCCTGAAACGTATTAATACGAAAGAAATGGTTTTAGAACACATATGGAGTATATGCTAGTACTAATCAACATCGATCTTAATTTGTGCATGCAGCATGCAAACTTGCTTGCTTGATTGATTGTTTCGGTGCACTAACACTGGACTTCTTGCAGTACAGGATGGCGTCGTGGACGGCCGTGTCCGCATTGCCGTGGCACCACTCGATGCCAGACGAGAAGCTCGACGTGGACCCGCGCGCCGGGCTCGCCGGCGAGACGCTGGGCCTCGGCGTGAACGCCCGCAGCGCCCTGACCTTCCGGTACAGCGGCATGAGGAACCGCAGGTACCTGAGTAGAACCTTCCATGGCGATGACCCGCTGCGCCTCTCAGTCCCAGCGAACAGCGGCCGCGGCCTGGCGTTCTTGCCGGCGCCGCTCCTCTCGCTGGAGCACGAGCTCAGCGAGGCCGGCGTGCTCTGCGCGGAGTGGAACAGCGGCGACGAGGCCGCCGACCACGGCGCGCTCTGCACGTCCACGGCGCGACGGGCCGAGTCGTCGACGTCCCCGTCTTCTTGGACACCGGAGCGGCCGTCGGGCTCGCAGGGAAGGAGGCGGCCGTTGCGGAAGATCTGGCTAGCGCTGACCAGCACCGGGGACGGGGGGTCGCCGCCGCTGGCGGGCAAGCAGAAGTCAAAGTCGCTCCCTGGAGTCGCCGCCGTCGTGGTCCACCGCATGGAGAAGAGCTCGGCGGGGTCCATATCGATGAAGGACCTGCTGGAGCTTCCGAAGGAACGATCGAGGTCGGCGCCGACAAGGCGCTCTAACGACGGCTGCGCGCCACACATGGGCCACCCGTAGGAGAAGCTGTCGTTGAGATGCTGCGGCGAGGCAACCTCCATGAGCAGAGTGAGCGTACGAGCTTGACGAGGAGGCGGCGGCCAAGTTGAGGAGGAGCTAGCTAGTATTGGATGGGCGGTTGGGTGGTGTGCGGTGCGGTGCGGTGAGGTGAGGAGGGCAGGCACGGCATGGCACAGATATAGGCGCCTCCTCGCCTCTTGTGCCCTTTCGTTTGGTGCAGTGTCCATGTTGCCCCCCGCCTTGTCCCGCTGCCTTCAATTCCTTCTCTCTCTCTCTCTCTCTGCAATTGTCACCCCTTTCTTTTTCTGCTTTACCTATCGTAACGTGGAGTGGAATCCATCTTTTTTCGGTGAATAGCCAAATGTTCGTGCTTTTATGTTAAAAATAATATTATTCAGTACATTAATTAACCTGTCGTCGTTGGGTTAGCTCGCGTCATACGCTTGGCTATGCCGTAATGGATGGTTGAGTTTCGCCCTAACTCCTAACCTACGTTATGCCTATGCTGTTGAGTTTGGCTTACGCACCACGCTTATGGTTGTGCCACCGTTGTTTGCATCGTACCTCTACCACACACCACAAAATGAGAGAATAGAGGTTGTTAGGGGAAGTATCGTATTTTTAGTAGTTAATTTGTGTGGACATTTTTTTGTTAGAAATTTTTAAGCATGGAAAATGATTTGAGGAGAGATGGGTGAAGACCGGTAAGGTGAAGAATGCACCATTCACTACCACTAGTCTTTTTTGAAGGAGTAAATATAAACATAAACTTAGCATGCTCTAATGATCGGGATGCAATATTTAGATGAATTACTGACAAATATGCACACTGTTTACACCGGATACACTTCGTGAGTCATGTGACTTGCCAACTGCAACTGAGGAAGAACAAGAACAGAGGACGAACTCAAGAACAAAGGAAGAAGAAAAGCTATTTTTAGTCCTTTTTGTATCCACTAGGCCCAAGTGCGGTCTCACATGACATCCATTCCATCGGCCCACTTCATGTTCCCACCTGGTAGGTCACCAGATCAAAAGAAGCAAACACAAAAATGGAGAATTTTGTGCACTTGTAGCCAACTCGGTGGGGGCAAGGAGAAGCCCTAAGTAGCCCAAGGTAGCGGTGGCCGACAGCGTAGCAACGTGCAACGAGAAGGTGGTGGGCGTGGGCATGTGCACGGGGCACGGTGCCCTGGTGGAGAAGCCAGGCATCGACGTGTCGAGCCAGGCGGTGACAAGGAGGAGGGGAGGAGGAGGCAATTGCCTAGAGCATTGGCGTGTTGGGCCAGGCGATGGCAGCAAGGAGGAGGAGAGGAGGCAGATGGGGCTGCCGAGCATCAGGCTGGTAGGGGGGTTGGGTGAGGCGATGGTGCCTAGATCTGGAATTTGTGGAAGAGGAAGAGGAACAGAGGAAGTGCTGACCGCTGCAAACTAAGGAGACCGAATCACCAAGAGCAGGTAATGAGAAGGATGAGTGGATGAATGGATGAGTACTGTTATTTACTATTAATTTTATTGCTTGCTATTTAATTTCATTACTCTTTAGTATATAATAGATAATTATATATTATTTAGTTAACATAGTTGTATATTTGTATCTATTCATAGATTTGTTATAATGGAGGAACGAACTTAATTTGCATAATTGTTTCACAAATAATTCAAATAGTACTCCTCCAACTAATGAGAGCACAACTCAATGAAGTTTTCTCGGAGTTATTGGTATGCATGTATTGTCTTGATCGAAGTGACTCCTCTAAGTTTGTTTCTGATAAAATTGTTCTGCCTGCTAATGATTTCACAGTAGCTATCCGGTTGTTGTTAAGAAGTCAGCTTCAAATTTCTATTCTCAATATTAGGAGAAGTGAGAAATTTCATAGATATCATGATATTTCAAAACTTCCTCAAATGATAGTTGAAACAAAAAATGATAGAATATTCACATTGGTATATCGCCTCATTGAATTGACATTGATCCTTCCGATGGCAACAACATCTTTTGAGAGAATATTTTCGGCAATGAATGTTATCAAAACAGATTTGTGCAACAAGGAAGTGGATGACTGGCTACTTGATGGTATGCTACACCGAGCGAGAGATATTTACAAGTATTGATGATACAAGAATAATAAAACACTTTCAAGGTATGAAAACTTGTAGAATGAATTTGCCTCGTGATTCAAGCTAGTGTCTCAATGGCATTTTTATTTTATTTTAAATGTTCATAATCATTTACAATTTACTATTGTATCACTAATTTTCCAAATTTGGATATACAGACCGCTTTAGACCAAGGATTTAAATCACGGTTTGCGGTCATCGCGGTGAGAGAGATGAAAAGGCTATACTACACGCCACGGTTTACAATAATATACATATTTTTTCTATTTTAAATATGTGGTATCGGTAATTTATATATAATAAACTATATTTAAATTTAGAGCATATTTTATTATTGTTATATATTAGTCATACAATGTGTAACAGAAAATAATCTATATAACTATGTAAACTTAGGAGATGTATTTGGATTTTAGCTAATATTTATTATTTCTAGGAATCAAATTAATTTATGTATAACAAATATGATAAAAGAAGATCATGAACAAAACCCAATTAATGTTTAGAAATATAAAGAGAATTGGCAAATGTAGCATAGCAGAGCTATCGTGGCTACAAAAATAGCAGAAATAGTGGTTAATATAGCAGTTGTAGTTATGTTCGCGGAATTTTATTCAATCACATAGCGTTTTATGTCTAAAAAAGCTAAAGCTGAGCTCTAGAAACAGCATGCATGTTGCCGCTCTGTCAAGTGGATGTCAGAAATAATCTCGTTGTGTTAGTGTTTGCATATAGTCCTAAGTCGTACGTGTGCACGGTTGAGTCGTTGTGCATGCAGCAGGGGTTTAGGCGTGAGACCTGGCTGTACATGTTAATTGGTGTTGTGTGCATGCATGCGTTAGTTGCATGGGTAGCTGAGCTTCTCATCAAGGAGGCGTGGCGTTAGTGACGGATAAGCTGTTGTGCTCACCTCAAGTGTCTATAAAATCTTGTATTTGGTTGCTGTTGAGAATTTAAAAAAAGAGTAGAAAACAGACGCAAGTCTTGAGGCGTCACCAAAAAAAAAGAAAGAAAAGAGACGCAATTAAGCATTGAGGCGTCACCAAAATGCTCGTGTGTTTCATCTCCCTACAGCGTTCGCGTTGAGTGTTCATCCTAACACAAGGGAAGAAACTTGGATTGTGGGACAAGAGGCTGAGCTAAATCCTAGCCCATGACAAATTCATGTGGTCCTTGCGTTGTGAAATATCTCCACAAGCTGCTGCGAGCAAATCATCCATGAGCTATGCTCTCATCATGTCGCGTTTTCTAATCTTGGATTGGAGCCAAGCAACATTAGTACTACTAGCCATAATAACGTGCTATACTGCGTCATACACGACGATGCAACGTAAAAAATTTGAGAAATTTAGTCGTATTTTCAGTTTTTGTATTTTTTTTTAAAAAAAATGGGTCGATAGGACCTGTCGGCGAATCCATAAGCTGTTATCAACCTTCGACGAATCTGTGTTTTTTTTTTAGAAAACCGCGGCTATGACCCGTCGGCAAATCTACAGACTACTATAAATTTTCGACGAATCTGTGTTTTTTAGAAAACTGTGGCTGCTTTTTTTATGCAATTCGGGAATTTTGGTCGTATTTTCGGTTTTCGTATTTGTTTTTTGAAAAATAGGTCGTTAGGACCCGTCGATGAATCTATGGACTGCTATAAACCTTCAACGAATCTGTGTGTTTTTTTTTTGAAAAACCGTGATTACGACTCGCTGGCGAATCCATAGATTACTATAAACCTTCGACGAATCTGTGTTTTTTTTAAAAAAACCGTGATTACGACTCGCTGGCGAATCCATGGATTGCTATAAACCTTCGACGAATCTGTGTGTTTTTTTTTTAAAAAACCGTGATTACGACTCGCTGACGAATCCATGGATTACTATAAACCTTCGACGAATCTGTGTTTTTTTTAGCTGTAAAAGAACATAAAGTAAATTATTTTTTTCCAGCGTCCGCTCCGCTAAAAACCACCAGGAGGACCTACATGTAAACAGCGGAGGGACCTAAACGTAATTTTAAAATTTTTTCAGGTCTATTTTATTAAAAAACTTCTAAAATGACCTAAACCCAATTTTCAATTTTCCGAAGAGTCTCTCCACGAGGGGGGTGACGTGGCATGTCTCAATGCTGGCAGTCCTCACCGCTTTAAAGTATAGTATACATACATGCATTATGCAATATTCAAATCATGGAGCATGAAATGTGTCATGCAATTGGGGAAGCAGGCTTGGATTATCGACGATAGTAAAATACAGCTCAAGAACCAAGAACATTGTCCTGGCAGAAACGTTTCCAGGCCCTTAAACAAGGGACAATTGTCTGCGTGCGTGATACAGAACAGCAGTAAGGACATCCAGACATACTAGTTCTCTGTTCTAGGCTCAGGTTCCTTCCATTCGTGCGCTTCTGCCTCGGTATGGGTTTTGCCGCGAGAGACAGGTTCAGTATTGACAGACAGTAGTAGTGTACGTGGTGGTACAAATCCTAGACAACATTATTATTGATCGAGGTTTAGTGTTAGTAGTTTAGATACCTACGGGAGCCTTTTTCTTAAAGTGGTAGTAGGAAAGCTGCTCCCATCCAATTTATTGAGAACAGCCCATACATACTAAAAATTACAGTGTTCAAGAAGCTTCCAAGGAAAACATTGTTCAGAAAGACATCAGCAGATACGAACAGAAATGAAAACAAAGAACAAGAGAGGTACTTAATATATATATATATATATATAAAGATAAAAGTACCGTTGTATCTCTGTCGCACGTGGCACATGTGCCAACTGGCACCAAACGTGGCGTTAAGTGGCACAATCGACTGACGCGGCACATATGCCGACTAGCGTCGGATGTGACGTCGAGTGATGCAACCGACTAACTCGTTTTAGGGACTCATATAGCCTGGCGTATATATGTGCCCTCATATTTACTGTAGACTTTCGAGGCATAATGTTTATTGATAAAGACTTATTTGGGAAGATTTTGATATTTCAGCTACAGAAGCAAATTCTTCTCAAGGTAGAGATCCGATTTTGTCATCATCTCAGTACCTAATGCGGTACATAAGCCGACAGGCGCTAGACGTGGTACATGCTCTGACTAGCGCTGGACGTGGCGTCGATTGGCACAGCCGACTGACTCGGTCTCCTCCTTTGCCAGAGACTCTTATTCTCTAGCATGTATTTGTGCCCCATAGTCACATTTAGACAGGCGGAAGTTTTGCATACTTGTAATCTCACTTGATATAGTGATTTATGCCTTGTACATCCGTCGTTTTTTCCATAAGGATTCTTTCTATCGTCAATTTTGCCGTGCATTTTATAACAGCATGTGTGACGTTACTGACGTGGGCTGAGTGGCTGACCTTGTACGGGATGTACACTACGACTTGAACGTTACTTGACGTTTCATGCTCGGGAATGCAAATTGCCATGATGGTTTTATTTTGTCCGACGCAAGTAATTAGTCGCTGTTAAGCATCTCAGCTGTTAAAAAAAAGAAGGTTAGGCACTCCGTGGGCCACGGCCACTAGATAAAGAACCCCAGCTGTGGCGCGCAGGTGAAAGCGCATCGCTCAGAACTTTCGGAGTGGAGTTTCTTTTTTTTTACTAACGGTCGGGGATTGTGATTACAAATAGAAAAAAAGAGATACGAAAAGCCTATTCCCGTTCTTCTATTTACAAAACAAAGACATCTTCACAGAAATTTTAAAAAGCACTTCCTGTAGAAGAGCATCTAAAAAGACGAAAGTGCAGAACGGTTCAACAATAATGCCATCTTGTGCTCCAGCACAGCGGAGGCTTTTGTATAAGATCATGAGCCCAAAAAACTGTGATGCTCACAACATGCAACTGATACGTGAACAGCAAAAGGTTCAGGGATTAAAAAAAAAAAAAGGAAGAACAACTTTGCAAATCTTGGAGATGGGAAAAAGAAAAGAGAGTGGAGAACCAACATTAGTGCCCTGCACTGGATTTTACCGCAGATCTTGTTTCCAACACTAAACATCACATTAGACAGAGCAACAACACATGAGTAATCGCCGACCATACCTTTTAACATGACACATTCTGGTAATCCTTTTGTGCAACATTGGAGTACAGTTTGCCCCCACCAGGTTATATAGCTTTCTACGAGTTGTGATATGCCGTCTCTTTACTCAAAGCACATCGCATCATAATTTTGGGAATATATATGGACCTGACGAATGCCATACATCGAATCGATGCCGACATTCCTTTTTAAAAGCCGGACCGTTCCCAACATATTATCTCCAAATTAAGAAATTAAACACTTATTGTAGAGTGTAGAGATAGACAGAATAAGGGGTATGCGATTTTGTTGTTGAGTTGGAAATTGCATTTCAAGCCAAATTACTTTTCACCAAAAAAATCTCTGTACAAACCGGTGAAATTGAAACCACAACATATAATATCCATACCGTCTCAAGCAGGCTACCAGCAGGTAACAGAAAGCCTATCGTGGTTTTGATTAATTTTAGAGTTGAATAGTGTTTGAAAATGGTAAATGGTAATGGCATATTGGCATAGTTGCTCCAGTTTCCAGGTAGTTTCCAAAAAGAAAAGTTTGCAGTTGACATTTGGCAGTAATCTGCAAGCTTTGCCAACAAACGGTTGTTTACTGGTACAACTAACTACATTCCTATGGGTCATGCAAGTGAAAGCATGCTTTGCGTCTTCCTTTTGAAATAAGCAATTGCGGTCATATGCTGGCCTAGTGACTTGCAAAATTCAGTGAAATAGTACTCTAAAAGAATCCTGTCAAACATAATATTTTAACCATTTAATATGGAACCAACAACCTACAGTGCTCACTACAATACTAAGATTACTACAGCCAAATAATATTCATAATATTATGATAAAAAAAAAAAAGATTCTTCCTAAACGCTTTCCCTTTCTGAAAGGTATGAAAATTCATTTCCAAAATTCAAATTTGAACCCACTGCAAAAATGGCTAGTTTATTATCAGACAGAGCCAGGATACACTGCTTCTGCAATAAACCAATATTCCAGGTAGGTTACAACCAGTGTCTGGAACCCTCTTTAACATCCATGTTACATAAGTTTGGTTCAGCTGTAAGTGAAGTATTGGCAATACTTACCGTGAAAAGTTTCTTCCCTAAGTTGTTCCTTTCTGCACAACATTAAAATTGTGGCATATAAAATACTAATGTAATCTACTTCTACAAGAACCATGTCTAATGGGGAATGATGGGTAGGGCCAGTTGGGTGTGACGGGCCATTCATGTTTAGATAAATAGATCAATCTATAAATCTTGTTATTTGGGTTCAGATATAGGGGCAACCCATCAAAAGCAAGCAATAGAGGGCGCTCCGCATAAATATCAAAGATGTCGATAACAACTCAGCACAGCCAAGCACTGGAAATGTCAACAAGGGAATGCACTACAATTTGGAGTACACAAAATCATTTAGAAATGGTTGCTATTTGAAAAGAAAAAAAAACATTGAAATAGTGGTGCTGGTGTGACCAAAAAATGAAAACAATGCAAGAGAATCGGAAACAAGAGGGAACTGAAAAATTTATATCTACTCTTTCACTATGGATTATTACGATTTTCAGGAATTAGAGAATCCACATATTATATCATGCTTAACAAAAGAAGCAGAAGATGAGAGCAAACCATTTACGCAGTACAGTTTCTTGAAAGCAATCTCATAATAAGAGCCACCCACAACAGTAGAGCAACACAGAATTGCTGAAGATTCCAATGAAACTTAAAAGAAGTGTGCTCCCAAGTGATTGGATCAGAAAGTTCCACTAACATAGTTTTGACACAACAATGAGCAAGTATTGTTCAAATTGGGAAGTTAAGATCTACTAGTGTTAATATGTTCAAGGTTCTTATTTGATTAAAATGATAAACAAATTAGTCATCCAAACCCAATAAAAATCACATCACTCTCTCAGAGAAGTTTTGAATGGAAAATATTCTAAAACTCTTAACAGAAAAAAGCATGCACAACTTTGCAGAAGCAAAAAAAAATTGTCAGCTCAAATAACATTACTTGATAGGATAGAATGATAGATAGATTTCCCTCTGCTGTTACCAGCAGTCAGATAGATCAAGATACTACATGCTAACTCTGTACTGCAGAAATACACAGTAGGATGGTGAAATTCACAGGGAGATAGCTTCCTTGTAGATTTTTTTTAAACATAGGGGGGTTGGACTTCAAAAGGAACTATGCAATATCATTCCATGGAACATATGGTAAAGCTGGTGGGATTGAATCCACCAGCAGTCAAATGTACAATTCATCTCATGAATTTTGTGGCAGATGGGGTAAAACTAGTCCAAACTACGGATTGCGCTTAGTGATATTTCTTAATTGGTTCTAAGTTTGAACAAAAATTTCCTCCCTTTTAATAACTAAATTATGCTGCAATCATGAGATAGCCTTTGTTTCTGCAATTCTATCAATGTCTTCATGTCAAGTAATTATTTTGATGGGAACGGGTTCTCCTTCTAATGGCATCATGAAATTACAGTACTATGACACATTGACACCATAATTAAAACAAGAGATATTGAAGGCATTCATTCAAGCATATTTCACAGACTGGAAAGAAGGGCGTACAGTAGTAGTAGTCATACAAACACATATCTAGAGTAAAACACAACATAATGACCGTGTTCTCCATTAGCCAAGCTCAAACAATTGAAACTTCAACCATGGAAGGAGAAAAGGTGTAAAACTAGAATACTTACAACTGCAGCATAGCATTATGTCAATAGATACATACAACAGCCGCAGTCTGAAGCTCATCATAGATGCTCATCTCATGTCACTCAATAGTCCGTCTTGGTGGGCACAAGCTGATATGCTTTAGCCAACTTCCCGTCGCCAGAATCCTTTGGCTGCCAAGACCAAGCTGTACCATTATTCCTCAGCTCGGTCCTAAACCTCAGCACCAGCATGACCAAAACCAACAACAACCCCGCAAAAATTAAACCACAAAGCAGCGAGCGGGCAAATTCCCCAATCCCCTTACTCACCACATACTCCATGTTCAAAGCAACTGGGAAATCCCCATCCATACCACCACCCGTTTTATTCATCCTCATTATCTCCAGTGCATTAAGGATACCACTCACTTCCTCAGTTCGGCTCTTCTTTGAGCCACCAATGGCCAGTTTCAGCATCCCTTCATCCTCAACATCCACGACAAAGTCAATGTAATACGGATAGGCTAAGAACCCAGTGGCACTGGAAATATCAAAATCCTTCACTGCAAGATGGCCGTTGACATGGATATTGAAGACTAGCTCATACAACACCTTGCTCACAATGTCACAGAAGTGCATGCGCACTAGGTACCTGCTGCCAGCGGGCACAGGAAAACCCCATGTCACATTGCCCTCTGACCGCACCGACCTCGCCGAGTTGTACACGTTGTCGGGAGCCACCTCTCGGCTCATCAACCTGCTATCCTTGGGATATGCAATCCTGCCACCGAATGACCATACCGTACTGTTGGACGATTCTGTGTTGACGAGGAAGCGCTCGTCGTTGACCCATGTCCGCCACAGCGTGTCGTTGAACGGCGTGACCTTGCGCCCAGCGACGTTGATCCGGTAGAGCGTCTCAAATACCTGAGACGACAGCCCGCGGGTCCGGACGGCGCTGCCGGGTGCAATAAGGGTGCCGATGTCGTCGACGAGCTCCTCAGGGGCCGATACGAGCTCGACGGCGTTGACAAAGGCGATAGAGCCGGAATCGGGGACGAAGGTGAGGACGAGGACGTCAGTCTCCACGGGGAGAATGAACTCCTTCACGATGGGGGACGATGCGGTGAAGTTGTGGAGGAGGAGGAAGCCCGAGGCGCCGACGTGGAAGCGCGAGGAGGCCAGGGCGGGTTCAAAGGGGTAGAAGTGAAGGCGCAGGATGTGGTGCCCGCGGCGGCGGACGGCGATGTCGTAGGACGCGCGGCAGGAGAAGACCCGGGCGGTGGCGTGGAGAGGGGACGGTGGCGGGGGCGCGTTGGGGGCGGCGGAGGGGAGGGTGGGAGCCGGGGAACGGAGGCGCGTGGAGGCGCAGCCGGAGTCCGGGACGAAGCGGCGGCCGTCAGGGAGGACGGCCGGGGCGGCCGCGCCGCAGGCGAGGAGGTGGTTGTCGACCGGAGCGAAGCGGGCGTCGGCGGACGCGGAGACGAGGAGGCAGAGCAGAAGGACGGCGAGAGGGTTAGGGTTCGGCGAGGAAGCCATGGCGGTGGAGGCGGATGTGGTGGGGATTCGGAGTCCGGGGAATCTAAATCTAATGGAAACAGCTATGCGAACAGCTGGCGACCGCGTGGGCGAGGAGGACTGGAGGGGCGCGGTGGCTGTCGAGGGGGACCCACGCGCCGTGGCCATGCCGGCTGGTTTCCATTTTCAATGCGCCGGTGAAGACTGGCTTTTCGGCCGCGGTTTTTGGTCGTCGGCGTGCGGGTTTGGCTGGGCTCCTACATCCGTTTTGTTTTACCTGCACTCCGGCCCGGCCCGGCTAACTCAGACTACTCCTGAGATTTCGCTACAAGTCATACAGAAATAATAATAATAATAATTATCCCCTTATAACAAGCGGAAGAAATGGAGGAAGGAGAGGGCGTCAACGTGTCGACGCGGCGATTTGCGAAAAAATCTTTCCGTTTCTTTGAAATTACGGATAGGTCCTTCGCGATTTTTTGTGAGACAAAGATTATTTTTTTTCTTCGCGTTTGGGTTCCTGGCACGGTAATTTACGGAAAAAACCTACTGTTAAGTTCAAATCGCGAACAAGCCCTTTTCTAATTTTTCAGGATAGCGAACAGGTCAAAAAATAACAAAGCAGTCCTCGCTTCTTACGTTCGAGTCCTTTCTCCGTTTTTCCGAAAAAAATAGTTTTAATCACCGAAAAAACCCGAAAAAAAGGTTTTCGCCACCCAAAAAACCCGAAAAAAATGTTTTCATCGTCGAAAAAACCCGAAAAAAAAGATTTCGCCACCCAAAAAAAACGGAAAAAATGTTTTCGCCACAAAAAAACACAGATTCATAGAAGGTTTATAGCAACTTCATGGATTCTTGACGGGTCAGAATCGGGTTTTCGTCGAAGGTTTATAGCGGTTCATGGATTTAGCATGGTCCGAAAGCAACCTTTAAAGAAGGAAATACATAAAAAATGTTTTTCCCGGAAATTTTTTTCCCAGCACCAAAGAAATGTGTGTTAAGTTCAAATCGCGAACAAGCTCTTTTCTAATTTTTCAGGATAGCGAACAGGTCCAAAAAATAACAAGGTGTCCTCGCTTACGTTCGAGCCCTTTCTCCGCTTTTTCCCGAAAAAATAGTTTTAAATCACAGAAAAAACACGGAAAAAGGTTTTCGCCACCCAAAAAACCCGGAAAAAATGTTTTCGTCGCCGAAAAAACCCGAAAAAAAGTTTTCGCCACCCAAAAAACCCGGAAAAAATGTTTTCGCCACAAAAAAAACACAGATTCGTCGAAGGTTTATAGTCGAAGGTTTATAGCAACTTGCGGATTTGCCAACGGGTCGTAACCGCGGGTTTTCGTCGAAGGTTTATAGCAGTTCATGGATTCGCCCGCGGGTCCGAGAAGCCTTTTAAAGAAAGAAATACATAAAAAAATCTGTTTTTCCCTGGAAATTTTTTTCCCAGTACCAGAGAAATGTGTGCAGCTCTATGTCTAGATTTTTTTTCCAACTCGATTTTCCATCTCGATCTTTGATATTTTTTTAAACGTGTGTTATTGCTCGGTGAACACGTATAGTGTTAGGCTCGACAAAAGAAGGTTGTCGTCTCTAATACTTTTTCGCCCTTTTTCCTCTAGACTATTTTTTACCGGTGGGTGGTTTTGCGAAAATAGAAAAATGCATCCCGTCCCTTCGATCGGTGGTTTCGCAAAAAGGACCCTATCGTTTCGTATACTCGTGTACGGGTCAATCGCCTTTATTTTTCGTTTCCCAAAAAAATTCGTAGTTTTTGTATTCGCAGTTGGGTTCTCCGTTTTTCCCGGAATTTTTTTTTCATCACTAGAGATATGTGTGCAGCTCTATCTCTAGGCTTTTTCCCCAGCTCGATTTTCCATTTCGATCTCTGATATTTTTTTAAACGTGTATTATTACTCGGTTAACGCATAGAGTGTTAGACTCGACAAAAGAAGGTTGTCGTCTCTAATAACTTTTCGCCCTTTTTCCTCTAGCCTATTTATCGCCGGTGGGTGGTTATGCGAACATGTATTATTACTCAGTGAACGCGTAGAGTATTAGGCTCAACAAAAGAAGATTGTCATCTCTAATAATTTTTCACTCTTTTTCCTCTAGACTATTTTTGACCGGTGGTTGGTTTTACGAAAATAAAAAAAATACATCCAGCCCCTTCGATCGGCGGTTTTGCAAAAAGATTTAAAATATTTCGAAATCGTAAATAGGTCGTTCCGCCGATTATTTTGAAAAAAAGGACCTGTAGTTTCGGAAATTCGATTTACAAAAAACTCATACCGGATTTTTCTCTCGCAGCGCGGCATCGCGCGCGATCCTACCTAGTACCAATATTACACTCGGAAGGTTTTGCACCCTCTCGCCGCGGCCACGTCGATTTCGAACCGATGTGGCCGCACGCTGTTGCGTCGTGTCGCCCACGTGGTTAACTTGGTCCTCTAGCTCAAGTAGCGGGTCACGCGGATTAAAAACAAACGGCCGCGCAGCGCAGCGATGGGAGATCTCATGCCCGCGCCAGCAACCTAGGTTCGAGTCCACCACATGGCTGGCCGCGTCGCCGCTTTTTTTTTCGAAAACGCGTGTACATGGTAGTGTAATGACACGTGGCGCCTGTATTTTTGCGAAAAGGCCCCTTTTTTGCGAAAAAACGCCTGACAAAATCCGAAATTACATGATAGTCCTTCCTTTACGTGGAAGCCCCGAAACTCCTAGATTTTTTCCGAAAAGGCCCTCGAAATTTCCTGAAATTATAGATCTTTTGCGACAAAAGGCTCAAAATTTTCTAAAATTACAAATTAGTCCTTTTTTGCTAGAACACTCACATAGCCTTTTAGTTCCCTCTAAATTCCCTGAAATTACGGAATAGCCGTTTTTTGTAAAAAAAATTCCGGAACCAAAAAAATTCTATAAAATTACAAATTAGTCCTTTTTTTTGCTAGAACACTCACAAAGCTTTTTTAGTTCCCTCTAAATTCCCTAAAATTACGGAATAGCCGTTTTTTGTAAAAAAAATTCGAAACCATGAAAATTCTATAAAATTATGAAATGGTCTATTTTTCCCTAGAAGACCCTCGAGACTTCTTCTGTTTGGTTTTTGGCACCCTATTTTTTACGAAGAACTGCTCAAATTTTTTTCATACCCTCTAGAGCTTTCGAAAATTATTTTTAGCGGAATAGCCGGTTTTTTGGTGAAGATTTTTCTGAAACCCCGAAAATTCCATAAAATTATGAGATAGTCTGTTTTTTCCCTAGAAGACCCCTGCGACTTCTTCTATTTGGTTTTTGGCGCCCTATTTTTTACACAGAGTCACTTAGATTTTTCGCTGGCCGTCCAAAGCTTTTAAAAATTATTTTTAGCACGTCCATTTGTACAGAGAGGCACTCAAATTTCTGCGTTGAACCTTCAGTACTTCCACAATTTATTTTGAACGCGTCGTCCTTGACGAAAAATTATCCAGAACTTTCAGAGATTATGTATTGGTCCATTTTTTCTTTGTTGGACTCTTAAAACTCACGCAATTTTCACTGCTTGTCTTATGCTGGCTACCACGTCGTGACGCCACGCCACGTGTCTAGTTTTCCTTGATAGCGTATGCATTCCAGTTGATGAGAATGAAAGCACCTTTTGCCTTGCTTCCTGTGACTCTCCCTCACCCTGCGGTGATGCCATCTTCCATACTCTTCAGGTTGCAACGTTGGATTACCGCCTGAACAGGGTGGGCGTAATTACTTGTTGGTTCAAGTGATAAGCATCAGTTGACAGCCCCGGGGCCATCTTTTTAGACGTGACGCGTGAGTGATTTAGCTCTCAGGGCAGTGTGATCTTGACGCATGGTAAAATCAGCATCCGAACATGAACTTGTCCACCGTTTGTTTCCCACTTAAGTAGGATTTGCATCGTTGCCCTTCCTGCCCTCTTTTGTCGTTTGTTAACCTTTGCCCAGGTCAGAGCGTCGCGCGCCAAAGAACGCAGATGACATAGCTTTGCATAGCTTATATATTTTTGCAACTAGGTACCCCTCACTCCGTCCAAATGTATATAGCAATGCATTTTTCTCTTAGTACATAGAACGATAAGATATTAAAAATGATCAAATTACCATTAATTATTATCTTTAAGCACTGTATTCAATACATGCATGTAGAGAATACCAAATAAAGTTCCGCATTTATTAGGCTATAAACACTACTGCAGGAATTTACATCACAATCGATTCTTTTTTTGCCATCATTGTCGGTTTTCATGGTGATACAACGTCATTAGATAGTGATGAGGAGACACTATCACAGTCGGTTTTCGCCCGATTATAATAATTTATCATCACAATCGGTTCTAAGCAAAAACCAATTGTGACGAGGGCTTTGTACATCTTTTAAAAACAACACAGATTACACAATATATATAGAACACAAATGTCGATGTTTAAGACCTTGGATCCCTTAATCGAATTTAAAATATAAATTATGGGCTCCTGGAGATCAAAATAGAAACGATGGGAAATGCTACTTTATTAGCCCAGCGGCTTTGACAGAGTACATGAATTACATATTTGATTGCTACAAATGCTAATTGCAAGATTGGGATTGCGACTACAATCACAATGCCCTCTACAGCATAGATCATCCCCAATTTATCCTTGACGGAGAAGCTGCAGTCATTATTGTTGTGTAATAGAAAGACGTCTTCCCGCCAAACGGTGTCTTCTCGCCGAAGAGTGCTTTTTCTAGTGATAACTTCCGAGTTATTATGTGTACCTGTCAGACAGCTATTCGCACAGAAATATGTGTAGGGATAACCGCTAGGGATGGCAGTTTTACCCATGGGTTTGGGTACCTGTGGGTACCCGACCCGATAAGAGTGGGTATGGGTAGCACTTTAGACCCATGGATTTACGGGTTTGGGTACCCGATAAGCCCACAGGATAGGTGTGGGTGTTAATTTGTACCCATGGATACCCAATGGGTATCCTATGACATGTGGGCCTATTTTTTTAGAGGTATATTAGAAAAACAAACTCACGGACTACTTGGCTGAGTCAGCTCCTCCCTGATTCCCCTCGCCCCCATCATTTCCCTCCCCTTGCCCCATCGCCTGATTGCTTCAGCCTCCCTCCCCTCGTCTTTGCCTCCCTCGGCGGCGGACGCCTGCTCCTCCCCTCGCCGCCGACTCCTCCCATCGGCTCCCTACGGTTCGGCGCGTATAGTGCCCAAAAAAAGAGAGAGAAAGGAGATGTGAAGAGATAGAAGGAGAAGGGGAGGAGCATGCGACTGCCATAGCGCCCCCCACGTCTCTGCCTTCGCCCTTCGGTGCTCGCGCACAGATTTGTGCCCGTGGGTACCCATTGGGTATTGGGTACCCATTGGGTTTGGGTATGGGTACAGATCTGTACCCGCAAAGCTTAATGGGTTTGGGTAGACAGGACTTTGTTCGGGTTTAGGTTTGGGTTTAAGGCAGTGGTACCCGGAGGTACCCACCCGATTGCCATCCCTAATAACCGCTTGTCCCCGACCAGCTTACTAGTTAGGGTGGTCATTTCACTGGTCGGCGACGACCAGAGTGAAGCTAAGTTTTAACTACCTTTGATTGAACTTGTTGGAGATCTACTGTTCGAATATAGATGGGTTATGTTTAATGTATTATGGGTTTTATACTTCGCGAGCCCATTTCCAACGTGTAGCCATGCATGAGTTATTATTTTAAAGGGCCTAAATAAAAGATAGGCTTTTAATTAACAAATATTTTACAATATACATCACATCCACAATATGTATTACAGATTACATTCAATATGCATATCACATTCACATTATACATAGAACACAAACGTATAACATGAGAAAATGTGAATGATATAGTGTGGAATGTGGATTCTTGTGGGTAAAAAATCACTAAACCCACCAAATGACACTATTGCTTATTAATCCCTCTGCATAAATTGTGATGGGAACTAGAACCAGGAACTTAAGGTTTAAGAAAGAGGTCACAATATCAATAGTTGAAATGTATATTTCGTGCAAAAGTATAGTGTTTGTATAAGACTTACGTCAATCTATTTTTTTTTTTAAAAGAGAAAACTTACGTCAATGATTTCCCCACAAATAGAATTGAACTTGTTTGGAGTCAGCAAGGGACAGGTGAGATTCTTATCCCCATAGAACAAACAAGTAAAGCGGCATACAGACATGAAATATACTAGGTTGAGTCGCGCGCGATGCCGTGCCGCGAGGAAAAAATCTGGCACGAGTTTTTTGCAAATCGAATTTGCGGAACAACATGCCTCTTTTTCAAAATAACCGGCAGAAGGATCTATTTACGATTCCGTTTTTTTTAAATCTTTTGGGTCGAAAGAACCGATGTTTTTTTTTTGCAAAATAACCGGTGGAAGGACCCCACTAGTGAATCTATGGGACCACTATAAATCTTCGACGAATCTGCGTTTTTTAGAAAACTGTGTGGAGGGATCTAAACGTCATTTCGATTTTTTTGGGTCTAGTATACAAAAAAATCGACGAAAGGACCTAAACGCGATTTTCAATTTAGCTATAAACCGTGTGTAGGGAGCTAAACGCAATTTTGATATTTCTCAAGTCTATTTTATTGAAAAAACAGCCGAAAGGACATAAACACGATTTTTTATTTTTCTGAAAGATCTAAACGCGATTTCTAAATTTTCCAGGAACCTCCCCGAGGAGGGCGACACGTGGCCCCCTGGTTGCTCGGCATTCCCAGCCTCTTTAATATAGAGTATACTAGGATTTTTTGCGCGGCGTAATACGCCACGTGCGTTGTCTTTTTCGTGAAAACAATATCGCTTTTTCGCCGGCGTTTTTTTTTTAAATCATCGAGGAAACGCGCGAAACGGTTGAAAGAATAAAACGCATCCGTGATTGCGCTAAATCGAAAGGTCTTTTTTGTGAAAAATAGCCGAAATGGTCCAAATGCCAGTACGTTTTTTTAGCATTTATTTAAGGTCCTTTCACGAAAGATTCATGTTTTTTCTAAATCAGGAGGATCTCTTCGTAAAAAACCGCGCGAAGGACCTACGCGTAATTACGCATTTTTTGAAGGACCTACACGTGAAAAGGGAAAAATGAGCCCAGCCGGCCGGGCGTTGGGCGTCCGCCGTTTTTTTCGCGGAAACAATTTCGTTTTTTTCTGGTGGTGTTTTTTTTAAATCATGGAGGAAACGCGAGAAACGGCTGAAATGACACAAGTGCATCCGCGATTGCGTTAAATCGGAGGTCTTTTTCGTGAAAAGCAGCTGAAATGATCCAAACGTCACTAATTATTTTTAGTACCTATTTAGGGTTACTAATTTTTTTTCGGTATCTATTTAGGGTTATCTCACGAAAGATCTACAATTTTCTGAGCCAGAAGATCCTCCTCGTAAAAAACCGTGAAAAAGACCTATACGTAATTACGGGTTTTTGCAAAGGCCTAAACGCATTTTTTTGAGCTGAGCCGGCCGGCCGAGCCGAGCCGCGCTGCCGGCTCGGCTCAAATCATCCTGAGCGCGGTGTTTCTCCTGGAAATAGGAGATTAGCTAGAATGTTTTTGCGGCGTGCCACGCCGCCCGCGTCCGCATTTGCGCTAAAACGAAAGATCCTTTTCATAAAAAATAGTTGGAACAATCTAAACGTAATTATATTTTTTTTACATTTATTAAGGGCCCTCTCACGGAAACTCGCGATTTTCTTGAACCAAGGAGGAGGACACAAGGAGATGAGGCGATAACTTTTCAATCTTTAGCATATATTTTGCGAATCTAACACTCTATCGTTCAACCGTTAATAATACATGCTTGGAAAATACTATAGATCAATTGCAAAAAACTATAAAGATACAACCGCATACATATTTCTACTCCAAAAATAGCGTAAACCGAGAGTTACGAGGAAAAAAATAGAGAGACAGATCTGTAGAAATATCTCTTTCGATGAATTATTTAGAAAATATTGGAGACCGAACTGGAAAACCGAGGTGGGAAAATAGTCTAGAGGAAAAAGATCGAAAAATTATTAGAGATGACAACCTTCTTTTTGTCGAGCCTAACTGTCGGGGATTGAGTACGCCGTACCCAATACGACCTTTGAAGCCTGGCGCCAACCGACCATGGCCTTGCTCATCGGGCGACACAGGATCGACCGGGTAGCGACGGCCTCGGGTTACCCCATCCCCGAGCAGGCCAAGCTCGGGGGCTCGCGGCAGGGCAACGTGGCATTAAATGCCACGCGGCTCGAGGAACCGCCTTGCCGGATTTCTTATTGCCACGTCCGCGCCGCTTGGTCTCGCCCATTGTTCCCATCGTCGTGGTACCCGTGAGTGGCGCGGCTATCGTGACCTTGCCCACGTCCTCTGATGAGCCGCCCCTGTAATAACTCTCTTGTCTCCTGTAAAACCCCTATAAATACCCCCTCGCACGATGTATTGAGGGCTGGCTCTTCAAGACCACGCACACTCAGACTCAGAGCTTGTTCACTAGAGTCCATAGGCTAGTTCGAGGCTCCTCCGAGCAAGCACATTGTAATTGCTCCTTACTCATTAGTGAATCCACTGGACGTAGGGTTGTTATCTCCTCCGCGAGAGGCCCGAACCAGACAAAACGACCCTTGTGTGCTTTCTGATTGTCTTATCCGCCCCGATCCGTAGCTCGGCGCACCCCCAGACGTACAACCCTTGCGGGAAAGGGGCCTTAGGTTGATCCCTCATTCAACAAGTAAGCTCGGCGAGGGACCCCTGTCCCGAATCGTCGACAGCTGGCGCCGTCCGTGGGGATCGACTGAAGTCCTTCTGCAAGGAATCCCTGAGGATGCCAAACTCGCAAGACAATCAAGACCTCTGCATCTTCGACGACGTGGAGGATGGCGACGAATACTACGCCAGCGACGGCGTGGGTAGTGCGGCCGATCGTAAGCCACACCAAAGCCGGAGTCTTTCCCGGTGGGCTGCAGCAGCGAGCGCTTCCTCGCTTCGCGGCGAGATACTCGCTATGCGAGATGAATCGGCGATCTATATGACGATCGGACCGCCCCGACCGTCTCGAGCTCGGCCGAGGGACGCGTCGTGACGACACCGCCGGTGTCGCCGTGCGATCTGGTCCTCCGCCGCGTCTGCATGGCGGGAAGGGAGGACGACCACGAGGAGGTGTCTCCGGCCGCCTCTCCTCCTCGCCGGCATAACGATGGTGAGGAGCAGGAGCCATCCGGGCGGGGACCCGCGGTCGCCCACCGCTAATCCGTGGCGGAGCCGGTATGCGGGCGGAGACCGCCCGCAAGGACCCGATTACCGTTCCTCGAGTCTGAAGCGCCGCCCTTCAAGGTCGCCTCCGCTGCTCCTCGAGCGCCGAGCGACTTCAGCGCCATGGCGGCGGTGCGTGTGTAACCTCGAACCGCTAACCAAAGCGGACTGGCGGCCATAGGGGCCCTCGTGGCGAAAATATGGAAAAGCTTTCGCCGACGCCGGGCTCCCAGACCCCTGGCGTTGAGGGCCGGGATGTTTCCGGGGCGTTATCGCCATTCCTCGCCCGGGGCCTCCGAAGCCCCGCTTAGGGAACCCGAGCAGCGTCAACACCATGAGGATGTCCGGAGTACTTCCCGGCGGCCTCACGGCTCACGGCATGCGGCCCGCCGTGGCGCTCCGTATGTTCCACATCGAACCGCCACCGTCGCCGGCATGATGGCGTGTTCTCTCGCCTCACCTTGCGCGCCAGGACCGCTGGGTCGGCCGCCACGATCGCCACACCGGAGGGTTTCGCCATGATGGCGGCGTTCGGATGCGGGCTTTCTCGGCGTCCTCCGCGGCGTCAAGTGGTCGAGCAAATTCAAGCCCGCCACATCGGCGCTTCAGCGGGACCCAAAACCCCAACGAATTCATCTCGATCTACTCCACCGCCATCCAGGCGGCCGGCGGAGACGAGGGGGTCATGGCTAATTACATCCCGACGGTCCTCGACGGCTCCGCCAGGACATGGCTCTTTAACCAAAAGGAGGATCGATCCGCTCGTGGAGGCTCTCGGAGGCCCTTGGCGAACTTCCAAAGCTGCTACACCGCCGCAACAGCGCGACCTCGGCGGCTCATCCAAGCGGACAAGGAGGCGCTCTGCGACTTCGTCAAAGGTTTATAAAGGTAAGAAACTCCATTCCGAGCATCTCGGACGAAGCGGTGGTCGGGCCTTCAAGTTCGGGGTCCGTGGCGTCCGCTTCACACAAGACTTGGAGATTCACCCGACACAGCCGACCAACGAATCTTATTTTCAGATGGCCGCCCAGCTCACGCAAACGCCGACGGCCGTGCAATGGAAAAAAGCACTCGACGAGGGCAAGCTACCGCCTCAGCCCGGCCTGGAGGGCGCCTCGAGCAAGAGACCCCCGGGCTCCGCGGAGAAGAAGGTTAAGAAGAAGAAGAAGTTCTGTAGCGCGGACATGGTCGCGGCCGAGCAACGACGGCCAGGCTCCCGCCACTTGAATTTCGGCGAAGGCGGCGGCCGATCTCGAGAACATGGCGACCGGTAGCGACGCCGACTAAGGCCAGGCGACCAAGGTCGCGGCGACCGGTCGCGGCGAAGGCGCCGGCGGCGCCGCCGCCGCTCCATCGAGTAACCGATCACGACCTCATAATCAGTAGAACTTGGGCATATCGCTGGAGAAATTCTCTGGGCGAGGGCCCTATGCCGGCTCTCCCAAGCAAGGGGGAGCGGCAAAAACAAAGGCCCCGCCGATGGCGGCGACGACATGGATTACGGGAGCCCCATAATCACATCGCCGTCATATTCGGGGCTCCTCGACCTACAAATCGAAGGATCTAAAGGAGGCCGTCTTGGGAGGTCGACCACATCGCCCAAGGCGGGCCCGTCTGGCGGCCTCGGTGGTCCGAGTTGCCCATCACATTCTCCAAGGATGATTGTCCCTTGGAATGACTAAACCCGAAGCTCTGTTGGTCGTGAGTCCGACCATCAACAACATAAAAGTTGGCGGGTCCCGATCGATGGCGGGAGCTCCTTGGACCTCATATCCGTTTCGGTCTGGGGACGAGATGCAGTCCCTCGTTCAAAGATCAAAACATCGCCGTCCGTTCTTCGGGATCGCCCCGACACCTCGATCAAGCCTTTGGGCAGATCGTCCGCCGTAACATTCGGGACACCTCGAACTTCCGGACCGAGCTAGTCAATTTGAAGTCGTGGACTTGTGTCGACCTACAACGCCATCCTTGGTAGGCGGCCCTCTCCGAGTTCATGGCCGCCACGCATCACGCCTACCGGTGCCTAAAGGTCCCGGACCCAAGGGCGCGTCACCGTGAAGGGCGACCATAGAAGCGACCTTGAGCTGCGACGAGAAGTCCTCGACATGGTCGGGCAATTGCCTCAGGGTGGCCCGACTAAGCCGCGCCTTCCCGGCCTAAAGTTGCCCTCCAGCCCGGAGGAGAAACCAAGGCGGTCCCTCTCAACGAGGCTGACCCGACTAAGGTCCTCCATTTGGGGTCCTCCTTGGACCCCAAATAGGAACTCGAGCTCATCACCTTCCTCCGGAGGAGCTTCGGACGTGTTAAGGGAACCGTCCGATATGCCCGGTCCCAAGGGAGGTGATCGAGCCTGTCGGGTATTGACGACAAAAGACTTTGTCGCCGAAGCTCAGGCGATTTTCCCCGGAGAAACAGGCAATCATCCGGGAGGAACTCGACAAGCTCCTTAAGGCCGGCTTCGTCAGAGAGGTCGGGCACACGGAGTGGCTGGCAAATCCGGTCATCGTCAAGAAGAAGGGGGGCAAATGGCGCATGTGTGTAGACCACACTGGCTTGAACGCCGCGTGCCCAAAGGACTTCTTCGCCACAAGATCGACCAATTTGGTTGACGAACGACGGGTCCTGTGTAATAAGCTTTTTGGACGCCTATTCGGGCTATCACCAGATTAGCTTGTTCCCAGGGGACGAGGAGAAGACTTCCTTCATCACGCCCTTTGGCACGTTCTGCTACACTACCATGTCTTTCGGCCTACGGAACGCGGGGGCGACCTTCCAGCGCTTGATGCAGAAGACTTTCCAGGAGCAGATAGGCCGGAACCTGGAAGTATATGTAGATGATATCGTAGTTAAGAGTAAAATTCCCTCAGGCCATGTATCCGACCTTGAGGAGACCTTTTGTAATCTCCGTAGACATCGAATAAAACTTAACCCCGAAAAGTGCGTTTTTGGTGTAAACTCAGGTAAAGTACTCGGGTATATCATCGGGCCACAGGGCATCGGCGCCAACCCGGAGAAGATCGAAGCCATCGAAAGAATGCGCCCCAAGCTCGGTAAGGAGGTTCAAACCACGGCCGGACGTATGGCGCTTTAAGCCGCTTCATTTCCCGGTCAGGGGAGCGCGGCTTGCCCTTCTTTAAGGCGCTCCGTAAGCATGATGGTTTCGCCTGGACAGACGAAGCTAATCGCCTTCGAGGAGGCTGAGCGATTGTCGGCCCGATCTTAGCCACGCCAAGGTCGGAGCCGCTCTGCTATACCTCGCGGCGCGCCCAGTCGTAAGCGGTCTTTGTGATAAGCGAAGAAGCGCGGCGTCCGTTATACTCGTCGGCGAAGTGTTGCACGGACCAAAGGCGTTACCTCGAGGTCGAAACTCTTATACTCACCGTCGTAGCCTCGAGGAAGCTGCGCCACTACTTCCAAGTTCACAAGGTCGTTGTCGACCACTTTCCACTTAGAGAGATCCTAAGAAATTGACGCCCGTGTGGGATAGCGAAGTGGGCCATGGAACTCGCGAGTTCGATGTCACTTCTCTGCCACTGCCGCGATCAAATCTCAAATTCTAGCGGACTTTGTGGTGGAATGGGCGAACCCTTGACCCACCACCAAGCACCACGAATCTGAGGCGGTCATTGGACCATGTGCCAGACAGTCCCGAGCTAACGCCGGCTCAAGTGGCGTTATCGTGTCCCCAAGGAACAGCTCGATCGTCATTTAATTACACTTCCCCGCAACAAACAATGCGGCGGAGTATGAAGGCCTCTTGGCCGGACTCCGAGCGTCCAAGGCGCTCGGAGTCCAGCGACTGACTGTGAAAGGTGATTCACAGCTGGTCATCAACCAAGTCAACAAGGAGTATCAGTGTTCCGATCGCTCAATGGCGCTTTACTTGGTTGAAGTGAGGAAGATGGAGCGGTACTTCAGAAATTTCGAAGTACTCTACATCCCCAGGAAGGATAATTCCCTGGCCGACCAACTTTCCAAGGTCGGTTCTTCGCAGGTGCCCGCCCCTCCAGGGGCGCTAGTCGAGCATCTGCACAAGCCCTCCATTTCCTCTGTAGAGGAGGCACCACCCCAGATACCCGCCCAGCCCGGGGCGCCCGCCGAGCATCTGCGAAAGCCCTCCATTCCCTCTGTAGACGAGGCATCAGAGGCGTGCGGTAACGTCTCCTTCCTCGAGCAAGGTGCGGATTGGATGGCGACATTCATCCAGTATTTCGCCCATGGGACATTGCCCGAGGAAGCCGCCGAGCGTTCCCGGCTGCAAAGGCGGTCATCTGTCTACAGGCTGGTAGACGACGCCTTGTACCGCAAAGGGGCGCTTGGAGTCCTCTCCAAGTGCATATCTCGGGAGGAGGGTGAGTTCCTTCTCCGAGATATCCATGAAGGAATGTGCGGAGCCCACTCGTCCTTCCGGACGCTCGTGAGCAAGGCATTCCGGTTGGGATACTATTGGCCAACAGCGCTAGACGACGCTCGGGCGATCGTGGCAACTTGTCGAGCGTGCCAGTTTCACGCCCGTAAGTCCCACCAGCCAGCCTACGCACTGCAAACCATTCCACTCTCATGGCCATTCTCGACCTGGGGGGCTGACATCCTCGGGCCTTTCCCCCGTGGTCGAAAGGGTTGCAAATTCTTGCTCGTCGCAATCGACACTTTCTCTAAGTGGATCGAGGCCGAGCCCGTTTCAACCATTTTGGCTCAAGCAGCCAAAAGATTTTTCCGCAGTAATGTGGTGACGCGCTTTGGGGTACCCAATCGCCTCATCACTGATTTAACGGCACCAGTTCACCAAATGGCTGTTTCAAAGCGTCATCGCGAGGACATTGGCACAAAAATATGCTTCGCCTCTGTAGCCCATCCGCAGAGCAATGGAGCAGCCGAAAGAGCGAACGGCCAGTTACTCCAAGGGATCAAGAAAAGGGTCTTCAGAGACCTTTCCCGACAACGCGGTTCATGGGTGGACGAGCTCCCTTCCGTCCTTTGGTCGGTGCGCACCACTGCGAGTCGAGCTACGGGCGAAACGCCCTTCCAGCTCGTCTATGGTGCCGAGGCCATCCTCCCCACCGAAATCGTACTCGGGTCCCCAAGAGTGCACCTGGCCGACGACATCCCCCAAGGTCGCGAGCGCCGCCTCGACCTTGACCTTACCGAAGAAACTCGCCTAAAGGCACAGCTACGGTCAGCCATCTACCAGCAAACCCTTCGCAAACACGCGGCTAGGTCCATTCGGCCTCGAGCTCTACAGGTCGGCGACCTCGTCCTGCGTCGGATTCAGGACACGTCGAAGGCCAACAAACTCTCCCCCAAATGGGAAGGACCGTTCACGGTCGTCTCACTGTCGCGCCTGGGGGCTGTCCGCCTCGCAGCAGAGGATGGCCGCGAGCTCGCCAGTTTATGGAACATCGACCAGCTGCGCAAGTTCTATGTCTAAACTCATAATCTGTTTACGTTATGTTATAAATTCACGTCCCTACTTTTCGAGCAATACAGCTTTCATCCGACCGGTACCCTTTCATCCTGGCGCCGCCACGGATTGCGCAAGATAATGACACAACGCATCATGCGAGCAACATCCACCCACTAAACGCTCACCACCAAAGGCTTCGGTCTCGATAAGCCGACCTTGATCCGCAGTAGCTATTCGCTACGCGATACAAGTCGCAAACAGACACCCTTTTGGTCGGTCCGAGTTTTAGCACGGCTTGCGCGTGTTGGTCGCTACACACTTCGTCAATTGCCCACGCGCCCTCCCTTCAAACGAGCAACACCCGCAAATTAGGGACGCGCATCCTAAGCGTCAACAAATTTCAGCACACGCTCGTTTTTCCTCCACCGACCTATCCCATGCTTGTTGCTCGCACAGGCCCGTGCTTTGGTCGGAGGGGCCGCGCGTTTTCCTTCACCTCTCCTGCGAACAAACTCGTGCTCACAATTTGGTGCACGAGCATTATTCGCAGCGGGGGCTGGATGGAAGCGAGTTCCCGAGCTCGCGTATTTTTATCGCTAAGGCACTACTCGCCGTAAAGTGTTGCTCCCCGTCGAGCATCACCTTACGACTCGAAGTCATTCCTTTTGCAACTTACTTCAGGCCCGTGTCGCCCACGCATCGACCTGACCTACGTCTATCTCGCAGTCATCTTTCGCAGGAAAAAGAAAAAGGCACCGCTACGAAATACTACACTTAACCAAGGAAGAATTTTCATTCAAGACGTCGCCACCCAAAAGTTTTCCGTAGCAAAAAGTATACAACTCTATGAGCCGCACTTTGCCCGAAGGCCACTGAAAGCTTCTGCCTATAATCGGCAATTTTGGCCTGGAGATCGATCACCTTCTGCCGGGCTTCGCGACCTTCGTTGGCCTCCTCACGGAGTTGCTCGATCTCTTCTTTATCCTGGTCGGCGAGAGCGGCGGTCGCCCGTGCCGCCCGCTCTAGTTCGGCCACCTTGGCTTCGAGGCTTTGGGCACTGTTGCCTCCCGCCCGAGCTCCGCTTTCGGCCAAGAGCCTTTTCCCGGCTAAGGGCTAGGTCCTTCTCCAGATGGCTGGCGTTCCGCTTCCACCGCTCAAGTTCTTCCTTGGCCTCACTGGACCCCTCGAGCTCGACCACCCTGGCCTCCAGGGTCCGGGCATGCTCCTTCCGTTGTTGAAGCTCTTGCTCGAGGCCGCGGACTTTGTCCTGGCTAAGGGCAAGGTCCTTCTCCGACGCACCGGCGGCTTGCCTCAATCGCCTAACTCTTGCTCGGGCTGAGCACCCTCTTCTCGGCGGCGGCGTTCTCCTTGCACAAGCGAGAGCCCGACCTTTCCTGCTCAAGCTCCCGCTCGAGCACGAGGAAACGTTCCTTGGACTCGGAGACGCTGCGCTCCGTCTCGAGGCGTCTTTGCTCAAGCGGGGCGACCTCCTGCTTGAGTTCGCCCACTTTCTCCTCCAAATTTATCCAAGACGAGCCGCTTTCTTCATAGAAGCGGTTCACGGAGTTGGGGACGATCAAGACCTCTTCAAAGTCGCTCGGGGTTTTTCAAGAAGTCATGACGGAAAATACCTAAGTAAGGCTCCCCGCAAAATCCAAAGAAGGAAAGTCGGGTGGTACTGAACATCCTTACCTCGCAACGTTGGCGCGGAGTTCACCGTGATTGCTCAAAGATCGCGTCACCTGGAGCTCTCCGGACCTCGACAGGAGGGGACGCTCAAGCCCAGAGTCCCTGAAAAAGGGCGGGCCGCTCGGGGACGACGAAGCTTCCCCCCGGGCAGGGGAATCGCTGTGGAGCGCCTCGCTCCCTCCCTGAGCGAGCTCCTTGCTCAGGGTCTTCTCGCTGTCCTCCGCGGCACGTTGTTCGCCCGGGGGCAGCGGAAGGTCGCCCCGAGCATGTTGTTCGCTCGGGGGCTTCAAGCCTTCTTGGGCAGGTTCTTCGTCCGAATCTTGAAGCTCGACCACCTCGTGACGTTCTGCGTGCTCGGAGGGCTGGGGTTTCGCCCGCCTTGGTCGTCGGCGACGAACTTCTCCACCGCCTCCACTCCCTCGGCCATCACGATGTCGGCGGCATCGGAGCATATTGCCGCTAAGACATTGTCAAGGATCTCGTAAGCCACCTTTCGGCAGTCCGGAATAGACCTACGAGCTATGTCGCCCACATCAGTTAGGTGGGGCTAGCTCGGGTCGAAGCACACGAAAACAAAGCTAAAGCCAAGCATGTATCGAGACTCACCCTTGGCCGCGCCTTCTGCGTCGCCGGTGGTTGGACTCTCCGCCGCCGCAAGCACCAGTTTGGCCTTCTCATCGGCGGCTTGGGTGATTCTCGCCAATTTGGGGTCGACCTCCTCCATGTCGACCCCCACCAACGTCTTTCCCGATTGCTCGGGCTCCATTACGGTGAGTTGCGCACGGCCGATGACCCCGAACTCCCGAGCCTTGGCAGCTCGGTCGCGTTGGTCCCTCACGTCCTCGATCTCCCTCGCTAGGGCGTCCTGCCGCGCCTGCACCATCCCCTCGATCAATCTCCCCTCCGCCTCGATTTGCTCGATCTGAATTGCCAGGCTATAATTCTTCAACCAGAGCCTTAGGCGGCTTACCTCCATCCGATCGGCATACTCCAAGTGTCGCTTCGGGGGGTCTTCGTGTGCTGCTGTGTGCCTCTTTGACACCCGGGTGCTTGCGGGTGGCGGCGCCGACTTTTTGCCCTTCCCTTTTTTGGCCTTGGCCGCAGGAAGGAGCACGCCGCTACTACCCACCTTGGATTTAAGCTCGGCCACGCCCAGCTCCAGGGCGGTCTTCTCCTACCAAAGGACAGCGGAATGCCGTCAGAGTAGCTCGGATGTTGTTCCCGTGCGCAAGTACTCAGCGTGGCTTCTGATGCCCTTCCCGAGCACAAATGGCCAAGGAGGCTTACCACGTCGCGACCGAGCAAGCCGTTCGTTCTTCTAAGACTTGGCGGTCGTGCGAAGCTCCTTGTTCTTCGGTGCCGAACATCTCGGCAACCCTCTTCTCGACCGATCGAAGCTTGGCTGTCACCACATTGCACGCGTGGGTCAAGACGGCTCGGCGCATAGATATGCGGACAAAATTGTCGCAAGTCATGGGACCTTACCCGATTCTCCTTCGCGGGTGATGTCGTCCCACCCGCCGATTTTGAAGAAAGGGTGCTCTCTCTGCCTCAGCGGGGATATCCGGTTCCCAAGGAAGTCACGGACGATATCCCGCCTGGTGAGCCCCATGTTTGTGAGCTCGTGGATCGTCATCAGGATCCGCTCCTCCTCAGGGCCAGCCGGCGGGCGCGGCGTCTCGGTATTTAGCGCCGCCTCCCGGTTGTAGCGCAGAAACTCCCAGCAGCCTTCATGAGTAGAACCAATGCTCTGCCCACCCCGCAACGGAGTCCTTGAGGGTGAAGACGGGAACTCAGACGGCGATTGGGCCTCGGCGTGAGATAGGGCACCGGTGGGCTAAGAGCCCCTGTGCGAAAAAGGTTGTAAAAATGGAAGAAAAGGTCCGGCGTAGGAAGGACGCCCACGAAGCCTTCGCAGAGGTGGGCGAAAATGTTCAGGACAAGGATGGAGTTGGGGTTCAGGTGAGTGACCTCACACTGGCATCGCTCTAGCACGCCCTCCAGGAACTCGCTCTCGGGCATTCGGAGCCCGTTGACGGTGTAGAGCTCACACGAGACTATCTCGTCATGCATGCGCCGGGTTTCGCCATCCGGGACCCTCCAAGAATAAGGGTCCAGGTATCCGTGATCCTGCAGCACCCTGAGCCTCTCCGCCGTGATCTTGCTCGCACCGAGCCGCGCCATGGAAAGACCCAGGAGGATGAGCTGCCGCAGAGAAAGAGGAAGTTTGGGAGTCGCCGAGGGTTGTCCTTGGCGGAGCGCTCGTCGCAGGCAGTGTGAGTGGAGAAAGGAAGGTGAACGAAGTGTTCCCGCCAGATATCTCTGGGCGGAGAAGCCGAACGGGTTGGTAACGGCAGCCGATTGCCGACGCGTGGTGGTACATTCCCCGAAGCGGTCCTGACTCGGCGCGGTTCCCCAAAAGCTGTCAGAACCGCGCCACGACGCTTCGCGGGGAAGGAACCGTTGCAAAATTCTTCCCGCCATGAAGCGCTTATTTGGCCCGAGCCGCCAGCACGCCCGGTCTCGAGGGAGCGCGCTTTTCCCCGAGCTTGATTGGTCGGATGCCGCAACAGGCCTTTTTCGTTGCGAGACCCCCTTGCCCGAGTACGGCATCTCGGATGCCGCGGCAGTTTTTCGCCGTGAGATCCCCGTCACCGAGCATGATTGCTCGGGCGCCCTAACGGCTTTTCGCTGCAAAATTCCTCGTTCCCGAGCTGGGGGAGCTCGGGTGTCGCGGTAGCTCTTCGCCGCTCGACTCCAATCCCTCTTTGAAAAGTCCAAAGGCTTAAGGCGGAGGCCTCGGCGTGGCCTTTTCCCTTCGACCTCGGGGGCTATTGTCGGGATTGAGTACGCCTGCACTAATACGACCTTTGAAGTCCGGCGCTAATCGACCATGGCCTTGCTCGTTTGGCGACACAGATCGACCTTCGTAGCTTGGCCATCGGGTTACCCCATCCCCAGCAAAGCCAAGCTCGGGGCTTATGGTAGGCAACGTGGCATTAAATGCCACGCTGCTCGAGGAACCGCTTCGCCGGATTTCTTGCCGCCACGGTCCGCGCCGCTTGGTCTACGCCATTGTTCCCATCGTCGCGTGGTACCCGCGGGTGGCGCGGCATCTTGACCGCCCACGCCCTCTCTGATGAGATCCCTCGTAATAACTCTCTTGTCTCTGTAAACCCCTATAAATACCCCTCAAGACGATGTATTGAGGGTCGGCTCTTCAAGACCACGCCACTCAGACTCAGAGCTTGTTCACTGGAGTCCATAGGCTAGTTCGAGGCTCCTCCGAGCAAGCACATTGTAATTGCTCCTTACTCATTAGTGAATCCACTGGACGTAGGGTTGTTATCTCCTCCGCGAGAGGCCCGAACCAGACAAAACGACCCTTGTGTGCTTCCTGATTGTCTTATCCGCCCCGATCCGTAGCTCGGCGCGACCCAGACGATATAACCCTTGCGGGAAAGGGGCCTTAGGTTGATCCCTCATTCAACAAGTAAGCTCGGCGAGGGACCCCTGTCCCGAATCATCGACACTAACACTCTACGCGTTCACCGAGTAATAATACGTGTTTTAAAAAATATCAGAGATCGAGATGAAAAATCGAGCTGGGAAAAAAGTCTAAAGATAGAGCTGCACACATATTTCTGGTGATGAAAACATTTTTTCCGGGAAAAACGGAGAAAGGATCTAGACGTAAGGAGTAAGGGTTTGTTTGTTATGTTTTTGGACCTGTCCGCTATCCTGAAAAATTAAAAAAGGGCTTGTTCGCGATTTGAATTTAACAGGAGTTTTTTTTCGTAAAATAGCGCACAAGGGACCCAAACGCGAGTAAGAAAAATAAATCTTCCCCTCACAAAAAATCGCAAAGGACCTATTCGTAATCTGTAGGGACCTATCCGTAATTTCAAGAAACGCAGAAGGTTTTTCGCAAAATTGCCATGGGGGACACGTGGGGGTGGCATCCTCCCGGGAAGTCTCCCAACTTTATGTAGGGTATTATTTGTTACGTTTTTGGACCTGTCCGCTATCCTGAAAAATTAGAAAAGGGCTTGTTCGCAATTTGAATTTAACGGGAGTTTTTTTTCGTAAAATAGCGCACAAGGGACCCAAACGCGAGTAAGAAAAATAAATCTTCCCCTCACAAAAAATCGTAAAGGACCTATTCGTAATCTGCAGGGACCTATCCGTAATTTCAAGAAACACAGAAGGTTTTTCGCAAAATTGCCATAGGGGACACGTGGGGGTGGCATACTCCCGGGAAGTCTCCCAACTTTATGTAGGGTATTATTCTATTTTGTAGCAATGTTACAGGGAACTCACCATGTAGAAGTGGAAGTTCCATCCAAATTTCAGAGCACTCTCATTCCTTTAATATTTGTTGCAGATAGAAAACTATGAGCCAATGGGATTATTACAGTCTAAATGCAAAAAATCAGATTTTTCATCAAAACATATCGTAAGACAAGTGATGTTGTTGCATTTACCTCATGGCACCTGGGCATCCAAGAATAAAGTAGATTACTGCAAGGAACCAGATCTTAGGACCTGCATCCATGAACAAAGATGGACAAAACAGTTTAGAATCATTTCGTGATTATTTGTTATGTTAGAATTGATTCTTATATTAGAATTGATTATGATATGCATGTGCTCACT
The DNA here is from genome assembly GCA_036346375.1 of Guadua angustifolia. Classification (NCBI taxonomy): domain Eukaryota; kingdom Viridiplantae; phylum Streptophyta; class Magnoliopsida; order Poales; family Poaceae; genus Guadua; species Guadua angustifolia. The sequence goes on along the minus strand of CM070504.1, from coordinate 1,988,943 downwards.
GAGAATCAATTGTGATAATTCACTTTCATATAAATAGAATCATCCATTACAATCGGTTTTTCTAGAAATGTTGAGAACCGACTCAGATGAAACGATAGAGTTGCATTATTTTGTAGTAGTAAAAGAAAACATGAAGTAAGCCCTATAATTATATATAAAATGTTTTAAAATATAACTCTATAAACATGGACGGGTGGATTATACGGTTAGTGCGCGTCGTTGTCGTAGCAAGTTTCTTCCTCTCTTTCTCCAAACCATGATCCACGGCAAGAATATGGAGCCAAAGTCCACCATTGATACGTTTGTCTGGTCTCCTCTGCCTATCAAGGTAGGCAATTATGTGAAACAAACTATAGTCTAAAGCGACTATTTTACGATCCCGTTAACGAATGTTCAGCTAATAGGCTAATCATGATCAGACTGAAGAGTTAGGAGGAGAACTATGGAACATATTCGGGAGAATTTGACCGCATCAGACTGACGCTGAACACACGTAAATGCGCACAACACGTCTTTAGTAAAGGTTTCTCTGTGAGGACCCCAGAGAATTAATTATTTGGCCCACAAAATGTTAGTGTCGGTTCATACTGTAGCTTGGCCGTGTGTGGCCAGTTGGGAGGAAGAAAAAGGCAAATGTTTTGTTCCCACGCGAACGTTCGTAGAGCGCCCCAAAAAGATCAGTCAATCAATCGTACGTCGGTCTATTTGGTCGTGTGCGAGCAAACAACGAACTATCCATGATCAGGGTCAAAAAATTTTGCGACATTTCGCTGCAGCTGACCGTACGCCATGCTGCCGCAACATGCATCGAATAGGGCTGGCTATCGAGCTTAATGAATTATTATTGAGGTTTTTTCGAAACTGATATAGTTTGATGTAAAATCATTTTATGTATCATTTAAATAGTGACATCAAATTTAATGTATCATGTTTAGTCTTAATAACTTTGACATTCAAATTGCTTTATTTCAATTTTAAACTTATCAGCTACTGTAATTAAAGAAATTTTAATTCAAACTCTAACTAGCTTTTTTGCCAGCCTTACACGGGAATCAGAGGATCCAGAGGACGGTAGAGGAACAATTACTGGTTACAGATCGCTCTATCTAAAATTCTGACTAGATACTTGTCGCTAGTACGTGACGATGCCCTGTTGCACAATTGGTGCACCAGCTCATCGTCCCTCGCCACGGCTAAGCTGGGAGAACACCTTGCGGTTGGCGACGCCCATCTCGGTCACGCCCGTCTCGTCCGCATCATCCAACGAGAAGCTCGTCGACGACGCCATCCAGCGCGGCACGACCACTTCCGCGGGGAACTGCGTGACCACGGCGCCGCTGTCCTCGAACGCGTCCCTCTTGACGTGCGTCTCCTGCAGCAGCAGGCAGTACTCCAGGTTCCAGAGCACGTCGCCCATGGACGGCCGGTCCAGGCCGTAGTCCGCCAGGCACTTCTCTGCGGTCTCGGCGAACTTGCGCAGCGAGTTCTCGTTCACCTGCCCGATGATCCTCGGGTCGGTGACCTTGTCAAGCTGCCCTCTCTGCTGCCACTTGACAGCCCACTCGGCGAGGTTGATCTGGTCGCGGTCCAGGCTCTGGTCGATCACCGGCCGCGCGCACAGCACCTCGAACAGCACCACACCGAAGGAGTACACGTCCGACCGGTCCGTCAGCTGCCGCGTCTTGAAGTACTCCGGGTCCAGGTACCCGAAGCTGCCCTTCACCGCTGTGCTCACGTGCGTCTCCCCGAACGACGGCCCGATGCGCGACAGCCCGAAGTCGGCCACCTTGGGGATGAACCCGTCGCCGAGGAGGATGTTGGTCGACTTGACATCGCGGTGGATGATGTTCTCCGAGTAGCCGGTGTGCAGGTAGTGCAGGCCCCTCGCCGCGCCGATGCAAATCTCCAGCCGCTGCTTCCACGACAGCGGCGGCTCCTCGGAGCCGTACAGGTGGCTCCGGAGCGTGCCCTTCTCCATGTACTCGTACACGAGTATCATCTCCGCCTGCTCGTTGCAGTAGCCGATGAGCGACACCAGGTGGCGGTGCCGGATACGGGACAGCACGACGATCTCCGTCTGGAACTCAGGCAACCCCTGCTTCGAGGCGCGCATGGCGCGCTTCACCGCAACGCGCGTGCCGTCGCGGAGCACGCCTCGGTACACGTTCCCGAACCCGCCGACGCCGATGAGGTTGCGCTTGTGGAAGTTGTCCGTGGCCGCCTTGATCTCCACCAGCGAGATATGCAGCTGCGTGCTCACCCTCTGCAGGCCGCCGGTCGTGCCCTCGCCTAATCGGCTCGACTGGTCAACCCAGCCAGAGCCGTCCTGCGTGTACGACGACCACGTAAGCTTTGTGCTCTCCTTCTCTTCCGGCGCAGGCCGTGGCATCTGCCTTCGCCTCCGCAGCACGACGAACAAGCCGAGCACCGCGCAAGCAAGAACGGCAGCGCCGAGCATGGCCGAGAGCGTGGGGATGAGGATTTTCCTTGCCCTACCGCGGGAGCCGGCTGAGGTCAAATCGGCGGACCGTAGCTTCATGATCTCTAGCCCGTTCAGTATGCCGCCTTTGGTCGGGCTGCCTTTCGTCGACCTGCCGATGCTGACCGTGAGGTTCCCGGCGCTCGGCGCCCTGGCAGCGTAGTCCTTGTAGAAAGCCTGTGTCGGCTTCCTCTCCAATTGTGCTGGCTCGAGGTCTGGGGTAGCAATGGCTTGCGCAACGTAGACGTTGAACGCGACGCCAACTTCCACGGAGCTGACCACCTCGTAGTCGCAGAAGTGAAGGCGGACGACGTAGTCGGAACCCCGTTCCGCCGGGAATGTCCACGTGACGTTGAAATTTAGACCCTCGATGGTCGCCACCATCAATTCGGTCACGTGCATCGCGCGCTGCGTCTTGTACACGATGTCCGGCGCCACCTCCCTGGTGTATCCGGCCGACTGGTTGTAGAAGATCGGGTTGTAAGTTGAGTTCAACACCGAGACCTCCACGGCGTAGAGGTAGGGGTCGTCGGGGAGCCACGTTCGCCAGAGCGTGTCGTTCTCCTTGGTCACCTTGGGGCCCCCCACGTTGAGGCGGTACACCGTCTCCAGCGCCTGCTTCTGCCATAGCACCATGTCGTCGCCCACAGCGGCGCCCACCGGCGTCACCAAGCTGTTCCATAGCAGCTCGGGCGGAGCTGGGAACAGCTCGATGGCGTTGGCGAATGCGGAGGAGCCGGTGTCCGGGGTGAACGTGATGCGGAAATCACCGGAGCGGCCTGCCGGGATGAAGAACTCCTTGACGACACCGGTGCTCGGCGGCGAGAAGGATGACAGCATGGTGTACGCGTCAAGAACCGAGACGGTGAAGCGTGCGGAGGAGAGGTTCACTTGGGACTGGGAGGCGGGGAAGGGGAAGAAGTGGAGGCGGAGGACGATAAACGCGTTCTGCGCGGCGGAGGCGGGGTAGGTGAGGTTGTAGGAGAAGGCTGAGTTGGCGGCGCGCGCGGCGGCGTAGAGAGGGGAGGCGGGGTTGGATTTCGAGCTCGTGACCGCCGGGACGAGCGCGGATGAGAGGAAGGGGGCATCCGGGATGAAGGTGCGGGCGGGGGAGTCGGACGGGAAGGAGACGTTGGAGGCGGCGCCGCAGGCGAGGAAGAAGGAGAAGGGCGGGGAGAAGGCGGCGAGGGAGGTGTACGGGAGAAAGGAGGAAAGAAAGACGACGACGAGGACAGCCATTACGGCGGCAGTGGAGGCGTGCCCGTCCTCGTCGCGTGCGCGGTGTTGGACGGCCTGGTGGTGGAGGTGAAGAAGTACGTGGAGTGCTGGAGTGGTGTGTGGAGTCGGGCACGGGGAAGGTGGACTTGGGAGGTGGAGACTGGACAGCGATGAGAGGGAGGGACGACTGCTCCTGGTCATCACATTTTCCCGGGTCTTCACGGGACCTGTCTGTGATAAAAAAAGCTGAATGTGACATTTTTTCACTGTAGCTAATTTTTTAAGTTGCCTCAAATTATTGCCACCCATCGGAATTACTTAGGGTGTGTTTGGTTAGGTGTACGAGAGTGAATCAAACCGTTCCGTATAAAATTTGACTGTCTTTACGTTTGGTTGGCTGAACGGAATTATTTGATACAAGATGAGATGGTACAAATTTTTGGAATGTTCTAAAAAGATGCTGCACCATTCCGTACGGGTAATTTGATCGAACCAATTGGTCCAGGACTGAATCGTTCACTCGTACCATCCCTCAATCTAATCTCATCCTTTCAACCAAAAATCATCTCGTACCATCCTGTATCATTCTATCTAAGCAATCGAACAAAATTTTGTATCATTCCATTTAGACAATCAAACATCTTCTTTGTACCATCTCATCCAGGATCAATTCATCCATCCTGTACTATCCTATCCCATTCAAATCCTCGTACACCTAATCAAACGCACCCTTAAGTTGCGTGAACCATTTCCCATTTTTCCATTGGTGCAGCGGTCCACCCCATGTTATTCGGCTGAAAGAAGAGCGTATTGTAGATTTTTCTGCTCTTGCCGCTTTCTTTTCGTTGCGCTTGCGTTCGGCGGAAAATATTACAATTGTGCGATTCAGAGAGCATGCTAGCTAATTTCTTTAAAATTTAGTAACAAGCTGCTTTTCATAAGCCTACGTCCAAACAAATAGACCTTTACACTAACTGACTCTGCTCGAGCTCTACTAAGATCCAAATCATTTCTTCCTGCAGTAAAGGTCGCACGACGCATCCACAGTAAAAAAAGGGTCGTCGTTCACTGTTTGAATCTATGGTGACCTCAGTTGGGCCGCTATTTGACTTGGCCGAGCTCACATATTTTCAGTAACGTGCCTGCAATTCAACCAAATTTCCTTAATCCACTAGAGAGGTTAACTAAACATTTACGACATGTAAAATCAGTTTCCAGTTCGCCCAGCACTGATTGAAGTTTTGAGCTGGAGTGGCCCAACGCACTAGGCCTTATTCCTCGCACCGCTAGTTGGGCCCGAGTAAACAATTGGGAAATCGTCATGGAAACAAAAGCTCAGACAGGCCCGAATGATAACAACGATCATCAGGGAAATTTCAGCAAAAAGGGGGAAAAATAAGCTGGGTGACAAATTGCAAATCAGAAATACAATGTAACAGTATAGCGTCGTAGCTGAAATGGACGGGATAGCTTTTAGCCATCCGATCCTTTTCTTCTACACCCAAATGAATTCAACCATCTCCTTATCTAAATCGTTGTGCTCTCAAAATTTGTCTTTCTCGCTCTCAGATTGGGTTCACTCTCTCTTCACGAACCAATCCACCATTTCCTCGCCTAAATCCATCTTTGTACCATTGGGCAGTGTCACCTTCTTCTATCCTTAGCTCAGGTTCCATGGTGTTGGAGGCAAGCAACATGGTCAACCTCAGCAGCACAGAGTCTATTCAACTCCCAGCCCTAGACAAGCACGAGTAGCTCACAGTGGGGGAATGCGGCGAATAAGGATGTGTGAGCAAGCCCTGTATTTATATATAAAATGTTAAAAAAATAACTCTATAAATATGGACGGGTGGATTATACGGTTAGTGCGCGTCGTTGTCGTAGCAAGTTTCTTCCTCTCTTTCTCCAAACCATGATCCACGGCAAGAATATGGAGCCAAAGTCCACCATTGATACGTTTGTCTGGTCTCCTTTGCCTATCAAGGTAGGCAATTGTGTGAAACAAACTGTCGGGGTTTAGATAATTCCCATAAAGATCATCGTACCTCGACAACCAATCTTCGGCCGACCATACTTGTTCTTAGACGATATCCCCAAGGAAGATCCTCAAACAGACCAGCTGATGGGTCTGCCCCGACCACGACCAAGCTCGTCCCCGAGCATGCGCCTCAGTTTCCCGAGCTCGCCTGCTCGGAGGAATGTGGCGGTCGGCCAGAGCCGAAGGAAGATTCTGGACATTATCGGCAGGTCGTGCGTGGCCTATGAAGACATGGTATTAATCATGCGGCGGCTCAAAATACCGTACGGCCACGATTTGAGCCATTACTCCCACGTCACGGCATAGCGAAAAGCAAGAGAAGACAGTTACGGCCACGTCCGGGAACAGTGGTGGCGCGTCATTCGATCATAACTGCTGTAAGACTAAGATCATCTATAAATGCCCCATTGTAAGAAGCATTTAGGAGGTTCGGAAGCTGTAAGAAACACCCGAGAGCGTCTGTAAGAAGAGGAGAGTAGAGAGAAAGACACATTCGCGGTAGGGCTGGAAACGAGCCGAGTCGAGCCAGGCTTGGCTCGGCTCGGTGCGGCTCGGACAAGTGGCGAGCCGAGCCAGGCTAGGTCCTGAGGCAAGCCCAAAAAATCAGCTCGGCTCGTCTCGAGGTCGGCTCGCCGAGCTAGACCAAACCGATGACGGCTTCTCCCAGGAAGCAGCGGTACTCCTCCATGAGCCAGTCGGTGTAGACGCCGCCCTTCTTGAAGCGGAGGTTGTCGCGGTAGCCGATCTTCTGGGCGGCCTTGCTGGTGATCTCCTTCTTGGCCTGTGAGACCCAGGTGCCGGCGCCGGCGGTGCGCACCATCCTGTCGCCCCTTGCTCGCTTGCACCACGTGAAGAAGAACCTTTTGCCGGTCTTAGGCACGGGAGGGAAGTCGCCGGCGAGAGCGCCGGGCTCGCGGTCGTAGACATGCGCCTCGCGAATAAGCCCGACGGTGTCGATCAGCGGCTCGCCTCGGATCCAGCGAGGGAGGTAGTACGTAAGCACCTCCTCCGGCGAAGGATCGAACACGAAGAAGGGCTTAGCAACCGCCATGGCCATGCAATGCAAGAGGTAGCTTGAGCAGGTGAATCTGTGAACCTGGTCCTTGCATGCGTATCTATACATACGTACGTAGAGGCGACTCCGTGTCTTCCTCGGTCGTGTCGATCCAAATAGGAATCGGATCTCACAAGTTTTCCTTACATATAATATCTGTCGACAATTAATGGCCAATCCGATTTTGCTCTTCTTTCATTATTTTTTTTTAAAAAAACTCTATCTGATCTTGGAAACCTCTGTTCTTATTTTCTTCTTCTTTTTTTTGTTAGTCCGACTTAGTGACTGGGACTGAGGAGTTTTTTTTTTCAAGTTTTAATATAAAACTTCAGAAATGACCAAACAACGTAGCTTTCAAGTAATAAAGTCACAGGGTCAGTCAAAGAAAAAGAAATTGCATTTGCATTCATCATCAAGAGTTCAAGAAATTGCATTCAGAATTAATAAACACTGACATTGTATTCAGAATTAGTAAACCTAGAGGTTCAATAGAACAATTAGTAAACAGAAACACTGACATTGCATCATCAAGGGTTCAAGAATTCAAAATTCAGAAGGTATCGGTTTGGGTTTTGCTCATATGGGCTAATTGGACCGAGCCAACGAGCCGGCTCGCTGAAAAACCGAGCCACAAAAATAGGCTCGGCTCGGGCTCGCTTTGAGCCGCGAGCCTGACCGAGCCGAGCCGAGCCTGGCTGAGCCCGAGCCGAGTTGCGAGCCGCGAGCCAAATTTCCAGGCCTAATTCGCGGCAAGCGCCCTGTAAACACTCAAGCAGCAGTAGTAAAGCCACTGGACGTAGAGTTGTTATCTCCTTCGTGAGAGACCCGAACCAGAATAAAAATCTCTTGTCTATTGTCCCTTTTGAGTTTCCGACCATCTACCCTCCCAACTCGGCGTTTCTTGGACGACAAACCCTTCGCGGAAAGAGGGGCTCTGGTTGATCCCTCATTCAACAAGTAAACTCGGTGGGGATTTATTCTCCAAACGTCGACACAAACTATAGTCTAAAGCGACTATTTTATGATCCCGTTAACGAATGTTCAGCTAATAGGCTAATCATGATCAAACTGAAGAGTTCGGAGGAGAACTATGGAACATACTCGGGAGAATTTGACCGCATCAGATTGACACTGAACACACGTAATTACGCACAACACGTCTTTAGTCTGTGAGGACGCCCAGAGAATTAATTATTTGGCCCACAAAATGTTACTGTCAGTTCGTACTATAGCTTGGCCGTGTGTGGCCAGTTGGGAGGAAGAAAAAGGCAAATGTTTTGTTCCCACGCGAACGTTCGTAGAGCGCCTCAAAAAGATCAGTCAATCAATCGTACGTCGGTCTATTTTGTCGTGTGCGAGCATACACAACAACGAACTATCCATGAATAGGGTCAAAAATTTTTGCAACATTTTGTTGCAGCTGACCGTACGCCATGCATGCCCAACAGCGGCTCGGTTGCCGCAACATGCATGGAAGTTGAGCTTAACGAGTTATTATTAAAAAAATTTTAAAATTAATATAGTTTAATATAAAATTATTTTATGTATCAAATTTTTACATTAAATTTAAGCTAACAAGTTATTATCGAGTCAAGTCTCAATAACTTTTTACGTTCAAAATTGTCTTATTTCAATTTGTCGGGGATTGGGCATTCCCCTTGACGACCATAGTATCTCGGCGGCTAGTCAGCTGCCGACCTTATTGCCCTTGGACGGTATCCCCAAGGAAGATCCTCGGATGGGCCGACCTGTCGGCCTACCTTGCCTTCGGTCAAGATCGCCCCCGAGCATGCTTGCTCGGAGGAGCACAACCAGCGACCAGGTCAGAAGCAGAGACTTCGGGCATAACCAAAAAGTCGGGCGCGGTTCACTATGGCGACGTGGCATTAATCACTCGGCGGCTTGAAGGACCGTACGGCCACGTTCTGAGCCCACTACGCCCACGTAGCGGTTTGGCGAAAAGCAAGGAACAGTTTCACCCACGTCCGGGAGCAGTAGTAGCATGCCATTCCGTAATAAATATCGCAACACTGTAACCGTCTATAAATACCCCCATCGCATGTAATGATCGGGGTTCGGTTCCTCCTTGTTTTTCCCCACACATAGCAGTTGTTTGTTGTTAGGAGGATCACTCTCAGAACCTCCCAGCGCCCCCGAGCAAACACTCTGTAATCCATCTTTGGAAGCTAGTGTAACTACTGGACGTAGGGCTGTTATCTCCCCCGTTAGAGGCCCGAACCAGATCAAAAAACCCCCAGCTTGTTGTATTGTTCCGACCATCCCGACCCTAGCTCGGCAGGCCCTCGGACGCTGTACCCTCCGCGGAAAAGGGGCCCTAGATTGATCCCTCATTCAACAAGTAAGCTCGGCGGGGGACTGGTTCCCGAATCGTCGACAGCTGGTGCCGTCCGTGGTGATCGATTGAGTCCTTCCGTGGAGAATCCCTGAGGATGCCGAATTCTCAAGATAATCAAGACCTCTGCGTCTTCGACGACATAGAGGATGATGACATGTACTACGCCAGCGAAGGCGTGGCTGATCCGAAAGGCCACACTGAATCCGGGAGTCTTTCCCTGGCAGCCGCAGCGCGAGAGTGCTTCTTCCGCTCACGGCATGAAACCCTTGCTAGTGAGGAGGAGCCTGGCAATCTCCGCGACAGTCTGGGCGTCCCTGACCGTCCCGAGTGCAGCCGGGGGACCGCGGCGCATCGTGACACCATGATGTTGCCCTCGCGGTCTTGGTGCTCCCGCAACGTCAATATGGCGGGAAGAGAGGAGGTTCACGAGGTCGAGTCTCCAGAGACCTCTCGTCGCCATCAGCGCGATGCGGTCGAGATTCGTCCAGAGTCATCCCTGGGCAAGACCCTGACGACCGTCCGTCGCCAAGCCAGCGGGAGGGCGGACGCCAGGACCGTAGACCAGGCCCGCGAAGATCCCAGCGAGCATCGCTCCTCGGAGCACGTGCACGATCGTCGCCCAAGGTCGCCCCCGCCGCTCCCCAGAGTGCCGAGCGACTGCGAGCCATGGCGACGGTTGTGCGCAGCTTCCGAAATTTCTCTGGCCAGGCGGACCTGGCAGCCATGGGGGTAGTCGTGGCTGAAAATCTGGAAAAGCTCGCCGTCGACATGGGGTTCCCAGGGCCCCCTGGTGGAGAAAGGCCCCGGAGCGTTTCCCGGGACCATAAGCGCCATTCCCCTATTCGCTCCCGTCGCGGCGTCTCCCGAAGTCTTGCTAGGGAGGGCCGCGGGATAAAAGATCGGTGCCGCGAGGACATTCGGAGCGGTTCCTGGACGGCCTCTCGGGCTCGGGGGCACGCCCCATCCGATTACGGGCTTACCGAGTGTTCTACCTCGGGCTGCCTTCGTCGCGCCGACGTGGGGACATGTTCTCTCGTCTCACCCCGCGCATAAAGGACCATCGTGACGCTAACCGTCATGGTCGCCGCGCTCGGAGGGGTCATCACGACAGCCCGCCGTTCGGATGCCAGGCCTTTTCGGCGTCCCTCCGTGACGTCTCATGACCGAGCAAGTTCAAACCCGGCCACATCGAGCGGCTCAACGGGACTCAGAACCCAGACGAGTTCCTTTCGATCTACTCCACCGCCATTCTAGCGGCAAGAGGGGATGAGGGAGTTATGGCCAACTACCTCCCCATGGTCCTCGACAGTTCTGCCAGGACGTGGCTCTTCAATCAGAAGGAAGGGTCGATCCGCTCATGGAGGCAGCTCTGCGAAGCTCTCCGGGCAAACTTCCAGAGTTGCTACACTCGCCCGGGCAAGGAGCGCGACCTCGAGCGGTTGATCCAGACCGAAAAAGAATCCTTGCGGGATTTCGTCCAAAGGTTCATCAAGGTGAGGAACTCCATTCCGAGCATCTCGGATGAGCCGGTCGTCCAGGCCTTCAAGTTTGGGGTCTGCAATGTTCGCTTCACGCAAGACCTGGAGATCCATCCCGATCTTTCGGCCAACGAGCTGTTCCGTATGGTCGACCGTTATGCGAACGCCGACGAGGCGGTCCAATGGAAAAAGATGCTGGATGAGGGCAAACTACCACCTCAACCGGGCCTGGAAGGCTCCTCGAGCGAAAAGCACTCGGGCTCTGTGGAGAAGAAGATCAAGAAGAAAAAGAGGTCGCATGCTCCGAGCATGGTTGTCGCCGTCGAGCAACATCCACCGCGGGCTCCGCCGGCTCGGCAGCCCGATGGCGGGAGAGGTCGGCCACCTCTGCGGGCAGCGACCAAGGTCGCGGCGACCAGGGTCGCGAAGGAAGGAGTGCTCCTTCGGACGACCGCTATTGCCCGCTCCATCAGGTGGTTGGGCACGACCTTCGCAATTGCCGAACCTGGGCGTTCCGCCTGGAGAAGTTCTACAACGGCCAAGGTCTCATGCCCACACTCCCGGGAAAAGGGGAGAGCGGTAAGGGCAAGGGTCCCGCGGACAAGGACGACGACATGGGGTACCAGGAGCCCCATAACCACATAGACATAATATTCGGGGGCTCCTCGGCGTACAAGTCCCGCAGGGATCTGAAGGAGGCAGCACGGGAGGTGTGTCACATCACCCAGGGCAAGCCCCCCGTGCAGCAGCTCAGGTGGTCCGAGCTATCGATTACTTTCTCCAAGGATGATTGTCCCCTTGGAATGACCAAACCTCAGAAGCTCTTGTTGGTCGTGAGCCCGACCATCAATAATGCCAAAGTAGGGCAGGTTCTCATTGATGGCGGGAGCTCCCTGGATCTTATATCTGCAACGGTCCTGGACGAGATGCAAGTTCCTCGATCCAAGATCAAAAGCATAGCTGTCCCGTTCTTCGGGATCATCCCGGGCACCTCGATCAAGCCTCTCGGCCAGGTCGTCCTGCCCGTGATGTTCTGGAGCCTCAGCAACTTCCGGACCGAGATGATCACTTTCGAGGTCGTCGACTTTAAGTCGGCCTACAATGCCATCCTCGGCAGGCCGGCTCTCTCCAAGTTCATGGCCGCCACGCATCATGCTTACCAGTGTCTGAAGGTCCCCGGGCTGAAAGGTGTCATCACCATCAGAGGGGACCATAGGGCGGCCTTGAACTGCGACGAGAAGTTGCTTGACATGGTCGGGCAGCTACCTCAGCGTGGCCCCGACCAAGAGCTAGCGCACTCCCGACCCAAAGTTACCCTCCAGCCCGGAGGAGGAACCAAGGCGGTCCCGCTAAGCAGCGCGGACTCGACCAAGGTTTTGCATTTGGGATCTTCCTTAGATCCCAAAAAGGAACTCGAGCTCATTACTTTCCTCCGGAAGAGCGCGGATGTGTTCGCCTGGGAACCGTCCGACATGCCCGGAGTCCCAAGGGAAGTAATTGAGCACAGGCTAGCTGTTCGGTCTGATAAAAAGCCTGTGTGCCAGAAGCTCAGGCGTTTTTCCCCAGAGAAACAAGCAATCATCCGGGATGAACTCAACAAGCTCTTCAAGGCCGGCTTCGTCCGAGAGATCAAGCATTCGGAGTCGCTGGCGAACCCGGTCATTGTTAAGAAAAAGGTGGCAAGTGGCGCATGTGTGTCGACCACACCGGCCTGAACGCCGCCTGCCCGAAAGATAACTTTCCGCTGCCGCACATAGACCAGCTGGTTGACGCGATGACAGAGTCCCAGGTGATGAGCTTTTTGGATGCCTATTCGGGCTATCACCAGATCAGCTTATCCCCCAGAGACGAAGAGAAGACCTCCTTCATCACGCTGTTCGGCATGTTCTACTATACGACCATGTCTTTCGGTCTACGGAATGACGGAGCGACCTTCCAACGCTTGATGCAGAAGACCTTCCCGGATCAAATTGGCCGGAATCTGGAGGTGTATGTAGACGACATCGTGGTGAAAAGTAAGCTCGTCTCGGATCATGTATCCGACCTCGAGGAAACATTTGTAACCTTGAAAGTGCATCTAGGCCCCTAATTGTGTTTTGGATGATTAATGACAAACGATTAAGGGACTAATGGCTTAAATGAGTATATAAGCAGGTGACAGTCCCAAAAGAAGCGCATCTACGGACGTTGTTGACCCTCAAAAGTGAAAAGATGAACGGCATCGACTTAGGGTAGATCTTTTACTTTATTGAGTCAATAGGAACGCCGTACTATTAAGAGGGATGGAATGTAGATGTTTTAGAAATAACCTCTGTGCTCAGATGAACATCTCTTATAAATTTGGTTTTGGAAGTCTCCATGCACGGCACTCACTTTGCGTTTCAGTTGTGCTGATATTATCGGAATGTCCGATGTTAATATCGGACAGTCCGATGGTATCGGACTCTCCGGTGTGTGTGTGGTTGCATGTTTGAAAACTCTCGGGAAACATCGGAATGTCCGATGGTTGATATCGGATAGTCCGATGTGATTTGAAAATTTTTCTAAGTCTTTGCACTTGGACCTCTCGGGAAACATCGGAATGTCCGATGGTCAATATCGGAACATCCGATGTATTCTGGAAATTTTTCTAAGTCCTTGGACTGGAACTCTCGGGAAACATCGGACATTCCGATGTTTAAGATCGGAACATCCGATGTGGACTTAGAAAGATTTTGGATTTTATTGTTGCTTTGAAAATCTCTCTGGAAACATCGGAACATCCGATGCGTGAAATCGGATAGTCCGATGTGTTTTTTCTCTCAGCAGTTTTTGAATTTTCGAGTGGAGTTGATCTGGAAATTTGCACTGATCGGATAGTCCGATGTATATCATCGGATAGTCCGATGTGGGGTCTGACACAGGGCAGAACGGCTATATTTCGTGTCTTGGCTATAAATACCCCACTCTCTCACTCATTTACTTTACCAACCCAGTGTACTGAGCATTAACTCTCCTCTTGCTATTTTCTTGGTCAATCTTGCTCTCTCTTGAGTTCATCCTTGAGAAATTTGTTGAGAGATTTGGGCAAGTGTTTTCTAGTGCTTTGTTTCAACCGTGAAAGTTCCTTTGAGCACTAGGGTGATTTTCAAGAGGGGATCTACACTCTATTCATTACTCTAGGAGATTGAGGTCTCCTAGACGGCTAGGAGTCACCGTTGAGCTCCCGATCTACGTGTGGGAAGCCACCGGAGTTTGTGAAGGTCCGATTCCACCTTCGCAAGGAAAGGGATCAAGAAGTGAACCGGCGAGTGCTTTGTGCAACACCGGGAGGATCGTGGTCGAAAGGGACCCGGGCTTTGTGCCTCCTCAACGAAGACGTAGGATCTCCTCAAAGATCCGAACTTCGGGAAAAATCGCTGCCTCTCTTTGGTTTGTGAGTTCTCTCTTGTCCCCTTTTGTGGTTTGATCAAATCCTTAGGGGGTTCAAGTTTTTGGTAGCTACTTGCAGTAGTTATTGGTTGATCTAATACTCTAGTAGTTGCCTTAGCTCAGAAATTTCATTTGGTAGAAATCTAGCCTCTCTACTTTCTCAGATCTATTTTTAGGGTTTATTGCGCTCTGATCGGATAGTCCGACTTGCCATATCGGATAGTCCGATATAAATCGGATAGTCCGATATCAAAGTCGGATATTCCGATAATTCCGCTGCTAATTAGGTTTTAAATTTTATTACGCCTATTCACCCCCCCTCTAGGCGACTTTATCGATCCTTCAAACCTCAATAGACACCGAAAGTGCATCTAGGCACTTATGTTATTTTGGTGATTAATGACAAACGCATATAATGACAATCTATGTAATTGAGTAAATGCTTAACTTAGTGCTTAACAAATGACAAACCTCTAATATGATTATATTGCTATGAGACTAACATGTTATTGCCTAGTTGAGTATCAGTCTCATCTGTTTAGAGGAAAATCAAGTGGGATGGTTAAGCAAAGATAAGGTATGCAATTTTGGTATCTCTTCTATATTTGATATTGCATTCCTTTTGTGCAAATGCATAGTGAACTCCAAGTAGCATGTTGATTATATATATGCACATTGGTTCATATCATATTTATTTGTGCATATATATTCATTTGAGTTCATTATGTGCTTTATTTTTAGTATGCATTTATTAACTAGAGTTAAACTTTATATTGCTATAGATTGACTTGGTGCATGCATGTTTTAGTTGTATATCTTCTCATGCAATTTTCTTAGTGAAGTTTAATCTAGTGTTGGATCACATATTTACTCTTATTCTAAATATTAGTTGCACATGTACAATTCGTGTATATCCTATCATGTGCTTCATTTAAGTAAAGACTGTGATCCTTGCCATGATTTAATTGATTCATCATATCAGCAATTATCTCTCTAGTGCATATAGATCAATTACATATTCATCATGATGCACTTAGTAGAGAACATCTCTTATGTCAAGTGTTTCCATTTTTGTTGTGCTTCTTTATATGAAACACTTGTAGCAATCAACTGCTCACAAATATCAATTTATTCATATCTATTGAGCTTTTGGGACTAATATCTTTCATGAGTGGTTTGGAAAGAATTAGGTCCCGTGTGTGTATGATGACCAAGATATCTTAGAGGATGATCGTTAAGCCGAGGTCAACAAGACGGCGGTGTCACCAAGAGTTGAAGACTAAGTCAAAATCGACTTGGCGTGGAGATCGTCGGAGAGGATGATCAAGTCAAGGTCGATAGGACGAGAGTCTCATGAGGTGAATCGAGTCAAGTTGGACAAGGCGAAGATGTCATCAATCATTTGGTTAAAGACATCATGCACATTGCATCCACGGAGAAGACGGCATGCGGATTGAATGTAAGACTTAGATTTCTCGTTTTAATTTGAGTCTAAGGATTGCTATACTATTAAGAGGGATGCGACGTCGAATGACTTTTAGATGTGTCAAGTGCTCAAGTGATCCATCCTTGTGAAACTTAGAGAAAGAGTGGTGTTGGTGGTGCCGGAAAGTGAGAATTGTAGGTCTCTCATGGATTCTTTGTGAAATCTGAATTTATCCTTTGAGATTTCGGTAGTGAGACCTTGTTAGTTGTGTATCCCTTGTTCTTAGCTTTCAATAGAGTCCAAAATCACTAAAATCGGAGTCCAGAGTTAAAAGTTATGATCGTTTTTGTCGGGCTGCTCAGTGCTAGTTCGGACTATCCGAAAATTTTGGACTATCCGAATATATTTTCGGACTATCCGAAGTGAATTCTCTGTTACTTCGAGTTTGACACGTTCGGACTATCCGAACTTGAGCTCGGACTGTCCGAACTGACTCGAACGTTGAGTAAAACGGCTAGTTTTTGGTGGGCTCTATATATAGCCCCATCCTCCCCCATTTTGGGGGGGCTTTTACCCTGTTGATTAGAGGTGCCATACCCTTGTTCTTGAGCCACCAATACACCCCTCTACCCTTATATCTAAGTGATCCCCTTTGTGAGAAGGGTAGGGAAGAGTGTGAGGAGTGAGGTGCTAGGTTGAGTGAGATTTGAGTTGTTTGAGCACTTGATTTCATCTCCAAGTTTGTTCTTCGTGAGCATTTGTTACTCTTGGAGGTTGAGGACTCCTAGACGGCTAGGAGGTCGCCTACGAGCCACCGAAGCTTTGTGTGGTTGGCCGTGGGAGTTTGTGAAGGCCGATTCCGCCTCCGCAAGGGAAGGAATCAAAGAAGTGAAGTCCGGCGAGTGCATTTGTGCAACACCAGGTGGAAGAGGGTTGAAAGAGACCCCCGGCTCAAGTGTGACTGAGCCGCACTGGCGAGTGCATTTGTGCAACACCTAGAGGAAAAGGGTTGAAAGAGACCCCAGCTCAAGTGTGACCGAGCCGCCTCAACGGAGACGTAGGATCCCCTCAAGGATCCGAACTTCGGGTGAAAAATCATCGTCTCCAAGTTTGCTTCTTACTCTTGCTTTAGTATTTGATTTTGAATCTTGAAATTGCCCGATCTACTTTTCTAGTGAGTTTTCGGCTAGATCTCTATTTGCCTCAAGTATTTTAGGCTAACTAGTTTAATTTGGTGTATTTAATATTCCCCAAATAACCTAGATCCTTTTTGCGAGTTGTGTGCTCTGGAGCATTCGGAATATCCGAACTAATCCTCGGACTATCCGAATAAGCATTCGGATTATCCGAATATTACCCCGGACTATCCGAACAACTCAGACAGTCCGAAGTATATTTCGGATACTCCGAACTGTTTGTTAATTTCCGCTGCGATTTAGTTTTAAATTTTAATTCGCCTATTCACCCCCCCTAGGCGACATCCCCTGTCCTTTCAATTGGTATCAGATCTTGGTCTCTCATTTTATTAGACTTAACCGTCTAGAGAGTAAAGGATGTCGACTAAAGGATTAGAGCATTCACACGATCCACTTGTGCTAGATGGTTCAAATTATGCTTTATGGAAATTAATTATGACTACTCATTTTAAATCCATGAGCCCCCAAATATGGTGGATCGTAGATGTCGGCTTTTTCTCTCCATTGAATGAAGTTAATCCAACTGAAGGAGAGATGAAATGCATACATCTCGACGCTCAAGCTACTTATGCTTTATCTTGTGTTGTTAGTGATGAAATTCTTGATAGAATATGCAATCTGAAGAGCGCTCATGAAATGTGGATAAAGCTTCAAGAACTATTTGAATCATCCATTTCCATTGAGGATTGCATTGAGGAAGAGATGTCGGGAGATGAAACCTCAAGCTCCACATCAAGTGATGAAGAACTGACATCTCCATCGACCTCAACCTCTGCCTCAAGCGAGGATGAAGATTCACTCGCATCACTAATCCGTTGCTTCATGGCAAAAGGTAAAATTGAGGTAAGTGACGACGATGATGATGAGCTCACTTATGATGAACTTATGAATTTGCTAGAGGAGCTCAATAAATGTCTTGGAAAGGAGAGAAAGAAATATAAAATTTTGATGCTTGAACATAAATCACTTCAAAATGATTATAATATTCTAAAAGAAAATCATGAAAAAATCCTTCTCAAGGAATTCACTAAGTCTAGAATGGATATTGCTACGCAATGTAATTTAGTTGATGAATTGCCTTGCCAAATTTCTATTACAAATAATTCATCAAATAAATGTATATCCATGTCTAGTAATGATTTACCTTGTTGCTCAAATCCTATTGCTACTACTTCCTCTATGCATGTTGAGACTAACCTTGTAGAGGAAAATAAAGAGCTCAAGGCTCGAGTCATTAGATTAGAAAATGACTTGAAGCGGTGCGTAAAAGGAAAAGCCGTTCTCGACGAGATCTTGAGCAAGCCAAGGGCGCCTCAAGATAAGCGAGGACTCAGCTACATCTCCAAGAGGGAAACTAGCAAGACAAGGCACAATGCAAGACACTCAAAGACCATCAAGTGCTTTGCTTGCAACAAGAAGGGCCACTTCGCCTCTGTGTGCCCTAATAAAGTGGAGATCAAGCTACAACCATCAACAATGAGGCAAACCGACAAAGAGCAAGTCAAGAAAAAGAGACGTTCAAAGCATACTTGCTACAATTGTCGGGAAAAGGGGCATATCGGTAAGGATTGTCACAAAGGTATAATCCCTAAGCCTACTCATCATTTCAATGATTATTTGCTTAGGAAGGACAAAAATGGTAATGTGTTTGCCAAATTTGTCGATTCTTCTAAGTCTATGCATAATAGTGACAATCATCTGCTTAGGAGAAATAAATCTAGAAATGTGTTTGCTCATAATGCTAGATTTCCTAAGACTATGAAAAATCATGTTGATCATGTGCTTAGAAAAAATAACAACAGCAAAATATTTGCTAGATATACTAGATCTTCTAAGGCAATGCATAATTTCAATTATCATATACTTAGAAGAGATCAAACTAGAAATAGTTTTGCAAAATATCATTGCCCTCCAAAGCCTTTTCATAAAAATACCAATAATTTGCCTAGGAGGAATAATTATCGCAAACCTATTTCTAACTATGTTAGTTCACCTAAGACTATTAATATTCGGGCCATTTGGGTTCCTAAATCTATTGTAACTAACATTGT
This sequence comes from Guadua angustifolia, assembly GCA_036346375.1. Taxonomy (NCBI): domain Eukaryota; kingdom Viridiplantae; phylum Streptophyta; class Magnoliopsida; order Poales; family Poaceae; genus Guadua; species Guadua angustifolia. The sequence goes on along the minus strand of CM070504.1, from coordinate 1,970,236 downwards.
TGGACTCAACAAGGATTGGGTACCAAAAATCGCCTAAAAGCTTTTTAGGTAATATGAGGTGGATTGGACGTTTGGTTTCTTTAAAAGGGAAGAGGACTTAATCATTTGCAAAATGGAGCCAAGCATAAGGATGATCACTTCAATCTTGAGCCAATGCCATCTCGGGTAACAAGTATTTAAATTGATTCTTATAGCTTATAGCCTTGTGTAGGTTATATTGCAGTATTCATGAAAATCAATTTAGATTGCTTGTTATATGCTTGCTCATACTTATTAGTTGTTTTGATTGTAACCGTGAGCAAGTCTGGGATAGTGGCACATTAACGGGGAGTGTTAATTCATATCCATGTATATTACATCCCTACATGTGCCCATATTTATATAAGTGCTAATATATATTTTCAAAATCAAGCCATTTAGCCAAAAGTCAAAATTTTGTATACTATTAGTATTCTTGTGAAAAACTAATTGATAAATGTATAAAAATGTTTTCAAAAGGTTTTTCAAAGGTTTTGGCTTTACAAAATCTATTTTGAAAAGAAAATGAGTTTCATGCCCCAAAATCTAGATAGTAGTATCTTGTTTTGGATTTAAACTTATAATTTTCATAGAATTAAATGTAAAATGATTTTGAAAGTAATTCCAAAACAAAAATTCTATAGTTGGTCATTCTTAACAATTCTTGTGTTCAAATGATTTTCAAAAGACCAATCTAGCAAAAGTTATTTGATTTTGAAACTCGCCGAAAAACTATATTTGACCCATAATGGTCATATTATTGCACTTAGTGAGTTTCTCCATTTGGACTGGATCTTGTGTAGTATCTTGGTTCAAAATGGTATTTTAGACTCATACACAAAATTCAAATCTCTATATCTTATCCCTTACTTCATTTGAATTTTTGTGGTTGGATTTTGGCTTTGCTTCTCTATTGTTTCTTCAAAAGGACCATTTAGGTCAAAAGTCAAAATTCATATTTAAAAGGCCCAAATTTGTGAAAAGATTTATAAAAATATTCTATTATGTATCTCAAATATTTTACAAGTTTCCAAAACAAAAATTCTATGTTGAAATCAATTTTTGCTCAAAAAGCTTTGATTTGAACCAAAATAGCCTATTTAAGCATATTGCTCAAATCTTGGCATTCAAGTTGGATTTCATTATAAATCTTGTCTAGGAACCACCTTGCTAAACCATTCTAAGTCATGAAAATTGAAATTGCATGAAATCCAAATTGAGTTGCATTTTGAGACTTTTTATGAAAGACTATTTCCTTTTATGTCTCAAAACGTAAATTGCCATATTTGTTGAAAGAAAAGTCTTTTTATGAAAATTCTTTTTGGGAAAGAGTCTTGCTATCCTAAAGTTTGTTTGTGCAAAATTTCAAAAGCTGTGCCTTCTTTGAAGTTCACCAAAATGCTTTGTTTCTAGCCTTCTTTGAGAAGGCGATTCAGATTGTCAGGAGTTTTTGTCCCGATTGTCCAATTCGATTCGAGTATCTGAATTGAGTATCTCGGGTGTTGTAACCCCACGAGGTCATCTTTCTTCCTCTCTTTGCCATATTATTGCATGGGGTTGGATTTTGCAACTTAAATGAATTTGAATGTGCAAATTGGCTTATAAACATCTCTCTAACTCATATGAAGCCATATAAGTGCACATTTCCATTCAAAACTTATTTGGTTCCATTTTGAGGATTTGGTGAAAATCTTAATCTTTTATGTGGTTCAAATACATCTTTCACCAATTTCTCAAAATAAAATTTATTTATTGAAAATTTTTGTTGGAAAACCTTATCTCACATATGGAGTTCATATCTGAAAATTTTCAAATTTATTTGAACTCACTTGCAAGATTGTTGACTTTATTTGACTTAGTGTCAAAACTAAACCTTCAATGCTCCTAGTGGCCTATTTTTGATTGGAGGGTGATATTTGAGAAATTCTTTTTGGAGAAGTCTCTTGGATGTCCATGGATCATTTTTGCAAAATCTCATGGCAATTTGACTTCATTTGATACCTTTTGGAATCATATGCAAGCATATCCTTCATATGAGTCTCTTTGGTCAAAAAGTCAAAAATATTGTTTAAAATGCCAATATTTGTAAAAAACTTTATAAAAGTTCTCAAATATGTATTTCAAATATTTTACAACGCATTCAGAATAAAAATTTCTATTTTAGAAATAAAATAGCAAATAAGGCCTCAAATGGATCATATAAGATCTTGATTTTGGATTAAATGAAATATTTTCATAAGTTAAAATCTATTGAGTTTTTGAAAAAGTGGTCAATACAAAACTCGTAGGGTTGGTCATTTTAAGCATTTCTTTAGTTTAAAGTTTTTCCAAACGACCAACCGTTCAAAAGTTATAGCCATTTGAATTTGGCCAAAATCATTCATTTAACCCAAAATGACCTTTTCTTGCATATTGTGATTTTTGCTATTTCAATTGAATTTCTTTGTGTATCCTAGCTTTAAATAGTATTTCTAACTCATACAAAGCTATGAAAGTTCAAATCTCCATGAAATCCAAGTTCAATTGCATTTTGAGCTTTCAATACAAATTCAACTTCTATTTTTACCTTCAAAGCGCAATCTGCCATATCTTTTGAAAGAAATTTTTTTTGAGGAAATTCTTTTTGAAAAACCTTTTAAATAATTCATAGTTCATTTCTGGAAGTTTTCAAATCATTTGGACTTTATTTGAAAAAGTTTTGACTTTTCTCCTCTTTGAGTAAAAATCATGCCTACAAAGCAATATTTGGCATATCTTTTGATTGGAGACTCCTTTTTGGAAAATTCTTTTTGGAAAAGTTTCTTAGGAGTATAAAGTATGTTTCTGCACAATTTCAAATAATTTCAACTTAATTTGAAAAATTTATGGTATTTTCTCTCTTTGATCAAATGCTGAAAATTCAGACTTTTGCATGTTTTTGAGCTGATTTGTGATTTTTGTATCTCCAAATCGGAGCATAATTTGAGAGAAATATCTTTGTAAGAATTGATCCTCAATAGTTGGTATATAACACAAAATTTTATCAGATTTATTGGACCTCATTTGAGCAGTTTTTCAGCCCTCATTTAAAGCCTAAATGAAATGTCAAAATCTGAAAACCTGAAATTTCAGTTTGTGAACTCTTTGTGGTTTTCATGATTTGAAAGTGGCTTCAAGTTAGTAGAATCTCTCAAAACAAAACTTGAGCATATTTAAATGTATTAGCTCCATGATATACCTTATAATTCTTTTGGAGCTTATTTAATCAAGTTTTGTATGTTTGAAGGAGGATCTCCTTTTGGTTATGTCATGATATTAAGTTGATCTTTAATTGACATATAGTGTTGATTTTTGAGAAAATGAGCTGGTTTTGAAACAAATATAAATATTTTTCTCAAAATTGGTATCCTTATGCAAAATGACCTTTACAAGTGAATTTCAAGAGTTAAATTTGAATGAGCTTCAAATATTTCTTGTAAATTAGTATAATGAGATCATCAATTGGTATATTGAACTTTTCAAATTGCATACAAATAGTATTATCATATTTATCATCTATATCGTGCATGTTGTACTTAGACATTATCAAACTAACTCGGGTCAAGTTGAAAGATATTTGTTCCCGGAAATCGTGTACTTGTTTATTGATGTTCAAGGTATTGGAAAAGGGGTCATCTTCGACGGTGGGATGAAGGAAATGGAGAGGAGCTCCATAGTCCGAGGGATCTAAGGCCGGGCGCGGTGATCATGACCGATTCGAACATACGGTGGACAAGAATCGACAAAGGGACGCGTTTCTTTCTTGACCAAATTCAATAATGTCTTTGCACACCATTATGCTAAATTGTGTCATTCTAAATGGTGTTGTATCTTTCAATTGGTATCATTAATTGGTATCTTTCGAGAGGTATCCTCTAATCCAAAATTATTTTGAAGTGTCATCTAACTTGCATTTGGCATTATCAAGAATTAAAAGATACATATGGGTGACACATTGCAAAGAGGTATGCCGTTGATAAGTTTATAAAATTCTTGATCATGAATGTGCATCTTACTTATACAATTCTGATTCATGATCTTGTATACATCTTGTGATCATATAAGCAATTCCTTCTTGTGTAATCTTCTCTATATGATCTTGATTGTTAGAATTTAATTTGATCATGAGCATGTGCTTAAATCATATAAATTTGCTATATGATCTTGATGTTTAAAGAATAAATCTTTTCCATGTGAAATCATATTTATATGTCATGTTTAACCATCACTTATATCCTATGAATCATGACTACTTTAAATTGGTATAATTAGGAATATCTATTACCTAAATCTTGAATATAATTGGTATCATATCTTGCCTAGATTTAGGGGGAGCCTAATATTATTGTCCTATTACTAGCTCCTTATTTTTATTTTATTCTCCCTAATCTTTTTATTGAGTGTGCAACCAAGGGGGAGAACAGATTTTATTGAATAAACAATAAGGATCTTTTAAGCACCTTTTTGGGATTAATGGTAAAAGGGGGAGAATTTATGGATTTATCAATTGTCCCCTAATCGTTTGACAAAAAGGGACAATTTGTAAGTATGATCTCTTATTGTTTCTTCATGCTTGTTTTAATGTTAAATATCTTAATATTGTCATTTGGTGCAATTGATAATAGGTTTGTCATAAATCACCAAAAAGGGGAGATTGAAAGTGCATGATGAGGACATCACTCCTATGCCTACGCCCGAGAGTCCTCCAGTTGTGATGCAAGGACCCATCACAAGAGCACGAGCACGGCAATTGAATCAACATGTGAGCTCGTTCCTAAGTACTCGTGCAAATACTTGTGAGGATGGTATGCTACCTAATGATATTATTGATTATATTGTACTTAGGAATTTTGGAGAGGATCATGAAGGCCTTAGAAACCAGCAAAGGCCAGGAGGGAGGCAAGGAGGGTGTCCAAGTCAAGTTGGAGACCTAATTCATCTCGAGTCGACTACCTCGGCCACCGAGAGCAAGTGCTCACTAAAATCATCGCCCAGGCCACAAACGGGCTCGATTTCGATGATCCACATGCCTCAAAGCTAAGGAGATAATCTTTCCAATGGCACTGGTTTCAGGTCATTTGGACTTGAGTCGACGGAATTCGCATTGCAAGTTGGCAAACAGAATCTATCCTGTGGTGCGTCACCAATTTGGGCCGTTGGCCCATGTATCGTGTTGGAGTCCATCACGGACGCGTCTAGGGTTTCTAGGATGTCCCTAGCCTTTATATTCAGTAGCCGCCGCTAGGGTTTGATTTGGGTTTTGCTTAGATTAATTCGTCTTTGAACAAGTGTCGCCGTTCATCGGTTTGTGAGACCCCAACTCGTGAGCTTCATCCTCAATTGCAAATTCAGTTGCATCTTTCTTGTTCTTGCTTGTGTTCTCGATTCATTGGCAGGATTAGCCTTCGTGGCGAGGTCAACCGGCAGCGCCGCGGTTGATAACCGAGAGGACGCGTGGTGCTGCGATTGCAGGGGTTTTGATCGTGCCGGTCGAGAAGCCGGATCGTGTGTGTCTCGCGCCGCCTAATCGACTTATCCTCCACCTAACGGAAGTTCGGGCAACCCCGTCCCCATCAAGTGGTATCAGAGCATGGTTTACCGTCAGGTTCGCCTTTCCCCGTAGTTTAATTTAGTTTTGTGTTTGTCCTATAGTCCACGAAAAAGCCAAAAAAAATTGCAGTTCATAGTCTACCATACCTAGAACCACGCCCTAGCCTTTGCACAATTTTGTTTCAGAATCCGTAGTACTGAGTTTGTTTCCATAGTCGAGTCGTGTTGCTGGTTTAGATCGTGGTCTTAATTTAGTTGTGTTTCATCTCCGCTGCATCCCATATCCTATACCGATCTAGTTACCAATCGCTATTTGAGTTCTTGTTGGATTCGGATTGTTTTGTGGTTTTTTTCCCCAGTTTCGGAGTCCTAGTTGTGTTAGGGTTTCTCCTTCTTAAACCCTAATCCCCCACCTCCTGTTAGCCATATCGCCACCCCTCATCACAGAACCTGCCACCACAGATCATCACATTCCATATCCACTCCATACGCCCTTGAGTTTGGAGAGGTGCCGCCTAGAAAACCCTGATTTGGAGTCCTTCCGTAAAACGGCCATAACTTTCGCATATGGACTCGGAATTAGGCGAATTTTTTTTTCACGGACATCTACAGAAAATTTTACATCCGATTCTCCCCGAACTTGTTGGGTTTGCCAAATTTATTTTTGCCAAATTCCCTCGAGAAGATTGAGTTTTCGGCCGCCGAAGTTTGAGCACGCTTTTCGGAAAACACTTCTTATTTCATATCGGTTTCATCTTACATCTGTTTAGGCTGAAAATTTGTGTACTATCTACCTTTGTGCTCTTGATCCTAGGAAAAATATCAGAAAAATCAAAGAAAAATAAAAAAAATTTGTGAAAGAGGCATAGAGCAAAAAAAAATTTGTGAGAGGAGCAGAGAGCAAAAAAAAAAGGCAGGAGCAAAGGTAGGTATTTTTACCGTGCTTGATAAAAGTATTTTGCTATTGTGCTGATATCTGTTCAATTATTCTGTCGCCTTGTTGCTTGTCTCTATACCTTCCTTGTTTTCTGTCGCAGCTAGAATAAGGACACGTTTGGACCAGCAACTAGGGCAAAGTGCTTTTGGACATTTATTCAGCATTACTATCTGTTACTAAATTGTGTGCCACTCCATACATATAACCTTCCTACAGCTCCACAAATACATCCTTCTGATCAGCACAGGTTATTGACCCTTGCAATCGCTTCATCACGCCCTCACGGTGTCACGAACCGACCACGGTTGCCCGCCCTCATTGTGTTGGTAAGAACCGGGTAAGAACTTGGTAAGATTGCTTGAGAGCGTGAGATCCCACCTAGTAGTTCATAGGGCTCATAATACTTGTGCTTGTTTTTTCCTTCTGCCCTTTTTCTGTGCTAATCATGGCAAGTGGTAAGAAGGGTAGGAACGAGGATGATGAGGTTACCATCAATGACTGTGTCCTTCATTCAGAGTTGTCGACCATGCTGGACGAGATAAAAATGATGTTCAAGGAGCATGCCACGACAACGAACAAGACCCTTGAGAGCATCGATCGATGAGTGTACACCCTCACCGAGAGGATGGATGCCATCGAAAAACGCCCTCCAGCGACCATTGATGGAGGTGCATCCATCAACAACGGCAACAACGACCAAGATGAGGATGGAGATTTTGAGGAAGATGAAGATGAGCAGCAACGTGCCGCTAGGGAACGTGTTGCTCAACGAGACGCCCGTCTGCATGACCGTCTTCGCCGCAACCATCACGGTATAGGAGGTAATAACCAGAACCGCAATGATGATCCTTTCGCTAAGGTAAAATTCACCATCCCTTCCTTTTCTGGAGCTTATGATGCTGATGCTTACTTAGATTGGGAGATGACGGTCGAGCAAAAATTTAATTCCCATCTAGTTCCCGAGATTCATAGAGTTAGACAAGCCACTAGTGAATTTAAAGATTTTGCTATAATCTGGTGGAATGAACTAGTAAATGCCCGCTTACAACCTGATTCTTGGGCGAGATTAAAAGATGCTATCGTAATAGATTTGTTCCTCCTTCCTACCAACGTGATATGCGCAAGAGATTGCAACGATTAGATCAAGGTAGTATGACTGTTCAGGAATATTACCAAGAGCTTCAAAAGGGTATGTTACTGTTGTGGGGTAGTAGAGGAACACGAGGATAAAATTGCTCGTTTTTACGGTGGGTTGCGCCCGAAATTCAGGATATTGTTGATTATAAAGAATATACAATGTCAATCGCTTGTTTCAACTTGCTATGTTAGCAGAGAAGGAGTTGCAGGACGCCATTCTAAGAGCGAGAACAACGTCGGCGGCACCTTCACGCCTCGAGCGACTACGGGACAAGCGAAGCGGTGCCTTCTTCCACCTTCCGACCAATCGCACCGCCACCTTCGACGAGCACACGACGAGCATCGACGGCACCGCCGCCCGTGTGCACGGACAAGAAGAAGTCGACCCGCCAACACCGGCCAAGACCTCCTCCGTCGCTTCCACGGGCCGTACATCGACGGGAATTCGCTACCACAAGTGCCAAGGGATTGGTCACGTCAAGAGAGAATGCCCCAGCCAGCGGGCATACATCACCACCGACGACGGAGGTTACATCAGCGCCTCTGATGTTGAGGATGAGATCGACGACACCAGGGTGGACGACGACGTGATTGATGATGATGCCACCTTTGGCGCCGAGGATACCATCGTCTGACAGGCCATCATTGTCCGGCGTGTCCTTAGCGCCAGATGGAGCAAGCCAGCAAAGCGGAAGCGCCACAACTTGTTCCAGATTTTCTTCATCATCAACAACCGATGAGCGCGCGTGATCATTGACTCCGGCAGCTGCAACAACTTGGTGAGTACAGATTTGGTCAAGAAGCTTAGCTTGACCACACGCCCGCACCCACATTCATACCACATTCAGTGGCTGAATGATTCCGGCAAAGCTAAGGTAACACAAACAGCTCGGGTTCATTTTTCCATTGGTTCCTATTCTGATTTTGCTGATTGTGATGTGGTGCCGATGCAAGCTTGCTCTCTTTTATTGGGTCACCCATGGGAATATGACACTGATGCACTTCACCACGGTAGAAGTAATAAATACACTTTTATGCATAAGGGAAAGAAAATTACACTTCTACCTTTGACCCCGCTGAAATTGTTAAATCGATAGGGAGCGGATTGCTAATGACAAGAAACCCATTGATGAAAAATCTGAAATTCAGCATGTAGCCAACCAAATTAAATTGAGGAATCCGTCTTGCTTGCTACAAAATCTGATCTTGCTGCAATTAGTGATGATGCTTTGTGCTATCTTTGTGCTATGCAAAGATGCTTTGTTTTCATTGGATGATCTGCTTGAGACTTTGCCTCCTATTGTCACTAACCTTTTGCGAGAGTATGCGGATGTTTTTCTGCCGAGATACCTCCAGACTCCCACCCATACGAGGATTGAGCACCAAATTGATTTGATACGGAGCGAGTTTGCCAAACCGAGTGCTTATAGGACCAACCCCGAGGAGACTAAGGAGATTCACGCCAAGTCCAAGATCTTTTGGACCGCTGGTATGTACGTGAGAGCCTTAGCCCTTGTCTTTCTCTGTTATTTTGGTTCCTAAGAAAGATGGCAGTTGGCGCATGTGCGTAGATTGTAGAGCCATTAACAATATCACAATAAGGTACCGTCATCCTATTCCTAGGCTAGACGACATGCTTGATGAGTTATGTGGTTCTATAATTTTCTCTAAGGTTGACTTGCGTAGTGGATACCACCAAATAAGAATGAAATTGGGAGATGAATGGAAAACAGCTTTTAAAACCAAGTTTGGATTGTATGAGTGGTTAGTCATGCCTTTTGGTTTAACTAATGCACCAAGCACCTTCATGCGCTTAATGAGCGAGGTTTCTGAGCTTTCATTGGGAAATTTGTAGTGGTTTATTTTGATGATATATTGATTTACAGACAAGTCATTACATGAACATCTTGATCATCTACGCTATTTTTGATGCTTTGCGTCTTGCACGTTTATTTGGCAACCTCGAGAAGTGCACTTTTGCACCGAGCGAGTATCGTTTCTTAGCTATGTTGTGACTCGCAGGAATTGAGGTTGATGAAGCCAAGGTGCACGCGATTAAGAGTTGGCCAACGCCACGGCGATTTCACAAGTCGCGGAGCTTCCACGGACTTGCGGATTTTACCGCCGCTTTGTGAAGGATTTCAGCACCATTGCAGCCCCATTGAGCGAGTTGACGAAGAAGGAGTTGCGTTCCATTGGGGCAAGCACAGGAGAATGCTTTCAATCTTTTGAAAGATAAGCTTATCGATGCACCTTTACTTCAACTTCCGATTTTAATAAGACCTTTGAGCTTGAATGTGATGCTAGTGGGGTTGGAATTGGTGGTGTTTTGATGCAAGACAACAAACCCATTGCTTACTTTAGCGAAAAATTGAGTGGTCTGTCTTGAATTATTCCACGTATGATAAAAATTGTATGCTCTTGTGCGATCCTTAGAAAGCGTGGCAACATTATCTTTGGCCTAAAGAATTTGTTATTCATTACGATCATGAGTCGCTAAAACATATTCGCGATCAAGTGAAACCAATCGTAGACATGCTAAATGGGTTGAATTTATTGAATCTTTTCCTTATGTTATCAAACACAAGAAAGGGAAGGATAATGTGATTGCTGATGCCTTGTCTAGGAGATATACCATGTTGTCCCAACTTGATTGTCGTATATTTGGATTGGAATCAATTAAAGAACAATATGCTCATGATGATGACTTTAAAGATGTCTTGCTGCATTGCAAAGAGGGAAGAACATGGGACAAATATGTGATAAACGATGGATTTGTGTTTAGAGCTAACCGCCTATGTATTCGATTGGATCCGTTCGTTTTCTTTTTGATACAGAGGCCCATGGAGGAGGTTTGATGGGTCATTTTGGCGCCAAGAAGACGGAGGCCGTGCTGTCCGCCCACTTCTTTTGGCCGAAGATGAGGCGAGACATTGAGAGGTTTGTATCCCGCTGCGCTACATATCAAAAGGCTAAGTCACGATTGAATCTACATGGTTTATATATGCCTCTTCCTGTTCCTAGCACTTCATGGGAGGATATATCTATGGACTTTGTTTTAGGACTGCCTAGGACCAAGAGGGGGAGGGATAGTATTTTTGTGGTGGTTGATAGATTTTATAAGATGGCTCACTTTATTCCTTGTCATAAGAGCGACGATGCTGTTAATATTGCTAACCTTTTCTTTCAAGAAATCATTCGCTTGCATGGTATGCCTTCTACTATTGTTTCAGATCGTGACGCCAAGTTTTTGAGCCACTTTTGGAGAACTCTATGGAATAAATTGGGGACCAAGCTGCTGTTTTCAACAACATGTCATCCCCAAACCGATGGCCAAACCGAGGTAGTAAATCGTACATTATCCACTATGTTGAGGGCTGTTTTGAAGAAGAATTTGAAGATGTGGGAAGAGTGCTTGCCGCATGTTGAGTTCGCTTATAATAGGATGGTACATTCCACCACCAAGGTAAGTCCTTTTCAGGTAGTGTATGGCTTCAATCCCCGTGTTTCTATTGATCTATTACCTTTACCTACTAGTGAACGAGTTAATCTTGATGCTAAGGAACGTGCTGAATTTATTCTGAAATTGCATGAAAAGACTAAAGAAAATATTGAAATGATGAATGAAAGGTATAGGACTGCAGGAAGTAAAGGTAGAAAGGAAGTAAAACTTGAACCGGGTGATTTAGTATGGTTACACTTGCGAAAGGATCGTTTTCCAGAATTGAGAAAGTCTAAATTAATGCCTAGAGCTGATGGTCCTTTCAAGATACTTGAGAAAATAAATGATAATGCATATAAACTTGAGTTGCCGCCTTGAATTTGGGGTTAGTCCCACATTTAATATTGTAGATTTGAAACCGTTCATGGGAGAAGAAGATGAGCTTGAGTCGAGGACGACTCCACTTCAAGAGGGGAGGATGATGAGGACATCACTCCTATGCATCCCGAGACTCCTCCAGTTGTGATGCAAGGACCCATCACAAGAGCATGAGCACGGCAATTGAATCAACAGGTGAGCTCGTTCCTAAGTACTCGTGCAAATACTTGTGAGGATGGTATGCTACCTAATGATATTATTGATTATATTGTACTTAGGAATTTTGGAGAGGATCATGAAGGCCTTGGAAACCAGCAAGGGCCAGGAGGGAGGCAAGGAGGGTGTCCAAGTCAAGTTGGAGACCTAATTCATCTCGGAGTCGACTACCTCGGCCACCAGGAGCAGTGCTCACTAAAATCATCGCCCAGGCCACAAACGGGCTCCGATTTCGATGATCCACATATGCCTCGAAAGCTAAGGAGATAATCTTTCCAATGGAGCTAGTTTCAGGTCATTTGGACTTCAGAGTCGACAGGAATTCACATTTCAAGTTGGCAAACAGAATCTGTCCCAGGGTGCTGCGTCACCAATTTGGGCCGTTGGCCCATGTATCGTGTTGGAGTCCATCACGGACGCGTCTAGGGTTTCTAGGACGTCCCCTAGCCTTTATATTCAGTAGCCACCGCTAGGGTTTGATTTGGGTTTTGCTTAGATTAATTCTGTCTTTGAACAGTGTCGCCGTTCATCGGTTTGTGAGACCCCAACTCGTGAGCTTCATCCTCAATTGCAAATTCAGTTGCATCTTTCTTGTTCTTGCTTGTGTTCTCGATTCATTGGCAGGGATTAGCCTTCGTGGCGAGGTCAACCGGGCAGCGCACGGTTGATAACCAGAGGACGCGTGGTGCTGCGATTGCAGGGGTTTTGATCGTGCCGATCGAGAAGCCGAATCGTGTGTGTCTCGCGCCGCCTAATCGACTTATCCTCCACCTGATGGAAGTTCGGGCAACCCCGTCCCCATCAGTGCATCTAGACACTTATGTTATTTTGGTGATTAATGACAAACGCATATAATGACAATCTATGTAATTGAGTAAATGCTTAACTTAGTGCTTAACAAATGACAAACCTCTAATATGATTATATTGCTACTAGACTAACATGTTATTTCCTAGTTGAGTATCAGTCTCATCTGTTTAGAGGAAAATCAAGTGGGATGGTTAAGCAAAGATAAAGTATGCAATTTTGGTATCTCTTCTATATTTGTTATTGCATTCCTTTTGTGTAAATGCATAGTGAACTCCAAGTAGCATGTTGATTATATATATGCACATTGGTTCATGTCATATTTATTTGTGCATATATATTCATTTGAGTTCATTATGTGCTTTGTTTTTAGTATGCATGTAATTTTCTCTGGTCCCGAACGTGACCGGCAAAGTGATTTGCCCGAGTGGAACCGAATAGGTCCTAGGAATTACTCTATGAAACGGTGATGAGCCCTGTTTTAGCTTGGAGTGAGGAATCTTCATGTTGTCGAAAGTTTTAGAGAAGAGGACGTTCAGTCCGCTCCCCCCGTCAACCAGCACCCTCTTGAGTTTAACACTGCGAATCACAGGGTCCAAAACAAGAGGATATCTACCTGGATATGGGATGTGATCTGGATGATCCGAGCAGTCATAGGCAGTCGGGACTTCGAACCATTTGAGGTATTGGGGAGTTGCCGGCATAACCGCAATGATGTCCCGAGCGGTAAGCTTTTGCTTTCGCTTGGACTCATAAGCAGTCGAGCCCCCAAATATGTAGTTGAGCTCACGTTCCGTCTTCTGATACTCGCCTTCGTCATCTTCAGGGGAATCTTGTTTTTTCTTTTCTTCGTCTTTTGCTTCGCCCTTGGCTGGTCGCTTTTTGGATTCCTTGGCGAACCTCCTCAGAGTGAAGCAATCCTTCGCAGCATGTTTCCCCTTGGGATGGAAAGGGCAAGTTGCCTCCATTACTGCATCATAATCATCTGTGCGCCTGCAGTGCTCTTCATCCTTCCGGTCTCGGCGTCTAGCATTCAGGTCTGCGCGAAGGTCGCGGTTGATACTTTCCCGGGCGTTTTCTCCTCGTCGAAGCTCCAGTCGGCCACGCATGGCCCGATCGCGGTCAGATATCTTCTGGTTTGTTCGAGTGACTATCTTGGTACAAGAATGCTCCGCTTCCTGGCTCCTCCGATGTTTTGGATCATTCACGCCGTCACCATGGTTGGACTTGGGCCACGATCGATCGGCTGGGTCAGTTGTCGGAACCAAGCATTGGTCCCAATGTGTCGAGGAGCGTCTTCGATACGACGATATTCTACTAAGGAGTATGAAAAACCGACTGGTTCCCCATCTTCATCTGCAAAATGTCTTCATTAACATTACGGCCCCTAGCTTGGAGAGACTTTGCGCGGGTTTCTTGACGAAGGCGCTCTGCCTCTGTAGCATTCGCAGCATCCTTCTGCTGCTGGGAATCGGTCCGCAGATCTTCGATTACGAAGATGCCACGAAAATCTTGAGAATCTTCTGCCCTGCTCTCTGAATCAAAAGGACGATAAGGTAAGTCGGGCTGACCTTTAGATCCTAGTGGTTTTTGGGCGTTCTTTACCACTCGGGACTTTGCCCTGGCTAGCCCTCGCTCAAACCTGGACACGGACTTTTGGCTTACTGTCCAGGGACAGATGGCCATGCCTGCATCCGATCCGAGTGGTTGGCCGGCTAGGAGAGCAATGGAATCACTTCAAGATTGGATCTGATCCGAATCCAAAAGGATGAGTTTGCCGAGATCGTCGGCGAGGAAATCCAGACTTCCGAAGCGGAACGCCTAGGTGGGAGCGAAGGTGACCAGGACTTCGCTGAGGATCGCCATCGAGTCTTCTGAGATTGATCTTAGCGCAGCCCCTACCTGGCGCGCCAACTGTCGACGTTTGTTGTCGGCAATAATCAAAAGAGGGCTAGGCGCTGCATCCAAACTCGATGGTAGCACAAGACACGGGAATTATACAGGTTCGGGCACTCGCGGAGGAGATAATACCCTAGTCCTGTTGACGAATACCCAAGGCTTGGGTATCCACAGCGGCCCAGAAGAAGCGTATGGGCCGCTACCGCACCTGGGCCTCAAACCAGAAGCCCTGCTCGGAGGCCCACCACCTCCGACCGACCAGCCCGCGTGAGGACCCACGACTTCCAACCAAACCAACCCCAAAGAGCAGCCCGACCAGGCGCTACAGGACCGGCGCCCCACGAGCTACGGCAACGGCGACCCAGGCTTGGTTCCTGACCGATGGGTCGGACCGATCGGCGGCCCCGAACAAGCTCGGATCATCTTCACCAAGAAGCAAACGTCGAATCGTCAGAACCGGCCTCTGCTGGTCACCTAAATCGGCCGATGGCCTTTCCGTCACGATCGGCGAGGGACGGGCGCTACGCACCTTCCCAAAACGGTTCCGGTGACACCCCGCGTCGCCAAGACTTCTTGCGAAGCAGAGAGCAGTCGCCGTTCCGGAGGAACGGACCGGCCGTCGCTCTGCGCCTCCACCAACCCAACACAGGACGTGCACCTACCCGTCAAAGGTCAAGTCCAGCAACCAGACACCGAGGCAGAAGACCGGACTCCTAGGCGTAGGGAGCCCCATCCATTTTTTCCTTTACACACCCCCATGTAACCTCCGCGCGACCGGCCTCCCCAGGCTATATAAGGGGAGGCGTGGCCCTTCGGAGGG
The DNA here is from genome assembly GCA_036346375.1 of Guadua angustifolia. NCBI lineage: Eukaryota > Viridiplantae > Streptophyta > Magnoliopsida > Poales > Poaceae > Guadua > Guadua angustifolia. Next base: position 1,955,014 of record CM070504.1, on the reverse strand, counting down.
AAGAGAGGTAGGCAGTCGAACAAAGCACTCCCGGATCGTACTCGTAGCCACTCCGGGCAACCCGGCGCGCAAGGTGCTCTGAGCCCGAGCGCAGCCCTCACATGTAACACGACGGATATACCAGAATCAATAACATCCGACCACCTCACGAACTGGAGTAGGGACGTTCGGCCCGAACCAGTATAAATCTAGGACCCCCTCTCTTTCGGTCTAACCATTCAAGGAGCGGGAGCGCGTAGCCCCTCCAGACCTACAAATTTACTTGCCGGTTCTCGAAACACCGACAGTTGGCGTGCCAAGTAGGGGCGTCGCGCGTCATCAGCATCTCCGGATTCCCATTTGTCTCCTTGATGGCTTCCATCGCCAACGACAGCGCACTCGCGCCCGGGAGCCGAATCCGGTTCGGTTCCCTCGACTTCACCACTATTGCGGCGGGAGAACTCATCCTTGTTCCCGCCGCACCCCAGGACCAGGCCCCCACTGGGCGCCTGGACCTCGTCGCCGACGGCCTCGACAACCTCCGACTTGAGGCCGGCGCCATTCCGGGAGAAGCCACGCGCGCGCCCGTGTGGGCGGCGCCACCGCCTCCCGTAGGCCTGCGTTTCGTGGCAATGGCTGGCTATGCGCCAGCCTCCTTCCACAAAATCCTGAAGACCCCCTCCGACAGCGACTCCGCCTCTGACGCGGAGCTATCTTCGGAGGGACCGTATTCCCACGAATGCAACGTGGTCGACATAGCTAATCAGTCGGCCGCTACTTCCCCGAGCCAAGAAGCCCGCCGCCGGCGCTCCGAAGCGCCGGAGGTGGGGCGTCGGCACGACCAGCATGGGTCTCCTCAGACCCACCATGACGAGCTTCTCCAGTAGCGGGAACTGGAGTTGCGGGTGGCCAGACTCGGCAAGGCAAGGGTCGACCCGTCGGGGCCAAGCCAGCTCGTACCCCACGAGCACCAAAGCGGCCGCGCCCACAAGGCCAGTACAAGAATAATCGGCGGCGAGCTGTCACGCTGCCGTGCTTCCCTTCCTAGCCAAAACCGCCATGTCGCTGATCTTTGCTCCGCGGCATCCCCGAGCTGAACGAGCCCGAGGCAGGCTACCTATCAAGCACCTCCGGAGTCGGTAGAGCATCTTCTTTGTCTGACATGTGCCGGCCCTAGGCACTCAACGCTCGAGGTCACACTCGGGCCGCCAGAGCCAGACCCGCCGCGAGCCGGGAAAAACCGCACCACAGTTGGAGCGGCCCCAGGCCTCCTACACTCCAGCACGTCAGCGCCTCGGACAGCGCCACGATTACCGTGACACCATCGACGCACGAAAAAGGGCGATCGCCGACGCGGCCCGCTCGCAGGTCGCAGACAGTGGCCGGCGCCACGATCGAAGCCCGAGCCTAGAAGGCCCGGGGCCCCAAGCATTCTCTCAGGAGATTCGTCGGGCGGATTTTCCCGCCCGTTTCTGGGCACCCGTTAACATCACCAAGTACACGGGGGCGACGAACCCCGGTGTTTGGCTGGAAGATTACCGGCTCGCCTGCCGAGCCGGAGGAGCTACCAGTGATCTTTTTATCATTCAGTACCTCCCTATCTACCTGGCGGACTCGGCCCGAGCCTGGCTCGAGTATCTGCCCGTCGGGACCATCAAGAACTGGGCCGACCTGAAGAATGTCTTCGTCGGAATTTCGTGGCACTTATAAGCATACAGGAACTCCTGGACCTCAAAAGTCGCAGCAAGCGGCGGGGAAACGATCCGGACTATATCCGCGCTTCTCCCCCAGATGTAATGAACTCCCGATATCGGCGACGCCGACATCGTGGGGCGTTCATCTGACACGACGTCTGAGCCTTAGTCCACAAGCTGCTACCGCATCAAACCGGGACTACCAAGGAGCCGCTCGACATTGTTACCAACCACGCCTCGGCGAGGGCGTGGGGCCATCTTCGATAAAGGGAAGGCCAAGCGAGAGTCCGGTGCGAGCCCGCCTCCTCCTCGATCACTCCGAGCAAGCGGAGGCGAAGGGAAAACAGTTCGCTGGACCACACGCCGCCGCCGCCGTCGCCTACGACAAGCAAAGCAGCGCAGAGCACTCGACCACTTTGAAAAGCGATGGAGAGCCGTGTCCGCACCACGGTACCTGTCAACACGATATCAGGCTGCGAAGTCGAGGCGTTCTCTCAAAACCCCGCAGCCCACGGGTAAAGGAAAGAAGCGCGACCCGGCGGAGGTCGGGGAAGAAAAGGCAGACGATGGGTTCCCGGAGCCCGATGGATGCCTCATGATCTTCGGTGGGCCGGAGAGCTACGCTGACAAGCGAAGGCAGAAGCTTGCCTACCGCGAGGTGCACACGGTGACCCCTGCGGTCCCGAAGTACCTCCGGTGGTCAGAGTCTCCGATCACCTTTGACCGGACGGACCACCCCGACCACATCCCACACCCGGGAAGGTACCCGCTCGTCGTCGATCCCATCGTGGGGTCGAAGTGCCTCACAAAGGTGCTCATGGACGGCGGTTGCGGCCTCAACATCATGAATGCTGAGACGCTCGACGCCCTGGGAGTTCCGCGCTCGACCCTGCGACCGAGCAAGGCACCTTTTCACGGCGTCATTCCAGGCCAGCAGGCCTACCCCCTTGGGCAGGTCGACCTGCCCGTCACCTTTGGGGGGCCCGAGAACTTCCGCGCCGAAAACCTCACCTTTGAGGTTGTGGGGTTCGCGGGATCCTACCATGCCATCCTGGGGAGGCCGTGTTACGCCAAGTTTATGGCGATCCCCAACTACACTTACCTGAAGCTGAAGATTCCAGGGCCGTGGGGCGTCATTACCGTGGCCTCATCCTTCCAGCTCGCTTTCAACTGCGAGCGGAGCAGTTGCGAGCTGGCTTCAGCGGTCATTGCGTCCGCCGAACTCGACCATCACCGGCGGGAAGCTTCTGGGTCCCTCCCTGCCTCTGGCAAGTCGGGACCCGGGTCCTTTGAGTCTGCCGAAGACACGAAGAGGGTCGTGGTCGACCCCGAGGACCCAGCCAAGACCGTGCGGATAGGGTCCGCCCTCCCCGCCAAATAGGAAGGCGCGCTCGTCGACTTCCTCCAGGCAAACCGGGACGTCTTCGCATGGAAGACCTCCGACATGCCAGGCATCCCAAGGGAAGTCGCCGAGCACACCCTCAACATCCGACCCGGCACAAGGCCGGTCACCCAGCCCTTGCTGCTTTTGATTTAAGAAAAGCGCAGCTCATAGGAGAACAGTAGCCAAACTTTTGGAGCGGGGTTCATAAAAGGCACGCCACCCCGAGTGGCTTGCCAACCGTCCTTGTAAAAAGAAGTCCGGGCAATGGAGAATGTGTTGATTACACGAACTGAACAAGGCATGTCCCAAAGACCATTTTCCTTGCCCGGATCGACCGGTCGTCGATTCCACGGCCGGGTGTGAATCGCTCTCCTTCTGGGCGCCTACTCAAAGCTATCACGGATCTCGATGAAAGAGTCCGACCAGCTCGCGACTTCTTTCATCACCCGCTTGGCTTGTTTTGTTATGTAACGATGCCCTTTGGTGCGAAAAACACGGCGCTACATACCGCCGATGCATGTACGCTTGTTTTGATGACCAAGTCGGCCATGTTTATCGAGGTGTACGTGGATGACATCGTCGTCAAAAGCAGAAAGGCGGCGACCTCGTCGCCGACCTCGAAGAAACCTTTTGCGAACCTCCGATGGTTTCAAGATAAAACTCAACCCAAAAGTCGTCTTGGGGTCCCCGAAAGCTCTGGGATTTATGATATCCGAACGCGCGCCGAAGCCAACCCGTAAAGGTCTCGCGATCATGAGGATGGGGCGATTACGACTGAAAGGCGTCCAAAAGCGGACGAGATGCCTCATGACCTTGAGCCATTTTGTGTCCCGCCTCGTGAACGCGGATGCCGCTTTACAAAGCTGCTCGGAAGTCCGATCACTTCGGTTGGACGCAGAAGCTCGAAGCCCTCGATCAGCGAAGGCCTTCGACATCCCCTCGGTCCTAATAAAGCACCGCGCCATGCGAACCTCGCTCCTCTCGTCGCCGCCACGACCCAGTCGTGAGCGTGGCGCTTCGTCGTCAGCGAAGCGGAAGAAGGCCGTGCCCTCGTGGTACAGCGACCGGTCTACTTCATCGGTCAAGTACTCTTGAGTCAAAGCCCGCTATTCACAAGTGCATAAGTTACTCTCACGCGGTCTTGTCGCGAAGAAGCCCGATCCACTACTTTAGCCTTGACACCGTCTCGCGTGGTAACAACCGCCGCTAGGCGAGATCATCCGCAACCGCGACGCCTCGGGAAGGGTGGCCAAGTGGGCACTTGAGCTCAACGGCCACGACATTTCGTTCGTCCCCAGGACGGCGATTAAGTCGCAAGCCCTTGCCGACTTCATCGCTGAATGGACCGAGGCCCAGGCACCCCCAGCGCTTGAAGACCCCGAGCATTGGACAATGTACTTCGACGGATCCTACACCAAGAACGGAGCAGGTGCCGGAATCGTTATCACTTCCCCACTCGGCAACAAACTCCAATATGCCGTCCGATTAATCTTCGACGCTACGAATAACGTCGCCGAGTACGAAGCCCTCATCAACGGTCTCCGGATCGCCGCCGACCTCGGCGTACGGCGGCTTTACGTATACGGCGATTCCAAGCTGGTGGTCGACCAGGTCATGAAGGCCTCGGAGCCCCGAGATCCCCGCATGGCAGCGTACTGCTGGGAAGTGCGCAAGCTTGAAGAGAAGTTCAAGGGGTTCGAGCTCCACCACGACTCTGCGGTGCAATAACGGCGGCCGACTACCTTGCCAACCTCGCTTTGCAAGGGACCCGTTCGACCAGGATCTTCGTCACGACCTTCACCACCATCCATCCGTGGACCCAATGGCGAAAGCGGCGGCCGGACCGCGGCTCGGCCGAACCAACCACCAATCAGCGGACCTTGGCCGTCCGACTCAAATCGAGCGTGCTCATGGTCGAACCAGCTGGAGGAAGCCCTCGTCGATCGCTGCAGCCGGACGGGACCCTCCTCAGACCCGACCGAGGCCCGGCGCCTCGCTCGACGAGCGAAATCATTCGTCCTAGTCGGCGAAGACCTTTACAAGAGGAGTCCCTTAGGGTCCTCGGTGCATCCTGACCGACCAAGGCAAGGAATTGCTGTTCGACATCCACGGCGGGGTGTGCGGTCATCACGCAGTACCACGGTCCCTCGTGGGTAAGGCCTTCCGTCGGGGTTTCTATTGGTGACCGCCAGTGGCGGCCTTGAACAAATTGTCCACTTTGTGAAGGGTGCCAATTTTTTGCCCGACAAACGCACCTTCCAGCCCAAGCCCTCCAGACGATTCCCATCACATGGCCATTCGCGGTCTGGGGGCTCGATCTGCTCGGGCCTTTCAGAAAGGTGCCCGGGGGCTTCACGCACCTCTTCGTCGCGGTGGATAAGTTCACTAAGTGGATAGAAGCAAAGCCAGTCGCCACTATCACCTCCGCGCAAGCGGCAGACTTCTTCCGCGGCATCGTCTATCGGTTTGGAGTCCCGAACTCCATCATCACCGACAATGGCACGCAGTTTACGGGGAAGGAATTTCTCGAATTATGCGACGATTTCAACATCCGCGTCGACTGGGCGTCCGTGGCCCACCCGCAGACCAACGGCCAGGCCGAGAGGGCGAACGGCATGATCCTACAGGGGCTCAAGCCGCGAATCTTCAACCGACTGAAGAAGACAGCTGGACGGTGGGCAGCCGAGCTGCCCTCCGTCCTTTGGAGCCTGCGGACCACTCCAACCCGGTCGACCGGATTTACGCCGTTCTTCCTGGTGTTCGGCGCCGAAGCAGTTCTGCCGACCGACCTAGAGTACGGTGCTCCAAGGCTGCAAGCCTTCGACCGAGCTCGGGCTCGACTCCTGAGAAGACGCCGTCGACCGGCTTCGGCGAGGCGTAGCGACATTGCCGTCCTCCGGTCGGCCAAATATCAGCAAACGTTGCGGCGCTATCAGAGTCGCCAGATCCGCGGCCGAGCCTTCAACGTAGGCGACTTGGTCCTGCGCCAAGTTCAGTCCAACGTTGGCAGACACAAGCTTTCTCCCCCATGGGAAGGCCCCTTCACCGTTACGGAGGTAATCCGGTCCGGCACCTATCGACTCAAAGACGCTGACGGCAACATTGTTTCAAACGCTTGGAACATTGAAAAGCTCAGGCGATTTTTTCCTTAAGACTTGTCTTTATCCGTACGACCTTGTTAACATGCCAGGCCCGAGCGGCGCGAACCCGCTCGGGGACTTCTGGTCTGCATAATCGCATTACGTAGCGCCCAAACCGACCAAGGGTTCTCCCCTTAAATGAACCGTTCCAACCCGGCTACTACGGCCTACGTCTTGTAAAAACTCCGATAGTTTTTCTTGACTACGACCTCCAAAGTAGTGGACTGCGGGACGAGACGGACTCCATATGGGCAACCCACGAGCGGTCGACAGAGGGATTACGCGGGCGATTGGCAATAAGCAGGCATCCGACAAAAAAAAGGGAATGAAGCTGAAGTGTAGGGTGCTACCAAGCACCTAAAAGAAGCATTACGTTTCATCCAAGGCACGAAGTGTTCATTACAGGGGAGCGAACACCAAAACTACACAGTTCATGCTAACCCTAAAGCAGAAAAGAGTGCAAAAATCTGCAAAACAGCAGGTCGGAGCAAGGGGACCGGAGGTGGCTCCCTGGCGCCAGAGATGCCTCGCCTGCACGGCGAGTTTAGGGGCGAGCGCGCACCAGGCCCCTAAGGATCTGGCCCGAAGAAGGCGTCGTCCTCGTCGTCCCCGGAGCTCCCGCTCGCCTCGGCCTCGTCGTCCGAGGTCTCCAGGTGCAGCCGCTCCGTGTTCCGGATGTAGAACCATTCGGAGTGCCATCCTCAGTTCGACGTGGGCAGCTTCATGTCGATGTACTCCGACGCCCGGTTAGACCGAAGCTGAATAAGCGGCGCCAGCGTCGGCGCCAACAATCGCCCGCCGCCCGGCTTTCCCGCCGTGACGCGCATGTGGAAGAAATACCTCGAGAGGGCCCAATGGGGCTCGATCCCGAAAAAAGCCTCGCCTGGCGTGATGAAGATCGCGATGTGCGGCCGACGCCAGGGATTCGGGTGGTCGCCTCCACCTTGTAAAAGTGAAGAAGCCCGCGAACAAATGAATGGAGGAGGCGAACCAGCGCTTTCGAAGAAGGACGCGGATCGACAATCTCGCCCGTCGTCAGCTCGAGCCGCGGCTCCGTCGGCACCCTCCACCGGATCGTCGCGCGAGGAAGAATAAGCTTCTTCGCCGGGCCAAGCACCACGAGCATCGAGGACGAGCACTCGGCCGACATCTCCGAAAAGCGGGGCCAAGCGAAGCGGGAAAGGGCGAGGCGAGGAGCTCCTCCCTAGGCTTTTTGTTTCCCTCACGGTCGCTCTCGTCTTTCTTTCTTTCGCGGCGAAAACGGGGCGACACGAAGAATCCGACGATGGTTCCCCCTTTTTATAAGCGCCAGCGCCCACGGCCGGAGCAGATGTCAGCCGAGCGAGCGATATCGAAGAAAGCGGCGTGCGTTTAGCTCCCCCTTCGTCGCGGCGACGGTTCGGCAATCTGCCGCCTCGATTCTTGATCGCCCTGCATTAATTCTGACGGGGCGGATAAAGCCGAGCGAGAGGCCTTACATCGGGCGAGTGGCGCCGCGGCTCCTCGAGCCCGTTCCCGACTTGAAGGGCCGCCTTGCAACAGAGAAAGACACGCCAAGGCGCTCACGGTCCCGAAGCCACGAAAGGGCTCACCAACTTATGCTCGGGCTCGACCAAGTGTTGTGGGCTCGACGCCCGACCACCAAGTGGATGCACACCACCCGGCGAAAAATCGAGCGAGGGCGAGGATAAGGTGAGCTCGGTGGGCCTCTAGTTGGGTCGCAGACGACCCAATCACCTTTAATCGTGTTGAGACCGTACTTCACACTCACGCGCGGAGCCGTCGGCGACAGTGGCGGCCATTGCGCTCGGTCGGCCGGACGACTTCAGGCCCGGCACAGGATCGAGTAAAGAAAGGTTCTCATGGGTCGCCCAGAGGGTCGGGCGCCCACGCAGGATAACGTCACTCGAAGCAGTTCTCCTTCGAAGCCGCCCGAGCCCACTCAGACAGACCAGCTATCGGCTTCGCCTGAGCACGGCGTTCAAGCCAACGCCACGGCAAGCGCGCTAGTTCACCCCTCCGGGTCCCACACGTGGGCGGGCGTATTCATGGAAGCGCCACCCCACGCTCAACGAAAGCATGGGGCAGGCGCCTCTATCTGTTCGGCGCCGCCGACCTTGCAGTACATCGGGATCACGGCGCCAAGATGGACTCCTCCACACAGGTAAACCCCGACCGGCTCTCGACACCTTTCTCGGGGCTCGGGGCTCCATCCGGATCGCTTCGCGCCACCGAACCAAAAGCCGACCAAGCCCGCCGTAGGGCATCAAGAATCGCGGAAACCGGTCGATCAGCCCTAAGGCACAGGGATCCGGCCGTACCAAAGCGGCATACTCGACCAGGATCCGTTGAACAGGCCAAACCCCCGACCGGCTCTCCGATCCGCTCGGGGGCTATTGACGAATACCCAAGGCTTGGGTATCCACAGCGGCCCAGAAGAAGCGTATGGGCCGCCACCGCGCCTGGGCCTCAAACCAGAAGCCCTGCTCGGAGGCCCACCACCTCCGACCGACCAGCCCGCGTGAGGACCCACGACTTCCGACCAAACCAACCCAAAGCGGCAGGCAGGCGCTCACAGGACCGACGCCCCACGAGCTATGGCAACGGCGACCGAGCTTAGTTCCCGGCCGATGGTCGGACCGATCAGCGACCCGAACAAGCTCGGGTCATCTTCACCAAAAGCAAGCGTCGAATCGTCGTAACCGGCCTCTGCTTGGTCACCTAAAGCGGGCCGATCGGCCTACGTCCACGATCGGCGAGGCGGGGCGCTCACGCACCTTCCCAAAAGCGGTTCGAAGTGACGACACCCGGCGTCGGCCTGACCTTCTGTGAAGCAGTGCGCCGCTTCGGGAGGAGCGGACCGAGTCGCTCTGCGCCTCCACTTAACCCAGGCGTGCACCTACCCGTCAAAGGTCAAGTCCAGCAACCAGACACCGAGGCAGAAGACCGGACTTCTAGGCGTAGGTAGCCCCATCCATTTTTTCCTTTACACACCCCCATGTAACCTCCGCGCGACCGGCCTCCCCAGGCTATATAAGGGGGCGTGGCCTCGGAGGAAAGAGGTAGGCAGTCGAACAAAGCACTCCCGGATCGTACTCGTAGCCACTCCGGGCAACCCCGGCGCGCAAGGTGCTCTGAGCCCGAGCGCAGCCCTCACATGTAACACAACGGATACACCAGAATCAATAACATCCGACCACCTCACGAACTGGAGTAGGGACGTTCGGCCCGAACCAGTATAAATCTAGGACCCCCTCTCTTTCGGTCTAACCATTCAAGGAGCGGGAGCGCGTAGCCCCTCCAGACCTACAAATTTACTTGCCGGTTCTCGAAACACCGACACCTGTGCTCTGGAATTATATGTGGCTATCTATTTTGCTGATGAGATTGTATGTTGATGTTCCCCCGCCCCTCCCTTTATATAACAGAGGAGGGCGGTTACAAAAGAGAGTCCTTGTCGGATACAAAGTAGAGATTATAACTCCTGTACCTATCCGTATTGTAACGGTCTGGATTACAATCGTATCCTACCTAATCCAGATTGGTTGTCATCTTTAGGGCTTCCTTATTTTGCACGTCTTGGCGCACTCCTGGTATCTTCTATTTCCCTGCGGTTGGCCCAACTCAGCATTGTCCAGCTGGGCCTCGCAGGCCTGCTTTGCAGATACCCGGGAAGTATATATCCCACACCGTGCTTCGTTCTAACTTATACTCCTATCTGCCTATCTCTCGCTGTTCGCCTCATGTTCGTTACTTGCAGGAAATAACCAGAAGGATCCAAAATAAAATACAGAAGACAAAGCCCTTGGAGGGAAAAGTATATGCTCCATGGGCATTGCCAAAAAGTCATCCAAAGTCATCAAAAAGAGAAGGAAGAAAAGAAAAAGACCCTCTACACGCTGGGCTTCGCTCCTCTAAGTGTCGCGGCGAGTTTCTGCCTCAGCTCGTCAATCTTGGCTTCGAGGTCGATCACCTTCCGCCGGGCTTCCCGACCTTCGTGGGCTTCCTGGCGAAGTTGCTCGGTCTCCTCCTTGCCTTGATCCGCAAGCTCGGTAGCCTCCCGCGCAGCCCGGCCAAGCTCCGCCACTTTCGCCTCGAAAACTTTGGAGTGCTGTTTCATTTGCTCGAGCTCGCGAATTTTCTCCTTTTTCTCAGTGGCATCTTCCTTGGCCTGGCAGATGTTCTTCTCAGCCTGGCGGCACCTCTCCAAGATCAGCTTGTCCCGGGCCTTAAGTTCGTCTATCTGCCGCTCGAGCTTGGTTATCCGGGCGTCGTATTTGGCGTTCTTTTTGGCCACAACCTCGGGAGGAACGGACGAGGAGGAGCAGGCCCTGATGGTGATCAGCGAGCTCACAAACATGGGGCTCACTTGTCGTGACATCGTCCGCGACTTCCTCAAGAACAGGGTGTCCCCTCTGAGGAGGAGGGAGCACCCTTTCTTCAAAATCTCCGGGTGGGAAGACATCACCTGAGAGGCTGACTCCGGTAAGCCTCGTGGTCTTGAGCAATTTTCGCTTCGCATGCGCCTTTCAAGCCCGTGCTGACTTCTCTTGCTGGTTGGTGACAGCCCCGGGCTTCGACTGGGTGGAAAAATGGGTCGGTGAGATGTTCGGCACCCCTAAGGGCAAGGAGCTCGAGCGTGGGTGGCAGGTCCCGAAGAACGTGCTCAGCGGGGCGAAGTGGTAAGCTGCCTTGTGATTCATGCTCGGGGAAAGCATCCCGAGCTTTTCTGACACCTTTTTGCCTTTGGCAGGAGAGGGTCGCCTTGGAGGCAGCGGTGGCCGACCTTAGACCCCTGGCGGGCGGCAAGGGAGTGCTCGTCCCAGCCGCCAAAGCCAAGAAGACAAGGGGCAAGAGACAAGCCCCGACACCGACCTCTACCCGACTAACGAAGAGGCGAGTGAGCTCGGCCAAGAACCCCGTGCTGCGGCACTTAGAATTTACCAATCGAAAGGAGGTAAGTCACCTAAATGCCTAGATGGAGGGTTACAGCCGGGATTGCCTGGAGCAGCTCGAGGAGGAGGTGAGACTGACCGAGGAAGTGGTGCAGGCCGAGGAAAAGGCGCTGAAGGAGGAGCTCGCCGAGCTTAAAGTCAAGCTCGAGCAAGTTACTACCGCCCAACGAGTTGCGGAGCCCGAGGGTGCGCGGGACGAAGTTGAGGGCAAGGATGAGGACGAAGATGATTTAATGCCCCTCATAACGAGGCGCAGTGACCGAAGGGGATGGAGGCGGCAAATCATGCGGAGAAGGTCGCCCCTCTCCCGGCGAGGATCAGCCCCACCGCGGGGGAGAGGGTTGGGCTTGAAGCTGCAGCGACGACCAACCTGGCCGAAGATGATAATGAGGGGCTTGCCGAAGGTAGGCCTCGAACTCCGCCCTTACTCCTTCTTTGCTCTTTGTTTCGCTTGTCCTCTACCTGAGCTAACCACACTATATTGACGTGGGCGTGATTGCTCCTAGGGCCTTTCCTGATTGTGGCAGGATAGTTGACGAAATCCTTGGTCGTGTCATAGAGAGGGAGCTCGCCGCCATTGCCGACCGCGTGATGGGCGAGGCCATCGAACGGGTGGTGGCGGACGAGCTCGCTGACGACGGTGACCAAGTTACCAAGGATCCTCCCGCCCAGGAGGGCGCGCAGGGAGGCGAGGAGGTTGATCTTGTGGCCTTGGGCGAAAAGACTACCCAAGAAGGCACAAGATCTCTGGGTGCATCTCCTGCCTGGAGCAAGGACGCAAAGCCCCCGAGCGGACAACATGCTCTGGACGACACCGCGCCCATCCCGAGCGGACCGCATGCTCGGGTAGACGCCCCGCCATCCCCGAGTGAACAACATGCCCAGGCGGATAGTGACAAGACTCTGAGTGGGCCAGCCGCTCAGGAGGGAGGCGCGAAGTCCCCGAGTGGACTACATGCTGTAAGTTCAACCTTCATTAGTTATGCTTTTGGTGTTAATGACAAATCTAATATTGAGATTATCCCTTAATATGATTTTATTATTAATGACAAATCTTATATCGAGACTAACTTGTTTATTTAGAATATCTTTGATTAGTCTCATCACATTGAAAAATGGAAAACCCAAGGTATGTATGCGTATTCATCTTAAGTATTAGTTGCATACTTTGGAGTCAAGTTAAAGTATGAATGTCCCCATTACATTAACCACGAAATGTGCATCATGTTTCCCAATCCATATATTACATGGATGCACACACTTAGGGGGAGTTTGTAGTTTAACTTGAAAGTCTCTTTGTATTGATCTAACTCTTATTGACACATATAAGGATCAAGACAAAGAAGCTAAATCCCTGAGTATATATTTGAATTGCCTAGTTATAGTATACTCATGGTAATATAGGATATACTCCAATGTGATCAAATTGAATATGTGCATATTATATCCAAGTCAATCATATCTATGCACATATACATGTGGGGTGTATTCTATAGTCGATGACTTAGAGTAATGATCATTTCCATATAGTTTACACATAATGGATCATTACCTCTCATCAACATGAGTATATGAAAACTTGTGTAGTTAATATATACTCATATCAATTTAAATGATAATTTAAATTGAGTTCATTTGTCTTATTAATCATTAAAGAACACTTTATCATGTGTTGATGGTGTTCCGTGATTAATTGAGGACAAATGAATAAGTTCTTAAGTATAATAAAGCATGAGTTGCATTATTGTACTTAAGACTCATATAAATCATTCAAATTGATTTAGGTTGTGCTCAATTGATCTAAAGGCATCCATTATGTGTTAATGGAGTGCAAGAGATAATTGAGATAACCATGCATCTTGGGCTAACTATTTTATGAGTTGTGATTGAGTTAGGTCCAAAGATGGATGAGATGAATGAAAACGGGACAAGGACGACATCATGAGGTGATGGGCGTCAAGAGTGGATCCCGAAGATAAAGAGGAGTCGAGTGATGATCCTGGGGGAGTATCAAAGTAAAGATTATGAAGACCCCAAAGGGATTGCTTCTTGTGGTGAAGGTATAATTAGATAGGCTAAGGACTTTGTAGTCTTTGAGTCTAAGGTTTTTATCGCCGTACTATTAAGAGGGGTTGTTTCTTGGCTTGAGCTTCATCATGTGTTGGTGATCTCAATCCGCGTTCACTCAAGCTCAAATCATTTGGATTTGGTTTTTGCATAAAGGTTAACGATTTGGCATGTGTTGCGAATGTGTTAAGCTTATGCTTTGGTTGTTATTGGTTTATGCTCTGATTTGCATGTGTTGCAAAAAGGAAGAGCATATGCATTTGGTTTTTTGCATAAAGCTTTGATTTGCATGTGTTGCAAATAGGATAAGCTATTGCGTTGGCTTTTGCATGAAGTTCATTTTTGCATGTGTTGCAAATGTTGAAGCTTCATGTTTTGTTCTCAAAACAATCTTTCTAAAATCTTGTGGTTGCTTAGAGCTAAGTTTTGCATGTGTTGCAAAAGGAGAGAGCTCAAGCATGATTCGGTATTTGTGTGGTTGTGTGGAGCTAGAGGCTTGCATGTGTTGCGAGTAAAGAGCTCATACGTGTGATTTGGTTTTAGCTGAAGTTTGGTTTTGGTATTGCATGGAATTAGAGAATTGCATGTGTTGCAATTAGAGAGTTCATGCATCTTGATTTGATGTTGCTTGGAGCTAGACTTTTGCATGTGTTGCAAAGAGTAGTGCTCAAGCATGAAATGTGTTTATTGCGTTATTTGCAAGTTCGTTGCGAATAAAGCGAGGTTTATGAGTCAGGAATCCCGAGAGCATGTGAGTAGGGCTTGCAACCGGTGTTGGCAAGTTGATCGGGTCTCGTGTTGACCTTCACATGGCTAGGGGATTAATCTCATAAACTTCGAGTTTGATTTGTTTATCGTTTTGCAAATAGATTTGGAGTTGATTGAAAAATGCGTTTTTGCAATTTGGTTGTAATTCCTTGAGCATGAGGCTAAATTGGTGCAAATGTGTTTTGCATGTGTGTATGATCATGTGTTGATCATCTTATGGCTCAAGGAATGGTTTTTGTTTTTTCGGAAAAAGATCGCGGAAAAATCGGAGTTGAGTCTGTCGAGGGTGGTGTGACTGCCGGCCTGGGTCAGTCGGACCGGCCGGAAGGTTGAACTGCCCTGGTCCGTCGGACCAGGCGTCTTGTGTGACCGCCCCCATGCGTGCGATTTTTCAGAGCGCGTGCTTTTCGGTTTTTGTTTGGCGGTGCTGACGGACACGCGGTGCGACCGGGAAGAGTGCTTGATCGGACCGGCTGTAATCTGATCGGTTTTCGACCGCTGTCTGTGAGGGCGGTCGGACCGGCCGGTCGTCGGGGACCGGAAAAAGCTGATTCGACCATTTGCCCCCAAGCGGCTAGTTTTCCTTTGTGGGCTATAAAAGGAGACTTTGGGGGCGTGGCAAGGTCTTTGGTGTTATTGTTAGTGTCTTGACTCTTGTGTGAGTTGTGTAGAGTGGTTTGCATGTGTTGCATCCCTCAAGTTGATTCTTGAGCTAAGAGTGAGACTAATTGCATATGTTGCAATTAGGAAGTGGTTTGAGAGCCTCTTGTGCATGTGTTGCACTTGAGGGAGGCCTTAGTGCATGTGTTGCACGAGGTGATCACCGGGGCGATTGTTGTGCTCGGTGAAGTTCAAGCGGAGGAGCGGCTTATTACTCTTGGAGGTTGCCGACTCCTAGGGCTGGGCGTGGGCGTCGTCGCGGAGCTCTCGAGGTGTGAGAAGCCCGGCAAGTTTGTGAAGGTTGGATTGAGCCTATGCATAGCGTGAAAAACCAACGACTAGTGGAAAGAGGCGGGTGCTCGGCGGGAGCCGGTCCAAGTGGTTGGACTTGCCTCAACGTGGACTAGGGAGGCAAGCAAGTCTCCGAACACCACGGAAAAATATCGGTTGTCTCTTTTACTTTCAAGTATTTACATTTATTGTATATTGTTCAGTTGCTTGATTGTAATTAGAATTGCTTAGTATTAATTGATTGTTCAAATTAGCAATTCTAGTGTAGAGACATAATTTAGTTAGTGCACATAGTGAGCCTAGTTGATTTAGGCTTTAATTGTCAAAACCTATTTATCGCTTCCGCATATATCTTTGATTAGGTTTTGACTTAGGGGTGTATTAGAGCGAATTGTTTAGTGAGCGATCGAATTTCGTAAAATGCCTATTCACCCCCCTCTAGGCGCATCCTCGACCCTACACATGCCCGAGGGGATGACGCATCGTCCTCGAGCGACCTGCGCCCTGGAAGGACCCTGAGGAAGTCTCGGCCGAGGTCCTTGCTTGGGCGGAAAGCCGAGGCTCTGCGCCATCGTCGCCCGATGCGAAGCTTGCGGCTCTTCGGGGGGAAGACATCGCCAAGACCTTCCGGGGCAACCTTTGCGTGCGCCTTGGCCGGGTAAGGATGCTTTCTTCTTTTTTCTGTGGGCGGTTTCTTCTTTTCGCGCCTTGGGGTGGGGCGATGCCTGAGGTCTCTCCTTGTTTTGTTTGCTCGCAGGTTCTTCAAAAGACCATGGAGGACTTCGTCTCCTCGACAATTCCTCCCGAGGTTGTGGCCAAAAAGAACACCGAATCGGCCTTGGGATAACTTAGAGCTCGGCGGATAGACGAACTTAAGGCCCAGGACAAGCTAATCTTGGAGAGGTGCTGCCAGGCTGAGAAGAACATCCTCCAGGCCAAGGAAGATGCTACTGAGAAAAAGGAGAAAATTCGCGAGCTCGAGCTAGAGCTCGAGCAAACGAAACAGCACTCCAAAGTTCTCGAGGCGAAAGTGGCGGAGCTTGGCCGGGCTGCGCGAGAGGCTACCGAGCTTGCGGATCAAGGCAATGAGGAGACCGAGGAACTTCGCCAGGAAGCCCGCGAAGGTCGAGAAGCCCGGCGGAAGGTGATCGACCTCGAAGCCAAGATTGACGAGCTATGGCAGAAACTCGCCGCGACACTTAGAGGAGTGAAGCCCAGCGCGTAGAGGGTCTTTTTCTTTTCTTCCTTCTCTTTTTGATGACTTTGGATGACTTTTTGGCGATGCCAATGGAGCATATACTTTTCCCTCCAAGGGCTTTGTCTTCTGTATTTTATTTTGGGTCCTTCTGGTTATTTCCTGCAAGTAACGAACATGAGGTGAATAGCGAGAGATAGGCAGATAGGAGTATAAGTTAGAACAAAGCACGGGCAACACAGGCCCGAAATAAGTGAGAAGAACTCGACATGGGTAACAAACTGCCCGAAAAAGAGACAAAGGTACAATCACGAGCTAGAATGAGGCACTTGGCGACGATTTTCAGAAAAATTGTTAGTGCGGTAGCTCGTTCCTACTAAGCCCCCGCTGCGAATGAAGGTCGTGCACCTAAGTTGCGAGCACGAGCTCGTTCGCAGGAGAGTTGGGAAAATGCGCGTTGCCCCACCGACCAAGTCACCAACTTCTCCTTGTTGCGAGCATGGGCCAGGTCGGGGGAGGAGAACGTGAGAGGCCTCGACTTCCTTAGTGCCTAGGACACATACACCTGTTTTGCGAGCATGGTCGCTAGCGAGGAAAGACGCGCGGTTGTTCGACGAGGTGTGCGATGACCAAGCGCGCGCGAGTCAAGCTAAATCTCCGGGCCGACCAAAAGGGTGTCTGTATGCGATCGAAATCGCGCAGCGAAGAACTACTGCGGATCAAGGTCGGCTTGTGGAGATTGAAACCTCTGGCGGTGAGTTTTAGTGACTGGGCGTTGGTCGTGGTACCTTGTGTGGTCGCGCACGCGCCGGCCCGACCTTAGAATGAAAATGCTTGGAGCGATTGTTCCTGCCCGACGTGCTCGTCCCATCACCAAGATTGTGAGAAAAGTATGCCCTTGTGTGAGACTGAGTCGGCTTACCAATGGGCAGTGACCTTGAATGCATTCACAGAGTCTTGGAGGTAACAGACTTCGCGTGGGTGAGGGAATCGATTTTCTTCTTCCTAAAAGGAAAACCGCGAATCTGACGTGAGATACAAAAGGGGGTACGGGTTTAGACAATGAACTTGCGCAGCTGGTCGATGTTCCAAGAGCTCGCAAGCACCCGACCATCCTCCATGGCCAGTTGGATAGCCCCCGGGCGCGCCACCGAGACGACCGTGAATGGACCTTCCCACTTGGAAGAGAGCTTGTTGGCCTTTGATGTGTCCTGGATTCAACGTAAGACGAGGTCGCCAACTTGCAAGTTCCTGGGCAGAATTGACTTAGCCGCATGCCGACGAAGAGTTTGCTGGCAAACGGCCGATCGAAGCAGCGCTCCCTCGTGCGTTTCCTCAGCGAGATTGAGGTCGAGGAGATGCTCGAGCTCTTGGTCGACGCTATCAACTGTGTGCACTACGGGATCGGCACAATCTCGCGGTAGGATGGCCTCTGCACCATAGATGAAATTTGGAAAAGCGTTCGCCGTAGCTTCGGCTGTTGTGGTGCGTGACAGTAGGACGAAGGACGGAAGTCAGCTTCGTCCACCCGACCCGTCGTCTTTGGCGGTCTTTGAAGACCCTTCTTGATCCCTGAAGGATTTGGCCATTTGCTCGCTTCGGCTCGTTACATTCTGCGGATGGAGCTCTGAAGCGGCGGACCTTGGTCGATGTCCTGTGATGGGTCCGGAACAGCTCGCTAGTGAACCGAGTCTTTGTTACTGTGATGAGGCGATTAGGGACCCCAAAAGCGTCCTGCGTTGCAGCGGAAAAACCTCTGGCCGCTTGAGCCGACATGGTTGATCTGAGCTCGGCCTCGATCCACTTATAGAAAGTGTCGTGCCACGAGCAAAATTTACAACCCTTTGACCCGCAGGAAAGGTCCGAGGATGTCGATCCCCGTGTCGAGAACGGACCATGAGTCTTGGGATAGTTTGAAGCTGCGACGTCTGGCCGGTGTGCCTTGTGGGCATGGAAGCATGCACAGCAAGTTGCCCGCAGCCTTGGCGTCAGCTAAGGCCGTCGGCCAATAATATCCCAGCCGAAAGGCTTTGCTCACGAGCGTCCGGAAGGACGAGTGAGCTCTGCACACTCCCTCATGGATATCTCTGAGAAGGAAATTGCTCTCTTTCCAAGATATGCACTTGGAAAGGACTCCAAGTGCCCATTTGCGGTATAAGACGCCCTCGACTAGCTTGTATGGAGAGAACCGCCTTATAAGTCGGGAACGCTCGGCTTCTTCCTCGGGCAGCGTCCCATGGGCGAGATACTGGACAAATGGCGTCATCCAGTCTGCACCATGCTCGAGGAGGGGACGTTACCGCCCGTCTCCGGTGCCTCCTCTATAGAGGGAATGGAGGGCTTGTACAGATGCTCGACGAGCGCCCTCTGTGGGCAGCATCTGCGAGTTGCCTCCTCTGAGAGGAATGGAGGGCTTATGCAGAGATGCTCGACAAGCACCCCGGCAGGGCGGAGACATCTGCGAGAACCGACCTTGGAGAGATGGTGGTGGGGAATTGTCCTTCTGAGGGATGTAGAGTGCTTGAAATTCTTAAAGTACCGCTCCATCTTCCTCACCTCAACCAAGTAAAGCGCCATTGAGTGGTCGGAACATGATACTCCTTGTTAACGGTTGGCGACCAACTCTGATTGCCCTTCACGGTCGATTCTTTGGACTCGGCGCCTTGCACGCTTCGTAGCCGATAAGAAACCTTCATACTCTGCGCGTTGTTGGTCGCGACGAAGTGCAATTGAATAACATCTTGGGTGATCCTTGAGGACACGATGAACACCAGCCCGAGCACTTTCAGCTTCGGGGATCTGTCGAGTACATGGTCAGCGACCATCTTCGGACGGCGGGCTCGATGGCGAGTGTGCCGGGTTTGTCCATTTCGCTCTGAAGTCCGCCGGAATCTGGATTTAATTACCGTCGCGGCGAAGTGGATGTCGAACTTCGGCGAGCTCCATAGCCCGCTTAAGCTATTCGGCCGCGTCTTGATTTCTTAGGATCTCTCTAAGTGGAATGTTGGTGGGACGACAATCTTGTGAGCTTGAAAGTAGTGGCGTAGCTTCCTTGAAGCCACTGGCGGCCCAGTACAAAGCCGAACCTCGGTACCACTCCTTTGGTCGTGCAAGACCTCGGCCCGGCGTAGTATATTGGTCGTTGTGCCCCATCTCGCTCGACCTTGACACCGCTTACGCCCTAGGGGGTTCTGCAAGATCTGGCTGATAGCTCCCGACCTTGGTGTGGCCAAGATTGGAGGGGGCAGTCTGCTTCGGCTCCTCAAAGGCGGTTAGCCTCTTCTGTCGGTGAAGCCCTCGTACTCTGGAGTGCCTTGAAGAAAGGTAGCTTCGCTGGCAAAATGAAGCGACTTCGGAGCCGCCATGCGTCATGGGTCAAGGCACTGAACCTCCTTGAACGGCTCGGAGGCGCATTCTTTCAATAGCCGATTTTCTGGGTTTGCCCGATGCCTTGTGGCCCAATTAGATGGCCGACACTTTGCGCTTTCACCCCAAAGACACATTCTCTGGATTAAGCTTTATTGAGGTGTCTATTGAGGTTACAAAATATTTCCTCGGTAGGATACATGACTCGAGGTGAGCTTCTTTCTGCGATGTTGTCTACATACACCTCGATTCCGGCCAATTTGATGCAGGAAGGTCTTACTGCATTAAGCGTTGGAAGGGCGCCCGGCATTCATGAACCAAAGACATGGTCGTGTGGCGAGCGTCGAGCAAGGCGTGATGAAGGAGGTCTTCTCTTAGTCCCCGAGGATAGGCGATATGGTGATAGGCGAATAGGCATCAAAAAAGCTCATCACAGGGACTCTGTCGTCGGCAAACCGGCTTGTCTATCTTGGCGATGGAAAGTTGTCTTTCGGGCATGCGGCGTTCAGACCGGTGTGGTCGACACACATGCGCCACTTGCCACCTTTTTTCTTAACAATGGCGGGTTAAGCTGGTAGCGGGGGCGAGAATCTCGATAGATCAGCAGCGGTCAGCGGGAATCCCTAGCTCGGGGTGGCAAGCGACATGGTGCCGACCCGACCTAAGCCACACGATCCCGCCGACCTCGAGCAGGGAGTGAGATTCAACTCCCGCGACCTCGACCTTGGCTCGAGTTGTGCGGCGTGCTCAACGATAACCAAGTGCAGGAATCTCGGAGTTAAAATGGGGCGTGGGCGTCAGTGCAGGATGGTTGCAGCATGTTCTCAATGCGCACTATGCACTACCACAATGGATTTCTCCGGCCGTTTACAGTAGCAGTAGGGAGGGTATAAATCTCTGAATCAAATCGGCAAAGGAGATGACATCAACACACAAGCAATAGGACAATAGCCACAACCAGAGCGCTTAAGCTCGAGCTGTAAACCACCTCTGTACTCGAAGATAGTAAGTTCCTCTGCCTTAGGAGAAGACTGGAGTAGGGCTATTACCCTCACGGGGGCTCAAACTAGTATAATCCGCCGTGTCTCGCTCGTTGTCGCTTCACCCAGACCAACATCCGTTCCTTCGCTGAGTGTAGCTCGTTTTGGATCCCCTGTTCACACTAACCTCATTCCACATCTGCGGTCAGGCGATCCCGATCGTCGACAGCTGGCGCCCACCGTGGGGCTCGAAAGCTTCGCTCATCCAAAAGAAGATCAAGACTTTCGAGGTATGGCGTCTGCCGCTGCAAGACATTCTGCGAGCTTGGGTTCAAATGCAGTCCCCGAGCATGGAAGCTCCACATCCCTGTTCTTCCTCTCTCCGCCGCAGCATGACCAGCTTGTCCTCATGGCCTCTAGCCATGGCACGAGCATGGAGGAAGGGAAGCGCAGCCTGAAGACCCCTGAAGACGCTCGTCGGATGGCCTAAGTCGCCATCAACCAGGCCATAACCGCCCTCCGGCGAGAGGAGCGCAAGAAGGTTGGAACTTCGTCAGGACGCTCCAAGCTCCCTCAATCGGGCGAGCGCCTCTGTGCGATCGCCCGAGTCATGACCGACCTCGCTCGTTCGAGGTCGAGCCTTCGGTAGAGCTATCATGGGAGCGAGCTCGATAAGGCCCTTCTGAAGTCGTGCGTCGCAACACTAAAGCCGCCCTTAGAGTCCGTTCATGAAGAGTGGCGGGTTCCTCGCCACGAGCACTGCGTCCCCTGGTCTCCGTCGTCGGCAATCCGAGATACATCCGTACCTGCGCCGTCGCAACGAGTGCAACTACGGGCGGTGTATGGCGGCGGTAGCCCCAGCTGACTCTCACTCTAGCGGCGGCATGTCGGGCCATTCACGGCGTTCCCCGGCATCAAGGTCCATGGCGCTGTAATGCGGCCCGTCGCCACAACGGCGTGGTCGCGAGTCGAGACGCCGAAGGCAATCGCGACTCGACTCGGCGGCGATCACCTTTCAAGCGTGCCTGTTACGGCTTCACGGCTCTCGCGGCGTACTCCGATGCGCCGGCCGGGTCTGTTGGCGGCATCGTTCAAGCTTTGCGCCTTGATCGGCGGTTCGGCAGACAAAGAACCCGATGAGTTTGTCAATCTACACCACAGCGATCTTGGGCTGCCGGAGCGAGACGTAATGGTTAACTACCTCCCAGGTCTTGGGCGGTCTTTGCCGTGCACGGCTCTTCAGCGAAGGCCGGCCTTTTCCGCTCGTGGCATCAGTTGAGGCGTCCTCGCTCAACTTTGAAGTTACTCTGGCGGCTTTGACGAGGAAGGACTGGACCGAGTTATCGAGGAAGAATGAACCTCTCGCATACCGTGCGATGGTTCATCCGACGAGAATCGATTCAGTGTCTCGGCGAAGCCGTGATCAAAGGCCTTCAAGTTAAGCGTCCATGACCGCGCGCCTCACCAAAAGACACAGAGATTATGACA